>OY740797.1:31053639-32396139 GCA_963514005.1 Raja brachyura | reverse complement strand
CTTGGTTTGCTCGCTGGCTGGTAATGGCTAAAGTCATGAGGTTAAGGATGTGGTGCTTCTCCATGTGAAACGTGAAAGATTGCAACAATCTGCTTGCCAGCTTAATTTAATTGTGAACATAAGCTGATAAGAAGGCTGGCATTCTGTGGCGTCAGATGGGCACAACTTTCTCCCAGAAACTGCAGCCTAATGAACCGTCATACCCATTCATTTCCAGGCGTACTCTCTAATGGTCTTCTCCATATGTACGCGAACATCTTTTATCTGTGTCTGGCAAATGCTTTTATTTTATTTTTGTATGACAGAAGCTTTTGTTTAATCTTTGGGCATTTTATTCCCCCTTGCTCCTCGCTACAGTGCGGTGAAGCTATGTTCCTGTATCCAGTCTGTTCAAAGCAAGTGCACACAATGTTTACCCATCTGACAGCCTCCCACTCCACACACCTGTCACTGAAACCAGACGATTGCAAGACTCCAGTCATTAACCGTGATGGATAAGTTTTTAATACCAACATGTTCTGCTCAGCCAGCCAGATAAGTATTACTCAGGATTTCCAAGCAGTGTGTACATCGACTTCCTGCCCTCCATTTCAATGTGCACTGTATTATTTATTTTTACTTCTTTTATGTGCAATTTTACTGATATAATTGAATTTGTTTTGCTTTGAATAGATGCAATGCAGGGAATTTTAAATGGGACATATACATACATCTTCCTTCCAGATACAGTAATAGGATCAATCAAGCCCTGAGAGGTGTCTGAGTCGAATTCTTATCAGATCTTTGACCTGAAGTATTCAACCTTCAGCTGGAAGGACTTAATGAAATAGTCGCCCCTCGGATACCCGGCCAAGGTCGATGGATGCAGGAGTAAGGGAGGAGGGGGGGGGGGGGGGGGGGGGGGGGAATAATGAAGCATAGGGCACTCCTCAGGAACAATGAGATTTGGAAATAAATTAAATTAGTCTTGCCTCATAACGTTTGGGGATCTAGAGCAGAGGAACATACATTAGAATGAAGGTCGTTGGCTGCCTAACCGGCATTGTCAATTCACTGTTAACTCTGGTGTTAACATAAAGGATTGAAGGATAACAGACACAAAATGCTGGGGTAACTCAGCGGAACAGGCAGGATATCTGAAGAGCATGATTAGGTGACGTTTCAGGTCGGGGCCCTTCTTCAGACGACACCACCATCGTGGGCCGGATATCAAATAATGATGAGACGGAGTGCAGGAAGGAGATTGAGAACCTCGTGACCAGGTGTCGAGACAACAACCTTTCAATGTCAGCAAGGCAAAGGAGATAGTGATTGACGTCAGGAAGCAGAGTGGTGCACATACGCCAGTTTGCATTGATGGCGCTGAAGTGGATAGGGTTGATAGCTTCAAATGCTCAGGAGTAAATGTGGCCAACAACCTCTCCTGGACCACCCATATTGAAGCAATGGCCAAGAGAGCACACCAATACCACTCCTTCCCGAGAAGGTTTAGGAAGTTTGGAATGTCCCCAACAACTCTCACCAGTTTCTACAGATGTGCCGTAGAAAGCATTCCTGAAGAAGGGTCTCAACCCAAAACGTTACTCATTCCTTCCATCCAGAGATGCTGCCTGTCCTGCTGAATTACTCCAGCATTTTGTCTATCTTCGGTGTAAACCAGCATCTGCAGTTCCTTCCTAAGCATTTTATCGGAATGCATCACAGCATGGTTTGGGAACAGCTCCATCCAAGACTGCAAGGAATTGCAGAGAATTGTGGACACAGCCCAGACCATCACACGATCCAACCTCCATTTACACCTCACGCTACCTCCCCAAGCCTGCCAGCATAATCAAGGATGAGTCGCACCCTGGCCAACCCCCTCTTCCACCCTCTCCCAAAGTATAGAACAAGGTATAGAAGTGAGAAAATGCACACTTCCAGATTTGGGGACAGTTTCTTCCCAGCTGTTGTCAGGCAACTGAACCATCCTATCAACAATTAGAGAGCAGTCCTGAACTACTATCTACCTCATTGTAGATCCTCAGACTATCTTTGATCAGACTTTACTGGCTTTATCTTGCACTATACGTTATTCACGTTATTCCCTTTATAATGTATCTGTACGCTGTGCATGGCTCGATTGTAATGATGTATTGTCCTTCTGCTGACCAGTTAGCTCCTAATAAAAGCTTTTCGCTGCACCTCGGTACATGTGACAATAAACTAAACTCATAAACTCAGCTGCTGCCTGACCTGCTGGGTTACTCCACCACCCTCTGTTACATGGTTATAAACACATTGCATCACTAGAATTAGGAGCTGGTGTGGGCCCATAAGCTTAATTAAAATTCTTTGAGTGTCCAAACGTCTTGAATATACCGAGGTCGTTAGTCTTTGGAGACTTTGAGAGGATTTTAATGAATGATTGAGCATCCAGAGTCCTCTGGATGAAAGAATTCCAAAGATTCATAACCCTGTTCAGGTCAGGTCGGGGGGAGTTCCCCCAGCCACGGGTACCATGTAATCCTGTGCTACCTGCTCCATGGTCGGATAGTCGGCAATTAAACCGTCTCCCCCACCTGGTTTGCCAGGTGAGGAGGGGTCTGTGGACCCCCAGCAGGACCAAAATCAAGACCTGTCGAAGGGCGGGTGAGCTAATAGCGAGCCAACGGCCATTCACACTTCAGTAGAAGTTGCGATCACTGTCGTACATAGCACTGTAAAGAACGATGATAAAGCACACACACCAGAATCCTATACTTCCAGCGGCGGAAGTCTGCAGGAACTGGAGGACAGAGATGTGTGGTGCGTCCATCACCGTTCCCATTGGAAACCAGCACCATTGTGTCGCTAATGTTTTCAACCATGATGATCTGATGATGATGATGATCTGATAACTCTGTGAATGTAAGCATTTGCTTAATTTCATTCCTATGTATTGACTCCTTATCCTGAGTTTAGTCCACTGATTCTAGAATTCCCATTCAGAGGAAACAGTCTCTTAATATCAATCCCATCAAGCCTCCGAAGACTATTATGTTCGTATGAATTAAGAGTCATGCATATTTTGCATAAAGAATCAATCTTGCTTATTACCGCTCTCTTTCACTGATGGTTAAACATTGTGGTATTATCCCAACAAATCCAAGTGTAATTCATTCTGTGCATGAAATGTTAATAGGGTATAGTCACATTTAACTGTTTGTAGTCTCGTGTTCCCCTGCTATGTAAGTTGTCCCAGTGGCTCTAATGCCAGGTCATTACCAATAGAGCTACTGTATAGACTTTTGAGAGATATAGAAACGGTAGACATTCAGAACCTTGGCTTTAAGGTCGGAGGGCAAATGTTTAGTGTGGGACAAGTTTTTTTTATTACACAGAGTGGTGGATGCTTTTAAAAGGCTTTTAGATAGGCCGAGGGATAGTGAAGCTTGCTTCTTTCCACAGACGCTTCTTGACCTCTTGAGTTTTTCCAGCATTTTATGTTTTTATTTCAGATTTCCAGTATCTGCTGCTGTTTATTTGATTTTGTGTTGCCTTCAGTGGATTGGTTTCAAAACTGTACAGAGCTGGGGGGGACAGAGGAACGACAGCAGGACTGTTTGGAGTCTGTAGACTGGGTAATGTTCAGGGACTCGGCAACGGTCCTGACTGATTTTGCCACAGTCGTTACAGACTTCATAAAGAAATGTGTGGAGGGCTGTGTCCCAACAAAAACCTTCCGAGTGTTTCCTAACCAGAATCCTTGGATGAACCATGAGGTCCGCACTTTTCTGAAGTCCATATCCTGAGCATTCAGGTCTGGAGATGCAGAGGGCTATAAGAAGTCCAGATATGACCTTGGTAAGGCCATCAAAAAGACCAAACGGGACTTCTGCCCCAAGTTGGAGGATGACAGTGCTTGAATGCCAACACCGCCTACAAGGCGAAACCAGGAGGCAGCTCAATTGACAGCGAAGCATCACTCCCTGACGAGCTTAATGCGTTTTACGCACAGTTTGATAGGGAGAACACTGAGGTGCCTTCCCGAGCCCCCATTCGCCGTGATGGTTTTTCAGTCATAGTTACAGAGGCCGACGTCAGAAGATCCTTCAGGGGGGGTGAACCCTCGGAAAGTGCTTGGACCTCATTGTAAACCCGGCTGTGTTCTAAAAACCTGTGCGGACCAACTGGCTGGAGTTTTTACGGACATTTTCAACCTCTGAGGTCTGAGGTTCCCACCTTCTTTAAAAGGGCATCAATAATACCAGTGCCCAAGAAGAGCAAGGTGACGTGCCTCAATGACTATCGACCAGTGGCACTAACGTCTGTGGTGATGAAGTGCTTTGAGAGGTTGATTATGGCGCATATCAACTCCTACCTCGACAAGAATCTCGACCCACTGCAGTTTGCCTACCGCCACAACAGATCAACGGTGGATGCGAACTCACTGGCTCTCCACTCCGCTCCGGACCACTTGGACAACAGAAACTCATGTCAGGCTGTTATTCATTGACTTCAGCTCATATGTCAGGCTGTTAATCATTGCCCTTAGTAACCATCATCCCCTCCAAGCTGGTTACCATGCTCTCAGATCTGCGCATCCCTCTGCAATTGGATCCTCGACTTCCTCATCCACAGACCACAGTCTGTTCGTATTGGTGGAAAGGTGTCAGCCTCGATAACAATCAGCACGGGAGCACTTTAAGGCTGCGTGCTCAGCCCCCTGTTGTACTCACTCTATACTCATGACTGCGTAGCCAGTCATAGTGCGAACTCCATCACCAACGACACCACTGTTGTGGGACGAATCACTGATGGTGACGAGTCAGAGTATAGAAGTGAGATCAACCGATTGACCAAATGGTGCCAGCACAATAACCCGGCTCTCAACACCTGCAAAACCAAGGAACTGATTGTGGACTTTGGAAGGGGCAGGATAGGGACCCACAATCCTGTTTATATCAACTGGACGATGGTGGAAAGCGTCAAGAACTGCAAATTCGTGGGCGTGCATATTTCCGAAGATCTTTCCTGGTCCCTGCACACTGATGCAATTATAATGAAAGCACATCAGCACCTCTATTTCCTGAGAAGATTACGGAGAGTCAGTATGTCAAAGAGGACTCTCTCGAACTTCTACAGGAGCACAGTAGAGAGCATGCTGACTGGTTGCATCGTGGCTTGGTTCAGCAACTTCAGCGTCCAGGAGTGGAAAAGAATGCAGAAACCTGACTGGCACGAGAACCTGACTGAAACCCGAATCAAGGATTAGATATAGAATTACATTTTATAATCCATGGACATATCTCCAATGATGCACAATTAGCTGATTACTCCATTCTCTTTTAATTTTTTTGGTTTCTTTTCTTTCCCTCTCTATTATTTTCTATCTATATAAAAATTAAAAAAATATATAGAAGTACAATTATTATACAATTGTTAATACAAACAATATTAATAATGTATGACTACAACAAACAAAATGCTTTTTATTATGTATTTACTTCTAATAAAAAAAATATTTTTAAAAAAAGAAGAAATTTGTGACCACTGCCCAGTCCATCATCGGCTCTGACCTCCCCACCATCGAATGGGATCTATCGCAGTCGCTGCCTCAAAAAGGCTGCCAACATCATCAAGGACCCACACCATCCTGGCCACACACTCATCTCTCCGCTGCCATCAGGTAGAAGGTACAGGAGCCTGAAATCTGGTACATCCAGGTTCATGAACAGCTTCTTCCCCACAGCCATCAGGCTATTAAACTCGCCAACAAACAAACTCTGAACCTTAACAGCCTATTGCACTTTATCTGTTTATTTATGTATATATATGTATATATATATATATATGGTCTATGCTATATAGAAACACTGAACTGTTCTGTATTTATGCTTACAATGCTCTGTTGTGCTGCAGCAAGCAAGAATTCCATTGTCCTATCTGGGACACATGACAATAAACTCTTGACTTGACTTGAAGTACTTAATTAGCTGTAGAATGTTTTGGAAGATATGAAAGTGTGAAGGACAAAGTAAAAACAAACCATTTCTTGCTTGTTTAGTCTTTGACTACTATCTCTTCTAGATCAGCAGACTGAGAATTTGCGGCAGCTAATTAAAATGTTGCTGTCTATGTCGCCAACCATCCCTTCGAGGTCAGACTCTGTGCACTGTCTCTTCATCTCATATCCAGGTGCTTGTAGGACTCCAGCCCAATCATTTGTGCAAAATTTCCCGAATGGGTCTTTCGTCAATATCCACGATGAAGACAATTCACTGAGTTGTGGTTTGAGGAGAAATATTTGGATGAAAGGGAGGGAATCGAGATTAAAGAGTAAGGCTCAAAAATCAATGAAAGAAGAAAAATTATCTTTGAGCAGAAACATCTATGTTAACCAACAGAAGAAAAGGGATGTTCATGAATAACAAAAGCAGACGTGTATTGATAGAGTCGTAGAGTTGTACAGCGTGGAAATGGGCCCTGCGGCCCAACTTGCCCATGCTGGCCTACATGTCCCATCTACACTAGTCCCACCTGTCTGCATTTGGCGCACATCCCTCTAAACCAATCCTGTCCATATACCTGTCTAAATGTTGCGCTAGTACCTGCCTCAACTATCTCCTCCAGCAACCCATTCCATACATCCATCACCCTTTGTGGAAAATAAAGAAGTTAGCCCTCAGATTCACTTTTTTTTCCCCTCCTCACCATAAACCTATATCTGGTTCTCAGTTTCGCCTACTCTGGGCAAGAGGCATTTCTGTGTGTTTACATGATCTATTCCTCTCATGATGTGAGAAATGGAAGCTAGAATAGGCCATTCAGCCTTTTATGTTGGCTCCATACAATTAGGTTTTGCACTCACCCTGTCGCCCTTGATTCTCTCACCATCTATTGATCCTGAACACAAAGGAGGACCAAAGCCATGAGCAAAGCAACCTGATTGACAACCTGTTATAATTGTTTTTCTCTGTGATCCTTAATCTATCAATCAGTTTTGGGGGTTTTTTTATCAACAAAGGGAAGCAACCATAGCAATCTGATTATGGTTTTCCCCACAATGTTACTTGAAGAGAGATTCCTGAGCCGCTGAATGGTTAAAGGCACTGAGTTCTGCTGCACTCATTGTCCGGTGAAGATGACGTCAGCTATGTTGAAGTACACAAGCATGTGATCTGAGCACTGGAATTGATAATGTAAATTCTCTCAGCTTGGTTACTCCACTTTGCAACTGATGGGTAACACTGCAGTGATGTGAAACGGCTGGGAAATGAAGCAGCCATTTGCAAACCAGTCAAGCCAAATGTGATACTGTCGATCTGTGCTTGGTGGTCATTAAAGTGATAGGTCAACAAAGTACTTCATTGCCGAGTCTCAAAAGTTAAATTAAACTTTGAAGTAAAATTTAAGTTAACGCAAAAGGCAATGCGATGGGTGTCATCTCGGTGGCAGATCAGGTGTAACTGTGTGGAGTTTGCACGTTGTCATAAGGTGATATGGTCATAAGTGATAGGGGCAGAATTAGGCCATTCGGCCCATCAGGTCTACTCTGCCAGTCAATCATGGCTGATCTATCTCTCCTTCTTAACTCCATTCTCCTGCCTTCTCCCCATAAACCCTGACATCTGTAGTAATCAAGAATGTATCTATCTCTGCCCTCTCTGACTTGGCCTCCATAGCCTTCTGTAGCAAAGAGTTCCACAGATTCATCGCCCTTTCCTTCGAGTTCCACAGGTTCATCGCCGGGTTTCCTTCGAGTGCTCCGGTTTCCTGACACATTCCAAAGACTTGCTGGTTTGTAGGTTAATTGGCTGTTGTAAATTGCCTCTAGTATGTAAGGAGTGGATGTGAAAGTGGGATAAGGTCTCTAAATCTATTGTGCTACAGCAAGTAAGAATGTCATTGTTCTATCTGGGACATACTGTGTGACAATAAAACACTCTTGACTCTTGCCTCTCTAATTTCTCTAAGGTTATAATGTTATGTAACCTCCACCTATATCCTCTAGTTGTTTAACCAGTTCAACAGCTCTCCACATTGTATGTAGACCGAAATGCTGGAGAAACTCAGCTGGTGAGGCAGCATCTATGGAGCGAAGGAAATAGGCAACGTTTTGGGCTGAAACCCTTCTTCAGACTGATGTGAGGGTGGGGGTGGGGGCGGGAAGACGAAAGGAAGAGGTGGAGCCAGAGGGCTGAGGGAGAGCTGAGAAGGGGAGGAGATAGTCAGGACTACCTGAAATTAGTCCTCCACATTGTATCCCTTGAATTCACACCTTTCTTCACCAAAATGGAAAATATCTAATTCAAAGTCATTTCCAACCCCACCCACCCAACCACACCCCACACCCCCACTCTACACCTGAGAATACAAACCAAGCAAATGCTGGTGCTGGAATATTGAGAAATAAGAGTAATTGAGGAACAATGGGCCAGGCAACATAGGTAAAGAGAAAGAATCTAATGCCGTTTTGGATCAAGAACCCTTTAGAAAACGAAGAAAGGTTTTGACTCGAAACTTTGTCGTCCATTTCCCGCTGCAGCTGGTCTGCTGAGTTCCTCCAGAACTTTGATTTTTGCTTTTAATACAAATCTAGTTTGTGTCATCTCTTTTGATAATCTAAATTGATATTTTAATCTAAATTTAGATTTAGATTCAATTAACCTTTCTGATTAGATCTTGTACCTGATACATTTTAATGATCTGTGTAAATGCATTCCCCTGATCCACATGGACCTCCACTCTTTTTACGTTTTGACCACCTAAAGCCCTGTCCCACGGTACAAGTTCATTCCAAGAGCTCTCCCGAGTTTGCCCTGATTCAAACTCGGAGAATTATGATAATGGCCACTCGTCGGTACTCGGGGCTCTCGTGGACATTTTTCACCATGTTGAAATATCTTCACGTCTTCCCGTACTTACCTGCCGTTAGCGAGTCTTCCCGAGTACCTGCCGTTAGTGCTACGAGCCGCTAAGAGACGTCCCCGAGCTCCGACATACCCGCTACGTTCATTCTCCGTGCTTACCACGAGTTTGATTTTTTTTAAACTCGGGAGAGCTCTTGGAATGAACTCGGGAGAGCTCTTGGAATAAACTCGGGTCACAGGGAGAAAGTGCAAACACCACACAGACAGTACCCGAGGTCAGGATCAAACCCGGGTCTCTGGCGCTATGAGGTAGCAACTCTATTAGATAAAGCACAGTTCAAACCCACCATGTGGTGAAACACAGAAAAAAACTCACATTTTTAAACTCGTCACATTAGAATCAAGCAGTGACTATGTTTCAGTAATTTTGCTGGGGATGTTTGATTACTTTGTAAACCTTGGGTGAATTTGTGTTGAAGTGTGCTTATCCTGATGCCCATCTGAACTTGTACTTTAAACGTCAGCTCCATAGAGAGGAAGCAGCTTAGCAACTTTGTAAAAGCAACTGGCAGTGATGACAGACGGTGAAATGCTGAGTGAACCATGTAAACTAGCTTCATTTTGCAGGAGCCAGTGACGTTTTGAGTTAAAACACTTCTACCAAGTGAGTACTCTTTGCCCATTAAAAAAAACACAAGTGCTTTTATCAATGGAAAGGAGGCTTTGATCTTTAAACAGCACTGCTTTGTGTGTATGTTTAATAAGTGCACCTTATCTGTGATGTTACAGGTCTGAAAAGGCAGGCAGTTATAAAACCAATAACCCTGCTTGCGCATAATAGGATGTTTAAAGTGCCGTCAGTAACTTTGGCTGCTGTCTAGGCTCCACTTACCCCATTCAAACCAGACCGTAATGCCTTACATTATACTGCTGTTCTGTCAGCCCATCAACGAAAACCTACCAGCTCTTTCACCACGGTTAATTTGCACTTAATTTGTTTTTGAAAACAGAAGCTTCAAAAAGAATACAGAGATAAGAAGCGTTTGACAGCAAAGGCCAGAACCAATGTTGGTGTTTTGATCTAAAAAAACACAATTCACACCAGAGAAACCTGTGCCACAAATTTGTTTACAGATATGTTTGAGGCCAAATGGCAAACTATCAAAAGGGTAGAAGTGGTGCAACTGGTAGAGCAGCTACCTCACAGTGACAGGGACCCGGGTTCGACCCAGAGCTTCGGTGCTGTCTGTGTGGAGTTTGCACGTTCTCCCTGTCACCACGTGGGTTTGCCTTGGGTGCTCCGGTTTCCTCCCACATCCCAGAGACAGGTGGGCTTGTAGGTTAATTGGCCTCTGTAAATTGACCCTAATGTCCAGAGATAGACACAAAAAGCTGGAGTTTAAAACGGGACAAGCAGCATCTCTGGAGTGAAGGAATGGGTGACTTTTCGGGTCGAGACCCGAAACATCACTGATTCCTTCTATCCAAAGATGCTGCCTGCCCCGCTGAGTTACTCCAGCTTTTTGTATCTATCCGGTTTAAATCAACATCTGCAGTTTCTTCTTATACACCTAGTGTCCAGGGAGTGTATGAAAAAGTGGAATAGCATTGAACTAGTCTGAACAGGTGATCGATTGTTGGTATGTTCTCCATGGTCTGTAGAACCTGTTTACATGCTCTTTCGATAAACTAAACTCATCGTCTTATGGTTGTGCCTTGGGCCACATTCATGCCAGATTAATGCCACATGTCTCCAGAAGTTGTAGATTTTGGTGTTTCTGCAGTAACTTGGGAACAGAATTACAGTTTGACCTTCCAGTGTAATTGTGAAGGAGCATTGCCTTGTGAAAGGTGAATTATGGATGAGATTTTCAAATCTCTTTTTTTCTCATGTGGATGTAAAACAAAATCCCCTGCACTATTTTGACTTAAAAGAAGAATTATGCTGGAGTCCTGACCAATGTTGATCACTCAATTGACATCAGTGTAAGCAAATCATTGCACTGTAATTGCAATACTGTTAATGTTGACCAAATGATCAGCAGATGCTGGTTTACTAAAAAGGACACAAAATGCTGGTGGAACTCAGCGGGTCAGTCGCCTTCTTCAGACTGATTGTGGTGGGAAGGAGAAAGCTGGAAGAGGTGTCGTGGCAGCACAAAGCCTGGCAAGAGAAAGGTGGGAACTGCTTTTCTGCCACTAGGATTAACAAGTATCGTGGTGTGGACTGTCTCAATGGAGACTCCCCTGTAGTCATTATGGTTGGATCTGTGTCCTTTCCTGAAGGTCACAAAGCCAACATATCTGAGGTCCACTTGGTAACTCCTCCTCTTCCCAAACATGGGAGGAGAAGTTTTGATTTTTGCAGTTGAAGTTTACTTCCCTCTGCAAACTTTATCTCCCACTTTCTGGAAAGAGGAGCATATACTGGTGGACCTCGGGGATGTTATTTTGGTGGACAATCATAGAAACATAGAAATTAGGTGCAGGAGTAGGCCATTCAGCCCTTCGAGCCTGCACCGCCATTCAATATGATCATGGCTGATCATCCAACTCAGTATCCCGTACCTGCCTTCTCTCCATACCCTCTGATCCCCTTAGCCACAAGGGCCATATCTAACTCCCTCTTAAATATAGCCAATGAACGGGCCTCAACTACCCTCTGTGGCAGAGAGTTCCAGAGACCCACCACTCTCTGTGTGAAAAAAGTCTTTCTCATCACGGTCTTAAAGGATTTCCCCCTTATCCTTAAGCTGTGACCCCTTGTCCTGGACTTCCCCAACATCGGGAACAATCTTCCTGCATCTAGCCTGTCCAACCCCTTAAGAATTTTGTAAGTTTCTATAAGATCCCCTCTCAATCTCCTAAATTCTAGAGAGTATAAACTGAGTCTATCCAGTCTTTCTTCATAAGACAGTCCTGACATCCCAGGAATCAGTCTGGTGAACCTTCTCTGCACTCCCTCTATGGCAATAATGTCCTTCCTCAGATTCATCAAGCAAGGACATTGATACAGTCTGCCCTTGCTGCTATGTTGCTTCGTAGTCGCCCCTTGGCTTTCTTTGACTTCTCAACAGTTAAGGGCAATGTTGACGCTGAATCAAATAGTTAGCTGTGGAATTAAGTACAGGGGGTGCATTCCAAGGGCAAAGCCACAATTGAGGAAATCTACGGACTGTTTAGTGGGTACAGGTGAGGAGGGGGGAGTGGGGTTGATTGGCAGAGGGAATGATTGGCAAAGGCCGGAGATAAACAGATAAGGGAAGAGGAGTGAAATGTGAAGCCATACGAAGGAATATTGGTGAAGGAAAGGGGGGGGGGGGTGCACATCCAGGTGGGTTACTGGGAAGAGGAGGCGTAAAAAGGGGGTTGGTGTTATCTAACATTGTTGAATTCAGTGTTAATGTTAGTAGGCACTGCTAGTAACTTAGCTGTTACTTTTCCTACTTTACAAGAATAACTTCACTTCAAAAGCACGTTATTGACTGTAAACTGCTTCAGGATGTCCTAAAACTGATGTGAAAAGCTTGATATAAATACGTCTTTCTTTCTCATGCAGCAGGTAGAACAGTACAATAGTTATAATGGCAATCGGGAACAAACTTGATACTAGCGTGATACCATCACGACAGTGAAAACAAAGACAGCAATGTACCTGAAATGTATATCATAATCATTAGAAGAGTGAAATCTTTGAGCAACATTTCTGAAGCTTGTCCAACATCCCTGTTACAATGGATATCTGCCATTTAGTTCCATGACCACCTTTGTGTCATTCAGTCCATTTATCCTCGAGGAACCTTCCTATGACAAAGCTCTTCAGTTGCCCTGTGATGAGATGGATCAATTATCACCATCGTGGGAAGTGAGATGTGGGGTTAATGGATTGCTCTGGCAAAGAATGAATAAGGTTGAAAGCCATCTCAGATTTATACCAGAGCCAAGGTTGTATTTCCATAATCACACCCAGCCTACATTCCCTGATCTACACTGCCGCAGTTTTAGGATGCTTATGCTTATTTCCAAATTTTCCTTGATCTCCTTTGTTCCCATATACATTTTCACACAAAGAGTGGTGGGTATATGGAATGAGCTGCCTGAAGAGGAAGTTCAGGCAGATACTATAACAAGAGGTGGAAACAAAGAACTGCAGATGCAGGTTTATACCAAAGATAGTCAGCAAGTGCTGGAGTAACTCAACGGGTCAGGCAGGATCTCCGGAGGAAGAGGATAGGTGACATTTCAGGTCGAGACCCTTCTTCAGATCGTTCTTTCACCATTCGGTATCCACTAGTTATCGCCTTCTCCACAGCCAAAAATGGGCCCTAGTGGGCTCTACCTTTTCTTGATCATTGTTGCCAGCTATGATTTGTCCTTTTGCATATCTTTCATTCATTTCTTTGTATCTTTTTGTATCTCTTGTTTCCCCCACCCCGGAACTCTCAGTCTGAAGAAGGGTCTCGGCCTGAAACATCACCTATTCCTTTTCTCCAGAAAGGCAGCCTGACTCTGACGCTGTTACTCCAACTTTTTTTGACGATCTATTATACACTTGTATGATATAATTTGACTGGATTGTGTGCAGATTACACATGTCACTGTGTCATTGTACAAATAAGCCATTGAATCATGAAAATATCATCAACACAATAAATGGAATCATTTAATAATTAAACTATTTTTGTTTAATGTTGCCTTGCAACTATTTTCTCAATACCAGTTAGGAACTAGGAATGGACCTAAATGCTGAACTTGCTAGCTCTGCCCATATTTCATGTTTGACTTAAAAAACACCCGTGTGTCCATCCTTTGAGCTTAAAGGTGTTTCTTAAAATCTACCTCTTCGACCAAGCATTTTGCTATTTTCTGATCCCCCCATATCTTTTTCATCTTAATTTGCGATCGTTTATGATCCAATGAAGCAGAAGGGGGCATGTCACTAATGAGCTATCAGGAGAGGTTGGGTGGGTTAGGACTTTGTTTCTTCGATGCAGGAAGCCCAGGGATGACCTTAGAGGTATATAAAATCATGAGGGGAATAGATCGGGTGAATGCACAGAGTATGGGAATCAGGAACCAGGGAACGTAGGTTTAAGGGGAGCGGGTAAAGATTTAATAGCAACTTTTTCACACTGAGGATGATGCTAGAGGAGGTAGCTGAGGATGATCCTTTAACAACATTCCAGAGACACTCGGACAGGTACATGGATAGGAATGGTTTAGAACAGGAGCGTCAAACTCATTTTAGGTCACGGGCCGGATTGGGCAAAATGCGACTTCATGCGGGCCGGATCAGTTGTGCACGCGCGAGCGTCAGTCAGCCAGCATGAGGCCAAGGAGAGCTCAGCGCCGCCATTTTGTCTGTTTGACGGCTGTTGCCTGGGGCATCCGTCCCAACGGCGACCACGGGCCATTCATGGAACGGAGGATGAGAGTGTCCCGCCGCCATCTTGCCCCTTTGACGGCTGTTGCCCAGGGCAAACGTCCCCTTGGCAACCGCAGGCCAATCATGGAGCGAGGACGGGAGCGCCCCTGCCGGCACAGCAGGTGGCACAGGCAGCGGTGGAAGAGAGGGCGGTGAGCAAGAACGGCGAAAGAGAGAGAGAGAGAGCGGCGAGGGAGAGAGCGGCTGCCATACAGATACATAATAAATGGTCATGAATATAATTCTTTTCCCCAAAATCATCCTGCGGGCCAGATTGGACCCCTTCTCGGGCCACATTGCAGTCCGGTAGTTTGACACCCCTGGTTTAGAAGTATATGCACCAAATGTGGGCAAATGGGACCAACTTAGATGGGGCATCTTGGACAGCATAGATAAGATGGGCTGAAGGGCCTGTTTCCATGGTATGACTTTATGATTCTAAAGTGCTACATTGGTGTAATTGCCTGTTCCATCTTATTTATTGCCCTCTCAGAGATAAAATGAATGGAGGTGAACATTTCTAAGCTGATAAACACTCTCAATACAACGGAGGTACTTAATTTGAAACAGTAAATGAAATTACAATGAAGAAGCCAGTCGCACAAACGGAATTTACAATCTATTTAATTTGGACCTCGTATATTTATTCGCAACGACACAAGCAACTTTTATATGCTATTTGCAGAAAGTAGTGTTGCAAGATTCTGAGAGGTTTTAATTGACATGTAAATCAGTTTGTTGACACACAATTCACCACTTAGTTGATCAAGAGTTGACAGTGGTTTACACTGAAGTTAAAGGGACGTGAGTGCAATTATTTGTGAGAATTTTTGTCAAGAAAATAGAAAATCTTATCCTGAAATATATTACCTCAAGGAAGATGTGAGATGAAGACACAAGTAACTGTGGCTGCTGAAATATTTAGCAAAAAGTGGTGCAGCAGTAGAGTTGCTGCCTTAGGGGCCTGTCCTACAAGCATGCAACTCTATGCGATGAACGCGATCAAACTAGAAGCGGGGACTGCGCGGAGGTCGGGTGATCCCCTGTACAGGGCTGTTCCCACCAGCATGCGCCTGCATGCGGCAAGCGCAACAAAATCGGCAGTAGGGTAGAGGTTGGGTGAGTGGCGCAACGCGGCGCAAAGTGAGGTGAACTTGGAACGAAGTGTAAGGTAAGTTCGCCAGGACAGAGAGGGGCACACAGAGAGGGGCACAGAGGCACACACACACAGAGGGCCATGGAGCCACACACATAGAGGGTCACGGAGGCACCTACAGATAGGTTCACGGAGGCACGATGTCGGGGCGGTGTGTAACGCTTCGAGGCGACTGCGAGCCGACAAACGGTTGCAGTGCGGAATTTTTGGACATAGTCAGTTTTTCGGAGCCCCGCGCGGTGTCGGGACGAACTCAGGATGAACTCCGCACAATTCCGCATGGCTCCGGCGATCGAAGCGGGACCGGCCCCGCGACGCCGAGCGGCTCAGGCGACCACGTTAGGTCGCGCTAATCGCATAGAGTTGCATGCTTGTAGGACAGGCCCTTTATGGCGCTTGCAGCACCGGAGACCCAGGTTCGATCCCGGCTATGGGTGCAAACAGTATGGAGTTATTACGTTCTCCCCCTGACCGCGTGGGTTTTCTCTGAGATCATCGGTTTCCTCCCACACACCAAAGACGTGCAGGTATGTCGTTTCATTGGCTTGGTGTATGTGTAAAATGTCCCTAGTGTGTAGGATAGTGTTAATGTGCGAGGATCGCTGGTCGGCACGGACCCGTTGGGTAGAAGGGCCTATTTTCATGCTGTATCTCTAAACTAAACTGGGAGAAAGAAAGAACTACAGATGATGATAATACACAAACAGGCACAAAGTGCTGGAGTAACTCAGAAGTTCAGCAGCATCCCTGGATGACTTGCACACCTCTCCATCTTCATCTACTCCCCCCCCCTCACATTCTCACTCTGAAGAAGGATCTTGACCCAGCCATGTACTCCAGGGATGCTGCCTGACCTGCTGAGTTACTCCAGCTTTTTGCCCAATTGCTGGAAGAACCCAATGGGTTAGGCAGCATCTGTAAGGAGAAATGGACAGGCAATGTTTTGGGTCAGGACATTTCTCCAGCTTTCTCCTCTCTAATCCATCAGTCTGAAGAAGGGTCGTTTTTCCATTTTCCTCCACAGATGTTGCCTGGCCTGGTGAGATGAAAGGTGAAATTGCTTCAGAGCTATGGCAACCTGGCTTTGATCTGCAACGCGGCTGCAGTTAGTGTGGTGTTTGCAGGTTTCCCCTGGGACTGCACGGGCTTCTCGTGGGTCCTCCGGTTATTTTTCATACTCCAAAGGATGTGTCGGATGGTAAGTTAATTGTGCGCTGTAATTTGCCCCGGTGTGGGGGGGAGACGCGAGAGGAAAAATGAGATTAACGTGTCTGGGTGCTTGATGGTCAGCAAGTTTCCATGCTGAATGGATCTCCCATGTAATAGGATAACCTGAAATTGTAAATGCAGAGATTTATAACCTGCACCATCATTCTTGGAAGTTGTTCAAAGAGCATTATGCATTGAGCATTTGCAAGCTTCTCAACCTTAGTCTTTAGAACAGAAGCAGGCCCTTCGGCACACTGAGTTCCCGCCGACCAGTGATCACCCCAATACACGACACAATTTTCCACAATTTTTACTGAAGCCAATCAATCTACGAACTTGGACGTCCTTGGGAGGAGACCGAAGCACCCGGAGAAACCCACGTGGTCACAAGGAGAACGTACAAACTCCACACAGACAACACCCTTAGTCAGGATCGAACTCGGAACTCGGGCGCTGTAAGGCAGCAACTCTACCGCTGCACCACTGTGCTGCCCTCACATGAGGGAATTCTGCAATTTGCATTGTAACACAACGTATTTGAAAACATATGCAAACCATTCTGATCACTCTGTTACAGGCTTCGCTCTGCAGAAAACACATGTGGAACACAGCTCTACTGGAAATAATGCTCCACATCTGGGTAAATTTCCTATTATTGGATGGGCCACATGGCAGTGGACCTATCTCAGTGCAGATAGTTCTGCTATAACACAACAGTTGCATTCCTGCGAAATTGCATTCCTGAGAAACTCGTATTGTAGAAAATTACTGTAGGTTACAAATGAATTGAGTCAGTGGGACAGGAGGGTTGGGGGCTTGTGAGTTTCAGACTCACGATAACAGTTATTTCTCCTGCTGCATATTCAAGAACAAAAGGTATTTTTAATTCCTAGGAGTTCTTTTTTGTTTCTGCTAAACATACTAAAGGTTGTATGTTATATTATATAATGGAATATCATTGTAAGAAATGCCAAAATAAATGATCAGTTGTCATTTTCAAGATTCAATTAGTGAAACTGGTGGTCTGCACTCTTAAGGGAAAATGGTCTCTAATTACTGTCGGGAGGTGACATAGAAACAATTTGTTTTACCCCAGACTGTTTTTTTCCTCAAGACAGCTTTTTTTTTTTACTGCTTGTTAATTTTTAAAGTAACTTCTAAATGGTTTTGTGGTTCCTGATCAAAAATCAAATTACAGCGTGATTCAGCAAAATTCAGCGAGTTTTGTTTCCTATTTCGTCAACTGTGTTATATCAAATTAGCATTATGGAAACATGGTTTCGCAGAACTCTCTGAATCTTGATTCACCACCTAACCATACTTGCCCTCTCCGGATGCAGAGAGCCAAACATGTAAATCCATGTCTGAGAGATGTCTCATGAGATGGAGCAGGCTCCAAAGTGACAGCAGGCTAATGGGATACAAAGGCTCGAAACCCAGTGTCTGAATAAGGGTCTAGACCCGAAACGTCACCCATTCCTTCTCTCCAAATATGCTGCCTGTCCCGCTGAGTTACTCCAGCTTTTTGTGTCTATCTTCTAAATATCCCTGATAGTCTGAGATATTTGAGAGCAAGCTGAATAGATTAAAAAAGAAAGTGAGTAGAGAGGCATAGAAAAGGTTTACCACGTTGCTCCAGGATGAGCGACTAAAGTTACATCGAAGATTAGAGAGATAGTGTGGAAACAGACCCTGCGGCCCACCGAGTCCGCATAAACCTGCTATCACCCCATACACTAGCACTATCCTACACACAAGGGACAATTTACAATTTACAGAAGCCAATTAACCAACAAATGTGTGTCTTTGGAGTGTGGCCGGAAACCGGAGCCCCTGGAGAAAACCCACATGGTCACAGGGAGAACGATACAAATTCCGTACCGGCAGCATCCAAAGTCAGGATCCAACCTGGGAAACTGCAAAGCAGCAACTCTACTGCGAAGCCACTGTGCCGCCCTAAACAAAGCATTAAAATATTATCATGTTTTATTTGCCTGCACACACTACAGTCCTAAACTGGAAAGAGTGTCATCCCCGTTGATAGGTGAAGGTACGCAATGCTTCATCCTTAGCTTGTGAACTCAGCAACTTGCAATTTATTTTACCTTTCCAATGTGGAAATGTGTTGAGATACCTGAGATAGTAAGGTGTTCCAAAGACCCAGTCAAGAAGGCAGATTAAGCAGAGGTTTGTAAAGGTGTAGAATGAGGAAATGATACTTCCCCACATTTCATTCATTAATTGCCTTCAAGACAATTACACACTTTTTTTGGGAATACATAACTGTACAGTCAGCATCTTAAAGAGAAAGCAGGATTCACAAATTAATTAGGACACTGTCAGAACAAATGCTGGCAGCTTGTGCTTCAACAGAAGTCTCTGTTTTTATTTCAGATTTCTAGCATTGTATGCATGAAATTGTCATGCATACAATGCATTGTCTTTTCGCTTACAGCTCACCATTACTAAAATTCCTTTCTTGACATATGATGTTGAATAGGTCCTTAAAAGGCAGTTAATTACTGGCATTTTTCCATCTGCTGTTGTGTCGAATTCTGGTCATCGTGCTTTTGGATGCATGCTAATGTTTTGGAGCGGTTTCAGATGATATTGAGTGAAGTGGTTCCAAAGGTTCATTAGTTCTCGGAGCCGAATGGGGCCATTCGGCCCATCAAGTCTAGTCTGTCATTCAATCATGGCTGATCTATCTTTTCCTCTAACCCCATTCTCCTGCCTTTCCCCTTAACACCTGACACTCATACTAATCAAGAATCTGTCCATCTCCACCATTAAAATATCGATTGACGGCCTCCACAGCCATCTGAGGCAATGAATTCCACAGTTTAACCACTCTCTGACTAAAGAAATTCTTCTTCATTTCTAAAGGTACATCCTTTTATTCTGAGGCTATGGCCTCTGGTCCTAAACTCTCCCACTAGTGGAAACATTCTCCCTATCACATCCACCCTATCCAGGCCTTTCACTACTCGGTAAGTTTCAATGAAGTCCCACCTCATCCTTCCAAACTCCAGCGAGTACAGGCCCATTGCCGTCAAACGCTCATCATATGTTAACCCAATAATTCCTGGGGTCATTCTTGTAAACCTCCTCTGGACCCTCTCCGGTGCCAGCACATCCTTCCTCAGTTATGAGGCCCAGGGCTGGTTAAATGGAGAAATTGCAGAGATGGAGCTATTCTGCAGATCTGGTTAAGGATAAATTAAATAGAGCTATACAGGATTTTAATGAGTTCTGATGGAGTACAGGTTCTAGCAACAGGAGGAACAGTAGCCAGTGAATACACATTTTATTGGTCAATGATCAAGAGGGTTATGAGGTGAATTTGTTTATGTGGAAAGTTGTGATTTGGAGTTGACAGTCAAAGAGAGTCATAGATTCAAAGTGATACAGCATGAAACAGTCCTTTCTTCCATGTCAACCAAGATGCCCCTTCTAATCTAGTCCTGTTTGTCTGTGTTTGACCCATATCCTTCTGAACCTTTCCTATCCAGACTGAGCCATAAGTATCAAAGTAGAATTAGATTAATTCTTGAAATAAATGTTTGTCTTTAGGGTAACGAGAATGGGACGGGTAGGCTCTGGAAGATGCTGATGGAAATGTGAGGAGAAACGATTACGGGAATGGAATTGTTCAGTGATCTGAATTAGACTCGATGGGCCTAGATGACATCCTTCTATATGATAATGAAATACGGAAACATAAAATATGGAAGGTCAGCTAAGATTTCCGTTCTCAAGTCTCTGGAGTGGGATTTAAACCGATAACTCAAAGGCAACAACATTATTTATTAAGATATGGTTGACACTTGATCAGAGGCACAGTATGAAAGGCAGGAAAAGTACTGTGAAACACAGTAAAATTGAGATACAAGATACTGCAGACGATAGCATCTTATGCAAAACACAAAGTGCTAGAAAATCTCAGTGAGTTGGGAAGCATATGTGGAAGTGAAATGGACTTGACATTTTGGGTTGGGACCCTTTGGTCAGTCCATTCCCCTCCACAGATGCTGCCTGACCTGCTGAGTTCCTCCAGCAGTTTGCTTTTTATTCTGTAAACCACTCCTGGTGTTCCATGTCAAAATCCATTCCAAACCCAACCAACGATCCTGTCAGAGGCCCTGAACAACAGGGAGAGGTTGTGCAGCCCAAGACCATTCCTTGGAGTGCAGGAGGATGAGGGGTAATTTTTTTCAAGGTCTATAGGATCATGAGGGGAATAGATAGGGTGGATGCACAGTCTTCTAGGGAATCAAGTACCAGAGGACATTGGTTTAAGGTGAGAGGGGCAAGATTAAATAGGAGTCTGAGGGGCAACTTTTTCACACATAGGGTGGTGGATGTACAAAATGATTTGCCAGAAGAGGTAGTTTGTATAACAACATTTATGAGGCATTTGGACAGGTACATAGGTAGGAAAGGTTTAGACGGATATGACCAAGCGTGAGCAGATGGGATTGGTGTAGATGGGGCATCTTGGTTGGCATTGGCAAGTTGGACCGAAGGGCATGTTCCCACTCTATCTGCACTCTCCTTTTGTCTTCTGTACTAGCTGTGTCAGTTTTAGCTGGCGTAACGCTGACGGGACATATATGTGATCTGTATCCAGACTGTCAACTCCACACTGAATCAGAGAGTCCAAGGTTGCAGTTGAGGTTACAGCACATTCAGAGCTTACGAGTTGCAATGCACTAGCGTCTAGGTTCGGAATGTGATTGCACACTCACCACAGTTCATCAGTGGTTCTGCAAGGAACCACCACCAAGCCATTAACGGGATCCGTTTCATTATTGCTCTGGTTAGCACCCAGCCTACGGTCTGAAACTAAACACGGTTTGAGTTTTAATTTGTAATTTAAAAAAAAACAAGTTTTATGTAACAGCGAGCTTGAGGTCAAGATGACAAAATTAATTTCCATTTATATAACACCTTTTTAATGTTGCAAAAATGTCACAAGGTGATTACTCACAAAAAAAAGACGTGGACAGTGCTCCAGAAATAAAAAGCTTTCTGGCATTAGAACTTCTTGTGATAATTTATATGACTGGTTGCAATTTACAGTAACTACGTACTGAGTAATATATCTCTAGCTTTCAATAGTGTTTTCCTTCTCAGTTTCAGTTATTTTTCTCACTTGTCAGATACTCCCACAATTCATGCACAACTTTCTGCTGTGGAGGTAACACAATAATCTAATTCCTGGTCTCTACTAATGGCAGCCAAGTTGTGAGACGGAGAAATTCCCTGGTTTACCAGGGACTGTATTGGAGTCAAATTCTCACAAGTATTTTTACTTTATTTATACGCACAAAGCCTCTTGCCCAGAGTAGGGGAATCGAGAACCAGAGAGCATAGATTTAAGGTGAAGGGGGGAAAGATTTTATAGGAAACTGAGGGGTAATTTTTTCACACAAAGAGTTGTGGGTGCTTGGAACAAACTGCCAGAAGAGGTAGTTTAAGAAACAATTACACAGGTACATGAATAGGATAGGTTTAGAGGGACATGAGCCAAACGCAGGCAGGTGGGACTAGTGTAGACGGGACATGTTGGTCGGTGTGGGCAAGTTGAGCCGAAGGGCCTGCTTCCACACTTTATGACTCTATGATTCTATTAATTCTGTCATCTTTCTTTTCCCCTCTCTCTGGGATCTATGGTGATGGAAGGCAATGGGAGGAAGAGAGGAGTATGTTCAGATGAGCTTCCAGAGGAGGGAGTTGAGTCAGGTACTATAGCAGCATTTATAAGACTGTTGTACATGTAAATGGATAGGAAACCTTTTGTATGGATATGAGCCTAACACAGGCTAATGGGACCAGCATAGATGGGGTACCTGGACCGAGTTGGGCCGAAGGGCCTGTTTCCATTCTGGATGACTCAGTACCTCCATATCAATGCAACTCTTTTCTTATTTGTGACATCTTGTTAAGTTGAGAGTGTAGTTGAAGGGTTTAGTCATGGCTTGTAGCATCCTGATATCCTTTCTATTCTACAGACAAACGCCGACAGCAAAGCTTGGAGCCTGTGATAAATGACAGCTTGCTACACACATCACGGCCAAGCAAGGTTAAAGAACAAGACGACTTCTGCCAAATTTCACATGCATAACCATGCTGGGGTACAGTAACAAAGTGGTTATATTACTGAAGTAATAATCCAGTAAGTTAGGCTGATGATCTTAATCATGAGTTCAAATCCCACCATGGCAGTTATGGAATTTATTTCAATTAGCTAACAAATCTGGAATTAAAAGGGCAGTGTTGGTAATGGCGATGATTATGCTGCTGAATTGTCACGTAGCTCATTGTCCATTAATGCCCTTAAGGGAAGAGAATTCAGTCTGGCCTTTACGTGACTTCAGTTCTATAGCTTTGTGCTTGAATCTTAACTGCCTATCGAGTCAATTGGTTCAAGGGCAATTTGGGATGAGCAATAAAATGATTTTCGAGTGATCCTCACATGAATAAAACAACGAGAGTTTCAAGGGACTGCAGTTGCTGGAATCTGTCACAAAAGGAAAGGAGAGCAGATGGAGGAACTCATCGGGTCGGGCAGCATCTATGACTAAAATAGACAGTCCATGAATCAGTTTAGTTTACTGTTTGGTTTAGTTTGGAGATAAAGTACAGAAACAGGCCCTTCAGCCTAATGAATCCCCACCGACCACCGATCACCTGTACACTTACACTATCCTACACAGGCTTGGGGCAATTTCCAATTTTACTAAGCCAATTAACCTACAAACCTGTATGTCTTTGGAGTGTGGGAGGAAGCCGGAGCTCCCTGCAAAAACCCATGGGGAGAACGTACAAGCTCCATACAGACAGCACCTGTAGTCGCGATCGACCCTGGCTCCCTGGCGCTGTAAGGCAGCAATTCTACTGCTGCGCCACCATGTCACCCAGGACAAGACGCATAATTGAGAGGGGATGTTGCCAGTATATAGAGGTGTGGGCAGGGGTGGGGCAAGATCTAGCAAGTGGTAGGTTGGTGCAAGTGAGGAGAGATTGACTGGGATATAATAGTAGGTGGTGGGAAGGGTGGGTTGGGGCAACATGGGAGGCAGTAAATGGTGGATAATGTGAAGCAGATTCTGGAATCTGATGGGGAAGCAAGGTGAAGAATGTGACTGAAGGAGGAGGGATGGTGGCAGATGGGGATCTCTTGCTTTCCCGCCTCTCCCCTCTCACCTCCCCCTCTTGTTATCACACCTTCCCCAGCCAACAGTGGGCCATTATGGGCTCCACCTTTGCTGAGGTCATCTGTCATGGGCCCTGATTTGATCGTTTGTTCAGGCACTGGGCCTGTACTCGCTGGAGTTTGAAACATACAGAATAGTGAAAGACCTGGATAGAGTGGATGTGGCGAGGATGTTTCCACTAGTGGGGGAGTCTAGGAGAAGAGATAAGCCTCAGAATTAAAGGATGTTCTTTTCGGAGGAAAAATGTCTTTAGTCCAAGGGTGATGAATCTGTGGAATTATTTGCCACAGAAGGCTGTGGAGGCCTGGACAATAGATATTTTTAAGGCAGAGATACTGCAGATAGATACTTGATTAGTGCAGGTGTCAGAGGTTCTGGGGAGTACGCAGGAGAATGGGGTTAGGAGTAGACTTGATTGGCCGAATTTCCTAATTCTACTCTTATAATTTATGACCTTATGTTTGTTCAGGCCAGTTCTCGCCTAATATTTATTTCCCTCCCACCTCCATCTCTACTTTCAATCTGAAGAAGGGTTCCAACCCAAAGATGCTGCCAGACCCACTAAGTTACTCCAGCATTTTGTGTCTATCCTTGAGAGCTAGTACCATGTATAAATAAAAGGCCCTGATGAGTTGCATCTGAAACAGAACTGGTTGCTTCTCTATAATTTGACAACAGCCATGGAGCAACCTTTGGAGTAAGCTTGTTTATTGAACAATTTGCGGCTGAACAATTACATTTGTGACTATTCCACTGAAGACCAGTCAGTTCGGTTTAGTTTATTATTGTCAGGTGCAGTGCAGTGAGTGAAAAGCTTTTTGTTCCATGCTATCCAGTCAGTGAAAAGACTATACATGATTACAATCAAGCCATCCACAGTGTACAGATATATTTTGCTTGGGCAGCTTTGAGCCCAGCAGTCTGAGCGGTGATTTCTCTAGATTCAAGTAACCCCTGCAATCCCCGTCTCCCCCTCCCTCACCCTAGTTGTCCAACTAGTTCCACTGTTCACATCCCTGTATTCCTTCGTTATCACCTTTTCCTCAGCCAACAATAGACCAATGGTGGGCTCCGCCCTTCCTTGGTCATCTGTTACTGGCCCTGATTTGTTCTGGCCTTTTCCTACCTTCAGTTCCCCCACTCTCCCCTCCTGGGGCATCACTCATCCTTTTTCTCCAGAGTTGATGCCTGACACGCTGAGTTACTCCAGCAGTTTGTGTCTGTCTTCGGTATAAACCAGCATCTGCAATTCCATCCTGCAGGATAAAGGAACTGATTTCCCCTTCTCTATGGAGATTTCAGTTGCGCACATTTTCTTGTGAAGCACAAAGTCACCTACAGGACTCGAGAGGAGGTAATGCTCTCAGCTCACTCAAATAATCGATGAAGGATTTGACGTTGAGTTAATTGACTTCCTGCCGCATAGGTTGATCCAGCCCTGGAGGTAGCAACTTTGCTTGGAAGGGGGGGGGGGGGGGGGGGGCAGTTGAGGGGTTTTCTGTTTGTGCTCTGCTGTGCCTTCTGAAGTGGTTAAATGCACTGCTGCATCATGGCAGGGTTAGGCGTCTTACGCCAGATCCTCCCTTTGGCAGGTGCAGCGTTCGAGCAATCTAAAATCTGTTCCCACTTTCACCCCTGGATCAACATCTGCAGCGATGTTAATGTCGTTCCGCTTTCCAGCCTGGGGACTTGGCAGAAAAAGAATAATACCACAAATCACGCCTCCTGGGAGTCCTTAAGTTACATTTCACCCAGTGCTTTAATTCTGTCCTTTAACACGCAAGCATCTGATAAAAGCCACTGAACCATATTGATGATTTCTGTTGCAGGAGCTGCCTAAGCAAAAAGGAGAATGGGAAAATCACATTTGGTTTTCCACCTTCTGTCCTTGTACTTTTATTTCACAGACCCTTTACAGACCAATGAAGCATTTCTGGCAGTGAGTTTACTTAAAATGCTTAAGGTGTGCCCATCACTTACAGGTTAGGCACTTTTACAAAGAGTGCATTGTTATTGTGTATCCCTACAGCTGCTAAGGTTTTGTTATAGAAACAAAGAAAATAGATGCAGGAGTAGTCCATTCGGCCCTTTGTTATGCATGGAGGTACAAGGAATTGCAGATGCTGGGACCTTGAGCAAAGCACAAAAATGCTGGAGTAACTCAGCGGTTCAGGCAGCATCTGTGGAGAGAATGGACTGATGACTTTTTGGGTTGGGACCCTTTTTCAGACGTTCATTATGTATCCTGCGCTATGTGTGTGGGAGCTAAACACCGGACACGAGAGCCTATGTGTCTAGTGTCAAATTAGTATTGTGAAAAGAAACCTTGCTTGATGTTGGACTTCGGAAGTGAAGGTTTTTCTGTTGCTCTTTGTGCCATCTTTGGCTCAGTGGGAAGCATACATGACTCAGGGCCGGGAAGTAGTGGGATCAAGCCTCTTTCCAGAGGCATGAAAACCTAAATGAATGCTGTTACTCACTGGTGTCAATACTGGGAAATTCCTACTTTCTCAGTAATGTAGATGCTCTCTTGTGGAAGAAGTGTTAAATCAATGTACTGCATCTGCTCTCAGACAGAAGATTGTTCATAAGTCAAGGACCTATGTAGGTACATAGATCCTTGAAAGTGCTGTCACAGGTACACAGGCTGTCAGTGCATTGGCCTTCATCAGTTGCCTCGGTAAAGCCACCAGCATAATCAAGGATGAATCTCACCCTGGCCACTCCCTCTGCTCCCCTCTCCTATCAACCATCCTATCAACAACCAGAGAGCGGCCCTGAGCTACTATCTACATCATTGGAGAGTCTTAGACTATCTTTGGTCAGACCTTGCTAGAATGTATCTTGCAGTAAACATTATTCCCTTAATCATGTATCTCTACACTGCAGATAGCTCAATTATAATCATGTGTAGTCTTTTCACTGTCTGGTTAGCACGTAGCAAAAAGCTTTTCACTGTACCTCAATACACGTGACAATAAATTAAACTAAACTAATCTTCGTGGTTTCAAGAATGTCACTGAATACGCTAACAACATTTTAAGGATGCATTGTAGAAAGTATCCTGACTGGTTGCATCATGGCCTAGAATGGCAATTCCTATGTACAGGAACTAAAGAGGCTGCAGAGAATGGTGGACTCAGCCTGGTCCATCACGGGCACAACTCTTGCCTTATCAATAGCATCTACATGAGGCACTTTCTCAAGAAGGCGGCATCTATCATTAGGTTCCCCCACCAGCCAGGCCATGCCCACTTCTTGCTGCTACCATCGAGCAGAAGGTCCGGAAGCCTGATGACTCACACCAACAGATACAAGAACAGCTAATTTCTGACAACAATCAGGTTCTTGAACCAACAAACAGCGCACACCCTAATCCTACCTCAGCAACGGTATGCCCCTGCTTTTTTTAATTTACACTCTAGCTGTAACTCTACATTTGGCCCAGTTTCCCCTCTCTTTTCATATTACATGTTACATTCATGCATGGTATGATTTGCCTGGCAAACATGCAAAATGCTACAAAAAGATATGAAAGTCTTTCACTATATTTTGGTGCACATGATAAGACGGCAACAATTCTACTGCTGTGCCGCTCCTTATTTTACAATAGTGTTCAGCACTAATCGTTTGTTTTTGCAAATACTTTTTCTTTTCCCATATAAAGCATATAATTTGTGTATTATTTACGTTTTGTGTGTTCTCCAAATCAACGCGCCTGTGATTTGCATTGTAACTTCTCGAAACTTGCGCATGTGACAGTAAACCTGACATTATAAAGTATTTTATAATTATATCATCCCTAAATGATCCCCATTTGCCTTGCACCTTGGTATTAAATCTCCTCTTTCTTTCACCCCTCAGAGACACATCTTTGTGTTCTTTTCTATCTTTCCACTTTCTGCGCATCTTTAAGATTTGTTTTATCTGCAGCCATTTCCACTTCTGGCAAGATACCAGTGACCTTACCCGTTTACTCTTTTCTCCCTCCACGGTTAATGCCTAACCTGCTGAATGATTGCCGGGACTTTCTGTTTTTAAACCACTTTGAAGCTGGAGGCTGTCCAGCACATACACAGCTCCCTGATGAGAAATCTGCCCCGGCCCCAGTGTTGACACCAGTCGAATCTCGCAGTGTGGTGTGTAAACTAACACAGCTGTGTGAGAGTCGGGGAGGAGAGGTGCTGGCAGGGTCAGTAAACTGTTCTCCAGGGGATCTCGAGAGGGGAAGAGAATTGCAGAGACCAGCTCAGGGTCACTGGGGGCTCATTTAGACTCCCTCAATGGACGGAGCAAATGCTTTCCACCCTAAACTCTGTTGGAATTATTGATATTATCATTCTGAGAAACCTCAGTAACAGTACACCATCTCTGCCCAGTGTCACTGGTTCACCTGCTCTGGTGCCACAGTTACTTGCTCTCAGGTTGTACATTCTGAATTACACACCAGGTCTGTGCCCTGCATTGTGGATGGTAGAGACCTGCATCACTCCACATGCCACACCCGGTAGCTTTTGAACTGCCCTCATCAATACGTTCATTGTACATGTGTTAATAAGGACCTGGGACTCCTCTTCAGACTGTAGAAGGATCCTAACCTGAAACATCAACTATCCATGTCACCCAGAAATGCGGCCTGTCCTGTTGAATTACTCCAACACTTCGTCTTTTTGTGCACGAGCATCTGCAGTTGCCCATGTCTCCGTCACGCAAACCAACCTCCCTTCTAGTGATTCCATCTGCACTTCACACTGCCTTGGCAAGGCCACCACCATAATCAAGGATGAATCTCACCCTGGACACTCCCTCTTCTGCCCTCTCCCATCAGTCAATAGATACATAAGTGTGAAAATACACACCTGCAGATTCAGGGACAGTTTCTTCCCAGCTGTTATCAGGCAACTGGACCATCCTAACATCAACTGTTGATGTTATCTGCCATCATCTGCTATCGGTCCTCATCTGCCATCTACCTCATTGGAGACCCTCGGACTATCTTTAATCTGACATTTCTTGATTTTATCTTGCACGAGACATTATTCCCTTTATTCTGTATCTGTACGCTGTGGATGGCTTGATTGTAACTATGTGCAGTCTTTCCGCTGACTGGATAGCACTTGGCAAAAAAGCCTTTCGCTGTACTGCGCTACACCTGATAATAAACAAAACTAAAGAAAGACACAAAAAGCTGGAGTAACTCAGTGGGATCGGCAGCAACTCTGGAGAGAACGAATGGGTGACTTTTTCAGTCGACATCCTTCTTTAGACAATCCTTCCTACGATAAACTACACTAAGCTCCTGTAAAGAACGGTGCCAGCAATCTGGGCACTTCTCAATAATGGAGGATGTGGCTGGGAGTAAATGGCTTTAACCTGTTGTGGGGGAGGTGACCAAGACTGCTGACATCTCTGGGGATGTAATGGTTTGGAATGAATGACTGTGACAGTGCGAGAGGGCGAGCGGAATGAACACGAATGGATGTGTCGCGCTGAATCTAGGCCGCTTCACTAATCGTGCCAATCCAACTCTGTCTGAATGGAGTTTCCTCCCAACACCCAGCCCCTGTCACTCTCCATGTGCTACACAATAACAATCATAATTCGCTGCTTAACCACTTTATAAAGAAAACCCACTCGCTATAGAATGAAACCAACTCAAAAGACAATGAGGATAATCCCAAATAGTTTGCAAATTAATCCTAAACCCTCGCAATTGTTTCTCTTTTACAAGAGACCTTTTTGGTGAATCTACCCCTAAAACAGCCCCTTCAAACCCACTGTGCACTGTGAGACTCATTGAACTAAATTGCTGGGATTGCATAAAGTAATTCCTTGATAATGCAGTGAAAGGTGACAAACCTCTCTTCTATTTATGCCCCTGCCATACTCCAGAATGTGTATTTTTGAAATTAATTTTGTTTGTTTAAAAAACTATTTTTAATTTCAGAAATTAAAAAAATGAAATCCTTAAAGGTCAGATTAGATTGAGTCCCTCATAATCAACCGTATAAATCACGTGAATGCTTGTGATCAGGCTAGGCTTCATTGATGGATTGAAAGATACAACACGCTGACAGGCCCTTCGGCCCACCGAATCTACACCGACCATAGATCACCCGTTCACACTAGTTCAATGTTATCCCATTTTCCGATCCATTTCCTACATACTAGGGGCAATTTACTGAGGCCAATTAAGACTGCAAACCTGCATCTCTTTGTGACGTGGAAGGAAAATGGAGCACCCAGAGGAAACCCACGTGGTTACAGGGAGAACGGGCAAGCTCCACACAGTCAGCACTCGAGGTGAGGATCAATCCCGTGTCTCTGGCACTGTGAGGCACTGTGCCACCGTAAAATCAAACTTTTATTTTTACTTCTTTGTGAATATAATCGCACAGATTAATTACCAGGATCGAACCCGAGCCACTGGCACTGTGAGGCAACAGCTCTACCATCTGCGCCATAGTGCCGCTCTAACGCCAGGGTTGTGAAATAGCAGCATTTTTATTCGCTACTATCCCAGAACCAACAACACACTTGTTTGTCAGTCCATTGCCGTGCTGGTTTCTGTGAAGGGAATATTCACCTCTCAGATCTATTGCATCATTTAGAACAGTTGAGGGTCATCTGCTCCTAATCCCCATTTGTCCACCTTTGACCTATGCCCTTTGACTTTCACCCAGTTAAAATCTATTGACCTCCATTTTGAAGGAAGCAATTGACATCAGCTTACATAAGCTTTGGGGGCATTGATTTCCCTGCTTTCGTGTTTACAGCAATGTTTGCTGATCACTTTCCTCGATGACACTTGCTTCCCTCCAATATAATCACAGACTTCCTTTATCATCAGAACATACATAAAATACGAGCAGGAACTGCCATTTGGCCCTTTGAGCCAGTTCTACCGTTGAGTATCAAGGCCTTCATGATCTTTATCCTTAACTAAATTTCTTGTCTAATCTCAAAATCTTCAATTGCTTCGTGGTTAATTTTCAAAATTTATCTCACCTTTAAATATATTGAATATGCCTACAAATGTGAATGCAGCTCATGGGTGCCTATTACTCTGTCCTTTTGAAATGAATAGTCAAGAACAATACAATCCTTCCAGGCTGTTTATCAGATCTATTCTGTAACTTCTATAGATTGATCACATTTGAAAATATAAAACCGCACACACGCACATGCTCTCGCACGCCTACTCTCGCACACACTCTCTCGCACACTCTCACTCTCCCACTCTCTCTCTCTCTCTCGCTTGCACCCTCTCACACTCTCTCTCTCACACTCTCTCTCTCACACTCTCTCTCTCTCACACTGAGATCAATCTCACCACACACACTCACACTCACACTCACACTCACACTCACACTCTCATACATGCATACTCTCTCACACAGGTCACAAAAGTAGTACTTCACAGGAACAAGCCTTATGGCCCAGAATGTCTCCGTTGAACATGATACCAAGATGAGCTAATTTAATCTGCCTGAACATGACCCACATCCCTCCATTCCCTTCATATCCATGTGCCTATCCAAAAGCTACTTAAACACTACTATTGATCTGACTTCATTACTACCCCAGGTAGTGTGTTCCTGGCATCCACCACCCTCTGTGTAAAACAAAAGTAAATCTTGTCCCACACATCTCCCCTAACCTTTGCTCCTCTCACCGATTGATATGCACAGACACATGTATATGTACACATACAGTACATCCAATTTTATATACAGACATATAAACACCTGCAAATAGTTGTGCAGGAACACACTCACATACCTGCATGTATGCACATCCACGCATCTATATATATAAACACATGCAAAAATGCACATATACAGATGCAGAGCTGAAGACAGCCACCCATACACGCACCAGGAATTTAAAGTGCCAGCACAGACTGTCAGCAAAAGCTCATTTTTGTGCCAACCCGACCACAATTAGAGGCCAGTAATAACGATGGATTGTTTGACTCAACAGGGATCATTCTCATCAATTAATGGCATGGCCTTCATTTTATATGAAGGTTTTCCGCCATGAAAGCACTGAAGTTTTGGCATGAATTGGAGACTCCATTAAATTAAAATTACATTAAAGAAATCTGCAAATGGTATTGTTGACTGCAGCCTCTCGTTCTAGAGGGAAGAGTGGACTGGATAGAGTTAATCCCTGTATTGGCAGAAATCTATATTTGAGCTCAAGCCAAATGCCTCTTGGTTGACATTAATGTATGTTTCCGTTGGCACGGCGACCTTGTTTTTGTGTAGTGATTGGAATCTCACATATATGTGGCTTACTGCGAATACTGGGCAGCCAGACCTAATGTCCATCGGTAGCAATTTTGACAGAATTAGAAAATAGTAAGATAACCCTTTAAAATATTTAACTAAATGATGATTGAATGATTCGGACGACTTCAGCTTACAGAGACCTGGCTCTGAAGAGGCTTTGGGAATCTTGCACCGCGCCAACAGAATGAACGGCAATGAGACATATTAAACAACCAGGGGCACATTAGAGGCCACTTCCCACACACCCAATCCTGCCAAATTGCATTCAAGTACAGCCTTTAACATCCCAAGGTCCCTCCATGAGATTGTGGCCCCGTCTGTTAACCTGATTAAAACCAAGGATCCCACTGATTGATGGTCAAGAGATAATAAAATGGGGAAGGGGTGTTGTGATCCATGGGTGCGAAAATAATGCATGGGAAACATGGCAAGAATGGGACATTCCAGAAAACGTTTAAATCAAATTCCTGCAGTAGAATTAGGACCCCGATTATTAGATTGGGTTGCCTGAGGTTTTCCAGTGGAAGAGAGGTGTGAGAGGCATTTCCAAATTCCTTTCTGAGCGCACTTCTGCTGAGCAGTCTATTCCTATTTCATTGGCTATAAAACACATTGGGAAAGAGGTAGAAAGGTGATATACAAACGCAAACCTTTTTGCTTATTTTTTCTGATTTTTGGGCTACCCGATCTTTCAAAATGGAAAACTTGATATGAATATATAATCATATAAAGATATACACACACTCACACACACACACACACACACACACACACACACACACACACAATATATATATATGTAAGCGAGCACACACACACACACACACACAGTCAAACAGAAAGGAATAATTCATATACTGTATATATATATATATATATATATGTGTGTATGCGTGTGTGTGTATGTGTGTGAGTGTGTGTGTATATATATGTGTATGCACTTGTATATGTATATGTGTATGTATATATAAATCAAGTTTGCCAGTTTGAAAGAATATGTAGCCAAAAAAGAAAAAATAATAAAAAGGCTTGTCTTTGTAACTTACCTTTCCTTCTCTTTCTCAATGTGCTTTACAATCAATGAAAATCTCTTGGAGTGTCACTGTTTTGATGCAACAAAATACAGCAACATATTTCCCTGAAGGTTGAGGGCTGAACGTTTTGTAGATGTAAATGGTATAATAAGGTTGTGGCGTAGATAAGTTGGATAGTGACAGTTCTATTTTCAAGAGTAAAGGCTAAAATAGAGGACGTACAGGTAGGTTTAAGATAGAGGGGGAACATATTTTAAAGGGTCCTGAGGGGGATCTTTTTCACGCGAGGGTATTAGGTGTATGGAATGAGCTACCAGATGAAGCTGCAGAGGCAGAGCATTTACAAATCCTTCAAAGATATTTGGACATGGATAGAAAAGGTTTAGAGGGATATGGATTAAACACAAATGCATGGCACTTGCTCAGGTAGAATTTGTGGTTGGCATGGATGAGTTGGGCTGGAGGGCCTGTTTCCATGCTGTCTAAATCTCTGACCTCCGAGGTCCAACCATGGGTGCTTGCGGACTTAACATCACAGAACCCGTGGTCTCTGGTCAGAGACCGACTTTGGGAACTCCAAGCCGCAGGAGCTTCGACCGCCATGATGTGGGAGTTTCGATCGCCCTGACGCGGCAGTTTCGATCACCCCGATGCGGAAGCTTCGATCGTCCCGACGTAGGAGCTTCGACCGCCCCGACTCGGTGGCTTCGACCGGCTGCGGGAGCTTCGATCGCCCTGACGGATGGTTCGACTACCCCGACCGCAGGAGAATAAAGAGGAAGAAGATTGGACTTTTGTGCCTTCCATCACAGTGAAGAATGTGGGGAATCTGCTTTGGTGGATGTTTATGTTAACTTTTATGTAGTTGTGTGTCTTGTTGCTTTTTTTTCGTATGGCTGTGTGGTAATCCACATATCAGTGTACCTAATTGGTACATGTGACAATAAAAGACCTTTGAAACATTTGTATTGTGATTGCCAACTTTTCCCAGGAGATTCCATAATCTAGAATGAGGTGATGCATAGATAATAGTAAGATTAAATGAGATCTTACCAGTTTCAAGTTTGATCTTTATTTTATGAGGAGTTACGATGAGGGATTACGTGAAGAACCCCATACAGCCGTTGGTGCATCAATCTTCAAAGCAGCGGAGTGAAATCACAGGTAATAATGACTTAAGTATAATAGTAAGATAACAGAGACTAGAACTATCAGATGATATTTATGAGGGTTGGGAGCGGAGGGCACGTAATCCCTCATCGTAACTCCTCATAAAATAAAGATCAAACTTCAAACTGGTATGTTCTCATTTAATCTTACTATTTAACTTCGGAGTCACGTGAGTGACTACGTGAAGATTTCAAAGCTCTGTGATTTCATGCCGCAGACCCAAATCCGGCATTCACACTGCATTGATTGACTCAAAAGTCGTTAAACAATTGATAATGCATCAATCATAACATTGTCAAATGAATAACGGTTTATTTACAAACGAAACAATAACAACCCCTCTAACTCAGGGGGAAACTATAACAGAACTCAAAACAGAATCAGCAAACACCCCCAGTCTTGTAATCGGCTTATGATTAAATTTTTGGAAGGTCAGCTCACTGGACCATCCTGCGGCCACGAGGATATGGTCTATAGGCACGTCCATCGCCCTTGCCGCGGAAGTTGATGCCGCCCTGGTGGAATGAGATTTGAATTTATCAGTATCAATCCCAGCACTTCCCAGAACCTGCATTAGCCACCTTGAAATTGTTTGCACCAACACCTTTCTGTGTGGTTTTTTATGGCTAATAAATAATGCAAACTCTATTCCTCATAGGACTCTGGTAGCCTCAATGTAACGAGATAAATGTGATACTACACACAGGCGAGCATCTGTGGGGTATGCTGAAAACACAATCTTACATCCCGTCATGCCTATTCTACTATGTTTGAGCAGATCATAGACATAAAAAGTAATGGCATCTGCCGATACCTGCATTCTGTCTAGCCGTAGCTTTTGCAATGTTTTCACACATTGGGCTGATACCAATGCCATAAGCATGACCACCTTCATGGTTAGTTTGGCTAGAGATAGGCTTGCAACAGGGGTCCACTGGTGAATAAGCGTAAGAACTTCGCTCACATTCCAAATACCTGGGTTTAGGAGGATTAGAATTGAAAACTCCCTTCATAAATCTAGAAACTAACGGATGTGTCCCTACTGAATGTAACTCTGAACTCATGGGTAGATAAGAAGACAAAGCACTTCTGGCTGTATTGATTGCACTATTGCTTAATTTTTGATCAAAGTAAAGAGTGGACAAAAACTCCAGTACGTCTGGGATGCCTGCAGTTTGATATGAGATATTCTGCTGTAGACAGAATACCACCCACTTCCTTAGCAAGGTGATGTACTGCTTCTGAGTACTATCCCTGCAGGCTGATGTGAGAACATCCACGGTACGATCAGACAGTCCTCTCCCCAGGTATGGCCTCCTTAAAATCTGCAAATGAACAGATCAATACGATCATGTAAAGGATGTTGATTGCCAGTTACTGGATTTACCAGTAGATTTTTATGTTTGGGAATAATCATGTGAGGCTGACTAGCCATCTGCAATACAAGAGGGAACCATGGATGTGTAGGCCAATCTGGCATTACCAATACTCCTGAAGCGGAGTCTTGCTTCATTTTTTGCAGGCATCGACTGATGAGACAGAATGGAGGAAATGCATATACAAACATTCCACCCCAATGCAGCGAGAATGCATCCACCGCTGCTGTATCAGGATCTGGTTCCCATGAAACATATCTGGGCAACTGATGGTTTAGTCTAGATGCAAACAAGTCAATATCTGGCATTCCATACTGAGCCATCACTTGATTAAATATGTCCTGATTTAACATCCATTCTAAGTTATCATTGAATTGGCGTGATACTGTGTTGAATCTACCTGGTAAATATATTGCTGAAAGCCAGATGTTTTGGTCAATGCACCAGTCCCAGATCTGATTAGCCGATCTATCACAAGACTGTGACTTGACTCCACCCATGTGGTTTACATATGCCACTGCTGTAGTGTTGTCAATCTGAACCTGCACATGGAAGTCACTCCTGGCAGAGCAATAAGCTTTAAGGTTCCCAGGTTCCCAAAACCTCTAAATAATTGATCCCTCTTAATTGAAGAAGGGATGTCTCATCAGTATTCCATCTGCCTCCACAACTGGAAGACATTTCTGTAGCGCCCCAACCCAGTGCACTGACATCTGTCTGTAATATTATGGAATGTGGTTCAACCAAAACCTCCTTGGAGCTTTTTGAGACATTTATGATCCACCATTGAATGTCTGAAATTGCCCCAGCTGACAATTGCATAGGCCTATCAAAATGACCCACATGTGTCCTCAGTACCTGTTCTTTTGCTCGTTGTAATTGTTGATAATGCAGAGGTCCAAACTGCACAGCTGGAAAAGCAGCCACCAATTTACCAATTAAACTGGCTACTTGTCTAATTGAAGGTCGTTGCTCACTAAGGAGATGAACACAATCCTCAATTAACTGCTGCCATTTGTCCCTAGGCAAAGTCACTAACATGTGATTTGAATTAATGGTAAAGCCCAAACAATCAATGATTTGAAATGGTGATAATATGGATTTATCTGGATGAATGACGAACCCTAATTGTTCAAAAGTGAGTTTAACAATTGAAACAGATGATTCAGCTACAGCCTGAGTCTTCCCAACAATTAAAATACAATCTAAATAGGCCATTACAACATGCCCTTGAGCTCGGAGTAATCCTAGAAGAGGTTTTAACAATTTAGTAAATAATCTAGGAGCTGAAGTGAACCCATTAGGCAATGCTTTGAATTGCCACAACTGACTCATACAGATAAATTTTAAATACCTCTTATCATCACAATGAATAGACACTGAGTAATATGCATCCTTTAAATCAATGCTGGCCATATAACACCCTTTGGAAACCAGATGTTTAGCCGTAGAAAAAGTTTCCATTTTGAAATGCCTATAGCAAACAAAGGAGTTCCAGCTCGTCAGGTCCAGAATGATTCTACATCCCCCAGTCTTTTTAGACCTAGGAAAAATACTTGACACAAACTGATGGTTATGATGAACTGACTTCTCAATAACCCCTTTTTTTGTGTAATGTGTTAAGTTCTGCTTGTATGAGGACATTCTCTTCTTCTGAAAATATAAGTTTCCGACTTGGAACATGCTGATTAGGTGGACACACAGTAGAGTAAAATTCAATTTTAACCCCCCCATACTGCTGAGTATAAATGAATCTGATGTTATCTCCTGCCATTGTTTGAGAAACAAGTGTAATCTGCGCCCAATTTGAACATCTATTTCACTTGATTCATTTTCTTTAAGAGGAAATTTTCTCACCTACATACGTCCTGGTTGCCCTTGTTGCCCCCGGGCCTTTGTAGGGAAAGTCATCCTTCCCCTCACGCCTGTGGCAGGCTGGCAGCTCAGAGTTTGCGAAGCTGAGTGGCTGGTCCCTTCCCCGGCTTCCGTAATGGTAAGGAGAAACCCTCTTTCCTAGTTTGCCATCTGGCTTGATGAGGCCCATAGTTTTAGCGTCTTCATGGAGTTCTTTAATTCGCTTGGCGAGATCTCCGCCAAACAAAAGATTAGGCGGTTGTACGCTGGGCAGTTTACACAATGATGCCAGATTAGGATTAATAACTGGCCGAATAACACTTCGTCTTATATTGTTAATTTCAAAGTAGGCACTACACAGAAGTCCCAGTACATCTTGGTGAGCTTCCGACATATGCCCCTTGTCTACTGTAATAGCAAATGCCGTAAGCACCGCTGAAATTAATTTCAATACCTTTTGAAATTTTAGTTCTTGGGATCTTGCTGATACCCCCAACTGTGTCCATATGAGATATTTTACCATTGGTACTTTTAGTAAACCCAATTTAATAGGGGCTTCATACTTTTTAGCCACCTCATCCATGGCCAATTCTTGCAGCTGATGAGAGAGCATATATTGGATGGCTGATGCCAATTCTTCCCCTAACGGTTCCCCTGCCTCTCTCGGGACTGCAAATTTCTCTGCTATATTCGGAATCACTTCAAGTTCCACTCCCTTGTGGCTCTCCCCAGCCACTGATTCGGCGTCAGTAAACTGCTGCACCGGTATACCCTCCTCCTCAAAAGTTGGGTATTCTTGCAGTCCTATTGCAGGCGCTGCTAGCACAGGCTCTCCACTAGCCTGGCGTGGGCACCACTCCTCCTCACGGAGTTCGTCCCTGTCGAGCATCTTTTGTAATAAGACCTCGACCCGGGAGAGCCGTGAGCAAACGGTCTCTCCTTTTGAGGATAAAACCTCCAGGCCCGACTCTGGGTCCACGGGCCTATTTGATTTTGCAGTAGCCTTACACCCTACCGGCATGGCTACGCTGCTCACAGGCAGCGGGTCCGGTGTCGCTAGCTCCATTGCTGGCGACGGACTTGGTGTCCTAGGCGGGCATCCGCTAACAATACTATCGCGGTCCTCGACCTTTTTCCCTGGGGATCGCCTCGCCGCCACCTTCTTCACTTTCTGTAACATTTTAACGGTGTATACTCTACCGCTGAAACAGAAAATGAACGCAAGAAAAGTTTGAAACTTACCTCGTGTTTTAAACTTACCGCTTGGAGGAGCTCTGCTGCTCCAACCGGCCGACTGCACCAATGCGTCTGACGTAATGACGCACCAACGGCAGTACGGGGTTCTTCACGTAGTCACTCACGTGACCCCGAAGTAAAATCTGATTTTAGTAGTGTTGGTTGAGGGGTACATTTTGGATTGTACATCCAGGGGAACATGTTTGCCCATCATAGTACCTTTTGTATCCATCTGAGAAATAGATGGAGCCTGGATTCTCATTTGATTGTCTTGAATGGACAGACTTCTGGCTCATAAATAATCGTGCAATCTGGGAAGAACATTTCTACAATGGGGACAACAGCCCAGTGTTGGAGGGGCTATGGTGGCGAGGAGCCTATTGAATGTGAAGTGGAGCAAACATCAATTCCCAGGATAACTTTGAGATTTTGGGAATAACTTTGCCAAGACTGTGGGTGGAAAGACAGTGGAGCTATAGAGGGCAGCAGAGGCCTGGACTATAAGTATGGAGATTAATGGGTCTCTGTAAACCTTTTAGTAAGTTGAAACCAAACTTTTAGGTTTTCCACTTGCGAAGATATTTTACTGAATGTTCCCAGCAGAAGGCCAGGTTATTGGAAATTCAAACACAGCATGCAGGAAATGAGTGCTAAGACTCCAAGGTTGAAAGCGTGCACCACCAGACTCAGGCACAGCTTCCTCACCTCTGTTATGAGGCTTCTGAACGGTCATGCCTCGAGTAAACGTTCTGTTCAATTCACTTCTATAACATTGCAGACATCGGACTTTTTTTTATGGAACTGATGTGCTACAATGCTGAGCAATGTATACTGCACTCTGTATCTTCCCTTTTGCTCTACCTATTGTACTTGATTGTTTGACATGATTGTATCTATGTGTAGTATTATCTGATCTGGTTTGGAGAGCATGCAAAACAAGGCCATTCACTATACCTCAGTACAGGCGCCAATAAGAAACCTAAACCAAACCCTAAATCAGAGGTGATTCTGACTGTGACTGGAATGGACTATAACTGCCTATCGTTTCTGGATTGTAACAATTAAGATAGACATTTTGGAACTGTGGGGGCAGTGAAAGCTATAAATGGAACACGTAGCTCAAAGTCAAACAAAGAAAGGAATAACTCAGCTTCAAATATCGCCATTCATATCTTCAGGACATCCCAGAGTTCTACAAAGCCAATACATTAAATTTTGACGGGCAGTTGCCATTTTAATGCAAGGAAGTACAACCATTGTTGGAGAAACTGTGTAAAATGATGGCTATAGTTTATTTTAAGAAGAGCAAAATATAAGCAAAAACAGCAGCAGTAGGTTAGACAGCTCTGTGACCGACTCTACCATTCAATAAGAACGTGGATGGTTTGACCTTTGCTCACAGCTCCACCCTCTTGCCCAAGATAGGCACAAAATACTGGAGTAACTCAGCGGGACAAGCAGCATCTCTGGAGAGAAAGGATGGGTGACGTTTCGGGCCGTGACTTTTTTCAGACTCATGTCAGGGGAGAGGGAGATATATAGACATGGAAGTGTATGGTGTGAAAATAATTCCTTATCTATTTCAGTGATTCCATCAGTATGTTCTATAAATAACAAGGACCTAAGTAGAAAATAATTCATGTTGTTAAAACACTGAGCAGGAAGCACTTAAAGGGTGGGTAACTCTTGGAGTGAGCGCCGTTGGAACTGAAATATTTAACCCTATCAAAGGTAATTAGTCTTTTCCCAATTCAATTTGATTTCAAGCTCTTCCCACTCATAAGGCTTCTCGATAGAATCTTGTTCATCATCTGGTTGAAACTACTGTGTTTTGCATGAATGTGATGGAACGATGTTGTCTTCCATTTTTCAGTCTGTTTGCTGGCTTTCTCATCTATTGATAATTGCTGATTCTTTTCCATCTTGACAAGACTGTTTATCTGCCGGGTCCCAGGCCACAGTTATGAATTAGTCAGAAATGTCCATGTAACTTTGTACTGAGTGCCCTGCTCTCTTCTAAGTGCTGTACTTCAATTCTCGCCACTGGTCATCAATCGTTGTGCCATTGAAAGCCATGGCTTCAGCTGCCATTTGTTTCTGGCACTCCACCATGCAGTCGATGTGAAGGCACCTCCCATCTTCAACCCGAACCTAACTCCTGTTACACTGCATATATTGTATCACATGGGATATATTCAGTACAGATCTACTCCCTGAAAAATGGGAATGCATGTGGTATTGGTTTATTATTGTCATGTTGGGGTGGGAGATTGCAACCTTCATGTGGTCCACCCTGTTTCAACTAACGCAATCAACCCGACGTGCATAAACAAAAGATCAAATAGAACAAGTTGACCTACAACTTTAGGCTGTCACGCCATATGCAAGAAGAAGATTGTCATGTTTTGCTTAGTTTAGAGATACAGCGTGGAACCAGGCTTTTCAGCCCGTAGCGTCTTCGCCAACCATTGATCACCCATACACTAGTTCTATCCAACACATTAGGTGCAATTTACAGAAGCCAATTAACCTACAAATCTGCATGTCTTCGGAATGTGGGAGAAAACCGGAGCAACCGGAGAAAATCCAGGGTAGGGCAATCTGAAACTAAAAGGCATAAGTTTCAGGTGAGTGGGGAAAGGTACAAAAGGGAACTGAGGGGCAACATTTTCACTCAGAACATGGTGCTTATGGAACAAGCTGCCAGAGGAAGTGATAGAGGCAGGTACAAATATAGTTTTTAAAATATATGCATGGACAGGTACATGGATAGAAAAGGTTTGGAGGGATATGGGCGAGGGATACAAGAGGGATGAGCTCAGTTAGGCAACTTGGTTAGCATGGATATGTTGAACAGAAGGATCTAATTCCAATGCTGTGAGGCTCTATAACTATGGTCTCTCTACCTCTCTTTCTCCTAACATGTTCCTCAATACCTTCAGTACATCTGTAACTAAAACCAACCCTAAACTGGGCCTGCTTATGAGAATTGGTGTCAAATATTTGTTTGGCAATGCTTGTTGACACAATATGAATACACTTATCTCTGGAAATGATTTTCCCATTCACAAAGCTTGCTGGAGTCTTTCCATAGCTCATAATTTCTTTCAGATGAAAGAGATTACCCACATCTACATTTTTAATCATCGACTGAAAATATTTTGCTTCCAATTATATTGTGCTTGGCATGACATCAGAGTTCATGTTCGTATCTTAACAATTACTCAAGAACAGAGGGATTATGGCATACATGTACAAGGTTCTCTGAAGGCAACAGTGCCGATTGATAAGGCAAGTACGAAAGCAAGTGGAATACTTGCCTGCATTAGCCGAGGCATAGATATTCACGCTGCCTTGGAAAAGCAGCCAACATAACCAAAAATGTGTCCTACCCCAATCATTCCTTCTTCTCCCTGATCCTGTCTAGCAGAAGGCACAGAAGCTTGAAAGCATGCACCATCAGGCTCAGGAAGATCTTATTCCCCTCTGTTATCAGGCTTCTGAATGGTCCTTGCATTAGCTAGCTGATTCACCTCTACCCCACTGCAGTCTTTGTCTCTGGAACTGATGCACTACAATGCTGGGAACTATATTCTGCACTCTGTATCTTCCCCTTTGCTCAACGTATTGTACTTGAGTTTGATGATTTTATTTATGTGTAGTATTATCTGATCTATTTGGATAATATGCAACACAAAGCTTTTCACAGTACCTTGGTGCACATGACAATAATAAACCTAAACAGAATATAAAAGCAAGGATGTTATAATACCACCATATAAACATCAGAGAGGTCATGGCTGGAGTATTGTGTGCAGTTCTGGTCACCACACTATAGGAAGAATGTGGTGATGTTGGAGAGAGCACAGAGGAAATTCTCCAGGATGTTGTGAGGAATGAGCATTTCAACCCTTGGAGCAGAGGAGACTGAGGGATAATCTAATCAACATTACAAAGGAGTGGAATAGTGTTGTAGCTGGCGGAGCTGCTGCCTCGCAGCGCCAGATCATTGGTTCGATCCTGACCTTGGGCGCTGTCTGTGTGGAGTTTGCAAGTCCTCCCTGTGATCGCAGGGGTTTCCTCCGGGTGCTCCGGTTTCCTCCCACGCTCCAAAGGCGTGTGGGTTTGCAGGTTATTTGGCCTCTGTAAATTGCCTCGTATATAGGAATTGGTTGAAAAAGTGGGATAACAGACAACTAGAGTGTACGGATGATCGATGGTCAGCATGGTATTTGTGTGCCAATGGGCCTGTTTCCATGCTGTATCTTTCAATCAAACAATTGATACAAACTTATGAGGGATAGGCCAGATAAAAAGAAACTTTCCTCTTACCAGTACAGTCCATAACTAGAGGGTATAGGTTTTAGCTGAGGTGTCGGAGGTTTTAAGGGGACTTGAGGAAGACATTTTTCATCGAACAGGTAGTTAAAATCTTGAATGCATTTTATGACTGCTTAGCCAGTCACACACTTGTATCATTAAGAAGTATTTAGACGAGTGCTTAAAACACCAACGCACAGAAAGCTATAAGTTGTGCGTTAGAAATGGAATCAGTGTGTCTTTGCAACTCATGTCCAGTATGGATACAATTACTAGAACACCAATTTCCATGCCATATAATTCACTGGCTCAATGAGAATATTATTAGATGATTTATGGCTACTGTTGTATTCGTTGAAGTGTAGTCACTGGTTTGATACTGGAAATGTGGTGGCTGTTTTCTGCACAGTAATATTCCACAATATTTGATTAAGAGCAAATAATATATTTATTGATATGGGTTAATGGTTACATATTGGGATGATTAGAGGGGAACATTCTGCAGATCCCCTGGAACTGTGCAAGGGTGCACACAAAGGACATAGCGCATAGGTTTCAAGTGAGAAGAGTAAGATTTATTAAGAACTTTCGGGGCTACTTCTTCATGCAGAGGGTGGTGGGTATGTGGAACAAGCTGCTGGAGGCCGTAGTTGAAGCTGGTACACTAACAATATCTGAAACTTGCAGTAAGTCCCCAATTTTCCATTACGTGCGCAAAAATACAAAGGTATAGAGTGATCTTTTGAAATACCCCTAAGATTGCTGAAGGTATCTCATCTGAATGAAGTCAACTCTCCAAGAATTCCAGCATTCCCTCATTACTAAAGTGAAGTATCTGGTGACAGAAGGAAACTACAGATGCTGGATTCTTGCGTAGAACACAACATGCTGGAGTAACCTGCTGAGTTACTCTTTCATTTAGTTTAATTTAGTTTAGAGATACAGCACGGAAACAGACTCTTCGGTGCACTGAGTCAACGCTGACCATCGATCATCCGTTCACACTAGTTTCATCCCGCTTTCGCATCCACTCCCTACACACTAGGGCCTATTTTACAGAGGCCAATTAACCTAAAAACCCGCAAATCTTTGGGATGTGGGAGGAGAACGGAATACCCAGAGATCAGGATCGAACCTTGGTATCCGGCATTGTGAGGCAGGAGCTCCTCCAGCTGCACCACATGGAGGGATTTGGCCTTGTTTTGTGGACAAGTTCTTCAAGACTTATAACTCGGGGGAGGGCAGACTGTCCACCAACGAAGAGACAAATGACCAAAAGAAGTTAGAGATCTCTTCAATTGGTTGGTGTCTGTTTATTACATTTAACATTGATTGGGGAGCAGTACTTGCAAAGGAAGCGTTGCTTGCTTATAAATGGATCGAGCAATTGCAATGTTATATAAGAGTGGAATTACTGCGCAGTTTGAGACACATAAATCAAGTCTGGAGTGCATTTCAGCGCTGCTCTTACTGCTCCTTTGTGACTGAGTTAACCTCTGTGACGCTAGATGTTCAATATTTAAAACAATAACTCCAGAAGGTTTTGAACAGAAAATGAGGAACACAGAGGCAATGTGAAGCTGATGACTAATTGTTCCTTGGGTGATGGAATACAAAGCAGACATGTGCAAAAATTCCACAAACCAAATGCATTAACAGCCTGGATTTTAGACTGAAGACAAAAGGGACTACAGATGCTGGAATATATTAAAAAAAACAGAACACTGGAAAAACTCAGCAGGCCAAGCAGCAACTGTGGAGGCAAAATGGTGTAAACATGCCCTGATAAAGGGGCTCAACCCGCAATACTGATCAACACCTTATGTCTCCACAGATGCTGCTTGACCTGCTGAGTTCTTCCAGCATTCTTTATCTGGTCCTGCTATATTGACTCATGCTTTGGTGATAGATCATGTATAATCATACAAGTGGTCGCTCGATTTAATTATTTGTCTGCAAAAGGACACAGAAGAACATGGTTTGCACGCATGGCATTATATTTTCCTTTGTTACATTGCATACGATGAAAAACCTTACGATGAAATTCGTACCTTGGCGTTAGACCAGTAAGGATTCACCAGATTATTTCCAGAGTTGAGATCAGGCTGTAAATTCTTGGGATATACACATTGAAACATAGAAGCATAAAAGATAATCCTATGGTAATATACAAGATGCTGAAAAATATGGCCATGGTAGATGCTAAAAATCTATTTTAGTTTAGTTTAGAGATACAGCATGGAAAGAGGCCCTTCGGCCCACTGAGTACATGTCCCCCATCAATCACCCATACTTCAGTTCAATGTCCTACACATTATGGGCAATTTTTACTGAAGCCAATCAACCTACAAATTTGCTCATCTTTAAAATGTGGGAGGAAACCGGAGTACCGAAAGAAAACCCACACAGTCACAGGGAGAACGTACAAACTCCACACAGACAGCACCCGTATTGAGGATTGAACGGGTCTCAGGTGCTGAGAAGCAGCCACTCTATTGCCGCCCCACCGTGCAGCTCTTTTCTCTCTCCAGATCTAGAATTGGGGACACAGGCTTAGGAAAAGGGACGGCCATTTCAAAGTTGTGACTGAGGACAAGTTTTCTCATTGCATGGTTAGAAATATTTGGAATTATCTACTCCAGTGGATTGTGGATGCTGCTTTAATGAATTAATTTATGATGGATCAATGCATTTTTAGATACTCAAATAATTAAATATATGTTTATAGAGCAGGATAGTCAGCCATGATTTTATTGCATTTGTAGGAAGGAACTGCAGGTGCTAGTTTATACCAAAGGTAGACACAAAGTGCTGTAGTTCCTCAGCGGTTTCAAGCAGCATCTCTGGAAAAGAGGAATAGTTGACGAGTCGGAACCCTTCACACTGCTGAAGAATTCTTCCGACAGTCAGAAGTGCAGACTGTCTGAAGAAAGGTTCCGACCTGAAACGCCACCTATGATTTTATTGCATGGTGTGCAGTTCCCAAAAAGTTTGTGATTGAATCTTGGTTCTATTTGTTACGTACACAGTGGATCTATTTTTGCAGATCTAAATCGATGTTTATTTATCTGTGGATATATATGTTCATGTGTATTGTTTGTATATTCTACCACACATGGGTCACTTATTCCAAATGTCTCTATGTTAGTATTTGTAACATAAAACATATAACAGTACAGCATAGGAACAGGCCCTTCAGCCCTCAATATCTGTGCTGAACATGGTGCATATATATGTTCATATGAACATGGAACATATATATGATCATATGTATTGTTTGTAAATTCTACCACACTTGGGTCACCTATTCCAAATGTCTCTATGTTAGTATTTGTAACATAAAACATATAACAGTACAGCACAGGAACAGGCCCTTCAGTCCTCAATATCTGTGCTGAACATGATGCCAAGTTAAATTACTCTCCTCTGCCCACATATGATCCATACCCTTCCATTCCCTGCATAACATGTGCCTGTCTAAAAGCCTCTTACATGCCACTATCTTATCTGCCTCCACCACCACCCCTCCCAGCATATTCCAGGCACCCATATCTCTCTCTGTCTATAAAAACTTGCCTTGCAGGTCTCCTCAAAACTATTCCCCTCCTACCTTATAACTATCCCCTCAAGTATATCATATTTCTAACCCGGGGAAGAAAGTTCCAACTGTCTAACCTACCAATGCCTCCCATAATTTTATATACTTCTATCGGGTCTCCCCTTAACCTCTGACGCTCCAGAGAAAACGATCTTAGTTTGTCAAATCTCCCCTATGACAAATACTCTCTAGTTTTTAGTTTTAATGTTAGAGATACAACGTGGAATCACGCCCTTCAGCCCACCGAGTCCGTGCCAACCAACGGGCCTCATACACAAGTTCTATCCTACAGATTGGGGATAATTTATAGAAGTCAATTATTCTACAAACCTGTACGTTTTTGGAGGAAACCAGAGCACCGGGAGAAAACCCAGGCAGTCACAGGGAGAACATACAAACTCTGTCTCGACAGAACCTGTTGTGAGGTTCGAACCCGGGACTCTGGCGCTGTAAGGCAGTAATTCTACAACTGCGCAACTGTGCCACTACATGCAGTGTTCTCATAAGCCTCTTCTACACCCTCTCCAAAGCCTCCACATCCAGACGAATCTACTCCCTTCGTCGACTTCCATTTCATTCTTACATTCTTATCTAGCTTCCCCTTAAATACTTCATTGCATTGAAATACACTTCTAACTGAAATAAATCTTTCCACTGGTTTATGTGGCAGAAGTCCCACGTGTAATATCTTCTCCGATGGAATATAGATAGGCTTTGCAGTTTTGTACATGAAATGTTCACCTCTGTGCTGAGCTACAGGTCATCATTCATTATCAGTCAATGCGGTTTAAAAATTAAAACTCTAACCTAGATATTGCTGGAGGATTGCAGCCTGCATCAAAACTACCTGCTGGTATTTAGAACATAGAATATCAAAAAGTACAGCACAGCAACTGGCCCTACACCCTACAATGTCTGTGCCGAACATAATGCCAAGTTAAACAAATCTCCTATTCCTGCACATGCTTATGGCCACATCCATACCATTTCCTGCACATGCTTATGTAAAAGCCTCTTACACGCCACAATCATACCTGCCTCCACTACCACCCCTGGCAGCACGCCCCAGGCACCCACCACACTGTGTATAAAAACCCTGCCTCACACATCTTAACATTTTCCCTCTTTCGCTTTAAGCCTGTGTCTTTGACATTTCCACCCTGGGAATAAAAATGCCTGCTGTCTACTCTATCTCTGCCTCTCATCATTTTCTATACTTCTGTCAGGTCTCCCCTCAACGTTTTTCCAGGGAAAACAGTCCAAATCTGCCCACATCATTGCTGGACATCAGCTCATGAGTATCCATAAGGAAATCCCAAATATATTGCTGATGACAAATAAGGAATCATTTAAATAAATGCCACAGATTTCAAAATATAAAGCCTTCCTGTTGGACATTCAATACACTTCACAGCCAACAAAGTACATTTATGCTGCCTCACAGCGCCAGAGGCCTGAGTTCAATGCTTATCCTGGGTGCTGACAGCATGGAGTTTGAACACTGTGACCGCATGAGTTTCCTCCCACAACCCAAAGGAATGCAGATTTGTAGGTTGATTGGCTATAAATTGTCCCTCGTATATTGGGAGTGGATGAGAAGGTGGGATAACGTAGAACTAGAGTGCCTTCGTGATGGATTCTTAGAGCAGCTTGTATTGGAGCCTACCAGGGAGAAGGCAATTCTGGATTTAGTGTGATGTAATGAAACAGATTTGATAAAGGAACTTGAGGTTAATGAGCCATTAGGAGGTAGTGACCATAATATGGTCAAGTTTAATCTACAATTGGAGAGGGAGAAGGGTAGATCGGAGGTGTCAGTGTTACAGTTTAATAAAGGGGACTATGGGGCCATGAGGGAGGAGCTGGCCAAAGGTGACTGGAAAGATATCCTAGCAGGGATGACAGTGGAACAACAATGGCAGGTATTTCTAGGAATAATACAGAATGTGCAGGATCAGTTCATTCCTAGGAGGAAGAAAGATTCCAAGGGGAGTAAGGGGCGACCGTGGCTGACAAGGGACGTCAGGGACAGTATAAAAATAAAAGAGAAAAGTACAATGTAGCAAAGACGAGCAAGAAGCAAGAGGATTGGGTAATGCTTAAAGAGCAACAGAAGATAACTAAAAAGACAATATGGGGAGAAAAGATGAGGTACGAAGGTAAATAAGCCAAGAATATAAAGGAGGATAGTAAAGCTTCTTTAGGTATGTGACGAAGAAAAAATTAGTTAAGACCAATGTTGGACTCTTGAAGACCGAAAAAGGTGAATTTATTATGGGGAACAAGGAAATGGCAGATAAGTTGAACAGGTACTTTGGATCCGTCTTCACTAAGGAGGACACAAACATTCTGCCTGATATAGTAGTGGCCAGAGGATCTGGGGTGACAGAGGAACTGAAGGAAATCCACATTAGGTAGGAAATGGTGTTGGGTAGACTGATGGGACTGAAGGCTGATAAATCCCCAGGGCCTGATGGTCTGCATTCTAGGGTACTTAAGGAAGTGGCTCTAGAAATCGTGGATGCATTGGTGATCAATCCAATCAACAATGTTCTATAGACTCAGGATCAGTTCCTGTGGATTGGAGGGTAGCTAATGTTATCCTACTTTTTAAGAAAGGCGAGAGAGAGAAAACAGGGAATTATGGACCAGTTAGCTGACATCGGTGGTGGGGAAGATGCTGGAGTCAATTATAAAAGATGAAATAGCCGCACATTTAGAGAGCAGTAACAGGATCGGTCCGGGTCAGCATGGAGTTACAAAGGGGAAATCATGCTTGACCAATCTTCTGGCATTTTTTGAGGATGTAACTAGGAAAATGGACAAGGGAGAGCCAGTGGATGTAGTGTACCTGGACTTTCAGAAAGCATTTGATAAGGTCCCACATAGGAGATTAGTAGGCAAAATTAGGGCACATGATATTGGGGGTCGAGTGCTGACATGGATAGGAAATTGGTTGGCCGACAGGAAACAAAGACAATAGGCAATAGACAATAGACAATAGGTGCAGGAGTAGGCCATTTAGCCCTTTGAGCCAGCACCGCCATTCAATGTGATCATGGCTGATCATCCCCAATCAGTACCCCGTTCCCCCCATATCCCCTGACTCCGCTATTTTTAAGAGCCCTATCAAGCTCTCTCTTGAAAGCAAATAGCGAAAGCAAAAAGAGTAGGGATTAATGGCTCCCTTTCAGAATGGCAGGCAGTGACTAGTGGGGTACTGCAAGCTCGGTGCTGGGACCACAGCTATTTACAATATACATCAATGATTTGGATGAAGGGATTCAAAGTAACATTAGCAAATTTGCAAATGACACAAAGCTGGGTGGCAGTGTGAACTGTGAGGAGGATGCTATGAGAATGCAGGGTGACTTGGACAGGTTGAGGGAGTGGGCAGATGCATGGCAGATGAAGTTTAATGTGGATAAATGTGAGGTTATCCAATTTGGTAAAAAAACAGGAAGACAGATTACTGTCTAAATGGCGTCAAGTTGGGAACAGGGGAAGTACAATGGGATCTGGGGGTCCTTGTTCATCAGTCTATGAAAGTAAGCATGCAGGTACAGCAGGCAGTGAAGAAAGCGAATGGCATGTTGGCCTTCATAACAAGAGGAGTCGAGTATAGGAGCAAAGAGGTCCTTCTGCAGTTGTACAGAGCCCTACTGAGACCACACCTGGAGTATTGTGTCCAGATTTGGTCCACTAATTAGAGGAAGGACATTCTTGCTATTGAGGGAGGGCAGCGTAGGTTTACAAGGTTAATTCCCGGGATGGCGGGACTGTCATATGCTGAGAGAATGGAGCGGCTGGGCTTGTACACTCTGGTGTTTAGAAGGATGAGAGGGGATCTTATTGAAACATATAAGTTTGTTAAGGGTTTGGACACGCTAGAGGCAGGAAACATATTCCTGATGTTGGGGGAGTCCTGAACCAGGGGCCACAGTTTAAGAATAAGGAGTAAGCCATTTAGAACGGAGATGAGGAAACACTTTTTCTCACAGAGAGTTGTGAGTCTGTGGAATTCTCTGCCTCAGAGGGCGGTGAAGGCTGGTTCTCTGGATACTTTCAAGAGAGAGCTAGATAGGGCTCTTCAAGATAGCGGAGTCAGGGGATGTGGGGAGACGGCAGGAACAGGGTACTGATTGGGGATGATCAGCCATGATCACATTGAATGGCGGTGCTGGCTCGAAGGGCCGAATGGCCTACTCCTGCACCTATTGTCTATTGTCTATTGTCTAATGTGAATGGGTGATCGACGGTTGGCATAGGCTTGGTGGGTCGAAGGGCCTGTTTCCATGCTGTAAATCTGAACAGACATGAACAAAACTGAACAAAATTGAACTAAACCTATAGGGTAGCACGTGGCTAAACTGATAGAGTGATTGCCTCACTGTTCCAGGGTCCTGGCTTTGAAACCAGCCCCCATTGCTATCTGTGGGGTGTGTACACATTCTTTCTATGACCATATAGATCTTGGCTGGTGTTCTGGTGTCCTCCCAACATTTCAGAGACAACGTGGTAGATTAATTGCTACTGTGAGTTATCCGTTGGTGTCAGCTGGTGGTTAAAATATAATCAAAGTGAGTGATCAAAGTGATGTGAGCGAGTGCAGGGGAAGAAAGAGAATGCAAAGTGAACTAATAGGACTGGTCTCTAAAGAGCTGGCATGGACATGATGGACTGAATAGTGTTCCTCTGTGTAGTTATGAAGATAAGAACTTTAAAAATACAGTAGTTCATTTGCATAGGTTGAAAGCTCACAATATGATGATGGTGACTGAATAATAGGTTTTAGTAAATGTTGACATATCATTCCGTCATACTGCATGGAAACAAACCTTTCGGCCCAACTTGCCCATGCCGCCCAAGATGCCCAATCTACACGAGTCCCATCAGCCCGCATTTGGCCCATATCCAAACCCATTCCAACCCATGCCCTAATATCTTTTAATAGTTTCTGCCTCAACTACCCCCTCTGGCAGTTTGTTCCATATACCTACCACCCTATGTGTGAAAAAGTTACCCCTCTGGTCCCGATTAAATCTTTCTCCTCTCACCATAATCTTATGTCCTCTGGTTCTTGACTGTACAACTCTGGGGAATGTTGTCTAGTTTTTTATTTTACTTCAGAGTCACGTGAGTGATTCCTTGAAGAACCCCGCCAGTCCGCATGCGCGTCATTATGTCTGACGCATGGTGCAGCGACCGGCTGGGAGGCGCATCGCTCCTCCAGCAGTAAGTTTAAAAACCCTCAGGTAAGTGTTAAACTTAGTCGGAGGTTGTTTTCTGTGCTTCGTAATTCTTGTTTCAGGAGACAAGGTCGAGTATGGAGAAAGCGTTGAAAGTGAAGTCAAGGTGAGCCGCCGGGAGAGCGTGGTGGTGGTACGACCAGCGACTGCAGACTTGGTGCCTGAGAGCACTGTGGCTGCACCATTGGGGCGGAAAGCCACCAAAAAGTCTGCACGGCCCGTAGACTCGGATGAATCGGGCTGGGAGGGTTCCCCTCCGATAATGGATAACGTCTTTGGATGGCTGTCCAGGATGGAGCGCCTAATGGAGAGGATGCTCCACCAAGATACACTCCAACTGGAGGAGTTGTGTCAGCACGGGTCTCCTCGGGAGCCTGCACCAGCGGCACCTGTATCAGGGCTGCTTAATGTCTCCCTCTCGGAGGAGGAGACATGCGGGGTCAGTTTTATTCTGACGCCGAGTCCGTGAGTATAGCCATGGAGCTTACCCCAAGGGATAAAAGGCACGAGCCAGAGGTGCCAGTCCTGGCAGCAAGATTTGCTATTCCCTCAGAAACAGGGGAACCGCTGGGTGAAGAATTGGCCGCAATTATTAATTACCTGGCCTCACACCAGCTTCAAGAGCATACGATGGAGGAAATATGAGACCCATGCCAACTGTATCCTGCTCAAAGTGCTGGCAGTTAACCACGCCATCTGGGGTCACATGGGCGTAGGTATCCGAGCTAATGAAATGAGGCTTCAGAGGGTACTGAAGCTGCTCACTTCAGGCATTACAGCGTTCACCAGGTCGGTGGATGGAGGGCACCTGTCTGATGTACAGCAGGATGCAATTTGAGATAAATTGCCTGAGAAAGACTGCCATCCGCCCTACTATCAACCCTAAGTTCGCGGCTCTGTGTGAACCCAGCAATATCCAGCCACCGAACCTGCTGTTCGCTGAAGATCTCTCAAAAAGAGTCAAGGAGCTGGACGACGAGGCAAGAACGGTCGGACTCATCAAAACACGTGACGACCAGCAAAACCTCGCTTCAGCGGCAGTACCCCTACAAAGGTTCGCTGAAACCGGGTCAGGTCAAGGACCAAGCCGGCCATTCACAAATATGCGCAGCTGGTGCACCCCACCGGGGCATGGGCAAGCATGACCTTACCCCCCAAAAACCGGGGGCAGAAAATTCCACCAGTAACCATGGAGGTAGGTGGGTCTGGTTCTTGTCGGAACATATTAAGTGGAGATCACCTACAAACTGGGGGGAGATTACACTTGTTCTTGAAGGAATGGTATGGGATAACATCAGATCCGTTTATACTGCACGGTATACAAGAGTTTCGAATTGAATTCCTTCCTAATTTGCGTCCACGCACACAGCATGCACGAAGCCGGACGTTGTTTTTTTCATAACAAGAGAATTTGGAGGTACAACCTGAAATTGAAAAAATATACAAAAAAGGGGTCATTGAGAAGGCGGTTCACCAATCTCACCAATTTGTGTCTAATATTTTTCCTAGGCCAAAGAAGGATGGGGAATGTTGAATCATCCTTGACATAACGAGCCTTAATCCCTTTGTGCAGTATAAACATTTCAAAATGGAAATCTTTGTTACTGCCAAACAACTGATTTCCAGAGGGTGTTATATGGCATGTATAGATTTTAAAGATGCATATTATTCAGTGCCTGTTCATAAGGATCATCGGAGATATTTGAAGTTTAGCGGGATGAGCAATTTTGTGGCAATTTAAAGCTTTGCCTAATGGGTTAACCTCGGCCCCTAGATTATTATCAGCCATGATCATATTGAATGGCGGTGCAGACTCGAAGGGCCGAATGGCCTACTCCTGCACCTAATTTCTATGTTTCTATTTACAAAACTGTTAACACCAGTGTTGGGGCTACTTCGGGCTCAGTCATATTGTAATGGCTTATTTGGATGATATCTTAATCACAGGGAAGACTCGGGAAGTAGCTAAATTATCTGTTTCAGCTGTTAAACTCATGCTTTAGAGATTGGGGTTTCTCATCCATCCAGTTAAATCCAAATTGATACCAGTTCGAGTTATTGATTATTTGGGATTCACTATTAATTCAACTCACATGTCTGTGTCTCTGCCCAGGGGCAAGAGATTAGACTTAATTGAAGGCTTTAATAAGCTCATGGTGGAGCAGCAACCTTCAAATAGACAGGTGACCAGCATGATTAGCAAATTAGTGGCTGCCTTTCCAGCTGCACAGTTTGGTCCTTTGCATTATCAAAATTTACAACGTGCAAAGGAGCAGGCACTCAGGATAAATGCAGGTCATTTTAACAGGCCCATGCAATTACCAGCTAAAGCCATTGCTGAAGTGCAGTGGTGAATAGTGAACTTTTTGAGTTGCTCCAGTAAAGTTCTGATTGAGAAACCTTCAGTTGTTTTACAGACTGAAATTAGTGCCCTAGGATGGGGTGCTACTGATACCATCTCTAGATGTGGGGGCAGATGGAATATGAATGAGGCATTTATTCTTCAATCATATTGGATTAATTATTTAGAACTGTTGGGAGCATTCTATGGTCTTAAGGCTTATTGTACTAGTATGCGTCACTTGCATGTTCAGCTTCAGATTGAGAACACTGCGGCAGTGGCGTATGTTAATTACATAGGTGGAATCAAGTCAGAATCTTGTGATAGATTGGCTAACTTTATTTGGCACTGGTGTATTACAAGAAACATATGGGTTTCAGCTATCTACCTACCAGCTAGATTCAACATGGTGGCGGACACCAGGTCACGCAAATTCAATGATAACACAGAAGCATGAAGTAGTTAATGATATTGTTGCTCGGTATGGGATGCCAGATATCGATTTGTTTGCATCCAGACTCAATCACCAGTTACCAAAGTATGTTTCATGGGAACCAGACCCAGGAGCAGCAGCGGTAGATGCATTCTCGCTACACTGGGGTGGAATGTTTTTATATGCATTTCCCCATTTTGCCTCATCAGTCGGTGCTTGCTCAAGATTAAGCAGGATTCCGCCTCAGGAATTTTGGTGGTACCCGACTGGCCTACTCAGCCATGGTTCCCACTCATTTTGGGAATAATAACACAACCTCTTATGACTGTCCCGAAAAGTAGTAACCTACTGGTGCACCCTGTAACTGGGGAACAACATCCATTACATGACCGTATTGATCTGTTGATTTGCAGATTCTAAGGAGGCCATACCTGGGGCTTGGACTATCCGATCATACCGTGGATGTGATCACTGCGGCCCGGAGGGATAGTACCAAAAAACAGTACATCTCTCATGTCAGGAAATGGGAGGTGTTCTGTTTACGGGGGATCATAATATATCACATGGCACACATCTCAGATGTGCTAGAGTTTCTGTCAACGCTATATTTTGATGAAGGGTTGAGCTATAGAGCCATCAATAGTGCCAGGAGTGCCCTGTCATCTTACTTATGGCTGGGGTCGGAACAACATTCTGTTGGTTCTCACCCTTTAATATCCCGATTTATGAAGGGTATTTATAATTCCAATCCCCCCAGGCCCAGGTACTCCGAAATCTGGGATGTGAATGTGGTACTCATGCTGCTTCACCAGTGGGCTCCAGCCACATCCCTGTCTTTGCCCAAAATCACTCTAAAGGTGGTCATGCTCATGGCGCTGGTTTCAGCGCAACTGGTCCAGACGTTGCAAAAGCTGTGACTGGACAGGATGGTGTCATCTGGAAATAACGTAAACTTTGTACATTTATGATTTAATTAAAGAGAGCAGACCAGTTCAAGCTTAATTTTTCGGCATATCCCACGGATTTACGATTGTGTGTAGTTTCGCACCTGCAACATTATATCAAGGTCACCTAGATCCTCAAAACCTTGGAATCAGCATTATTTATCAGCCATAAAAAGCCGCATAAGAAAGTGTCGGTACAGACCATTTCAAGATGGCTGAAACGGGTTCTGGTTTGTGCAGGAGTGGACACTAACAATTTTAAATCTCACTTCACCAGGGCGGCATCAATGTCAGCAGTGAGGGCAATGGACGTCCCTCTCGACCATATCCTCTCGGCCACAGGATGGTCAAATAAACTGACTTTTCAAAGATTCTATAACAAGCTGCTTACTGGACCGGGGGTATTTGCACAGTTATTTTAGGTTCTGTCTCATAATGTCCCCCTGGGAGAGAGGGGTCGCTATCATTTTTCTTTTTTAAATAAACCATTCACATGCTCAAATCAATGCCATGGTTCAGTGCATTGTTTATTATTCACTCATCCTGGGTCAATCAATGCAGTGAGACGCATGGATTTGTATCTACGGCATGAAATCACAGAGCTTTGAAATCTTCACAGAATCACTCACGTGACTCCGAAGTAAAATAGTAAGAGTAAACGAGAACTTACCAGTTTGAAGTTTGATCTTTATTTTATGAGGAGTTACGATGAGCGATTACTTGCCCACCGATCACAACCCTCATATCACAAAGGTCATCTGGTAGCTCCAGGTTTCTAATCTTACTATGTTACTTCAATTACTGTTACTTGTGATTTCACACCACTGCTTTGAAGATTGACGCGTATGCGGACTGTCGGGGTTCTTCAGGTAAATGCTCATCGTAACTCCTCATAAAATAAAGATCAAACTTCAAACTGGTAAGTTCTCATTTAATCTTACTATTATTGCTCAGAATACGTTGGTCATCTTCCCTCTCTCTCTTCGAATCTTGCATCCTGTAGCCTTTTATTGCACTGTAGCTGGAACAGTGCTTTCAACAAAGATGTGATAGTGGGTTTTAGATAGACTATGAAAATGCAAGGAATGAAGGGACATGGTAGATGAAAATGTTTTGTCTTGGCATCATGTTCGGTGTGGACATCATGGCCTATTCTTATGTTGTACTTTTCTATGTTCCATCACATTCTAGATCTCACTGACAGTACTACAATGGTGACTAGATAATGGAACATAAGTCCAGAACATCTGCTTTCAAATCACCACAGTAGGATATGAACCCAATAACTATCTGACTCAGACATGGGAACCACTGAGGGGTTGAAATGTCTCTCCCTGTTGCTGTAGAGGATCTGAGTTTCATGGGACATGTTCTGAACCATTAAGATCAGGAAGCAACCTCCATTTTATAAATTAAACTTCATTCAAACCACAACTTTCCACTGACCCGTTGAGGCGATGCAAAAGTGTTTTCAGTCAACAGTGCTGTCCTGTTCCAAAGTTATATTTCCGATGTTGATAATTCTTAAATCTACTTTAAAATATTTCCATTGAAATGCATCTGTTTCACATGAAGTTTATTGGAGATGAATGATGTGGCTTCTTCATTGACCTGAAGTGAACTATTGTGAACCATTGTTAGGATACCGAGGCATGCCAAATATAACTGCAGTCACAGAAACTGGCTATTATAATTATATGTTGTAACTTTCATGTGGAAAAATATCAGTTCAAATAAAAATAACATTTTCACTGGCAAAACTTCAGACTGATAGAATAGAAGTACGTTTATTTTATTTTGCTGAAATTTCTAAATAAAATTAAATATGTTTTCTTTCCCAATTCTGCCTTTGAATTGTTTCTCACTGGGTTGACTTTTGATCAGCCCTGAAATAAGCTTATAGGTTGGATTAAATTCAGGGATACAAATAATATCAGTGCTTTAAATGTAGGCAAAAAGATGGCAATATGCATGTCAATTAAAAATTAAACTACATTTATCAATAAGAAGAGACAGGAACTGCAGATGATAATTTACAAAGAAAAAGCACACAAAGTGCCGGAGTAACTCAGCAGGCCAGGCAGCACCTCTGGAGGACATGAATAGGTGGCAGAAACGTCATATTTCCATATTTTCCAGAGATGCTGCCTGACCAGCTGAGTTACTTTTGGCTTAGGCAAAATTGTAAAATCCCTGTCCCACTGTACGAGTTCATTCAAGAGTTCTCCCGAGTTTGGCCTGATTCGAACTCGGAGATTAACGGTAATGGCCGCTCGTAGGTACTCGGGGCTCTCGTGGACATTTTTCAACATGTTGAAAAATCTTCACGATTCTTCCCGAGTACCCGCTGTTAGCGTCACGAGCCGCTAAGAGACGTCCCCGAGCTCCGACGTACCTGCTACGTTCATTCTACTTGCTTACCACGAGTTTGATTTTTTTGTAAACTAGGGAGAGCACTTGAATGAACTCGTACAGTGGGACAGGGCTTGAAATGTTCTCTTGCGTGCAGACAGTGCTAATGTATGAGGTGATCACTGGTCAGTGTGGACTTGAAAGGCTGAAGGGCCGGTTTCCGTGCTGTATCACTAAACTAAACTAAACGAAAGCACTCCGTTAGCATTGCACTTGAGTGTCAATCTGTGTTCAAACTTCTGCATGAGCACTAGAACCCATAAACTTTGCATTCACAGGCAAGATTAACATGCAATGATACTCAGCTGAATCGCCTTTCTGAATGTTAGAGTGTTCTATGTTACTCTGCTCCATCCAATTGTAGGACCAGGAAACTCACCCACGATAAATGGTTTACTGTAGACTGTATTCAATCGTCTCGAAATAAATTTAAGACAAAATATTAGTTAGCCCAGAAGAGCATTTTCCATGGTTTATCAACACAGCGGAAATGGAGTTAGTCATTTACTGTCAGTGAATTCTAAGGTCGTGTTTACTGACTGAACTTACAGAATCTGAGGTAAGCTTTCCCACTTCTGGTGACTAAAATGCAAATTAATTTCCTCTTCTAACACTTTGTGCAACACATTTGCCTCTTGTTCATCGTGAGAGATCCAAAGTAAATTAATCATTATTTTGACTATGATCACTGCGAGAAAAGCAAAATGTGAAAGTGATTTCAAAGATGCTTCTAAATTCTTGTTCACACTGCCTGCTTCCAAATAAGTGCCAGAGTGGCCTACTTCAGCTCCTATGTCTTATGACATTATTAAAACAAATGTCTTAGAGAGATTGTCACAGTGGATGATGGAAAGCTGCAGTCCTGAGAAGAACTAGGGGTCATCGTCACAGGGGAAGAGGTCAGACGTTTTGGATTAAGGTGAGCAATGTAATGCCAAGTAATGGCGAATGTTTCCAACTCTCCATCTCAGATGTCTGTAGATGCTTTGTTGTTGTGTATGTTTCCAAGTGATATCAATAGTTTCTTAGGATGCATGGAAACATCTAAATGGATGAGTGTAATATCACCTGAGTGATATTACACTCATCCATTTAGATGTTTCCATGGCGGAGTAAACTAACGTTCTTTGTGGTTTCCACTGAGTAACCATATTGTGCACATATGTGGGATGTTGCCCTGGAATATATTACAGTGGGGAAATGATCTTGAGATTGGGAAAGTGAACGAGATGGAATGAGAAAAGGCTCCATGGTCATGTGGTCCACAGTTTTCCAAAGGAAGTGGATTCTATTGGAGAGAAGCTGTTTGGTTACTTTCAGCTGCATCTGGAGAAGTGCCACCACTCTGACAGCCGAGTGCAACCATGTGTTACTTGCATGAACAGCAGTGATATATTGTCCACTGCTGGTAAACAAACTGAAAGCTAATCTCCGTCAGTGCATATCCAGCTTTCATTTACTCCCGATGCCACATCGAAAGGGCTGTCCAGCTTAGTTTTGCCAACTCTGGTTGCATGTTTTTCTGAGATACCCTGGGATAATCTCCAACCATAAATCACCCGTTGCCTCATCAACTCATTGTTCTCTCTATTGGTCCATCCACCCAACATCACTGCTTGCTCACAGCCAATTGGAAAAGGGAAAACTTAAGTTGGCCAATTGGATTAATTTTGACCATTTGTGAAACAGTCTTCTTTTCCATCCTTCTCTGATATTTCCACAACAAATTAATATAACTGCCCAGTGAAATATCTACTGTTCTTCTGATTATTCTCCTGGGTTGCTTACAGCTGTCGACCCCCTTACACAATAGGTCGCTCTATATTTGGCCCACCAATACTCCATGTAACAATTGCAGGTTGACATTGAGTATGTGACTCAGAAAGTTCATCAGGTTTGACTCGTACTTTCACTGGGAATTGGGAAAACACTGGAAGTGAGTGGAAACCTTCTGTGCTGTGTAATTCGATGATACTATTCTGTAAAGATCTTGACCGAGAGTTGACTCGTTATTTTTGTCCAGAGACACCTGTGACTTGCACTCAGACTGATTTTTATAAGTTGTAGGCGCAGAATTAGGTCATACAGTCCATCAAGCCTAGTCTGCCATTCAATCATAGCTAATCTATCTTTCCCTCTCAACCCCATTCTCCTGCCTTCTTCTCATAACCCCTGAACCTGTACTAATCAAGAATCTATCAAGCTCCAATGTCTTAAAAAGAAACATCCTGATTTTATAAAGGGAGTTGTATGTATATCTTCCTTCTTAAAACACTGCAAGATCTTGGTCATCAGTGGGCTATTTATCCATCAATATCATGCACATTCTCTTCGATCCTCTATATCTGGCCACTGGATATTTGAAAGTACTAAATCCCTGTCCACAAAACTGTTCATGTTCTTCAACAAAATGAGGATCTTTCAACGACACTCATCCACAAAAGGTTAAATTTTAAGCCGTGTTTTTTAATAGTCTTTAATTAACATTTATTGGAGAGTTATTGTTGTTGAGAATTATATACTGTTTTAATTGTGGTATAAATGACAGCGGTGGTTTTAGCTACTAAATCCCCAAGCGCTGGAAGTCTCACCTAAATCTTTGTGTGTTCCATATTCTCTTCTGAACTATAAGATGCTCAATCAAACTTTTCTTTCTGGCCAAGTTTTCAGTCATCTGGCCGTATTGGCAGTGAATGGAGAGATATACTGTAGATCATGTGCAGGCAGATGGGATTAGTTTATCTTGGCATTATGTTTGTCAGAGACATACTGTAGTAGGCCAAAGGGCCTGTTCATGAGCTGTACTGTTCTGTTTTCTATATGGCTCAGCATCAGATTTTGTTTCATAATGCTTCTGTGATGCATCTAGGACCTTTGCTTCATGATATTATGGAAGTGAGAAGTATTGTTGGTTTCTTTTTAATTCAGTTTAGTTTATTGTCATGTGTACCGAGGTACAGTGAAAAGCCTTTTTGTTGTGTGCTAACCAGTCAGTGAAATAACTATACATGATTACAATCAAACCGTCTACAGAGTTCAGATAAAAGATAAAGGGAATAATGTTTAATGCAAGATAATGTCCAGTAAAGTCTGATAAAAGATAGACCGAGGATATCCAATGAGAGGACGTGCACATCACATCAGCACTTAAAAAGTTGCCCGATTTGATAAAAATCTCTGTAACTTCATATTGCATGTATTCTGCAGAATTATCATTTGGATATTATCATGCAGATTAGCCTCATTGTATTATTGCATTAGATTGCTTGCACAGATATCGCAGTGGGACTCTCCACTAAGTTCCCAGGACTTCATGTCCTTGAGTAGTACCAAAGTATTTTTTTTCATATTTCCTTACAACTTAGAAGAGTGTGGCAAGGAATTTGTTCAGTCGTCCCAGTAGCAGAAACAACAGAGAATTCATATTGAGTTAATTGGGCTCAAGTTGTCGTTGACGGTTGGCGCCATGCGTGGCAGCCTCACCAGCAGTCCTTTCGTCCTTTCACTCTTTTTTGTTATTTTTAGTCTGTTTAAAACTATGTTCCTGGAGGTTTCTTAGTCTTTCTTATGTGGGGGAGGTGGGGAGGGGAAGGGAGAAACCGTTTCCCAGTCACTTCCCGGTCGGGATGCGTCTATACTCCGAGTCGCATCTTCGCCCCCCCCCTCGCGGCCTACCATCTGGTTTGGCGCGGCCTTTCCTGTTGGAGATCGGCCAGGGCTTCAGCGGCGGCACAGCACTGGATTCCATCGCGAGCGGGCGATGCCTTACCGGGGATCGCCATGTGGAGCTCTGGAGTATTGGGCCTGCCGACTTTAACACCATGGAGCTGTGGTCTGCGGGGCTTCCAGCCACGGGCGGTGCTGATTTTTAACATCGCGGAGCTCCGTCCAGCTCGGCCTGTGGACTTAGGGAGCCGCGGTCTCCAGTAGGAAGCGGCCGATTCAGAAACTCCAAGCCGCTGAGAGTGTTCTTCCGTTCCGACGCCGGTGCTCCCGTCGAGAGGGCTTGAAACATCGGGCTGCCGTTGTGACAAATGCGGAGGGCCCAAAGGTCCTGACCACAGGTGAACAAAGAGGAAGATGACGGAACTTCATTGCCTTCCCTCACAGTGGAAAACATTGATTCTGCTGTGTGGGGATGTTCATATTAAATTCTATCGTGTATAGTTTTCTTTTTATTCGTATGGCTGTATGGTTATTCAAATCTCACTGTACCAATTGGTGCATGTGGTAATAAATATCTCTTGAACTCTTTAACTCTTGAAGTTCAATATTCTAGATCTGTGAATCTTTCATCTTTAATTTTTTTTTTAATTGTGGCAGTGGCGCAGAGGTAGAGTTGCTGCCTTACACTGCCTGACACCCAGGTTAGATCCTGACTATAGGTTCTGTCTGTACTTAGTTTGTCCATTCTCCCTGTGACCGCATGGTCAGGAATGAACCTGGGTCTCAGGCACTGCGAGGCAACAAACCTACCATTGTGCCACTGTTTCTTACCCCATGTAACAGAACGAGAGCCGCTCGAAGGGTAGGTGAACCCAAGAGTGGTTAAAATAAGAAAGCGATTCTCACAAGTTTAGAGAATGAAAATCAAAATTGATATGATGAGTCATTGCTTAAATGTTTTTGTCTGCATAAATTTGTTTTTGCTAATAAAAGTGGGCTCCAGGCCTAATGACACTCATGCATTAATCACCCTTTACTGTGAAAAGTGTTCATCAGAGTCATTTACGAAAGCAAAATTTATTACAGATGGGCCAATTTAAAGGTTATTTGTGATGAACACTTGTCTGTAATGATATTATCAATGATACTTTGCTGCTGAGAATGCAGGAAATGTGCAATGGGTAGGTCGGCAACTGAAAGGAGAAGAGGAGGAGAATTCTCCGACATATCTGTGTGGAGACAAGGTGAGTGAGAAATAAAACTGAGCTAATCTTACTTGCCCTGTATTCCTTACTGCCACGGCCATGCTTGTGGTAATGGAGTGTGATAAATATGCAGTCTTGACTATAGCATAGAAACAAGGAACCGCAGATACTGATTAATATACAAAAGGCCACAAAGTGCTGGTGTATCTCAGCAGGCCAGGACGCATCTCTAAAGTACAACTATAGGTGACATTTCAGGTTGAGACCGTTCCTCAGACTGAAGGTGATGTTTTTGTTCATCTGAAGAAGGATCTCAACCTGAAATGTTACCTATCCATGTTCTCCAGATATGCTACCTGACCAACTGAGTTACTTCAGTACTTTTGTGTCCCTTTGACTCTAAAGTATTTGCTTTACTATTGAAGAACACAAAGTGCTGGAGTAACTCAGCATCTCTGTAGGGCAGGGACAGGCGACGTTTCATGGTAGGACTCTTCTTCAGGTGACTGAGAACGTTGCCTGTGCAGGTCCTGTCCCGAAATGTCACCTATCCATGAGGTGCTGCCTGACCTGTTGAGTTACTCCAGCATTGTATGAACATTGCAATATTCCAGCATCCAGAGTTCCTTGTGTCTGCCTTTACTATTGATTCTACTTTGGAATGGCACAGTGGCATGGCAAGTGGAGCCTCGACCACGGCCTGTGAGGAGTTTGCACAAGCCAAAAGGCCTATTCCTGTGCTGCACTATTCTATATTTCATAGTCATAGTCATACAGCATGGAAACAGGCCCTTCAGCCCAACTTGCCCACACCAACCAACCTGTCCCTTCTGCACTAGTCTCACCTGCCTGTATTTGGCCCAAATCCCTCTAAAACTGTCCTCAAAATGTACCTGTCTAAATGTTTCTTAAACATTGTGATAGTACCTGCATAAGCTTTCTCATCTGGCAGCTCATTCCATACATCCACCACCCTTAGTGTGAAAAAGTTACCCCTCAGGGTAGAACGTACAAACTCTGTACAGACACACACCCATAGTCTGGATTGAACCCGGGTCTCTGGCGTTGTAAGGCAGCAACTCTACTGCTGTGCCACTGTGCTGCTCCAGGTAGTTGCATTATTGTGTGTTCATTATGTAGGAAGAAACTGTAGATGCTGGTTGAAACCGAAGATAGACACAAAATGCTGAAGTAACTCAGCGGGACAGGCAGCATCTCTGGAGAGAAGGATGATGATTCGGGTCTAGAAGATAGGTCTAGACCCAAAACGTCACCCATTCCTTCTCTCCAGAGGTGCTGCCTGTCCCGCTGAGTTACTCCAGCATTTTATGTCTATTATGAGTTTATTTACTTCCTCATGATATGGTGAGTGGAGCAGGTTTGTGAGGAAAACACTGGGTTTAGACTCGTGTTCCCAGCGTCCTTATCCACTGGTGTTTCTAATGTTGGGTATTCTTCTGGATTGATTGACAAAGACTGATTGCTATGGTTAGTCAACAACTCCATTATGGTTCTTTCAAGTAAGCACAAGGATGATAGAGCCACTGTTAGTGAACTACACTCTCCTAAAAATACCTCTGGTTCAACAATGTTTAATTTTCCAGTTTTAAAACAATGAGTTTGCGGAACAATAAAGTTGTAATTCTTTTATATGGAATATCTTGCATAAGTGAGTGTAACAGGAGATAGATATTGGTTAGCTTTTAAGATTAATTCTTCATATATCCTAAACTTTCTAAATTTAAACGGTATTTTCTAAAAATCTTATTCTATATGTGCAAATTCTCCAAGCTAATTAGGAATAGCAATAAATGCTGGCATTGTAATTGAGGGCATGTTTCATCAAATATGTTTGGTATTCTATTGTAAATGTGCTGTCTTTCTCTTACAAGAGAATACAAAATACCTAACATATTTGATGGTACATGCCCCTCATTTACAAGGCCAGCATTCTTAAATTCTTAAAATGAGCTGGAGAATTTGGGCACCTCTTGAATCTCTGCAGTCAATGGTGAAGTTTCTGTCGGAAGTGGAATTCCCATATTTGGGAGCAGTAATGAAGGAATAATGGGGTGTGCAAAGGCAGGTGTCGGTAACTGTCTGCGGGCGGCATGGGGTGGTGCAGTGTTAGAGTTCCTGCCTTACAGCGCCAGAGACCTGGGCTCGATCCCGACTATGGGTGCTGTCTGTATGGAGTTTGTACATTCACCCGTGACCACGTGGGCTTTTTCCGAGATTATATTGTAATTAATTTATTAGCCATGTATGTTGACATACAAAGAATTTGAGATCTTCCGTTTCCTCCCACACTCCAAAGACGTACAGGTTTGTAGGTTAATTGGCTTGCTATAAATGTAAATTATCCCTAGTGTGTGTAGGATAGTGTTAGTGTGGGGAGATCGCTGGTCGGTGTGGACTCTGAGGGCCGAAAGGCCTGTTTCAATGCTGAATCTGTAAAGTAAATGAAACTAAACCGCATTCTCATGTTCCTGCTACCTGTCCCACCACTCAGGGTCATGGATTGGGAAGCTCTGGAAAAGATACAGTATGCTGTGTGGCCTCGGGGCATTCTGTATGTGGTACACACTTTGGCCCCTGTGTGCCAGAGGTTTAAGAGGGGTGACTGTTTGGGGTGGTGGATGGTACACCAATTTTCAGTATGGTAGGCTCAATATTGCCAAATATCGCAAGTGTTCTTGGGCCCTGCACTTATTCAAGGGATATGACCTGATCTCTACCATTTTACTGGCCAATGTTCAGTCATTTGAAAATAAAGTGGACATAAGGGCAAGGCTGCTTTATCAAAGGGAGATGAGGGAATGCTATGTGCTCTGTTTCACAGAGACGTGGCTCATCCTCAGCTCCCCAGACTTAGCCATCCATCGCATGTACAGAACGCAGGCATCAGGGAAAGGGAGAGGCTGTGGCATCTGCCTCATTGTCAACTCTTTGTGGTGCTCAGATGTGGCAGTCCTGTCCAACTCCTGTTCCCCGTACCTGGAATACCTGGCTGTGAAGTGTTGCTCCTTCTACCTCCCAAGGGAATTCACCTCCATCATCCTGACAGCAGTGTACTTTATAAAGAAATTATAAAGATAGCCCATCATCACCTCTACTTCCTGAGAAGAATGCAGAGATTCGGCATGTCAGAGCGGACTCATTTTAACTTCTACAGGTGTAGGTAGAGAGCATATTAACTGGCTGCATCACGGTCTGGTTTGTCAACTTGAACTCCCAGGAGCGAAGAAGACTGCAAAAAGTGGTGAACACTGCCCAGTCTATCACGGGTTCTGACCTCCCCGCCTTCGAAGAGATTTACAGGAGTCGCTGCCTCAAAAAAGCAGCCAGCATAATCAGAGACCAACAACACCCTGGCCACACACACATTTCACTTCTGCCATCGGGAAGAAGACAAAGGAGCTAGAAAACTGCAATGTCCAGATTCAGGAACAGCTTATTCTCTACAGCCATTAAACACAACCTCCAAATAAGCTCTGAACTACATTGGGGGCATTGGTTTCTCTCTCTCTCTCTCTCTCTCTCTCTCTCTCTCTCTCTCACACACACACACACACACACACACACACACACACACACACACACACACACACACACACACACACACACACACACACACAGAACTTTTTCTCCTTGTTTATGATGCTATTTACAGAGTATTATGTTTACATATTCTGTTGTGCTGCTGCAAGAAAGAATTTCATTGTTCTATCTGGGACATATGTCTCTTCAGGCAAGTGAATAGCATTCTATCACAATACTGACTTATGCCTTGTAAATGGTAGTAGGGTGTGGTGAATCAGAAACGTAACCCCTTCAGAATAAATAGCCAGCTGTTCTTGTGGCAATACAGTTATCTTGTTTTAAAAAAGGCAGTGCTGGATTAACTCAGTGGGTCAGGCAGCATCTCTGGAGGTAGGTGACATTTTGGGTCAGGACCCTGCTTCAGACTGAATAAGGGTCCTGACATGAAACGTCACCCGTCCATGTTCTCCAGAGATGCTGCCTGACCTGCTGAGTCACTCCAGTACTTTGTGTCCTTTTGTGTAAACCAGCATCTGCAATTCCTTGTTTGTATAAGTAGATATATTAATGAGCAGCTGTAAATTGTCCCAAGCACATAAATGAACGGTAGAATCTAGGTGGAGATGATGATAGTGTGGGGAAAATAAAATGGGTTTGGATAGAATTAGTGTTCAAAAGGATGTTGGTGGTCAGTATGGACTCAATGGGCCAAAGGGCTGCTGCATCTCTCTATGACTCCATGATAAAAAATCAATTTGAGAGCACAGTGAGTTCATCTTGTAGTTCAGAGTGTCCAGCCTTTCCTGTACCATCCGACAGGTTTTCTTTGTACATCAGTCAGGTTTAGCTATTGAGCCCTGATATATATTAAGAATGGTGTAAGGAGTGGGTGGTTGTGGGAATGAGGGGTTGTGCTACTTAATATTATGTTAACCTCCCCCTGGACTGTGTTAATTAGCCAGGGCTACACTGTCATAAATGGTGCGCTTCAGCTTTGATCTGCACTAGTAAACACCACAGCCCACAGCAGTGATCAGCCAGAATGTGATTGTGGTTTGTTTGAGAGCCCAGTTGGTGAATGAAATTGACATGTGAAAAGCACACACAAACATGTCCTCTGACACTGAATTACTGGCATCTTTGCTTCCTGGAAGGGAAGCTTATTTAAAGAAGACAGCTTTCATTCCATTAACCCTTTACGACCCAAAATATCTTTGACATCAGCATCTCTTACCTAACCTAGTGATCTTTCCTGACCTCCAACTTTACTTTAGTCTAGTTTATTGTCACCTGTCCCGAGGTACAGTGAAAAGTTTTTTTGTGGCATGCTATCCAGTCAGCGGAAAGGCTAAAAGAAGGATCTCGACCTGAAATGTCACCCATTCCTTGTCTTCAGAGATGCTGCCTGTCCCGCTGAGTTACTCCAGCATTTTGTGTCTATGCATGATTATAATCAAGCTATCCACAGTGTACAGATACAGGATAAAGGGAATAATGTCTGGTGCAAGATAAAGTCCAGTAAGGTCAGAGTAAAGATAGTCCAAGGGTAGATGGTAGCTCAGGACAGCTCTCTATACTCCATTCAGAACAGGACCTCAAATCTTTCTACGAATTGAGTCAGTTTAACATGGCGTGAATTTGCACCCAAGAGATTGTACACTAATGGAAACAGGATTCGGAAAATTGAGTCTAATCGCAGTTATTTAATAACAGAGGAAATATTGGGGATTATGGGTCAATTGGCACTAAACATGATTTTCAGCAGATACCCTTGCATAGATTATTTACTGGAGGCAAGAAGAGTGCTTTTTAAAGCAACCTCAGATCTTTCTTAATGGTTTTCAATACTCCAACCATTCTCTCTCTGAGTTCTGATGAAAGATCATTGTACTATCATGCTAACTTTTAATCTCCCTCCTAGGATGCTGCCTGTCAGCTGAACATTTTTGCAGTGAAAGACTCAATGTGCTAGAATCGTGATTGAAACACAAAGGGGGTAATTCAGCAGGTGAGGCAGCTTCACTGAAAGGTATAGTTCCTTGAAAGTGGTGTCATGGGTAAATAGGGTGTCTAGGAGGCTTTGGGTACATGGGCCTTCAGCAGAGAGGGTGCAGAGTATAGAAGTTGTGATGTTATGTTACAATTGTACAAAACATTGGTGAGGCCATATTTGAGTATTGTAATCAGTTTTGGTCACACTGCTGTAGGAAACATTTTGTTAACATGGAAAGAGTGCAGAGAAGGTGTACGAAGATGTTGCTAGAACTTTAGGGCCTGAGCTACAGGGAGTTTGGGCAGGCTGGAACTTTATTCCTTGGAGCGCAGGAGGATGAAGGTGATCTAATAAAGGTGTGTAAGATTGTGAGGGGAATAGATAGAGTAGATGCACAGTCTTTTACCCAGAGTAGGGGAATCAAGAACAAAATAACTTACTTTTATGGTGAGAGAAGAGAGATTTAATAGGAATCTGAGGGGCATTTTTTTCATAAAGAGGGTGGTGGGCAAATGGAATGAGCTGCCAGAGGAGGTAGTTGAGGCAAGTACTAAAACAACATTTAAATTACATTTGTACAGATACATGGACAGGAAATAGAGGGATATGTGGGGAACACTGGTAGGTGGGACACGTGTACATGGGGAAGCTTGTTTGGCATGGGCAGGTTGGGCCAAATGGACTGTTTGCAGGCTGTACTGCTCCATGAATCCATGACATGGAAAAGCAGCATTAGGGTTGTGACCCTTCTTCAGAGTGGGTTTATTCCAGCTTTTTCTGTTACTCTATCTAACTAACCTGTTGTTTCTTCTGCTTCCCCTGTGTTATAACAGCTCCTCGCCACCTCACTCTCCATCCATACATTTGTTTTTTTGTTTACAGCTCTATGACCTCATGGCAGATCTCTGTCTCTCCACCTAATGGGTAGCACATGCAAAAGTTGCTTTAAATATTCATTCACACCACAAACAAGTGCAACCTTCAGGCTATGCCCTGCAGAACTCTGCAACATTGATAACCCCCCCCTTGACTGAATAATGAATAACCTCTTTGCAACACCATTCCTTTCATTTCTCTTGCACACTGCCAAATGCTAATAATGCTTATTCCGTTGCAGTTATTTTTAACTACACCAAAACACTCCCTCAATCTAAATTGCATCAAATTTTTCAATGTAATTTGGGAGGTTGCAGAAAAGCAAAAGACTTTATATACTTTCCAGTTTGTGTAATCTGTTTGACAATCTGATTTAAAACAGAATGTGTGCATTGGATCATTTGAAGGGAATTCACAGCTAAAAATGATTCATTTAACGAGTGTAGATAGAAAATGGATTTAGCACTCGCAGTTTCTGTTGCTAACAGAAATAGTATGTTATTGATTAGTCACTTAACTGTAATTGACTTGATGCACCATTTTTGATTCCCCCTCACAGTATGTGCCGTGCATGGGATTCTCTGCAGAGTTGAAAAATACTCTGTAACATTAGTAATAAATGCATTAACCACTTTGAATGAAACCCTGTGCCATATTTGAATGAACTCTTAAACATAAACATCACAGATGAAAGAATGTCACACAATTACTTTTTTTTAAAGTAACGCCACACAATGTGACTACAAGGTGGTGCTGGCTCGAAGGACCGAATGGCCTACTCCTGCACCTATTGTCTATTAACACACGTACAAATTCCTGAATACTAGCAGACACCACTGGTTCTCTCCCAAATGGAAAGCAAGTTTCTCCCAGTAGCAATCCTCTAATTTTCCCTTGTGATTGCCGACCTTTTCTCCTCCTGAATGCTCAGGTTTAGTTTAGTTTAGATTAGAGATACAACGTGGATATAGACCCTTCAGCCCACCGAGTCTGCGACGACAAGTGATCACCCATACATCACTAGTTCTATCCTAGACACTAGGGACAATTTACAGAAGCCAATCAGTCTACAAACCTGCATGTCTTTGGCATGGGTGAGGAAACCAGAGCACCTGGAGAAAACCCACGTGGTCACAGGGAGAATGTATAAAGTCTATACAGACAACACCCATAATCAGGATCATACCTGGGTCTCTGACGCTGTTAGGCAGCAACTCTATCACTGTGCCACTTTTGATATCTACCGCTCTGCTGAGATGGATATCTGACCTCTCCCGTTCTCAATTAAGGATTGAGGTACAATCCCAGTCCTGGGCCTTTCCCCTATCCTAACTAACCTCCAAAATATGTACAAGGCCCTGCCTTTAGGATCAGTAGAATCTCTCCATGGTCTCTTAGATATCAATAAATAATTTATTATAAATGTGTACCATGCTCATTACAGTAGCTGTGCTTACACTTATAAATATAGCTCCAGGATATATGGCGGTTTAATACCACATAGCATTATATGTATATTACAAACAGAATCAGGCCATTTGGCTCAATTGATCTATGTTAATGCTCTACACGATGTTAGTGGTAATAGGGAGAAAGCAGGAGAATGGGATTAAGAGGGAAAGATAGAGCAGCCAAAATTGAATGGCAGAGTAGACAAAGGACCGAATGGCCTAATTCTGCTCCTTTAATTTAAGAACATGATTCTTGTCTCTGAATTTCACACATCAAAACACATTAATCTGGTACTGATTGTGAATAGTGCTTTATGTGAAATTAGCCTCTTCAAATATTAGTATCCGAGTGCTTAACACACAAACAAAATCCAGTTTGATGGAGACAGTTCTCACAATTAAAAAAAAGAATCAATGCATTCATTGTGGAAGAGTAAAGGAATTCCACGCAATCTCATTGATTTGGGTGGAGAACATTGCAAAGTTAAAGGTCTTTCACAGGAACTAGAAATAATCTTGGACTGCATATGGTGGGAATGTAATAAGTCTCTCAGTGGTAGACAAAAATGCTGGAGAAACTCAGCGGGTGAGGCAGCATCTATAGAGTGAAGGAAATAGGCGACGTTTCGGGTCGAGACCCTTCTTCAGATTCAAGCATCTGACTTGAGTCTCAAAACTTAAGACTCCAGCATCTGCAGTTCCTTCTTAAACAGACTATCAGTGGAATATCTTTCTCCAAAGGATCTATTGTAATGGCATCAGTGCACTGGACTGCAGGATGCAGGTTCATACATGTTGCATACTTCTTCCCTCCAACCACCAGTTGGGTCTAACTCTCTAACCAACTTCAATACCTTTTTCAAAAATTGAAGCCATAACCCAGCTGCTGCATGAATCAGGGGTAGTCAGGAAAAATAGTGTGGGGGGGGGGGGGTGGGGGGGGGAGGGGGGTGGAGAGAATCCTTTCAAGCTAGGAATTCTCTCGCAAGATTAAAAAACAAGCAGAAGATCTTTGTAATGATCCAGGCTACCACATCCCCTTGAGGCTGATTTGTGGAAGGGTATATCAAATGCACCTCTATGGATGTGATTAATTCATTCATACAATACCGCATAATTATAAGGCATATTGATTTTACGAAACAGCAAGTCGACTGCTCCGACCCAAAGCTGGTTTTGCATTGTTGTGCTCCTGTTGTCAGTTCGATTTGAAGGCAGATTTACTTCTGATCAAAGGTGTGAGCTGCTACAAGTCTGCGAGCTGAGGATTATGCAGGGTTTTTGTTTGAAATGGAGAAGGAAGTTCATGCTTAGGGTTAAACGTGGAGGAGGGGATTGTGGAGGATGTAAATCTTAAACGTAAACCGCCGGAGTTTTTTTTTTACACTGTTTTCAGTTTTTTTTAGAGCTACAGCCCACACAGCCCATTGATCCCTTGTTCACTACTTCCATGTTATCCCGAGTTTATATCCTACACACAAGGGGCAATTTACAGAAGCCAATTAACCTACAAACATGCACGTCTTTGGAATATGTGAGGAAACCGCAGCTCCTGAAGAAAACCCATGCAGTGACAGTAATAACAAGTCTGTACAGACACCACGCATAGTCACGATCAAATCCCGATCTCTGGTGCTGTAAGGCTGCAGCTCTACCACTGTACCATTGTGCAGCCCCGAAGTTTAATTTGGGGTCTCGATGAAGTGCTACAAATTGGAGCATTTAGTGACCAACAAGAGAAAAATGAGATCATCAATACGTTTATCAGATTTTGTTTGGAAAAGCAATGCGTTTATTAGCTATTGTTGAAGAAACCATGAGGGAAAACAAAATTAGTACCACTAGAGTACACATTAGGAGTGGTCTGGTCACCACACCGCAGGAAGGAGATAATTGTACTGAAGAGGGTACAGATTCACCAAGATGTTGCCAAGCGTGAAATGTTACAGTTAGGAAGAGAGATTGGATAGGCTGGATTTATTTTCCTTGGAGCAGAGGAGGCCCGATGAATGATCTAAAAGATGAGTACAATATTATGAGGGACATAGAGTGGATAATAGAAAACTTCTCCCCATAGTAGAGGTATCTAAAAAATACGCTATAGGTTTATGTTAAAGGATGAGAGGTTTAGGGCAGTACATTTTTTTTAAATCCAGAGGCGGGTTAAAATCTGCAATGCCTGCATTAAGTGTTGCTGGAGGCCAGTAGTCCCCGGATGTTTGAGAAGTATCTTGATGAGCATCGAGGTAAATAAAGAATTGGAGCAAATCCTGGTAAATGGCATTCGTATGGATGAGTACTTGATAACCACCAAGGACAAGGTGGACTGAAGGGTATATGTCAGTGATTCTATAACACGGTGCTGCAGCGGTAGAGTTGCTGCCTTACAGTGTCAGAGGCCCGGGTTCGATCCTGACTACGGCTGCTGTCTGTACGGAGTTTGTACATTCTCCCCGTGACCTCCTGGGATTTCTCTGAGATCTTCAGTTTCCTCCCACACTCCAAAGACATACAGGTTTGTAGGTTAATTGGCTTGGTACAAATGTAAAATAGTTCCTAGTGTGTGTAGGATAGTGTTAATGTGAGGGGATCGCTGGTCGATGCAGACTTGGAGGGCTCTACCTATAATATTTGAGTTTGACTTGATTGTATTTATGTGCAGTATTATTTGATTTGTTAAGATAGCAAGCAAAACAAAGCTATTCGCTGTACCTCAGTACACCTGACACCAACAAACCTAAACCTAAACTTCATGGAGAACTTTACTATATTTCTTCAAAAGGGGCAGCATGGTGGCGTAGCAGTAGAGTTCCTGCCTTAAAGTGCCGGACACTCGGCTTCCATCCTGTCTATCGGTGCTGTCTGTACCGATTTTGTACGTTCTCCCCGTGACCACGTGGGTCTTCCCCGAGTGCTCTGGTTTCCTCCCACACTCCAAAGACGTACAGGTTTGTAGGTTAATTGGCTTCAGTACATATTGTGAATTGTGCCTAGTGTGTAGGATAGCGTCAGTGTACGGGGTGATTGCTGGTCGGCATGGACTCAGTGGGCCAAAGGGCATATTTCTGCACTGTATCTCTAAACTAAACTAAACTAAATTAAACTCAAATTTACCTATCATATCCACTTGAGAGAGCAGATGGAAAGGAGCAGAGTTCCCTCATTAAGCCTGCCTGGAGTATGTAATCAAATCTCTGGACTTGGAAAACATGGATTTCTATCTGGGAGGCAAGCATGCCTCTGTTGAGCTGATGGCATTGGGGAAAAATGCCTTGATGGGCCTTGACCTCTGATGGTTCATGTGTTCCCCAGGTTTGCAACCAGGTTACAATAATCAATGTAATTCCTTGTGCTAATGGTTTATAAATCTATTCTTAATTCAATATCCCTATCAGTAAAATAATCAATTAACCAATGGTTAAAACATTGCATAAGTGACCTTTAACAACTTTGAGGGTCGTAGGTTGAATCTCTGCTCTGTACTTATTCATAATGCCCTGACCCGTATCCAGGGTGCTGCTACGCTGACCTTGGAGATGTCTGAATAAATGAATGGGGAATACAGGCATGTCTCAAAGCTTGCAATTCTATAGATTGAATAGAAGAGTGCATTGGATCAGACTCGGGTCATGTTTGTGTCGAACAATTTACTCCCCTCTATGGTATGGCTTGTACAGAAACCATGAACAGTTGGGTAGGGTGCATTAGAAAGCCAAAGACCCAAGCAAATCAAGGAGACACCAATAATCAAGAATGGAGAACAGATCTAATTAGGAGGATTCAAAATAGGAAAACGAATAAAATAAAAGACTGATATAAAGGAATGAAGTATTGAAGTAGCTCAAAAGGACACAAAGTGCAGGCATAACGCAGCAGGTCAGGCAGCATTGCTGGCGAACATGGATAGGTGTCGTTTTGGGCCGAGACCCTTCTTCAGACTGATTGTAGGGGTGAGGGAGAAGAAAGCTGGAAAAAGGGAGAGGTTGGTCAAAGTGTGGCAGGTAGTAGGTCAGCGCAGGCCAGGGGAATTGTTTAACAGGTAGATGGTCGGTACAAAGGCCAGAGAAAAGAATAATAAGTGTGAGGCAGGTTTGTAGAGTTGCTCATTGAGAAGCCAGGGGGGAGGAAAGTAGCAGGAGGTGGAGATGTGGGTGGGGGAGTTGGGTTGGACAGGATAAATAATTGGAAGTCCAAGTAGGGCCCAGGGGAGGGAAGATATGGGGTGGAGGGGTCTGTTGGGGAGAAAAGAGGGTGGACGGGGTTGGAGGAAGGGTTTATGTTATGTTTTATTTAGACAAAGTGAATGTTCAGGATAAATATCTTTGTGCAGAACTAGTGAACTCAAAAACAGTACTTTGTGTCATAGTTCTCTTTTAATAGTTCAGACCATAAAAATAGCATCTTGGTTAGTAAGGGTGTCAGGGGTTGTGGGGAGAAGGCAGGAGAATGGGGTTGTGAGGGAAAGATAGATTAGCCATGATTGAATAGCAGAGTAGATTGGAGATTCTGGTCTCCAAATCTGAGGAAGGACATTATTGCCGTAGAGGGAGTGCAGAGAAGGTTCACCAGACTGATTCCTGGGATGTCAGGACTGTCTTATGAACAAAGACTGCATAGACTCGGTTTATACTCTCTAGAATTTAGGAGATTGAGAGGGGATCTTATAGAAACTTACAAAATTCTTAAGGGGTTGGACAGGCTAGATGCAGGAAGATTGTTCCCGATGTTGGGGAGGTCCAGGTCAAGGGGTCACAGCTTTAGGATAAGGGGAAAATCCTTTAGGACCGAGATGAGAAGGACTTTTTTCACACAGAGAGTGGTGGGTCTCTGGAACTCTCTGCCACAGAGGGTAGTTGAGGCCAGTTCATTGGCTATATTTAAGAGGGAGTTAGATGTGGCCCTTGTGGCTAAGGGGATCAGAGGGTATAGAGATAAGGCAGGTACGGGATACTGAGTTGGATGATCAGCCATGATCATATTGAATGGCGGTGCAGGCTCGAAGGGCCGAATGGCCTACTTCTGCACCTAATTTCTATGTTTCTATGATGGGCCAAATGGCCTAATTCTGCTCCTATAACTTATGAACATGATATTTTACATTCTGCATCTACTCCCACACTCTAGTTCACATGGTTTCTCTATGACATGCACGTAACTCGCTTGTCATGATACAGTTTCAATTTTAAGAATATAACTGGTTAGGTAGAAGTTACCTAAAATTGGAGATTTCAACATTCGTACCATTGAGTTGTAAGCTACCCAAGTGGAATATTGAAGCCGCTCCCTAGTTTTCTAGACCTCCCAGTCTTCACTCAGAAGAACAACCTGACTGCGCCAATTTGAGGAACTCTGGCTGAACTATTAGGATACAATCAGCTCACAATTATTTTTGTAAAACACCCTCACAGCTACAAGAGAGTGAGAGATTGTTATCCCATTAATCTGTACTGGATCCAAACCCATATTCTAAACATGGGAAGATAGTGTACTGAACTCCAAGGTCCTTGTGGGAAGATTAGCATTAAACAAGTGCTTTTCTTCTGGATTCACAAACAGATCTTACCTCCCTGACCTCGTACAACATTTGATTTAATGTTTCACAGGGTATCTCCAGCAACTCAATTGTTTTAAATAATGTCATTTATGTTTACAGACCTTTTATGCTGCAAGTAAGAATTTTACTTTTTCAATTTTGGTACCTTTGACAATTATGCTACCAAAACCTCTTTGCCATCATTGTCACGGCCTGTTAGATCATTTTGGAAGGAACATAGAGAGTGTGAAATGGAATGATAGTTTCCTTGTTCTAACTGATAGTCACTCTCAGTGGATTGAAATGAAATGTACAGGTTTGAATATCACTACAGAATGCTGATGACGAGGACTACATCTGAATGCCGTACTTAAAGATCTCTTCTCCAACTTTGGCCTTCAATTTTGATGTGCTCTATTCACAAAGGTTATGGAACAGAATGGTATCAAACATGTACGCATACCTTGATCTTGTCCGGCTACAAATGGGCGGCACAGTGGCTCAGTGGTAGAGCTGCTGCCTTACAGCGCCAGAGAACCGGGTTTGATCCTGACTACGGATGCTGTCTCTACCTCCTCTGGCAGTTTGTTCCATGTACCCACCACCATTTGTGTAAAAAAAAAGTTATCCCTCAGGTACCTATTAAATCTTTCCCCCCCCCCTTACCTTAATCCTATGTCCTCTGGTTCTCGATTCCCTTACTTTGGGCAAAAGGGCATGTATCCTATCTATTCCTCTCATGATTTTTTACACCTTTATAAAATGATGCCTCATCCTACTGCACTCCAAGGAACAAAGCCCTAGCCTGCTCAACCTCTCCCTTTAGATCAGGCCCTTGAGACCTATAAATCCTCACTTCACCTTTTCCAGCATAACAACATCTTTCCTGTACCATGGTGACCAAAACTGAACACAATACCCTAAATGTGGCCTCACCAATGTCTCATACAACTGTAACATGACCTCTCAACTAAGTCTGGATTTTGAATCACTTGATCATAGTTGGATCCAGAGCGGACTGGAGGAAGTAGAATTGCAAATCCAAGCAAGCCATGACAAAGAGTTCCGATCAAGAACCAAGCAATCCAAAACTTGATGCAACAGTAAAATCAGGAAGAATATGAATATGGTCCCAAAGCTGCAAATGCCTTTGTGAAGATGTTATCTCCACCTTGCTCCAGAATTTCCTCACTAAACATTTTTGCCTCTCTTTGCTCCCTTAAAACTAATTTCTTTGACCAACCATTTGCTCAACTGTCTTAATTTCCACTGTGGTAATATCTACAAAAATAAGTGATTTCCTGTATAGCACTGTGGGACGTTTACTACATTGAAGTGGGTATATAAATTCAGGGTGGCATCAGCGGACCTGATGCATCGCCGAGCCAAAGATATGGGTTCGATCCTGACTACGAATGCTGTCTGTATGGTGTTTGTACATTTTCCCTGTGACTACGTGGACTTTCTCCGGGTGGTCCAGTTTCCTACCACTGTCCAAAGACGTGCGGGTTTATGGGATAAATGGCTTTGTACAATTTCCCCTGTTGTGTAGGATGCAAGGGTGGGATAACATGGAACTAGTGTGAACGGGCAAACGATGGGCAGAAGGGCTGGATCCACACTGTATCTCCATAAACTAAATGCAGCTGTGTACTGTGGTTGAACCTGTGTGGTGAGTCACAATGGGAAGTCTCTCTCTGGCTCAAGCCAACAGCCTCTTCACATTCCTGTCACTGGCCTGTTGATAAGAGAAACAAGGACTGGCTTAGACTTTGAGTTCAGCAAAACATGAACCCTGCAAGATCTGGGTAATGCTTTATTGATCAACGTACAAGGCTGTAGACTGTTTCTGACTTCATTTGGAAAAGGTTGGTAATGATGAATTAGTCAGTGCTTTGCTCCATTTCTTGCAACCCCTCATAGCTTTCAACATTGAAACCATTACGATCAGATGTTTCGGACACTATGAAAATATGACATACATTCTGAGGAAGCTGCTGGTGGAGGCTGCACTCAAAGGGATATCCTACAGCCATCTTGTGGCCGCTCTCCCTGACAAAATGAGTTGATTTAAGACTGCAATTAATTTTGAAACTGATTTGACAGTTGTTGTTCGTCACTGTTTTTTGATCGTTGCCCCACTTTTTGCTCTTTCATTCATTTGAAGAGTGAAGTTAGAAAGATATAATTGTTCATCTCGTCGTTGTGACTCAGAATAAAACTGTGTTGATTGTTTTTGATCGTGTCGTATACACATACATAGACACACACATACGTGTGAACAAACTCTCACATGAACATATGTATATGCTCAAACACACATGTGCACCAATATATGCATGTGCATGAACACACACATGCATGAACAAACATGCACGAATACACACATGAACACAAACACCAACACACACAAGCACACATATATAAACACAAACAAACACACATACACCAGAAATGCACACATTTGAACACTCACACATTCACTCCAACTGATATAATACAAACACACTCTGACTCACTCACAACACATTCACGCAATGAATATGCGCACCCACAAACAAAAATTAAAGTGCACACACATTCGCACGACACACATGTTGACCCATACTCGTACAGCACAAAACACAGTCAGACTCACTCACAACACAACACGTCCACCCAATGAATACACACACATACGTAACACACAAACATATTCAGTCAATAAATCACATCCTGCCTGTATGAGTCTGCAACTGTTTCCAGTCACTATTTTATCAAGAGCCAGGCTTCCTCACTTTATCTTGTGATGGGCCACAATACCATCGAAGGGTCCGACCAACAGCGGTGAGTTGAAGTGCTGCTCTGGTGTGTGATTTGCTTCAGGGTGCTGTTGATAATACAAAGACTCTTTTGTTGGTCTATTTAAAACCAACATTAATCCAAGATTACCACCCATACAATGTACCTTTCATCTCCTCGCTGTTGCCGGTGTGAGGCTCATGGTGTGTTGCTAAGTTCCAATGTTTGTGAAGTTATTTGTATTTTAGATGGGATATTTCTTCAAGACCTTGCCTTCCATTCAGAATGTCCTAAAGGGGCATTTTTTTAAATCATCCTTCTGTTTTAAATGCAGGTTTATTTATTTTCTATATTGCTATGATGATGTCAGTATGACTGTCAAAAGGCAGGATCTGTGATTAAATCATGCCACCTTGTTGCCTGTTACGATATTTCTCCCAGATTTATGCACAATGGTTTTGCTAATGCGAGACTGTGGTGTGCATTGGAGGAGGAGGTGAAGAGAGGGTGTGTTGTTGGGTGTAGTTATGCACAAATTGCTAAAGGTGTTGGTGGTTGAGAATGGATCAGCCACATGCCTTAGACAAATGTCTGACAAAATGATTTCTGTTTGGCAAAGAAAACTTGCTATTGAACCACACAAGGAGATGTTAGATCAGTCGACCAGAAGCTTGGTGTAAGGAGCATCTGGGTGAAGGAAAGGACGGTGGCACAGCTGGTAGAGCTGCCGCTGCACAGCTACAAAGATCTGTGTTCAATCATGACGTTGGTTGCTGTTTGTGTGAAGTTTGCACGTTCTTCCTGGGACTGTGTGGGTTTCCTATGGGTGCTCTTATGGATAGGAAAGGTTTAGAGGGAGATAGGCCAAATGCCGGCAGGGGGGACTAGTGTAGATGGGGCGTCTTGGTCAGTGTGGGCAGGTTGGGCTGAAGGACCTGTTCCATGCTGTATGACATTATGATTCTGGTTTTCTCCCAAATTCCAAAACCTCTGTAAAAATGCTGCTAATATATAGGGAAGCTGATGAGAAAGTGGGTTAACATAGACCTAGTGTGAATGGGTGAATGATGATCAGTGTGGACCCGGTGGGCCGAAGGGTCTGTTTTCATGCATTATCTCGAAACTGAACTAAACTAAGCCAAAGCTTGGAAGTCTGAGAGATTTCCTTGAGAGAATTTCAACAAAATCAAGTACAAACTAAAGGGCCTGTCCCACCAGCATGCAACTCTATGCGATGAACGCGATCAAACCGGCAGCGGGGGCCGCGCGGACGTCGGGTGATCCCCTGTACAGGGCCGTTCCCACCAGCATGCGCCTGCATGCGGCAAGCGCAACTAAACCGGCAGCGAGGGCCGCGCGGAGGTTGGGTGAGTGGCGCAACGCGGCGCAAAGCGAGGCGAATTTGAAGCAAGTCCAAGGTAAGTTTGCCAGGACTTAGAGGGGTACACAGAGAGGGGCACCGAGACACACACACATACAGGGCCACGGAGCCACACACATAGAGGGTCACAGAGGCACTTACAAATAAGTTCACGGAGGCACGATGTCCGGGCGGTGTGTAAATGACGAGGCGACTGCGAGCCGACAAGCCGTTGCCGCGCGGGATTTTTAGACATAGTCGGTTTTTTGGAGCCCCGCGCGGTGTCGGGACGAACTCGGGACGAACTCCGCACAATTCCGCGCGGCTCCGGCGATCGATGTGGGACCGGCCCCGCAACGCCGGACGGCTCAAGTGACCACGTTAGGTCGCGCTAATCGCGTAGAGTTGCATGCTGGTGGGACAGGCCCTTAAAACTCCCACTATAATGATTTTGTATTGCTTTTAAAAAAGATATGTAATTAGGAGTTTCATTTTCATTGCACAACGGTGTAATGCAAGGAATATCAATCTTGTGCCATAGATTACCTATAATACTGGTTGTTGGTGATATTTCAATTAATTGCAATTAATTCTAACCTTCCTGTTATTTTGAGCAAGACCGAATGAACTTTTTTTGCACTAAACATTAGGACTCGTAAGTCAAGGCTTTGTAGATGTACATCTCAAATCGTGTACATATTAAAATAATCTTTAATTTCCAGCACATAACATATGTTGAAAATATTTCCTTTTTTTAATATGTATAAATATGTATAATAAGTATAAATAGATGATGTGTGCTGGCCAAATGTGACACATGACAAATATATTCATATGCAAGGCCGACTGGGAAATTCAGCAGCAACACATCTACAAGTGAATTGTGTTTGCTTTACATGTGCAGTTACTTATCATTTCACACGGCAAGTGACAACATTCTCTATTTATATGACTTGTGCCGCATTGTCTTCCAAATTCCTTTGTTTTTTCTCTCATCTTTAGTGTCCTGCAATGTTAATTGCATGTTTTCTTTGTGTGTAATTCATAAATTACATTTTGCTAGTACTGAAGAGAGAATTGTATGACACACTTGTATGACACACTTTTTCAAAGGGTCTCATTGTAATTGTATGACACACATTTTCAAAGGGTCTCATTACATTTCACTGCCAATTAAGTATTTTTCCCAGGGTGGTACAGTGACGCAGTGGTAGAGTTGCTGCCTGGCAGTGCTAGACCCGGGTTCGATCCTGATTACGGGTGCTGCCTATAAAGAGTTTGTACCTCCTCCCTGTGACCACACGGATTTTCTCTGGGTGCTCCGGTTCCTCCCACACTCTAAAGACATGCAGGTTTGTAGATTAATTGGCTTCGGTAAAAAGTTGCAAATTGACCCTAGTATGTAGGAGAGTGCTAGTGAATGGCTGATTGTTGGTCAGCAGGGGCTCGTTGGGCCAAAGGGTCAGTTTCCATGCTAATTCTCAAAAGGCTAAAGTAAAATTGTAATGTTTTCACTATGACAATGTATAAACTGTTTGCAACATTGGGTGTTATATTTCACACTGAGTGGAACTTTGGACCACATATCTGCACCATCACCAGGAGCCATTTCCATCTCCTGAACAACCCCTTATCTCAGCCGCCACCAATCTGCTGCTCAAAACCTCCATTTACTTCATCAGTGCTGGTGGAACTCAGCTGCTCAGGCAGCATCTGTGGACGGAAATGGACAGATAATGATGCTTCATTATCTCTCGACATCAATTCCAACACAGTCCCAGCCCAGTACACTAGTTCTACCTTCTATGAACTGGAGTTCATGCTGAACTCCGTTGTATGTATTTTGACTAGCACCATGTTTTCTTTATTATTCTCTCAAACTGGTTTTGACCTGCAGCCGCTTGTGGTAAAGGCACTAAGTGACTGCAATTTCGTGTTAATAAACATTTAGTTAAATGGTCGTTCTTGCTTGGGAGATGTCTTGTGAATTCTTTGCTCTTGTTTGGCAGACGCATGCTTAGAAATTCACCTCAGGTCAATAGAGCTAAATGCCCTTTGCAGTCCTGTCAGCACATTGTCTCTGATTCGAGCGTTTATCCATCCCTATAATGGAAGTACAGCTGACATGCTGAGACCCATTGATGATTAACCTGCAACACGGTTCATGGACAGCCTCTCCACAGCTTAAATTTTAAAAACAGGGCTAACTAATGGGACAGATTATCCTGTGTTGACAAAACACCACGCCAAAGCTTGTTCACCCATTGTCCCTGTACTTTCTGATTTTTCTGGCTTCCAGTCCAAAAGATGTCTCAAATATTAAATTATTCCCTTTGGGTTTGAAGCTTACCCTTCCCTCACCCATCCCCATTTAAAAATCATCACGAACACTGCCATCTTTTGTGTTCTTGCAGTCCAATGCATCCGCGACAAGTTCAGATATTCTCTCTCTCACTCTCTCTCTTTCTTTCTCTCTCTCTCTTTCTCTCTCTCTCTTTCTCTCTCTCTCTTTCTCTCTCTCTCTCTCTCTCTCTCTCTCTCTCTCTCTCTCTCTCTCTCTCTCTCTCTCTCTCTCTTTTCCCTCTCTAATTTCCCTCTCTTCACCTAGCTAATTTCCCCTCCACCCCTTCCCCTCCTCTTTCCACCCCTCTCTTTCATCCCCCTTCCCTCCCTCCTCTGTCTCTCTCACACTCTCTCCCTTCCTCCCTCTTTGTCATTGTTTTGTTTGTCTTCTCCTCTTGCTTGGCATCAGGTTTTATGTCAGCATTAAGCCATCCACAGTGTGCAGATACATAATAAACTGAATAATGTGAATCACATTTAGTGTAAGATAAAGCCTGACATGCTGATGAAACATAGTCCGAGGGTCTTCAATGAGGTAGATAGTGTTTCAGGACTGCTCTCTGGTAGGTAGTTCCCTGATAACAGCTGGGGAGAAACTATCGCTGAATCTGGAGGTGTGCGTTTTCCAACTTTTATACCTTTTGGCTGATGGGAGAGGGAAGAAGTGGGACTGTATAAAGTGTATAAATGTGGAGGTTCGTTGTGAAATGTTCTCAGTATAATATGCAACTCACTCGTCCGTCAATGTCATAAGCAAAGTCAATAGATGCACGTGGAGAGAGTGTGCTGTGTACTTTCTCGAGTTGAGGCGGAGTGAACTTGAGAATGTGAAGTGGTTGCAAGAAATTGGACAAACCATCTTAAACGGTATCCATTCTTCCTTTCTACTGATGTCATGTGCAATGTAACGTAACCCGCCACTTCACTAATGTCTATCTTGTGCCTTCTCTGAAGGCCAACTTAATCTGCAGGTTGTCTTAATTCTGGTTAAACTGAGGCCAGCAGCTCACTTGCACTGGCAAGGTTATATCAGCTATTAGCCGGCAACACTGTGGTTTTCTCTGTAGCTAGATGTGGGTGGCTCGTATGCTTGCTTTGATAGGTGTAGTAAAGCTGTGAGTTGCAGAGGAAACTGAGTTGCTTAGAGTCTGTGGCCTGCTTTATCCGGGCATATGTGCTAGAGATGAAGTTAAACCAGTTTGGGAAGATGTCCATCTATCTAGTCTATATATATATATATATATGAGTACCCACATATATGTCTGAAGAAGCGTCTTGACCCAAAATTTCACCCATGCTTTCTATTCAGAGATGCTCTCTGTCCTACTGAGTTTCTTCAGCATTTTGTGTCTATTGACAACGTAATATGTAAGAAGGAACTGCAGATACTGGGTCTTCTCCACTGTCAGAGTGAGGCCACAGGCAAATTGTACGAACAGCATCTACTGGCGCACGCAGGTATCGAACCCGGCGTTCGGAAGCCGTGGTCACGTGACTCGGGAGGGGCTGCTTGTTTTCACGTGGTTTTGCTTTCGCACCCTAGTTCAGCACTGACCACCGATGTGGCCAGACGTGTCTAGAGAACCTGTTTATTGAAAAGTGAATTTTCGAATAAAAGATTGTTTAAAATGTCAGTTGTCGTTCTTGAGACCGCCAAATTGGTGACCGCGACCTGTCTAGCCGTCGTTGGACAAGAGAATTATGCAGGAAGACAACGTTCCCGCAGAATCGGCCGGCATGCGTCGGGACTCACCGTCTTTCAAATTACCATCGTTTTGGCCTGACCAACCTGAGGTGTGGTTCGCCCACGTTGAGCCACAGTTACACCTCCATCACATCGTAGCGGACGATACTATGTACTTCCATGTGGTGGGGGCATTGCCGCAGGACTGTGCCTCGAGGCTGTTGCCCTTCATCAGGGACCCGCCATCCATCGCCAAATACGAAAGGCTAAAGACCCTGCTGCTCCACCAGATGATATTCTGGTGGCCAGCAGCTCACAGGCAGAGCATGTCAGGCATCTCCGCCTGCTTTTCGAACGGCTGCGCAAACACGGGTTGGTGATCAACCCTGCGAAGTGCCAATTCGGATTGCGTTCAATTTTATTCTTGGGTCACAGCATCACCTACCACGGCGCACAGCCGCTGCCCGAGAAAGACGACGCTAGCCGTCGCTTCCCGAAGCCCCTGTCGGTCAAGGGTCTGCAGGAGTTTATCGGGATGGTTAACTTCTACCACTGTTTCGTCCCGTCAGCAGCCGCCATCTTGCGGCCATTGTTTCAATGCCTGGCCGGTAAGCCTGAGGACCTGGTCTGGTCGAAGGAGGCAGAGAAGACGTTCGAGGGGGCTAAGACTGCATTGGCCAACACCACCATGCTAGAACACCCTAGGGCGTCAGCCCAAACGGCACTCCCCATGGACAATTCTGACGTTGCGGTAGGCGCCGTCCTCAAGCAATGCGTAGGTAGTCGCTGGGTGCCGCTGGCATTTTTCAGCAGGCAACTGCGAGCCCCCGAAGTTAAGTATAGCGCTTTCGACCGAGACCTCCTTGCGCTCTACCTAGTGATCCGCCATTTTCGATATTTCCTGGAGGGGCACGCTTTCACCGCATTCACAGACCACAAGCCACTCACGTTCGCCTTGACCAAGGTATCTGATCCCTGGTCTGCCAAACAGAAATGGCACCTCGCCTACATTTCCGAATTCATGTCTGATATCATGGCTGATATGTGGCAGGGAAGCTGAACGTTGTGGCTGACGCGTTGTCCCGTCCAGCGTTGTCCCTGCCCGAAGTTTCAGCATTAAGTCTAGGCGTGGATTATGAGGAGCTGGCCGCTGCTCAACAGGTAGATGCCAGTATGGAGGTTTACCGCAATGCTGAATCAGGTCTCAAGCTGGCTACGTTGCCTAGGGGCGCCGGCAGCGTACGAGTCCTTTGTGATATCCCCACCGGCAAAGCCCGTCGCATTGTTCCGGTTGGCAGGAGGCGTCGGATTTTTTACACTATCCACAGCCTAGCGATCCCGTCCATTCGCGCCACCTCTGCCTTGGTTGTGGCGAAGTTCGTCTGGCATGGGTTGAGGAAGCAGGTCGAGGCATGGGCCCTTTCCTACATCCCATGCCAGACTTCCAAGGTCCAGAGACATGTGCGCCCGCTGGTACAGGATTTCGCCGTTCGTTTCGACGGTTCTGTTTTGCCAGCCCCTACTGTTACGCTCGCCCCGCGACCCCGGACTACGCGCTCCGGTCGAACCGTCGATTGCCCGTGCGTTTCCGTACCGCGGATTCTGGGGGTGGGCATGTAGCGGCACCTAGTGGCGCACGCAGTTATCGAACCCGGCGTTCGGAAGCCGCGGTCATGTGACTCGGGAGGGGCTGCTTGTTTTTGCGCGGTTTTGCTTTCGCGCGCTAGTTCAGCACTGACCACCGATGTGACCAGATGTGTCTAGAGAACCTGTTTACCGAAAAGTGAATTTTCGAATAAAAGTTTGTTTAAAACTTGAGTTGTTGTACTTGAGACCGCCAAAACCTCATATTTCGCTTGGACAGTCTACAACCCAATGGCACAATTATTGATTTCTCCAACTTCAAGTGACCCTTGCATTCCTTCCCTCTCATACCTCCTCCACCCTAGACTTCTTGCTAAATTCACGGTTGGTATCCCTTCATTACCACCTCGTCCTCAGCCAACAATGGACCATTGTGGGCTCCACCTTTCTTGATGCAGGCTCTGCTTTGTTCTGCACCTTTCCATACCTCTAGCTTCCCCCTCCTTGAATCAGTCTGATGAAGGGTCTCGGCCCAAAACATCTCCAGAGATGCTATCTGACCCGCTGAGTTTCTCTGGCCTTCTGTGTCTATCCAGAACTTAATCCACTCGGACCAAGAACTGAACCTCCCTTATTAAACCACCTTGTCTCTGAATCAATATAACATAGATTCAAGTCCCTCCGCAAGGACATGAGCACATTGACCAAAATGACACAGAGTGCAGTTTTATGGCAGGTACAGTTTTTCAGATGACTCTTCAGTGTTTAGAGTGAATGTGAAAACTCCCCCAGCACTATGTTGAAAACATCAGTACAGATCTCCTCAGTATCCTGTCCAAAGTATATACCGTGATTGTGGTCATTTAAAAAAAAGGACTACCAGTTCACGTTGGAGATATCCCCAAAGTATGGGCCAATAGTCATCTATCAATCAATAGGTGTTCTCAACTTGTAGAAACAAGGAACTGCAGATGCTGGTTTACAAAAAAAGACACAAAGTACTGGAGTAACTCAGCAGGTCAGGCAGCATCCCTGGAGGACACGGATAGGTGATGTTTCAGGTCGAGGCCTTACTTCAGACTGATTGTTGGGTCACAACACAAATCCATGTTCTCTAATTAATAGATGATCTCATCTTGTCGAAACTGCAGATGCTGGTTTGCAAGAAAAGACAGTAAGCTGCTGGAGTAACTCAACCGGTGAGGTAGTATCTCTGGAGACCATGGATAAGTGATGTTTTGGGTTCGGACCCTTCTTTGCACTGTTCTCACTTTATCATTTGTTCCGAGTGCAAAGTCGGTTGCTTTGTTTCCAACAATACGTTCAGTGAAATTGAGAAATCCATGTTTTCCAGAGATGCTGCCTGACCTATACAGCAGTGAAACCCTGGTTTGTGTCCTTCTCTATACAGCAGTGAAACCCTGCCTGGTGACAGGCAATCCCACCCTCTAACCCCTCCCCCCACCCCCACCATGGCAGGATGGTGAGCGAACTCCTCGCCGCCTGAAGCTCACCTTCTATTGGGCTGTGGTTCAGTGGGTACGACCCCTCCCCATGCCAGGAGATTGAAGAGTCTACTCTGCCATTCAAACACGGCTGATCTATCTTTCCCTCTCAACCCCTTTCTACTGCCTTCACCCCATAACTCTTGACACCCTCACTAATCAAGAATCTGTCAATCTCCGCCTTAAAAATACCCAATTGCGGCCTCCACAGCTGTCTATGGCAATGAATTCCACTGATTCGCAACCCTCTCTCTAAAGAAATTCCTCCTCATCTCCTTCTAAGGTTCACCCTGTTATTCTGAGGCTATGCCCTCTGGTTCGAGACTCTCTCACTCGTAGAAACATCTCCACCACATTCACTCTATCCAGGTCTTTCATTATTCGATAAGTTTCAATGAGGTCCCCCTCATCCTTTTAAACTACAGTGACTACAGGTCCAGTGCCGTCAAAGGCTCGTCAGTATTTTTCTTTGTCAGATTTTCCTCGTCATTGTATCTCAATAGGTTTGGGTGGCTAACTGAGCAAATCTATGAGAGCAAACTCTCCAGCTGGGCCTCAAAACAAACCAGGAGTTGGGGCAGGTGGGTCGGAAGGTGGATTACATGCTTTGCTCACTCAATCTTTTTTGTTAATTTCGCTGTCTGCAGAATTTAATGCCTTCCACCTCTACTAAAGGCCGACAGGCCGACATTTCTCAGTTAATTAAGGGAAAAAAAAGGAGTCGCTGAAGTAAATGCTGACAAATGCTCCCTCCGCAACCAGCAAACGATCTCCGAGGGCACAGAGATGCTGAATGCTTCGCTTCTTCCGCACACACTGCAAAAAATCTTAACGACTTTGGAGAGATTTTGAACACTGTAATGTGTCCTCAGCACAAACTGTGGTAAATAAATTGCAAGTTATGACTGCTGTGGAGAGATATGCAGGAATATGGCTACACCAGGGACGGCCACCAGACAAGATAATGAAGAATGTTAGAATAAAGGATGGCTTGCTATCTCCCTGTCCAGATATTGAGAAGCCCATAGCTAATGCCGAGTGTCTTTCTGAATTGGCCTTTTAATTTAGATTCAAACTGAACAATGAGGCTTTGCTTTTTTTTTTCAAGTTAGTATCTCTGTCATTTGCATGCTTAGAAAGGAACTGCGGATGCTTGCACAGACCGAAGACATACACAAAGTGCTGGAGTAACTCAGCGGTTCATGCAGCATCCTTGGAGAAATGGGATGGTTGATATTTTGAGTCGAGACATTTCGGAAGGGAGTATCACCCATCCTTTTTGAGGAAAAGTCCCAACCCGAAACGTCACCCACCCTTTTTCTCCAGATATGCTGCCTCCCCTGCATAGTTACTCCAGCACTTTGTGTATATCTTCTGACAATTGCATGTTCCCCTTACCAGCTAAATAAAATCAACAATGCTGGTTCCAATATGTAAAATTTAAAAACAACTTTAAAGTGCTCATGTCCCCTCTGTAGGCTGCTCTTAAAAATTAACTGGTTACAAAATGTTCTCATTACTATTACAGGATTCTTCATTTTCCTACTGGAAACGTTCCTACTTTATACTTTAAAAAAAAAAGTTTTTAAGAACGAATAACATGATATAACTTTGAGAGTTCATGAGCAGGGTCAGTAAAGTTACCAAGGTTGTCAATAGGACAAAGAATTGAATTAACATTGGCGGTGAAAGGAATTGGGCCGGCACAATGGCGCAGCGGTTGCTGCCTTACAGTTCCAGACGGTTTGATCCTGACTACGGATGTTGTCTGTGCGGAGTTTGCAGGTTCTCCCTGTGACTGCATTCCTCCAACATTCTAAAGATGTTTAGGTTTGTAAGTTGATTGGCTTTGGTAAAATTATAAATTTTCCCTAGTGTGTGGGAGAGTGTTAGTATATGATGTGATCACTAGTCGGCACGGTCTCAGTGGGCCGAAGTGCCAGTTTCCACACTGTATTTCTAAAGTCTAAGTTTTTTATCGTTTACGGTCTATATATTAATCCAGTTACCTTCCGTCAGAGATCTTCTGACTATCTTTATTTGGACTTTACACTATCTTGCACTAAACGTTATTCCCTTTAACCTGTATCTGTACACTGTGGGCAGCTTGGTTGTAATCGTGTATAGTCTTTTCACTGACTGGATAGCGCGCAACAAAAAAGCTTTTCACTGTGCCTTGGTACACATGACAATAATAAATTAAAATAAACTAAGAAGTATGGAATGAATATTGCCATTAACCCCTTTGTCCTGTCAGTTCTGCTGAAGTCATTCACGTGGCGATAGGTAGTTTAAAAATCATAGAAAAAATATTTTCCCTGTACGGAGGACCCAACCTTTTCTCTGCCAGGTCTCCGTTGTCATTGGAGCCCAGCACCGTGGAGCGGCCTCCAACCGGAACGACCTGGGGTTCCAGTTGCGGAGCCGGCGGAGCTGTGGAGCTGCGGACTACTCACCATCGTGGGGCTGGCCGGCTTTGGAGCATGGGGAGCTGTGGTGGCGTGCTGCTGCTGCCCGACCGCAGAGATTCGGAGGCTCCAGCCACGGGTCCGGTGGATGGTGACACCGGGAGCTCGCGAGTCTCTGGTGGAAGAACGCTTTTCGGAGCTTCCGCGGCGGCAACTTCTCCCGCCCGAGTTGCGGAGTTGAAGGCAACCTGGAGTGGGGACTTACATCGCCTGGCGCAGCTTTAATGGCCGCGGGACTTGCTGGCGCCTGCCTGGGGCTCCAACATCAAGACCCGGAGTGCGGCTTTGCACCGCCCGGCGCGGCCTGAATGGCTGTGGGACTTATTTACCATCGCCCGCCGGGGGCTTTGACTTTGACATCAGGAGGAGAATGGGGAGTGTAGGGGAGAGATAAGACTTTGCCTTCCATTATAGTGAGGAGGAGATTCACTGTAATGGATGTTTGTGTAAATTGTACTGTGTCTTGGTTCTTTTCTTGTTTGTATGACTGCAGAAACTAAATTTCGTTTGAACCTCAATGAGTATTGTATAAAAACAATTATATTGGAACTTAATCTCTCTCTAATATTTTAAACTGTTACCATTAGGAGGTTTCAATGGACCAGCCGAAGACAGGTCTGCGTACTTGAAGCATTCAATGCACATCTTGTATGCACATGTACCACTTCAAGGACATTTATGTAAGAATGTAATTTTAAGATACGCTCTAGTTGTGCAACTATTTAGTTTGACTGTAAGGTTGCTTTTAGTTCTTCGTTTGAAAGCACTAAAATTAATTGGCATCATCACGTCATAAAAACTGCAGTGCACTTTGGTTAGTTGCTGCCGGCTATCTCTGGTAATTTTAATGTTAACTTTATTGGGTGATTCTGTACAAAAATAGGAGAGTTTATGCATTCATTCAATAACCACTTTAAGTTGTTTCCTTATATCTTCACTGGAACAGGGACATTCCAAGCAATGTGATCAAACAAAGTGAAATGATAGTAAACCGTGTACAAAGATATTTGAGTTGAAGTCAAAAGCTTGGCTCAGAAACGAGAATCTTATTGGAAGAAAAAGAGGCAGAGGGATGGAGAATTTTACAGAGCAAACTGCAGAGCTCAGAGACCTGGCAGTTCAAGACAAGGCTACCAAGAGTGGCGTGATTATGTCTGGGGTTGCTAATGATTCAAAATTGGAAGACGACTTATCCCAGAGGGTTTAAGCATTGGAGGAATTTTGAGATTAAGGGATGGGTAAAAGGGTGGAGGGATTTGAAAAAATGGATGAGAATTTTGAAGGCATTGCTTGCAAGTGACTGATGGGGGAGTGGGGTTTGAGTGATAGACCTGTCCCACTATGGAGACCTAATTTGCAAGTTTAGAAGAGTTTGCGCTCGTCACAAACTCGCAGCATGCTCGAGAGAAGTTCCCGCATACAAATAAAAATTCTCCGCGAGTAAAAATTGGTCGGCATGGGTCTTTTCAACTCGTAGTGCAGTGGTAGTGGGGTCGCCATGTAGTTATAGGTGGTCGAGGTAGCCGTAGACAATCTCCTTTGCTGATGGGCTCATTGGGGAAAATAAATGTAAGCACGAGTTTTCAGAACCAAGGAAAACCGACCGGTAACGTTAAATGCCCGCTAAACTTTATTAAAAGTTGTCTGGCTTCTTAAAAGTGTCTCCACTCCTTCTCCCCCCTTCTCTTCCCTTCTCCCCCCTTTTCTCCCCTTCTCCCCCCTTTTCCAACCTTTTCCCCTCCGCCCCCTCACCCCGCTCTTTTAAAGGACTTACCGTACACTGTGCCAGCAGTCTTTTACCTTCCTGTTCATCGCGGGTATCACCTTGGCTTTGCACCGTGTGAATTTTAGACAGCGCTCCCCCGCTTTCCCTGGCCCCCGCCTTTGCGATGTGTTTGTGTGTGTGTGTGTGTGTACTAATGGTCGATCCAGCTCGCGGTTTTTCAGGCGAGTGCCCCCGAGCTTGAAGTTCGAAGACAGTTGCTGAAAAGTCGCGTAAGAGGGACAGGCCCTTGAGTTTGGCAAGGACAGCAGTAGAGTTTTGGATGATTTTAGACTTTAGACTTTAGAGATACAGCGTGGAAACAGAGCCTTTGGCCCACTGAGTCCACGCCGACCAGCGATCTCCGTACACTAGCACTATCCACCGCACTTGGAACAATTTTCAATTTTACCGAAGCAATTTTTACCTGTATGCCTTTGGAATGTTGGAGGAAAGCAGAGAACCTGGACAAAACCCACGCGGTCACAGGGAGAACGTACAAACTCCATACAGACAGCACCCATGGTCAGGATTGAACCCGGGTCTCTGGTGCTGTAAGGCATCAACTCTACCACTGCACCACCTATAATCTTTCATGATGTTTTCATGAAGCACAGATTGAAGGAGTCCTGTCTTCTCCCCAAATGCCATTTGCTTTGCGAAGGTGGTCTCAAAAAGGATTGGCAGCCATTGACACTCAGGAGGTAATGGGACAGCAGGACAGCAAGGGTATGTGGTGGACTTTGGATGACCATAGCTCAGGGTGGGGAGATGTCTTCAAAGTCAACCCCAATATCCTTCACTTCTGCACAGAGGAATAAATAATTTGGGTAAGGTGGGAAAGTGTGGCCAATGGAGGATATTGAAGAAAACATTTCAACCAATCTGCAATGACTAGGCGAACCCAATAGAGTAGGTGTGAGCTTCCCCATCCCATGTAATATGATGTAGATATTGAAAGCAATCAAATGGATTGCAGGAATGAGACTCCACATTTACAATGCTCTAGGCACATTTTGATGTAAGTGTCCATTGGCTTTCCAAGGTCTCTGTTCTCCTCCACTTCATTGTTCATTGCTCCATCAATAACATCTGTGCTTCTAGCTAACTGGGTCCAAAGATATGGAGATTCCTGCCTCGACCTCTCTGCCCCAGTCTGTTTCCTTATTCCCCTGTCCCGAAGGTTCCCGGAGGTTTTTGTCAGTCTCCCTAATGGTCGAAAGTGGTTTCCTTTTTAAAGATCGGTAATTTTGTAGTCGAAGCCGGTTGCGATGCTAGTTGAAGGTGGTTGCCGGAAGACAAAAACCTCCGGGAACCTCCGGGAACCGCACGGTAACCTTGGGTGGGGCGCAAAGTCTCCAGAGGTTTCCTTTCAGGTTTCCTAAGTGGGACAGGGGCATAAGGTGCACTTTAAAAGTTACCTCTTTGGCAAAACATTTTGTCGAATTCTGTTAACATCTTTAAATATTTTGTTTGATAACACGTCACGTTATATTAAAGATGCCGTATAAATGCATATATTTGTTCAAACTGAAGGGGGTCTGGGTGAAATTTGAGACAGAAGGAACTGCAGATGCTGGAACCTTGTGAGTCTGAAGAAAGGTTCTAACCTAAGATGGTTACACAAAAAGCTGGAGAAACTCAGCGGGTGCAGCAGCATCTAAGGAGCGAAACAGATAGGCAATGTTTCGGGTCGAGACCCTTCTTCAGATCTAACTTAAGATGTGGCCTATCCAAGTCCGCCAGAGATGATTCTTTACCTACTGAGTTACTCCAGCAATTTATGCTCTATGTTGTTAAACTGGTACAATTTAGGTTTAGTTTTCTTGTTCCGACTGGCATAAGGAATGTAGAGAGCAAAAAAAATGAAAGGGAGACAGCAGGTGCACTGGGGAAAATATAAATCTTGCAGAGTACTTTGGAAACATGTGTAATACCAGAAGATTTGAAAATAGCGAATGCGATTTCAATCCTCCACAAAGTACAGAGGCATGACCCTGAGTATTATTGGCTAGTTATCTTGACATCAATAGTGGGAAAGAAATACAGCAGTCTATTAGAAAGGATGCAATGCAGAAACATCTATCAAGATCGAAGGTAATAAACAAAAACCAACATTGGTTCATCAAAAGGAAGTCGAGCCTAACACATTTATTGGAATTTGTTCACGGTGTAATGAAGTTACTGGATTATGGTATATTAGATATCCTGACTTCCAGAAGTCGTTGACAAGGTCTCTTACAGAAGCCTTATAGGTAAAGTGAAGGCTCATTGGATTAGGGTGAAATAGAGCAGATGGCTACAAATATTTCTCGGTTTAGTGGGTAGAGTAATACGGCACGGAAACAGGCCCTTCAGCTCTTCCTGTAGATGCTGACTAAGATACCCCATCTATGCTAGTCACATTATCTTATTGAAACATATAAGATTAGTCAGGGTTTGGATATGTTAGAGGCAGGAAACATGGTCCCGATGTTGGGCGAGTCCAGCCCCTGGGCCACAGTTTAGGAGTAAGGGGTAAGCCATTTAGAACGGATAAGAGGAAAAGCTTTTTCACACAGAAAGTTGTGAGTCTGTGGAATTCTCTGCCTCAGAGGGCGGTGGATGCTGGTTCCCTGGATGCTTTCAAGAGAGAGCTAGACAGAACTCTTAAAGATAGCGGAGTCACGAGATATGGGGAGAAGGCAGGAATGGGGTAATGATTGTGGATGATCAGCCATGATCACATTGAATGGCGGAGCTGGCTCGAAGAGCCAAATGGCCTACTCCTGCACCTATTGTCTATTGTCTATTGTCTATTTGTGAGCATTTGGCCCATATCCCTCAACCTTCCCTATCCATGTACCTGTCCTAGTGTACTTTAAATGCTGTTATTGTACCGGTCTCAACTACCACCTCTGCCAGCACGTTCCATATACCCACCACCCTCTGAATGAAAAAGTTGCTCCTCAGGTTCCTATTATATCCTGATTGAAGGATGACTATGTGATAATTATTTAAGTCACCCCATGGTGTAAGGAGCCACTTTTGATCCAGATGTTTATGACGTTGATGAGGGTATTGGTGGCAGCGTGGGTATTAGGAGGATACAGAGAGGTTATTTTTTATTGGGGGTGGGGGGATGAAGTGAGAGTGAATGTGCAAGGATATGGCAGGTAATGGGCAAGGATATAATATGGAAAAAGATTTATTCATCCACTTTGGTCAAAAGGAATATTAAAAGTTTCACACATTTTAGAATGGTGAGTGATTGAAAGTTGTTTGTGTTCAGGGTGGCCAGCATGTCATGTAGAGAAATGACTTACAGGCATCACAGTTGACCCATGGTAGAGTTGCCACCATACAGCACCAGAGACCCGGGTTCGATCCTGGCTATGGGTGCTCTCTGTTCTCCCTGTGACCATGTGGGTTTTGTCCGGCTGCTCCGGTTTCCGCCCACATGCAAGAGACATGCAGGATTGTAATTAATAGTCCCTAGTATGCAGAATAGAACTAGTGTAAGGTGATCGTTGGTTGGTGCGGACTCGGTGGGCCGAAGGGTCTGTTTCCACGTTTTATCCCCTAAGCTAAACTAAACTAAACTACTCTGAATATTAACAAATAGGCTCAACAGGCTCTTTGGGAGGGAGGTGGCATGTTTTTCCTTCAGTGCAAGAGGATTTGAGTGCAAGTCTGGTGACGTCTTGATCTAAGTATATACAGTAGATCCCTAAGGTAACCACATCTGGAATATTGTGTGAAGGTCTTGTCTCCTTACCTATGGAAGGATATACTTGCACAGATGGAATGTAGCTAAGGTTCATATGATTGATTTTTGGATGGGTGGGTGGATTTATTATATTTAGAGAGATTAAGCAGGTCGTCCTATATTCTCTACAGTTCAGAAAATCTCATTGAAATTTACAAAATTCTTAAGCAAGTTGAGAGATTACTTGCCGAGTCAATGCTTGCCTTGATTGGAGTGTCTAGAACCAGTGGTCACAGTCTAAAATTAAGTGGTAGGCTATTTAGGACACAATTTATGATGGGCTACTTAGAGTGGGACAGAGGCTCAGCTGGCAGAGCTGCTGTCTCACAGTGCCAGAGACCTGGATTCGATCCTGACCTCCGGTGCTGTGACCACATGGTTCCCCCAAGTTCTTCCCACATCCCAAAGACGAGTAGGTTTGTAGGTTACCTGTCCCTAGTGTGTCGGGAGTGGATAAGAAAGTGGGGAAACATAGAACTAGTGTGAACGGGTGATCAAAGATAGACACGAAATGCTGGAGTAACTCAGTGGTTCAGGCAGCATCTCAGGAGAAAATGGATAAGTGATGTTTTGGGTCATGACCCTTCTTCAGACAGAATGGGTAATGGATGGTCAACGTGGACTAACCCTAATGCAGAAGGACAAATTTACTTGCTGGTATCTTTCAAACAATCAAGTTGAAAATAAATTTCTTCAACTAGACTGTAATTAATATTTGGAATTGGGCTGTGGAGGCTCAGACCTGATATTAAAGGAATTATAGGATATGGGATTAGTGAATTAATGTGGCATGGAAGGAAAAGATCAACCGCGATCATGTCTAAGGATGATATTAGTATGAGGCCCAATGTCCAACTCCTCTTTATATTTCTTAATCTTGAATGATTACATTTGCTGATACACCAACACTCTTATCTCTTCAAACTTTCCAATCTGAGTACTCGCGTAGGCGAGCGTCGACTCAGTGAACCACTCTCACCTCTGAGTCACAAAACTCTGAGTTCCAGAGAATTGAGGAGATCATCAAATCTGGGTCTCCTTGGCAGCACCAAAGGAGGCAATATTCGTCAGTTGAGTTGTGAAATAGGCATAAATTGTGACATGGTACAAATTAGAAGGAAAGCTGAGAAATTCATCTCGGTGTCCTAGACTGATATCTATCTTGAAAAGATCATTATCCCCATGTCGTTTATGTGAAGTGGCTACCCGGTATGGCCTTGGCATCCGAAGAAGAAAATTCCATTATTTAAAATAGAGACATAGAATCATACAGCAGAGAAATAAGCCATTTGGTCCAACTCGCCCATGCTGGCCAAAATGCTCCATCTAATCTACTACCTTTGACCCACATTTAGCCCAAATCTTCTAAATCTTTCCCAATCCAGGTACAGGTGTATTTTAAATGCTATTAGAGTATCTGCCTCAACTACCTCCCATGGCAACTGGTTCCATATGAACTGGTTCCATAATTTTCCCCTTATGATTCTATACACCTATATAACATCACCAGAATACCAAGGAGACTGAGAGAGAGAAGGAGAGAGAGAGAGAAAGAAAGGGAGAGAGAAAGAGAGAGAGAGAAAGAGAGAGAAAGAAAGAAAGAACGAAAGAAAGAAAGAAAGAAAGAAAGAAAGAAAGAAAGAAAGAAAGAAAGAAAGAAAGAAAGAAAGAAAGAAAGAAAGAGAGAGCGAGAAAGAAAAAGAGAGAGAGAGAGAAAGGCAGATAGAGAAAGAAAGTGAGTGAGAAAGAAATTAAGTGAGAAAGAGAGAAAAAAGAGAGAGAAAGAAGGAGCCTTCTGAGAGATATTAAAGAAACAGGGATAAATACACATGCACAGAGATGAATGGACACAAACAGATTGATTAGGACTTTGTAATTAGAAAGATACTGCTTTTTCCCAAATGTCTACTTGAAATTGTTCATTCGAAACTAGAACCCAATCTACATGTAGGATGCCAAACAAGAATGTTTACTGTCCATTGCCTTTTAGTGTTAGCAGCTTTGATCAGTGGCTTTTCTGAATGAAGAACTTTCAATAATTATCTTTAACAATAACGAGAGCCTGTCTCCAGTTGGCTCCACAGGACTTGGTTAATGATGTCTTAAGGGCCTGTCCCACTTGGGCGTCATTTGCGCGTCACGCAAAATCCTGGGGCACCACGCGCTACTGTTCATCACAGCCTATGCCGCCACGTCTCACCATGCGCCATGCGCGTGTAATGCACACCATACGTGCGTCGTGAAGCGTAAACGACGTCGTGTAAATGACGCACAAATAACGCTCAAGTGGGACAAGCCCTTGAAGACACTTTGTTGAAAGAAATGCAGTGAAGTGGAATTCCATGTGGTTGGTCATTGGTGACTCAAATTCTACAGAGATTTGGTATGTGCATCATAATGGAGACGTCATCTGTGTCTCTGCGATACTCTGAAAGTTTGATTGCCTCTAATGGTGGAATGGCCTTTTGCAATGTTGTAGGAAGATCTAAAATATGTAAACAGAAGGAGGCCCTTTGGCCCATTTAATCCATGTTGGTTCTCGGAGAAATCTAATCAATTCTGTTCTCCCACTTATTTGCTTGTAACTTAGTCTTCAGTCAGAGTATTGAGTATAGAAGTTGGGAGGTCACATTGCGTTTTATATAAGATTTTGGTGAGGCACATTTAGAGTATTGAATTCAGTTCTGGGCACCATGTAATAGGAAAGATGTTGCTGAGTTGGAAAGGGTGCAGAGAAGATTTACGAGGATGTTGCCGGGACTCGAGGGTCTGACCTATAGGGAGAGGTAGAGCAGACTGGGACTCTATTCCCTGAAGGACAAGAGGATGAGGGGTGATCTTATAGAGGTGTACATAAATTCATGAGAGGAATAGATTGGGTGGACACACAGAGTCTCTTGCCCAGAGTGGGGGGATCAAGAGTCAGAGGGCAAAGGTTTAAGGTGAAGGGGAAAGATTTAATAGGAATCTGAGGGGTAACTTTTTCATGCAAAGGCTGATGCATGTATGGAACAAGCTGCCGGAGGAGATAGTTGAGGCAGGGATTATCACAACATTTAAGAAGCAATTAGACAGGTACATGGATCGGACAGGTTTAGAGGGATGTCGGCTAAATGCAGGCAAGTGGGACTAGTGCAGATGGGACATGGTGGGCAAGTTGAGTTAAAAGTCCAGTTTCCACACTGAATGGCTATAACTGTAACTCCATGGCACACTGAGATGACCAAGGAAGACCAGCACTGCCTGAAATTATGTTAAAAAAATTCTGCAGTTTGCCATTTGGAGTGGAAAATAGACGGGACCAAGACCGGTGGAGGAGCGCTGAGATGTGGAAATGGTTCTAATGCAATTAGATGCTAAGTGACTAGATACGCAACATACGATGAAATTAAGGTTAACCTGGAGGTCTGCCAGATTTGACCTTGAAGTAAGTCAGACTACTGCTGACTCTAGATACGTCTGTATGTGCAGATGTCCATTAATGCTCATGCACGTAGACACGCATTTAAACAAAATGTTAACCCTCTGGTGACCAATGCTTTACTGTTTTACTGCAGGTCCATTATAACACTTTTTTCCATTGCAATATTTTTTCAACAGAAATATTATTGGAATTGAAAGCACATTAAAAAAAAACAGATTTGGAATGTAGGACAACATCTAAAGGAAATGGAAAATGTTGAATTTAGCCTTGAAACAAGTTGTAAACAGTGTGCAAGATTCTTCAAAGAGTTAACTGAGGCATAATGTTTCCTCTTGGCAGTGTTTTTGTGAATGTAATGAGACAGAGCATACATATACATAAAAAGGTGGAGATTTATTTCGCAGATAGTATACTTGCTATTTAAATGTTGAGTCTCTGAGTTTTTGGTGCAAACAATGTCCTTTCTGAGAAATTGTGCTTTTGTACAAAGAAAGCATATCATGTGACTAGCCAATCAGATCATGATATGAATATGCACATAGTTGTAGAGAGAACCACATTTTCCATATTTAAACATATATTCAACTCTTCTGGTCAAACAAAATGCAAATAAAAACAATGATTGAAGAGATTTTCAATTTGTAGTCTGGGAGCCATTCTACAATAAAACCATTGTAATGTTGACAGACTATGTACAGTATTGTGATTGCAGTGGAGAGAGTCCAGAGGAGATTAACCGGAATATTGCCAGCACTGGAGGGCATCAGTTATGGGGCGAGATTGGATAAAATTGACTTATTTTCCTTGGAACAACAGAAGCTGAGAGGCAGTTCTAACAGAAATACATTAAGATTATGAGAGCCGCAGATGGGGTAGATGATCAAAAGCTTTATTCCATCCTAAGGGGCTCAAAAATAAGAGAGCATAGGCTTAAGGTGAGTTTTAACGGGAATCTGAGGGGGAAATTATTTTACACAGAGAGTGGTTGATATCTGGAACTTGCTATCAAAGGAGTATCAGACACTATTACTGCATTGAACAAACATGGCGTGAAAGGATATGGTCCAAATGTAGTCAAATTGGACTAGTGTAGATGGGCAAAAAGGTCAGCATTGACCTGACTGCAAGGACTTAAAGGCCTGTTTCTGTGCAATACAAATCTACGATTCTGGCGCTAAGTGAATAACCAATGAAATGTATATCCTCTCTGAACGAAGAGGTTTAACATCCACACCTGGTTTGGAGGTAGGAGCACAAGCTGATCCCCTGGTACTACCTTGAGCAAATGCAGCTCAATTGGAGGTGCTGGCAGATAGATGTTAAACTAATGCACCTACTGATGTTAAAAATCCCTTTTAAAATCACCGTGAAAAATAAGGTGTATTTTTTAACATTTTTTTAGCTTGGTATTAAAAAGGCACTAATTGGAATTATAAACCCCGATAATTTGGATTCTAATTATCCATCCATTATTTGAAGAATGGGGTGTCTTGCCCATTACTTATCCCAAGGCTAATTGGGATTTGTCTGGATAATTCAAGCCAATGCAAATCCTTTATATTTAAAAAAGGATGGCCCATCATTTTCTCTCAAAGACCAGATCCAATCCCTCCAGATCCAATTCCAAGTCTTGCTACCAGCTCCTCCGTGTGAAGAACATGTCTCACTGTCATTTCCTCTGGGAAGAAAAGGAGAATTGTATAAATTCTGAAGCAGTTTGGCCTGAAAGACAAGTGGAATACAAGCAAGGCAGCTACAAGAATATATGTAAGCTCTTTGTAAATTGACAGAAGTGAGCAGAGAGGAGAGAAGGGTTTAAGATGATTAGTCATGAAGAATAGAGGCGCAGCATTATGTTTGCTTCCCAGAATGGTCCCAGAATTTGTTTTTGGTTGTATTGTTCAAATTGTGAGGGAAAATGATGTTATCAGGGGCACATACTGGAAGGATTTATTGAGTTAAGTGATATATGAGAGCTCAAAGTATGTACACAATTAAATTGATATGATTACTGCAAGTATCCAATCAATGAATGTGTCTACTGATGTCAGGTTAGGTTCCTCTTCCTGATGTGCTCAATACATTGCTTGGGCATTTACTGTTAATGATGCCATCCGTACTAATCATGTGAATGAAAGACATTAATAATTGGTGAAAGTAATATTAAAGTTTAAACTAATACTTTGTTACCGACCAACTGGTTGAAGGATGCCAATTACAAGGTTCTCTTTCTGAAGAAGATATAATGATAATAAAGTGAAGTGTGGGAATTTGTCCTCAAAAAAGGACACTAAGTGTCGAAGTAACTCAATGGGTCAGGCAGCATCTCTGGAGAACATGGAGAGGTGACTCAATGGGTCAGGCAGCATCTCTGGAGAACATGGAGAGGTGACGTTTCGGGCCGGGACCTTTCTTCAGACTCGCAGTGAAAAATACAAGATGTAATAGAATTGCAAATACTGGTCTATACCAAAGAGAGACACACACTGCTGGAGCAACTCAATGGATTAGGCGGCATTTATGGAGAACATTGATAGGTCCCCTCCTCCAGAGGAAGAATTTCTTCTGAATAAAGTTTTAGCATCCACACTTGCTTTGAAGCTATGAGTACAAAAGTGCTCTGGTATCAATTTTACTCCTTCGTTTTACTGAACACAATATCGCAGAAGCTGTGCAATGGTCACTATGTCTGACATTCAGTCCCATTGACTTCAGTGGATCTAACCTTATAAGAATGGCATTTAAGAAGCAGAATATAACATGCAGTCATGATCACGTTGATCTTTTGGCACAAATAGCCAAGGATACATTTCTACCGCACATCTTTACAAAGCCCATGAAAGTGCAGTCTACCCTTGTTATTGCAGGCCTCTTTACAACAGATTTTAGTTATAGTGATTGGAACGTCCCCACAGCAATCAGACACCAGTGTCTCTTAGGCTGCCAGTTGCACTTGAGATTGACAAGCAATTGCTGCGATTGCTTGTCAATGACTACTAGGTGGTTCAAGAAAATGTTTTACTTGGTTACAGCAGACAATCAGCAATAATGGACACCATTCCCCCCCGCTATGATCCATTATAACGAAGGTTATCTGTTATGTTATGGCGATATTTCCAAAGGTTGTCAGCAAATTGCAGCCTTACAGCTTCAGAGACCCAGGTTAGATCCTGACTACGATTGCTGTCTGCACGGAATTTGTACGTTCTCCCTGTGACTGTGTGGGTTTTTTCTGGATGTTCTGGTTTCTTCCCACCTCCCAAAGATGTACAGGTTTGTAGGTTAATTGGCTTCCGTTAATTGTAAATGATTCAATGATACTTTATTGTCACATGCACCTAGGTACTGTGAAACGCTTTGTTTTGCATGCAAGCCGATATTGTCCCCAGTGCGTGTAGGATAGTGTTAGTGTACAGGACGACCACTGCTCAGCGTGAACTCAGTGAGCCGTAGGACCTGTTTCCACACTATCTCTAAAAACTTTGCAAATTCTCATATTCATTGAAACTGAGAAATACGATAAGCTGCTATTTCACCATCACCCATTTGGCATTGGGCCACACCTCTGTTTAAAATAGACGGTAACAATGAGAATACCATTTTGTCGATACCACACTCATATTTTACATTAAACTTCATTGGTATGGTCTGAAAGGTGAGGCATGGTTTATGATAGCTGTATCATCTATAGCTCTTACTTAGATTTATTCTCTCCCCACTGTGGGAACGTTGCTTACCGTTGCTTAATGCAAACCGTGTGCGCGTTTGATAGCGTCCCCCCATGTTTGAAATTTCCACGTGGCATTCTCAGTCGGAAATCGTGTCATCACAAAGCGATTTTGTTTTAATAAACAGGAAATTGTGGCTTGCGTCTCACAAATTCCTGAACAACATACAACCTTTAAACACAGAGTTCATTTGTAGTACAGAGGGGGGTCCTTTCAAGTTTATCTGCAATAATCTGCAATAGTCTCGTTCAACTCTCAGCTCTTCGAGTTCACAGATGCCAAGCAGGGAGTATAGAGGGTGGAGTTCCGACTGGCTCTTTACATAATCCAGTGGTAGCAAGCTATCAATTAACCTGACCTCACTTCAGTCTGTGAAAATTAGAAACATTGTGGATTCCTTAACAGAAAGTGAAGACTTCAAGGATAGACATCAAGCCAACTCATAGGCCTCAATTTGAATATACACTGGCAAAGGAACAAAAATATTCAGAGCAATTGGATCGGAGCAGAGAGTGTGTTAAATTATTTGGCCTGATATTTTAAGGTATAGGCACAAATCATGATGGGCAGTACTGTGGTGCAGCGGTAGGGTTGCTGCCTTACAGGGCCAGTTTGATCATGATGACGAGTGCTGTTTGTACGGAGTTTGTGCGTTCTCCCTGTGACCCTGTGGGTTTTCTCCGGGTGCTCCAGTTTCCTCCCACATTCCAAAGACTTGAAAGAAGTCCATGTTTGTACATCAATTGGCCTCTGTAAATTGCCCCTAGTGTGTAGGATGCAAAAATGGGATAATATAGAACTAGTGTACAGGTGATTGTTGTTCGGTGTGAACACGGTGGGCCAAAGGGCCTGTTTCCATGTTGTATCTCTAAACTAAACTATCAAGGCACAGTTAAACATTTTCTTTGACACGATTTAAGATTTGAAGAATATTTCTTGGCTCAGTTTCCTCAAGTAAGCAGGCTGCCTGAAGTCATCAGAAAGAGTTGGATCAGGGAAATTCCATGGGTAGATGCCAATAAAATCTCATTAATAAAGACGAGTCCAGTCGGGCAGTGATTGCAGTTCATCGCAGCGGGGAAACTGATTTATTTATTTTTATTTTCCATGGCGATTTAGCAAAATCTGTGATCGCTAGTCATCAACATTGATCTCACACTCTGTTATCTAGTTACTGTGCTCTACCTACTCCCATCCGCCTCATCTGTGAAAAAGTCAATGTTCCCACTTCAGAACGCACAATATCTGTGGCAGCAAGTTATCCTGGATCCTGGGAGACTGCGCAAAACAACACATGGATGTAACCTTTCCTTATCCATTTACCACTTTGTAAATGTGTTTGGGCTATTAATAATAGCCTAGGATTGGCAGATCACATCTGATTCCAGGTCAAACAGACTTGGCTCTCAAAAGGACACAAAGTGCTGGAGTAACTCAACAGGTCAGACAGCATCTTTGGAGAACACGGATAGGTGATGTTTCAGGTCAAGATCCTTCTTCAGTTGCTTCTCCCGAGATGGTGCCTGACCTGCTGTGTTACTCCAGCAATTTATGTCCTTTAGTGTAATAACCAGCATCTGCAGTTCATTGTTACTACAGTCTTAGGTCTCCTTGGTATGCTTTAGCAGAAGATGGATGGCAACAGATTACTGATGCAAAGCCAGACTGTGGCATCTATGATGTTACAACGGATTTAGGACTAAACTTCATCTTGAAATTTCTTTGAAAAGTTATCACCTGCGCCAAGCTGATGAGCGATGTTAATTCAAGGATGAGCAAGGTTAAGTCAGAGACAAAATAAAACTGCAAGTCATACAACATGAAAACAGGCCCTTCGGCCCAATTTGCCCTCACAGACCAACATGTCCCATCCTCACTAGTCCCACTTTCCTGCATTTGGCCCATATTCCTCTTAACCTATACTATCCATGTACCTGTCCAAATGTTTCTTAAATGTTGCGTTAGTACCTGCATCAAATGCCTCCTCTGGCAGTTCATCCCATACACCCACCACCCTTTGAGTAAAAAAGTAAAATAGTAAGATTACTATTAAATCTTGCCTCCATCACCTTAAACCTACCTCCTCTGGTTCTCAATTTCCCCCACTCTGGGTAAGAGACTGTGTGTTCACCCGATCTATTCCTCTCCTGATTTTGTATGCCTCTATAAAGATCACCCCTCATCCTCTTGTGCTTCAAGAAATAGTCGTCATCTGCTCAACCTCTCCTTATAGCTCAGGCCCTCGAGTCCTGGCAACATCCTTGTGAATCTTCTCCACACCCTTTCCATCTTGACAAAATCTTTCTTATACCATGGTGCCCCACAATACTCTAAATGTGGCCTCACCAACATCTTATCTAGATGCAACATCTTATCTAGATACTCAATGCTCTGACTGATGATGAATTTAAGAGGGAGTTAGATGTGGCCCTTGTGGCTAAGGGGATCAGAGGGTATGGAGAGAAGGCAGGTACGGGATACTGAGTTGGATGATCAGCCATGATCATATTGAATGGCGGTGCAGGCTCGAAGGGCCGAATGGCCTACTCCTGCACCTAATTTCTATGTTTCTATGTTTCTAAGTCCGATGTGCTGAAAGTGTTTTCTGTTAAAGTCCATGATTGTTGCATATAGTCTCCCTTGAATGTTCTTGGACAGATATATGTACATCTAGCCTACAGAGCAGGTAGGCTACTGTATCTGGAGGTGGGCTACAGGGCCAGGCCAGGACAGGACATTCCTGTGACAGGGCAGGAAGCGGAGAATTCTAGGAGAACTGATGGAGCAGGGCCCATGATGGAGACTCAGGAGCAGATCGGTGATCAACCAAGCAGAAGAGGCTCAGGATGAAGGGTGATAGGCCAAGGAATGGGAGACCCAGAGGCTGAGTGGTGACAGAAATGGAGCATCAATAACAACATAATCAGGATTTATGCGATGAATGTGACAGTAGAGAATAGAAGTAAATGATTGATGAGTATTGATCTTTGTTCCGTCTAAATTAGGCATAACAAAGGGCCAAGAAATTAAAAAGGAGCAATTAAGCCTGAAATTTTCCCTGGCTAATTGAATCGATCTAGTGGATAAAGGCAATGGAGAGTACCATAGACCTGCATAAGGTTTGTAATATACAAGATGGGAACTCCAGGACATTTCCTGTGTCATGTCCAACCATAGTGCTGGAAATGATTGCACTGTTGTCATCATTGTGGTGTTTTAGCATGTTTCCTTTCTACGAATACTGTATGCATTTCCTATTTCTGACTGTATAGTTCTGAGTATATCCCAGTATCTTGAGTGTGTGTAATTAAGAAGCCATTTGTTCCATGTCGAGTAGAAGTGAGTTTTCCAATTAGTCAGGCAATTCAAGTGTCTTCAGCGAGAGGAGGTTAACAACCTCTTAATTGCTGAAGATAAACAAAAAAGTGCTGAAGTAACACAGCAGGTCAGGCACCATCTCTGGAAAAAAGAAATAGGTGACATTTCGGATCAGAACCCGTTTTCAAAATGAAAGATAAAGGTGGTTGGGGGTGTGGGGGAAACTAGAGGCGAGAAAATGCCATAACAAATCAGGGCCCACAATGGATGACCTCAGGGAAGGTGGAGTTCATGATGGCACATTGTTGGTTGGGGAAGATGTGCTAACATTGTGTGGGGCAACATTTTTACACAGAGGGTGGTTGAGTGTCGGAACGCACTGCCAGGGTTGGTGGTTGAGGCAGATACAATAGTGGAATTTCAGAGGGTTTTGGATGGTCATATTGATAGGCAAGGAATGGACGGAAATGGATTCTGCATTGGCAGAGAGATAGTCCTGCCATCAAAAGAATGTCAACAAAATAGAGAGAGTACAGAGGAGATTTACTAGAATGTTGCCTGGGTTCCAGCAACTAAGTTACAGAGAAAGGTTGAACAAGTTAGGTCTTTATTCTTTGGAGCGCAGAAGGTTAAGGGGGGACTTGATTGAGGTCTTTAAAATGATGAAAGGGATAGCAGAGTTGACGTGGATAAGCTTTTCCCATTGAGGGTAGGGAGGATTCAAACAAGAGGGCATGACATGAGAATTAAGGGACAGAAGTTTAGGGGTAACATGAGGGGGAACTTCTTTACTCAGAGAGTGGTGGCTGTGTGGAATGATCTTCCAGCAGAAGTGGTGGAGGCAGGATCGATTTTAACATTTAAAAGTAAAGTGGATAGGTATATGGACGGGAAGGGAATGGAGGGGTATGGTCTGAGTGCAGGTAGATTGGACTAGGGGAAAATAAATGTTCGGCACGGACTGGAAGGGCCGAGAAGGCCTGTTTCCGTGCTGTAATTGTTATATGGTTATATGGTTATCATGTTTGGCCAATTGAGGGCCGAAGGGCCTGGTCTTAAAGTGTTTGAAGTTCTATGTTAGATCTTGCGCATAACAAGAAACCACATTGATTTTAATGAGATTTGAATGGCACAGATTGTGAAAGCTAATTAGTTGAAAAAATAATCTTTCTCTTTTTTTATGCTTAATTATTTCTTTGAATATTTTTAAGGTTGTGGTAGATAAGATCTCTAACACAAAAGGATGAAATGTTAGTGTGAATGGAAAAGAATGCAGAGTCGTGATTACAATCAGAACCTTATCATGACCTTATCAAATGGTGGTGCAGTCTCAAGACATTCAGTCACCTACCCCTGTTCTTAAATTGCATGCCTTTACCGAACTTTATCTCTTTATTTCTAAAGCAAATTATTTTTTTCCACGCATTAATAGTTCACATTAATTTAAGCATTTTTAAATGTCCCTGAATATCAGAGATGTTTAAATATTATTGAAATGAGTAACGGTAACAGTTTTGATTGAAGGCAAAATATCTCACCACTTCTGCCAAAGCTTTACCAGCTGTCGATGGCAGTCAGAGATATTTTGAGTTGAGGAACCATCTCATTATGATTCCTGCACATTGTCACCATCCAAGCCTTGACTTGGGAGAGGCAGCACAGTGGGTGCTGTCTGTATGGAGTTGTACATTCTCCCTGTGACCGCATGGGTTTTCTCCTGGATGCTCCAGTTTCCTCTCACACTTCAAAGATGTGCAAGCTTGTAGGTTATTTGCCTCCTCTAAATTGTCCCGAGAGTGTAGGATAGAACTAGTGTAGGGGTGATTGTTGGTTGGGTCATTCAGCCGAAGGTCCTGTTTCCATGCGGTATCTCTAAACGAAGCTAAAAGTATAGCACATCACAAGAACAGCACATCAAAAATAATCTCATCTGCCTGCACATGATTCATGTCCCTCCATATCCATGTATCCATCCAAAAGCCTCTTAAAAACAACTGTTGTATCAGCAAACGCCACATTCATACCGGCAATTAAAAATTGCATAACATTTCAACTGCTTTTATTCCTGGCTTATGCTTAACTTTAGGTAAAAGAGGACAATAAACAGATGGGCAGGAACCCAGTGCACAGTCGTCGCAGTTTGGTGTGAAAATTTGTTAACCTGCATTATTTTGGCAAGCACACATTCCTGGGCTTGGCGGCATGCAGAGACAGAAAAAAAAGCAATATTTTTTTCTTCTTTCCACCTACCTCCCCCCTTTTAATTTGCATTCAGTTGATGAAAATATTCAGTCATTAGATATTGGCTGATGTTGTGGCTGCTAGTGCTAAAATCTGGTCCAAGGGTGTTAAATCCTGACTGCAGTATTGATTCTCGGAGCACTTTTTGGACTGAGTACAGATTCACAGTGATGTCTGCTTGACACCACATAAGGGAATCTGAATTGTCAATTTGTTGGTGGTGTTGAGTTGCTGCTACCCAATGCCATTGGGTGCAGTGGAGGAGTTCAAACCCAGTCTATTTTACAGGCTGCTGTTGCTCATATTACGGTGCTGGCTTCAGGGACACAACCAAAGGTTTTCTTTCCCTCCCTCCGTACATGTCACAAAGCCAAATATCACACATTGCCTCTGACCCAGGAGTTCAATACTGAGTTAGGCTAGACATTCCAGGATAACATGATAGCAAGTCCTTCATTTTTTTTACCAAAAATTATTTAATCAATTATTTACAATAATATTTACAGTATGGAATAAATCAACACAAAACCCACCACCATAATACAAGACAAACAACCTCCGCTCGGTCCGCATTAACCAACCTGATCTCCCTGTGGCTCAGCACTTCAACTCCCCCTCCCCCTCCCATTCTGAATCTGACTTTTCTGTCCTGGGCCTCCTCCATTGCCAGAGTGAGCACCACTGGAAATTGGAGGAGCAGCAGCTCATATTCCGCTTGGGCAGTCTGCGCCCCAGCGATCTGAACATTGACTTCTCCAATTTCTGGTAGCCCTTGCTGTCTCCTCCCCTCTCATCCCTCTGGCTCATTCTCTTCCTTTCTTCTTCCCACCCCCCCAACCCTGCATCAGTCTGAAGAAGGGTTTCGGCCCGAAACGTTGCCCATTTCCTTCCCTAACTCTCCTAATTCTCAGTCTGAAGAAGGATCTCAACTGGTAACGTTACCTATTCCTTCGCTCCATAGATGCTGCCGCACCCGCTGAGTTTGTCCAGCATACTAAATAAACTACTATACAACTATATTACAATCCTTATTGAGGATGTATTCAATCCCCTGTGGTGCCCAGCAGTCCTGGAAATTCCCCAGGGTGCCCATGGACATCGCATAGTCCCTGTCAAGTACCACCTGGGTGCAGATGTTACCCCGGAAAAGGGGCAGGCAGCCGGCTCGGGCAGAGGCCTCTTCCAACTGGCACCTTGACTCGGGGATGGCCAGCTTGGCCTTCTTGACTGGGGTAAACCAGAGGTAGCAGTTTATTAAGCCTGGAGCAACTCAGCGGGTGAGGCAGCATCTATGGAGCGAAGGAATAGGTAATGTTACGGGTTGAGATCCTTCTTCAGACTGAGAGTTAGGGGAGTGGGAAACAAGATATGAAAGGGTACAAAGAACATGTGAAATGTGAGAAAATGTACAAAGAAAAGGGTGTTATGTTGAAGCACTCGCTATCCAAAATATTGCAGTCTCTTTAATCACTGCTAACAGGCACTTTAAGTGTTATTTGGATTGTCAACTAAGCAGCTACCTTCGGAAGAAACAAACCTTAACAATAAGGCATCTTGCAAAAAAAAGGGGATTTGAGGTTAAGACTGAAACCTGGCCATCTCTTCAGTACCTTAAGTATTTGACAAAATTTTCCTCCCTGTCCAAGAGCTGAAAACTCTTTCAATGGTTCTCACAGATCAACCCTAATTCTCTTATTTTAATACAGAAAATATTGTCAGTCCCTTCAGGTTTCTCTCCTCATGTTAGTCTGTGAGCTTCACTACTGTTAGTAAATGTGACACTGTCCTTTAATATTGAATTTGAGTGTTTGTTGGTATTAGCGTGGGTCACAGAGGAGCTGAACTAATTTTATTTCTCTTCTGGCCTGAAGAAGGATCTCAACCCAAAAATGGACACGGAAAGCTGGAGTAACTGGAGCAGCATCTCTGGAGAGAAGGAATGGGTAACGTTTTGGGTCGAGACCCTCTTCAGACCCGAAATATTGCCTATCCATTCCCTCCATTGGTGCTGCCTGACTCACTGAATGTTTCCAGCACGGTTTTGATATTATTTATCCATTGCTTTGAAGGGACGGTGGCGCTGTTCGTAGCTTTTTTACCAATGCACTGGTTTTGTTCCATCTGGCATACAGACTGAAGTTTGGGATTTTTGGATCTGTGTGTCTGTTCGGCAGACATCACCTTTTACTGACTAGGTCTTTGAAGGAGCTGGAAACATAAGGTACAGAAGGCTTCCATCTAACTAAAGAGATTTTGATCATTCTTGGGCTACTTCCAGTCCTTCAGTTACTGACAATAATGGGACTTTTCAACCTCTATGTTTTAGGAGTGGGCTGTATTGAATTACTCAATGGCTATCACATATAGCTGTGCTGGCAGAGAAACATGTAACATTGCACCTTCTCTGTGTTGTCAGTTTCACAGTGTTACTTTCACACCATTACAATACAATATTAAAGGACTCTGTCACCTTTACGCAAACATGAGAATGTTTGCCAATTGACTTAGCTTTATTTATTTTGTTTTCCTAATGGGTTGTTCAGAAGCAGTGAAAATTTAAAAAGGGGGGAAAAAATCAGAGTCAAGCTTAAGATTGTTGAAATACAACTGAATTACTGCAACGACTTAACAGAATTACTTCTCATCCGTGAAGAATGAGAAGAATCAGAATAATTTAATTGGCTGAGATGTGACCTGAGATGGTGAATGGCACTATAAAAGTGCAAATCATTCCCCTTTAGGCTGACTTGGAAGGCACTTAAAACTGAAGAAGGGTTTGGAGAATGGTCCTGACCTGAAATATCACCTGTCCATGTTCTTCAGTTACTGCCTGTACTTGCTGAGTTACTACAGCACATTGTGTCCTTTTGTGTAAACCAGTATCTGTAGTTCCCTGTTTCTATACTTAAAACTTTAGCCATTCGATTGTAAAATGAAGGACCAGACTCTCTGCCTCGCACTAAACTGCCCCCAAACATGTACACACTCACACAGCAAAGAAAAGTCTTTATTCCTAGTATTCAGTAAGTCATATATTTCACTCCTTTAACTTGAACTCCAAAACTATCAGTTATTTAGTATTATAGTTATTAATTTATTATATTTTTGATTATATTATATTATCTGTGTGTTACTGCATTTACAGGCTTGTTAGGTTGCAGCAAGTAAGAATTTCATTGTTCTCTTGTTGGTACTAATGACAAACACACTTGATTGTTTATTGTCTGTTGACTGTCCATCTACACAGTCTGAAGAAAGGCCTCAACCCGAAACTTCACCCATTCCTTCTAGCCAGAGATGTTGCCTGACCTGCTGAGTTACTCCAGCATTTTATGTCTATCTTCAATGTAAACCAGCATCTGCCGTTCCTTCCTACACATCTACACTTCACGCTGCCTCGGCAAGGCTACCAGTATAATGAAGGATGAGTCTCACTCGGTCACTCCCTCTTCTCCCCTCTCGCATCAGGCAAGCGGTACAGAAGTGTGAAAATGCACACTTCAAGATTCAGGGACTATTTCTTCCCAGCTGTTATCAGCAACTGAACCATCCTATCACCAACTGGGGAGTGGTCCTGACCTACCATCTACCTCATTGGAGACCTTGGAACTATCTTAAATTGGGCGTTATTGGGCTTTGTAGAATGTGTTAACTAGTGGGTAACCCTGAAGAAGAACTACCTTCAGCACAAGTTCAAAACTATAAAACTACCAACAGCAACCTGCATTGATATATTGCCTCTGACTTAATGAAATGACACAAGCCACTTAATAGGAGTATTGGAGTATTATCAAACAAATATGCATTAACAGAGTGCTAGAGAGAGGGGAAGAATCAGGACTGAAGGCTAACATGATATGAATCTAGAAGTGTTGTAAAGGAGGTGTTACAGATGGAGAGAGGAGAGGATACCATATCTTAAGCCATAGGATCATGAAATACACTGTGCATGTTAATGCTTTGCTTCAATTTGCTAACATTTCCAGTACTGATCTTTCACCTATCAAAAAACACTATGATTTGAAGCACCGGGAATTAGGAAGTGCTTATGAAATTCTTACTTGGCGTCAAACAGCGCAGAAACAGGCCCTTTGGCCTAACTCGCCCATGCCATCCAAGATGCCCCATCTAAATTAGTCCCATTTGCCCTCATTGACCCATATCCATGTACCTGTATAAGTTATCAAAGCTTTCTGAGTTGAATGTATGCATTTACTTAGGATAGTAGGGTGTTAGATGGAAGAGATAATGCAGAGATCATTTGATTTGCCAATATATTTGAGGGATTGTCATAATGGCAGAAACAGAGCAAAGAAGAAAGCAGCTGTATTCACATAGCAGCTTTCTCAGGGTATTCGGAGATGCTTCAGGTCAAAAATATTTTTGAACTGTGGTCCTAATGACACTTGTGCAGAGTACATTCCCACGTAAGCAACAAGACAAAGACTTGATAACATCGAACATATAACAATACAGCATAGGAAGAGGCCCTTTGGCCCACAAGCCTATGCCGAAAATAATGCTGTTCTTAAATGCTCTTAAAATGCCCTTTTATTATTAATTGGGCATGTACTATTCTGGTTAGCTTGGAGGACTTGCCAATATGTAATGGTGTAACTATTTAAAAATTGTGTATATAGTAATTTAGGACACAGCGATAGAATTGCTGCCTTACAGCGCCTTAGACCTGGGTTAAATCCTAATTATGGGTGCTGTCTGTATGGAGTTTCTACGTCCTCCCCGTTTTCTCTGGGTGCTCCGATGTCTACCCACATTCCAAAGAAATGAGGGTTTGTAGGTTAATTGGCTTCTGTAAATTTACCCTCGTATGTAAGATAGATCTAGTGTACGGGTGATTTCTGGTCAGCGTGTGGAGTCAGTGGGCCGAAGGGCCTGTTTCCATGCTGTATCTCTAAACTGAACTGAACTAAACTAAACTAATTTGGTTAGCATGGTGAACTTGCCTATGCTTAATGGTGTGGGATGTTTTACATACTGTATACTGAGGGAGGGCAGTCACAGAATCCGCACGTTATTTTAGTGGAACCATCAATCTGTTTTATCCCAGGCAGCTTAAAGATTTCCAATTTAGTGCAGTGATTTCTTTACTGCAGGGGGTCATGGAGGTACGAGCAGTATGAGTGTATGATATCTAATGGTTTTGGTGGAGTGATGCATGCAGGTATATCCCTTGGTAATCTTGTATTGCAAATGCATTTGATCCATTGAGACTGGGTTTAGTTTCCCTGCTGGATGTCCTTACAATACTGATACTTCTCAAATGTCACACAAGGAGAAACTTACCCTAGAAATAGTGCAGTGGACTAACAAGCTTCCTATTTTGAGATCAATGCTAATCAACTGTGCTGTATTGAGGACTTTTCCAAGTTAACTGAAAGCTCACTGAGAAAGGACATTTTATTTTAGTTTAGTTTGAGGTACAGCACGGAAACAGGGCCTTCGGCCCACAGACTCCACGTTGACTGGCGATGCCAGTACACTAGCACAATCCTACACACACTAGGGACAATTTACAATCTTTACCAAATCCAATTAACTTACAAATCTGTACATCTTTGGAGTTTGGTAAGGAAACCGGAGAACCCAGGAAAAACCCACGCGGTCACGGGGAGAAAAAACAAACTCCGTACAGACAGCGCACGTAGTCAGGATGAACCCGGGTCTCTGGCACTGTAAGTCAGCAACTACAGTATACTGCTGGGCCACCGTTCCATTTAGTTTAGTTTAGTTTAGAGGTACAGCATGGAAACAGGCCCTTCACCCCACTGACCATCAATTACCCATTCAGATTGGTTCTGTTATCCAACTTTCGCATCCACCTCCTACGCACCAGAGACGACTTACAGAGGCCAATTAACCTGGAAACCCGAACATCCTTGAGATGCCGGAGGAACCCCATATGGTCACGGGAAAACATGCAAACTCCACACAGACAGCGTCCGAGGTCAGGAGCGAAACTTGGTCTCTGGCACTATGAGGCAACTGTGTAATTTCTGCAACTGTATTATGGCTAATAATATTAGCCATTGGCTTCTAGTAAGTTAATTGGTGGTTAATTGGCTTCTAATAATATTAGCCATAATTGACAGCAAATAACTTTTTTACGACAGCTATGCTTAGGTCTTATAAGGTGGTCATGGTCTTATAGACACTTGTCGTAAAAGGTAAAGGAAAGTGTGAATCAGGCCAACTAGTTTGCTCAGGTGTTTCAACTCCCAACAAGCCTTATCTCATTCTTTTCACCTTGTCCTCTCATCCGCTTCCACCTCAATTATAAATCAGTCATCTCTTTATACATGTATGTGGCAATGTTAACTACCTCACTTCTTCATCTCACGGTTGCCAGTTAAGAAAATTCCCATTAATGGCATGGGAAGAATAAAAGCATTTATTAATAACTTGATAACCTTAATTCCATTTGCTCAAGAATAACCCCCAAGCAAAAGCAGTTCCTCCATTTATACCCTGTCAAGCCTTTCAATTTGTCTTCCCAGTTCCCAGTAACCAGAACCCCAGTCTAAGGAAGTCTAAAGATGAGTCCCGACCTGAAACATCACTTATCCATGTTTCCCAGTGATGCAGACTGACCCGCTGAGTTACTCCTGCAATTTGTGTCCCGGTTTACTCAATCCATATTCTCCATAAAACACAAAGTGCTACAGTAACTCCGCGGGTCAGGCAGCATCTGTGGAGAACATGGATGGGCGTCATTTTGTGTCGAGACACTTGTTCAGATTCAACAGCCGACATTTCAGGTTGAGACCTGTCCTCGCACTGGCTATTTCTCTAAACCTCTGGCTGCAGTATTACAAATCTGCATTTCGAGACTTTCAATATCCTTATTGAATCACAAAGTCCAGAGCTGTATATGATCCTCCAAAGATTATCTGAACAAGGTTGCAGCTAAACTTTCTGCCTTACTCAGAAGATAACAGACTGAGTGCTTGCATCTATTCAGAAAGTTTATGAAAGAGTCATTTGGCCCAGGTCATTCATATTGTCAAAGGGTTTGATAAGCTTGGCATAAATAAGACTTTTCCATTTGTAATGGAGACGAGACCCTGAGCAAAAAAAAAGAGTAGTCCTTAATAAATTCAAAAGGGAATTCATAGGAAATCTTGTTAAACAAAGGGTAATTAGGAAAGTACGTTACTGTAGCTCATTTATTCAGAATAGTTGCGATGAATTTTTCAAAGAGATTTAATCATTCACTTTATAGAGCAACGTTCAATTTTTGTGTGATAAACTTTTACAAGTGGATGGCCTAAATTTGAAACATCGTTAAATTTTCTGGCAGGTACAGACATCTGAGTTTTGAGATTTGAGAAGTGAAATCAGAGACCCACAGTTCACAATGCAAGCCTGTCAAGTGACTGGGATCAGAGCAGCATTTTCCATTTCCCATCACACACAACACAAACAGTGAATCAACATGGACTGGATCCAAACTCACGAATAGAATACTGCAGAACGCAGCTCTGCTTCACTGGGGACCGTGCAGGCATTCCTTCCTACACTCGTAACAGTTTGGCGCAGAAGTAGCAACTGGTCTTCCAGTCAAAAGGTCAAGGGTTTGAACCTCACCATTAACTTGAGCACCTAATCGGGACTGACACTGCCCAAAGGGATTGCAGTGTTGTTATCTTGCAGCTGAGATGTTAAGAGGCTCAGCTTGTACATCTAATTGGATGCAAAACATCCCAGGGCACTTTTTTTGAAAGCCATGCTGGAAAAAAAAACACATCTTGAAAGAAGTTGGGGGGAATATATATTAATGCACTGAAGATTTAGAGGGAGAAATTTGTTTTTTGATTACAACTGAAAGAAATGAATAAGGCACCCATTATACTCAGTAGAAAGAAGGAACTGTGGATGCTGTTTTACAAAGAAGGACACAAAGTACTAGAGTAACTCAGCAGGTCAGGCAGCATCCATGGAAGAAGTAAATATACTTTGAGGAGATTTTGCAGTGGCTACGTGTGTTATCTTTATGGAATTTCTACACCGCCTGTGACTGCGTGGGTTTTCTCCAGCGCTCTGGGTTTCCTCCTACATTCCAAAGAAGGTACATTTGTAGGTTAATTGGCTTCTGTAAATTGTCCCTAGTATGTTGGATCAAATTAGTGTAAGGGCAATCGTGGTTGGCGTGGACTCAGTGGGCCATAGGACCTGTTTCCCTGCTGTATCTCTAAACAAAACTGAGCAATGAGGAAAGAGCGTGAGGACGTTCCTGACACAGCAGTCTCTTGACCTGAAGCATCGATAATTCCTCTCTCCACACACCGTTCCTCCACAGCTGCTGTATGACCCACTGAGTTCCTCCACCTGTTTATGTTTTTTCTTTTTTTTTTCCAGTTTCCAGCATCTAAAGTCTCTTGTGTCTCAACAGACCAAGAATAATTGCTTGGCTTCATCAAAATTGTGACACAATAAAATAATGAATGGCATTCGTTTTAGCTGTCTTTTCTTCCTCTGCACCTCCCTCTGTATGAAAAAGTTGTTCTTCATGTCCCTTTAAAACTTGTTCCTCTCAACTAAATCTATGCACTCTAGTTTTAAAGCCCCCCCGCCATGGAGAAAAGACTGTGACCATACACCTTATCCTGGCCCTAATGATTCAGTTAAACTTCTGGTCGGCAATGATTCCGGGGATCTTGATGGTGGGCGGTTAGGAGTTCAATACAGTCAATCTCACCCCAATGTTGTAATTCACTTGTTTTATCCATGTTTGGATTAAGAATGTGCTGAGCTCAGGTGTTATGTGGACCTTACAAAACCAAAACCGACCTTGTGAGGTCAGGTTATGAATGAGTAAGATCTATTTGAGTGCCCTCACCTTTTCTCTCTTTTGATAATGTGATTACACTAATGGGATGGTAATTAGTTGGATCAAACGTGTCCTTCTTTTTGTGGATACAGGTATTTCCTGCATTATCTGAAAGATATCAGTATTGGATCAGCCTGTGTTAGGGTCAACAACCTCTGCAGCACAATATCTGAGTTGGTGTTGATCTCCTTGGTCATTGTTTAGTTTAGTTTGGAGATACAGCATGGAAACAGGCCCGTCTGCCCACCGAGCCCACGCTGACCATCGATCACCCGTTCACACTAGTTCTAGGTCTGAAGAAGGGTCTCGACCCGAGACGTTGCCTATCTCCTTCGCTCCTTAGATGCTGCTGCACCCGCTGAATTTCTCCAGCTTTTTGTGTAACCCACACTAGTTCTACATCACCAAACATTTTCACCCACTCCATACACATTTGGGATAATTTACAGAGGCCGATTAACCTACAAACCTGCATGTCTTTTGGATACGGGAGGAAGCCGGAGCACCCAGAAGAAACCTAAGCGGTCATCAAGAGAAAGCGGTGACTCCACACAGACAGCACCCAAGGTCAGAATTGAACCGGGGTGTCTGGCACTGTGAGCCAGTACTCTACCAGCTGTGCCACTGTGCTGCTATCTTATGCATTGTACGCCACCTTTCAAACGCAGTCTGCAAGATCTTTAGCTGCACACCATTGCTGTATCCAGATTTCCGACCAGAACCAACACAGTTCCTTCTCTTCCTCACTCATATAATATACGCTACCCTGCTGTGAAATGTTAATACTAGCAATTAAGTCTTTTCTCAGATGAATCTAAAAATTCAAATCGACCCAATTAGAAAGATATTTTGAAACGTGATTTGAATCATAAATTTTCCAAATGGGTGCTACTGCCTTACATTAATAAGACTGCTAGTTAATTGCTCTGTATTTATCACTAATCATCAACTAACCTAAAGGCAAAATGGTTTCCAATTATAATGTTCTACCACTACCCACCAGTTACCTTATACTTCAGCTTTAATGGATAATAACAGGGCTGCTACATGAGTTCTAACCTTATCTACATCCTTTCTACCATGGGTCTATCATTGAGGACTGCTCCCCCCAACCCATTGCTCATCAACACTCTGCTGAAACCTCCCTGACAACACGGTATCCAAATCCTCAAGCCCATCGACACTCATCTTCGCCTTACGACTGCCTTTCATGATGCATCTCACGGCTGTGAATGGAATATGCTGCGCAAAAATATTGCTTCTTGCAATACAACAGTGACCAGAAATAATTCATTGACTTTGGGATTCCTGTTTCTTGTTTTTCTACTAAATGCAATCACTATTATCGAGTGGCTGTCTGACAAATTCTAATTGGTAATGCATCTATTTTCAAATCTATTTTTCTCCCCCCAAATTACTTTAGTGTCTTGTGTTATGGAGCCATCAATGACTGACAGCTTCTAATGGATTGCATCAGCTGTGGAGTATACCTCAGATTTCCTTATGTCTTGGAAGGAGGCCATTCCACCCATTGAATTCATGCTGTATCTCAGAGCAATCCTCTCAATCCCATTACCCCATTTATTTCCCCTCAACCAATTATCTCTCACATGCCTGATAGTTTAGTTTAGAATATTTGTTTTGTCACTTGTGCAGTGAAAAACATTTGGTTGCATGCTAACTAGTCAGTACACCTGATTACATTTGAGCCATCCATAGTGCACAGATTCAGGATAAAGGGAATAGTGTCTAGTGCAAGATAAAGCCCAGTAAAGTCCAATTAAAGATAGTCTGATGTCTCCAATGAGATAGATGGTCAGTCAGGATCATTCTCCAGTTGTTAATAAAATGGTTCAGTTGCCTGATAACAGCTGGGAAAAAAAACTGCCACCAGATCTGGAGGTATGTGTTTTTACACTTCTATGCCTGTTGCCGGATAGGAGAGAGGAGAAGAGGGAGTGTCCAGGGTGAGACTCTGTGTGAAATGTAGATGGAAGGGAGTTTAGTTTGTGTGATGATCGGGATTGCTTCTGCAATTCCTTTCAATTTATTGTGGTTTTGGATGGAACTGTTCCCAAACCTATGCTTTCTATGTGCATCTGTAGAAGTTAGTGAGGAGTGTTGGGTACATGCCAAACTTCCGAAGTAAAGGTGCTGTTGTGCTTTCCTGGCCTAGTCATTTTTCCCTGATTATGCTAACATTCACCAAGGGGTTAGTTAGCTTGACATCCGGAATATCTGGAATGTGGGGGAAAAAAGTGTGAGGGATGCCACAGTTACAGCAACAACGTGTGGATTTAGGGTTGAACTTTGGTTGCTGGCGCTGAGATGCAACTGGAGTGCAATTTTCTGCTTGACAGAGGCCAATTCTACAACTTGACAGAGACCTAGGCCTCAGATAAGGAGTAAACCAACTCTTAAGCTATTGCTTCATCATAATAGAGTGAAGACAGCTGATTGATTGCAAGATACTGCATGGAAATATGCAGTCTGACTCAATAACTTTATACAGAGAAAATAATATAAAGAAAGAGAGCAAAGCAAAAAAGGGAGAACAGGAAAAGATAATGATCAAACTTTAGTTTAGCTTAGAAATACAATGGAAACAAACCCTTCAGCCGACCATCAATCACCCATCCTCACCCGTTCTATGATATCCCACATTCGTGTCCACTGACACACTGGGAGCAATTTACAGAGGCCGATTAACCTACAAACCTGCATGTCTTTGGAGATGTGGGGGGAAACCGGACCACCTGGAGGAAATCCATGTGGTCACAGGGAGAATGCACAAACCCCACACACTCAGCACACAAGGTCAGGATTGAACTTGTTTCTCTGGGGCTGAGAGGCAGTGGCTCTTCCAGCTGTACCGCTGTGCATTCTAGAATGAATTGGAATAGTGGAAGGTGAGAGAGCAGGAATGGAAATATTTCACATCTATAAGTGCACGGCAGGCATCTAGAGTTATCAAGTTTGTGTTGTGTAACTCGAATCTGCAAGTGCGAATGGCGGCAAGTGAATTATGGTTCAAGGGAGATTATTGGTTGTGAAGGATTATGACTAATTGTGGCCTGTGATCCAGGTCATGTAACTACATGGGTAAAACCCTGGCAAGCAGACAGCTGGCCACTTGAAGGAATAATTTTATAGCCTGGACTGAAATCCTCACTCTTTCCTTCAATCTAAACTCCAGCCAAATGGAATACCGCTCCACTATAAATACTGAAGTTAGCTTAGAGGTAAGCATAGTTTGTAATTCCATCACATTTGGCCACAGTTGCCGACAAATTGCAATTCCATCATGTAATTCCTATTTGTTATTCCAACTTGTAATTCAAGTTGTAATAACTTGTAATTCAAGTAATAACTTGTATTAATAACTTATACCTTACATTAATAACATATTGCAAACTTGTATGTAATAAGTTGCAATAACATAATTCAAGTTGTAATAACCTGTAATAACTTGTTCCTCCAACTTGTAATTCCATAGTTTGTAATTCCATCACATTTGGCCCCAGTTGACGAGTATTAAACAAAGTGCGTTGGGTTAAGGTGAAAGGGGAGATTAAAAAGGGATGTCAGGGGCAACCTTTTCACTCAGAGGATGTCTCTATCAGGAATGAGCTGCCAAAGGAAGGTGTAGAAGTGGACACCATAGCAGCTTTTAAGACATTTGGAGAGATATATGGATAGGAAGGTTTTGGAGGGATTTGGGCCAAATGCTCTCAAATAAGACTAGCCCAGTCTGCCAACTTAGTCAAGGTGGGTCAAAGTGGCTGTTTCCATGTGGTATACCTCTATGACTCTGATTCTATCTATTAAATGACAATAATGTTTTTCAACCTCCATCCTCCAAACCCCTTGCTGGTGGACACAACACACCATCTTAACAAATTAAGAAGAAGGGTCTCGACCCGAAACATCGCCTATCTCCTTCGCTGCTGCACCCGCTGAATTTCTCCAGCCTTTTGTGTACCCTTAACAAATTAAGATGTTGGCTCCAAATGTTATTACCAACAGAATCAGGAACAGCGTCTTCCCCACTGTCATTAGATTACTGAGAAGACCCTTCAGAAGCTAAATGTGTCATCTCCCAACCTACCTCATTGTCGCCTTTGCACTTTTTTAAAAGCTGCAATTTCTCTGTAAGTGGAGTTGAGGGGAGAATCTTGAAAAGCTAGAAATTGGTTTGCCAGCTGGATGGTCTCTTTTCAAACTTCTCCACCCTCCTTCACTACAATCAGTCTGAAGAAGGGTCCCAACCCGTAACATAATCCGTCCATTACCTCCACAGATGCTGCCTGGCCCACTGAGTTACTCCAGCACTTTGTATTTTATTAAAGATTCCAGCATCTGCAATTCCTCTTGTCCCCCTTCAGACAATGTGCCCTTCTCTAGGAAAGCAATTGTGTGCAACTTAGGGTCTCAACATTAAGGATGTGGGCTTGGAAGGGGATACTCATATTGGTTTGCTTATCCTGACAGAGGATTTTACTGAGGAATTATTGGGGGTGTTTTTCTATGCCTCAATGTGTCTGCTGTAGATAATCCAGTTTCAAAAGCAAGACAGTGGTCATAGCCGCCAAGTGAAGCATATCAATTTTGTGCTGGATCTGATGTCTTGATATTAAAAATTAGGAAGATGAATTAGGAGAGATCTTAAACATTTACCCATTCTGCCTCCAAAGATGCTGCTTGATCTGCTAAGTTCTTCCAGTGTTCAATTTTTTTAACCACAAAACCAATTGATTATTAGCTTGGGTCATACTGCATTCCTCCTAACCGAGCAACCTGCACTAACCTGTCCCTGATACATTTGGGCCAACACTCTGCACCAGGGAATCCACCCTTGATGTGGAACATGCTGTGAGCATTGATTAGATCTGAGGCAATGGATCCCGAGGCCCTGTCTCCTGAAGTGCCCCAATCTTTTTGACAGATTGCCTCTCAAAAAGGCCTTTGAGTTATTGTTAATGTCCCTGACCATCATAAGTAGTTACACATTTTCAATGGATCATAAACAATCTAAGAGAAAGAATGAAGAATGTTCAAGTACAAGAAATTAGAGGAAAACATTAATAATGGGGAAACTTTTTCACATGGAAGGTGGTACGTAAATGGAGCAAGCTGCCAGACAAATTGGTTGAGGACGATACATTTATAGGAATGGCTGAAGAGATGTGGGGTCAAATGCGGGCCGATGCGATGAGAAGATGGGCATTTTGATTGGCACGGGCGGGTTGGGCCTTGGGATCTGTTTCCATGCTGTATGACTTTATGACTATCAATTAATTAAAGTGTTAAGATAAAGTAAAATTAACGAATATAAGCCAACCTGCCATTGCTTTCTCCACAAGATTGTAATTCCATTCTGACTAATGGGAATGCACAATGAGATCAGCCAAACCAGGAGGCCCAATATGAAGTGAATCTATCATCTTAGTTCACTGTTACGCCACTGATGATCTCAAGGGCAAAGAGTGTGTGGGGTCAGATGTATTGGTACCTCATCTCCATCTTGGTTCTGGCTTGCACATTGCAATGTGCAGACGTGGAGTTCTTGGAGGAGATGAGCAGGAGGAGGATATGGCTGGTTGTTCTCTGGAGTCAGACCAGAGATGTATCCAGTCAGCCACCAACATTTGAGCTCCCAGTTCAAAGTAAAACTGCAGAGTAAGAAAAGATAGGGTCAATGATTTGTGTAGGAAGGAACTGCAGGTGCTGATTTAAACCGAAATCTGGAGTAAGTCAGCGAGAGAGGCAGCATCTCTGGAGAGAAGGAATGGGTGACGTTTTGGGTCGAGACCCTTCTTTGGGTCTGAAGAAATGTCTCGACCCGAAACGTCACCCATTACTTCTTTCCAGAGATGCTGCCTGTCACGCTGAGTTACTCCAGCTTTATGTGTCTATCTAGGGTCAATGTTTTGTTGGGAGGGACATCCGACTCATTCCAATGGAGAAAACGTAATGAGGAAGATCCTCTCCTGACTATGCAATAAAAAGATACTTGATTCAAAGGAAAGCTTCCAACATTGACACTCAAGCTGCAAGCCGTATGCAATATTCCGCTGATCTCTGTCGTTTGCATCGCTATGATACGTTGAGATATTCTTGCACATTTTGCAGACTGAGGTTTTTTGTAGAAGTGGAACCGTTCTTTGTTGGAGAGGTTGGGCAATAACCTGAAACGGTGCATTTTCTGCTAAGGGTTGGGCTCAGCTCTGAAATCTCACGACTCTGTCTCTCGGTTGTGCTGAAGTGCTGGGAAAGTCATCGCAATGTGGGTGTTCGAGTTGCAGATGACCAGAAGACGCCAACTCATCTTGAACAATTGACACTTATTAAAAAAATAAGTTTCCATGACCTGGTTAAAATTTTGCAAATCATTAGTTTGCATTTTCACATGATCTGGCCAAAAAATTGTCCCAAGCCTCACATTGGTGAAAACTATATGAAAGTCCTTGCAATAAGAAATATACTTTGGCAAAGGAATAATTTGAATAAGAATATGCAGAAAACAAACACAACTTAATTTTGTTTAGTTTATTATTGTCACATGTACCACAGTACGGTGAAAAGATTTTGTTTGCATTCTATCCAGTCAAAGAAAAGACTATATACTGTATGAATACTATCAAGCCATCCATAGTGCATAGAGAAAGGATAAAGGGCACAACATTTAGTGCGCGATACAACATTGAAGTCCAATAAAGTCAGATTAAAGATAGATCAATGGTCTTCAATGAGGTAGATGGGAGGTTAGGATCACACTCACTGATGAGAGGATGAAGTGGACTTAGATAGGATCATGTTCAACGTTGTTGACTCTGGAACCTTGGTTACAGTCTTGGGATGAAAAGTAGGAGTTGAGAAGATTTTTTTAATATGCCAGTGGATGCAAATAGAGCTAAATAGCACGGAAGCAGTGCCTTCAATGCAACTCGTCCAATCTAACCAAGATGCCGCATCTAAGCTAGTCCCATTTGCTCACATTTGGCCCATATTTCCTATACAAACTCTTTCAAATGTTTGCACAATCTTGAGGTTTGTAGATACACAGTCATTGAGCATTGTCGAGGCTGAGATCAATAGGTTTTTGGAAACCAAAGGAAAATTAAGGTGAGGTATTGGATCAATGGTGATCTTATTGACCAGCTATAAGACCTACAACTACATCGGATTCCTATTTTGCAGATACGATGATGCAGAATATTGTGGGTTCAAGACACACTCTAGGCTAGCACAACCAATCTATACTAACTCCACAGCGTAACAGTTTAGTTTAGTTTAGTTTAGAGATACACCACGGAAGCAGTCTCTTCGGCCCACCGAGTCTGTGCCGACCATCGAACCCCATACACTAGCACTATCCTACACACATTTTCAAAATGTTACCGGTCAATTATCCCACAAAGCTCTATGTCTGTGGAGTATGGATGGAATCTGGTGTACCCAGAGAAAACCCATGTGGTCACAGGGAGATTGAACACACTCCATACAGATAGCACCCGTGGTCAGGATCAAACCCAGGCCACTGGCACGGTAAGGCAGCAACTACCACTGCACCACCCTGCTGCCGAAGAGGACAAACAAAAATATAGGAAACATTGGAAAATATCAGCAGACCAGACAGCATCTGAGTGGAGAGAAAAAAAAGAGCTGATGTTTCAGGTCTTTTCATCAGCTGTTTTATTTCAGATTTCTAGTATCGGTCGTTTCTACTCAGGGAGTGCTGCAACTATTCGAAGTGATGTCTTGCAGATGAGATGTTAACGAACAACACTTTTGCTGTCTCAGCAGATGTAAAATGCCACATGGGTTTATGCAGATGGGGTGCATGGGAGAGGGTAACGGGGAAGTTCTCATCAATGATGGACAAAGTTATCCCTCGAGCAAGAACACTAAAGTAAGTTATGTGGCTGTTACGATACAGAGTCAATCAACACTGGATCATACAACACTATTATACAACATTGTAAAAAAAAGCAGACCCTTCCAAACAAATGCAAGTTACTTCTTAAATATATTTAAAGAGGGGAGGAACTAGGTTACATCTGAATTGCAACAACTCCTAATAATAGTAATTGTGCTTCAAAATTGCAGTACGTGGAGAATTGCTATGTACAAATTCTGAACATATAATCATTTTTAATTAATCATCTCACTATTGCTAGATCAGCCATGTTCATATCGCTGCTCAGAGATTCAGAATTTGGTATAGATAGGATAGACAGATTTGGTTTAGTTTACAACATGATAACATATCGCTTATTATTTTCTTTGGATCACTGAGTTCATCGTCACCCATTCACACTATTCTACGTTATCCCACTTTCTCCACCGTTGCCACTGGGGGCAATATATGGAGGACAATCATGCTACAAACCCGCACGTCTTTAGGATGCGGGAGGAAACCGGAGCACCTAAATCCCCTAGTCACAGGGAAAATGTGCAAACTCCGCACACACACAGACAGCACCTGAGGTCGGGACCAAACCAGTGTCTCTGGAGCTGTGATGCAGCAGCTCTCCCTACTGTGTCACTGTGCCACCCTGTACCATTAGAAATGGTTTAAATAGCCTTGTACTCAATACCATTGTGAAATCTGGCTGACCCCCATGTAAACAATCAGTGCACTTCAAAAAATTGTTTGCAAGTAGATTTAAGTGTTTAAGAAACACAGAGGTGCTATGTAAATATGTCTTTATCCAAGAGATGACTTCATGGCAAGTTCACGGTGTTATCTGCATCTTGAATTAGTCCCATCTTCATGCCACTTTTTAATTTATTTCACTAAATATTTTTATTGTGTAGCTATATAGACTGCCGGACCATTAGAGAGAGTTTCCTTGCCAACTCTGTCAACACATTTCATAGCATCACATTTCCTAATGGAATACTGACGACCTGTCTATATTGAAGTAATGTTAGTGTTTTGTTCGATGGTGCAGAAAGATAGTTAAAGGATTGGAAAGGGTTTGTTTGAAGTCTGTTTCCTGTTAAGAAGGAAGAATTACTTTATTTTGGAAGGGTTTGAACCAATCTCCTCCAGTAATTTACCTTGTTTCATTCTTGCATTACTGGCAATCCTATTTAAACCTCAAGGTCAGGAATTCACTCCTTTAACCTTTCCACCTCTTTCCACATTTAAGATGCTCAATGAAACCTCTTTGACTATGTCTTAGACCATGTCTTATAATAGACCATAGACAATAGGTGCAGTATTAGGCCATTCGGCCCTTCGAGCCAGCACCGCCATTCACTGTGATCATGGCTGATCATCCACAATCAGTGCCGCGTTCCTGCCTTCTCCCCATATCCCTTGACTCCCTTATCTTTAAGAGCCCTATCTAATTCTTTAAAGCACCAGAGAATTGGCCTCCTGAAGCAGAGAATACCACAGATTCACAACTCTCTGGGTGAAAACGTTTTTCTCATCTCCGTTCCAAATGGCATACCCCTTATTCTGAAACTGTGGCCCCTGGTTCTGGTCTCTCCCAACCGGCGCAGCTTAAAATCAGCCCCACGGGATCTCCCATCGCCCGGCGGGGGGCGGGGGGGGGGGGTTCAACATCGGGAGCCTCGATCGCCTCAATGTAGCAGTTTGACTGCCTGACCGCGGGAGAAGAAGCAAGGAAGGATAAGACTTTTTTTACCTTCCACCACAGTGAGGAGGTACCTGGAGGAGAGTCACTGTGATGGATGTTTGTGTTAAATTGTGTTAATTGTGTGTTTTGTTGCCTTTTACTGTTATGACTGCATGGTAATGACATTTCGTTCAAACTTGTTTTTGAATGACAAATAAAAAATAAATAAAGAAATTCAATTCAATTCAATTCAATGTTTCAGTAAGATATCCTCTCATCCGTATAAATTCCAGTGTATTCAAGCCCAGTCGCTCCATTGTATCAAAATGTGACAGTCCCGCCATCCCGGGAATTAACCTCATGAACCTACGCGGCACTCCGTCAATAACAAGAATGTCCTTCCTCAAATTTGGTGAACAAAACTGCACACAATACTCCAGGTGTGGTCTCACTAAGGACCTGTACAACTGCAGAAGGACCTCTTTGCTCCTTTACTCAACTCCTCTCGTTCTGAAGGCCAACATGCATTCACTTTCTTCACTGCCTGCTGTACCTGCATGCCAAGTTTCAGTGACTGATGAACAAGCACCCTCAGATCTCGTTGTACTTCCCCTTTTCCCAATTTGACACAATTCAGATAATAACCTTCCTTCCTGTTTTAGCCACGAAAGTGGATAACCTCACATTTATCCACATTAAACTGCACCTGACATGCATCTGCCCACTCCCCCAACCTGTCCAAGTCACCCTGCATCCTCATAGATTCCTCCTCACAGTTCACACTGCCACATTGCTAATGTTACTTTTAATCCCTTCATCTAAATCATTAATGTACATTGTAAATAGCTGCGGTCTCAGCACCTAGCCTTACGGTACCCCACTAGTTACTGCCTGCCATTCTGAAAGGGATCCATTAATCCCTACTCTTTGTTTCCTGTCTACCAACCAATTTTCTATCCATGTCAATAGCCTACCCCCAATACCATGTGCTCTAATTTTTTGCCCACTAATCTCCTATGTGGGACATTATCAAAAGCTTTCTGAAAGTCCAGGTACACTACATCCACTGGCTTTCCCTTGTCCATTTTCCTAGTTACATCCTCAAAAAACTCCAGAAGCTAAGTCAAGCATGATTTCCCCTTCGTAAATCCATTCTGACTCGGACCGATCCTGTTACTGCTATCCAAATGTGCCACTATTTCATCTTTTATAATTAACTCCAGCATCTGCCCCCCCACCAATGTCAAGTTAACTGGTCTATAATTCCCTGTTTTCTCTTCCCCACCTTTCTTAAAAAGTGGGATAACATTAGCTATCCTCCAATCCACAGGAACTGATCCTGAATCTATAGAACATTGGAAAATGATCACCAATGCATCCACGGTTTCTAGAGCCACTTCCTTAGGTATCCTGGGATGCAGTCCATCAGGCCCTGTGGATTTATAAGCCTTGTCCCATCAGTCTACCCAACACCATTTCCTGCCTAATGTGAATTTCCTTCAGTTCCTCCGTCACCCTAGGTCCTCTTGCCACTAATACATCTGGGAGATTGTTTGTGCCTTCCTTAGTGAAGACAGATCCAAAGTACCTGTTCAACTCGTATGCCATTTCCTTGTTCCCCATAATAAATTAACCTGTTTCTGTCTTCAAGGGTCCAACTTTGGTCTTAACTAATTTGTTCTTCTTCACATACCTAAATAAACTTTTACTATACTCCTTTATATTCTTGACAAGCTTATCTTCGTACCTCATCTTTTCTCCCCGTATTGGCTTGTTGGTTATGTTCTATATAGAAACATAGAAACATAGAAAATAGGTGCAGGAGGAGGCCATTCGGCCCTTCAAGCCAGCACACCATTCATTGTGATCATAGCTGATCGTCCCCTATCAATAACCTGTGCCTGCCTTCTCCCCATATCCCTTGACTCCACTAGCCCCTAGAGCTCTATCTAACTCTATCTTAAATCCATCCAGTGACTTGGCCTCCACTGCCCTCTGTGGCAGGGAATTCCATAAATTCACAACTCTCTGGGTGAAAAGGTTTTTTCTCACCTCAGTCTTAAATGACCTCCCCTTTCTTCTGTTGCTCTTTAAAAGTTTCCCAATCCTCTGGCTTCCCGCTCATCTTTGCTATGTTATACTTTTTTTCTCTTTTATTTTTTTACTGTCCTTGACTTCCCTTGTCAGCCACGGTCACCCCTTACTCCCCTTAGAATGTTTCTTCCTCTTTGGAATGAACTGACCCTGCACCTTCTGTATTATTCCGAGAAATATCTGCCATTGTTGTTCCACTGTCATCCCTGCTAGGGTATCTATCCAGTCAACTTTGGCCAGCTCTTTTTAATTTGTGATCCAACTTGCACCCTATATCCAGGCCCCTGTTTGGGGGCCTGTAGATAACTCCCATTAGGGTCTTTTTACCCTTACAATTCCTCAGTTCTATCCATACTGACTCTACATCTCCTGATTCTATGTCACCCTCTGCCCACCTGTCCGTCTTTTCGATAGGACGTATACCCTTGAATATTCAGTTCCCAGCCCTGGTCCTCTTGCAGCCATGTCTCTGTAATTCCCACAACAGCTTACTTGCCAATTTCTAACTGAGCCTCAAACTCATCCACTTTATTTCTTATACCGTGCATTCATACTTTTAATCCATTACTCACCTCACCTTTCACATCAATTCCTATTTCACTTGGCCATACTCTCCTATCCCTTCCTGAGCTTTCTGCCCCGTTCATTCTGGTGTCTTTCTTAACTTTTCTTATACTCTCTTTCCCTTTAACTCCATCCTTATATTTCCAGTTTGTCTCCTCCCCCCAACTATTTAGTTTAATATGGTGACTGGCATCAAACTTAGTTGAATACTTGCTTGCAAAGCAAACTGCGTCGCTTCATCTTATTGTGCATGCAAGTTGTTGATGTCCAACTGAGGAAGCTTTTGCGAAAAGCTTCTTTGAAAGCTGCACTGGCACATGAATTGACTGTGATAACAGGATTATGCTGCAGGCTATCACTAGTTTTCAAGTTAAGCTTTTAGTATATGATTTAAAACATGTTTCCACTGTGTGACTGAAGACTTTTGGTTGAACAATAACGATCCTTCATAAAAGTGGGAGAATGTGACATCCCTGGATGGTATTGAAATGGTAGAAACATACAGCATGGGAAAAGGATCTACTGCCCAATGAGAAAATACCAAACATCAAGTCCCCACAGCTCCCTCGAGTTCACAGAGTGTTAAATAAGGTATATGCTTTGCTTGCCTTCATTGGTTGGGAGATCAAGTATGTGAGTCAGGAAGTCATGTTTTAGTGTTATATGACTTACTTAGGTTACATTTGGAGTATTGCGTGCAGTTTAGGTTGCCCTGAAACAGGAAGGATGTGGAATATTTGGAAAAGGTGCAGAGGAGGTTTACCAGAATCATGACAGGATTAGGAGATATTAGCTACAGCGAAACGTTGGGCAGATTTGAATTGTTTTCTCTGGAACGTCAGAGGTTGAGGGGAGTCATGACAGAAGTATATAAAATTATGAGAGGCCTAGGTAGGGTAGACAGTCAGACCTTTTCTCCCATGATGGAAATATTAAATACTAGAGGGCGTTGTGTTCAGGTAAGAGAGGTAACGTTTGAAGGAGATGTGTGGGGCACGTTTTTTTTTTACATAGAGAGCGGTGAGTGCCTGGAATGTGCTGCTAAGGTGGTGGTGAAGAAAAATGCAATAGTGGCATTTAAGAGATGTTTGGATTGGCGTATGGATATGCAGAGAGTGGAGGGATATGAATTATGTGAGGACAGATAAGAGTAGGTCTTGACATCATGTTTGGTATAGAAGGGCTGTTCCTGTGCTGTATTGTTCTATGCTCTATCTACACCAATCTTACATTCATCTCTTTCTATTATCCACAGATTCCCCTCAACTATTCCCAGATACTACAACTCAACTACACACTAGGCACAAAATAGATTGACCAATTAACCTACCAACCCGTATGTCTTTGGAATGTGAGAGGAAGCTGGTGTTGGATATCATCTGGAGATGGCATGGATCCACATGGAGATGAAAACCAGGGTCAAGGATGGACATCATTTTATATCTTCCCCTCACCTCTGTCAGCTTGGATGAGTGGATGATGCAATGAGCAGGTACCTGTCATCACCTCAGGATGTCCAAACTTAACACAGACCTGTCTTACAGCTTGTTCTCTCTCAAGCTGCAAGGTTTGGGGGCGCCGTCCTGTACGAGTATGGCTGCCCAGCCTGCAGCTGTCCGTCTTTTCTCTCTTTTTTTATTTTTAGTTAATTGAGTTTTTTGATTTTCGGAGTCCTAGACTTTTTTTATGTGGGGGTGGAGGGGGGGAAGGGGGAAACTGCTTTCTAGGGACCCTACCTGGTCGGAGAGGCAGCTTTTCTCTGGGTTGCATCGTCGACCCGTCCTCGCGGCCTACCAGCTGGCCTGGAGCGGCGTTTCCTGGCGGGGCCGCCCAGAGCCACGGCTTCGGCAGCGGCTCAGCGCAGGAGCACCATTGTGGAGCGGAGCGGGCGATACCTTGCCTGGGTCGCCGCGCTGGAGCTCCGGTGAGCTGAAGACCGCAGGTGAACATCGCGGAGCTGCGGGGCGGCCGGCCACGGGTGGCGGCACTGAAATTTAAATCGGGAGCCTGGGATCTCGCGGCGAGATCACCAGTTGTGGAGCTCCATCCAGCGTGGCCTGTTGCCGTCGGAAGCCGCAGTCTCCAACAAGGAAGCGTCAGTTACAGGCACCCTGAGCCGCTGAGAGGGTTCTCCCGTCGCCGGAGCACCATCACCCGGCGAAGAAGGGCCTGGAACATCGGCCCCCATAGCAGCGACTGTTGGGGCCTCAATAGGCCTGGCTATGGGTGAACTGGGGATGGGGTCTGGACTTTGTGCCTTCCCTCATAATGGGAACCATTGTGGGGGGATGTTTTTTTATGTCTATGTTAAATTCTTTAATGTTATGTCTTATCTTTATCTGTGTGCTGCACGGCAAGACAAATTTCACTACACCAATTAGTGTATGTGACAATAAATGTCCTTTGTCCTTTGTCCTTTGTTTGTAGGTTAATTGGCTTTGCTAAAATTCTAAATTGTTCCTAGTGTGTAGGATAGTGTTCGTATTCGGGGTGATCGCTGGTCGGCATGGACTCAGTAAGTGGAAGGGCCTGTTTCCGTGCTGCATCTCCAAAGTACTAAAACAAAGGAACTAGTTGAAGCAGGTATGATAACAAATTTGAAAGACATTTAATATAGGTATATGAATAGGAAAGGTTTAGAGGGAAATGGGCAAAATGCGGGTAAATGGGACTCGCATTGATGTGGCATTTTGGTCGACAAGGACAAATTGGGCCAAAATGCCTGATTCTGTTCTGCCTGACTCTAAATGCGTTCCAATTCACTTTTGCGCACACTGATTAATTCCATTTTGACCACCATTGCAAACAATGCATTCAACTTTATTCCTATTCTCTATGTAAGAAAGCCTTTCCTCATATTCTCCCAGCTAGTTTATCTTCTGCTTAATATATTAAATCTGTATCCCCTGATCCTTGATCATTCACTTCACCCTGTTTAAGATCTCATCGACAGTCATGATTGAGTTAGATTACAGTTGACCAGCACTTTAACTACAATTACCTGCAATATCTAAGAATTCTGATGAAGTGTCATTGATTTGAAACATTACCTCTGTTACTCTTCATATAGATACTCCACAATGCAGTGAGTATTTCCATCATAGAGTCGTAGAGTCATACCGGGGGAAAACAGGTCCTTCGGCCCAACTTGCACACGCTGACCAACATGCTCCATCTATACTAGTCACACCTGCCTGCGTTTAGCTCATATCCCTCTAAACCTATCGAACCCCTGTATCAGTCCAAATATCTCTTGAAGGTTATGATAGTACCTGCCTCAGCTACCTCTGCCAGCAGCTCGTTTCATATACCCACCACCCTTTGTGTAAAAATACTACCCCTTGGGTTACTACTAAATCTTTCTCCCTCACCTTAAACCCATGTCTTCTGGTTCTTGATTCCCTTCGTATGGGTAAACGACTCTGTTTTCTGTTTATTTAAATTTCAGATTACCATCCTTTACACTGGTTTGGTTTTGTATTATTGGCAAATACTATCCAAAGTGCCATCTCCATTTACCCGATATCTACAGCTAATTGGCTTCAAATTTCTTTATGTCTTTTTGTCTCTTTATGTGGAAACAGACATGTTTTTGTCCACACATCTCCCTCTCGGCAACTCAGAAATTGCTTCCGCATTTTTGCAATTCTGGTGTAAGATTATTGACCTGGAACAACTATTTTTCTCTGCACCAATGCTGCCTAACCTGCTGAGTGCTTCTGACATTTCCTGCTCATGTGTAGGACCTGCAGTTTTGTTTTGCTTGGAAATACTTTGAAAACAAGTCACTGTTTCATGTCTTCATGAATGCACAGAGACACACCGTATGCACATCCAAAGAGGCAGAGGTTTATTTATAAGATAGCAAACAAAGAGTTGCTGACAGATTAAATATCTCTGACAATGTTATATCGCTGAGAAGTCAGCACTGACCATCCTGTCCAATTTGACAACAATAAGAATGCACACATGGATGCAGAGAGAAAAAACATGTTTACAGATACATCACGACCACTGCGATGTGGTTATAATATTGAATAGAGTGAGCCTGTAGTCTTATTTATGAAGACTCAAGGAACTGCAGGTGCTGGTTTCCAATAAAGACTGTAATTCGAGCTGCACTCGCTGCAGCTGGTAAAGCTGCTGCTCCACGGCGCCAGAGACCTGAGTTTGATCCTTACCTCGAGTGCTGTTTTTGTGTGTGGAGTTTGCACGTTCTCCCTGTGACGACGTGGGTTTCCTCCGGGTGCTCCGGTTTCTTCCCACACCCAAAAGACGTGTTGCCAAAAGACATGGTGGCAGGAGAGACTAAACTGACCTTAATTCCTTAATATGAATTTTTCTTCTTTAAAAACTATAGACTGTGAACCGTCATTTCACTGAGTAGATTCAAGGCTATGATTTTTTTTACACCAAAAAGAGATACATAGAAAATCAGAAACTTAGAAGGGACTGCATATACTGAAATCTTGTGCAAAACACAAACTGCTGAGTTACTCCAGCACTTTCTAATTTATATGGAAAATCAGCGAAGATAGTGCAGGGTTGAGTAGCGTTGAATAGATATAACGTCTACTCTTTCCAATACATATGTTCTAATGACCCAATTGACCCAACATAACTACATCCATCTGGTAGCCATTGGAACCATATTCTGCTGCTCTTAACAGCCAATTAAAGATCAAATACAAAGAGTCGCCACATATAGGAGTTACGTGACCAAACATGTTAGGTTTTGCAGCTGCAAGTTGTGTGAAAGACTTGAATTGTGGGAGGATGCAGGGGGGGCGAGAGGGAATTTCCGCCACTCAGCCACATGCTATCGTGACAATCTGTGTTGCATCATTACTGTCCACATCTGTGGCCTTTAACCATTCTGCGACCATGAAGTGATACCCTCTGTGGGCGGCGTCAATGCCAGGACACCACTTCCTGGCAGGCTCCTAAAATAACAAGTATCAGGCTCCTATCTGCAGTATCTCAGTGGTGAGAAACCTCAACAAATTCATCAGTCTCTCTGACGTGTATTCCGGTGTGTAAGTTGCCAATGAAGAAGAATGTTTCTGAATTTCTATCACTCAGGCAATCTGTACATGATCTCAGATGGTTTTCCGATGTCATCAACATGGAATATTAAAAACAAGGAACTGCAGATGATGGTTTACCAAGGACGGACACAAAATGCTGGAGTAACTCAATGGAGAACATGGATAGGTGATGTTTCAGGACAGACGTTTCAGTCTGAAGAAAGGTCTCAACCTGAAATGTCAACTATTATTGTTCTCCAATATGCTGCCTGACCTGCTGAGTTACTCCAGCATTTTGTGTCGTAACCTGAAATATTAAATCTGATTCTATTTCCACATATATTTCCTTTTCCAGCATTTCCCGTTCCTGGTCAATATTTATCTTTTACAAGTGGTAATTCTCACTTTGTTGTTTGTGTAATTTCCCTATACAAATTCATATTCATATTTCTTTGAATTTGACTTTTAAAATAAATTTGGATGTTTGTATGGATGGATAGATGTTTGGATCGATATATGAGTAGATAGGAAAGACACAAAGTGCAGGAGTAACTCAGCAGATCAGGCAACATCCCTGGAGAACCTGTGGAGAATCTGGGGAATTATTTGTCACAGAAGGCAGTGGAGGTAAAGTCAATGGATATTTTTAAGGCAGAGCTAGATAGATCCTTGATTAGTACAGGTGTCATGGGTTATGGGGAGAAGGCAGAAGAATGGGCTTAGGAGGGAGAGATAAATTGAATAGCAGAGTAGACTTGATGGGCTGAATAGCATAATTCTGCTCATGTCACATGAGCTTTTGTCCTTATGAACAACTTTCAGGTCAGGGCCCTTCCTCAGGCGAATTGCAGTGGTGGAGACAAAGAAAGCTGGAGGGGAGGGAGGGGGTGCAAAGCAGGGCAGGTCATGCCGAGAAGCAGTGGATTGAGTGCAGGTTCCTGGAATCCCCGTTGGGGCTGAACTGGGTGGTCTTGAACTGGAGCTGGAAGCCATGGAAGCAGGCAAGTGTTGAGGAAATGCATGCTGCTATGGTAGCGAGCCCAGGTTAGAACGTGGTCGTGGAACCAGAGAGCAGCAGGAATCCCAGAGGGGGAGCAGTGAGAGAGAGAAAGTCTCGCAGAACTCCCATTGAGAAGAGGAGAACTTCTTCAACGTAGGCATGCCTCAAGCGGATTTTGCAGTGGAGCAGTCAAAATGTAGAAACAGGAAACTACAGACGCTGATTTACCAAGGGAAGACACAAAATGCTGGGGTAACTCGGTGGGTCAGGCAGCATCCCTGGCGAACATGGATGGGTGATATTTTGGGTCGGGACCCATCGTCATATGGATTGCAGAGATGGGGGAAAACAAATCCAGAAGAGCGGACAAAGCATGGCAGGTCATAGGTCATAGGCCCTATGAATACAAGGGGTTTCGTGGGCTATTGTCCCAATGCAGGAAAACGGGACTAGCCCAGTATGCCAACTTGATCAGCATGGCCAAAATGGGGCTAACAAGCCTGTTTCTGTGCTGTGCATTGCCATAACTATGACTCTTGCATTAGAGCAGTGACTATACTTAATAAATAGTGATGACATTGAGCATGAAATTGTGAAAAGCATTTTTTAAGTGGAAGTTTTTTCCCCTTTTAACTCTCTTTTCCTTTCTCTTCTTTCTATTTTTCACCTCCTATCAAAGATTAACTCCATGATTTTTGTGCTTTACTTTACTAACTAAATGGCCAAAATGTCATATTGATATATAACAAAGTTAACTTGACAAAACATTTGTAAGATGATTTTGTGTTGGAATTGCGGTGAATTAAACTTCAATACTGAAGTTATAAACTCAGAGAATGCAGCTTGAATGACTTATGAATGTTAATGGAAACTTGAAATGGCATTATTGCCTTAAGCTTACTGCCAGCTGTTTGTTACTGTGCATTGCAGTTATTGGGAACAGATTTGACACCTGTTTTTAAGCCGAGAGGGAGGAGATTGCACTGGCAGTTCGACATCATTAGGCAAAGAAAAGTAGAGTAGCAGATAACATTAGATTAGCTCTAATTGAAGTTCAGACAAGACCACAATAAATTGTAGAGTGTTGAGGTTGTATCCCAGTCCATCACACAGACCAGACCTCCCACCACTGACTCCGTTAACACATCACTCTGCCTCGGAAAAGCAGCCGACATAATCAAAGACGTCCCACCCTAGTCATTCCTTCTTCTCCCTGTTCCTGTTGGCCAGAAGATCCAGAAGCTTGAAAGTGCATGCCCCCAAACTCATGAACAGCTTCTTCCCCTCTGTTATCAGAGTACAGTGATTCTCCTCTAACCCATTGTGGACATTGGACTTTGCCTTTGGAACTGGTGCACTACAATGCTGAAAACTATATTCTACACTCTGTATCTTTCACTTTGCTCTATCTAGTTTGACTTGATTGTCTTTATGTAGTGTTATCTGACTTGATTGGATAGTGTGCAAAACAAAGCTTTTCATTGTACCTCGGTACACATGACAATAATAAAATTAAATGTAAACCTAAATATATAAATAGGAAAGGAACGGTCCACCCATTCATCCTGCAGTGTTAACTTTATACTGAGTATGGAGTGCAGACTTAGACTCCAATATGGCATAGAATGGCAATTGCAAGGCACAGGAATGCAAGAAGCTGCAGAGATTGGTGGAATCAGCCTGGTCCAACTCGGCCACAACCCGCCCTTCCACCAAAAGCATCTACATGAGGTACTGCCTCAAGAAGATGGCATCTTTCATTAAGGATCCCTACCAACTAGGCCATACCCACTTCTCATTACTATTGCAAGGCAGACGGTACAAAAGGCTGAAATCCCACCAGCTACATTCCTACAAATCTCTGGTTCTTGAAAAAGTTGCATAACCCGAACCCTACCTCAACAGTGGAATCACAGGCCACGTTTTCCATTGCTCTGGACTTGTTTTTTTTCAAATTGTGTTTTTGCACTAATATCTTGTTTTCTCATAGTGTTGTTCCTTTTAGAATTGTATGTGTAAGTTATGTATATTTTATGTATAATTTGTACTTCTGTGCTTGTCTATGTGCCTTCATAACTTATAATGGTATCTTTATACCTTCAGGCTTACTCTTAATTTGTTAATCAAACATTTTCTTTGTAACTAATAGATAATCATTGAAGTTAGTGGAGACAAACATGAACTGCTATCCTACATATACCAGGGTGATTTTTTTTTAGAGGTACAATGCAGAAACAGGCCCTTCGTCCCGCTGAGTGCATGCCAACTAGCGATCACCCCTGTACACAAACTCTATCTTACACCTTTGGGGCAATTTACAAATTTTACCAAAGCCAATTAGTCTACAAACTTTATGTCTTTGGAGCGTGGGAGGAAACGGGAGCACCTGGAGAAAACCCACGCAGATTACAGGGAGAATGTACAATCTCTGTATAGACAGCAGCCATAGTCAGGATCGAACTTGAGTCTCTGGCGCTGTAAGGCAGCAACTCTTCCGCTGCAGCAATGGGCCGCTCATATTGGACATTGACCTCTGGTTCTTTCAAGTGGGATATTTTGACATGTAGCTAATTCGTGCATCTAAGGTTCTTTTAGATGTGTTGCCTTTGAAAGACATGATGATAATTAATGATATCATTCTTTTGAATTACAAGCTCAACTTCTTTCTGAATTGGACATCCAATTGTTTTTGAATGATGTTCGATAGTGTCTGCTGCTGATCCTTAGGTAGTACTTTCTCCTGAGGTCATGAGTTCAAGACCTACTCTGGCACCTTGAGTGCAAAACTGTGGGTCCACACTCTGGTGCAGTGATCAGAGAGTGCTACATTGTCAGAGCTGTGGTGTGGTGGAAGATTGCAACCTTCACGTGATCCACCCTGTTCCGACTAATGCAATCAACCATTAGGCATGCACAATCAAATAAGATCAAATAGAACAAGTTGTCCTACAACTTTAGGCTGCACACGTCATACACCAGAAGAAGAAGAAGTAGAGCTGTGGTCTTTTGGATGAAATGCTAACCCATCGGCACTTTTCTCTCTAAGTTGGAAATGAAAGTTCTGTGATACAATTTGGAAAGGAGAAGGGAAATCTACCCCTGTCTCAGCCTGTGATTCTCCCTAAGATAGACACAAAATGCGGGAGTAACTCAGCGGGACAGGTAACATCTCTGGATAGAAAGAATGGGAGGAATGGGTGACGTTTCCGGTCAAGACTTTTCTTCAAACCATCCCTCTTTATTTACCATTTATAATCATTACAGAGCTCCTGCACCCTCATGGATCTGATTCTGACCAATGACCTTTTGTACTTTCTTCACCAAATGCTTTTTGGATATCGAGATAGTCTGGCAGAGGGGGTTGTAGATGCATATATTGTAACAACATTTAAAACAACACTAGGACATGTAGGGAAAGTTGAGAGGGATATGGGACAATTATAGAACAATTGTGTTAGCTTAGATGGGGCATCTTGTTTGGCATGGACAATATGGACTGAAGGGTCTGTTTCCTTGTTGAAAATCCCCTTCCCATTCCCATACTAACCTTTCTGTCCTGGGCCTCCTCCACTGTCAGAATGAGGCCAAATGCAAATTGGAGGAACAGCACCTCATATTTTGCTTGGGAAGTTTACAAGCCAGCGGTATCAATATTGATTTATTGAATTTCCAAGTAACCCCTGCTTTACCCCTCTATCTACACCCCCCACCCTAGTTGTCCTGCCGTTTCCACTTTACGCATCTATATATCCCTTTGTTGTCATCTCCTCCACAGCCAACAATGGACCATTGTGGGCTCCACCTTTCCTTTGTCATTGGTGCCGGCTTTGATTTGTTCTGTACCCTTTTCATATGACTAGTTTCCCTCTCCCCTGACTCCCCATAAAGAAGGGTTTAAAACCAAAACATCACCTGTTCCTTTCCTCCAGTGATGCTGCCTGACCCTCTGAGTTACTCCAGGTTTTTGTGTCTAACTTCGGTGACTCTATAACTGTTGAATACCTGATCCTGATAATATTTGCTTGCTGTTACCTTGTTTGTTGATTTAAGACCATTAATAGCGATCTGCCTGTTTTTTTGGCCTTATGCATTTCTGTCTCATACATCACGTGCAGGTTGATCATTCTGTGGTTACTGTCCCCCACGGATGGTATGACTTCTATTTCCTGTTCTTTATCTGGGTCACTTACAAATAGATCAAAATGAGCACTACCTCTTTTTGCTCTGTTGATGCATTGCTCCAATATGGTCCTATTCTTCATGTGTAAAATCTTGACCATCAGTCCGGTTTTTCTTTTTAAAACAAAATCAATTTGCTTTTCGGCAAAATCTCTGAGAGGAAGGGTTTTGCCTCGTGTTGCTTCGTAGGGCACAGCGAAGACTACATAAACTGAAGGGAAGATGGAAAGAGGGCAAATCATTAGAGAGCAAAAAGGGATGGGCGGAGGAGGGGGATGGGTTGGTGAGAGTACGTAAACACATGAACTTGGGGCACAGTGAGGAAGGTCAGTTCTGGTTTAGTCAGGGAAAGGACATCTTTATAATCCAGTAGATCATATTACATCTCTTATTATTCTAATTTGTAAGCACACCATTTCTATTACATATAAAGTTCGCATTGCTCAGAAATATTTGTAAGCACGCCCATTATGTGATGTATAAAATTGTCCTCGTCAGAAATACTTTGGTCAATCAGCCCCTGTGGAGGGAGAATCGGAATTATCTTCCAGCATTTGTGATGCTTTGCTTTTAGGCTATTTTATCATTTTTGCAATCAGAGGTATATTCCTGAAAGTGTGATTTAATATTAGTTTTAGAGATACAGCGTGGAAAAAGGCCCTTCAGCCCACCGAGTCTGCACCGACCAACAATTCCTGAACTATCCTACACACTAGCGACAATTTACAATCTTCACCAAAGCCAAGTGACCCACAAGCCTGCATGTCTTTGGAGTGTGGGAGGAAACTGGGGTACCCGAGGAAAACCCACGTGGTCACAGGGAGAACGTACAAACTTTGTACAGACAGCACCTGTAAGTCGGGATCGAACCCGGGTCTCAAGTGCTGCAAGGCAGCAGCTCTACCGTTGCACCACCGCGCCGCCCGTATATAATATATAGTCTACAAGTAAACTGAATATAAAGGTGTATTTATTTAAAAGTGGAAATTTCTCCTTCAATTTCTATTAACGTCTGTATAATTAGAGCCACTTTCATTTAACTGTATAATTGTGTAGTTCAAACAAGTGATGCAGACTTAAGTAGTAAATTAATGGCTCCCATTTCTGTTCTGCAAATGCTAATCTGTTAATTGTTCATCTAAATGGCTCAGTTTAATATCCATTTATCCACTAACTGCTAGCAGTCTAGCCAGTGGAAATGTCATACCTCTAATTTCTTTAAAGGTGCATTGTAATTAAGACATCCCGTTGTTCAACAGCTGCAAATTGCTACAAATGTGGGTTGGCGTTTTCAGTAAAGACGCAGCAAAATTTTTCAGCGGCAGTCTAAACCATTGATAACAGCTAAGAATTAACAGTGCCAGCTCTCCTATCACTGATTTGCCCTGCACTAATTACCTCAGATTTTTTTTAACCGCTGTTCAGTACCATCCATCTGAAATCCTCAGTCACACCACCTCAAGGTATTACCTTTTAGAACATAAAATACAGGAACAGGCCCATCGGCCCACGATGTCAATGCCAAACATGATGCCAAGTTAAACAAATCTCCTCTGCCTGCATTTAATCCATATTCCTTCATTCCCCGCATATCTGTGCTGGCTATCTAAAAGCCTCTTAAATGCTCCTTTTATATCTTCCCCCTCTGCCTGCATGTGATCCATATCCCTCGTTACCCACATATCCATTTTGAATGCAAATGAGGATAAGGAATCCATTCAACTATCTTTCAGTCCAAAGAGGGGTTCAGACCCGAAACGTCACCTATTCCTTTTCTCCAGAGATGCTGCCTGATCCGTTAAGTTATTCCAGCACTTTGTGTCTATCTTTTGAATGAGAGGTCATTGGCTTTCCATGAAAGTAGAGCATGCCCATCAACAGTCTTGTCACAGCTATAAGCCTGCAGTTCAGATGCAGTACCATATATTGGATTGTAAATTTAATCTTCAATCGAGTAAATGTCCACCAGGTCAATGCACAACTGTGGAAGTGACGAGGAGAGCTGATATTTGCAAATCCATTGTACTTTGTAGAGGCACAAGAAACTAAAGATGCTGGAGCAACAAACAATCTGCTAGAGGAACTCAACGGGTAGAGCAGCATCTCTTGGGTAGTGGGTGGTGTGTTAGGGAAGGCTATCGTTTCTCTCCACTCCCGGTCCTGATGCAGAGTCATGACCCAAAATGCCTTTTGTACCTTCCCCTTCACCCTCCCACAGATGTTGCCCGACCCGTTCAATTCCTCCACCAGATTGTTTGTTTGTTCCATCACATTTAGTCCTCAATGGAGCCTGAAAAGAAGTGCCTTGAAAACCTTACTCAAACGCTAACCGGATCCTCAGTAGAGTGATCGCATCTCCTGCCAGTCTGTATCAAATTGCAAAAATACATCTCATTTCACAGTCCACCGGAACAAAATAGCATTTGCACAGAGCTCCACACATGGCAGAGGTCTCATTTCTTCATGCAAACATAGGTTCATAGGTTCTAGGAGCAGAATAAGGCCATTCGGCCCATCAAGTCTACTCTGCCATTCAACCTTGGCTGATCTATCTTAACCTCACTACCCCATTCTCCTCCCTTCGCCCCATGAGGAAGGAAGAACATTTCACTTCTGGTATTATGTGAGAAATGCACAATAGCGAGCTTGCTCACCGGTTGTATCGTGGCTTGGTTCGGCAACTTGAGCGCCCTGGAGAGGAAAAGACTACAAAAAGTAGTAAGCACTGTCTAGTCCATCATCGGATCTGACCTTCCTTTCATCGAGGGGATTTACCGCAGTCGCTGCCTCAAAAAGGCTGGCAGTATCATCAAAGACCCACACCATCCTGGCCACACACTCATCTCCCTGGTACCTTCAAGTAGAAGGTACAGGAGCCTGAAGACTGCAATGACCAGGTTCAGGAATAGCTACTTCCCCGCAGCCATCAGGCTATTAAACCTGGCTCGGACAAAACTCTGAACATTAATAACGCATTATCTGTTATTTGCACTTTATCAGTTTATTTATTCATGTGTGTATATATTTATATAATGGTATATGGGCACACTGATCTGGTTTTTGTAGTCAGTGCCTACTATATTCGGTTGTACTGAAGCAAAGCAAGAATGTCATTGTCCTATCAGGGACACGTGACAATAAACTCACTTGAACTTGAAGGAAGGTCATCAATGAACCAGCTGCAGATTACTGGGCCCAGAATTTTTCCTGCAGAACTTCTGCAGAGATGTTTTGGGGTTGAGCTGATTGACCTTCAATATTGGTTGCTGGATCAATTATAAATTTTAGACTTTTTACATTAGAGATACAGAGCGGAAACAGTCCATTCGGCCCACCAAGTCCATGCCAACCAGCACTAGTACTATGATACATTCTGAGGACAATTGACAGATTATACCAAAGCCAATTAACCTACAAACCTGTATGTCTTTGGAATGTGGTAGGAAACCGGAGAAAACCATGCAGAAATTGAAAATGTGCAGAAAAGGTATACCCTGACATCATTATGATAGGACATATACATATAATAATGAGAGGCATAGATAAGGTAGACAGTCAGAACCTTATCCCCAAGGTGGAAATGTGAAAGACTGGAGGGCATAGCTTTAAAGTGAGAGGGGAAATTTTTAAAGGAGATGTGCAGGAGCAGGTTTTTTTACACGGAGGCTGGTGGATGCCTGGATCGCACTAATGTTGTAGGCAGAGACTATTGTGGGATTCACCAGGCTTTTAGATAGGCACATGGGTATGCTGAGAATGGAGGTGTGTGGGACATATGTGGGCAGATAAGATTAGTTCAACCTGGCATTATATCCGCAGCAGACGTTGTGGGCCAAAGGGATTGTCCCAGTGCTGTTCTTTTCTATAGAGGGGAAACAAGGAACTGCAGTTGCTGATTTACCACGCAGACATAAAAAAATGCTGGAGTAACTCAGCGGGCCAGGCAGCATCGCTGGAGAACATGGATAGGTGGCCTTTCGGTGCAGGACACTTCTTCAGACTCCAGCATTTTGTTCATGTCCACAAGTTAGAGGAGCGGAATTAGGTAATTTTGTCCCATCAAGTCTACTCTGTCATTCAGGTATGGCTGATCGATCTTCCTCTCTCAACACCATTATCCTGCCTTCTCCCCATAACCCCTGACATCCGTGCTAATCGTACGTAGGTTCTAAGATATTAGATATTAATAGGAGACACATGTATTATTCTAAATTAAGGTCAGACAGAATAATACTGAAACTTAAAAAAGAGGGAACATTCAAGAACATACTTGGAATTAAGTGACGCGGGACAAAAAATAGATTTACCACAGCTGGTGCCCTTCAGAAGTGTAGATTTATAAAAAGCATAAAGTGTTTGTTACTCATGATTAGTCCAGCTGAGGAAGATTCTGACTTTCATATTCTGTGCCATGCATGGGCGACATGAATATTTGACGTACAAACACAATGTTAAAAGCTCTCCAGTGTGGGAAGCACCAAACATATCACAACTTGCGCGGCATGATACTTGGGCGACATGGCATGGCGGCAGCAGTAGTGTTGCTACCTTACAGCGCCAGAGACTCAGGTTTGATCCTGACTATGCATGCTGCCTGTATGGGGTTTGTACATTCTCCCCGTGACCTGCGTGGGTTTTATCTGATACTCCAATGACGTACAGGTTTGTAGGCAAATTGGCTTGGTAAAATTGTAAAATTGTCCCTAGTGTATGTAGGATAGTGTTAGTGTGCGAGGATCGCCTGTCAGCACAGACTTAGTGGGCCGAAGGGCCTGTTTCTGCGCTGCATCTCTAAACTAAACTAAACTAAACTCAATGCCTAATCCACTGATATTAAGTAGATCTCTGCATGTCTCCTCCTGTCACTCTTTTCCCTTCATTTCATCTCTAACCTTTGTCCACCCATCTGCCATTCAAACTTCCCCCACCTGTTTCCACCTATCACTTGCCAGGCGTTGTCCTGCCTCCACCTCTCTTCCAGCTTTCTCCTCCTCCACTGCAATCAGTCTGAAGAAGGGTTTCCCAACTTGAAACGTCACCTACCCATGACCTCCAGGGACACTGCCTGACCCGCTGAGTTACTCCAGAGCTTTGTGATCTAAACAAGATTCCAGCATCTGCAGTTTCCTTGTGTCTCGCAATAAACTTTTGTTTGGATCAACGTAAAGTTACGTTAATTGTTCCATGTTATCAGCAACCACATAAAAGAGGTAGACCAGTCACGGGCGGCACAGTGGTGCAGTTGATAGAGCTGCAGCCTCACAGCACTAGAGACCCGGGCTCGACCCTGACCTCGGCTGTGGTCTGTGTGGATATTTGGACGTTCTCCCTGTGACCACGTGGGTTTCCACTGGGTGCTCCGGTTTCCTCCCACATCCCAAACACATGCAAATTTATAGATTAATTGGCCCCTGTAAATTGCCGCTCGTGTGTTTAGAGAGTTGATGAGAAAGTGGGACGACATAGAACTAGTGTGAAGGGGTAATCAATGGTCAGTGTGGATTTGGTGGGCCGAAGAGCCTGTTTCCATGCTAAACCAAACTAAACCAGTCAATCATATTGGGGCCACTGTCTACGTTAACCATTTCTGCTAGTCTGTCATACTGATGGGCTTGTTTATTTTGGAGTCAATTTTCTATGGAAGAACCTTCATTGTCCTACAGATATACTCTATTAATTTACCGATGGAATGTACAATTGCAACCATGGATTTATTTACATAATATCCTGTTGGTATATAAAGCCATTCCAAGTGTCAATTCAAAGATCTGGTCTCCTTTTCCGCTTTTAATTGTTGGAAAATCAGCCAATGTAAACACATTTGGCGACAGAACACTCACTTAAAGGACATGAATTTTTAATGGGAGGGGACTGCAGTTTGAGCACAGGACAGAGATCTCTGCTGCTATCTGATAGAGAAGGTCAGGTTGAGAACGGAAGGAGGTCAGGTAAGAAAAGAACATGACACAACAAAGCTTTCAGGTTCCAGTGCTCTGTGGCTGGCTGTCATGTATGAATGTGCTGCTGTAACACAGCCAGCGTGTTTGGATGTCAGACAATCCCACAACTACCGCAAGCATCGTTTTAATTCAGTGGTCGTCTATTCAAAGAGTCTTGCTTTCAGAAAAGAAAGACAAACAATATAGTTTAAAACACAAAGCGCTGTCATAAATCATCGGGTCAAGCAGCATCTCTGGAGGATTAGTTCACAGATTCACAAGTTCTAGGAGCAGAATTAGCCCATTCAGCCCACCAAGTCCACTCCGCCATTCAATCATGGCTCATCCACCTTTCCCTCTCAACCCCATTCTCCATCCTTGTCCCCGTAACCCCAGACACCCTTACTAATAAATCAGGATAGAGGCAGATGACGTTTCAGGTCAGGACACACGGAACCCAATTCGAAACCTTGCTTATTCATTCCTTCCACAGATGCTGCCTGACCTGCTGAGTAAAGGGCCGGTCCCACTGTACGAGGTAATTCAAGAGTTCTTCCGAGTTCTCCCCTGATTCGAGCTTGTGTAATGTACGTAGCGGTGCTTACGAGTAAAAAGTAACCATTTTTTTCATCACGAGTATTTTGTACTCGTGGACATTTTTTTCAGTGTTGAAAAAACGTCATGAGTTTACCGGATTTCCCGAGTACCTACCGTTACTCGTACGAGCCGCTACGTGACATCCACTAGCTCCTACATACCTGCTACGTACATTACACGAGCTTGAATCAGGGGAGAACTCGGGAGAACTCTTGAATTACCTCGTACAGTGGGACAGGTCCTCAACTCCAGGGCTTTGTGTTTTATTCAAGATTCCAGCACCTGCAGTTTCTTGTATAATGAATACAAGGAACTCCAGTTGCTGGTTAATACAGGAAAGGACACAAAGTGCTGGGGTAACTCAGCAGGTCAGGCAACATCTCTGGAGAACATGTTCCTTGTGTGTCTACAGATCCTTGTGTCTCTAAACAATGCAGTTTATTAGCCATACTACACTTTGATATCATGATATTTGGTTTGCCAAATGCACGCTCGCTACCGTTGAATTGAAACGTCAAAAAAGCATAACTTATCCCAAAGACCAAAAAATGTAGATAATTTTGAAGTAGAACATCAATGGTTCAGTCGTGACAAAACTATGACAATATGGCAGGAGCAATTGTTGATCAATAAGCACGATGAACGCATGGCTCACTTCATTGATTCATTGAATGATACAGCATGGAAGCAGGCCCTTCAGCCCATCGAGTCCGCACTGACCGTCGATCACCCCATCACACTTGTTCTATGTTGTCCCACTTTCTCATGCACTCCCTATACACATGAGGGACAATTTACAGAAGCCAAATAACCACCAAATCCACACGTCTTTGGGATGTTGGATGAAACTGGAGCTCCCAAAAGCATCCCACGTGGTCACAGGTAGAACGTGCAAACTCCACACAGATGACTCTGGAGGTCAGGAATGAATGGAGGTATCTGGCGCTGTGAAGCACTGGCTCTACCAGCTCACTGCTGTGCTACCTTCTAAATTGAGGGAAACACCTAAACTCCTTAGGTTGAGAGTCCATAACATAGAGCATGGAACAGTGCAACATGTGAACAGGCCCTTTAGCCCACCATGTCTGTGTTGCACATGATGTCAAAATAAACTAATCTCATTTGTCTGCACATAATCCATATCCTACCATTCCCTGCATATCCATGCGCAGGGAATATTTCTCAGTTATTGGTCAGGTATCTGACCATCTCCCTACATGTTCAGGTTCTGAGAAGCTATTGGGTTTCAAAACATTTGTGGAGGCTTCCCAAATAGCATAAATATCACATGTTCTCAGGATATCCTGAGGTCACGGAGAGGGCGACATATGATTGCAACTAATTGATTTATTGAGGTAGAACTTTATCTTCTGTTCTTGACCATGTGTTGTAAAGTACGTCCATTGAATCCCACTTCTGCAGTCACTGGAACCAAATGTCAGAAGCAGAGCACACATGACCAAATTGTGCATTCAGCTTACACAATAGAAGATCCATTCCTATATCAATATAGTGGTTACTATTCTAATATTAACCCCAACATTAAATAGGATAATCAACACTCTTCATGATGAATATCTTCATTGAATGTCCCTGTACAAACTCAATACAGGCCAGGTCAACAGATTGGAAAAAGTCACCATCTTCATTTCGAAGAACTCAACTATGGAGTTTACTGGCACGGTCTTTACATCATTTCAAATAACACTTAATATTCTTTGAAATTTGGTTATGTGCAAGTTGCTGGGAAATTTCTTCTCCCTCTTTTTTTTGGTTTTCATCTAGTTAGTAACCAGAGGGTAACAATCTACGATAATAGGGAAAATAAAATGGGGAGTTGAGGAGAAGATATATTAATCGCTTGATAATTTGGAATGTACTGCCTGAAAGGGCTGCGGGAGATGATTCATGATTACATTTAAAGGAAATGTATGGCCATAGAGTCATAGATTTAGAGAGCACAGAAACAGACCCTTCTTGTTTCTGAGTTCGACCCACATAACTTCATTGGACAACCACCTATGTATATAGGGAGTGTCCGAGGTTACTGGGAGAAAACAAGAGAATGCAGTTTGGAGGGAGAGATAGACCAGCCATGATTGAATGGTGGAGTAGATTTGATTGGCTGAATGGCGTAATTCTGCTCCTACCACTTATGATCTTATGAATATCTGCTCTTATCATAATTGTTATGGCTTCCTCATCAAAAATACAACTTCCCTTCCTATGTTACTTGTACCCACTATCATGGTTGTAGCATCTGTAGCCTGGAACAATGAGCTGCCAGTCCTGATCTTCTCCCAGCCATGGTTCTGTTATGGCTATAATATTCCAGTCCTCTGAGCCAATTCTTTCCTGAGTTCATCTCCTTTACCTGTTAGGCTTCTTGCATTGAAATAAAACCAGTCTAAACCATCAGACGCTCCTCTCTCTATTTGCCATACACCTGTTTCTCCTGCGTACAAGACATACTCTCTGTGATTACCGTATTTACCCTCAACCTTCCCTCTGCCTCATTTTGTGCTCCAGGACACAGCCCCAGGCAATCTACTGGCCGCTCCCAAATAGTATGAGCAAATCTCCCTCTTAGGATAGACACAAAATGCTGGGGTAACTCATCTGGTCAGGCAGCATCTCTGGAGAAAAGGTATTGATGACGCTTTGGGTCAATAGACAATAGACAATAGGTGCAGGAGTAGGCCATTCGGCCCTTCAAGTCAGCACCACCATTCTCTGTGATCATGGCTGATCATCCACAATCAGTACCCCGTTCCTGTCTTCTCCCCATATCCTTTGACTCCACTACCTTTAAGAGCTCTACCTAACTCTCTCTTGAACGGCTTGGACCTTTCTTCAGAAACAATCCGGCCCAACCCAAAACGTTACCCATTCTTTTTCTTCAGGGTTGTTGCCTGACCCATTGAGTTCCTGCAACACTTTGTGTTTATCTTCGGTATGTACCATCAGTTCCTGTTTACGCACTTCTTTAGTTTAGCTTAGTTTAGTTTAATTTATTTTGGTTCCGTTTTGTTTCGAGATGCAGCATTGAAACAGGCCCTTCAGACCATCGAGTCTGCATCGACCAGCGATCTCCACACACTAACTCAATCACTCATACAATATTTCAATGATATCCTTGTGTTGCATTGTACAGACTTGGGGGTATTTTTACAGAAGCAAATTAACCTACCAACCGGCACTTCTTTGGAGTGGGAGGAAACCGGAGCACCCGGAGAAAACCAACATGCTCACAGTGAGAATGTACAAAATCCACAAAGACAATACCCGTAATCAGGATTGAATCATGGCTTCTGGCGCTGTAATGCATCAACTCTACTGCCACTGTGCCGCCCAAAAATTGTCTGAGTTGTGATTTATCGATCTCAGATAATTTGCGTAGACTATTGATTGTCAGTTTCCTCTGACTTACTATCCTATCCCCCCCCAAAGATGTTAACTTCACCTCAAAGAGGCTCTCATTTGTAGATAATGCTGAAGGCTTTGTGGCCGCAGGGCTATCACCATTGTACCTGGGCCTTTTGCCACTCAATGTTTACATTCTTCTATCATCCATCAGGAATTTATAGTCCATTTGGCCTTACCCTTCCCCCATCTCACGACTCCTCATTACTTATGCAAATAGAATATACATTGTCAAAAATTCTACATAATATCCCATTTTCTAAATGCTTCCGGTGCACTTTGGCAGATATTGCAAATTGATCTCCGACTTGGCTGAGATGTCAAACAGCAAAGTAACCCGTTTGATTTATGAGGTTGCTGTTTGTAAGTTGTTCCAGGGCACAAGTCAGACATTAAAACACACAGCAGCTGCAATACAAAGCTGCCTTCTGTGCAGTCGGGGAAGGGCTGAGAACAGAAGGTTTGGTTTATATATTCACCAGCCACTGAGAAATTCAATTCCACGTGTAGCTGGTACAACCTACTATTCAACCAGTGTACCTTCCCACCACAGACACAGAGGCTGACTGTGCACTATCAGCAGGGTGGGGTCCACCCAGGGAGCGCATCAAGGCGATCACAGGTGCATAGCCCATAATTTCTTGCCCATTAAATTTAATGAGCGGAAAATCAGGGACAGTGTGGCTGCCCTTATCCGTGGTACATTTTCTTTGAAAGCAGCTCCATGCTGGGACTGTGGAATCAGCCCATCTATTCAGTTCTGCCTCCCCGTCACTGCAGAAATGCCAACAACTGTGGTCCTACACTAGCATGTCACCACTGTCTTTGCTCACCCTAGATTTACTCTGTAAATCCTTTTTAGTTTGGTTTAGTTTAGTTTTTTAGTTTAGAGATGCAGTGCGGAATGAGGCCCTTCGGCCCACCGAGTCTGCGCTGACCAGCGATTCTCACACCCCAACACTATCTTACATACTAGGGTCAATTTACCATTTTACCAAATTTAGTGCCAGATGATGTCCAGTAAAGTCCGATAAAGATAGTCCGAGGGTTTCCAACAAGGTAGATCGTAGCTCAGAGCCCTTCTCTAGTTGTTGGTAGGATGGTTCAGTTGCCCTATAGCAGCTGGCAAAAAACTGTCCCAAAAACCTGGAGGTGTGCTTCTGCACACTTCTGTACCACTGGCCCCAGAGGAGAGAGGAGAAGAGGTAGTGACCTGGAGTGTGACTCCCTCTTGATTATGCTGGTGGCCTGATGGAGGGAAGTGCATTTGAATTGTTGGTAAAATTGGGCTCAATCATTTTGCCCTTCATGGCTGAATCACCTTTCACCATTTGCCTAGTATCTGGCGGTGATGGATTCAAAGGCACAAGTCAGGAGATTACATACTAGTTTACACCACAAAACAAAAGTATTTGGGTCAAGAGGCCTGACCAGTAAATATGCACAGCACAGGCTCTCTCTCATCCACTCTTCAATCTTACTACAACGTTAAAACAAAGATGTTGGAAATCTAAAATCAAAACTGAAAATGCTAGATATACTCAGCAGGTCTGGCTGCATCAAGAGAAACAAGCTAACATTTCATTATGGAGATCTTTTGCCGGAGCTGGGAAGGAGACATTATATGTTCTGAAGTCTGAAGAAGGATTTTGGCCCAAAACTTTGCCTATTTCCTTCGCTCCAGAGATGCTGCCTCACCGGCTGAGTTTCTCCAGCAGTTTTGTCTACCTTCACTTTTCCAGCATCTGCAGTTACTTCTTAGAGTTTATATGTTATTTAGTTTAGAGATACAGCATGTAAACAGGCCTTCCGGCCCACCGTGTTCATTCCGACCAGTGATCCCCACACTCCAGCACTATCCTACACACACTAGCGACAATTTACAATTTTACCAAACCAATTAACCTATAAACCTCTACGTACTGTTAAAGAAGGAACTGCAGATGCTGGAGAATCGAGGGTTACACAAAAAGCTGGAGAAACTCAACGGGTGCAGCAGCATCTAAGGAGCGAAGGAGATAGGCGACGTTTCGGGTCGAGACCCTTCTTCAGACCTCTGGCCCCAGGGGAGAGAGGAGAAGAGGTAACGACCGGGAGTGTGACTTCCTCTTGATTATGCTGGTGGCCTGATGGAGGGAAGTGCATTCGAATTGTTGGTAAAATTGGGCTCAATCATTTTGCCCTTCATGGCTGAATCACATTTCACCATTTGCCTAGTATCTGGCGGTGAGGGATTCAAAGGCACAAGTCAGGCAATTACATACTAGTTTACACCACAAAAAAAAAGTATTTGGGTCAAGAGGCCTGACCAGTAAATATGCACAGCACAGGCTCTCTCTCATCCACTCTTCAATCTTACTACAACGTTAAAACAAAGATGTTGGAAATCTAAAATCAAAACTGAAAATGCTAGATATACTCAGCAGGTCTGGCTGCATCAAGAGAAACAAGCTAACGTTTCATTATGGAGATCCTTTGCTGGAGCTGGGAAGGAGACATTATATGTTCTCGACCCGAACGTCGCCTATCTCCTTCGCTCCTTAGATGCTGCTGCACCCGCTGAGTTTCTCCAGCTTTTTGTGTAACCCCCAACCTCTACGTACTTGGAATATGGGAGGAAACCGGAGCACCCGGACAAACCCACGCGACCATAGGGAGAACGTTCAACCTCTACACAGACACCATCCATTGTCAGGATCGAACCCGGGTCTCTGGTGCTGTAAGGCAGCAACTTTACCGCCCCGAATAATGTTTGTTAAGGCACAAGGAAGGTGGGTGGTAGAGTTGGCACTGATAACGTCATCATCGACAATATGTGCCAAGTGATATCACTGATATCACTGATATCACAGATATCACTGATATTGATTGATTGAATTGATTGAAAGATACAACTTGAAAACAAGCCCTTCGACCATCGATCACCTGTTCACATCAGTTCCATGTTATCCCACTATTCCACTCCCTGCACAATTGGGAACAGTTTCAGCGGGCCCGTTAACCTACAAACCCGCAAGTCTTTGGGATGTGGGAGGAAACCGGAACACCCGGAGAGACCCCATGCACTTACAAGGAGAACATGCAAACTCCACATAGACAGCACCTGAGGTCAGGATCGAACCCGAATCTCTGCCGCTGTGAGGCAGCAGCTAAACTAGCTGCACGACTGTGCTGCCCTAAAATGATATTAAAGACGTATCACCCTCCCACCCTCCCTGCATCCTTACAAGCTTCTTTTGTCACCTTTCCAGTTACGATGATGGGTCTTCAAACCTGAAAGCTCAGCTCTGTTTCTCACCCCACAGATGTGGTCTGAGCTGCTGAGTGCTTGCAGCATTCTCTGTTTTTAATCACTGCATCTTTCAATGCGACTTGCCGCAAGTTCTCAGCAAACTAGTAGGATTGACGCTCTCCTTTGGAGTAGTTCTGTAGATGTGCAAAAGCACAAGTGGCATTTGCCAGGGAGCAGAGGTGGACCAAATGGGTTTGGGTGGAGGAGGGTTATTAAACATTATTTATTAGTTCATTCCACTCCAGTTTTCCTGCTGTACAAGGTACATTAAAAGTTAATATCGACATGCACATCATGGACATATCCCACATGCCTCATACTGGAGCTGTACGTCATTTGTACCGGAGACAGACACCATTTGTATGGGAGATGGTAAACGTTTATGCAGCTCTTGTACCTTTCAGAGATGGAAGAGTAATGAATGCAGGTTCCTCCATCAATAACACAGCTTGTCCTGCTCTCAATATTGTTTCCTCCACAAGGCTAGACAGCCTGCTTACCAACTCTACAGCACATGAGCAAGCTATTGGAAACAATTAAAGCTTACAATCCCAGATATCATTGACTGGTTAGTGTCTCCGCTCTATACGTGTGCGCTATTCATTGTAAAAATCATTTGGTGACACATGCTACACTCTGAAAAAATGATGGACAGATGAATATGATATCTGAATTTAATATTTAAGAAAGAACTGCAGATGCTGGAAAAATCGAAGTTAGAATAAAAATGCTGGAGCAACTCGCTCCATAGATGCTTCCTCACCCGCTGAGTTTCTCCAGCATTTTTGTCTGCCTCTGAATTTAATATAGTTGGATGAGTGGGTATTTTCTACGAGCATATCTGGCAACCAGATTTAAAACAAATTAATTCATGGGTCCTGGCCATCACAGGCAAGGCAACCATTTATCACCCATCCCTAACTGCCTTTGAACATGACTGATTCCTGAGCCATTTTAGAAGATGGGTCTCATCCATTTCAATCACTTATTGTAAGAGCAGTAGATATCCTTTCCTGGAGGCCAGTAGTGAACTGGATGTGGTTTACACTACAATCCAGTCATTTAATGTCCATTATTTTTTGTGTAGTTCAGATTGACTAAATTAACTTAAGTCTCATCGGGGACCCTCGGACTATCTTTGATCGGACTTTATTGGCTTTACCTTGCACTAAATGTCAATCCCTTATCATGTATCTGTACATTGTGAGTGGTTTGTTGTAATCATGCATTGTCTTTCTGCTAGCAGGTTAGCATGCAACACGAACAAATGGTTTTCATGGTACCTCAGTACATGTGACAATAAATTAAACTGATAAACTAAACTAATATACAGTAAATCACAATTAAACTGTTTGGTAGGTATGGCCACTAAACCAGACTTTAGGTTTACTGATAAGGAAATGTGTGGCACAGTGGTGCGGTGGTAGAGTTGCTGCCTGACGGCGCTCGAGACCCATGTTCAAATCCTGACCACGGGTGCTGTCTGTACTGTGTTTGTACGTTCCTCATGTGACCATATGGGCTTTCTCCGTATTCCACACTCCAGAGCCATACAGGTTTGTAGGTTTTTGGCCCGAAACGTCGGCTATCTCCTTCGCTCCTTAGATGCTGCTGCACCCGCTGAGTTTCTCCAGCCTTTTGTGTACCCTCGATTCTCCAGCATCTGCAGTTCCTTCTTTAACAACAGGTTTGTAGGTTAATTGGCTTCGGCAAGTTGTAAAATTGTCTCTAGTGTGTGTAGTTAGTGTATGGGGGGATCACTAGAGTGGAACAGTGGGCCGAATGGCCTGTTTCCGTGCTGTATCTGTATCTCCAAAGTAAAGTCTAAAGAAGGATAAAAAATGCTGGAATAACTCAACGGATCAGGCGGCATCTCTGGAGGATGGGGATAGATGATGTTTCGGGTAGGAACCGTTCTTCAGTGATTATGGTAGTGCGATGTGAGGGGGAAAGAGAAAGCTGGAAATGAGGTGAGGCAGGACAAAGCCTGGCAAGTGATAGGTGGACTGCTTAATTATTTAGTAATGTAATAAGTCTGCAATTCTATCTTTGATAACCAAGTAGAGAGATGGCCAAAGGTTTAATCCACAACCTTTGCTGAGGTAGATGATTTGAGGTGGATTTTGAAACTCACCTTCAGAAGTGCAGCATTCCTTCAGTACTGTTTTAGCATTTTGAAGTTTCCATTTGGATTTCAATTTGCAACCTTCTGACACAGAGGCAAGAGTGTTCCCACTAAGTCGTAGCTGGTATTTCATTATGCTATTAGCAATGACAAATATAAATATTTGAATACAAAAGCAAAAAAAAAGATTCTTCAACCTCCATTACCTGCCAATCATATGTCCATCAACCAATTAATTATCTTTGTATTGATCATTTGTACTTTTGGATGATGCAGAGCTTTGTGAGTTTCTGGTTTGAATAGAGTTGTTTATTATTCCGTGGTTTTATATGTGGGGAAGCTGTTATTGCTGCTACAGGTCCACCACCGATTTTACAGCATCCTTGGTTTCAGAGCCTTTCTGGATTATTCGTTTTGCCAGACCAACAGAGGGCACGGCATCCGAGAAGAATCCAGCGGTACTGGAATGGTCTACCGAGGGGCCGAGATATCGGCTCGCAATGTTGGACAGGCTAGAGTTTTATTCCTTGGAGCACAGAATGATGAGGGGTGATCTTATAGAAGTGTATAAGGTCATAAGGGTAATAGATAGTGTTGATGTACAGAATGCTTTATCCAGAATGGGAAAATCGAGAACCAGGGGACATAGCTTTTAGGTGAGAAGGGAAAAATGTAATAGGAACCTGAGGGGCAACTTTTCATGCAGAGGATAGTGGGAATATGGAACAAGCTGTCAGAGAGGGTAGTTGAGGCAGGTACTATAACACAATTTAAAATATATTTTTATAGGTACAATGGATAGGAAAGGTTCAGAGGGATATGGATCAAATGCAGGCAGGTGGGACCAGTGTAGATGGGGCATCTTGGTCAAAATGGGCAAGCTGGGCTGAGGTGTTTGTTTCCAAGTTGCATAACTCCATAACTATGATTCCTCAAATGCTTTGGAAATCTCGAGGCCATGCGTCAGGAGCACACAAAAGCAATGAAAGAGCGGACCATCTCACCCACACCCACACACCCACCCTGTCAGCCACACTTGCCCCTTGTAAGAATCTACAGCTCCCACATTGTCCTTGTTAGCCCTCTCAGGGCATATTAAATTGGAGAGGAAGTGAGTCATCCTCAATTCTGGGAGACTGCTTAAGAAGAAGAGTTATTAAACTGGAACCTTGTCCGTAGCTCTAGGGATATGTTTACGCCCAACCACAGCACCAAGGGAACTGAAATTCAAGTAATTAAATTAATCTGGAAATGAAACCTAGAACTAGTCATGACTACAAAATTATTTTAAATACCCAGTGGCCCACAAACATTCATTTGGAAGGAAATTTGCAATCCTTACCCAGACACATTCTAGGGCGTGCACATTCACAGTGGTGCAGCAGGAGAGTTGCTGCTTCACAGTGCCAGAACGCCAGGTTTGATCCTGACTACGGGTGCTGACTGTACGGAGTTTGTACATCCTCACTGTCATCACATGGTCTTTCTGCGGGTCCTCCCACACTCCTGGCGTATGGGTTTGTAGGTTAATTGGCTTCTGTAAATTGTAAATTGCCCCTAGCGTGTAGGATCGTGCGAGTGTACAGGCTGATCACTGGTTGGTGTGGACTTAGTGGGCCAAAGGGCCTGTTTCCTTGCTGGAAGTCTAAAGTAAAGTTTAATGCAATTGACTTATATCTGAAAAAAGGTCTCATGTCCATTCCCTCCACAGATGCTGCCTGACTTGCTGAGTTCCTTCCGCACTTGTGTTTTACTGAAAATTGCAGCATCTGCATTCTCTTGTGACATAAATGCCTTGCCTATTCAGGGGCATTAGAGATGAACATTAAATGCTGGCTTTGCTTGTGTCACCTGGGTAAATGTAGAAACAAGATAAAATGATCTTGCAATCTTGGCCGACCAGTCATGTTATACTAGCTGTTGGATTAACACTAAAATTACTCAGTGGTGTCGCCATAAAGCCTGTGGCATAAACATATATTCAGTGACATTTCCTCAATAGCTGTAACATTGTATTCTGCACTGTTTTTCACCTTTGCACCACCTAGTGCACTGCTCTATTGTATGATTTGACTGGAAACATGTCACTGTTTCTCAGTACACGTGACATCTATCTATCTATACATAACTAAAACTCTGATCTTGTGCTCTTCCGGTTTGCGTTTTCCGGAATGGGAGGGGGAGTTGAAGTGCTGAGCCATGGGGAGATCAGGTTGGTTAGTGCCAACCATGGCAGAGGTGTTGGGCGAAGCGATCGCCAAGCCTGCGCTTGGTCTCACCGATGTAGGGCAGCTGACACCCAGAGCAGCGGATGCAATAGATGAGTTTGGAGGAGGTGCAGGTAAATTTCTGCCTCACCTGGAAAGACTGCTTGGGTCCTTGGATGGATTCAAGGGGGGAGGTAAAGCATTATCACAGATGAGATATCTCTGAAGTTAAATTAGATCAGAGTCCCACCTATCGTCTGGGGTGGAGGCACTAGACTCCGTGTTGCTGTTTTTGAAGAAGATGTATAAAGGAATGTACCTTTAGAAATGAAATGACGAGGATTTCCTTTCGTCAGAGAGTCGTGAATCTGTGGAATTCTTTGCCACAGATGACAGTGGAGGGCAAGTCATTGGGTATTTTTAAGGTGCAGATTGACAGATTTTTGATATCTACGGGTGTCAAGGGTTATGGTTATGGTATGGGGAGACGGCAGAAGAATGGGGTTGAGGGGAAAGATAGATCGGCCATGATTGAATGGTAGACTTGATGGGCTGAATGACCCAATTCTGCTCCTTGAACATGAATTTATGAGGGGCAGCATGTAAATTCTGAGATTTTTGTTTAATTCTCCTTAAAAAGCTAATAATTTAATATTTATAATTCACTTCTATTTACACCTCCTCGAGGCTTTCCCTCGTCACTTGGCACCTTTACTTGGCTATCATTACTATCTTTAAACATATTTTACCACTAACATTTCTTAGTTCAGATGAAAGATGATCAACCTGAAACATTGGTTGTTTCTTCACCAATGCTGCTCAACGTGCTGAGCTGTTCTAGCATATTTTATTTTATTTTAGTTTACTTCATTATTGTCACATGTTTGTTTGCATGTTAGCCAGTCAAAAAGAAGACTATACATGAATACAATCAGGCCGTCCACAGTGAAAGGATAAAGGGTACAACATATAGTGCATTAAAGTTCGATAAAGTCTGATTAAAGTTGAACAGTGTCTCTCTCCTACATTGATACCATATGGCTTTGATAGTTAAGTTTACCAAGGTACGGTAAAAAAGCGTTTTTGTTTGCATGTTATCCGGTCAAAAAGACTATACCTAATTACAATCAAGCTCTCCACAGTTTGCAGATTAAGGATAAACTGTATAGCATTTAGTGCAAGTTAAAGTCTGATTGAAGATAGTTGAAAGGTCTCCAATGAGGTACATGGGAGGGCAGGACTATAGGATCTTTGGGCAGGACCGCTCTCCAGCTGATGTGAGGACTGTTCAATTGCCCGATAACAACACGTTTTTAACATCCACAACAGTTTGCTTTTGAATCAGAGTGGCAACCTTGTTAATATGGAAGGGATTTTCCTACTTTTCATGAGTTTAGAAAAACTGTTTCTCTTTTTTAATAAAAACAAATTTAACAGGATAGTTTCCTGTAATGCATTGTTGGTGGCTGGATTGCCAAATTACCAAGTCCCAGACCTAATAATGAATGATTCCTTCAGTGAATTAGCTTCCTTACTTGCGATGTGCAGTGTACACTATATTACGTGCTGTATAGATATGTGGACTGTGCACAATGGCAAATTTATCCTGTTCATGCGAGTGACCTTAATAATCAGGAGCCATGCAATCACTCATGTTCTGTTGGGTTCTCACCCACCCATGGGACACACTAATTATGCACCAGAACTTGAGATGTTTCCTGAATATATTTGGGGAGAAAATAATTTCAGATTTTTTTGATCATTCATTTGTGAGCACTAATCAATGTCTGGTTAATTATTCATCAGGATATTTTTCATCCTTGTTTTGTTGTTCAAACGTATGTTTCCTTTTCCCACAACTTTACTGCTTTGAAAATGAAGAGGGGGGTCTCTAAGGAGTCTTCAACTGTCTTGAATCCCGCATACTGTTCAAATCATCCCATTTCATGTTTATTCCAGAATTTAAAAAAAAGACTTGCCAAAGAAAATGTTCATTGCACCAATTAAGGGTGATTTGTAATTCACTCCTTATTTTCGGAACCATGCCTGAAGTTGATGTATTTATGAATAAATAGGAAAATAACCCCTCAAGCCTATTGTTCAGTTTGATCTGGGCTGAATTTAGTTTAGTTTAATTTAGTTTAATAATATTGTCACATGTACTAAGGTACAGTGAAAAGTTGTTTTTATTGCATGCTAACCAGTCAGAAGATAAGACTACACATGATTACAATTAGGACTTCCACAGTGTACAGATAAAGAATAAAGGCAATACGGTTTACTGCATGTCCAGTAAATCTGCATAAAGACAGTCGAAAGCCGCCAATGAGATAGATGCCAGGTCAGGACCGCTCTCCAGTTGGTGATGGGAAGGTTCAGTTGCCAGATAACTGCTGGGAAAACACTGTCTCTGAATCTGGAGGTGTGCGTTTTCACACTTCCGTACCTCTTGCCTGGCGGGTGAGGGAAGATTATGCTGGGGACCTCGACGAGCACAACCAAGGATGCGTCTAACCCCGCTTGCCTTTATAACCCTCTATAACCCTCTATAACCCCTCACTTCCCTCACCAAACCAAACACTGTCAGTCTCTGGAGGGAATGGATAGGTGCAGCTGATAGAGCTATTGCCTCACATCACCAGAGGCCTGGGTTCGATCCTGACCTCAGGTGCTGTCTGTACAGAATATGTACTTTCTCCCTGTGACCCCGTGGGTTTCCTCTGGGTTCTCCAGTTCCCTCCCACATCCGAGTAAATGTACAAGTTTGTTGGTTAATTGGCCTCTGTAAATTGCCTCGTAGGGAGTAGATGTGAAAGTGGGAAAGCATAGAGCTAGTGTGAAAGAGTGATCAAGGGTCAGTGTGCACGGTGGACCTAAAGGCCTGTTTCTTGCATAACTAAACTAAACTAAACTAAACTAAACTAAACTAAACTAAACTAAACTAAAATAAAATTTACAAATTGATTTCAGATCACTCTCAATATCAAACAATATTAGAGAGATTTCCCTGATATTATCTCTGAATATCCGTAGCTAATTTTAAGGTCATATCACATTTTTTCCTCTCTTTATTTCCACTCTCCTTTAATGATGGTCCTTAAATAGGAATACATGGGACATAGAACACAGAAACAGACCATCAGTGCAAAGAGTTCATGCGGAAATTATACTGCACCTGAGCTTCTGCCCATCATCCTTTATCTATCTATCAGCAACCTGAAGAAAGGTCCCAACCCTTAACATCACCTGTCCATTCCCTCCAGAGATGCTGTATGACCCACTGAGTTGTTCCAGCACTTTGTGTTTCACTCAATTTCCAGCACCTGCAGTTCTTTGTGCCTACCAAGATAATATTCAATTCCCTTCTTAATTATTTACGTCCAACCTCCCCTTTCTTGTCCCTCTACATTAACCATTCCCTGGGGTTTTGTGATTTCCATCTTCTCCACACTCTTTGGATAAAGAGGTTTCTTATGAGTTTCCCCACAAGATTTCTTGGAAGCTATTTTATGACAGCCACTAGCAATGTTCTTTTCCACCCTATGCTTTAACTTTCAAAACATCTTCCACAATCATAAAGAGCTCTATTAGGCCACTCTTCAGCCTTATTCTCTCAAGATAAGAAACATTGTCAATTCAGACAAGGCTTTACTTTAGACTTTAGAAATGCGGCATAGAAACAGCCCCTTTGGCACACCGAGTCCATGCCAACCAGCGATCACCCCATGCATTAGCACTATCCTACCCAATAGGGACAATTTACAATTTGCAGAAGCCAATTCACCTACAACCCCGCAAGTCTTTGGAGTGTGAGAGGAAACCAGAGCACCTGGAGAAAACCCACGCAGTCACAGAGAGAACTATAATCTCTGTACAGTCAGCACTCGTGGTCAGGTTTCAACTCTGGTCTCTGGTGCTGTAAAACAGCAACTCTGCCACTGCATTAGTGTACTGCCCCTAATGCATATTCTTGCGCTTCTGGTGTCATTCTTTGAACCTTCTATGTGTCCTCTCCAGTAACTCTACATCCTTTTCAAAATAAAGTACAAAGAATTGTTTGCTGGATTCATAACACAGCTTGCTGTTCATTTATATCTCCCTAGAAATAAACTCAAGTGCATGGGTTGCCTTGTTTGTTTTATCACCTTGCAAACAAAACATATCGTATGCCTTTCGGTGATGGGAGTCCAAGGTCTCTTCATTTCTCTACCCCACCTCTTCTAAGTAAGAAATTATCTCCCTATTATTTCCACCAAAACGTACTATCTCACGGTTATGAGTATTTGTCAATTATTTGCTCATTCTTGAAGTAATTAGTCTCTTGTGTTTTGTTGGAATGTTGCTCAGTATAGACTTTCTCCCCTAGTTGGTGTCAACCACAAATTTAGAATTGATTTTGATTCTAAATTCAAACGGTTATTAAAATTTGTGAACACCCTGATCCGAGAGTCCACCGGCTAAGTTTATCATTGCGAATACCTATCCTTTCATCTGCCCTCCGCTTTGTGTCCCAAAGCCAACTAACAATTCATTTTACTTTTTGTCACCTGACATTCCACACTCTGCCCATGGAGTCTTACAGTCACACAGTGTGGAAACAGGCCCTTTGGCCCAACTTGCCTACATCGACCAATATGTCCCATCTACCCTAGTCCCAACTACCTGCATTTGGCCCATATCCCTCTAAACCTGTCCTATCCATGTACCATTCTAATTGCTACTTAAACATTGCAATAGTCCCTGCCTCAACTATCTCCTAAGGTTTTCTCCCTTCACCCCAATCCTGTGTCCTCTGGTTCACAATTCCCATATTAATTTATTATTGGGTATTTTTTCAAATGTCTTTTGAAAAACCAGATAAATAGGTGTACCACATTACCACTCTCTTTGTTGCATTTTCTAGAAGTTTGAACTATATTGAACTATAATATACATTTGGACAGGTGCATAGAAAGAAAAGGTTTTGAGGTAGTATAGAAAGGAACTGCAGATGCTAGTTTATACTGAAGATAGACATAAAGTGCTAGCGTAACTCAGCGGGTTAGGCAGCATCTCGGGAATTTTGAGGGATATGGGGAAATAAGGGCAAATGGAACTAGCTTAGATGGGGTATCTTGGTTGTCATGGCTGAATTGCTGCATGAATCTATGACTATGACTCTATGGTCAAGAGGTCAAGAGTGGTTCTACTTTTGAAATCCACGTTCACTATTCATTATTAAACTTTAAATCTGCAGATGTTATTTTGTTCTCTAATATGGATCCTGTTATTCTTCATTCCATCAATGCACAGCCGTGGTCTTGATCAATGTGGAGCAGACACAAGGGGGCCAGATGTTGTACACCTGAACCTAATTCATATGTCATTATGATATTATAGACAAATCTCAAACACTTCACTCAGATAACGCCTTGATCTTCCATTTGTGAGGGGTCATGTTTCAGACTCATGAACTATGGAGTTTTATTTCACCTGGTTCAGATCAACACCATTGTTTCCTGTATCTCTTTATCTTTGAATTTGGTCAAATTCAAATCACATTTTCAAATCTATATCTATCTACCTATACTATTACTAAAAGTCTAATCTTGACCGCTTCCTGTCTATGTTGTAAATACATTTTAGAAAAAACGCTACCCTATATCGCTATACTTTTTTCACCATCTTACTCACCGTCCTCCTCTCCTCCAACCGCCCCAAGGTCTTTTCCGATCGGTGAAATAATAAAAAAGTTATGAATGTTTTAAAAATCGTAGGATCAGCAGATTGGTCTTCTCGCCTGTCAGTCACCATGCTGAAGGTAACGCCCCATCCGGGGGGGCAAGAGAATAAAGCCTCGGAGGCCGGAAGTGAGTCAGTCTCCTCAGAAGACTGTGAGTGAGAGTTGAGTCCAGAACTGTGAGTCTACGCTGTGCTTCTTGGACTGAATTGAAGGATTGGTTTGCACTGTGCTGCTTGAACTAAATGGAAGGGTTGGTCTGCACTGAGCTGCTTGGACTGTATGGAAGGGTTGGTCTGCACTGAGCTGCTTGAACTGAATGTCGCGCTCATTCCAGAAGTCCCGCTCACTGTGGAAGTCCGGCTCAGGGGAGAGACCGCGCTCAACTGCCTGAGTAGATTCAAGAGAGTGTTACTGTCATATATATGTTGTGTGTGAGTGTGTGAGAGTGTGTGATGGATGGTGTGAGTGTGTGTGTGAGAGATGGTTTGTGTGTGAGATGGTGGGTGTGCGTGTGAGATGGAAGGTGTGTGTGTGTGAGATGGAGGCTGTGTATGTGAGTGTGTGTGAGATGGAGGGTGTGTGTCTGTGTGTGTGTGAGAGGGAGTGTGTGTGTGTGTGTGTGTGTGATGGAGGGTATGTGTGTGTGTGTGAGCCCACCAACCGTGAGTGAGTCAACTGCCAGCCCACCAGCCGTGAGTGAATCAACTGCCGTGATTGAGTCGGCTGACAGCCCACCAGGCCCAAGTGGCTGAGCTGCCAGCCCACCAGGCCTGAGTGACAGAGCTGCCAGACCACCAGGCCTGAGTGACTGAGCTGCCAGCCCAATAACCATTCGACCCACAATGTCCATACTAGACCTCTGGAAACCAGTCCCTTCAGCCCACAACACCCATACTAGCACTCCAGAAAGCCATCCCCCCCCCTCCCCCACTGGCCACCAATATTGGAATTGGTAGAGAGGTGGAATATTGTGTTGGGGGACCAGCCCTCCCATGTGAACATGGGACTCAACGGGTCCCACTTAGTCTAGTAACACTTTAAAATCTTCCCATCCACACATTTTGAACATTGTCAGCACGAACTCGGTGGGCTGAAGCGCCTGTTTCTGTGTTGTATCTCTGAAGTCCAAAGTAAAGACTAAAGTTTGTGTTGATGGTATGTGGAAGAATCAAATGACATTACAAGTAAAAGATCATGATGAAAAGCTTTCATCATGAATTTGATGCTGGAAATCTCACGGAAACATAGACAATTCCATTTCTCCCATGCCCGACCTGCAGAGTTCCTCCAGCAGATTGCTTCTTGCTCCAACTTCCAGCATCTGCAGTCTCTTGTGCCTTCATGAGGAATATATTTTTGTCGGCATCTGGTGTGCTTCAACTGAGAGAGCGATGTAGAAAGATTTTTAAACGTGATCAAGAATGTGGAAGCGTGACTTAAAGTTTACAGGATGGAGATTTCCACCAGAACCTGGACACTGATGTTTCAACTAATGGGACAGTTCTGATGATGATCTGCATTTTGTTTCAGAGAAAGGATTGAATTAATGAAGCAACTTTATGATTGACAAAATCTGAAAGCGATTGGACGTAATGAAGGATTATTTGAAATGCAATCTTTAGAGATACAGCGTAAAAACAGGGCCATTGGCACTCCGAGTCCGTACCGACCAGCAATCCCTTACACTCAGCATTATCCTACACAATTTTTTAACGATCTTTACCAAAGGCAATGAACCTAAAAACCTGAAGGTAGACAAAAATGCTGGAGAAACTCAGCGGGTGAGGCAGCATCTATGGAGCGAATGAAATAGGCAAAGTTTCGGGTCAAAACCCTTTTTCAGACTTGATGAACCCTTCTTCAGACAATGAACCTACAAACCTGTATGTCTTTGGAGTGTTGGAGGAAACCGGAGCACCCAGGGAATACCCATGTGGTCACGGGGAGAATATACAAACTCCATACAGACAGGATCGAACCCGGGTCTCTGGCGCTGTAAAGTAGCAACACTGCGGCTGCGACATCATGCCACCCATTGCAGTCATCGCCAAAAATACAGAAAGCACACAGCAAGCTTCCGCATTGAGGAAAACAATATGAGGATGACAACATTGATTGATCAAAGGATGCAGCATGGAAAAAGACTCCTTGGCCCACTGAGTCCCAACCATTGATCACCCGTTCACACTAGTTCTATAAGATCACATTTTTACATCCACTCCTAATGCACTAGGGGCAATTCACAGAGGCCAATTAACCTACAAACCCGCACGTCTTGGGGATGTTGGAAGAAACCGGAGAACCCAGAGGAAACCCATGTGGTCACAGGTAGAATGTGCAACACTATACCCGAGGTCAGGATCAAACCCGATTCTCTGGTGCTGTGAGATGGCAGCTCCAGGAACAATGCCACTTGCTGCCCAGGCAATAATAACTAGGAAATCTTTATCAGTAAAAAGGCACAAATGTGCTGGAGTAACTCCGTGGTCAGTCAGCATCTCTGGAGAACATGGATAAGTGATATTCTGGGTAGTCTTTCGGACTAATTGTGTGGGGGGTGCGGGGGGCGGGCGGGGGGGGGGGGGGGTTGTGGAATAAACGCTACGTGGGGCAGGATATAGCATGGCAGGGTGTAGGTGGAGGGAGAGGGGGTGGAAAGATTTACAATCAGTCCGATGATAGGTCCTAAGCTGAAACGTCACCTATCCATGTTCTTATGGATGCTCCTAGTCAAGCTGGGTAACTCCGACACTTTTTGTCTTATTATTGTAAACCAGCAACTGCAGTTACATATTTCTACAATCTGTATCACTGATATCAATTGGGGGGTCATTGCTGGCCAGGATATATTGGACACCTCCCCTACCTTTCCTCTAAAGAGTGCTGGGAGGTATTTTTATGTCATGCTGGGTGATTAATCCAAGACAGAGCCTACAGTGGTGCAATAGTCTCTATATTGTGCCATGACATGTCCTAGATTTTTTATTTTGCGTGGAGTTAAACGTGCAACCTTCTGAATCAAAGGCATGAATGTGACCCAAAAGTGACGCAGATGGATTTAAAATTAGAAGTTTAAGACGGTGTGGAATTTGTGGAGGTCTCGTCACCTGCTTGCACGCTGCACTATGTAGGAATCATTTTCTGATTGGAACAAATAAAAATGAGCCAGGTGCTACAAAGGGTGATGGGTGTATGGAATGAGCTGCCAGATGAGGTAGTTGAGGCAAGGACTATCGCAATGTTTAAGAACCAATTAGACAGGCACATGGCTAGTTACAAGGATATGGGCCAAATACAGGTGTGGGACTAGTGTAGATGAGACATGTTGGTCGGTGCCAAAGGCCCTGTTTCCACTCTATGACTATGCTACGTATGTTGGAAACCTGATCAACTGCAACAATTTTATCAAGAAGCAACCTGTTCTGGATTACTCAAAAAACACTTGGATACTCTCGGATGAAACAATCTTGTACCATTTCAGCTGCATTAAACAGATAAAAGGGCCTGAAGGTGATGGGGGAGGGAACAAGCACTTAAGGGGTTAAAGGTTATTTCAATTTGATTGCAATGGCTCATTTACTGAAGCCTCTGCTTTTAAATCAGCCCAAGTACACAGAGAGAGCAGATGATTGATTTTGAATTTATGAAACTACCTTACAAAGGACAAGCAGAATGGCTGGAGATGGGAAAATCACAGCCACAATCAATTTGTCAGACAAACCCGTGATCTTGGAGGTGGTATTGCTGGATTTTAAATAAAGTCTATTTTTTTCAGAAGAGAGCGGCGACCTCACTGTCTGCGCTGGGCTCATATTGTCACAATGACATCTACGCCCTGCAAGCCTTGAGTGTGTTCCAGGGTCAAATTCCGTCAGGATAGTGACATAAATCACCCCACATCAGATTTCTTCCCGGATTTCCAACCACATCTGGCTTTTTAATCCATTCATGGGGTCACTGGAATCCATTGACTCCATCTGCACCTCGCGCTGCCTCGGCAAGGCCACCAGCATAGTCAAGAATGAGTCGCACCTCAGCCACTCCCTCTTCTCACCTCTCCCATCGGGCAAAAGTTATAGAAGTATGAAAGTGCACACCTCCAGATTCAGGTGTTGAATGAAGTGTGAAGTCTGAAGAAGAGTTTCAACCTGAAACGTCACCCATTCCTTCTCTCCAGAGATGCTGCCTGTCCCGCTGAGTTACTGCAGCATTTTTTGTCTACCTCCAGATTCAGGGACAGTTTCTTCCCAGCTGCTATCAGGCAACTGAACCATCCTACCAACAACTAAAGAGTAGTCCTGAGCTACTATCTACCTCATTGGAGACCCTCAGACTATCTTTTAACAGACTTTATCTTGCACTAAATGTTCTTCATGTTATTTCCTTCACCATGTATCTGTACACTGTGGATGGCGTGATTGTAATCATGTATTGCCTTTCTGCTGACTGGTTAACACGCAACAAAAGCTTTTCACTGTACACGTGACAAGAAACTAAACTCAAACTCATTAAAATGGTGGCGTGAAAAGAGACCCATATTCCATCTGCAGGAAGGAACTGCAGTTGCTGGTTTATACTGAAGATAAACCTATCTGAAGCAGGGTTCCAACCCAAATGAAACCTATTCCTTTTCTTCAGTTGCTGCCTGACCTATTCCATTACTCCAGCACTTTGTGTCTATCTCCCATATTCCATCTGATCAGCAACGAGCTCAGACTAATCTCACTTCCCTGTTCCCTCTCTGTGACCTTGACTGATATTGAGTGAAAGACACTGCATGGAAACAGACCCTTCGACCTCCCAAGTCCACACCGACCGTCCATCACCCATTCACACTGGTTTTATGTTGCCCCACACTAGGGGCAATTTACAGAGGTCAATTACTCCCACATCTTTGGGATGTGGGAGGAAATAGGAGCATCCGGAGGAAACCCACATGGTCACAGGAAGAACGGACAAACACCACACAAACAGCACCCGTGCTCAGAATCGAACCTGGATCTCTGGTGCTGTGAAGCAACAACTCTACCAGCTGCACCACTGTGCCGCCCCTTGTGGCATATCAAGTGTTCCTATTAAATGTGGTGCGTTTTTTCCTCCTCCACCATTCTTTCAGGCCTTCAGTTCCAGAGTGATGTACATTTAGAGTGGTAAAGAAAGCCACATAATATGCTCGACTGCAAGGGCTGGGATATTGCGTATAAAAGTCAGGAAGTCAAAATGCAATTCTATAAGACCTTTGAAGCAGTGCATACATTTTTGGTTACCCCCAATACAGGAAGGATGTTGAGGCTTGGAGTGCAAAAGAGGCTTAACAGAATGCTGCACGAAATAGGGGGTATTAAGTACAATGAGCACATGTGGGCTGAAGGGCCTGTTCCTGTGCTCTATTGTTCAATGTTGTATGTTTCCCACCACTCCCTCCTAATCATTATACCGCTTAGCTCTATATGCCCTAGCAAAGGAAAGTAGATTATTACTGCTTACAGTATTTAGACCTCACACAAGTCTATCCTGTTCAATCAAATCACCTCAGCTTCCTTTGGTCCAAAGCCAGTCTTTAGGAAAACACTAAATGCAATTGGACAGGCAATAAATTGGCCTGATTGTTACCCAGGGCCCTTGTTGTGTCCTCACAGGAAATATATGGGAATAATATTACATAATTGTCCTTGTTTGAACATGTGATCCAGTTCCCACTCTGCATAGTCCCACCAGCTTTCACCAGGAGTCTACTACCAACTCAAGAAAGATAAAAGGAACAGCTGAATAGTCAGAATAATGGTCCCAACCCAAAAACACCACCGATCAATGTCTTCTAGAGATGCTGCCTGACGCGCTGAGATACTACAGCAGCTTTTTACAAAGGACAACTCAAGTTCCAAGCATCAAACGTGACACGGGTGGCACACTGGCACAGCTGGTAGAGCTGTTGCCTCACAGCGCCAGAGACCCCAGTTCGATACTGACCTTGGGTGTTGCCTGTGTAATATGTGCACCTTCTCCCTGTGACCGCGTGGGTTTCCTCCGGGTGCTCCGGTTTCCTCACACAACTCAAAGACATGCGGGTTTGTTGGTTAATTGCCCCTAGTGTGTCGGGAGTGGATGGGAAAGTGGGATAACGCAAAACTGTGATAATGGGTGGACTAGGTGGCCCAAGGGGCTGTTTCCATGCTGTATCTCTAAACTAATGTAAAATGGGACAAAACTGAGAGTAGTCAATTGCAATAAGCAAATATTTCTGTCAACTCTCCACCTCCTCCTACCCCTTACCACCTTCAGTAAATCATTTAAACTGTGCGATGGAATGGGATTCAAAAATGAGAAGAGACACAATTAAAAATGCATAATCTCAAAAAATAAGATGTGGCAATTAGCAAAATAATTCAGAAGCTTGTGTTAATTATATAAAGCAAGGTGAATTTAACTGTTCCCCTGAATGTATGTCTACACCAAAAAGGAGTTGGTTACTTCAAATGTGTGCGTATATGCTGCCTTATTTCAGAGACAGGGCTAAGCCTGGCTTTCAGATAAAATCTGCTTCCTGTTCTTCTTAAAAGAATGTAGAAGTTTTTTCAAGATTTCAGCAGTTTGTTTTGCAATTTGGCATATAGTTAAATGTCTTGCTGAACCAATGGAAGCGATGAATGGATGGGGGTGGGGGGCTGGATGTTTCCGTCTGAGATTTTTCTCTTGTTATAAAATTCTTTGTAATTTGTTTTGGGCCCGCATTATTAATTTTCTGATCCTTCTGATCTGAGGAATTTTTGCATCCGTTACAATATCTATGCACTGAAAAAAGGCAGAGATTCATTTTGCACACTGGTAGCACTGAACACTCCGAGTTCAGGTATAATTGGTGTGAAATGATGGGATGCTTTCGCTTAACTTAACAATTTTCAGGGAAGCATTTGTTTTTGCATCATCTTCCAGCTCCAGTTATAGTGTCTTTGAGTCATACAGCATGGAAGCAGGCCCTTCAGCCCAACATGCCCACACTGACCATGTACACTAGTCCCACATGCCTGCGTTTAGCACATATCCCCTCTAAAGCTGTCCTATCCATGCACATGCTAAATGTGTCTTAAATGTTGTGATTGTACCTGCTGTCCGCTGATCTTCCTGGCTGATGCTACTAAACCAATACTGAGTGTTTGAAAGAATGGCCTTTTTTGCAGAGAATAACATAGTCAATGCAAAGACCCCATTAATCTGAAATCATATTTGACCTTAGGCAATGACAATACATTGGACCTTTACTCCACCATAAATCCAGAATTCATTTGACATAAACCTAAAAAGATAGTCACGGTACTTCACTGAGTCATTAAAATAATCCAAATTAGGATATCCATAGAGGGCGACTAAATGTTTGACAAAGGAGGTTACAGATGTAAATGGTAAGGTAGAGAAGTCTCGAACTTTAGACCTTGACAGCTGATCAGATGACCAACGGCGGGGATAATAGTCAAAACTTTGCATAATTAAATCTAAAAATGCAAAGAAGCTAGAGGTGTTTTGAGATAAGTTTGTACAGTATATAAAATATAATATATATATATTGTTTCCATTTAAAAAAAATATATATATATTAAAATATATATATATACACACACACACATATATACATATATTCACACACACACACATATATATATATATATGTGTGTGCTGCCTGTACAGAGTTTGCACGTTCTCCATGTGACCACGTGGGTTTTCACTGGGTGCTCCGGTTTCCTCCCACATCCCCATAGACTTGTGGTTTTGTAGGTTAATTGGCTTTGGTAACAATTACAAATTGTCTCTCGTGTGTAAGATAGTGCTGGTGTATGGGGTGATTGCTGGTCGGCATGGACTCGGTGGGCCGAAGGGCCCATTTCCACACTGTATCTCTAAAGGCTACAGTCTAATGTAATATGTAAACTAGGTCTTTCCTTGGTGAACCAACATCTGCAGTTCCTCATTTCTACTATATAAAAGCAAGTCTATGTTTTCAAGGAATAATGGAATAGTACAGCGCAGAAAGCCAATTAACCCATTGTGCCACTGCTTGTTCTTTGAAAGCACCATCTAATTAGTTCCACTCCTTGTCTTTTCCCCACAGTCCTGCAAATTCTGCTTCGTCCAAGTATTGATCGAATTCCCTTTTGGAAGTTCCTACAGAATTTGCTTCCACCACACTTTGAGGCTGTGCATTTCAGATCATAACTTGCCACGTAGCATGTTTTGCCTCGAACTCCTTCAGAAGCTCAGTATTGATGGGAGTGGGCCAGTGTACTGAACCAGGAGAGAGCTATGGTTTCTAGGCTGCTGCCTTAATTAGCTGCTGCTTTCACCTTCTCGCTAGTAAACAGGTCCCAGATTACGAGCAGGTCTCCAAACACATGTGAGGTGCAACTTGAAGTTTACAGAACTGAAATGGAGGGTAAAAGTTGAATACAGTAAATCATATTCCACACAGCCAGATCTTCACTGTGAAAAATTGTCCAGAATTCAAGATCAATTAGAGGTTTCAGTCAGCAGGGTCAGGTGCACTGCAGACTTAAGAAGTGTCTCTTCACTGTGGTTGAGTGTATTGTTCTGACATTGAGATTAGGTCAATTGTTGGGGCAGCGCAGAGCTGAGAATGCCCCAGCTAATCCTCGCTATTATTTGACCCTGAATCTGTATGAGGCTGATACTGAAACTGCCTACAAGGATGGAGAAAACATTCCCTTTACCAACACTGACATACCACACCTTCATTATTCCATAGCTTATTGCTCCTCTCTCAATTATCATTGTAGTTCTATTTAAATCGGAAAATAAGCCGCATTGCTCATGGTTTTAAGCAAAAAAGATTGCAGTAAACAATGCTGAGTTTGTGCTTGGTGTCAAATGAGCTCCTGCTGTAAGTTGATTTGTTTTTTTTATATAAATAAATCATTGTTTGAGTTCAAGCTAAAATCAGTTTTAGAAAACCACAGTTGCGGCTGCAGTGAATAAGGAGAATGTTGCTCTTCGAGCTTTCAACAGTAACAGCTGCGATTATATTGCTCTGCTAACACAGAAAAACATCCCAAGGCACTTCACAGGAGTGTTGTCAAACAAAATTTGACACAGATCCGCATGTGAGCAAAAGCCATGTGAGAGATAAAGAGGCACTTCAAGTATTATGTCTGAGCCGATAGTTTGGAGAGCAGAAATTGGTTCAGAAAGAAACATCATCTGCCTGTATTTTTTATGTATAAATCATGCACGACAAGCACATTGGGCATGTTTGGAAGTATTTTTTGCTCCTGTTTCCGACAGTGGTTTTTTGCTCATGGGGGATTTGGAATTGGGCAGCTCTGCCCCAGTGTCACGTTCCCCAGTTGTATTTTACACATGTGCTGACGTCATGGAAATGCGCGGTATGCCTTTCTGACATTGACAGGAGGGTCAAAAGGTCGAGAACTGCGATCTTCAGTTCTCGGTTACGCCAAAACAAGGAGCCAACCAGGCAGCAAGTTCGGAAGGTGGGAGGTTTAAAGGGCCCCCTCAGGGATATAAGTTGGTCCATATCTACCTCACATTGATTTCCATTTGCCTCCCTCCACAGATGTACAACAATGGCAAAGATTGAAGCATTTATGGGGTGGCACGGTGGCACAGCGGTAGATTTGTTGCTTACAGTGCCAGAGACCTGAGTTTGGTCCTGACTACAGGTATTATCTGTACGGAGTTTGTACATTCTCCCTGTCACCGCATGGGTTTTCTCCGGGTGCTCCGATTTCCTCCCATACTTCAAAGACATCCAGATTTCTGGGTTAATTGACTTTGGTAAAAAATGTAAATTGTCCCAAGTGTGTAGTGTGTGCTAGTGTAATGGGGATCGCTGGTTGGCACAGTTTGTTGAGCTGAAGGGCCTGTTTCCATGCTGTATCTCCAAAGTCAACTAAATGAAACTAAAATCTATACCCCACGTGGATTTCCAATCTACAGATGCACAACAATGGCAAACATTGAAGTATTGGTGCATGGTTGATCGATGAGGCGATAGTTTTATTACAGTGCAAAATCTATCATGGCACGAGATTTGACCTGGGTTCAATCTCAATCTCAATTGACCGGGTTCAATCCGGAATCCTGGTGATTCCTGTGTAGGGCTTGCACGTTATCCCTGCAACCGAATGTGTTTTTGCTCCAGGTATTCTGGCTTATTCAGTGGCGCAACGATAAAGTTATTCCCATACAGCGCCAGTGACCCGGATTCGATCCTGACTATGGGTGCAGATCCTGTCTGTACGGAGTTTGTATGTTCTCGCTGTGACCGGGTGAGTTTTCCCCAGGTGTGCTGGTTTGATCCCACATTCCAAAGACATGCGGGTCTGTACGTCAACTGGTTTCTGTAAATTGTCTCTAGCGTATAGGCTAGAACTAGTGGACTGGTGATCATTGGTCAGCATAGACTCGGTGGACCGAAGGGCCTGTTTTAACGCTGCATCGCTAAAATAATTTGCCGCTTTGTGTTGCCCCCAGTATGAAGGAAGATGGTGGAAAGTGGAAGGAGTTGATGGGAATGTGGTACGGGTGGGGAGGGGCATCGTGTTACCCTCCTTTGATTTCCCTCCTGCCCTCCCCCTGCCATTCCCCCAAACCCCCTCCCCCTTCACTGCTCTCCCCACCCCACGCCCCTCCCCCCACCTCCATTTTCTTTCATCGCAGCAGGGTTTCTATTTCTCTATTTGATCTTTGTCTGGTGTGAACTGCTGTACAGTTGTTTAACCATGTCATATCGTTATACAGTTACTTAGGGATTATTTTAGTTGTGGCTTAATCTTTCAGCTCCCCTGTGGTTTCACAGTATCCACAGAAGAGCCATTAAATCATTGCACTGCACAGCGGATATCGGTTTTCACATTGCTTCCATGGGTTTGTAATTAGATATGGCTGCAAAATATTTAAAGTAAAAATTGGGTCTCTATTCATTCTTTTGACTTCCAGGTGACATATTTTAAGGGTTGCCTTAAGCAGCTGCGTGGTTTGGGGAAGGTTAATAAGGGAATAGATCCCCAATGCTATATTAGATCGGCATTGGAACTCTTCTGCTGTGGGTTTCCAGACATTGCACAAATAGACCACCAAAGGTCAAATAAAGGAATCAAATAAACCAAAAACATGTTCATAAGTTCATAAGAGCATGAGGCCATTCAGCCCATTGTGTCTACTCTGATCTATCTTTCCCACTCAACCCTACCCTCCTGCCTTCTCTCCATAACCTTTGGCACCCTTACTATTCAAGAATCTGTCAATCTCTGCTTTAAAAATACCCAATGATGACCTCCACCGCCGTCTGTGGCAATGAATTCCACAGATTCATCACCCCCTCACTAAAGAAATTCCTCTTTATCTTTCTAAAGGGCATCCTTTAATTCTGAGGCTGTAGCCTCTGGTCCTAGAGTCCCGCTAGTAGAAATATCCTCTCTACTTCTAGTCTATCTAGATCTTTCACTGTCCAGTAAGTTTACATATACTCTTCAAGGCTGATATCCCCAAACTAAATAAATCCCTGTGCTGGATTGCCTGTGGTTAAAGATACAGCAAGTGAGGCGGCATAGTGGTGCAGCTGGTAGACCTGATGCTTCACAGTGCCAGAGACCCGGGTTCAATCCTCAGCTCAGGTGCTGTCCATGTGGAGTTTTCTCGTTCACCCTGTGACAGTGTTTTTTCCCTCCTTACGGACAAACGCACATGTCTTTGGGAAATGAGAGGAAACCGTACCACCATGTAGGAAATCTATGTTGTCACAGGGGGAACGTGCCAATTCCAAGCAGACAGCACCTGAGGTAAGGATCGGACCCGGGCCTCTCGTGCTGCGAACCTCTACAAGTTACACATCGAAGCCCCCTTAATTTATAGGTGAATTATCTTCCATCCAACCTCACGCTTCTATGTGTGGGAATTTGTTTCCAACCTTGCTGCCCCTGCACAACTGCATCCTCTGCCCCTGATAACTCCATCTGTGGAAAATCAAAAAGGTGAGGGTGGGGGTGGAGTGAGGTGGGGGGGGGGGGATATTTAATAGGAACCTGAAAGGCAACCTTTCGTATATGGTATATGGAATGAACTGCCAGAGTAGTTAGTTGCGGGAGGTCCTAACATTTTAAGAAACATTTGGATGGGTACATGAATAGGATAGGTTTAGAGGGGCCAAATGTAGGCAGGTGGGACTGGTGTAGATGGAGCAATGTTGGCTGGTGTGAGCAAGTTGGGCCGAAGGGCTTGTTTCCATGCTGCATGACTCCGTGACTATGAAAATCAATTTTTGGTGTGTTTAATGATTGCTTTAATTTATCTTAATGCCACATTGGAATTCAGGCATCGCATGAGGGTAAAATAAGAAGTAGCCCATTGTCGGTTTGTCCCATTTGCAGGCAGAGGATCTAGTCTGTGTTCACCACTGGCAGCTGTTTGCTGAGTGCACAGCTGCTGGCCCATGTTATGCCCTGTCCAAACAGACGGGTCAGATACGTTAAAGTCAACCACGGGGTTGGAGTACTTGGCAACACACAAACATTGAAAGTGCTGGGAGATGGTCAGTAATTCATGCTCTGGAACTGATCCATGGGGGAAGCAGCTTTCTTCAACCCTGTCCATAATGGTGGATTTTGACCACGTGTGAGCAAGAAATGAAGGATAGAGGGTGGATTACAGGGGGTGGGGAGGGGAAGGCGAGGGGAAGTGGGGGGGGGGGGGGGGGGGAGCGGGTTACGAGATTGATATTGAACATACTCCATTCTCAATTCTTGTCATTAGAATTGCAAAAATTGAAGGTGCAATCTACAAAATAAAATCAATGATTTTTCAAGACATTTATTGTGTGCGTGTGTGAGTGTGTGTGTGAGTATGTGTGTGAGTATGTGTGTCTGCACAAGTGGCTGTGTGTGTGAGTGTGTGTGTGAGCATGAGTACATATATTAGAATGTATGTGGGTGAGTATACACTTTTGTGCTTATGTGTAGAAACAAGGAACCGCAGATGCTGGTTTAAAAAAAGGACACAAAGTGCTGGAGTACCTCAGTGGTCAGACAGCATCGCTAGACAACATGGACAGGTGACATTTTGTTGGGACCCTTCTACCTTTGTGCTTATATGCAAGGGAAGACACGTTTGTACATATAATACTTGTCAGGGTGAAAGATTTGGGAATGTATCAATTTTTTCAGAAGCTTGCTTGTATATATAGGAACAGCAAATGGCACAAGTAAATCACAATAAACTCAGTCCTGGAATTCTGCTGATGTTTGTATATTAACCAAATTCTAACTTCAATGTGGTATCATTGCTGGGGATTGTGTGTAATTATATGTGTCTTCAGGTAAATGCGTGCGTGTGTGAATAAAACACAGAGGGCAAGTTCATATTTACAAGTCACAAGGACATCAGTGAATTAAATGTTTCAAGTGTCTAGACATGCAAGCAGTAAAAGGCTAATCGTACTTTCTGGAATTCCCATCTCTCGATGCAACAGCTCTGTATCAGCTTATAATGCAATAGAAACATTAATGTTTTATTCCAAAGGATTACTTTCCCCTCCTTTATTGAGCACAATTGATGTCCGTGCAGCTGAAAGCCCGTCTCAGCGAGGCTGCAGAGTTGAAGAGCTATTGAGGCAGTGGCTATAATTTATATTGACAGAGTTGTCTCTCTCTGGGCTGTGTGCAATTACAGGTGTTCTCTTTAATTGCAGGGCGACTCAAATGGACAATATTTCTTGCACAGACTAAATTGTTTTGAATGTCCTATTTTAAAGGGCATTCAGTCCACATTGTAAAGATGGTTTGCAGGCCATTGTTGGGCCATCAATTCCAATGGCAAGCATATGTAAATGGTCAATTGATGAGACACGGAGGTCAAAGGAGACACAGTTGTCAGAGCTGACAAAACAAACACATCGGAGGCCTATTCTCCTTCTTCATACTGAGCTCGGGCTGACAGGTGATGACGCATTGACAGGAGAGCCAAGCATTCAACGATGAGGTTATTGGCACACACTCCGCCATGATTCAATAGGTCTACAAATGCTGTCACACCACAGACATGTCCCTGCCATTGTAATGTGATAGCAAGGCCAATGACACCTGCTAATAAATGAGTAGAGAAAGGAAACAGGATGAAGTGTGTGCAAATAAGCGACTGTTGAAAGAAAGTGCCTGCGATTGCAAAGCACCTTTCGCAACCTTAAGACATCCAAAAGTGCTTTTCACCCAGTTAAATACCTTTCTAACACTGCTGGGTTACTCCAGCACTTAGGCCGGCATGGTGGCACAGTGGTAGAGCTGCTGCCTTACAGCGCCAGGGACCCAGGTTCAATCCTGTTGATGGGTGCTGTCTGTATTGAGTTTGTGCGTTCTCCCTGTGGGCTTTCTTCAGGTGCACCGATTTCCTCACACTCCAAAGACCTACTTTATAGGTTAATTCGCTTTGGTAAAAAAAATTGTAAATTGTCTCTCGTCTCTAGGATAGTGCTAGTCTACAGGGTGATCACTGGCCAGCGCGGACTCGGTGTGGGCCGAAGGGCCTAAATCTCTAAATTAAAGTAAAGTTACTTTGGGTCCTTTTGAATAATAACCAGCATCTACAGTTCCTTGTTTCTATCTTTCTAACACCCTTGCAATAATTCATTATATTTTCTGCACAATGGGGCAGCTGTGTCGAGCTTCCTCCTCGCAGCGCCAAAAACCCGGGTTTAATTCTGACTTTGGTTGCTGTCTGAGTGGTTTACACCTACTCCCTGGGACTGCGTGGGTTTCCCCTGGGTGCTCCAGTTTTCTCCCACATCCCAAAGACGTGCAGATTTGTAGGTTAATTGGCCTCTGCAAATTGTCTCCTTGTGTGTAGGAAGTGGATGCAAAAGTGGGATAACAAAGAAATAGTGTGAATGGTTGGTTAGCATGGGCTTGGTGGGCCGAAGGGCCTGTTGTGTCTTTCAATCAGTCAATCAATCTCCAAGTTAGAACTGTTGATGTCGGGGGAAATTATCTTTTACCTTCTCGCCACTGAGTATTTCCCATAGAGGTTATATCGCTCCTTGTATACAGTTGAAGCACTTGTATTTGTTAATGCTTCTTCTAGCATGGATTGCCAGCTGTGGATAAGCTGCTCTTCATTGATTTTATTCATCAGAATCTCACATGCATGTTTTATCTTCCTTTGCACATTTTTTTTGCCATGATGTTGGAGTGCAGAAGGAGGCCTTCTGTCCTCTGTGTCCCTAGTGGCTCTTTTTTGGGGGGTGTCAAATTAATCCCAGTCCTCCACCCTTTGCCTATAGTTCTGGTGTTTGTCAAATCATAAGAATGTAAAAACACCTTCCTATAGGATATCTGGTCAATCAATTTCAACTTTTGCGTCTCTTTTCTAGCCCATGACTTGGAATCTGTATCTAAATGGAGCTACAGTATATTCATAGCGTCATAGAGCGTGGAAACAGGCCCTTCAGCCAACTTGCCCACACCGACCAACATACCCCATCTTCCTGCGTTTGGCTCATATCCCTCTAAAACGATCCTATCCATGTACCTACCCAAATGTTGCTTAAGCATTGTGATAGTATTTGCCTCAACTATTTCCACCGGCAGCTTATTCAGTGTACCCGCCACCCTTTGTGTTGCAATAGTTACCCCTCAGGTTCCTATTAAATCTTTCCCTCCTCACCATAAACCTATGTCCTCTGGTTCTTGATTTCCCTACTTTGATCCAGCTGCCTAATCAAATATCCTCACTCTAATCAACCATATTTCTTTAACTAATAAATGGAAATATAAATGACTTTTATCCTGTTCTGTTTAGGTCACCATAGAGGAGATTGATTTTTAATCTGGGAACACTCCTGGAAGTATGTTACACAAGGCTGATTTGAGGTTCTTTCATAAGCCTTGACACTTGAAGGCTGCTCATTACAGGAACAGCACCAGTCTGCTTTAGAAGAAGACATGACCAGCGCTACTTAGGAGCACTTTTACCACTGGTGCGTTGATGTAGTGGGGAGTTGTGAGGGTGGGTGGGAGAGGAGAGGAGGATGATGGGTGCGAAGTCCATGTCTTGATTGTGGCATTATTTATAAAACAACAGATAAATGCCCTTGACTGAGGGAGGCCATGAACCTGTGGAATCCTGCAATGGACTTGCGAATCGCAGATAGAACGTAGAACGGTGCAGCACACACAATGTTTGTGCTGAACAAAATGCCAAATTAAATTGATCTCATCTGCCTGCACAACAGACCTTTAAAGAAGCATTGTGCTGCTAAAATTTTTATTAACAATATTAATGTCCAGAGGATATAGGTTTAAGGTGAGGGGGAAAGATTTAATAGGGCTAACTTTTTTTAATACAAAGGTTGGTGGGTATATGGAACGAGCTGCTGGAGGAGGTAGGTGAGACAGGTACTATCGCAACGTTTAAAAAACATTTAGACATGTTGCTGATAGGATAGGTTTAGAGGGATATGGGCCAAGCACAGGCAGGTGAGACTAGTGTAGATGGGACATGTTGGTCGGTGTGGGCATGTTGGGCAGATAGGCCAGTTTCCACGCTGTATGGCTATGGCTCCAATGTTTCTTGAAAGGATCATTTCACAAAAACTCTCCTCATGAAATATTTTCCCCATCTCTCTGAAAATGTTGAGAGATGTCGATGGTATGATTCCACAAGCATTATGAGCATTGATTCTTCACTGTGAGTGCTGGCAGACGATTCCCTGGCAAGCTGCAATATTGTGTCCAATAGCTCTTAGCCTGTTTGTAGCAGTTAACAGCTTTCGTATATATCAAGACTCCTGTACATCACACAATTTCTGATCCCCACCTCGTGGGCCTGTCCCACTAGGGTTCTCATAGGTTGTAGCCGGTGTTGACCGATTAATTTCTTTGGCTCGTTGGGAAAATAAAAAGTAAGCAGTAGTTTTCAGAACCAAGGATAACCGACTGGTAATGTTAAATGTCCGCCGAGCTTCACAGCCGTGTATCTCTGGCTTCTTAAAAGTTGTCCTCACTCCTTCTTCCCCCCTTCTCCCCCCTCTCTGTCTCCTTTCCCCCCCCCCATGACCCCCCCCCCCCTCTTTTAAAGGACTTACTTAGCCGTCTTAATTACAGTGCCAACCTTCCTGTTCATTGCGGTGTGTGTCTGTTTCACATTGGCTTTGCATTGTGTGAATTTTAATCAGACAGTGCTCCCCCCGCTTGCCCTGTCCCCCGCCTGCATAACGGGCTGGTGAAGGAAGCGATGTGTTTGTGTGTGTGTGTGTGTCTTCCCCTCTGACAGTTGCCGTTCCAGTTGCTGCTTTTTCAGGCGCTTGACAGTCGCTGGCAGTCGCCTGAAAAATCGCCTAAGTGGGACAGGCCCATTAGGGTTTAACGCTTTCACCTCTTCAATGATTTCCATGGATCTCACAATCTCTCAGCATTGTTGACATATTAGGATCATATTAAAGGCTGCACAGTGGTGCAGCTGACGGAGCTACTGCCTTACAGTAGCTCCATAACTCTGTGTCAACAGGTTCGATCCTGATCTTGGCTGCTATCTGCATGGAGTTTACATGTTCTTCCCGCGCTCCGGTTTCCTCCCACTTCCCAAGGACGCGTAGGTTTGTAGGTTAATTGGTCTCTGTAAAATGGCCCCTAATGTGTATAGGGAGTGGATGCAAAAGCAGGATGTCAGCAGAAGGGCCTGTTTCAATGCTGTATCTTTCAATCAATCAAAACCTCCCATGGTGTTTCACAGTAATGTAACCAGACAAAGTCTGACACAGAGCCACGGAAGATACGCAAAGGCCTGGTCTAAGAAATAGAATTTGAAATGTGTTCCGGAAGAAGAAAGTGGGGAGCGGCTGGGATTTAAAGGGGTTGAGCAGCTAACAGCATGGTTGATGATATGCAAGAGACAGAGCTAGATCAATGAAGCGTTGCAGTGCTGGAGGAAGTTACAGAGATATGGAGGGGCGAGATATATCTTACGGCTGCTATTTTCATCGAGGAAGGGGAAAAAAATGCCTTTGAGCATCTGATTGCTTTATTTTTGCCAACATTAACACTTTTGCACAGTTTAGGTGGGCTGAATCTGCCGTGACCCAATTTTTCAGGAAGCCACCCTGTTACTGTGCTGACTGGTTCTGACAAGTCTCTTGTGGACCCAAACTACACGCAGGGAAGGAGAGAGCTCAATGGACTCATTGCTTTACTGGGGGAGAAAAGAAAACAGCAAATCACAGCAGTCTCAAAAACATCGGGTAAGTCAGAAAACAATGCACGATTCATTAGTTTCAGAAGATCATGTAAAAGAGGATATGAAAGCCACTGCCTGTATCATGCCATTTAGTGTTGAAGTATACTTGATCCAGGTATTGACATCGTAATGGAAACCCAAGGAACTGCAGATGCTGGAATCTTGCGTATAGCACAAAGTGCTGGAGTAACTTAGCGGGCAAGGGCAGCATCTGTAGAGGACATGAATGGGTGACGTATTGGGTCAGGACCTTTCTTCAGACTCAGTCCTCCACAGATGCTGCCTGAGCTGCTGAATTATTTCAGCACTTTATGCTGAGACATATCTTGAGACTTATTTTTGGCTTCTGGGATCTGTACGATGTAACAAATGGTAGTCTACTGAGGCTTCTGGTCATTATTGTCATTATTTTAAACATGGCACTGATCTAATGAGAGATGGCCTGTTTCTACCAGGAGGCCAGTTGCCATTGCACTCTGGCACTGCCGCAACACAGTCAGAGTTGGCATATTTTATTTGGACCCAGTGTTGACATTTGCTAACTACTAGTTAATTGCTTGTCCCCTGCCGAGAATTCTTTAATCAGGACTGATGAGAAAGTGGAGCTCTCTTTCTGTTGGGTGCATAAGGTGAATAGCACAGCAAGACATAAGTGAGAGCTAAGAAAATGCAATTCATTTACAGTGGATCAGACTTCTGTTCAGGCCAGAATTTCTTCTTATTATTTCACATGATGTGGAGGCTCCAGGCAATACCTGCATTTACTACCCCTTTTTAATTACCTCCAAACTGAGGAAGTCGTGAAGGGTTATGAAGAGAGGACACACAGAGCTGGAGTAACCCAGTGGGTCAGGCAGCATCCCTGGAGAGCATGGATAGGTGATGTTACTGGTCAGGACCCTTCAAGTTAAGAACATTGAGGAGTCTGGAGTTACACCTAGGCCATGCTGCAGATGTCTTTCACTCAAGAACATTAGTTAAGTAGTTGAACTTCTATGATTGTTGGGTAATATTATAATTACCATTACGCATACTAGCTTTTAAAATCTTATTTAATTATAATTTAAATTCCCAGGCTATCATTTTGAACTTGTGTCTCCAGATTCATCTGCCAATGTTCCTGATACTGGTTCCAGGAACGTAACCACTAAACTGTCATGCCCTATATGGGTAGCACCAACAACCAAAGGCAACACAATGGTGGAGCAAGTAGAGCTAATACCTCTCAGCGCCAGAGAGCCGGGGTTTGATCCCGACCTCGGATGCTGTCTGTGTGGAGTTTGCACATTCTCCCTGCGACCGCGTAGGTTTGGTCCGGGTGTTCCGGTGTCCTCCTACATCCCAAAGACGTGTGGGTTTGTGGGTTAATTGGCCTCTGTAAATTGCCCCAAGTGTATAGAGAGAGGATGAGAAAGTGGGATAACATAGAACTAGTGTGATCGATGGTCGGCGTGGACTCGGTGGGCTGAAGGGTCTAATTTCCCAGCTGTATCTTTCAATCAATCTAATCAAAGGTAGAGTTAGATATTAATTATTACCTATTGCCAGTTACCCTTGAACAGGTGGTGGTTAGTGACCGCTTTGAACTCCTGCAGTCCTACTGTTGAAGGTGGCTGGGGAGTTCCAGGATTTATGATGAAGGAATTGTGATGTATTTCCAAGTCAGCTTGGAGGGGAACCTATAAGCTAAGGTATTCCCTTTACCCTGCTGCCCTTCACCTTGTAGAGGTTGTGTGTTTGGGAGCTGCGAGTGAAGGAGACTTGTTGGTGTGCTGCATCGCAATTGCAGATGGATAAAGGAATGAAGGTCAAATTGATAAGATAGGAAATACAATGGGGAGGCTTCTGCAGAGCATAAACACAGACAGGTTGAGACAAACAAACACCTTTAGTATTGTAAATCACATTTCATTCCATTCCCTGTAAGATTACAAATGCAGCATTCGCATTGTGAAACAGCAATAAAAGTGTTATTTTCATTTCATTTTCCTTTTCCTTTTCTTGCATAATTAATATTTTACGTGTGTTTGAATTCTTTGAAAGATACAGCATACTGAGTCCAGTCCCGTTCTCACTAGTTCTATGTTATCCCACTTTCTCATCCACTCCCTATTCACTCAGGGCAATTTACAGAGGCCAATTAACTTAATAAGTGTGCATAGGTGGTTTTGATACCACTTTAGCATTGGGTTTGGTTATCTTGGTTATGAGCTTGTCCAGGAACTTTGTGTATTAACAGTAATTCAAACTTGTTTTTTTAATTTTAATTACAAAATGGCATGAACATTTACATCCCCTTTGATCCACATTCTCAAAGCCTTCTGATTGGGATTGTTGGTGAGATATAGTGACATTTCCTCATCAGCTATCAGCGTCCCAATTACTTAGGAGCGCTGACAGTTACTCAGACCAAAGCACTGGTGAATATTGTGATTTTGTTCCTAAAAGTTGATTTCTACAGCCAGGCACCATGTTACTGTTGTGTTTGAATGGCTTACTATGCCTGATCTCTAGTTTTTTCAACCATGAGGGAGACTGCTTTGCAAATTCTGGTGATCCCCATGCTAGTCTATTGTGAACCTTCCAAAAGCCTGCAAGGCCCAATCTACCCGAGTCGGCAGGAGGCTATAACCTTCTCTCACCGTGCCTGAGCGTCTTAATCACTCACCTGTTTTGACTACACTGGTCGCTTTTCCACTTCACTGGAGAATAAGACATAACAAGAGAAAGCTCTTGGATAAAGGTATTTTTTGGAGTCAAATGTTTCATTGAAGCATCTTTACTGAAGGTGATAAGTAACAAGAAAATCGAAAACATCAGGTTACTTTTAATGTAGGTCATGGAAAACTATAAAAAATGTCAAATTAATCCAAGACACCGAGATCTCCATTATTTGAGAATAAATTATCAAACAGAGAAGGGGGGAATATGTTTAAAATGCATTTTAATGATTTCTGTAACTGGAGTCAATTAAATGAAAACAAAAATGAAACAGCCAATGCTGGAATGCTGAAATGAAAATAAAGTTGTGAAAACTTGCAGTAGATCAATGAGTATCCGATCATACAGGGTGGCACACCAAGGGTGGCACAGTGGCACACTTGGTAGAACTGTCTCCTCACAGCACCAGAGATCAGGGTTCAATCCTGACCTTTGGTGCTGTCTAGGTTTTGATGTGGAGTTTGCATGTTCTCCCTGTGACTACATAGATTTCCTCCCACATCCCAAAGATGTGCTGGTTTGTAGATTAATCGGCCTCTGTAAATTGCTCCTAGTGTGTTAGGAGTAGTTGGGAAAGTGGGATAACACAGAACTAGTGAGAACAAGTGATCGATGGTCAGTGTGGACTCAGTGGGCCAAAGGGCCTGATTTTGTGCTGTATCTTTAAAACATTTCAATTAATTCAAAACGGAATGACTTGACTCCTTGGTACCTCGAGAATCTGCTACCTAGCTTCTTATTCCTTAATGAGAAACTCCATTCTGACATCTCTCCATCTCTCTCAGTCTCTCTCTTCCAACACACTCTTTAAAACTCATTATTTTAATTAAGGATTTGGCCACTTGGGTGTCAAAGGTTATGGGGGAAGGCAGGAGAATGGGGTTAGGAGGAGAAGATAGATCAGCCATGATTGAATGGCGGAGTAACCTTGATGGGCTGAATGGCCTAATTCTGCTCCTATCACATGACCTTATGACCTTATTACTTTTTCTAATAATTTTAATATAATGTTGCACATTTCTTTTGATAACGCTGCGTTGAAAAGTTTTGAAAGCATATCTTTATAAATGCAATAAAAACAGAGAATGGTTCCAACACTCAGCATTCGTGAAAGAGAAACAGTTAATGTTTCAGGACAAAGACCCTTCTATCTAAACACCATCTGTCGCTCGCAATGCTTTGTACAGAACAAAGTGAAATTATCATTTTGGTCTCTTCTGATCTGTGGTGCAGTTCCAAAATTTCTGCTTGGTGTAATAGCCTTATACATCAGGGAAACAGGCCCTTCGGCCCAACGCATCCATGCTAATCAAGAAGTTTATATATGAGCTGGTTACACTTGGCTGTGTTTGGCGCATATACCTCTAACCCATTCTATCCATATGCCTGTTCAAGTGTCTTTAAAACATTGTAATTGTACTTGCCTCCAGCAGCTCATTCCATATACCCACCACCTTCTGTGTGAAAATGTTGCCCCTCAGGTCCCTTTTAAATGTTTCCCTTCTCACCTTAAACCTATGTCTTCTAGTTTTAGACTCCCTTATCCTGGAAAAAAGACTGTGACCATTCAATTTATCTATGTGCCTCATGATTTTATATATTGCCATAAGGCCACCCCTTAACCTCTTATGCTCCAGGGAGAAAAGTCCCACCCTATCCACCCTGTACATATAAATTCAAGCCTTCCAATCCCAGAAAAATCCAGATGAGATGGAAATCAATAAATTGCAGCTGCTGGAAATCTGAAATAAAAAGGGTCTTTGATCTGAAATGTTAACTCTGTTTCTCTTTCCATAACCGTTGCCCAATGTGCTGAGTGTATCCAATATTTTCTCTCTCTCGTTCCAGATAGTAGTTGTAAAGTTGGACTTTAATGGTTCAGATTCCATCCTTATATTTTATTCATAAGTTGAAATTGGTCATCATTAAAGGGCCAACATTTACTAAATGTCGCTTACTGCCCTGTGTAAGCTGATTCTTTCAACTACAGGTGACCCTTGAATTATGGGGTGGAGCCACTGATGAAGTCCTGTCATTTATGCAGGCGTCAGGTGGCGTGAAATGTGAATAAATTAATATTTCATTGTAGTTATTTGCTTCCTTTTCACATCACTTCTGTAAGATTGTATTAGCTTAGATGTGGCATCATGGTCAGCATGGATGAGTTGGCCAAAGTGCCTGCTTGACCTATGACTCTACATTTTTGGCTAGTGATTTGTGAATTACGTCAGGGTGAACCTCTGTTACCCAACCGGCCATATCGGAGGAGTTTGCTTGTACCCTTGTCTGTGTGGTGAATGAGCTTTCACAATGATAATTCAAGATTTAGAACAACAAGAACCATTCCATGAAAGGGTGGTTTGCAACTCGGAGGGGAATCTGCCACAGAAGGTAGTCGAGGCCAGTTCATTGGCTATATTTAAGAGGGAGCTAGATGTGGCCCTTGTGGCCAAAGGGATCAGGAGGTATGGAGAGAAGGCAGGTACAGGATACTGAGTTGAATGATCAGCCATGATCATATTGAATGGCGGTGCAGGCTCGAAGGGCCGAATGGCCTACTCCTGCACCTATTTTCTATGATTCCATGATTCTATGTATCTTCTGATGTTCCCTTGCCTTGGTCCATCTCAGACTTCGTGGGTTTGGGAGGTACTGTGGAGGAAGTTCATGTTCGGGCTCAAAGAGGGATTGTCAATGAAATGGTGGGGTCATTGAGTCATACAGTGCAGTAACAGGTCCTTCAACAAACTTGTCCATGCCGATCAATATGCCCCATCTAAGTTCAATGGTACAATGGTTTTAGCCCAATTTGCCCGGATTTGGCTCACATCCTTTTAAACCTTTCCTATCCTGACGAATGATTCTATAAGAATTATCTACAACTCTCTGCAATATTGTAAGCTGTCTCCCGATGTGGAAACTCTATGATTTAAGATATGTGGACATGTGAAAGTGAGTTGCTATTGCTCCAACTTACACCTCCCATCATGTTTGAAGTTGCAGCGACAGTCTATCTCAGTAAATGTGAGGAAAAGGTTTTCCTGACCTTGCTTCAATGTTATTGAGCTTTTTTCCCGTGAAATTGTATTAAAAATAAACTATCAGTGTATGCACAACATCAATTCGCACCTTTCCTCTGAGTTTCTAAATACCAAGGCACTGAGTTCTCGAAGAATCTGTAAGATCTATCCCCTTGCCTGGTGAGCTGGTGAGCACTCTGTTCATGCAATACAACTACCAATGGGACATGCTAAAGTTCTTTTGCTGCAGGAGTTGGAATAATCTAATACTTCAAATAGCAACTGCAAAATAAACCCAGGCCCGCTGAGAATTTTTGTCCAGGATCTGTGTTAGAAACCTTGTCAGCAATGGCTCAAAGCATTGTTGGCTTATAATCAGAAGGCTGTGGGTTCAGAACATACTTCAGAGACTTCAAGCATAAATATCTTGGCTGAAAGTTCAGTGCTATTCTGAGGGAGTGTTGCACCGTCAAAGAGAGTTCTTTGGACTGCTAAAGCAAGGCATAGTGTGCTTTGTCAAATCGCCGAGAAAGAACTCTTTAACTGAAATAAGACAAGAGAGTCTTAGTAGAAACAAAACAAAACAAAACAAGGCCGCATTTCAAGTATTGTGTTTAGTTCTGGGCACCATGTTACATGAAAGATGTTGTCAAGTTGAAAAGGGTACAGAGAAGATTTGTGAGGATGTTGCCAGGGCTCAAGGATCTGTTATAGGGAGAGGTTGAGCAGGCTGGGGGTAGGAGGATGAGGATATAGAGATGTACAAAATTATGAGAGCAATAGAACTAGCAAGTTTCTTGCCCATAGTAGGGGAATTGAGAACTGGAGGACATAGGTTTAAAGTGAAGGAGGAGATATTTAATAGGAATCTGAGAGGTATTTTTTACACACAAAGGGTGGTGGGTGTATGGAACTCTGCCAGTGGAGGTAGTTGAGGCAGGGACTATTGCAACTTTTAAGAAACAATTAGACAAGTACATTGATAGGACTTTTAGAAGGACATAGGCCAAATGCAGGCAGGTGGGACTAGAGTAGATTGGAAATGTTGGTTGGTGTGGGCAAGTTGGGCCAAAGGGCCTTTTCCACACTGTATGATGCTATGACTCTAAATAAACCAGATGCTGGTTTATGCCAAAGATAGACACAAAGTGCTGGAGTGGCTCAGCAGATCAGGCAGCATCTCTGGGGGAAAAGAATGGGTGATGTTGTGGGTCCCTATCACCTATCCATATTCTGCCTGACCTGCTCAGTTATTCCAGCAATTTTTGTGTGCTATTTAAAAGATATTTGAATCAATTTGAATCGTTTTTCAATGTTCCAAATATTAGAGACACTCAAAAACTGTTGACTAGCCTTTGACAGCAACAATTTAACAAAGGCCGTAGTGGTATACTGGAAACAGGGCCTCAGGATTTACCTCCTGAGGCCTACCTGCCAGACAGAGTGCAGTCAGCCTGAAGGAATGCCCTGTCAGGGGTCAATCCCATCCAGGCCATATCCACACCATTCATTTGCCTGCTTGGCTGACAGATTGTGACGTATCAAGAAATAAATCCTTCTGATATTTCAGATTTAAACAAAGTAAACAGTTTAGAATTTTTTTGAGTTTAGAGATACAGCATGGATACTGATTCACACTAGCTCTATGTATTCCCACTTTCACATCCCCTCCCTACACACTGAGGGTAATTTACAGAGGTCAGTTAACGTACAAGCCTGCACGTCTTTGAAATGTGGGAGGAAACTGGAACATCCGGAGAAAACCCATGCTGACATAGTGAGAATGGGCAAACTCGACACAGACAGCACCTGAGGTCAGGATCGAACCTGGGGCTATGGAGTTATGTGACAGGATCGAACTTGGGGCTATGTGAGGCAGCAGGTCTATCAGCTGTGCCACTTTCTTCTGCATCTTTTCTATAGGGTGGCCGTGAAGCAATGTGGTTCTGTATTCTCTGTTGAGTGGGCATCACTTGTTCTGAGCAATTCCGTGCCTGAAAGGGAATGCTGGCATTGTGAGGAGGCTCTCAACACTCTTGTAATAGAGCAGCACGTGTGTCCTGGCAGCCATGTTCTGCAATTTGGGTCCAGTGAGGTGAGAGCGATGATGGTAGATTAAGGAAATTGGGGGGGTCGGTGTTGCTTGGGTTGTGCGGGAAGGAATTGCAGATGCTGGTTCAGACTGGAGAAGGGTCTTGACCCAAAACATCATCCATTCCTTCTCTCCAGAGATGCTGCCTGTCCTGCTGAGTTACTCCAGCATTTTGTGTCTTATTTGGGTTGGGAGTCAATTATTAAAAAGATAAATCTGTAAATGTATTATGTCCAATCAGCAGATAGCAATAAAACGGCATAAATAATAACAGGGTTCAATATTGTCTGGGATAAGTCATAGAATCGAGACATGCAAACTATTCACATAACAAGAAATTACAAGGCTATGAAAATTATATATTCGTGACACTTAAATGTGACGTTAGCAAACACTTGTTAGCCCTGAGGCCATATTTGATAACCATTTACAGTGCATCTTTGCGTGCCAATGATTCAGAGAAGAGACATAATTGGTTATATATTTTACCTGCTGACTTCCTATTGCATTGGTGTATAAGTACATTGGTTGCCTCTGCCCTCTCCCCACTCATTACCCCTGCTGTACTAACTACACATATACATAGAACAATACAGCACACTTCAGCCTACAATGTTTGTGCCGAACATAATGCCAACTGATCTAATTTGCCTGTACATAATCCATATCCCTTCTGTTCCCTGCCCTTTCCAAAACCCCCTTCAATGCCACTTTTATTTCTGCCTCCACCACCATCCCGGGCAAAACGTTTCAGGCTCCCTCCCACTCTCTTTGGACTTTACACTTCAGAGATACAGCATGGAAACAGGCCCTTCTGCCCACCGAGTTCACTCCTCCCCTTCCCCCTCCACCTACATTCCTTCCTCTGGCTTCATGATTTGCAACTCTTTCATCCTTATAGACTTTAGAGGTACAGACTGGAAACTGGCCCTTCTGCCCACTGTGTTCACACCAGTGATCCCCGTACACTAGCACTGTCCTACCCCCTGGGGACAATTTACGGTTTACCGAAGCCAATTGGCCAACAAACCTGTAGTTTTTTGGAGAGTGGGAGGAAATCCGAGCACCCAGAGAAAATACATGTGGTCACAGGGAGAATGTACATAGTCTGTACAGACAGACTCGCAGTCAGGATCGAACCCTGGATCAGTGGGCTGAAGGACCTGTTTCCAGGCTGTATCTCTAAAGTCTAAAGTCTAAAAAGATTGAGGAGTTGCAAATCATGAAGCCAGAGGAAGGAATGTAGGTGGAGGGGGAACGGGTGGGAAGAATTAGTTGCAGGTCCAGGCAGGCCTTGTTAGTGTACAAACTTTGCACTTCACTGTCAACCAAAGTTTGTATCAGTGGCGAAGCTCTTTCATCTGCCTCTATGAATAATTCCAAATCTTTATCATATATGATAAAAAAGCAAAGGACTAAGTACTGAGCTCAGTGAAACCGCTGCTCACAAGAATACCCATCAATAATTAGCCTTTGCTCACTGTCACTGAATCTATTTTGGAACTAATTTGTCACTTTCATTTGGATTCCTCTGCTCCAACTTCATTGACAAGTCTGCCAGATGAGTCTTTTTGAATTTCCATATTCCTAATGACATTGAAGGAGGCCATTTTATGTTAGCTCCCAGACACTCCCATTCTCCAACTAATCATCCCTTTGATCTGTGTTCTCCATATTCCCATCAATTCTACCCTCATCGGCACAAGGTGATATTGTCAGTGGTCAAATAAACCACCGGCCATCACTTCTTTGGGACCCAAAGGAAACCCACAAGGTCACAAGGAAAATGTACAAATCCCGCACAGACAGCACCCGGGGTCAGGATTGAACTTGAGGTCACTGGAGCTGTGAGGCAGTGTCTCTACAAGCTCTGTCACTGTGCTAAATCAATATAATCTATTCCCCTTTTTATTTGTATTCTTTGCTTATATTTTAATCAGTGCTTTTGGAGATTTGTCCCTTTTTGAAAAAGTTTTCCGTAACTAAGTAACGTAAGTAACTAAGGTAGAGTTTTTGCCTTACAGCACCAGAGATCCAGGTTCTATCCCGACTACGGTGTTGCCTGTATGGAGTTTGTACATTCTCTCCGCGACCACGTGGGTTTTTTCCGCGTGTCCAGTTTCCTCCCGCACTCCAAAATCATTCAGGTCTGTAGGTTAATTGGCTTCAGTAAAGATTTAAATTGTCCCGAGTGTGTAGGAAAGTGCTAGTGTACGGGATGATCGCTGATCGAAGCGGACTGCCGAGGTGCCTGTTTCTGTGCTGCATCTCTAAACTAAACTAAACTAAACTAAATGAACACAATGGTACAAAGAATAAGTACAGGATGCAGGTTCAATGAGTACATTCAATCCAAAAAAATCATAATATTAATTACTTACATTAAGATTTTTTATCCCCAGTTATTAACCCCTTGCAGATTTTGGAATCAATATTCTTTCAGGTTTTGAGTAATCTCGCTCCATTCATGGCTCAGACTCAGTGCAAATCTCTAAGCACCCCAGAGAGAGGATTCTGTAGTAGGCTGGTTGGCTAGTTGGCCAAATCATTTGTTGTAGAGGCTGGCAGATACCAAGTCATGGAGACACACAGATGAGAAACAGGTCCATCGGCCCACCATGTCCATGCCAACCATTTGACTTAGCCAAATGTCTGGGCAATAAATATTTGTATTGGTTTATTATTGTCATGTGTGCCAAGATACATTAAAGAACTATGTTTCACGTATTATTCAGGCAAATTATGCTACACATGTGACGGCGTGGGTTTCTTCCAGAAAGTGGGGTAACATAGAACTCGAGTGAACGGGTGATCAATGGCCAGCTTGGACTCACTGGGCTGAAGGACCAGATTTCCAAGCTGTATCTTTGATTCAATTAAAAAATATGTTTAACGTGGTAAATAGTTGGTTGATGATCGATGCGGACTCGGTGGGCCAAAGGGCCTGTTTCTGTAGAAATAAGGAACTGCAGATGCTGGTTTACCAAGGAAAGACACAAAGTGCTGGAGTAGCTTAGCGGGTCAGGCAGCATCCTTGGGGAACATGGATAGATGACGTTTCAGGTCGTGACCATTCTTCAGGCAGGACCAGTTTCCGTGCTGTACTGTATTTCTGCCTGATTTATTCCAGCAACAGCAGAGCAGAAACATGTGGTGCAGACTACTATTGTGCTATGTCACATTGTGAAATAATTGCATTGCCACAGTCAATAAAAACATAACACCTGCCACAGAATGAACTCGCACAGAAACCAACACGATGACAAGGCTGAAGCACATTCCAAAATTCTTCCCTGCCTCCGAGAATAGAGGCAGCACGTAATGCAATAGAAACCCATTGCACCCATTTACTCTGGCCTCTGATTATACATACACAGACACACGTGTACAATCAGCACACATCAGCATGCAGGAAAGGGATGTGTGTAGCAGTGAAGCTAAACGCTGTGTTGCACTGTTGCAGCTACCACACAACACCATGGTTATAAAGGGCACGGGGTGACTGTGACAGCTGACACCATTGATTTATCCACTCCCTGCAGTTAGAAGCTACATAGAGCCAGACAATAAAAATAACTATAGCAATTATACTGTTGTCTGTGCACAGCGTGTGACCCAGTGCCCGCAGAGAACCTGCTTCTTACTTTCTCTCTGTCCATGTTTAAACCTAATTGAAAATGCAGCATGGGAACTGGTGTGAGGGATTATCCATATCGCCCGCTCCTGAACATAAAAACCTGCACAAAGCCCAGTACATAGGGATTCGAGTACCTGTGCTTGCATGAATGGTCAAATGCATGTACATTGCACAGGTGCATTGTGCAGAGTGTAGGCAGTTGCGCAATATGCATGTGCATGCATATACGCACTCATACTACCTGTTCATGTGCCCGTTCAATCGGACTCAAAATGCAGGGAGAAAAAGTCAAACCGGGCAACATTATACTGAGAAGTTAGAATTCAGGAATATCATAACCAGCACTTAAATCTTTTATGTATAGTGGTAGACAACATTGCAGAGTGTTGTGGATGTAGCCCAGTCCATCAGACAGACCAGACCCCCCACCATTAACTACATCCACTATTCACGCTGCCTCAGGAAAGCAGCCAACCCAATCAAAGACCTTCCACACTCCTGCAGGCAAAAGGTACAGAAGTTTGAAAGAGCACACCACCAGACTCAGGAACAGCTTCTTCTCTGTTATCAGTCTTCTCAACGGTCCTTCCACAAGCTAGGGTACAGTCTGACCTCTACCTCATTGCGAACATTGGAACCGTTACACTGTAATATCAGAGAACTATATTCTGCACTCTGTATTTTTCCCTTCACTCTACCTAATGCACTTGAGTTAGGCTTGATTGGATTTATGTATAGTATTACCTGAATTGATTGGATAGCATGCAAAACAAAGCTTTTCATTGTTCCTCGATACACGTGACAATAATAAACTTAAACCTAAACCTACTACAACAACCATGATCAATAATTTTATTTAAGATCATTTTCTATTGACTTCCACCAAAACAGCTTTTCAAGTAACCCCTCTTTCTCCGTTCCTCCCCCACCCTTGTTGTCCCACTAGTTTTATTGTTCCTATATCCCACGTTATCACCTCCTCCATAACCATCAATAGACCATCTTGGGCTCTTTGGCTATCAGTGCCGGCTCTGATTTATTCTGTACCTTTTCATACCTCTTGCTTCCCTGTCCCTTCACTCTGTCAGGTATTAATATTGATTTCTCTAACTTCAAGTAACCCTTGCCTTCCCTCGCTCTTGGTCCCTCCCCCTAGTTCACTGTCCTCCTGATTAAATTACTGTTTTCCCCTCAGCCAAAAATGAACCATTGTTTCAGAGATTGATATTCTAAATGCAGTTATTCCATACAAACTATTATTAATCATAATCATTTTCAGAGATGTAATAGAATTTGCTAGTCACTGACATGGCTGAAAGAGCAAAAGCTCGGATGAGTGAAAGTATGGGTGACAATGAAGGTTATGAATGTACAGGGATTATTTATAGTCGTTATCAATTTAGTTGCAATTCACTATAGAAACCGAAAGTTGACATCTAATTTTGCCAAAAATTGTAACACTCCATAAATGAACAAAAAATAAATATCAGTTGTAATTGGCATATGGAGTAAAGTGTGGTATAGCACAGAATTAGGTCCCTTCGGCCCATCGTATGTGCTGAATATAATAGTTAGTTAGTTAGTTAGTTTATTGTCACGTGTATCGAGGTACAGTTAAAAGCTTTTGTTCTGTGCAAATCAGTTGGCAGAATGACAATACATGATTACAATCAAGCAATTCCCATTGTACAGATATATAAGGGAATAACGTTTAGTGCAAGAGAGAGCCAGTAAAGTTCAATCAAAGTCCAATCAAACCCATGACTATGAGTGCTGTCTGAACGTAGTTTGTACATTCTCCCTGTGACCTGCGTGGGTTTTCCCCGAGATCTTCGGTTTCCTCGCACACTCCAAAGACGTACAGGTTTGTGGTTAATTGGTTTGGTAAATGTAAAAATTGTCCCTAGTGGGTGTAGGATGGTGTTAATGTGTTGGGATCGCTGGTTGGCGCGGACCCGGTGGGCCGAAGGGCCTGTTTCCGTGCTGTATCTCTAAACTAAACTAAACTAAACAAAGGTAGTCCGAGGATCTCCAATGATGGACATTGTAGTTCAGGACTGCTCTCTGATTGTGGTTGGATGGTTCAGTTGCCTGATAACAGCTGGGAAGAAACTATCCCTGAATTTGGAGGTGTACGTTTTCACGTTCTCCTCGTGACCACAAGGGTTTTCTCCGGGTGCTGCGATTTCCTCCCACATTCCAAAGACGTACAGGTTTGTAGTTTAATTGGCTTCAATAAAATTGTAAATTGTCTCTAGTGTGTAGGATAGTGCTAGTGTACGGGGTGATTGCAGGTCAGGTGGACTTGGTGGGCCAAAGGGCCAGTTTCTGCACAATATCTCTAAAGTCTAAAGTTCCAAATGAAAGCAAATAGTACAAACCTTTCTCTGATCTCAGACATACTTTGGTTATGAAACACTAACACATCTTACTCTTAAAGATACACCAAGGCCCAGAATTTCCGTTTTGGTTTTTATTTGCAACCAGAATGCAAATGAATCCCCAAATTTGCACGAATTCTCAGAAGCGTTTAATTTTCTGAAGTTACTGTCATTTGCATATCACAAAACAAGGGATCTTCCAAGCCCCAGCACTATCAGGCATTGATTTGGAACATAAGTTTAAAAATAGATTGCATTAAAAATATTCCTTGATGTGCATGAGAGTTAGTAACTAGTTTAAGTGTCATTGCAACCAAAATCCATTTATCGCAAATCTGCGAGTCTAGTCTCATTGTAAATAATTATTTAAAATGTTTATCAGGTACTTTATTATCCGGTCACACGTACCTGGTAAATTAAAGAAAAGTAAAATAAATGATTACTTTTTGCTGCCTTTCTTCTTCGGATAAAGCTTAATCATTGTACTCTTCAGGGTGGTGTGTGATTGCGTATTACTGATCCAGTAATCCAGAGCTATGGATCAAATCAAGTAAAGGCGTGAGGTCAAATCACACGTTGGTGTGAGGGAATTTTATGTTAATTTATTTTACTATAATAACCATATAACCAAATAACCATATAACAATTACAGCACGGAAACAGGCCTTCTCGGCCCTTTCAGCCTGTGCCGACCATTTATTTTCCCCTAGTCCCATCTACCTGCACTCAGACCATACCCCTCCATTCCCTTTCCGTCAATATACCTATCCACTTTACTTTTAAATGTTAAAATCGATCCTGCCTCCACCACTTCTGCTGGAATATCATTCCACACAGCCACCACTCTCTGAGTAAAGAAGTTCCCCCTCATGTTACCCCTAAACCTCTGTCCCTTAATTCTCATGTCATGGCCACTTGTTTGAATCTTCCCTACCCTCAATGGGAAAAGCTTATCCACGTCAACTCTGTCTATCCCTTTCATCATTTTAAAGACCTCAATCAAGTCCGCCCTTAACCTTCTGCGCTCCAAAGAATAAAGACCTAACTTGTTCAACCTTTCTCTGTAACTTAGTTGCTGGAACCCAGGCAACATTCTAGTAAATCCCCTCTGTACTCTCTCTATTTTGTTGACATCCTTCCGATAATTAGGCGACCAAAATTGTACACCATACTCCAGAATTAGTCTCACCAATGCCTTGTACAATTTTAACATTACTTCCCTACTCCTATATTCAATGCTCTGATTTATAAAGGCCAGCACACCAAAAGCTTTTTTACCACCCTATCTACATGCGATTCCACCTTCAGGGAACTATGCACAGTTATTCCTAGATCCCTCTGTTCCACAGCATTCCTCAATTCCCTACCATTTACCATGTACGTCCTATTTTGATTTGTCCTGCCAAGATGTAGCACCTCACACTTATCAGCATTAAACTCCATCTGCCATCTTTCAGCCCACTCTTCCAAATGGCCCAAATCTCTCTATAGACTTTGAAAATCTACCTCATTATCCACAGCACCACCTATCTTAGTATCATCTGCATACTTACTTATCCAATTTTCCACCCCATCATGTAGATCATTGATGTACATGACAAACAACAGTGGACCCAACACAGATCCCTGAGGCACCCCACTGGTCACCGGCTTCCAACCTGACAAACAGCCATCCACCATTACTCTCTGGCATCTCCCATTCAGCCACTGTTGAATCCATCTTGCTACTCCGCCATTAACACCCAAAGATGGAATTTTTGGAATATAATGGAATTTTTTACAGTTTATGCAAAGGTGACCATGAGACTTCTTGGTGGTCATTAAATAAAAGCCTCATCTTGTTCACCGACAATATTTGTGGATGGAAATCTGTCATCCTTTTACCCTGACGCAGTCAGGTCGAATTGTAAGTTCACAGACTAATTCTTAAATGGCCTCCGAAATGAGCTGGAAAGTCAATCAGTCCGAGAACAATAGGAGCCAATCAATGCCGATCTTGCTGGAATTGCTAATATCCCAGAAATTAATAAAATATAAAGTGCAGGGAGCAGAACAGCGAACTGCTGTTTCCCGGCTCAGATTCCACGGCACTGTTTTATAAACCAACGCATTTGATCATGGAATGCGAAGGACGGAACTGCAGATGCTGGTTTACAATGAAGATCGACACAAAATGCTGGAGCTACTCAACAGGACAGGCAGCATCTCTGGAGAGAAAGAATGGGTGATGTTTCAGGTCGAGTCCTTTCTTCAGACTGAGTCAGGGGAGAGGGAAACTAGAGATATGGAAGGGTTTTAAAGAGAATGCAAGATGTGAGAACAGATCAAAGCAGAAAATAATCAAGGAAATGTAGAATAGTCCATTGTGTAAGAAGGGACTGCAGACGCTGGTTTAAACCAAAGATAGACACAAAAAGCCGGAGTAACTCAGTGGGACAGGCAGCATCTCTGGAGAGAAGGAATGGGTGCTGTTTTGGGTCGAGATCCTTCTTCAAACATCACCCATTCCATCTCTTCAGAGATGCTGCCTGTCCCGCTGAGTTACTCCAGCTTTTTATGTCTAGAATGGTTCATTGTTTGCTGAGAGGGAGTTGACAACGAGGCATACAAACAGTAAAATGAATCAGGAGGACAGTGAACTAGGGTGGGGAAGGCATAGAGAGAGAGAGAAAGCAAAGGTTACATGATGTTAGGGAAATCAATATTCATACCGCTAAGTTGGATGCTACCCAAGCGAAATATGAGGTGCCGTTCCACCAATTTGCATTTGACCTCACTTTGACAATGTCGGAGGCGCAGGCCAGAAAGGTCAGTATGGGAATGGGAGGGGGAGTTAAAGTATTTGGCAACCGGGAGATCAAGTAGGCCTAGGTGGACTGAGCGGAGGTGCTCAGCAGGTGTTCTGCTCTTGGTCGAGTCGAAATATAGGAATCCACACCTGGAACAACGTTGGATACAGTTGGAGGAGGTGCAAGTGAACCTCTGCCTCACCTGAAAGGACTGTCGGGGTCCTTGGACAGAGTCGAGGGAGGAAGTATAAGGGGGACAGGTGTTGCCTCTCATGTGATTGCAAGAGAAAGTACCTGGGGATGGGGTGATTTGGGTTGAAAGGATGAATTAACCAGTGGAGGGAATGGTCTCTGCAGAAGGTGGAAAGGGTGGAGTTGGGAAGGTGTGGATAGTGCTGGGATTCCATTGGAGGTGGCGAGAATGTCAGAGGATTAAGTGCTGTATACAACGACTGACGGGCTGAAAGGTGAGGACTAAGGGGATTCTGTCCCTGTTGTGACTGGGGGGATTGGGAGATGGAGCAAGAGCGGAGCTACGAGATACTGAAAAGACCCTAGTGAGGGCCTCATCTATGACAGAAGAAGGGAATCCCCGTTCCTTAAAGAATGAGTGCATCTTAGATGTCCTGGTATGGAACACCTCATCTCGGGTGCAGATGAGGCATTGATGGAGGAATTGGGGGTGGGGAATAGAGTCTTTGCAGGAGGCAGGGTGGGAAGAAGTGTAGTCTAGACCCATTTCTTCTCTACCGGAAATGCTACCTGCCCTGCTGAGTTACTCCAGCATTTTGTATCTATCATTTGATCATGGAAACTTGATTTTCCCTTTGCTGAATTGATGCTTGAGATTTCTCAATGCATTGCATCGTGCTCCTGGTGTGTTGTGCAGAGATACCAGGTCAAGCCTGTCATAAGAGGGTCTGGACTATCCATGGGTCACCTATCCACGTTTACTGGAGATGCTGCCTGACCTGCTGAGTTACTTCAGAACTTTGTGTCCTTTTTTGGAAAATCAACATCTGCAGTTCATGTTTCCCTCAACATTTCAGAGATATACAAATTACCTTATTAGGAGGTCCTAAAACCTGAGATTGTTTGAAATATGTATTTGCATCATAGCAGCAAACCCTGGCTAGGAAAGACAAATTGGACCTGGATTCCACCATCATATTCCACTATTCTATAGTCTATTATTAAGTAACTAAGCAACATTACAATTAAATCCTCATACGAACATTTGGATTGTATGACTAGCAATGACAGCAGAATTGCTGTACATTCCAGCAATTACTGCATTGATTGCATGCAGTTCAGTATCTCACCCATAGACTTCCACCATGATCAAAGTGAGTGGGCAGAAAATGGGGGTGCTAATGTCTTAGCAAGCACCTTAGTTATTTATTGGAGTGAAATTCATTGTGAAGTAGATTTAGAGGTGCATTCGACACACAATTGATTGTCAATAGAGTTTTAGCACATGCGCTTATTCAGGCTCTTTAATAGCTTATTACAATGTGTTGAGAATGATCAATAACCCAATACTAATTATTCCAATATTATCAAAGCTCTTGTTTGTTCTCTTTAGACTTCAGAGATATAGCGTGGAAACAGGCCCTTCAGCCCGCCGAGTCCACGCCAATCAGCGAACACCCCGTACACCGGCACTATTCTACACATTAGGGATAATTCACAATTTTCAGAAGCCAATTAACCTACAAACCTGTACGTCTTTGGAGTGTGGGAGGAGACCTGAGCACATGGTGAAAACTCACGTGGTTGCAGGGAGAACGTGCAAATTCTGTATTCTCATTATAAAACACCTGGCATTTAATGTCAGAAAAAGTTGTTTCAACATGGCCCTGATTCTGATCTGCAGCCTTTCGACTCAGCCAGAAGCAAATGTTAAAATATTTGTGTGTTAGTTGTGGTTCTGTTAATAGTGCTCACTTATTTCGAGTCAGAGGGCTGCGGGTTCTATCTCCACCCAGAGATCTGAGGGTAAAAATCTAGCACGCTACTTTAAGGGGGTGCAGTATTATTGAAGGTGTGGTCTTGCATCTTTTATCTTAAGAGTCAAGAGTCAAGAATGTTTTACTCTCATATGTCCCGAAACGGAAGAATTAAATTCTTATTTGTAACCTGGATGTTACAGTTTTCAGGTTCCTATACCTTCTTCCCAAAGGCAGGAGTGAAATGAGGCTGTGGCCAGGGTGGTGTGGGTCTCTGATGATGCTGGCTGCCTTTTTGAGAACATAAATGATGGTACTCTTTTGAAATGAATAACACAGCCACTAATTATTCCTCAATTTACATCACTAAATTTATCCATTACACAAACCGGCTTCCTCACCATCTACACTTCATGCTGCCAACCAACATAATCAAGAATCTTATTCACTCTGGTCAATCCCTCTTCTCCCATCTCCCATCGGGCAGATAATACAAAAGCTTGAAAGCACACCAACGTTGAGTTTCTCCAGCATGTTTGTCTACCTTTGATTTTCCAGCATCTGCAGTTCATTCTCAAACACCAAATATGGTAATAGCTTCTTCTCTGCTGTCATCAGACAACTGAACAGTCCTCCCATAAACTAAGGAGTGGTCCTGATCTTCCGAACAACCTCATTGCGGACCTTGCATTTTTTCTCTGTAACTGTGACTATAACACTATATTCTGCACTCTGGATTTTTATCTGTACACTACCTGTTCTACTTATGTATGGACTTAATTGTACTCAGGTATATTTATGATTTGCCTGGATAGCATATGAACAAAGCTTTTCATTATATCTTGTGACAATAATTAACCAATCTCACAATACCACTAAAGAACATAAGCATCACTAAAATTATATATCACACAGACCATCCTCCCCACCATTGACTCCATCTACACTTCACGCTACCTTGGGAAAGCAACTAAGATGGTCTAGGACCTTTTGCACCCAGTTCAATCCCGCTTCTCCCTTCGGACAGAAGATGCAAAAGCTTGAAAGCACGCACCGCCATATTCAGGAACAGCTTCTTCCCCGCTGTTATCAACTCACTTCATTGCAGACCTTGTACTGTTTCTATGTAACTGTAACACTATAATGCTGCAACACTATGTCTACACTCTGGTATTTTTCTCTTTGCACGACAGTTGTCCTTGGGTATGGGCTTAATTGTACTCATGTATGATATAATCTGACTGCACTGCACAAAAACAAAGCTTTTCATTGTTTCCTGTTCAAGGACAGCAGACTGGCATGGCCTGAAAAGCTGTTGCCTCACAGCTCCAGGGACTTGGGTTCGATTCTGACCCCGGATGCTATATGTGTGGAGTTTGCACATTTTATCTGTGACTGCGTGGGTTTCCTCACGGTGCTCCTCTTTCCTCCCACATCCCAAAGATGTGCGGGTTTGTAGGTTAATTGGCCTCTGTAAATCTCCTTTAGTGCTTAGGGTATGGATGCGAAAGTGGGATAACATAGAACTAATGGGAATGGGCGATCGCTGACCAGTGCAGATTCTGTGGGTTGACGGGCCAGTTTCCATGCTGTAGCTCCGAAACATGACAATAATAAACCAATGCCGTCATACTACTAAAGAACATGATGGAATGAGACTTTAATGATGTTTGATTGGAAAATAATGTGGAATAAAGAATTATTTGAATTAGCTTAATATCATCAACCGACCTCATTGTTGGCAACTTTACAAGAGCAGATACAGTGCCATAAGTGGTCTTTTAGATGTCGATTTTCACTCAGAAAAGAGTTCTGCTGGTGAAGAGGAATAATACATTTTCAAGGGGCGTTTTTGAAACAATATTGAGTGCTGCTGTGATCTATAATGCTAACATGTCCACCAAAATGTTGTGAAGTTTCAGGGAATGTTTTTGTGGAAAGAATTTTTGTGGGGAATGCTTTTTTTTCCCATGCAGATACAAGCACTTATATAAAATAGCAGCCAATATTCATTTTATTGAATCCTTTGACAACAGTCACTCACTGTCAGAATGAAGGCTAGATCTACCAAGTGGAAACCAATCTATATGTACAGACTGGTGCATTATTCATGAAGCGAACAAATCTGGAGGGAGATTTACTTTTCTTTATATAGTTAAAGTAGTTTTTCTTTAAAAGGAGATTTGAGCTGAAATAGATTTTGTAACTTTGTGAAGGAAGGAACTGCAGATGTTGGTTTAAACTAAAGATAGACACAAAATGCTGGAGTAACTCAGCGGGAATGGCAGCATCTCTGGAGAAAAGGAATGGGTGATGTTTCGGGTCTGAAGAAGGGTCTCGACCCGAAACGTCATCCATTCCTTCTCTACAGAGATGCTGTCTGTGCCACTGAGTTACTCCAGCATTTTATGTCTATATTTTGTAACTTTGTAACTACTTTCACCTAGTTTTGAAGCATTTTGAGTTAGAAGTTCACCTTCAGTTGCATGTGTGAAATGTGTAGAACATAGAACAGTATGGCCCAGAAGCAGACCCTTCAGCCCACAATGTCGGCACCAAACATGATGCCAAATTAAACAAATTATTTCTGCCTGCATGTGCTCCATATCATACCATTCCTTGCATCTCCATGTGCTCCTTACCACCATTTCTGACCAGGGCCTCCTCCAATGCCAGGGTGAGACCACATATCATCTGAAGCCACTGCCCCCATTCCCTTCCACCTATATGCCTCCCTCTGGCTTTACATCTTCTTCCTCTTCTCTCCTTACCTGACACCCTTTTGTCTCTTTTTCATCCCTAGCCTTTGTCCACCCACCTGCTTGTCAAATTCCCCCCACACCTGTGCGAACCTATCACTTGCCAGGCTTTGTCCTGCCTCAACCTATTTTCTAGTGTTCTTCCCCCCTACTATAATAAGTCTGAATAAGGGTCGCGACCTGAATTGTTGCCTGACCATTGCCCCCACCTTTGCTGCCTGATGTGTTAAGTTCCTCCAGCACCTTGTGTTTTGATCAAGATTCCACCATCTGCAGTTCTTTTTGCTTCCAAAATCTCATTTTCTTAGATTAGTTTGGTTTAGTTTAGTTTAGTTTATTGTCATGTGTGCTGAGGTACGATGAAAAGCTTTTGTTGCGTGCTAACCAGTCAGGGGAAAGACAATACATGAATATATTCGATCCACCCTCAGTGTACAATTATATGATAAAGGGAATTCTGTTTAGTGCAAGATAATGTCCAGTGAAATCCAATTAAAGATAGTTTGAGGGTTTCCAATGAGATAGATAGTAGCTCAGGACCATTGTTATCAGGCAACAAAACCATCTTACCAACAACTAGAGAGCAGCCTTGAACTACAATTGACTTCATTGGAGACCTCAGGCTATGTTTGAATGGACTTAACTAACTTTATCTTGCACTAAACTTTACTCACGTTATTCCCTTTGCCATGTATTGTCTTTCTGCTGGCTGGTTAGCATGCAACAAAAGCTTTTCACTGTACCTCGGTACATGTGACAATAAACTAAAGTCAACTAAACTCAAACTCAACTCTGTCATTCTGATAGGATGTTTCAGTCCTTTTACCCTGTTGTGGCCAGGATTTGCAGGTGAAATGTCAAAACTAGCTTTAATTCAACCTCATCCAGAGAAAGGAAAAATTGCCAGAATTTTCATGGCAGATTGAAATGATAACAGAATGAAACTTGCCCGACATGCATTTGATAAACTTGTTTTGAATTCTCTTGCAGTGATCACGTTAGTGCGAAGTCCAGCTGGATTCACATTCCACATTTATATAATTTATAGACAGTGGTAGATTTTGAGAGTTAATAATGTGCTGAATATTCAATTGGAAATGTACATATAAATGTCATGTGTTGTGAAGCTTCAGCCTCACCTCCAGCCAATTCTCTTTAATCTGCAGTGCTAGTCTCTACCTAAGCCATTGTTTTCCCCAGCCAAATAAATTAATTATCATTAGTTCTGTTGATGTGTACAACTGGAAACTGCATGCCTGTCATTGCAAATAACTATCAACCTCTAGGTGTAGCAGAGTTTTAGTGTTGGAGCCTCTTTGAGCTGTGGCTTAAAATGGTGCTTTTGATGCAAAAGTATTGCCAGAAAACATATGTTTAGGGTGAGAGGGGCAATCTTTCATATGAACCTGTTTTTCACTCAGACGGTGGTGGGTATATGGAACGAACTGCCAGACAAGTCAGTTGAGGCATATACTATAACAGCATTTAAAAGACATTTGGACAGGTACTGGGATAGGAAAGCTTTAGAGGGATATGGGTCAAATGCAGTCAAATGGGACTAGCTCAGATGGGACATCTTGGACGGTATGGACGAGTTGAGCCAAAGGGCCTGTTTCCATACTGTGTGATTCTATGAGTAGATGACTCAATGAAGTGAAAAAATGTATCCCCATCCCACTTTCTCTTCCCACAAATGATTGTTGGAAACAAAGACCACTATTTAATTGCTTTTCAGTACAGGTTGGCACTCTTCTCAAGATAGGTGTGGTTTTGTGTCAGGACCCTTGGAGAAGGGTCACAAACCAGAATGTTGCCTATCCATGTTCCCCAGAGATGCAGCCTGACCCGCTGAGCATCTCTAGCACTTTAAATCTTCTTTATTCAGCTTTTAAAAGAAGAATGCAGTTATCTACTTGATTGATTCTCTCCATAAGATGACTTGTGGAGTCTTGAGTACAGAAAATTACAGTGGCTAGGCATATATTTTCATAAAGTTATACTGCGTGAATGAATTATGGAACACCCTAGATTTCCAACACGCTCAGGAAACTTGACACTATCACGGACAAAGTTGCCCTTCTGACTGATACTACATTCAACAGCCTAAACTCTTCCAGCTTTGCACCACAAGCTGCAAAATGCATCCTCTACAAAAGACATTGTAGTCCGTTGCACAGTTTACTATGACAGGGTCTCCCAAACCTGCTATATCTACCACCAAGGACTGGGACTCCAAATGCATGGAAACATCACCATCGCTAAGAATCAAAAAGCGCTGGAATCACTGAGTTTTAGCAAATCCCTTTGATTAATTAATGCACCCATCTAAATCCCCCCATTAATCTATCAAGCAGATTTCTCCATACAAGATGGTATCACCTAACAAACCGCTTTATTTGTCCTATCTCTTCCTAACCTTTTCATTTCGTTACCTTCTAGTTAAGATGCATGGTCTTTGTTCGGAAATGTTAATTCTGTTTATCGCTCCACAGGATCTACTTTCTTGTTGAGGATTTTAAGTATTTTATGTTTTTATCTCAGATTTTCAGCGTGTGCTACGTTTTATTTTTCAATCACCTACAATATCCAGGCATGGAAGTTTTATCAACGTTTCTTCATCATCACATGTTGTAATTCCTAGAATTCCCCACCCTAAAGGGCAGCACAGTGGCACATGGAGTTGCACAGCGGTGCAGCAGTAGAGTTGCTGCTTTACAGCGCCAGAGACCCTGGTTTGACCCCGACACCATGGGTGTTGTCTGTATGGACTTTGTACCATCTCCCTCTGACCGTGTGGGTTTTCACCGGCTGCTCCAGTTTCCTCCCACACTCCAAAGTGTTTGTACAGATTTGTAGCTTAATTAACTATGGGAAATATTGTAAAGTGTCCCTGGTGTATAGGATAGTGTTAGTGTATCGGGTGATTGCTGGTCAGCGCGGACTCAGTGTGCTGAAGGGTCTGTTCTGCATTGTTTCCCTGAAGTCTAAAGTTTAAAAGTCTGAAAAACAACATGGAAATACTTTCACCATGAGGACTTCAGGAATTCAAGCACATGATTGAAGCAGGTCATATAGTCTCTTGAGCCACTTCTGCCAATGAATAAACTCCAGGCTGACTTAATATTGTTCTCAGCTCTCTCTTCCATTCTGTTACCTCTAACCCTTGCTCCCCTACAGCCCAAACATTTCTCTCTTGCCCTTAAATACATTCAATAACAGTTTCTGAATCTCTATGAGATGTGGAATTTCACATTCACATCTTTTCAACAACCATTTTGAACTCTGCTCACAATCTAACATGTTTGCATATGATTAACATCTACTTCTCTGAGGCCCAATGAATGTAGGTTTAAACTGCTAAGCCTTGCTCCATAAAGCAACTCCTACATACCATTAACAAACCTGGACAATCTTTTCTGCAATGCCATGAATCCAAGTATATCCAAGGGCAAAGGTAGACACAAAATACTGGAGTAACTCAGCGGGTCAGGCAGCATCTCTGGAGAAAAGGAATAGATGACGTTTCGGGTCAGAACCCTTCTTCAGACTGGTTTAGTTTAGACGTTAGCATGGAAACTGGCCCTTCATTTTACACAGAGGGTAGTGAGTACCTGGAACGTGCTGCCGGGGGTGGGGGATGAGGCAGATACAATAGCAGCATTGAAGAGACTTTTGGATAGGCACATGAATAAGCAGGGGTGGAGGAATATGGATTATGCACATAAATGCATGTTCATATGTTGTAGGAGCAAAATTAGGCTATTCGGCCCATTGTCTACTCTGCCATTCAATCATGACTGATCTATCCTTCCCTCTCCACCCCATTTTCCTGCCTTCTCCCCAGAACGCCTGACACCCTTGTGCAGGCACATCTGAATTGGTCTTGGCATCATGTTCTGTACAGACATTGTGGGCCGAAGGACCTGTTCTTGTCCTGCACTTTTCCATGTTTGAAGTTCTGTGTATCCCACTTTATATAAGAAGATAAAAGCTGCATGCAGTCAGGCCGATGTCATATAGAGATGTAGAATGTCGTGCCTACTTTAATATTCCATCCTCTATAAAATGAGAGCAGCTCACCACCATGTTCTCATTTAGGAATCAGAATAGATACTGTCCATTGCAGTGACACCACAGCCCACAAACAAATAAAAACATCACAGGCACAGACAATGAATTATTCTGAGTCATTGTACATACAATTTATTCTACCAGTGACGATCACTATTTTTCACCAGTCATTATTCATTCTGCGTATCTGAATCCTTCTGAAGCTACTGCTCAATGACGGAATTTGCCTTTTAATGATGATATTATTTGCATTTGCATCTAGTCTAATTTGTTTTGAGCAGCAAATCATTGTTTAATTGTTTTATTTAATACAGAACAAAGCTCCGAACATGTGCAAGTTTGAAAAAAATTGCTGAGGTTTGCCATCTGCCTTTATTGTTTTCATATTCTGGATAAAATGTATTGTTGTTGATGAAAACCATCTTTACAATATTGAGACCAATGCAGTCATTTGTGCTGCAAAGTATAATAACAGTCAGATGTTTCATATTGGCTCACTAGGTGTAAAGAGTTCAATGGAACCAGCTTCCAAGGATGTTATGTAAATACTGTATAAAATAAAGATCAGACTTTTCTGGACCTTTCTGTTGTCTGATGCAAATGGCTCATCAGAAGTCTGCTGTTTCTCTTGCATGCACAGAATGCACAGACTCTATCACCCAGGGTAGGGGAATCACAAACAAGAGGAACATGTTTAAGGTGAGCACAGACAATAGACAATAGGTGCAATAGGACAATAGAGTAGGCCATTTGGCCCTTCAAGCCAGCACCGCCATTCACTGTCGTCATGGCTGATCATCCACATTCAGTACCCCGTTCTTGCCTTCTTACCATATCCCCTGACTCCGCTGTCTTTTAGAGCTCTATCAAACTCTCTCTTGAAAGCATCCAGAGAATTGGCCCCTACTGCCTTCTGAGCCAGAGAATTTCACAGATTCACAACTCTCTGGGTGAAAAAGTTTTTCCTCATCTCTGTTTTAAAAGGCCAACCCCTTATTCTTAAACTGTGTCCCCTGGTTTTGGACTCCCCCAACATTGGGAACATGTTTCCTGCCTCTAGCGTGTCCAATCCCTTAATAAACTTATATGTTTCAATAAGATCCCCTCTCATCCTTCTAAATTCCAGAGTATACAAGCCCAGCCGCTTCATTCTAACAACATATGACAGTCCCGCCATCCCAGGAATTAACCTCGTGAACCTAAGCTGCACTCCTTCAATAGCAAGAATGTCCTTCCTCAAATTTGGAGACCAAAACTGCACACAATACTCCAGGTGTGGTCTCACTAGGCACCTGTACAACTGCAGGAGGACCTCTTTGCTCCTAAACTCAACTGCTCTTGTCATGAAGGCGAATTAGATTCAGTTTGAACCTGAGGGGCAGGATTTTCACTCAGAGGGTGGTGGGCATTTGGAACACGCTGCCAGAGGAGGTAGTTGAGGCAGGCACAGTAAAAACATTGAAAAGACACTTGGACATATACTCGGGTAGGAAAGGGATACTAGATCAAGTGGGACCCGATGGATCCCTGTCACACGGGAGACCTGGTCTCCCAATGCAATATTCCACCACTGAGCCATAGCCCTCAACTGCGTATGCTCAGCTGACAGCAGATGTTGAAATTAAAGTTAATAACTTTGCATTTAATATTTCCATTACCTTTCCATCCCTATACCTTGCCATTCCTCTTCCTATCCCTATCCTCCTCCTTTCCCCCTCATTCCGGAGAACTCTCCCCCTTTCTCTTCACCCTCCCCCTTCTTTCCCCTCTCCTCCTCCCCCTCCCCCACTCATCTCTCCCTCCCTGTCTTTTCCTCTACCCTCAGTCACTCGCTCCCTCCGTCCCTCCATAACCCTTCTCCCCTCCCCACACCCCTCCTCTCTCTCTCTATCCTGCTGCTCCCCCACTCCTGATCTCCCTCTTATGCCACTCCACCACTGCCCCCCACTCCCTACCTCCACCACTCCCCCCCAAAGGCAAACTGCCGGTGAGGACCTGTCAGGTGTCCTATGTAATGCCAATCAAGTAAAGACGGCAAGTAGGGGTGCTGTTCTAATTTTTTTTAAGTTTAAAATGTGAATAACTTATGAAATATACAAGCTTGAACCCCAGCCCAGGGCCCGGAGCCGCGCTCAGGGCCCAGTCCGTGTCTGTTTCCGTGTTAATCCAGTGTACTTTTATCGGGAACAGCAAGTTTTTTAAAATGTAAATGAGATTCCATTGTGATGTCATTGTGGGGTGGAACACTGCTGAAGGGCAGTTTATGTAAGTGAGATCCCATTGTGACATCATATGGCAAGGGGGGTCGGCTAACGGCAAGGGGGGTCACAGTTTTAATTTTATTTAAGTTCAAAATGTCAATAACTTGTAAAATATACAATTAATCTGAACAAAACGTGATACACCATACACCAGAACAATGGTGAGTAAGGTGGGCCAAAAATTGTTGTGCTATCCTGTATTGTTTTGGTGTAGTTTCAGGGTCACTGTCCTCACTGACACGCACCATCATGACACATGCACAGACAGACATAGAAACAAACAAGATGAGAGTTTTAGTAATATATAGATGGGCCAAACGCACGCAAATGGGAGTAGTGTAGATGGGACATATTGGTTGGCATGGACGAGTTGACCTGAAGAGCCTGTTTCCGTGCTATATGACTCCATGACTATGATTATATGTACTGAATTCTTTAATAAGGAAGATAGACACAAAATGTTGGTGTAACTTCATGGGTCAGGCTGCATCTCTAGAGATTAGGATTCGGGTTGGAACCCTTCTTCAGAATCCTTTGTGCCAATAATTTTCCTGACTGCAGTACTGCAAACCAATGCATGACTTCAGTTTTGACGTCAAGTTCTCCATACTTAAAGCATATAAACAAAACAATGAAATGTTCATCTGTGAATTACTAAGTCTCTTTAATTGTATTAAAAGATAATTGTGTTTTTAGAACACTGTGTGCTGCGCAGGGGAGCAGCGAGAGACACTAGACTTCCTTCCCCACCTGAAGTGGCTCATGATAATGTTAATCCTTGTTGGGGTAAAGCATGCCTTGCTCGTCAGAGTGATTTAGTACTCTTGAGACAAAGAGATGCGCTATAATGTGGAATGATTTATGATTTCATCAGACTGACATGAATCAGAGTTGCCTTGTATTCATCCTTTCAGATTATGGCCCTAAAGATATACCGCACTCTGAAATGTGAAAAAGGTCATCCATTTCTCCTTACTCATTTACAGGATGTGGTGTCACTTGCAAGGCCGACTTTTATTGTTCATCCCTAATTGCCCTTGAGGAGGTGATGGTGAGCCGCCTTTATGAACTGTTATACTTCTTCTGGTGAAAGCATTCGCCAGTGTTAGTGTTCTGGAAGTTCTGGGGTTTAGCCTCAGAGACAGTGAGGAGTAATAACATATTTCCATGTCAGGAAGGTCTACCATGTGGAGGGATAGCTGTAGGTGGTGGTCTTCCCACACACTCACCGCCCTTGTTGGTGTTAGAGGGTTTGCGAGTTTGGGAAGAGTATATTTTGTTGGTGGTACACTTTGAAGACACCGTCCCCTTGTAGTGGACGGCGTGAATGTTTTAAGCAGTGGATTGCTGCTTTGTCTTGGACTTAGCTTTTTGAGAGTTGTAGCTGATTTAGGAAAGTGGAGAAAATTCAACCTGCAACACTTCCTTCCTTTGACTTCATAATGTACAACTTTCTATCCTTATCTCACCTTAAATGACTTACTCCTTGTAGATAGTGGAGATATTTTAGGTAGTCAGGGATGAGTCACTTGAAGCAGGGCACCCAGTCTCAGAGTTCCTCTTCAAGTTATGGTACTTATGTGGGTGGTCCTCTGGGGCTTCTGGCCAATGGTGCCCCTGGAATACTGAGGGGACAGAATGGGATTAAACTAGACATGTTGCAGGACTGGAGGGGTTGAGTTGTAAGGAGAGGCTGGATAGGCTGTGACTGTGTTCCCTGGCATAAAGGAGGCTGGGTGCTGGAGGTAGAGTGTGTGGAGGATTACTGAGAATTAAGAAATTATGACGTGGAAAGATAGGGTAGTTCGGCACAATTGTTTTCTTTGTGTAGGAGCGTATAAAACAAGAGGGCATAGATTTAAGATGAGAGTTGAAAGATTCAAAGGCGACCAAAGAGGCAAACCTTTCCACACAGAAGGTGGTGGCTATGTGGAACAAGCTAGCAAGAGAGGAGGTGGAGGCAAATATAATTTCAATGTTTAAAAGATACATGTACAGATTTATAGATAGGAAAGATTTTGAGCCAAATGTATGTAAATGGGACCAGATCAGTCAGATAAATTGGTCAGCATGGAGAAGTTGGGCTGAAGGGACTGCTGCTGTACAACTCTAGAACTCGATGAACTGCTGAGAGATTCCAGCAATTCTTGTAGTTTGCTTGTAAAGTTTCACATGCTATTCATGTGGAAGACTGTGAAATCCTGACCAGATGAAAGTTGGTTTGTAAACAACAATTTGTTTTCTCAAGTCAGCATCTTCCGTAGAGAGATTTTCTACCTCATTTGTAAATGCCGCTAAACTATGGCAACTCGTGCATCAGTGATCTATTCAAAAAAATAATTTCACCGTGCAGTGCACGTGTGACAATAAACTGCCATTGAACCATTGAAAACTCGGACTGTCTTATCTGCAAATAACCGCTCCCCAAAACATCATTTGAACATCCTACATTCCTTATCTCTTTTACAAATAGTCCATTAATTTGCACTTCAGGAAATCTTCATGAGATTTTCTTTAAAGAAAGTCTTTGTTCTGTGAAGATTGGTGACTCTGGCAGTGTGCCCTGGCAGTGTGGTTTAGAACACCCCTGATATGACCTCTTTAAAAATAAAACATAGTAAAAACACTTTAACCAGAAGGATTTACCAACAACCTTCTCAACAAGTTCACTCTTTGAGTCCGTGAGCTATTTTGTAAGAATATACATAAGCTGTTATGTATAAAATGTTAAATCTTGGCCTTGCTACTGTTATTAATAGAAGGTCTCTGGGAGCACAATATTTGACATGATTAAAGAAGTCAACAATGTTTAAGGACCGTAGACCATCAGAAATATTACTGCTAGTAACTGTATTTTTCCTAGACTTAGCATTGTTATTCTTACACCATCCATAATTATTAATAACATGGCAAATACTGCTCATGAGAGAAGATATTCAGCCTCTCTGTTCAGTTCTCAACTGCCTTTCTTGTGACATTAATCTATATCAGTTTTAAAATGCCTTAACCGTGAATACTTTCAGAAAAGAGACCATCCTGGTCTTTCTTCTGTTCACTACCCTATACATTCCTGTGGAATTTCTTAATACTTTATCTACCCTTACTCATTATTTAACAAAACATTGCTTCTGGAATTCTACATACAGCAGAAAAATGTTTCCATTTTCTACTTAGTTCTTTTCGATTCTTCAAAGCATTGATCAAGTCTTCAGTTTCCAAAAGGGGAAAAAAAACGTTATGGGTAAAAATAAATATCTTTACAGGATACAGTCTTTGAAGCTTTGGTGCTAATCTTCCATTGAACCCTGTCCAGTAACACAATACCTCTATTGAGGTAAGGGTTCTAAAACTGGGCACAATTCCCTATATCGAGCATTCACTGATTAAAATTAGAGTGGAAGCAGATTTGACAGTGAATGTTTGAAAGGATTTGGACGGAGAACTAATGCAATTCAAAAAGAAATGAGCCAAACAAGTGGATGAATTGAATAACTCTTTCGAAGAGTCAGATGAGGTGACAGGGTGAATGATTCTGTGATGTTGTACATTCTTACAAAGGTATATTAAATATTAAAACTGTCTCTTTTGATTTATACGCTAACCCATTTTTTTGTGTGACTTCTTTATCATCTGGGAACACCGGCTAATTATCATAATGACTTGTCCAGCAGGCTTCCCAATCCAAATTCTTTCCTTGGTCTTTACTCCAAATCTCATCACTTTAGATTTGACATTTCCCAAGGGATTTTCCTGATTCTGTGCTGTAATTTATGCAGGAAGCTCTGGAGGAACAATTCAAACATCTGCTTTCCCCATTTCACTGGAATGTTTACCCTCCTTTGTTGAAGGTACAATGGGAAATGTATCTTGTATTCTTCATTCAACCCTATGCAGCAATACAACATCAATTGTGACGGAAAGTTGTGGCATCAGGTCGGCACAGTGCCTTGCAGCGCCCGAAACCTGCATTCAATCCTGACTAGGGGTGCTGTCTGTACGGAGTTTGTACATTTTCCCTATGACCGCATGGGTTTTTTCCGGGTGCTCCGGTTTCCTCCCTCAATCCAAAGACGTACAGGTTTGTAGGTTAATTGGCTTCAGTAAAATTGTAAATTGTTCATAGAGTGAAGGGCAGTATTGGGGTATGGGGATCACTGATCGGCGCGGACTGAAGGACTTGTTTCCACGCTGTATCTCTAAAGTCTAAAGTAAAATCAGTCTGGAGTAATTGAAAAAAAATTCTGGATTCAATTTCATATGGAAGTTTGTGCAATATGGGCCAAATGTAAGCAAATAGGATGAGTCTAGATGGGGCATCTTGGTTGCATGGATACGTTGGGCCAAAGAGCCTGTTTCCACCTGTATCACTCTAATACATTTGGGGATGTTGGTCTTGCGTCTGATGCCCACATCATCTGATAATGATAAAAAAAAAGATTGGAGAATTCCTAAGGAATGTTTCTTCTCACATCTTCACCCCTGCTCCAGTTACCACCCAACACATAAGCCTAACAGCTCATAACTGGTCCTGCTAAAATACTAGTGTTTTCTGCAAGATTGACCATCTTTGAACTGACTCCTATCCCTATGATCATTTATAAAACACTTAGCTGCAGTGATACCAACACAAATATTTGGGGGGCACTGTGGCACCGCTGGTAGAGTTGCTGCCTTACAGGGCCAGAGACGTGGGTTCAGTCCTGACTGTATGGGTGTTGTCTGCACAGAGTTAGCACATTCTCCCTGTGACCACATGGGCTTCCACCGGATGCTCCACTTTCCTCTCACACTCCAAAGAAGTGCAGATTTGTAATAATTAGCATCTGTAAAATTGTCCCTAGTGTGTAGGATAGCGCTAGTGTACGGGGTGATCATTGGTCGGCATGGGTTTGGTGGGTCAAATAATCTGTTTCCACGCTGTATCTCTAAAAGTAAAACAAAAACAAATCTCCAAAAGTAAATCGGTGCCCCGATTATTTAGCCCGGTTTAAGAATGTATGAAAGAACAGGTGTAGGCCATAAGGATCATTTGAGTCTGCTCTGCCATTCATCATTATCACACATGATCGTCCACCTAAGTGCCATTTTCCTGCACATACCCCAAACCATATATTCCTTGATGTCTATGATCATATCGATCTTTGCTTAGAATGAATTAAATGACTGATCATCCACAGAATCCAGACGACCATATGACTGAAGAAACCTCCCTTCATCTCTGTGCTCAAAGTCTCAAACTGTACCACTTCCCTTAAATTTATTATTTGGATGAAAGATATATTTTACACCGAGCTAATGAAGTGCATTAAGAGTTCCCTCATTCTCCTAAACTCCAAAGAGTTCTCAACCTTTCATCTTTTGGAAACCCCCACCAGCCTGGAACCAGAATAGTGAATCCTCATTTCACTCACTATTATCCATCCGGTTCTTTCAACTGTATGCTTTTACCTAACCTAATCAATACATTATACTCCCATGGGCGTGAGGCATAATGTTTTATCCTTGACAGTATCAAATAATTTCAAAAATCTAAATGAATAATCTCCAAAATGTAACCATTATCCTGGCAATCAGTAATTTCAGGAAAAATATGTAATAATTTGTTATTACAAAATGTCTCAACCCTAAACCTAGTGCATGCATTATTCTGCATCTTTAAATGTAATTCCCTGCACTGTCACTCAAGGTTGCAACTTATATTTTATAATGTTGCATTACAAAATGTTGGATTTTGTGATTTTTTTCCATAAATGACGTAATAATAGTTTGATGTCAAAAATCATTTCTGTGATACCTATTCAATAATAGTTCTTCTTTGAATTTGACTGGCATTATATGTTTCTATAACATGGGTTTTCTCTGATTTGGATGGCATGTGGTGCAGCTGGTAAAGCCATTCCCTTAGAGCTCCAACTACCTGGGTTCAATCCTGACCTCCGGTGCCATTGGTGTGGAGTCCGCACGTTCTCCCTCCCGGTGCTTTGATTTCCTTCCACCTCCCAATGATATGTAGGTTGATAAATTAATTGGCCTCTGTAAATAGCCCCTAACGCGTCAATTTTTAAAGATGCGTAGGGCATGTTTTTTACACACAGGGGAGTGGTTTCCTGGAATGCGCTGCCAGGATTGGTGGTGGAGGCAGATACGATAATGGCATTTCAGTCACTGTTGGATAGACACAGGAAATGGAGGAATATGGATCACATGCATACAGAAGAGATAGTTTAAGTTGGTGTCATGTTCAGCGCAGACATTGTGGGCCAAAGGGCCTGTTTTGTGCTGCACTGTTCTATGTGTAGGAAGGAACTGCAGATGCTGGTTTAAATCGAAGATGGACACAAAATGCGAGTGTAACTCAACGGGACAGGCAGCATCTCTGGAGAGAAGGAATGGGTGAAGTTTCGGGTTGAGTCTGAAGAAGGGTCTCGACTTGAAACATTACCCATTCCTTCTCTGCAGAGATGCTGCCTGTCTTGCTGAGTTACTTCAGCATTTTGTGTCTATCTGTATTGTTCCATTTTCTCTGTGTAGGAAGCTGCAGAATCTAGGGAGTTAATGGGAATGTGGGGAAAACAGGAAATAGGAAAATTCAATAGACAATCGACAATAGGTGCAGGAGTAGGCCATTCGGTCCTTCGAGCCAGCACCACCATTCCTGCCTTCTCGCCATATTCCCTGACTCCACTATCTTTAAGAGCCCTATCTAGGAAAGATGTGCTCTGTTCTGCATAGCTTACCCCTTATTCTTGAACTGTGGCCCCTGGTTCTGGACTCCCCCAAGATCGGGAACATGTTTCCTGCCTCTAGCGTGTCCAAACCCTTAATAATCTTATATGTTGCAATAAGATCCCCTCATCCTTCTAAATTCCAGAGTGTACACACCCAGCCGCTCCGTTCTCTCAGCAGATTACAGTTCCGCCATCCCGGGAATCGATAATGGAATAGAATTATTCTGTGCACCATTATAGATTTTAAGGACAGAAATTACCTTCTCCTTTTAATTTTAGTTTAGTTTAGAGAGCCAGCATGGAAACAGGCTGTCCGTCCCATCGAGTTCACGTCGACCAGCAATCATCCATACAATAATCCTATCCTACACACTAGGGCCAATTAACCTACAAACCTGCACATCTTTGGGGTGTGGGAGGAAACTGGAGCACCCAGAGAAAACCCACGGGGTCACAGGGAGAAGATGCAAATTCCGTTCAGGCAAGATCGAACCTGGGTCTTTGGTGCTGTAAGGAAGTAACTCCACCCCTGCATCTTCCTGCTGCCCATGTGTCAGGAAATACTAGGAAATATTGAGATATGAAACCTGATCAGCACTCTCATATACTTGACATATTTCTGTGCCATGTTACTGTGACATCTGGATTCTAAACACGTAAAGGTCACATTTTCCTAATATTCCCACAGTGCAGAATTTTTATTTCAAACTTGAAATCCATCTTGTTCTTTCCATACTCTTTCAAGTGAAATGTTATCTTTCTTTTGTGGCTGATGTCTTCCCCTCCTTAGTTTAAGGGAACTGACACCAATTGTCATATCATTTTCACATATCGCAATCGACTTACATTTTCATGGCATTTTACGTGTAAATGGTACTTCAAGGGGGGATTATCGGCCAAAATCAGAAACCATGTTATGTAAGAGAGATATTAGGACAGGTGACCAAAGATCTCTGGTGCAAAAGAGCCTTCAAAAAAACTTTAGTCCGCGTGACACTGCAGCTTAAAGTTATCATCACAGGCAATTAGTGGAGTTATGTGCAAAATGTTTTGAATTAATTCTTCCACAGCCACAACTAAGCAAGATAAACAATTGATATTTCCAATGTGAGGGCAGAATTGTTACTATGATAGAACTCTGGAGTTATGGCAGTTTAAGAGTGGGATATCAGACTTAAAGTGAACACAAAAAAGTGGAACATTCAGAAATGTGCACCATTTTAGTTTAGTTTAGTTCAGAGATACAGCCATGGAAACAGGCCCTTTGACCCATCGAGTCCATGCCAACCATCGATCGCCTGTACACTACATGAATTGAATCATTCAAATGGAATAATTGACGAGTTCTATATTATTCCATTTTCGTATACACTAGGGATAATTTACAGAGGCCAATTAACCTACAATCCTGCATGTCTTTGGAGTGTGGGAGGATACCGGGACACCTGGAGACAACCCATGCGGTCACAAGGAGAACAAACAAACTCCGCACAGACCACACCCTTGGCCAGGATCGAACTAGGTTTCTGGCACTGTGAGGCAGCAGTTCTACCACTGCACTGCTGCGCTGCTGTCTTTATATGTAGAGCCTTGCATTTCTCAACATGTTTTAGAGTTTCAAGTGTAATAACTGCTGTAATGGGGATAAATATAGCATAGCAAGCTCCCACAACAACAGTGTGATAACATTCGGCAATCAGAATTTTTATGGTCATTTTCAGTGATTAAATATTGCTACGATATGAAAGGTGACTTCTGCTCTTCAAAATATTCCCTGGGATCTCTTCAGCATTTTGCACATATTTTGAAATAGTCTCCAGGAAATGAAGCCTGAGTCACAAATGCTAACAAACAATATGACTGCATGCCACTCTGCACTGGAATTTGACTTCCATTTACTTTTACCACATTGTGGATGCAGAGTGCAATGTGAATATACTATTAGATCACATGTCAATTTTTAGTTTAATTTGTAGTTTTGAGCGATACAGCGCGGAAACAGGCTCTTCGGAAGCCCACCGAGTCCGCGCCGACCTGTGATCGCCGCACACTAACACTGGGGGAAATCTACAATTTTACAATGCCAATTGGCCTACAAACCTGTACATCTTTGAAGTGTGGGAGGAAACTGTAGCACCTGGAGAAAACTCACGTAAGTCACGGGGAGAGGGTACAAACTCCATACAGACAGCACCCATAGTCAAGATCGAACCTGGATTTCTGGCACTGTAAGACAGCATATCTACCAGTGTGCCACCACACCACGTTTGTGGAGCAAGTCTTTTTACACAGAGGATGGTGAGTGTGCCTGCAAGTCGCTGCCACAGGTGGTGGTGGAGGCAGATATGATAGTTGGCATTTAAGATACTTTTAGACAGGCATGTGGATATGCAGATAATTGAGATAATGTACAGATTAATTTTCTTGACATCATATTTGGCACAGACCTTGTAACTGAAAGACCTATTCCTGTGCTGTACCATTTGTTCTATGCTCTATTATGTGTGTGCCTGAGAGTGAATTAAAAGTTCAGTGCATATCGCTCAATTAAAATATTTTGCATGGTAAATATTGATTTTAGAACTTTTTTGCTGCGAAAAATTTATTATTTTTGGACAGCTAGAAAATCACTTGCGGCGAATTAATGATGAGAAAGATTATTTTAAAAATGGAAAGAATGAGCTCAGCAGAGTAAATCCTGTTTTAAACAAGAATAGCCACCTGAATTTAGTGATTTTGCAGCTGTCTAAAAAAATATTATTTTTATCCGCAAAAAGTGCTAAAATCAAAATTCACAATAGAAAATATTGTAACTGCAAGGATAACTACTGAGCTACTAATTCTCCCTCAAGATGGCAACACGGTGGCGCAGCGGTAAAGTTGCTGCCTTACATGCCTGAGACCCAGGTTCGATCCTGACTAAAGGCACTCTCTGTAAGGAATTTGTACATTCTCTCCGTTCCCCAGCAGCTCCGGTTTCCTCCCACACCCCTCAGACATACAGGTTTGTAGGTTAATTTGGCTTCGGTAAAAATTGTAAATAGTCCCTTGCGTGTAGGATAGTACTGGTGTACGGGGATTGCTGGTCAGCGCGGACTCGGTACGCCTAAGGTCCTGTTTCCGTGCTGTATCTCCATACTAAACTAAACATTTGCGGTCAAAATCTATATTCCTTCAGCAAAAGCTTCAACCTTCCCTCCCATCTCTGGTCTCCTGCTGTTCAAATCATTTAATCTCACACCCTGCCTGCAGGAGTGGGAGAGAGCACTTCCTTCTAATCCATGGAATGTTGTTGAAGGGAAGTGGCATTGGGGAAATTATTTGGCAGGTGCACAGATCAATGAATGGGTTCAATGTCCACACCAAAATAATGTTCCACACTGACTTACCAAAATTTATGGAACTATGGTTTGAACGAGTTAGAATGGGAGCCATCATAAACTTGAAAAACCCTAATGCCACTTCAATAGCGCTCTTAATTTTCCATTTAATAAAATTAATGATTTAGATAGCAGGGACTCCTCTACATTCTCTGGCGTTAAAAAAAATAATCTTACAAAGCATCCCCTCAGGTGTGATAGGAAATACTTTGAACACAAAGTAGAACGTTCAATAAACCAGAGGACATATAGATTTAAGATAATTGGCAAAAAAAATGCCCAGCGGGGAGATGAGAATACTTTTGACTGTAGCATGCTATTATGATGTTTTGGCTGAATGGGTGCTGAGAACACTCAGCAGCAAATTTAAAAGGGAATATTCTTGAAAACAAAATTAGTTTGCAAGTCTGTGAGTAAAGAGAAAAGGGGATGGAGAGCTGTTCGAGGGAGATAGTGCAGACACATTTGGCTGCATGGCTTCATTCCATGCTGTGCCTTCTATAAGTACAAAAATAAGTACTACTCAAGTATTTTGAGAGTTTAAAAAACATTCTTACATTTTCACATATTATACTCATCAGACAATACACGTTGGTGGACAATATGGAATATATTTGTGAGCAGGTGCTTCACAACTAACATGAATAGCAACTAAGATAGACACAAAATGCTGGAGTAACTCGGCAGGTCAGGCAGCGTCGCTGCAGAAAAGCAGTAGGTGATGTATCGGGTTGAGACCCTTCTTCCTTTCGTCTGAAGAAGGGACTTGACCCGAAACATCACCTATTCCTTTTCTCCAGAGATGCTGCCTGACCCAGTTTAGTTATTCTCATGTGTACTGAGGTATAGTGAAAAGCTTTTGTTGAGTCTGAGTTACTCCAGTAAATTGTATCTATCTTCGGTGTAAACCAGTTTCTGCAGTTCCATCATACACATGAATAGCAACTACACTATCCTTCAACCCATCTTATCCATGCTGACCATATTGGTATTCTGGACTAGTCCTGTTTGCCTGCATTTGGCCCATACCTTCTAAACCCTTCCTATTCACATATCTATCCAAATGTCTTTTGAAAGTTGTTATTGTATCCGCTTCTATACATGGGTCGTGGAACCGGGGGGTCTGGGGGGGCTGCAGCCCCTCCACTTTTTTGGCGAGACATGTTTCATAACCCAAAACTATCCGGCCTGCAGGCGTATTGTTCTCTTCTTCTGAGGACCACCGACATCCAGAATCTCAGAACAAGCGCACAGTGAGCGCGGGAAAACCACGACCAGCCGTGGCGGAAACCGACTGCCCCCCCAACCCTCCCTCCCCTCCGCTCAACGGCCAATCACAGCATGCTTCACAGCAAAGATCCTATAGCAAGCAAGATAGATCACTCGATGAAAAAGACGTAGTACGGTCATGGGCAGAGTCATGGGTAATTTTCGGCCCCATTTCCATAACCGGCTTCCGTCCCCGCTACAAAGATCCCTTAGTGGAGCAAAGATAACTAGTACGGAGACGGAAGCCGGTTACGGAAACATCCTCGTAAGATTAAAGTTATTTGATAAAAATCTTCTCCTCATTTTCAGAATTATAATTTATTAACACAAACTGTTCCCCTGCAATGTTGATTACACTGCGAGTCGGGTCAGGTCAGGTTACTGAAATGGATGAAAAAAAGACCCACGTTCCGCACCATTGCGTACTACACGTCAGCCCATTGCCTTTAGAAGGAGTGGTCTATCTTGCTCCACTATAGGATCTTTGGTTCACAGTTGAGATATGGGGCCGTGAAGGAAGCGCTGTGATTAGTCGCCGAGCGGACGGGAGGGAGGGTGGGCCCAAAAGGAGAGATAGAGAGAAGGATTCGGCCCCAAGAGAGAGAGAGAGAGAGAGAGAGAGAGGGAGTCGGCCCCGAGAGAGGGAGAGGGAGTTGGCCCAGAGAGAGAGACAGAGAGAGTCAGCACCAAGAAAGAGAGAGAGAGAGAGAGAGAGAGAGAGAGAGAGAGAGAGAGAGAGAGAGAGAGAGAGAGAGAGAGAGAGAGAGAGAGAGAGAGAGAGAGAGAGAGAGAGGGTCAATCCCGAGTGAGAGGGGGGGGGGGTTTGGAGGATATATCCCCCACTTTTTGAATTGGGGGATGACCTGTATTATTCCCTAGTTTTTGGAGGTCGAGCAACAACAAAAAAAAAATAATTGTGCCACCCTCCCACACCCTCCCCCCACTCGGTCGTTCCGCTCCCTCACCGGGTACCACCGAGGCCGGTGATCAGTGATCGCTCGGCCCCCCCCACTTTCAAAAACGTTCCACCGTCCCTGCTATAGATTCCTCTGGCAACTCATTCCAGATACGGATCACTCTCTGAGTGAAAATGCTGCCCCTGTGAGCCCTCTTAAATTTCTCTCCTCTCTCCTTAAGCCTATGCCCTCTAGGTTTAGAATCCTCTACCCCGAGAACTCTTTATCCGCGCCCCTCATGATTTTGTACACCTCAGTAAGGTCACCTCTCAGCCTCTTACATGCCAAAGAAAAAAGTCCTAGCTTATCCTACCACTCACGATAACTCAAACTGGCAAGTCCAGGTAATATCCTGGTGAAGATAGACACAAAATGCTGCAGTAACTCAGCGGGACAGGCAGCATCTCTGGAGAGAAGAAATGGGCGACGTTTCGGTTCGAGATCCTTCTTCAGCAACCTTTCCAACATATTCTTCTGCACCCTTTCCAACATACTTACTGCAAGGTGGAATTGAGAGGCACAATTAATATTGAATCATTCTAAAATGAAAATAAGTAATGTGTGTTAAAAGTTTCTAAATTATAAAAAACTTGTGTCTGTGCCAAGAGTGTACCATGAGCTTCACTCAGAAACAATAGGTTACGTGATTGTGAGTGTGTTAGACCTTGGGGATGCTCCTTGATCTCATTGCAAATTAAACTTACTGCTTTGGGAGTTTATGCCAATCCTTTTTTTTAATTCATTAGTAGGATGCGGATGTCATTGGTAAGACTGGCATCTGCTGATCATCTCTAATAGTCCCAGAAATGAATGGTTGCTTGGGCTTTCAAGGGGTCAGTTAAAAGTCACCGACACTGCAGTGGATCTTGAGTCACATATAACCCAGACTGGGTAAGGACTACAGATTTATTATCCTAAGGAACATTAGAGAACCAGATGGGCTTTTACACCAATCCAGTCATTTCATGGCCAAAATTACTGAGATTAGTTTTTTAATTCCAGATTTATTTAATTACTTGCATTTAAATTTTCCAGCTGTTAGGGTGGGATTTGAAGTCATGGTTTTGGATCAACTGCAGAAGATTTTGGATATTAGCCCAGCAACTTAATGAATGTGCCATTAAACTCACCTATACTGGCTATAACATCCGTGATGGTTAAGATAATGAAATCGCTGTTTAAAATGGAAGAGAGCCGCGGAGGCAGGAAAAGTGCCAGGTTTAATGATAGTGTTGGCTTCAGTGGAATGAATTTAAGAGGCAGAATATTATGTATCAATATGAATATATAGTATGTTTAATGGTGCTGTGAACCAATTTGGTTCAGAGATACAGCATAGAAACAGGCCCTTCACCCCATCGAGTCCATGCCGACCATCGATCACCCATTCACACCAGTTCGAAGCCAGTTCCATTTAATTGGTCCACTTAAGATGTTACTCAGAAAGCTGGAGAAACTCAGCGGGTGCAGCAGCATCTAAGGAGCGAAGGAGATAGGCGACGTTTCGGGTCGAGACCCTTCTTCAGACCAGTCTGAAGAAGGGTCTCGACCCGAAACGTCGCCTATCTCCTTCGCTCCTTAGATGCTGCTGCACCCGCTGAGTTTCTCCAGCTTTTTGTGTAACCCTCGATTCTCCAGCATCTGCAGTTCCTTCTTTAATAAGATGTTACTCAGTTGCCTTTTGAAGCAAGTGATATGCCAGGCACTTAGTTGAGATCCTCAAAGATATTGTGGGAACAAGCAAACTATCTACCTACCTACTCCACTGGATGACCTCACACAGCTTCATGGAGTCGTTGGTATTTTGCGAAGAGAATAGGCAGAATCTCAGTTTAATTCCACGCTTAAAAGGTAGACCTTCTGGAAATGTAACAGGCACAGAACTGCAGTCCACTGAAACGTTATGCTCCATTGTCTGAGGTGTGAGAATACGCTCACAAATGGGTGACTCAGCGAGCAGTCAGTCCCTCACTCATTTACGCATCAACCTTTGTGAGAGAGTTACACAAAAAGCTGGAGAAACTCAGCGGGTGCAGCAGCATCTAAGGAGCGAAGGAGATAGGCGACGTTTCGGGTCGAGACCCTTCTTCAGACTGGTCAGGGATCAGGGAAACAAGAGATATAAACAGTGATGTGGAGAGATAAAGAACAATGAATGAAAGATATGCAAAAAAGTATTGATGATAAAGGAAACAGGCCATTGTAAGCTGTTTGTGGTGTGAAAATGAGAAGCTAGTGCGGCTGGGGTGGGGGGGGGGGGGAGAGATGGAAAAGGAATGTCAGGGCCCGAGGGCTGAGGGAGAGGTGGGGAGGGGAGGGGGCAGTCTGGGTTAACAGAATTGAGAAAATTCAATGTTTAAGCCCAGAGGATGCAGACTCCTCAAGCGGAATATGAGGTGCTGTTCCTCCAACTTGCGGTGAGAGAGTTGCTCGTCCAGTTCTGATTAAAGCTTTCCCCTCTTCCCTTTATGCCTATGTCCTCTAGTCCTCTATTCCTTGATTCCCCAACCATGGGGGAATAAAACTCTGTGCATGTTGACTTGCTAATGAAGGAGGTAAGAGAAGGAACAAGAGTGATGTCACCATTGCATCAGTCCCAAATGTGCATCATGCATGGCGACGGCTAGATCAGTAAAGGTCGTAGTAAAATCTTGCATCTGGATTACAAACCTGGCTCAATTTCTTTCCCACTGGAATAGGTCCTATTTATTTACATTTAAAAACTTGTCGACTCAGACAAATAGCCACAGCTTGAGAGAGCGGCAGTTTAATCAAGGTGGCCAGAAGGACAAATGTCATTGTATCCAAAGACGTACAGAATGCAATCATATATCCCCAGAATCACCTTAAAGGGACTGCATCGTTGTCTATGCACATGTTCTCTTTGTATCTCCAGATTTAACTCCCACGTCTTCTGTGAACTAGGAACCGTCTTGGTTGCACTGGTGACTTCTGGTAGTTGAGGCTAGTTCATTGGCTATATTTAAGAGGGCGTTAGATGTGGCACTTGTGGCTAAAGGGATCAGGGGGTATGGAGAGAAGGCAGGTACGGGATACTGAGTTGGATGATCAGCCATGATCACATTGAATGGCGGTGCAGGCTCGAAGGGCCAAATGGCCTACTCCTGCACATATTTTTCTATGTTTTTATGTTTCTATGAATGTGGGAGGAAACCGGAGCACCCGGAGAAAACCCACGTGGTCACAGGGAGAACGTACAAACTCCGTACAGACAGCACCCATAGTCAGGATCAAATCCAGTTCTCTGCTGCTGTAAGGCAGCAATTCTACCACTGTGTCACATTCCCACCCTTGGGAAAGTAGCCTTCTACTTGAGAAAGCTGAACATCACATACATAATGAGACACAGAAAGTGCAATGCTACTTAAGTATTGCATTATGATGTATGTGTCTAGATTTTCCACTGTTGAGGTACTCCAGGGAGAATCCCTTTTCATACAAACAGCAGCCATGGAATCTTGTAGATCTACCAAAGACCACAGACAAAACCTCACTGCAACGTTCGATCCAAAGAGCCGCACCTCTGACTGTGCAACAACCCTTGACATTTTAAATAGTTCTCAGGTTAGTCCTAACCCAGCAAGAGGTACCACACTATCTACAATTTTAATTCACGTAGCTCCAGGATCTAGAGACTCTTCCCCTTTCCATCCTCCTCACTTTCTCCCCTTAGGTGTTGCACTTTCACGAAGCCAAGCTATTTTTACTCGTCAACATATTGCTAGTTACCTGGTCTTCTCTCGCACTCCGGGTATTTGGCTGCACTCGGAGTCTTGGCCTGTCTCCTAGGTTTCCCAATGATTGATGCTCTTGTCCGCTTCCTGCATCAGCTCAAATCTCTCTGGCTGTTACCATCCTGCCGACCACTGAGATATGAACAGCACCCAAGGGACTTGGGTTACAGCTCACGCTTTCAGTGGTCAATCTATTGTGACTAAGGCCTGCTATTCTATTCGAAGTTTTAAAAATGTTTTTGGGGTTGTTTTTTAATGCAAAGCAAAAATACAGGGAAAGACACTTGGCCACCATGTTATCGGAAGGATGTTGCCAAGCTTGAAAGAGATCAGAGAAGATTTACCAGAATGGTGCCAGGATTCATGCAACTGGGTGATCGGGAGATGTTGAGCAAGCTAGGGTTTTATTCCTTGGAGCACAGGAGGATGAGCGGTGATCTTATAGAGGTGTACAAAATCATGAGAGGGATAGATCAGAGTGCTCAAATTGAAAACCTAAGGATATGGTTTTAATGTGATGGGGGGAAAGATTTATTGGGAACCTAAGGGGTAACTTTTTTACACAAAGGGTGGTATGTGTATGGAACAAGCTATTGGAGGAGGTAGTTGACACAGGTACTATAGCAACATTTAAGAAACATTTAGACAGGTGCTTGGATAGGGTAGGTTTAAAGGAATATGGGCCTAAAGCAGGCAGATGGGACTACATTTTAGATGGGGTATGTTGGTCAGCATGCGCAAGTTGGGCCAAAGGGCCTGTACCATGCTGTATGACTATCTATGCCTCCATGACTTGGGCAGGTACCTGATAGGAAAGGTTTAGAGGGACATGGGCCAAGTGCGGGCAAATATGACTAGCTTAGTTAGCATGGACGTGTTGGACCAAAGGGCCTAATTCCGTGCTGTATGACTATGACTTTAAATTGATAAATAGCCAGAGGACACATGCAGGAAAGAGCAGAAAATCAAAATACCGCAGATGCTGGAAATATGAAATAAAAACACTAAATGCTGGAAAACACTCAGCATGATGTCTGGCTGGTTTCGTTTGGAGACATAGGATTGAAGCTGGCCCTTTGGCTCATGGAGTCCGCACTGACCATCGATCATCCATTCTCACTAATTCTATGTTATCCCACTTTTTCATGCATTGTCTGCACAATTGGCCCCTGTAATTTACAGAGGCCAATTATCCTCCAATCCCAGTCATCTTTGGTACGTGGGAGGAAACCAGAGCACCAAGAGCAATCTCATGCAGTCACTGAGAAAACGCGCAAATTCCACGCAGACAGTATCCAAGGTCAGTATCGAACCCAGGTCTCTGGCACTGTGAGGCAGCAGTTCTACCCGTGCACCACTGCGCCATCCTGTTCTGAGGGTTTCCAGTGTTTTTATCAGATAAAAATACAAAGAGGCAATTCCATAGAAATGTTCCTTAAATTTACTTAACATCCATTAATTAGTACAATCAGGTAAGAGTCATATTCGTGAATGACGTACTACATTTTTTTAGTGAATGTGGAATTCATTGCCACAAGACTGTAGAGGCCAATTGATATTTTTAAGGCAGAGATTGATATTTTTGATTAATACGGGTGTCAGGGGTTGTGGGGAAAAGGCAGGAGAATGGGTTGAAAGGGAAAGATATATCAGCCATGATTGAATAGTGGAGTAGACTTGATGGACCGAATGGGCTGACTGCTCTTATCACTTAAGAACTTATGAACTTATTTTAATTAACTGATGAAATCAAACCATTTTTGACTCTCACCACACAATCCTCACCAGTGAATCCAAAATCACTATTCTGTCAGCTCTGTGGCAGAGTTATTTGGTCCATCATTTAGACATTAGACTTTAGAGATACAGCACGGAAACAGGCCCTTTGGCCCACCGAGTCTGTGCTGACCAGCAATCACCCCGTACGCTAGCAATATCCTACACACTAGGGAGAATTTACGATTTTACTGGTCAATTATCCTACAAACCTGCACACCTTTGATGTGTGGAAGAAAACCGGAGCACCTGGAGAAAACTCACTTGGTCACAGGGAGAATATAAAATTCCGTACAAACAGCACCCGTAGTCAGGATCGAACCCGGGTTTCTGGAGCTGTAAGGTAGTAAAGGGCCTGTCCTACCAGCATCCGACTCCATGCGATGAGCGCGATCAAACTAGAAACGGGGGCCGCGCGGAGGTCGGGTGATCCCCTGTACAGGGCCGTTCCCACCAGCATGCGCCTGCATGCGGCAAGCACGACCAAACCGGCAGCGAGGGCCGCGCGGAGGTCGGGTGAGTGGCGCAACGCGGCGCAAAGTGAGGCGAACTTGGAGCGAAGTCTTAAGGTAAGTTCGCCAGGACAGAGAGGGGCACACAGAGAGGGGCACAGAGGCACACACACAGAGGGCCACGGAGCCACACACAGAGAGGGTCACGGAGTCACCTACAGAGAGGGTCACGGAGGCACGACGTCGAGACGGTGTGTAATGCGTCGAGGCGACTGCGAGCCGACAAGCCGTTGCCGCGCGGAATTTTTGAACATAGTCAGTTTTTCGGAGCCCCGCGTGATGTCGGGATGAACTCCGCACAATTCCGCACGGCTCCGGCGATCGAAGTGGGACTGGCCCCACGATGCCGGACGGCTCAAGCGACTGCGTTAGGTCGCGCTCATCACATAGAGTTGCATGCTGGTGGGACAGGCCCTTAACTATCACAGTGACACTGTGCTGCCCTGAATGGACTAAGACAGAGTAACAATTGCATTTGGCACAAATCTGTAAAGTTGTATCACTTTATGTGGGTATTCTGTTATTGTTTGTTTGTTCATTAGGGTTGATTGAGGTAGGTTCATTTTGTTCATTGTTTGTTCAAGACCACCAGGGGTGCCGAGGAGATGGCGGCCCTGCCGGCAGTCTGCTCGTTTTTACTTTCTTTTTGTTATTTTTTAGTGCGTTAAAGGTTTCTTTTAATGTTCTTCGGTATGTATTATGTGGGGGGAGTGGGGAGGGGGGAGGGGATCGGGAGAAACTTTTTTTCAGGTTTATTGCACCTTTCACCACAGTGAGGAACGTGTAGGAGTCACTGAAATTCCTCGTATGTTGCAAAACATACTTGGCGAATAAAGTCTGATTCTGATTCTGATTCTGATTATTATTGTCACATGTACCACCGAGATATAGTGAAAAGCTTTTCTTTGCATGCTATCTAGTAAAAAAAAGACTTGACATGAATACAATCAAGCCGTCACAGTGCACAAATAAAGGACAAAGGACACAACATTTAGTGCAAGATGTAACATTGAAGTCTGATAAAGTCCGATTAAAAAAGGTTCAAAGGTCTCCAATGAGGTAGATGGGAGGTCGGGACAGCACTTTGGCCTATTACCTGCCATGCTTTGTCCTGCCTCTCCTCTCTCCCCACTTCCTACCCCCTACCCCCACTATCAGTCTGAAGAAGGGTCCCAACCCAAAACGTCACGTATCTATGTTCTCCAGAGATGCTGCCTGATCTGCTGACTTACTCCAACACTTTGTGGCCTTCTTTTTTCAAGGAAACAAGAAGCTGGCTTCTCAATATTATTAACAGACCACACACCAGACCGGCCCAGTGTAGCACAGCATGGGCGCTCAGCATGAGTTCTCAGCAGCGCATGGAGTGCACTGTTGGAGGTGCCCTTATACCCTTTGCATGGATGTAGCCAGGCCCCTGAACAGTGTATCTTGTAAACTTGTACATGATGTCATACGGATGGTTTGCGCTGTTCATTCAATCTTGTTTATGTGCGACTTGAAGGTTGATGGCTGTAACAGATTGTGATGGCAATCTCCAGTGCATACACTGTGTTGCCTGCCAGCTCCGATAATGTCATTCATCCCTGGCGTTGTTCTGTGATTCGCTTCACATGGCAGCAGTTCATGCTGATGGAATGTGCACCAGAGCTCCCTTGAAAAATATCCCTAAACTCATTGACAGTAAATGCATTACAGAAATTAACCTTTCCTTTTGGGGAGGGAAAATAAAGATAATTAATTTCACAGTGCATAAATTTAGAGTGAGCTGTGATTTGATTTTGCTGTTCATTTGTGGTCAAACAAAAACAAACACAAATTGGAGGGGTGGGGTTTCCTCTCAGGGGATTTTAAGGCAGGCTTCATTTTTGGAATTCACATTGCTTTGCTGTGTAAAATTGGTACTGTAACAGATTCTGACATCCTTTAAATGGTGATGCCAGGTCCAAATACTTGTACATTTAAATCACTCACTTGAGATCTGTTTTTTGCTGTTTTAACAAATGGGATAATGCCCCTGTAAAGAGTAGATGTTTGCTCAATTGAAATAATAGTACCAAGGGTCATTTCCTGGCTAGAGCTTTGAAATGGGAATGAGGCAACAGTTTATTGTTATATGCGCAAGTACGCTCTTTAAAACCTCTAATCCCTTTATCATGTATCTGTACACTGTGGATGGCTCGATTGTAATCAGGTATTGTCTTTCCGCTGACTGGTTAGCATGCAGCAAACTGCTTTCTCTGTACCTCGGTACACGTGACAATAAACTAAACTTCAAAGGTACAGATAAGATAAAAATCTTGATCTCAGCGGCATCACAGACACATGCACACAAAATACACAGAGGACATCGCTTTCAGATGAGATGAGAATAGTTTAAAGAAGATATGCAGGGCTAGTTCTATTACATAGAGTGGTGGGTGCCTGGAATACGCTCCCATGGGTAATGGTGGAAAACATAGAAAACATAGAAAACATAAAAAATAGGAGCAGGAAGAGGCCATTTGGCCCTTCGAGCCAGCACCACCATTCAATGTGATCATGGCTAATCTTCCCCAAATCAGCATCCCGTTCCTGACTTCTCCCCATATCCCCTGACTCCGCTATTTTTAAGAGCTCTATCTAGCTCTCTCTTGAAAGCATCCAGAGAACCGGCCTCCACCGCCCTCTGAGGCAGAGAATTCCACAGACTCACCACTCTCTGTGAGAAAAAGTTTTTCCTCGTCTCCGTTCTAAATGGCTTACTCCTTATTCTTAAACTGTGGCCCCCGGTTCTGGACTCCCCAAACATCGAGAACATGTTTCTTGCCTCTAGCTTGTCCAAGTCCTTAACAATCTTATATGTTTCAAATTCATTGTGATCATGGCTAATCGTCCCCAATCAATAACCTGTGCCTGCCTTCGCCCTATATCCCTTGATTCCACCAGCCCCTAGAGCTCTATCTAACTCGGAGGCAGACATGATAGTGGCATTTAAGAAGATTTTAGATGAACACATGGATATGCAGGGATTAGAGAAATATGGATCACATGCGGGCACAGGAGCTTTTGTAACATCTTTCTTAAAGTCATAGAGTCATAGAATCATACAGCTAAGAAACATCCCTCTGGCCCAAATTGCCCATACCGCCCAAGATGCCCCATCTACACGAGACCCACCTGCCTGCCTGCGGAAATAGTTGCCTCATAGGTTCCTATTAAATCTTCCCCCTCACTTTAAACTTATGTCCCCTGGTTCTTGGATTCCCCTATTCCGGGCAAAAGACTCTGTGCGTTTACCCTATCTGTTATCCTACCTCTATCTTATTTTTCCCCTTTCGTTCAGGTTGCAGCGTTAGCATTGTTCAAATAGCCTTAATGACAAATATCATTTCAGGTGGCAACAAGATGGAAACAAATCCAAGAGAAAATGAATCAGGTTTGGGTCCCATGAAGTTGCTAAAGACTGGTGGATGGAAAGTTGAGCACCTGAATGGGGCCACCCAAAATCCCTCACCTCTCACCATGAAGGGATTACCATGGCTGATCCACATCTTAACTCTATTTCCCCACAATTCAAAAACCCCCAATACTTTTCCCTTAAAATGAACTTTGATAGAGAACGGACTTCCAGTATTGGTGTTCTTGCATCGAATTATTTTATTTTAATCTTATTTTTTTATTTATTTTAACATGTCATAGTCCTTCTAATATTCTCTATTCTCATAGTTCTAATCTTTATTGCCATCTATATTCATTTTACCCTGGCCCCAGCATTCTTCTGCACAGCCTGACATATTAATCTATTTATTGCTGTTGTGACAAGTTCAAGGTCTGATATCCCCCTGTGAATTTTTTTTGCCCAAGTCTCCTCCCCTGGAGTGTTCTCATTAAGCATTGCTTTGTGAAGACCTTCACTCTTGGTACATTATATGATGCCTTCACGTTTTGAAAGCCCCAACAACCCTCGAGACACAAGCCTTACAACGAGTATCACAATCGCTGTTGTTCAATAGCTGGAACCCTCTCAGCAACAGAAGCATGAGATGCTTGGGTTCAATGTAACCAAGTGTGAAAATCTTATTTCCGGAGGTCATTTTTCCCTTTCTCTTTCCACTGCTAAGTCAGGGTGAATCTGGGCGGCTAGGAATTAATGGCATTAACACTTTACACGCTGAAATTACTTTCAAATGCTCACAAATGGTTATTTAGCTTCAGACTTTATTTTAGACTAGAGATACAGCTCGAAACAGACCCTTCAGCCGAGCGGATCCGCTCCGACCAGCCTTCACCCCATACACAAACAATATCGTACACACTTAGGGACATTTTTTACAACCTACCAAAACCAATTAACCTACAATTGAACACATCTTTGGAATGTGGGAGGAAACCGGAGCACCCGGAGAAAACCCATGCAGTTACAGGGACAATGTACAAACTCCGTATAGACAGCACCCGTAGTAAAGTCATGTAAAGCACGTTGGTCAATGAGAGTTGTTTTTTAAATGTGCTATATAAATAAATGTGACTTGATAGACTTAAGTCAAGTCACATTTATTTATATAGCACATTTAAAAAACAACTCTCATTGACCAAAGTGCTTTACATTTGTTATAAGAATAGTATAAACAAACAAACTACATACATATATACGTATAGCCATCGCTCAGAGGACGTCAGGAAAGGCTTGGGAGTACAGATAAGTTTTTAGTCTAGACTTAAAGGAGGGGGCAGTTTTGATCGGGAGGGGGATGCTGTTCCACAGTCTAGGAGCTGCAACTGCTAAGACGCGGTCGCCCCTGAGCTTATGCCTGGACCGCGGGACATTCAGCAACCCCAAGTCGACCGATCTGAGGGACCTGGAGGTGGTGTAGTGGGTGAGAAGACTTTTAATGTAGGTGGGGGAAAGCCCATTGAGGGCTTTGTAGACATAGAGGAAATTTATTTGGAATCGCACAGGGAGCCAGTGGAGAGAGGCCAGGATCGGGGTGATGTGGTCCCTTTTTTGGGTGCCCCTCAGGAGTCTCGCTGTGGCATTTTGGACCAGTTGCAGGTGGGACAGGGAAGATTGGGAGTTGCAGTAATCTAGGCGGGAGGAGATAAATGTGTGGATGATCTTTTCGAGGTCATCAAACTGGAGGAATTGTTTTATTTTAGCTATCGTCCGAAGTTGGAAGAATCTAGCTTTTACCACGGCATTGACTTGTTTGTCAAATTTCAGTGCTGAGTCAAATATCACGCCAAGGTTTTTGACGTGAGGTTTGAGTAGTGGGGTAAGGCTGCCTGCTATCATTTTGATTGAGTCTGAGGGGCCGAGAAGGATGACCTCAGACTTACTCTTGTTTAGTTGGAGGACGTTCTGGGCCATCCAACACTTTATATCCTCGAGGCAGCGGGTAAGGTTAAGCAGATTTGATTGCATTTTGGACTTCAGGGGGAGATAGAGTTGTGTATCGTCTGCGTAGCAATGGAAGGAAATGCCGTGCCTTTCAATGACTTGGCCTAAGGGGAGCATATACAGGGAGAAGAGAATGATGCCAAGGATGGAACCTTGTGGAACCCCACAGCAGAGACTAGCTGGGGAGGAAAAAGAGTTGCCTATGTTAGTAGAGAAACTCCTACCTTTGAGGTAGGAGATGAACCAGCTCAGGCAGTGCCATCAATACCAACCCCGTCCCGGATGGTGTGGTTGACAGTATCAAATGCTGCACTGAGGTCAAGAAGGAGCAGGATTGCACAGTCGCCGGAGTCAACGGTAAGCAGTAGGTCATTATGTACCTTCAACAAGTCTGGATCGAACCCTGGTCTCTAGTGCTGTAAGGCATCAACTCTACCGCTGCACCACTGTGCTGCCCTTTCTGAGTAAAATTCCCAAAATTGGTTAAGGGAACAGGCATTTTTATGAAAAACTTGTAGAACCAGCTTTGCCATTTGGCAAGGTTTAGATGGATGTGGGCCAAACATGGGCAAGTAGGGCTAGATTAGAATGGGCATCTTGGTCAGCATGGACGAGTTGGGCTGAAGGGCCTATTTCCATACTGTATGACTCTTATGGCTCAATTTTCACATATGTCTGCTTCCTGTCATAGGACAAACTGACTTTAAGAATTACTTAAGTTACTCAAGATCAGGGGCATAAAAAAGTTAAATCTGGAATTGCACAGGGAGCCAGTGGAGAGTGGCAGTAGCTTAATGGCAGTAGCTTAATGCGCTGGAATGAGTTTTAAAACTCAGACTAAACAAATATATGAAATCATTATATAATGCATTAAAACATGCACCAAACACAAGGTGGTATTTTCAGGACTGCAACGTGATCCTGCTTTGTATTAGGTGTTGCACTCCGCGCATTATTATAGAGCATCCGCTCTCCGTCGCCAATTTGCTGACCACTCACTTATCGATTTTTCTTTCCACGTTTTAATTTGTGGGTTGTTTTTTTTCTCTCTCTCTCTCGGAGCAAGGTGGAGAGGCAGACGCATTACATCATGCGTACCGCTGAAGCAGAAAATGTTGCTGCAGTCCTCGGTGAGGGTTGCGGGCTGTCTGGAGGCTTGAAGGACAAGCCCGGCAGCAGATCAAAGGATGAATGCAGCCCCACACCTGAATCAGTGCAGGACAGTCGCCATGCATGTCTCACCCACCCATCACTTTGTGGCAATTATACACTTCTGCATTTCACAAAACTTGTCTGTCCCCTTGACCAATTTTGCCGTTAATGGCAATTTTAGTCAGAGAAAACGTTCTCATTCTAGGCAGGGAATTTGTCCGAGCAACCTTTAATTTTTTTTTTTTTTTTTCAAGGTGCAATTATTATTACCATCATTCTTTTATAAAACTGCACTGACTGAAAGTAGTTATACATTTTTTCTCCCAAACGATGGTGTGTGTATGGAACAAGCTGATAGTTGAGGCAGGGACTATCGCAATGTTTAAGACGCAATTAGACAGGTACATAGATGGGACAGGTTTAGAGGGATATGGGCCCAACGCAGGCAAGTGGGATTAGTGTTGTTGGGACAGGTTGGTCGGTGTGGGCAAGTTGGGCCAAAGGAGCTGTTTCCACACTGTATGACTCTATGGCTCTATGATTACAGGGCACTAGTTACATGAAGCCCTATCCAATATTGGTTTGGCTGCATCTATTCTGGTTACCTCAAAAAAGGCTCTAGGGACTCATGGTGCAAAAAAAGCTTTAGTGATTCTGAGAGCAGAATGCTTTGGTTACCTTATGAGTCTGGAGAAGCTAGAAGAGATGATTTGGACAAAGTACTCAAAAGCAAAGATGTAGACAATGGTAAACTGTAGACTGGACAGATCAACAAGGAGGAACGAATTGCAATGCAGGGGAAATGGATTGAATGTGTAGGAAGGAACTGCAGGTGCTAGTTTACTTTTTCGAACAAGATGTGGACATCTCAGCCACTGACAACATTTATTGCCCATCTCTAATGGCTCCGGTACTGAGGTTGTAGCTAAGGGTTATATGACTGGAGATCCTAGAGTCAGATAAAGACCAGCCTAGATAAAAAAGCAGAGCTTTCCTTTAGTGTCGGAGGTGAGTCTTGCAGGGAATATGTAATCATTTAGTAACTTCCCACTGCTAATAGTAGCATGTTAACATATAGATTTATATAATTATTTATATATTCATTTGAAATAAAATTCCTCTGTTTCTGAATGTCTCTGAATCAATATTAGCTCAATGACTCAAACCATTCTGCCATTATTCTAATTTTTACTTTACTTGTATTTATTTAATAAAGAGAATTCATAGATATATTACGTATAGGAGTCATCTTGTTTTTTGGTAATGGTGTGTAATATAAACAATATGGATCCATCTACTTACATCCGGGTTGATTCTTGCTTCTAGTTGTATTTACTAACTGGAGTTGACGCTTAGTGATGCGATCTCCTTTGCTAAACATCCCAACAAACAGATGGTGCCTCCACATTAGTAACCCAGAAGACCAAAGTGTTAAGTAAAAGTTTAGTTTGGAGGTACATCAAGGAAACGGGCCCTTCGGCCCATCAAATCGCGGCAACCGATGATAACCAATATACTAGCTGTATCCTACACACTAAAGACAATTTACAAAAACCAATTAACCTAACAAATCTGCACATTTTTGGAATGTGGAAGGAAACCAGAGCACCTGGAGAAAACCCACGTATTCACAGGGAGAACATGCAAACTCCGTACAGATAGCGCCTATAGACAAGATCGAACCTGGGTCTCTGGTGCTCTAAGGCTGCAACTCCACAGTTGCGTTACTGTGCCTCCCTTGAACAAAAGGTGGTGGTAACTGTCTTTAATTTATTTATTCAAGGGGTGAGAACGTCGCTGATGACATTGCCATTTTTTAACATTTTATTTTAGTTCTTCCCTGTGGCTGTTTGTGGGTGTTGCGTGTATGATGCAACTTAGAGGCCACACATTGCTTCATTTTTCCCTTACAAGTGCTGTGGTCAGCACTTTAAATGTGGTTGTCAGGAGTGGTTTACTGTGGAGGATCTTCTATCCGACTCGAGCCTGTGGTTATGGTGGTACATCAGGTATTGGCAATCAAAACAATGCACTGGATAATGTTTGCCCATATTAGATAATAGTGTGCATCAATCTCATTGAATTTGGTGGTTTCAGGATATGCTTATTAATGCTGTTAATTAAGTGTTATGGATTAGTGAGGCCAACTAAAAATCAACTTACCATATTCAAATGTTCACGTTTTGCTTTTACTTTCATTCTTTACACAAAATGCTATTTAAAAAAACAATACAAAGGAAGCGATTGAAACATTTCAATCACATTAATAATCAGCATTGGGTCATACAATCACAGAGAGCACTTCAGCCCACCGAGTCTGTACTGTCCACCAGACAACCATTTTTTACATTAATCCTTTGCTAACCCATTCCCAGGGAAATACACAAAGTACTGGGGTAATGCCCCTGTTCCACTTAGGAAACCTGAACGGAAACCTCTGGAGACTTTGTGCCCCACCCAAGGTTTCTGCGCGGTTCCTGGAGGTTCCTGGAGGTTTTTGTCAGTCTCCCTAATGGTCGAAAGTGGTTTTGAATTTTTTGAAATAATCGCCGGAACATAGAAGAAGCGGAAACCACTTTCGAACATTAGGGAGACTGACAAAAACCTCTGGGAACCTCCAGGAACTGCACGGAAACCTTGGGTGGGGCGCAAAGTCTCCAGAGGTTTCCATTCAGGTTTCCTAAGTGGAACAGGGGCATTCCTCCAGTAATGGAACAGGGGCATAACTCAGCAGGTCAGGCAGCAACCCTAGAGAAATTGGATAGGTGACTTTTCACCTTGGAATGGTGAAACCCTTCTTCAGCCTGTTCCTCTCCCCACACTCACATTTTTAGCTTATTTGAACAGAACAGGACTGAATTTCAGATGTGGAGAATAACCCACAGCTAATGGCAGATGGGGGTTTCAGTGTAAGCAACCATGATTGAATTTCTCTCCCACTATATTTTAGTTACCTTTACTACAAGCATAGAAACAGGTCATTAAACCCAGTTTATAGTTATGCTACAAATGAGCCTCATGCAATTCAAACCCTTTTTTTCCCTATTCATGTACGCGTGACTGGTAAGTTTATGTATTATTTGGTTATATTATATAGAAAATGTATAAACAATTTTTCCATACAAAATCTCCATTCTTATATTGTTATAATCAGCATCCAGCAATGCTATATTGGGGCAGGTGTTAATACTATTTCCCAATTTATTTCTCTGCAATCCATTTCTCTCACATTTTCATCTACTCCGTCCTGATTCTCCAAACGTGCTCCAAATTAGAAGTAATCCACAAAAAACATTTACTCACACAAACGTGATTAGGATGTATGTAAATATCTTTGAAAAAATCTTCCTTCGCATATCTTTCAACGTAGTTCCTCTCACCTTAAAGCTAAACTTACCTCTGCAAAAAAGGATGGTGACCTTGTACAAGAGAAGGCTGCATTTGATGCACTAGATATGGTTAACTTAATGCGTTGGGTGGATGTGCAAGTACCTGTGGCCTCTTGACCTAGAAGAGTCTCGACCCAAAATGTCACTTATCCATGTTCTCCAAAGATGGTGCGTGACCTCATGAGTTACTCCAACACCTTTTGTGTATAAACTGGCATCTGCAGTTCTTTGTTTCTAATTCCTCTGTTATGGAATGCCTCTGGGAGCAATTCGAGGGTGGAACAAGAAATCAGATGTGTCTTCTGGCTGGAAATCAGTGCAATCCAACCCAATGTTTTTTTTAAAGTTACGCTGCTTTGAGAAGAGGGACCAGTGGATGAAACTTGCCAGTGATATAAACCTGCTGACTGAATGACAAAGAGAAATTGTGGAGACCAAATCTGAAGAAGGTTGTCTAAAATCGGGAGAGATTGAGCAGGCTAGGATTCAATTCCTTGCAGCGCAGGAGGATGAGGGGTGACCTTATAGAGGTTTATAAAATCATGAGAGGAAAAGATCAGGTAAACACAGAGTCTCTTCCCCAGAGTGGGGGGAATCGATAACCAGAGGACAAGTTTGAGAGGTTGATGGGGGTGGGGGGAAATTTAATAGGAACCTGAGGGATAGCTTTTTTACAAAATGGCTGGTGGGTGTATGGAATGAGCTGTCGGAGAAGGCAGGTACTAATGAGGCAGGTACTATTGCGGTGTGTAAGAAACATTTAGACAGGCACATGGAGAGGATAGGTTTAGGGGGTTACGGGCCAAACACAGGCAGGAGGGACTATTGTAGACAGGACATGTTGGTTGGTGTGGGCAAGTTGGGCCGAAGGGCCTGTTTCCATGCTGTATGACTCTATGAAGGGTCCCGACCTGAAATGTTTCATGTCCATTTCCTACCAAAGATGCTGCCTGAACCACTGAGATCCTCCAACACTTTGAGTTTCACAAAGTAAAATTGTGTGTTATGATAGCGGATATAGATATATCAAAAAGTACTTTTGCGACTAGTATACACAATAGGTTCAGATGGTTGTACAACCTGAGGGTTGCCCTGCGTGCTACAAATCCATCCAGATTCACGAGACCTTTACGGTCTTATTTTTTGTTCTCTCGTAGTATTGGAGCAAGACTAATCATTGATTTAGTCACCACAAGAAGTGTTTGAAAGTATTAATGGAATGCATTACACAGAACACTTTTCAGAAGTAAATTGTATCATACGTTTTCTTTTCCATTTTCCCAATCCTTAGATCCCACGTACAAAGCGCAATCTGTTCGCACAATAGGAACTGTCTGCTGTCTGATTAATGCTTTGCCTCTTGGGGGTGCTGGAGGGATGGGAGGAGGAGGGGGGGGGGGGGGGAAGCATGGTGGAAATTGAGAACTCAGCAGATGGGGAAATGTTACTTTGACCAGAGTCCTATCACTCTGCAGAACACCGTGCTGTCATTTTGACACACGTCAAATCCCTGACTCTCTCCCTTCCATCAGAAGGTAAGAAGCAACACTTTGTGGCGAGGGGAGGCTGCTACCATCTCCAATGCAAAAGAAAGAAGAGCTTTATGACATACAAGAACCACAATGATGAGCGATAATGAATTCATCATGAAGATGTGTCCTGGACCCAGCACATTGATGGAATCATAAAGAAACCCTCCTAAACGCCTGTACTTCCTTAGAAGATTGAGGAGATTCGGTATGTCAATGAATACTATCTTGAACTTCTACAGGTATATAGTAGAGAGCATATTGACTGATTGCATCACGGCCTGGTTCGACAACTCAAACGACCAGGAATGAAGAAGATTGCCAGAAATGAACACTGCCCGCTCCATCACTGATACCGACCTCTCCACCATCGAAGGGATCTACAGGAAGCCCTGCCTCATCATCAGGCAGCCAACCATCAGGGACTCCACACCACAAGGCCACACTTTTGTTTCACCCCTGCCATCGAGATGAAGGTAAAGGAGCCTGAAAACCGTAATATGCAGGTTCAGAAGCAACTTCTTCCCTACAGCCATCAGGCTATTAAACACAACCTCCAACTAAGCTCCGAACTACATAGACTTAGGGGGTTTTGTTTTTATTGTTTTTGTCTTTGCACCATCATTATTTTGTTTATTTTGTATAGTGAACATTTTTGTTGTTCTTAATGGTGTTTACAGAGTACTATCTTTACATATCTGTTGTGTTGCTGCAAGCAAGAATTTAATTGTTCTATTTCAGGACATGTGACAACAAAACACTTTTGAGTCTTGACTCTTGATAAGTACTGGATACCCTAAAAGGTGTACTGCCAAGTGAGAAGACTTTGCTCCCACTGGTATACCAAGATCCAGATTGGATCACAACTTCCAATTCATAAATGAGAGAACGTGTATTAAAATCCATGGGTTACCTGCACTCTCTGTTGATTGGGAGTTGCCTGGGCAGCCAGTCCCAGGTAATGATCGTCAAAGCTCCCTGTGGACGCATAAAATAGGGGGTATTAGTGGCAAAACTGCTGATGTCCTGCAAACCTCTGCTAGTGTTGCCATTTCTGATAGGGTGCATTGGAGGTTTCATCGCATGATCCTCCCATCCACTGCCCTATCAAGTTTGGGGGAACGGGATAGGCGACGTCTGGACCCATCCTCGGACTCATTGTAGTAGGGGGGGTAGAAAGCTGGGAAAGAGAAGCGGTGGGGGTAGGGGACAAAACCTGGCAAGGGCTAGATGCGCACAGGTGAGGGGAGAGGGAGGGGGGTTCAATGGCAGATGAGTGGGCCAAGTGACAAAAGCTAGAGATGCAAATGAGACAACAGGGTGTCACATAAGGAGAGATGAGGACTGAAATGTAATGCCAGAGGGAGGGACTTGGGTGCGAAACATCGCCTATTCCTTTCCCTCCACATATGCTAACTGACCTGTTGAGTTACTCCAGCACTTTGTGGACCCATCAAGCTAAATAACCTTTTTTTTAAAAAAGAAATCTATTAATGGAAATTATTAAAATTAAATGTTGAAAATCTTGCTTTTTTTAATAATCCATTATGAGTTTTGTCAGGGATTGATTGCAGTGATCAGGAAATTTAGTTTGAATTCCTGGATAATACAATACATTCTTGAGTGGCTGGTAAATGTACTGTCCATCTGGTAGCACCAGAATGACGACATTAAACTCCCAACCGCATTAAAACAGTTCTTGATTAAAACATCCTGAATTCGATCTTAAAACTGTAGTTTCCAGTCTTCCATTTGTTTTCCATCTCTTGTTTCCTCTAAACTGCTGAGCTATACCTTTGATTTTCAGAATTGTTACTGCAAAGAAGGAGGTTATTCAGCTGATTAATAGTTAGTCATAGAGTGTCGTAGAGAGATAAAGTGTGGAAACAGGCCCTTCGGCCCAACTTGCCCACAACGGCCAAAATGTCCCGGCTACACTAGTCCCACCTGCCTGCGCTTGGTCCATATCCCTCCAAATTTGTCCTATCCATGTTTATTGGCTCTTGGTTGATCAACACTCTCACTCATATTGCTCTGCTCTTCCCCCATAACAGCCCTTTACCTCAATCCCATTCCTTTCTCAATGTAGAAATAAAGAACTGCACATGTTGGTTTACCAAAAAAAGACACAAAGTACCAGAATAATTCAGTAGATCAGGTAGAATTTCTGGAGAACATGGATAGGTGACATTTTGGGTTGGGGCCCTTCTACAGACTAATCAGTCTGAGCATTGAACAAAGCACAGTACATCCCAGGAACAGGCCGTTCAGCTCACATTATTTGTGCCGAACATGATGTCAAGTTAAACTAATCTCATCTGCCTGTACATGATCCAGATGCACTACATTTCTTGCACTTCCATGTACCTATCTAAAAGCATCTTAAACACCACTATCATAAGGTCCTGGCGCAAAACATCACCTATATATGTTCTCTAGGGATGCTACATGACTTGTTAAGTTACTCCTGAACTTTGTATCTTTTTCCTTTTTGAATTCCCTGGTTGCCTCCTTGATCCTGTTTCCACCACCTCTATTGGTAGAAAGTTCCAGATCAGAACTACTCCTGCACAACGAAAAGGCTTTTTTTCTCAACCCCCATTTTATTATTGCCTCAGAAATTTAAATCTGTAACTCCGGCCTTTGTTCCACAGTATCCATTCAACTTACCTTGTCTAAAGAAGGGTCCCATCCCAAAACATACAGTTACACTTTACTATCTTATCTCCTTCTGTCCCCTCCCTTGGCAGTGTGGCCCATGCTCCTACAATTTTCAGTGTAAAAATCTAGCCCCAAGCAGTCTGAAGAATGGTCTCGAACCAAAACATCCCCGATCCGTGTACTTCATTGATGCTGCCTGACCCACTGAGTTACTCCAGCACTCCGTGTATTCTTTTGTATACCAGCATCTGCGGTTCATTGTTTCTATGTTCCAAAGGGAATTTGATTAAGGTAAAACATGTTTAGGGTAAAGAGTTCTGTGTTACTCTAACACTTTGTGTTCTACACAGGATTCCAGCATCTGCAGTTCCTTGTGCGTAAACTATAGTAGTGGTGGGTTTATTGTAGGTGTACTTTGGTGGTTGCAGTCCCTGTTGATTCCTGGATTGGCTTGCATTGGTGAAATGGTCACTGGTGGAATGCCAGTGATGCCAATACCTGGTTATGTTCACACTGCTATGATTGCGGTGGAACTAAGCATTGGGAAGGTTGTGGGAAAGGTTAATGGAAAAGAGCAACAAACTGACAAGGTTTATCCTTTGAGACATTTCCTGGTGATCATCTGAATCAGGCTCTGACAGAATCATTTGCAGTCTCTTGTTTGGAAATGGTCTCTTATCCTGGAGACTGGGACATAGAGTGGAGAAGGAACACAACCATCAGACGTTTAAAACAAAACAATACTGCTTTTGTAAGAGGGCAGAAATCTGTCAGTCACCTCAGTGGGGTGGAAGATTGCAACCTTCACGTGGTTCGTCCTGTTTTGACGAATGCAATCAACCCGGCGTGCACAGTCAAATAAGAACAAGTTGTCCTACAACTTTAGGCTGTGCACGCCATACGCAAGAAGAAGTCACCACAGTGTTGGGAAACCCCACAACATTGAACATTGGTTGAGCCAGATTACATTTGATTGCACTAACCTGCATTGTTTGGTTCAGTTTAGTTTAGTTTAGTTTATTGTCACGTACCGAGGTATAATGAAAAGCTTTTTGTTGCGTGCTGTCCAATCAGCGGAAAGACTATGCATGATTGCAATCGAGCCATCCATAGAGTACAGATGCAGGATAAAGGGAACAATGTTTAGTGCAGGTTAAAGTCTAGAAAAGACCAATTAAAGATGGTTTGAGGGTCTCAAATGAGGTAGATGGCAGCTCAGGACCTCTCTCTAATTGTTGATAGGATGGCTCAGTTGCCCGATGACAGCTTAGATGAAACAGTTTCTGGATCTGGAGGTGTGCATTTTTACACTTCTGTACTTCTTGCCTGATGGGGAGAGGAGAAGAAGGAATGATCGGGGTGAGACTCGTCCTTGATTATGCAGGTGGCCTTGCCGAAGCAGCGTGAAGCGTCGATGGAGTCAATGGATTCATGCCTTTGCAACACTTTAATATAAGGATGTAGATATTTAGATTGGATATAAGGAATGGTCACCACTTGTGCTTCTGTCACTGGTTGGCAGTCAATGATAAGAAGGCAGTTGGCTGAAAATTGAACTGCCCTGTTCACTCACAAAAAAAAGCTGAACACTATACATTTAATCAGAAAAAAAAAATTGATGTTCAGTATGCTGCACGCTGCAATATGGTTAACATAGTAAAATGCCCCAAGGTTTTTCACAGAAACCCATACCTCAGCGGCTAAGCCTATTTTTAGGTTAAAGTGATGTGTGCAAGGTGCTGAGTTTTATATATAGAATTACATTGCCACTGCGACCCGCAGGCTTTTCTTAACACATGGGATTGAGTGCCATCAACTGTTTGACTTGGACATCTTTCCTGGTGTACAAGAAAATGTCTCAGTCATTGCTTTAAGTTAACACAGATAGTTAACTTCTGGCAATTATAGGTCTTACCCTAGAGAACTGCTGTCACCTATTACTCCGACTATTAATACCAACAAAAAAAAAGATACAAAGTGCTGGAGTAACTCAGCGGATCAGGCAACATCTCTGGAGAACATGGATAGACAACGTTTCGGGTCAGGACTCTTCATCAGTCAGATCCGAAATATCGCCTATCCATGTTCTCCAGAGATAGTGCCTGACCTGCTGAGTTACTCCAGCACTTTGTGCCTTTATTTTGTTATCCAGCACCTGCCTTCATTATTACTAATAAGAAGTGCTTTTAGGGATTCAAAACATTGCACACATGAATGAACAAATGAGAGAAGAAAGATTGGAGTTTGAATCTAAGAATGGATTTATCCAGCTAAAAAAACAGGTATGTAGGAATCAAATATGCATACTGACTGGCAACAAGTTTTACTTTTCAATTTAAATAATTTCTGCTCTTTTATATTTCGTTAAATCATTTCTTTTTCTGCAGATTTTAAGAATGGGACGGTTTTAACTGATGCAGGCACCAGAAACAATGATAGCCAAAGATAAGGCCTGATTCCAAATATAATCATAACTGCATTGAACAAGAAATCACATGGTCTGCCTCAGAAAACATGAATGCCAGTATTTGAATTATTTTGAGTATGTATAAATATATTTGATATTTGATATTTCATAACTCTGAGCACAAGCTTCCGGCATTTTAGTTTGGAGTGGTAAAGTAGCGTAGAGGTAGAGTTGCTGCCTTACAGCACCACAGACCTCGGTTTGATCCTGACCTTGGGTGCTGTCTGAACGGAGTTTGTACGTTCTCCCAGTAAACTCATGGGTTTTCTCCAGGTTCTCCAGTTTCCTCCAACACTTCAAAGACGTGTAGCTTTGTAGATGAATTTTTCTCCTGCAAATTGTCCCTAGTCTGTACGATAGAACTGTAGTTCCGGTGATTGTTGGTCGGCATGGACTTGGTGGGATGAATGGCTTGTTTCCAAGCTTTATCTCTAAACTAAACCAAATTAAACTCAACTTTTGTTCACTACTGATCTTAAACGTTTTGAATTTCACTGGTCACCTTCTGCAAGACTGAAGGTACAAATTGATCTTGTTGCACTTGGCCAGAAGATTGTTCAAGCTGTACACATGAGGTTTGTCTGATATACATTAGGTAGACAAAGCAAAAAGATGCCATGAAATGCAATGAACATATATGGGTCAGGATGCAAAGTCAACTGATGGGACCACACATAGGAATATGGATGAAAACTCTTGCAGAAAGTGCAGCAAAGTGGATTGAGTAGACTATTTCATCTAAAGTTGATATGTGACAGACACTGTTTCTGGATGAGTAATCATAGAGGCTCTTTTGCTTCCATGAGGCACCTTGGGACTTTCTATAACCTTAAAGGTGCCACATAAGTACAAATGGTGTTTATTGTTAGCAACAAGATGTTTACAGTCAAAATTGATTTTTGAAAATAGACTGGTGTTGGGAGAAATGTAACCTGGGTAGTATGGTAATAGGCAGTAATGAAGTCACAAGAGACTGAATTTAAAAGGCACTTGGACATGTACATGGATGGAAAAGGTTCATAGGGATATGGACCAAATGCGGGGGATTGGGATGAGTTGGTGTGGACAAGTTTGGGTGGCACAGTGGTGCAGCGGTAGAGTTGCTGGCTTACAGCTCCATAGACCCGGGTTTGACCCGGATTACAAGTGCTGTCTGTATGGAGTTTGTACATTCTCTCTGACTGCGTGGGTTTCCGCCGAGTGTTCTGGCTTCGTCCCACATATCGAAGACATGTATGTTTGTAGGTTAATTGGTCTCAGTAAAAATTGTGCCCCACTGCCCCAGTGTGTGCAGGATAGTGTTATGTATGGAGTAATCGCAGGTTGGCAGGGACTCGATGGGCCAAAGGGACTGTTTCCGCACTTGGGGTGAACCTTCTGTTTTTGGCCTGTATGACTCTATGACTATGATTGCAGATGCTGGAATCACGATGAAAAAACAAACTGCTGGAAGAACTGAGCACATCAGACAGCAAACCTGCTGTGCTTCTCCAGCAGTTTGCTTTTTGCAATGGGCAGTAATGCATTGGCCACAGGTCAACTCCCACCAAATGTTATGTGATAATGACCAGTTAGTATCATCTTATGGTGTTGACTAAGATGTAAGTATTGGTGAGGTGACTGACACAAAACCCCTGTTCTGTTTCAATATTTACATCCAGCTGAGGTTTCGTTCAGTCACTATGAAGAGGGGTCCCAACCCAAAACATAACCTAGCCTTTTCCTCCAGAAAAGCTGCCTGACCCACTGAGTTACTCCAGCACTTTGTGTTTATCTTTAGTTTAGTTAAGTTTGTTTTAGTTTAAAGATACAGCAAAGAAACAGGCCCTTTGACCCACCGAGTCCAGACTGACACTTGATCACCCGTTCACAACTAGTTTGCGGTTTCAACATTGGCCTCATTAACCACCCGACATCCCCAATGTAGTGGGTATCACAGTGGTGCCCCTTCTAGAGCTGCTGCCTCATAGCTCCAGCAATCTGACCTCCCCTGCTGTCTGTGTGGAGCTTGCCTATTATCCCTGTGACCACGTGAGTTTCTCTCAGGTGTTTCAGTTTCCTCTCACATCCCAAAGCAAATGGGTTAATTGACCATGATAAGTTGCCCCGAGTGTGTAGCTCAAGAAGATGTGGGAGAACACATTGCAAGAAAAATATGAGGGGAAATAAAATTGCTCGGTGAGCCAGCATAGAGTCGATGGGCCAAAACGCCCTCCTTCAATGTTATAAGGTCGTTGCAATATAGAAGATGAATTAGAGGGGACCTAATGATCCTTGAACCTTGGGGTGGCATGGTAGCACAGTGGTAGAGTTGCTGCCTTACAGCACCAGATACCCGGGCACGATCCTGACTAAGGGTGCTGTCTGTATGGAGTTTGTACGTTCTCCCCAAGACCATGTGGGTTTTCTTCAGGAGCTCTGGTTTCCTCCCACATTCCAAAGACGTACAGGTTTGTAGGTTAATTTGCTTCAGTAAGAATTGTAACTAGTGCATAGTATGTAGGATAGTGCTGGTGTATGGGATTACTGGTAGGCACGGTCTCAATGGGTTGAAAGGCCTTTTTCCACACAGTATCTCAAAAAACAAAAAGGTTAAAAATTGGCTTGGGTAAGAATTGTAAATTGTCCCTAGTGTGTAAGATAGTGCAGGTGATCGGCACGGACGCGTTGGGCTGAAGGGCCTGTTTTCGCCACCATATCTCTAAACTAAACTAAACTAAGCTTAGGGCTGCCTACAAAGGAGAAAAAAGAATGAGATATTTGGAAATTTGGGTGCTTTCCCTGGAGCCTAGAGAGTGCTCAACATTAATTATTAGTGCTCTTACAGACTGCTTGCATCTGGTTTAGTCACCCACTCGTTGCCTATTTCCTGCCCCTGCACTAACGCAGCCAGATATTGAAAGTCACTGTCAACCCTTTGTGGTTCCATTTTGATTGATGGAATAGGTAAAGGACATGACTTTGAAGAATCACTTACAGCGTCAGTTTATTGGCCTGAGACTGCTAATGGAACACACAGATGAACAGGAAAGTAATTTAAATCTTTTAAAAGGTACTGTCCAGAAGAGGAGGTGTAGGCATTATCATTGAAGAGTTACACGAGGAAGCCATTTGGCCCAATGCTTCCATGCCAGCAAGCCTTCATTTCCTATTGCATTTCATATTTACACTAAGCTGAGATATATTTTGTGTTGCTCCTGAATAAAATATATGTTGTCATTCCTATAGGAACCACGTTACCACATCTAATATCACCAGGGCCTCTGATCAATGATCAGCACATTTGTGTATTGGAGCCAGAAGCAGATTTGTTTTTAAATTTCAGATAATTTTGGTGCCCAGCATGATTTGCAAACTATGGAATGGAAGGGTCCCTGAACTACAAGGTATGAGATGTCAACTATTGCTTAACAGTGCTTAACGCAGCGCCTGAGACCCTGGTTCAATCCTGACTATAGGTGCTGTCTGTACAGAGTTTGTACATTCTCCCTTCTTTGGGAGCTCCTGTTTCCTCCCACTTTCCAAAGACATGCAGGTTTGTTGGTTAATTGGCTTCTGTAAAAATTGTCCCCAGTGTGTACGATAGAAAGCGCCTCCAACCCACTGAGACAAGGCACTCATTGATAACCCATTAGATAGTATGTAAAATGCTGGAGTAACTCAGTGGGACAGGCAGCAACGAGAGTTCTGGATCACCCGTTACCACTAGTTCCATGTTATTCTACTTCCACATCCACTCCCTGCACACTAGAAGTAATTCACAGAGGCCAATTACCTTACAAACCTATACGTCTTTGGGATGTGGTAGGAAATGGGGGCACCCGGAGGAAACCCACGCGGTGACAGGGGGAGCATGCAAACTCCACACAGACACCATCTGAAGTCTGCATTGTACCTAGGTCTCTGGCACTGTGAGGCAGCAGCTCTACTGCTGCGTCACTGCGCTGTCCAAGACCATAAATGTCATGGAATTCCAACTTTCTCCCCTCCTCTGAAAGAAAGCCTTTTTGAGGCTTTCAACACTGTTCATAAATAACGATCAAACAACCTAAGTACTGGAATAAAATGAGTTAAATAAGCAATACAAAAGGGAATAGCTGCAATGATGCGCATTGTTAAGAACTGGGATGAGTAATTACACTAAGCAAAATTATTGCAGATGTGTTTCAAGATCTTGCCTCAGGCCATTCTAGTGATGTCTGTATATTCTTGAGATTGTTGATTAATGATTTTGCTTGTAAAAATCAAATGTAAATGCTGAGGGAAAATTAATTTAATTTGAACCTAATCCAAATTTCAACTGCTTTATTTACGGTTCTGGTTTCACTCTGAAAAATATATTGAAACCTTAAAAAAAACATTGTAAAGATGACACCTTAAGATAAATAACAAAAATACGGTTCCCATATTTAGCTTCTCTATGCATATCATTAAATTAGGCACAAATGCCTTGAGAAAATATTGCGTCTACATAATAAATGGAGTTGAAAAGATAAATCTATCAGATCTATATGCCCCTTTACAATGGTCACTGTCCTTTCAGCTTTAGGTCATGGATTTCGATTTGATCCAGTTTAATGGAATGAAAGCTTTCTTATTTTGCCAGTAGTAACGATGCAACATAAAATTAGATTAGTCATCCATGGCTAATGGATGCAAAACTGCCTGTAAGTATGCACTGTTCAGAGTACCAATGCACAGTTAAGTCTCAGTCATCTCTTGTGTGGTAGTTCTCTTGTTTTGTAGATTGTGAGATAAGGACTGCTCCAGAGAAATGTACGCAAGAATCTGCAGTATGTGTGCACTCCGAAGCTTTGGACTGCCAGATGAAATATTAAACTGAGATATTATTCTCTGTTGCTGTCGAGTCACAGAGATATGTAGCATGGAAACAGGCCCTTCAGCCCACCGAGTCTGTACCGACCATCAGCTTTCCTACATCAATCCTATTTTATATGCTTTCAATATGCTTTTATAATATTTTGGATGCTTTCAAGAGAGAGCTCTTAAAATTAGCGGAGTCAGGGGATATGGAGAGAAGGCAGGGTACTGATTGGAGATGATCAGCCATGATCACATTGAATGGCGGTGCTGGCTCGAAGGGCCGAATGGCCAACTCCTGTACCTATTGTTTATTATCTATTGTCTATTGTCTATATTCTCCCCAGATTCTCTGCAGCTTCTACCATTCATCTACATACTAAGGGTGGGGTTGGGGTTCAATTAATGTAGTATTCTGTACATTTTAGGATGTCGGAAGAAACCAGTAAACCAGGGAGGAACCCACAAAGTCTCAGAGGATAATATGCATAGTTCACGTATTCAGCATCCGAGGTCAGAATTGAACCTGGTTCCCTGGTTGCAAGGCAGTGTCTATATTAGCTGTGCCATTGTACCTGGTGTAACCTCTTGCATTGCCCAATATTTAACCCTCTATCCACACAATGTAATTACGTAATGGTCTATAAAGACGTAGGATGATCAAAGTTACTATATAAATGCATGTATTTTTTCCTTACTGGAAATTAGTTGATTTTGGAAATATATTTCTGGCATTTGTCTCTTGGCAATATGACAATAAGCCTTACTCTTGTACCCAGCCTACACAAGTGCAAAACCTGGATATTGAATTCTCTAAAATGTGGGTAACTTACAGTATTTATTTCCTTAGCATGTGCAGCTTCCAACACGCTATGCACCAAACTCTTGAAAGCCCAAATATATTCATGTCAAAATCCACAATTCAGATTGGGCAGAAGCCGAGGCAGGAAGTCCAACATTTTCTGCTTTCAAACAAGTCAGTCTTGTTTAAGGTCCCTGATGATTTGAACTTTGGAGAACCGAAAATATTGGGAAGATCCCAAGACTTGGCTTCCGCAACCCAATTTCTGTTCAAACCAAATTCCAAAGCTGCATCTCAGACCAAACCCTTGAATGTCACGATTTACAACTAATGTCTAACAGTTAGTAGAAATGTTCCAGTTCAACTTAGATGAGGACAAGTTTCCGAATGCAAAGTATTTCAAATTCCTGAAGGTACTTCAGGTAACACATATTAAAGCAGCGATTAGATAAAGACAGAATTATCTCCATATGCCTAAAATAACATTGATGTTAACCACAAAGCTGTCACAGTGGCACAGCTTGTAGAATTGCTGTCTTACACCGCCAGAGACCTGGGTTCGATCCTGCCCTCAGGTGCTCTGTGTGTGAAGTTTGCACGTTTTCCCTGTGACCACATGGGTTTCCTCCGGGAGCTCTGGTTTCCTCCCACATCCCAAAGACACGCGTCTGTGTGTTAATTGTAATTGTAGGTGCGTAAACTGCACCTGATGTGTAGGAGGTGGATGTGAGAGTGGGACAACTACTGTGTGAATGGGTAATCGATGGTCGGCGTGCACTCGGTGTTTCCATGCTGTATCTCTGCACTAAACTCAACAAACCCAGTCTTATGATGAAGTTTAATTTTGTTTATGGTGCTTTTTTCTTTTAAAATTAACCCACCAAAGGTTGTTGCACTGAATGTGTGAAGGATATGAATATGCTAAATATTGTTGAGAATAACGTGCGGTTTGGATTCAGAATCGTCTATATTAATCACATTACGATCAAAAATGTTAATTCGGATTCTTTAAGTTATCAGCGATGAGTTCTCCCTTCCTGCTTGAGAGCAGAGAAAGGCCCTCAGTTGCCAAACCCTTCTAAGCTAGTGACTTAAAGTGACCTCAGAGTATTGGTGAAATTATGACCACAGTATAATGGTTTAAAAAAAACTATAAAGCACTGGATTTGATCGTTCTTGTGCTACATCATCCCCTTCCTGCTTCATGAAAATTTAAACAAGCATTTAAAATAAATAGCTTTGCTTAGTCTGTATTCCTTTTGAATGAGATGTGCGGGTAAAATGATAGGGGAGAGTCCTTGAAAGCATTAAATGGGCCATCTTAGCTCAATGGCAAAGAAAATGAACAGTGTTCCTTTTAGCCATTGTGTCCACAGGGAACAGCTTTTTCTTTAAACAACATCGAGGGCTGCATGCCTTCACAGTGCATTGAGGGATACAGACTACACCACAAACAAAAGAATTAATTTGTCTTGTATCGTATCTACCGCTCTTAAAGGAGGATCCTGTAAAACTCAAAGCAGATGGATGTGGAATAATAGTGCACCTCAATAAATGGGATTTAAGACATATCACAAACTTCCAAAGACAGCGAGGAACTCCTTCAATATACTCTCCAATAGCTTGGAAATGTTTGCAATTTTTCAACAGGATAAGCATATTAAGAGTTTAAGTGAATTAGCAGGGCAGAGTGGCTTGGGTATTAGCCGCAAGACATGTTTCGTGAGACAATACCTCTCCTGTCTCTGTACGCTGCCTATATTTTTCACATTTACGAAAAAAAAAGTACATTCAAAATAGAGTTACCTCTGTGCAGGCAAAGGACAAAGTAGGAAGGCACTGAGTGAATTAGCAGAAAGCTTTGTGACTTTAAGCCAACAGTCGTAATTGTGCCTGATTTCTCTGGAGCATAAATGACATCATGATTCGCGAGTAACACTAGCTCATGTTCAGACGTGTATGTTCATAGAAAAGCTGGGATCAACCAACAAAGGAGAAAGATTAAGTGTGGACAACTTCAATCAGCCAGTTTCACAGCATTTTCCTTTGCCAGTGGTTCAAATTATCTCACATTCAGCCAGGGGAAGAATCCAATGGCAAACTTAAATAAACTTATGTGTAGGAAAGAACTGTAGATGCTGGTTTACACCAAAGATAGACACAAAATGCTGGAGTAACTCAGCAGGTCAGGCAGCATCTCTGGAGAAAACGAATAGGTGATGATTCGAGTTGAGACCCTTCTTCAGACTGAGTCAGGGGAGAGGGAAACTAGATAGACACAAAATGCTGGAGCAACTCAGCGGGTCAGCCAGCATCTCTGGAGAAAAGAAATAGGAGACGACGAAGGATCTCAACCCGAAACGTCACTTATTCCTATTCACCAGAGATGCTGCCTGACCCACTGAGTTACATAAACTTATGTTGCTCACCATTTATTGTTGCAGTTCTGAGTCTTTTGAGAAGGTAATGCCCTTCACTGTTACAGCAGTCCTGAACATCTCAATTTTGGGCACCCCTGCTGGATAAATATGATTCATCAACATATTTAACTGAAACAGATTTTCTCAACATTATCTCAAGTACATTATTTTTGGATGGGAAATCAGTATTGCTTGTGCTACCCTTAGAAGCACTTACAGATGCACCATTGGATTCTGTCGGGTTGCATCGCGGTTTAGGTTGGAAATAGCTCTGCCCAAGACCACAAGAAATTGTAGGGAGTTGTGGATGTAGCCCAGTTCATCACACAGACCAGCCTCCTCACCATTGACTCCATACTGTAACTATATTCACTTCACTCTGCCTCACGAAAGCAGCCAACATAATCCAGGATCTTTCCTACCCTGGTCATTCCTTTTTCCTGTTCCCTTCAGGTGAAAGATACGGAAGCTTGAAAGCACTCACCACCAGACACATAAACAAGCTTCTTCCTTTCTATGATCAGTCTTGTGAATGGTCCTCCTGTTAGCTAGAGTACAGTCCTGATACTCCAATCTACATTATTGCTGACATTGCATTTTATTTCAGAACAGTTATACTACAATGCAGAGAACTACATTCTGCACAATTTGCCTTACCTTTTCTGTTTGGCCTGAATGTATGGAAGTAGAGTATCATCTGATTTGATTTGATAGCACCCAGACAAAAGGTTTTCATTTTACCTCAGTACATGTGACAATAATAAACCTAAACTTCAGCGTAATTGTAACTGCATTCACAAAAATACTATATTGGTTGTGTAGCAACTTACAGTATAAGAACCAAGTTTGTTAAACGTATTGTATACATTTAGCTTTGGAAGGGTGAGAGGGGACCTTATTGAAACATATAAGATTATTAAGGGTTTGGACAGACTAGAGGCAGGAAATATGTTCACGATGTTGGGGGAGTCCAGAACCAGGGGCCACAGTTTAAGAATAAGGGGTAAGCCATTTAGAACGCAGATGAAGAAAAACTTTTTCACACAGAGGGTTGTGAATCTGTGGAATTCTCTGCCTCAGAAGGCAGTGGAGGCCAATTCTCTGGATGCTTTCCAGAGAGAGTTTGATAGAGCTCTTAAAGATAGCAGAGCCAGGGGATATGGGGAGAAGACAGGAACGGGGTACTGATTGTAGATGATCAGCCATGATCACAGTGAACAGCGGTGCTGGCTCGAAGGGCTAAATGGCCTACGCGTGCACCTATTGTCTATTGTCTATTGTCTAATATATCAACAACTCTTAACATAAATACACTATTTGTGACTGCCTTGCTGGAACTTATAATGCATAGATTCATTTTCTCTTGGACTGCGGTATGTTTTAAAAGACACCCTCATTGAACAAATGCTGCACTCTTCCAGAACTTTCTGTTTTTAATTTTTGAGAAATAGGCTTTACAATCTCTAAAACGCCCAAGTACTTTGATTTAGACAAATAAATGGGAGAAAATGATGATCATTGCTAAGAAGTTATTCTTTTCATCAGCAGACAAATCATTGGACTAATTAATGCCATCTATGGTAAATGCCATCTGTGGGACGATGCAAGTAATAAACAATTATGGACCTAAACTCAGGAAGAGCAATTGCACATGAATTGAAAAGCCAGCTATATACACAGGCCACCTTAATTTGGTTTTAAACATGGCCTTCATAACAAAACTTGTTGGCATTCTTAATGCTGCTCCTTTCTTTCCAATGATGGCATTTTTTTGAAACTGGGTCACCATTAAAATGAACAGCTGAGAATAGACTTGTTGTATTCTAGAAATCTAAGGGCGGCACAGTGGCACTGCGATAGAGTTGCTGCCTTACAGCTCCAGAGACCTGGGTTTGATCCTGACTATGGGTGCTGTCTGTATGGAGTTTCAACGTTCTTCCAACAACTGCTTGGGTTTTCCCCGGGTGCTCAGCTTCCTTACACACTCCAGAGATGTGCAGGTTTGTAGGTTAATTGGCTTTGGTTAAAATTGTAAATTGTCCCTCGTATGTAGGATAGTACTAGTGTATCGTTGGTTGGCGAGGACTCCATGGACCAAAGCCCCTGTTTCTACGCTTTATAAAGTCTAAAGTCCAAAGTCTAAATTGGATGAAAAAACAAAAAATGGTGGAAATGTTCCTGATATGCCTCACCATCAATTGAGGGAGAAACAGGGTAATGGCTCAACCCAGGAATTTTGCATTCGAAATGATAAATACTTAGTACAGTTTGACAGCATTTTCTGTGTTTAGATATTTTCTGCCAATTTCTTACTGGATTTTGCCAAAAAGTGATCAATATTAAATTGTTACACGTCATGTATTCCATTTAGGTTTACTTTATTATAGTCAGATCTACTGAGATACAATGAAAATTTCAGTTTTGCTTGCTATAATCAAATCAGATAATACAATGCATTAAAAATATTCAAGCCAAACTCAAGTACAATAGCTAGAGCAAAGGGAAAGATGTAGTTCTCTGCATTGTCGAGCATCAGTTCCAGAGACAAAGTCCAATGTCTGAAATAGATTGTGCCCTAGCTTATCTGACCTACCCTGTAGCTTATCCCTGTTGAAATATTAGTGAAAAATAATAACATATAAAATAAACTCAGAAATATAATAATAATATACTGAAAAATATAATAAAAACTTTCCACTTTCCAACAAAGAAATTGCAGTACTGGGTAAAAGGGAGGTGAGCTCCTACATAGATGTTGTAAATTAATATCATAATGTCATTGATAATTTGGATGTTGATGTTACTAAGTTTGGATTTTATGCTGAATAAACTTTGCCTTTGTCACCCTTCTGCAATCACCTCCATCTATCATTGATAGTTCCATTAGTCATTCAAAAAGCCAGACCTGGAATAATGTTAAAAAAAAGGATACAAAACGATGGCATAGCTCAACGAGTCAGGCAGCATCTCTGAAGAACACGGACATTTGTTTATACTGTATTTACACAGCATTTTCCTTTGCTCCACCTCGGTTTGCCAGTGGTTCAAATTATCTCACATTCAGCCAGGGGAAGAATCCCCTGGCAAACTTAAATAAACTTATGTGTAGGAAAGAAATGCAGACCCTGTTTATACTGTATTTAATATTATTATTCTGACTGTAATAGTGTTGCAGTTTTTAACTTCACAAATAATCAGCCATGCATTAATCAATGTTGTAACCATTTTTGCAAAATCAACTATAATTTACTTGTACCATGCTTTCAAATGCATTTCTACTGGCAACTTTCCAGAGAGGAAGGAAATTACCAGCAAACCATAGGTGTAGTCTTTGAAGGCTTTTAATTGTTGCGTAATTGATAAGCTGCACATTATCTCTTGAGGAAACGCGGACCTCAGAGACTTCAGTAGTTGCTTAACCCACAATATTTTGAGCAGCAACGTGCAAATGTGTTTTATGTACTGATAGAACAGACTACAGGACAGTAGCATGCTTCTAGGGAGCTCTGCTCTTTCAAAAAAAAAATAGAGTGCACTTGCCAATGTGATGAATGTTAATGCTAGTAAAAGGCAGAAGATCATCTTTCTTTGCAGGCAGTCCCAGTTGCCAGCCTTCTTTGGTCAGGTATAACATGGATTAGTTGCAGGGCAAAATTCACATTATGCTGCTCTAATCAAGCATTTTCCTTGTTTTGCCTGTGGAATATTTCAATCCCCTGCACCCGCTATGCTTGAATGCTGAATTATTGGCAGCTTGATGCTGCAAATTCAAAGCAGGTAATGGGTGAAAGGGCAAAAAGCGGAATGGCAGCAGGTTCGAAAGGATTTTAACAGGGCAATGCACACTAAGAAATAATAGTTTGTGAATGCCAAATCTGTCCAATTCATTCTCCTCTCACCCCTAATAGTGAAATTAAGTTCCCCTTTCCCGGCAGTGATATCTTCTACTGCACCTAACGCTGACACGTGGTTCCAGTACAGATTACAGCTCCTCAGTATTGCAGGGATATCCTCTTAGCACTGCATCAGTGTCAGATAGCATGTCACCGCATCAGTGTTACATTATTGAGATGCCTGTGGGAGAGAGAGTCTAACTGATGAACTAAATTCACTGCTTCGCTGCTGTGCCGCCTAACACAGAGAGAGAGAAAAAAAGAGGCTGATACATCACCTGCCCACTGCTACTGGTGTGGACCTTTTACTCATGTAGCAGGAAGCAAAGGTTCAGAGATGGAAACAAAGTGTTTAGTTTAAATATGTAGGTAGGAACGAACTACAGATGCTGGTTTAAACCAAAGATAGACACAAAAAGCTTGAGTAACTGGAGTCAGGATGTTTTCAGTTGGTACCCTTCTTCAGACTGGAGATGCTGCTTGACCCGCTGAGTTACTCCAGCACTTTGTGTCTATCTAAGTATTTAGTTTAGTTTAGTTTATAGATACAGCACGGAAACGGGCCCTTCAGCCCATCGGGTCCATGCCGACCAGCCATCCCCACACACTAGCACTATCCTACACACACTAGGAACAATTGATAATTTTAACAAAGCCAATTAACCTATAAACCTGTATGTCTTTGGAGTGTGGGATGAAACCGTAGCTCCCAGCAAAAACATATGCAGGTCACAGGGAGAACGTACAAACCAGTTTCTACATTTTAATGCCTCAGATTTAAGGGGCTGTCCCACTGCGGCAACCTAATTGGTGAGTTTAGGATAGTTTGAAAAAGTGTCATGTTGAAGACCTCCTTTGACCTCCTATGACAATGTTGAAGACTAGCTACGACTAGCTTCGGGAAAATTGGACACCGAATAATGGAGAGTGAAGACAATCTCCTTCGATCTCCTTCAACCACCCTTCGACTATGTTGAAGACTATCCACGACTAGCTTCGACTATCTTCGATTACCTTCGACTACCCTCGATTATCTACGAATAACATGCCGACCTACTACGACCTACTTCGACTAAACCTACGAGTAAAGAAAATATCCATTTTTTTCCATGGCGACCTTTTTTTTCTCGTGAGCAATTTTCAGCATGTTGAAAAATACGCTGCATCCTAGCTGAGGCCTCGAGTACATGGGGACTACTCTCGAGCATGAAGGAGAGTTACAAAGACCTCCTAGGACCTCATTTTGACCATGCTGCGAGTATGAGTCGAGGGCAAACTCTTCTAAACTCGCCATTAGGTCGCCGCAGTGGGACAGGCCCTTTCTTTATTAACAACCCTTCTGCAACTGGATATGGTAAACCCAGCACTAACATGGAAACACCATCATCTCCAAGGCTATGCCTAGCCACCCATCATTCTGACATGGGTGGATGTCACTATTCCTCAAACCCCATTAGGGCTAGTATGATCAACAGAGCACTTGTTTGTGCGGAGTCTGCATGTTCCCCTGTGACTGCTGGGTTTCCTCCGGTTTCCACCCACATCAAAAAGACGTGCCAGTTTATAGGTTAATTGGCCTCTGTAAACTGCCCCTAGTGTGTAGGGAGTGGATGAGAAAGTGTGAGCGCATAGAACAAGCATAAACTACGATAGCATCAAAGGTCAGGATCAAATCCGGGTCTCTGCACTGTGAGACCAACTCCACTGTCTGCGCCACTGTGCCGCCCATTCCTTACAACATATAAGGAAGGAATTCAGCCCATCAAATGTATTCTAGCTCTCAGAATAACCACATCAATCCCATTCCCCCAATTATTTCTGTTCAACCTATTCTCTCCCACATACTCATGAACTTCACCCTGATCGTCCTACTATCCTTCTATACTAGGGACAATTTGCACAAAGATCAATTCACCAAGCAAACTGATGATAAATAACTCAGTTCCAACTATTGCGATCTCCGGATAAAAGAAGGTGCTCCCAAATGCATCTTCAAATGATGAAGGAAAAGCCTTGACCAACAGGCGAGCCCTCATGCAGAGAAACATCTATGGCAGAGCCTTATTATGTTCCTGACATTTACTCTGCACACGCAGGTAGAGTCTTTAGAAAATGACCTCCCATATAGACCTCACTGGGTCAACGCCCAGATGGATAAAGGAAGAAATATTAATACAATGCAGCAACATCTTGCATTGATACCTCCTTTAACATAATGAGATGTCCTAAAGCAGCTCACTGGAGCATTTATCAAACAAAAGTTGACACCGAGCCACACAACAGATATTTTCAAGTGGCCAGAAGCTTAATCAGAACTTAGAAATAACTAAAATGTATGGAATTCAGGCACTTATGGCTTATGCAGCTGAAGGTATGGCTATCGATACAGTATCAAACTAATTGAGAAGGCCTTAACTTCTATTTCCAGTACTGTACCACAGAGTGAATGCACAAACTCCGTACAGACAGCACCCTTAACCAGGATAGAATCTGGGTCTCTGGTGCAGTAAGGCAGCAACTCTACCGTTGTGCTACTGTGTCGCCATTACAGCTACAGTGAAAGCGCAGACAAGAAATAAGTGCAAGGGCCACGATGAGATAAGTAAGAAGACTGGGATAACATTCTGAGCTAATGAGAGGTCTGTTCAACAGTGTGATAACAGCGGGGAGGAAGCTGCTCGAGAAGCGGACCCGGATTCAAGAATACGGTGGTAGGTGTTTTCAAGCTTTTGTATCTTCTGCCTGATGGAAGAAGGAAGGAAAGGGCATGACTGTGGTGTAAATGGTTCTTCATTCTCTGGGCTGCTCTTCCGGGACAATGTAAAGTGTAGATGGAATTGATGGAGGGTTGTGTGGGCAGGTGAGTGGAGGCCGGTTTTAATTTAGTTTAATTCTGCTTAGTTTTTTGTCACATACAGTGAAAAACTTTTGTTGTGTGCTATCCAGTCAGTGGAAAGACGATACATGATTGGTTTGTGATTGTGTGGTGGACTGGGCTGTGCCACAGCTGTCTGCAATTTCTTGCAGTCTTGTGCAGAGCAGTTACCAAACAAAGCCATGACGCATCCTGTGCGGATATTTTCTGCGGTGCGCCTGCAGAGATTGGGAAGAATTGTCGGAGACATAACTAACCTCCTGTTAAATACCTCCAGCTTGTTCATGCAACAGAAACAGCAAATTTTCCTGTGTTGTAATATTGAGCCTTCTGCTTGATGAGTTAGTAATACCTTGACATAGACAATGAAGGTTGCGGTTCAGCCTCCATTTAAAATTCTGTTGCACAGGTCCATGCATTACTGGGATACTACTGCATTGCTGGAAGTTTTATGTCACTGATTTCTCCCTTTACTAACACTGTGATAAAAGCCTTTCCAATTTGTGGGAGCTTTGGTGTAAAAAGCCTTTTCAATCTAGTGGGAAGCTCTGAATGCTGTATTTGTTCATTTAACTCATTGATTACTCTTCCTAAAAATGACACATCGACTACACCATGTTTTGCAAAGATTTGAAGGTTTGGTAAAATGCTGCGTAAATACCTATATTTTATGACCATGTACTATCCTGTTGTAAAATATGTGGTGACCATGCTGTGAACTGAATGACTTCCTTCAAAAGTAGATAAGTTAACAAAACAAATCAATTAAAAGTGCGTAAAGTGTTGAGGCTGGATGACAAAGTCTCTACTGACCCTTCCTTTTATTCAAGTGCTAATCCCTTCAGCTAAATTTACTCTCAACGATTCAGTGACAATCCCCTATTTATTAGTCAATTCATTAATCTTTCCTTCAAGATTTTTTGTACATTCTCCTTAAATATAGCCATACAAACAAATACATATTTTAAACCAGTTGTCCTTTCTTCTTTCTTTTAGTCATCCAACAATTCTTTCTCCTGAAAATGTTCTACCCTTTGGACCATATGTAAATATCAAGTATCGATATCCCAGTGACTATCTCTTACTCCTGGGACATCTTAAATTTTAACGGTACAAGTTGTTGCCTTTGTGATGGGTGGACTTTGGGAGTGGATAATCTGAACTTTGGTTAGGCTAAACCCCTAAATTTTGCAACTAAATCAGAAGATTTATAAACCTGAATCATGGGCTTTGGATAATGGAAGCAAACAGATCCAGTCATGCTCTGTGCTGTACTTTCATCAACATTCTGTTTAATGAGAACATTGCTCCTATCTGGTATATCTTGGCATCTTGTTCTGCACAATTGTGGGCCGAAGGGCTTGTTCCTGCGCTGTACTTTTCTAGGTTCTATTTCTGTCTTACTTGCGAAGGGAAGTGATGATCTGTAGCCTGTAGCTGTCATTGTGACAGAAATTTCCTGTTGAGTGACTGTACGGACATGTGGTATTTACAAGGAAACAGAAAGGAATTGTACTGGAGACTTTGTGGGTATCACTGTGCACTAAAATGGCCGACTTAGATGTTACATTAATTAATAATGGACCAATCTACAAATTCTCCGACTCCTTGAATGTGAATATGGTCTGGATTTGTGTTTCTGTGTACTTATTTGTGACCAGGAGTCGTTAAAATATGCCTTATACTCTTGCGTCATTCAACACCCCAAAACGCTCCTCTAATGTGGTTGGAGCGTAATTAGAATCAAAAAGAAGAATGGAAAGTCTAAGATGTTTGCAGATTGTGACAGGTAAGATCTGACTCTTTGCAAGTTTCCTTTTGAGCATAAATTTATTGACCCTGTTATCTTTGAATTCCGTTGGGTATTTTCTCCCCTATTTATCAAGTCAAGTCACTTTTATGTATGTAGCACATTTAAAAAACAACTCTCGTTGGCCAAAGTGCTTTACATTGGTTTAAGAATAGTATAACAAACAACAGTGGTTCATAGATTAAATACAAACATCACTACATGCATATAACCCTCGCTCAGAGGACGTCAAGAAAGGCATGGGAGTAGAGATGAGTTTTTAGTCTCGACTTAAAGGAGTCGATGGAGGGGGCAGCTCTGATGGGAAGAGGGATGCTGTTCCACAGTTTAGAAGCTGCAACCTCAAAGGCGAGGTCGCTCCTGAGCTTATGCCTAGACTGCGGGATGTTCAGCAACCCCAAGTCGGTCGATCTGAGGGACCTGGAGGTGGTGTGGTTGGTGAGCAGACTTTTAATGTAGGTGGGGGCGAGCCCATTGAGGGCTTTGCAGACATGAAGGAGGATCTTGAAATGTATTCGGAACCACACAGGGAGCCAGTGGAGAGAGCTCCAGGATCGGGGTGATGTGGTCCCTTTATGATTTTTTTTCAACAATGGTTAATTTAATGTGATGTTCTACGCATTGTATTCTGTTAGAAAAACATACTCTTTGCTTTTTCCATCATGAGATGATGGAATTTTTGAGGCTGCTTTTGACCTATTAACCAGAAACAATCTTCATTGTAATGATTGGTGGTGAGCAAGATCCCAGACTTGATTCCCCCTGATTAATATCAACTAAAGGCTGGAAAAGTTGTAGCAATGAGCATGAAGACAATACCTCCCTTTTTTGAAGTCCATAAGTTCTAGGAGCAGAGTTAGGCCATTTGGCCCATCAAGCCCACTCTGCCATTCAATCATGGCTGATCTATCTTTCCTTCTCCATTCTGTACTCCTGCCTTCTCCGCATATCCCATGACACACTCTCTAATCAAGAATCTGTCAATCTCCGCCTTAAAAATATCCATTGACTAGGCCTCCACAACCTTCTGTGGCAATTCATTCCACAGATTCAACACCCTCTGACTAAATAAATTCATCATCATCTCCTTTCTAAAGGTACGTTTTTTTATTCTGAGGCTATGACCTCTTGTCCCAGTCTCTCTTACCAGTGGAAACCATCTCTCCACATCCACTCTCTCCAGGCCTGCCAATACTCGGTAAGTTTCAATATCCCCTCATCCTTCAAAACTCCAGCGAAGACAGGCCCAGTGCCGTCAAAGGCTCATCATAGCCCAATCATTCCTGAGATTATTCTCGTAAACCTTGTAGTAAATCCTACGGTAAAACCCTGTTTCTGCAGTAAATCCTGTTAGAAACCAAGCATATGAATATTGGATGTTGGAATCAACTAAACTCTGAACACGTCAACACCGAAAGAGATTTCTGCCCACATCCACAGTTCAAATGACACACTGGGAGCTTGTTCCTGTCTAGGATACTGTTCCCTGTTGGGAAAAAGATCTCATGCATTGTCTCCAAATTATCATTTGTTCCATATCTGCATCTGTCTGCAAACTCCACTCCTTTCAAAATCAGACTTATGCCAAATAACATTACCCAAAAATGTAATGAGGGAACAGCTGGAAACTTATCCCTCATTTCCTACACGTCCCAGCATCTACTGCCAAATACACAAAGTGTTGTTACTTTGTGTGAGTAATTAATTTATATTACAGCATGACAGTAGAGCGGCACAGTGGCACAGAGGTAGAGTTGCTGGCTTTACAGCACCAGAGACCCAGGTTCGATCCTGACTACAGGTGCTGTTTGTATGGAGATTGTATGTTCTCCCTGGGACTGCGGGGATTTTCTCCGGGTGCTCCGGTTTCCTCCCACATCCAAAGACGTGCAACTTTGTAGGTTAATTGACTTCTGCAAATTGTATATTGCCCCCAGTGTGTAGGATTGCGCTTGAGCACAGCGTGATTTCTGGTCGGCGCAGACTCGTTGGGCCGAAGGTAGGTTGGCTAGGTAGACTGAGGGCCTGTTTCAGCTTTGTATCTCTAATCTAAAATAGTGAGTAAATGTTGGAGCCTATCAGTTCGTGTTGTCAAACAGACTAGGGGATTCATAAGAAAGGATCAAGATGATTTAATGAGCACTGGCTTCACATAAGAAATTGGTACACTTTACACTCAGAATAGAGGAGAGGATTCAGGAATGGCAACGGAGTTTATATATAGTTGCAAAGCTCAGTTGGTTAACTATTAATTATTGGGATCTATACGCTGGAACTGACTCAAGTTTGGCCAAATTGTCTTCTACCAATTCATTTCTGAGCCAGCAGAGTGAGCTCTGCGGCAGTGCTCAGCTAATATTGACATCCCAATCGACAGTCAATGTGAGGTGCAGTCTTTTGGGTTGTTCTTTGAACTTGGAGGCAATCTCTTAATATCAGTTCACACCTCAAACTTTATGCAGCTTTACTGCATTGTGTACGGCTGAATCCTGATCCCGTTCCATCGCGCACAGCTACATAAATAAAGTTCTGGACCACGAGCTTTCTCCACACTGACTGTACTAAATAGTGCCTGATGTATTTGAAATAAAAACAGAGAATACTGGAAATGCTCAGCAGACTATCTTACATCAACGGAGAAAGAAACAGAGCTAGTCTCCACAGATGGAGCTCAGCATGTTCTGCCTTTCCTGTTTTATTTGTGAGTTAAGTATTAGCTTTGGATGTTCAAAAGTGGAGCTTTAGAATCATCAACAAGGAACTGCATGTTAGATACAGTAGATTGCAGCCTATTAGTTGCAAATAGTTAATGCTTCAATAAACATCCTTCTGCTCTATTTTACCAAACCCTAACAGCATCTGCTCCTGTTCCTTTCTCACTCATATGTTTATCTGACTCTCTCTGAAAAGTGAATGTGCAGCCTGTGTTGGAAACAATGCTGTCACCTGCTAGATCATGTTAGTTCAATGATGAGTGCTTAAAATGGCTGCACTGTTTCCAGTGAACCGTGAAAACTATATAAGCGAATCCAAGATATCTCCTTCCAAGCCTTGTGTTGTGTGTGGAAACAGTAGTCAGAGTTCTTGATTAACAATGGGCATCAAAGGTTATGAGGAGAAGATAGAAGAATGGGATTGAGAGGTAAAAATAGATCAGCAACGATTGAATGGTGGAGTTGATACGATGGGCTGAATGGCCTAATTGTGCTCCTATATCTTATGGTCTTATAAAGTAAGTGTCATGTCGGGCTTGACTTTAGTTTAATTTAGTTTAGTTTAGAGGTACAACAGGCCCTCCGGCAAACAAAGTCCACGCCGACCAGTGATCATTCGTACACTGGTTCCATTCTACACAGTAGAGATATGTTCCAGAAGCCAATTAACCTACAAACCTGTGTCAGAAGGAACTGCAAATGTTGTTGTATATGGAAGATAGACACAAAAGCTGGATAAACTCAGCAGGTCAGGCAGCATCTCTGGTGAAAAGGAATTGTTTTGGGTCGGAACCCTTTTCAGATCAAAGACTGAAGAAAAGTTCTGACCTTATAGGTCACCTATTCCTTTTTCCAGCGATGCTGCCTGACCCGCTGAGTCATTCCAGCATTTTGTGTCTATCTTCAACCTACAAACTGGTGCATCTTTGGAAATGGGAGAAAACGGGAGCACCCGGAAAAAATCCACGCGGTCACAGGATGAACGTACAAACTCCTTACAGACAGCACCCATAGACAGGATTGAACCCGGGTCTCTGACACTGTCAGGCAGAAACTCTACCGCTGTGCCCCTGTGCAGCAGAGCTGACACCCGAGCTGATGATAGTGAGTTTGCAAAATCATTCAAGGGTTTAACACAAATGATAGTACTGTCCAAACTATGTTTCCTTTCAGTGCACCGTCACCGATAACATAAAGTGTCAACGTTGATGAGAAATGTCTTCTAATTTCTTGCAGTGCCATGGCGTCACTGTGTTTCATGTTAGCTATATCTCAGTGGTTGACACACTAGCCTCTGAGCCAGAACAACGTGGAATGAAGTTCCGATCCATATACTGTTACTCCACAACTCCAGGGTGACTCTTCAGTGCAGAATTGAGGGCACTGCACCTTCAGTGGTATCATCGTCTAGATGTAATCTGGAGTCCTGCTTCATTTCTTCGGTGTTTAGAGTTTAGTTTATCATCACAGTTCTCGACATACAGTGACAAGCTATTGTTGCGTGCTAACCAGTCAGCGGAACGAGGATACATTATTACAATCAAGACGTCCACAGTGTACAAATCAACGATAAAGAGAATGAGGTGAATAACGTTTAGTGCAAGATAAAGCCCAGTAAAGTCTGATCAAAGATAGTTCTAGGGTCATCAATGATGTAGATAGTAGCTCAGGACAGCTCACTAGGATGGACGGTTCATTTTTCTGATAATAGCTGGGAAGAAATTGTCCATGAATCTGGAGGTGTGCATTTTCACACTTCTATACCTTTTGCCCGATGGGAGAGGGGAGAAATTGAATGGCCGGGGGGGGGAACTCGTGCTTGGTTGGTGCTTGCAAGAAATCCCAAAATGCTTCTCTCCTGTTTACCATAGCTTACCATGCATAACATGGCTGCCTGTTTTTTTACGCTGTGGCACAGTGGTAGAACTGTTGAGGCTGCTGCCACACAGCACCAGAGAGCCAGGTTTAATCCTGTCCTTGGGAGCTGTCTTTGTGGAGTTCACAGGTTCTCCTTGTAACCATGTGGATTTCCACCCGGTGCTCCGATTACCTCGCACATCATAAAGATGATGGGGTTTGTACGTTAATTGCCCCTAGTGCAAAGTGATTGGATGAGAAAGTGCAGTAGCATAGAAGTAGATTGAACGGGTGATTGATTGTCGGCTTGGACTAGTTGGCCCAAGGGCCTGTTTTCACGCTGTGACTCTAATTTAAACTAAACTAAACAAGTAATTTCACTTTAAAAAACACTTTTCTAGCTATAAAACATTTGGGAAATTCTGAAAGGAGCATGAAAAGTACTTTTTATACGGAAGTCTTTCCATCTGTTACATGTAATTGAAGATATTCTCTCCAAAGATCCCTCGTGAAATCATTGTTTCTCACTCAGAGCACCTCAGAGAATCGGTGTGGAAAACACACACCTGGTTCATGTGTTGCTTGTGTGCAGGTTATTAATTTTATTCTACTCACTGAGCTGTTAAGATTGTGCAAAATTCCAGTAAAGCAATCAACATCCTCTGCTGTTCAATAATACGCATAAACCTATTTAGATTTTCTATTCTGCTTAACATTAACGCACTAGTATTGTTCACAGAATTCACAATATTGCAACTCCTAATTTATTTTCCCAATCTGATTCCCTACATTTCTATCGTACACAGAACAGAGAACTATACAGCGCAGGAACAGGCCCTTCGGCCCAAGATATCTGTGCTGAACATGATGCCAAGTTAAACTAATCACTGCCAGCATGCGATTATATCCCCCCATTTCCTGCATATTAATGTGCCAATCTAAAAGCCTCTTGAACACTATTATCTTATCTGCTTCCCCCATCATTTCTGGGTTCCGGACACCCACCGTTCTCTGTGTAAAAAACTTGTCCTGCATGTCTTCTTTAAACTTTCCCCCTCTGACCTTAAAGCGATGTCCTCTAGTCTTTGATATTTCCCCATTGTCTCCCCTTTCTATGCCTCTCCTAACTTTATATACTTCTGTCAGGTCACCCTCAGCCTCCAATGCTCCAGAGAATACAATTCAAGTATGCCCCACCTCTTCTTACATCTAATACAGGCAGCATTCAGGAAAATGTCTCCTGCACCTTCTCCAAAGCCTCCACATCTCTCCTGTAGTGGGGGTAACCAAATCTGTACGCAATACATGGAATAAATGTAGTGAACTCAATTATAGGCAACACTATTTTGTTTTGCCTGAAGGAATGAATAGGAAAGAACGTGGAAGCTGGCAAATTACACCTGCTACAGAAAGTGTTCTTTAAAAAGATGAATATGTTCCAATTTTGCTCTAGTTATTCTGGGTTACTCACAGTGCCCCAGTTACTCAGTTACATAAAGTGTTTCCACATATTCAATCTGGACTGTCCTAGTGACTCAGTCACTAACACATGGCCAAAGGCAAAAGTGGGCCAAGGTCCCCAATTCCATTTCTGAATGTTGTCAACCACACTTACGGTAGGCACAATAATTGCCTTTGATGACCGTGGATATCATCAAACAACTTCAGAAGAGAGAAATCAGGAGACCATGTGCCAGTTTTATTGATGGGTGAATGGTGGAGAGAGTTAGCAGATTCAAATTTCTGGGCATTAACATCTGTTCTGGAACCAACACATAAATGTTTTCATTAAAAGAAGGCAGGCCAGCACTTCTACTTTCTTAGAAGTTTACAGATATTTGGTTTGTCTCCAAATACACTAACTTTTACAGATGTACAGATGTATGAAAGAAAATATCCCGATTGACTGCATCATGGCCTGGTATGGCAATCCCAAGGCACAGGAATGTAAGATGCTGCAGAGACTGGTGGACACAGCCTGGTTAATCAAGGACACAGAGGCACTGCCTCAGTAAGACATCATTAATCGTCAAGGATCCCCACCATCTGGGCCATGCCATCTTCTCGCTGCTACCATCGGGCTACCATACGAAGTACAGAAGCCTGAAGTCCCACACCACCAGGTTCAGGAAAAGCTACTTTCCCAGAATTATCAGGTTCTTGAACCAACCTACACAATTATTTCAACAACAGAACACTAGGGCACACTTTTGGTACTACTATGGACTGGTGCACAGATTTCATGCATTTCACTGATCTAATCCTATGTTCATCCATCTATCCATACATTTTACTATTCACTATCTTTCTTTCATTTTATCTACTTTCTCTCATTATAATTGTATCCTTTGACTGGCTCTACCAATGAACTAGTTTGCCATTTATGAGGCACATTTTCTTGGAAACCATCCAATAACTCTAACACTGTTGTCCTTGTACATTAGTCACTGAAAGTAAGCAAGCAGGTACAACAGGCAGTGAAGAAACCTAATGGCATATTGGCCTTCATAGCAAGAGGATTTGAGTATAGGAACATGGAGGTCCTACTGCAGTTGTCCAGGGCCCTGGTGAGACTGCACCAGAATAATTGTGTGCAGTTTTGGACTCCTAAATTGCGGAAGGACATTCTTGCTATTGGGGGAGTGCAGTGTAGGTTCACCAGCCTAATTCCAGGGGTGGCAGGACTGACATATGATGAAAGAATGGATCGACTGGGCTTAAATTCATTGGAAATTAGAAGGATGAGAGGGGATCTTATAGAAACATATAAAATTCTTAAGGGATTGGACAGGCTAGATCCAGGAAAAAAATGTTCGCCATGTTGGAGGAGTCGAGAACCAGGGGTCGCAGTTTAAGGATAAGGGATAGGCCATTTAGGAATGAGATGAGGAAAAACCTTTTTTCCAGAGAGTTGTGAATCTGTGGAATTCTCTCCTACAGAATACAGTGGAGGCCAATTCATTGGATGTATTCAAGAGGGAGTTATATATAGCTCTTCGGGCTAATAGAATCAAGGGATATGGGGAGAAAGCAGGAACAGGGTACTGATTCTGGATGATCAGCCATAATCATATTGAATGGCAGTGCTGATTTGAAGGGCCGAATGGCTACTACTGCATCTATTTTTTATGTTTCTATCTTTCTATGACACATGCCTTTGTCACTGAAGCAAAAAACAAATTAAACTTGATTGAAATAAAAAGGGCATGATGAAGGTTGTGAGCACAACAAACTCATCTCAGAAAGGTTTCTTGGAATCAATGTTAATATCAAATTTTGAATAAAAAACTTCTATGCTATCTCAAGCCAAATTAAAGATGAAATCTCAAGGCTTGTTTTGCTTAATCATCGCATGTGAATTGTACGTTGTGGAGCCAATGAGGAATATGATGTTTTTTTTAAATCTTGGATTGTGCCATTAGCAAGAATAATTAAGGGTCCTTTTTTAAGGGAAGAGAGATCATAATATTATAGAATTTAATACATAGATCGAACATGATTTAGTTTAATCTGAAACAAACAAAGCGAACTACGGTGGCAGGTACAGAAGAAGTTGTTGAGGCAGGTACAATAACAACATGTAAAAGACATTCAGACAGGTATGTGGATTGGAACATTTATGAATGATATGGGTCAAATATGGTAAGTGGGACCAGCTTGGATGGGGCATCTTGAATGAGTTGTCTGGAAGGGCCTGTTGTATGACTCCATTACTCTGGTTCTAAATACCACAATCAAGTGAATCCATAACCCAAACCCTCTGGAATGCCAACGGTAGGCTCCTATGGTAAAAATGTCCTTTACCGGACCAGATGAAAAGTTTGAGACACAAGAGACGACAAATGCTGAAATCTTGAGCAAAATAAAAACAACCTGCTGGAGGAACGCAGCCTGCATCAGTGGAGCAAAATGGACAATGAACGTTTTGGGAAAAGTCCCTTCCTCTGTTTCACTGATTGTGAAATCATGGTTTTACTCCAGTTCTTCATAAAAACTATCATCTCATTGTCTTCCTGCAGGAGATTCACTGGGGATGTTGCCACACAGAGCACCGTGATGAACATGCACCCAGAGCTGTGATAGCACACGAGAGGCAACACTTCTTGTTTACTTTAATGCTACACAAGTCTTTTAGAAGATGCATATCTATGAATGAAAGACTTTTATTTGACCTTCCAAGTTAATGCAGTGCTCTTTAGTGTACAGTGCTAGTGTATGGGGTGATCGTTGGTCGGCATGGACTCGGTGGTCCAAAGGGCCTGTTTCCACGCTGTATCTCTAAAGTAAAATACTAAAGTTTTATGTGTAGAAAGGAACTGCAGATGCTGGTCTATACACAAAGTGCTGGAGTAACTCAGCGGGTCAGGCAGCATCTCTATCAAGTATAAAACTGAAGTTTAATACTTTCTCCACTCATTATCATATTGCTAAAAACAAACCACAAGCTTTGTCAAATTCCTCACCCTGTAACAATATCAATCTTCAGTTTCTGGTTTAGTCGAGACCCAAAACAATTCTGACTCTTTCAATCTCTGTACAGGCTTCAATTCATGTGTTTGACAAAAGTAAAAGACCCATTATGCGCACTTAACAATCTGAATTTCTTCTCTTTGTGCATTAATGCTTTCTGCCATCTGAGTTCTGCCAGGCTCTCTCATATAATTTCCCAGAATCTTTGGATGATTCTTCGGAAACAGATTATCCCTTTGGATTCTACCAAAGTAGGTTTAGGCATACTTACTCAAAGTGGAGTTCACTTGAAAATGCCTCTCTTCAAATTTCTAGTATCCTCTTAATCTATTTTTCCCTGAATTCCCCAACCAGACCACGGACGCAACATTACAATGAATGCACACACATATCTACCACCACGTAATGCCTCCCCTGACTGCCCCCTACCACTCCCCCAACCCTCACCCCTTGCAGTGCACGTATGTCAATATTTCAAGAGAGTCATCACAAGGCCAGGAGATCAGATCAACAGGGGAGAAACTGTTTCCTGTAGTCATAGAATCAATGATGAGCACCATTAATTTAAAACAGACAGTAAAAAGGTGGCACAGTGGTGCAATAGTAGACTCGCTGCATTACAGCATCAGAGACCCAGCTTTGATCCTAATATGGGTGCTGTCTGTATGGAGTTTGTACGTTGTCCCTGTGACCATGTAGATTTTCTCCGGGTGCTCCAGTTTCCTCCCTCTCTCCAAAGACATACAGGTTTGTAGGTTAACTGATTTTGGTAAATTGTAAAATTAACTCTAGTGTGTGCAGGTTAGTGTACGAGGTGATTGTTGGTCAGCACGGATTCGGTGGGCCAAAGGGCTTGTTTCCGTGCTGTATCTCTAAAGTCTATTGTCTAAAATAGCAAAGAGGGAGGGTCAAAGTCATATCTTGGTGCTAAGTTAGATCATGAGCTGCTTTGTTGCAGGAAATGGTCAAGGTAGAACCATTTAGGACAGGGAACAGTACAGCACAGGAACAGGCCCTTCTGCAAAGTCGGTTCTGAGCTGATGCCAAATTAAAGTAATCACTTCTACCTGCATGTGATCCATATTCCACTGAAGATTCATGCGCCTATCCAAAAGCCTCTTAAATACCACAATAGTATCTGCTTCCATGCTTTTATGAAAAATATATACGTTTGGATCAGAGGATTAAGCACAAACAAAACAGGGTAGTAAAATCAGTTCTGCAAAGGACTAACATAACAATGGAAAGTGGACTCTTTGTATGATTACATGCTAATTAGGTTTAACTATAAAAAAGCATAAGGTTGTGGTCTCAACCACAATACTTGACTTTGTTTGTTGATGCACCATTGTTTATTGAACAAGGTTAACTTCTATTTTCATTCTCGATATATTTTTCCTTCCCTTTGTATTTTGTGGTGTAGGTCAAATTTAGCAAACCCGACGATTTTATAAAGAAATAGCTCACTTGTATATGTTTCAAAATCAATAGTAAAACACTTTTATGCACAATTTGTGACTTGGAACCATTTTGTTAAATTAATGATTCGTTTTATTCCCTCTACCGCACATTTATTTGAAACATTTTTGCCAGAGTTAGAGTGGTGCATTTCTCCTTGAATTTATTTTAACTCAAAGGGAACTGTTATACACTGTGAGATTAGTAACTTGACAGGAAAGAATTGCAGCTTTCAAAGACCATTAATTCCATAAACCAAAAGATTGCAATTAGCAGTCTGATCTAGCTAACAAAGATGCCTAATAAAATGCAATATGCGCTATTTTATGACAGTTCGAGGTTCTTGTTTCCCTGAAAAATTTGGTGGAATTCAAATGACTCCTTTTCTGCCATACCGTATTGGAAAAGCATTCAGATGGATGGTTTGCACACGCAAATGGAAATTCGTATAAAAAGGAAATCACACATCGGCTTAAATGAATAATCAAAGTTGTTAGATATTACGTGCAAAGAAAATGAAAGGTCATTTCCCCCGCTCTCCTCCATTTCAGAATTGATATTTTCACCTCAATAATGATTAGGTTGCACAATGCTTTTGCAAATTACGAATTATATATTAACACGGGTTATATGTATGTGAACCTGCTGAATTAGCTTCACACACTCAAATCCAATTTTCTCTCTCAATAAGATCTGAAGTTCACAGAATAAGTGTTACAAAATAGATTGTGTTAAGATGTGTTTGTTCGTTAATGTGAGGATGTTTATGAAATTAAATGGAATACTTTCCATTTTGGACTTCCTGCATTAGTATAAACTGATATTAGGTAGTAGGTACACACAGTGCAAAGGTTCTTTTGCTCAACGTTCCTCCATTTACCGTCAAAATAACTTCCTACTGCAACGGTGTTATTGAAAATTTTAAAAGATACAGAATTGAAACAAGCCCTTCAGCCCATCAAGTCCACGCCGACCATCGATTAACCCACTTTCGCATCCATTCCCTGTACACAGGGGGCAATTTACAGATACCAGTCTTTGGGATGTGGGAGGAAACCTTACCTTGGGAGCTATCCTGCATGTTCTCCCCACGACTGCATGGGTTTCTTCCAGGTCCTCCAGTTTTCATGCGTATCCCAAAGATGTGCAGATTGGTAGGTAAATTGGCCACTGCAAATTGGCCCGAGTGAGTAATGGAATTGCAGAATCTGCAGGGAGTTGATAAGAATGTGGGGAGAATGAAACAACATGGCATTAATGTAAATGTGTGATTGATGGTCGGCCTGGACTCAATGGACCGAAGAGCCTGTTTCTATGCTGTACTGTATCCCTCTCACCCTGAAAGAAAGGGATCTATATGTGTGTGTACATCTATGTTCGCAAATCTGTGCTTTAGACCCACTGTTTTCACAGCTATGAAGTCAGTTTTTGCTGTCTCAGCAAAATCAATTGATCAGCAGACGTGTGCAATGGGAGCTTTATGCATGGGAGAAGGTGCGATGAAAAGTGTGTCAATAAGCTCAAGTGAAATGGGAATGATCCATAAGGTAAGATCACGGAATTTTATTTTAGAATATATGCATTAAAATCAATCTGATTGAAGTTGTTGTATTTTAAATGTGTTTTAAAGAGATTCTGAGAAAGATTTTTTTTACCCCCAGAGGGTAGTTACAATCTGGAATGCACTGCCTTATAGGTTTGTGGAGATAGGAACTTTCACAATACTTCAGAAGCATCTGGGCGATCACATGTATGGCCAAGACGTAGAAGGTGACAAACCAAGTGCCGGCAAATGGAATTTGGACAGAATGTCACTTGATGGTTGGAAAGATACAAAATACTAGAGTTAATCAGCGGGTCAGGCAGCATCCATGGAGAACATGGATGGGTGACATTTCGAGTCAAGGCCATTCTTCTGACTGATTGTAGGTGGGGGGAGGGAGGGGAAAGCTGGAAAAGAGGGATGGGTGGTGGTGGGACAAAGCCTGGCAAGTGGTAACTGGAAAAAATACACAAAGTGCCTGAGTTATTCAACAGGTCAGGCAGCATTCCTGGAGCACATGGATGGGTGGCGTTTTGAGTTGGGACCTTTCTTCAAACCCGAAAAGTCACCTACGCATGTTCTACAGGGATGCTACCTGACCCATTTAGTTAATCCAGCGTTTTGTATCTTTCCCTGGTAAACTGGCAACTGCAGTTGCTTGCTTCTATTCGATGGTTGTTAAGTCTGTGCTCGGGTTTAGTGCATGTTTCTGTGCTGCATGAATCTGCTGCTCTATCTCCCAGGTGAGGCAACTATAGGAATACTTAACATGTTAAATTTAATTTGTTTGAAATATTAGGCATGTATTAGAAATATGTTTTTTAACAAAGATAAATGTCTCCAAGTAGTTTAGTTTATAGTTTATTGTCATGTGTACCAAGGTGCAAGGAAAACCTGTTGTTGCATGCTATCCAGTCAGCTGAAAGACAATACATGATTATAATCAGGTTGTCCGCTGTGTACGATACATGATAAAGAGATTAAGGTGAATAACGTTTAGTGCAAAATAAAGTCCAGTAAAGTCCAATCAAAGATAAGCAAGGGTCGCCAATGAGGTAGATAGTAGCTAAAGACTGCTCTCTGGTTGTTGGTAAGATGGTTCAGTTGCCTGATAACAGCTGGGAAGAAACTTTCCCTGAGTCTGGAGGTGTACGTTTTCACACTTCTATAACTTGTGCCTAATGGGAGAGTGGAGAAGAGAGTGTGGCCAGGGTGCGACTCATCCTTGATTACGCTGGTGGTCTTGCCGAGGCAGCGTGAGGTGTAAATGGAGCCAATGGAAGGGAGGTCGGTTTGTGTGATGGTCTGGGCTGCGTCCACAATTCTCTGCAATTTCTTGGATGGAGCTGTTCCCAAACCATGCTGTGATGCATCACGATAAAATGCTTACTAGAGCAATGTGCAAAGAGATGTGGAAATTTTAATCATAGTTAATATTAAGCAAGATGCCGAGGTTCAGGGAAGATAGCCACGGTTAAATGGGGAAGTGCTGCGTTGGGTCCACTGCCGTTTTCCTTGACTGTTCTCATGATTGCATGGTGGTCTGCTTTGTTTCTGATACTGACACTTCAGTGGTGTGTTGGTTGAGTGAGTCACTGTCGTATTTCCTATATGTAAAACAAAGAGGAGGTGATGGGTAGTTTCTAATCAACCGCTCACAGCAAATGCTGTTAAAAACCTCGCCTGGCTTTCTAATGGGAACTTTGTAAGAGTGCTAATAAACCCTCTTGGTTAAGGGCTTGAAATACGTTTGGCTTCTGACCGCAGTGATAGAGTAAGGTCACTGGGGACGTTACTAAGATTCGTGGAGTACTGAGGCAAAACAAAAACCCCTCTAATAGGTCACGACAACTGTTTGATGAATCATTCTCACAGCTAGGATCAGAGAGACTACTTTAAGGATTTTGTTCCTAAAACACTGTGCTCAGTAACGCCCGCCCACAATGTATTGATGCAGTGCAGAACCTTGTGGGTGTAGTTACTGGAATCTGGTCTCTAAAGCGAACATTAGACACATAGAAGTACAAGAATAGGATCAAGAAACAAATACACCGCTCACACTTCTAGCCCCAACAAAAATTAAATGCTAGAGCTATTTTCCTGGTTGTCTATTTTTTGTTACCCTTGTTCTCTCTACCTTGGAAAGCACTGACCTGCTGAGGCAATGGTTTAGTTTTGTTTAGAGATATAGTGTGGAAACAGGCCTGTCAGCTCGCTGCGTTCACGGCAACTAATGATCACTCGTACACTAGTTCTATCCTACAAATAGGGCCAATTTACAGAAGACAATTAACCTACAAACCTGCACGTCTTTGGAATGTGAGAGGAAACTGGATCACCTAGGGAAAAGTCATGTGGTCACAGGGAAAATGTACAAACTCCACACAGGCAGCACCCATAGATTGAACCAAGATCTCGGGTGTTGTGAGGCTGCAACCCTATCATTGCAGCACAGTGCATGCCCAGCAAAATTGACTATGAACCAAAGCAGACAGTGTGGGCAAGCTGATTGATTGTGAAAAATGTTGTAGCTGAACTTTAATCCAACAAGTACTCTCACACATCTCATACAACAAACAGAAAAATAGTAGACTATCACTAGTTGTAGAATATCTCACAAACGTTGATAGTTAAAAATGAAACATTTAAGGTCTTATTGCATTTTGTGCATAACATAAGCAGCAAAGTGGTCAGCAAGCCAGGGCCACAGTCCATAAATCTTTCCTAATAAATCCCACCCAGACAGTTTGAGAATTCAGCCTTATATATATTATTAAAATGACTGTACTTCTGCCAATTGTGGTAAGAAAACAACAGTTTCACATTTACTGTTTTCTTTGCATAGGAAGGAACTACAGATGCTGGTTTATACACGCAAAAAGGTAGACACAGATTGCTGGAGTAACTCAACGGGTCAGGCAGCATCTCTGGAGAACATGGATAGGTGATGTTTCAGGTCGGGACACTTATTCATTGTAAGGGAGGGGTGTTCATAAGTTCGTAAGATATAGGAGCAGAATTAGGTCCATCAGGGAGAATAGGTGACATTTTGGGTTTGAAACCTTCTTCAGACTTGTTTTCTTTACTCCTTGCTTCTTTGGTTTGAAATTGTCTAAAAGAAATGCATCTGCAAGATTATGTTAACAGATCTGAACAGTTAGCATGTGTAGGAAGGAACTGCAGATGCTGGTTTAAACTGAAGATAGACAGAAAATGCTGGAGTAACTCAGTGCGATAGGCAGCATCTCTGGAGAAAAGGAATGGGTGACATTTTTAGGTCAAGACCCTTGTTCAGAAGAAGGATCTCGACCCGAAACGTCACCCATTCCTTCTCTCCAGAGATGTTTTCTGTTCCACTGAGTTACTCCAGCATTTTGTGTCTATGAACAGTTAATATGTTCTCTTTTCATTGACCTGCCTGAATGCCTGGGTGTTTCCAGCATTTATTGTTCTTTTTTTCTGATTTCCAGCAACGGCAGTGTTTTGCCATTGCAATATTGCAGTAAACCACTGCATTATTGCAATTGGGCTCAAGGGATGGGCATTAAATGTTGGTCTTTCCAATAATTAATTAAAATAACATGCACGCAAATGCCCAGCAGAAATCACTAGAAAATAATGAGTAATAAATCCCTGAATTACTTTTTTCCTCACCATAGCTCAAGGGCATTATCATGAGTTGTACATCTCCCACAGTCATTCAGGATCTGAACCCCTGTTCAGTTAGTCCATTGCATGGAAATTCATTTTTAAGTTGATCACTCATATCTGAACATTCTCAATTTTTAAAAAAACAAATCAACTTCCCACTCTGTGCCCTCTTGGCACGGTCACTTTTCTTCCTCATGGAGGGAATGTCAAAGACCTGAGGACAGAGCATTAAGGAGAATATCTCTTCAATGACAGTATTGGAAGGTTGTCCACACTCAATTACAGTGATCATTTTTTATCATAAATATTCTGGCTTGACATAACCCACCAGAATAAAGATACTACTGCCTCTTATTATCTAAAATTAATTGCGCAATGTGGTGCAATATACTGTAACAGTTTTTTCCTTTCCACTGTTCAACAACTCTACACATTTACAGGCAGCATGTTCTTTTCAGAAGGAGTGGAAAAAGGGACATTGCATGTGTTAGATTCTGGGAAATTTAACAACATCCAGTCTTGTGTCATGTACACAAAGCAAAAAACTGTTCTGAGTCACTGACCAAAGAACTAAAACTCTCCAGTGAGTCAACACTTGATCCCTGCTATGAAAAAACTTGAGTAAAACACTGAGTGCTGGAGGAACTCAAGAGGTTAGGTATCTGTTGAGGGAATGGAAAGACGATGTTTCAGGTCCGGACCCTTCTTCGGATTGAAGTGTGTGTGTGTGTGTGGGGGGGGGGGGGGGGTTTGGAGAAAGCTGGAAAAGAGAGATGGAGGCAGGACAATGTCTGGCAAGTGATAGATGGATACTGGAAGTGGGGAAGGGGAGGGTGGGAGGGAGAGTTTCATTGGCAAATGGGTGGAGTAAGTGACAAAGATTACAAGTGAAATGGAGCCACAAGGGTGTCAGACAAAGATTGAAATATAAAGCCAGAAGGAGGGATATCAGTAAAAGGACTCAGTGCTGGAGTAACTCAGTAGGTCAGGCAGCATCTCTGGAGAAAAATAATAGCTAAGGTTCTGACCCGAAATATCACCCGAGATTCTGCCTGATCCATTGCGTTAATCCAACATTTTGTGTCTATCTTCAGTGTAAACCAGCATGCAGTTCCTTCCTACACATGGACAAGTGACATTTCAGACCAAGAGCCTTCTTCACACTGCGAGATAACTTTTCGGGTCAAGTCCCTTTTTCTAAATATAGGGATATAGGTGGCAATGTCAGGGGGCAGAAGAGGGGCAGGATAGTGGGCAGAATGGGTATGCACCAGGGTGGAATGGGGCACAAGGTGGAGGGAGATGGTGGTGGGGGGGTTATTCATTAAAGTAGAGAAATCAATGTCCTTATGCCCTCAATGTTCATGCTGTTGTGCTGTAAGCTACATTGCTGCAGAACACCCCAACCACTGTGAAGTACAACTAAAGTACAGCTCTAGTTGAACAAATGTGGCAGCCAATTTGTAGATGACAAACAGGGACATAAAAATGGGCAGACTATGAGCTGAAACTTTGATGGAATGGCAACTCATGCCTGACCAATTAGTCAGGCATTTTCTTGTACTATTCTGCTCAAATGTCCCATAAGTTGGTGGAAGTTGAAGGTAACAGGGCAACTGGGACTCTGGTGAACGATGTCTGTCTCCTTAACCAATAATATTAATGAACTTTGCAAGGAAGGGGAAGGGCTGAAAAAGAAAATTGAATTAGGATGAGTGGATTAACTGCATTCAGATACACAGAGGGAAGTGGCGAGATTATTTGGTTAAAAAGAGAAATACGTTGCAGGAAAGCAAACCAAGCTGAAAATGATACATTGTAAATCGTTACCAATTGACCACCTAAAGGAATAAGACAACACACTTTTAATTGTTCGTGTTCTGAGGAGGAGAGTTTGATTGGCAATCATTAACAATTATCCCTTCATTAAAGCGTAGTTACACTATTAATTACCAGATGAACTTCTTGCAGCATCTTTAATGGGCAATTAATGTCCATGAGCAGCAACGTTGTGAAACTCACAGGGCAGGACAATGCTTTTACAAAATGAATGGTGGAACAACACTAATCATCTGAAAGATAGACATAAACTGCTGGAGAAACTCATCGGGTCAGGCAGCATCTCTGGAGAAAGGGAATGGGCAACGTTTTAAGTAATTTTGATTGAAAGATAAATGTTCTGCACAATTCTTTACACTGCTTTTAAGTGCAAAGAGCAGCACAGTGGCACATCAGGTTGAGCTCCTGCATCAGCTCCAGAGATGCAGGCTCGATCCTGACCTTTGGTGCTCTCTGTGTGGAGTTTGCATGCTCTCCCTGTGACCATGTGGGTTTCATCTGGGTGCTCTGGTTTTCTCCCACTTCCCAGTGATGTGCGGGTTTGTAGGTTAATTGGCCTTTGAAAAGTGGTAGGGAGTGTATGCAAAAGTTGGATATCATTGAACGTGTGAACGGGTGATGGATGGTCTGTTTGGTCTCAGGTTCACTGTTCATATCCCTTCATTATCACCTCTTCCACTGCTAACAATGGACCATTGTGGACCTTTTCGTAGTCATTGGTGCCGGCTCTGATTTGTTCTGTACCTTTTCATACCTCTAGTTTCCCTCTCCCTTGACATTCAGTCAGATGAAGGGTATCGAGCTGAAACCTCACCTAACAGAGATGCTGCCTGACCCGCTGAATTACTGCAGCATTTTGTGTGGATCAGTGGTCAAAGAAAGTATGTTTCCATGCAGCATCTTTCAATCAACTCAATCAATAAAATTGCACCTTGAGATCTTTTATAATCATTCGAAATGTATTTTTCCTATCCAAAACGAAGCATGGTCTTCATTGAAAACTATGTTTCACTGCAGCATGAATAATATAATCTACAATACCTGTAAATAGACTGTGTACAAAAATACTTTACATATTATAGTACAAAAATACATAGCAGTACATGTATCGTCTTGAGAGAGGCAAGACTCCATAACAGGACTCAACAACAAACTCCCTCCTGATTAAGCTAAAGATGTCAATGATTATTTTGACTAACTTGAGTGCAAACACATGGTGAAGTGTCATAGAGCGGTAGAGTCATACAGCACCGCAACAGGCCCTATGGCCCAACTTGCCCATGCTGACCAAGATTTTTCATCTACATTTGTTCCAGCTACCTGCGTTTGGCCCATATCCCTTTAAACTTTTTCCCATCCACGTAACTGTCCAAATGTCTTTTTAAAGTTTGTTATAGGATCTGCTTGGATTGCCTCTCTGGCAGCTGGTTCCGTATACCCACCACCCTGTGAAAAAAATATCCCTCGGGTTCCCATTAAATATGGCTCACACTTGCACCGTTAAAATTAATGCATATAAAAGAATAAGTTAGAGCAAGTTGTCCTCTAAATTGAATCAGACTTAGCCTTAAACTGAGCCACTGACGAACTTGGCGGAAACGACGTGTGCAAGAACCCCTGAATATATTTGCAAGATAACCTGAGAAAATGGTGCTGCCCGGGCTCTTGTGTATCACGATGGATTGGAAACCACAATATTTTCATTAAGGAAACGCCTTGTAGTTATTCTGTTTCTCTCTCCTCCGATGCTGCGCGAACTGCTGAGAAATGTGAGTAGTTTGGGATTTTAGTTGGGAATTTCGCCATTGGTTATCGTTTGCAATTGCAGAGAACATTTTTCATTGGAGAAGGTCGGGGAGGGGGAGGAGGGAGGGTGGGTGTTGATCTGATCGCAGTTTATAATGCTGGAAATCGCGGCCAAATTGCCAGTATCGGAACAAAGAATGGACTCTCAATTTAGGATAAACCGACATTGAGCTTAAACGTCAACTCTGCTCCATTCTTCCCAGATGCTGCTTGGCGTGCAGACAATCTCCAGCAGTTTTGCTTCTGTTTTGCTTTTGTTTTGTTGTAATGTTTTCATCGGATGATTCTATCCCTTTCTGTTCCCTCTCCAGAGCACCAGGCAGAGCTGTAAGCCACGTTAAATAAATGCAAGTATTTTTTTTCAAAAAAGATACGGGTTGTGCAGATGGAACAGTAGTGTTATTGATTGTTTAAAAACTACCTGAGATAGAATGGGCCGCAGAGCAATCATTTGGTTATTTGGCGTTACAATGCTAAAATCTACCCAGTTTGCGCATTTTACTTCTTGGTGTCATATTTCTAGGACTTAGCGATTTGTGATATTAGTCCCAAACATCGCTACATTGCTTTAATGTGCGAAAGTTTTATAACAGAACATTTTAATATATTTGGTCAAAGACTATGGAGGAGAGTGGAGACGATTAAAGGGGTCATTTTTTTACCGAGGAATATCTGAATATCTGCTATGGGCGGTGGAGGCTGAAAAGATAATCGCGTTGAAGAGACTCTTGAATAGCCACATGGATATACAGGAACTGGAGGGGTATGAATCATGTGCAGGCAGAGGCCATTAATTTATCTTGACATCATGTTCGGCACAGACATTGCGGACCGAAGGGCGTGTTCCTGTGCTTTTTTTCTGTATTCTATGTCATATAGTCACTGCAATTCCAGAACGGCAGATTTCTCACCATTTCTGCAGAGCGCTCAGCTTTTCAGTTCTAAATGAAGGACTTCATGATACCGTAAATACAAGGAACTGCAGATACTGGTTTCCAAAGAAAAACACAAAGTGCTGGAGTAATTCAGTGGGTTAGGCAGCATTTCTGGAAGATCGACATTAAGGGCCGGAGTAACTCAACTGGCCAGGCAGCATCTCTGGCGGAAAAGGATAGGTGACGTTTCGAAGGTAGACAAAATATGCTGGAGAAACTCAGTGGGTGAGGCAGCGTCTATGGAGAGATTGAATGGGCGACGTTTCGGGTCGATACCCTTATCCATAGATGTTGCCTCACCCGCTGAGTTTATCCAGCATTTTTGTCTACCTTCGATTGTTCCAACATCTGCAGTTCTTTCTGAAACGTGACGTTTCGAGGCGGGTCCCTTCTTCAGACTTCACATAATCGATTAATTCCAAATACTGTGCTCACTGCCCGCAGAGGGTGGTTAAGGATTTGTATTTGCTTTGTTGAAGAAGGTGTTCACAGGGGAACTGAAGCGAGAAGCTTCGTTATTAATACTTCCCAATGATCATATTGGGGTCAGAGATCAGAGACCTAGCGCACAATGAGCTCTTCACTCCCAACAGAGTGTTTGACCGAGCAAGCTCACTAGCTGTGAATAAACATCCCCCATTCCTCCAAATAAAACCAAACTTGGGAAATCACCTACCTGTGCAGAACGGTCAACATTTAGATTAAACGTAGATTAGGAGGCAATGGCCAAGAATCCAGCACTTGCAAACATGATGAATTGCCACAATGAACCGCGTTCGGTCTCGAGAGCACATCTCACTCAATACGTGTTTTTATTACCTGGCATTGCTCAATTTGATAGTTAAGTGTACAAGCTGTAGACATAATTCTTTAAGATATATATATATATATATTAGTGCTTATTTTGTTCTCATCGAGATTACAGATAATAGTGATGTCGAAGAAGGGGAAACCACAAAATCCTAACGATATGTAGGTTTTGTAGGTTATTTGGCCTCCCTAGTGCGTAAGGAGTGAATGACCAGATGGGATAACATGGAACCAGTGTGCACGGGTGATCGATGGTCGGCGTGGACAAGGTAGGCAGAAGGATCTGTTTCCACCCTGTATCTCTAAACTAATCTATAAATTAAAATGTAAAGCAAATTCTTTGTTCTAGAAATGTTTTGCCATTAAAAGACAAATTACAACGTAACCCTCTACGTAGGTTTAACTTAGTGACTCTCGGGGTTGTCAGAATTGCTTACCCAGCATAGCCATCGACATTAGAACGAATATGCAAATTAGTTGAAAAAGATTAATAAAATTAATAACAATGGTCAAATTCCACACTATTACTCTCCATTATTTTGTTGTATATCCCCTGCGGTGACGTAAAAAATCAAATTATTTTTCAAAGGCAACGTCTGAATTTGTTTTTTCCTTCTTGCAATGAAACAAAAAGAGAGTGGGCAGGAACTGCAGATGCTAGTTTACACCGAAGATGGACACACAATGCTGGAGTAACTCAGCTGAGGAAGGGTCTCGACCCGAAACGTCATCCATTCATATTAACCAGAGATGCTGCCTGTCCCGCTTTATGTCTATGAAATTTAATAATTGGGTAACGGGTCAATTCAGGATTGGTCCATTTCAATATATATAGATAATCTTCTGTTAATATCCTCGGAATTTGCTCAAGAAAGATTAAAGGTTTTGGGTCACACGATCTAAACTACTCGGCATCCTGGAGTCTCATCCGGTTAGAACATGCTTTGCATTGATCTTATCTTGTTCTTTGGCTCCCGATCATCACATCTTATTCCAGGTAGACACAAAATGCTGGACTAGCTCAGCGGGTGAGGCAGCATCTACGGAGAGAAGGAATGGGCGACGTTTCGGGTCGAGCCCCTTCTTCAGACTGATGTCTGGTGAGGGGGCGGGACAAAAATAGAATGTATGCGGAGACAATAAGACTAGTGGAAGAACTAGGAATGGGAAGGGGAAGGAGAGAGAAAGCAAGGGTTATCTGAAGTTAGAGAAATCAATGTTCATACTGCAGGGGTGTAAACTACTCAAGCGAAATATGAGGTGCTGTTCCTCCAATTTGCGTTGGGCCTCACTCTGACAATAGAGGAGGCCCAGGACAGATAGGTCAGATTGGGAATGGGAGGGGGAGTTGAAGTGCTGTACCACCGGGAGATCAGATAGGTTAAGACGGACTGAGCGGAGGTGTTCAGCGAAACGATCGCCGAGCCTGCGCGAGTCAGCGGCTCTGCAAATACGGAGCTACCGTTGCTCAGGACTTGTATCAGAAGAGATCTATCTGGCTTTAAGGGAAGGAATTCCTATAACGAGAATAGCCATAACTCCAGAGCAAAATAAAGGTGGTAGTGTCGAGACTTCCACAGATCAAGGTTACAAAGTATTCATGTAGAAATGAGAACTGCAGATGTTGGTTAATATGCAAAATGACACAAAGTGCTGGAGTAACACAGAGGGTCAAGCAGCATCTCTGGGGAATACGAATATGTGACTATTCGGGTAGAGATCCTTCTCAAGTCTGAAGAAGGGTCCCGACCCGAAACGCTACCTTTACATGTTCTCCAGAGATGCTGCCTGACCTGCTGAGTTACTCACGTACTTTGTGTCCTTTTACAAAGTTTATATCTCATAATTATTATGAACAACACTTTGCTTAATAACGGTGACCATGAAGTGAACGTGTCTTTCCTGTAGGTAGCTAGATATTGACTTTTGAGTTTGGGGATAGCTATAAATGAGGCAGATACGATTATTGCGTTTGAAAGGTTTTTAGAGTGGCAAAGGATATGCAGCTAATGAGGAATATGGGTCCAGCACTTTGTGTCTATCTTTGATATAAACCAGCATATGCAGTTCATTGTTTCTACTTCTTTAGCTTATCTTAACGTCCTGTTCTTACAGACATCGTGGACCGATTGGCTTGTTCCTGTGCTGTACTTTCCTATGATCTATATTCTATGTACTCAAATTCTTATCAAAGCCACGAATTGCTCATTACAACGTTGACTTTAATGCAGGATGGGTGTTATTAACACCCCGCCTGGAACTCAACCCTTTGAGATTCTAATTTGGGAGAGACGGTTATATTAAACCACCAAGAGAGTTATTTTGAGCAACTTCAACAACAGTGTGAAGGATCTCCAACCTGTCACCAAAATGGATACATACGAGACTAATTTGAAAACCATGTCAATCACGACTAGAGACATTTCTTGGGTGCATTACTGAAACGGATCTGTTACAAGGAATGGACTGCATAGAGAGGGGTGGGGGCGTCAGAAGAGCAGAGAGGATCGATGGTTCGTGTGGTCGGAGGGGGGGGGAGCAGAGTTTGCAGAGCTGACATTCCTCGGGTTAACGGTGATCTACAAATAATGAGTCTGAAGAAGGGTCTCGACCTGAAACATCGCTGATTCATTCTCTCCAGAGATTCTGCCTGACCTGCTGAGTTACTCCAGCATTTTTGTGTATATCTTCTCTACAAATAATAGCCGGCGATTATGTTATTTAACGCAAGGAATAAGATTTTTTAATCCGATGCGTTAGAAGACAAAATGTAATATAGATCAGCAAGGGTGGACTATTAGGCAAGTTGTCTGTACGCTTTCGCCCATGCTCTCTGAAGCACTCTTGTTCTAATGGGGGGTTCTGGTCGTGGGCGGTATGGTTTTGAATGAACTACTGATCATAGATCAGGGAACGCGATGACACTGGAACAGGTGAGAATATAGAAACGAACTTAGAAAGAATGGTCGATGTGAAGTTAAGCAGGAAATTGAACCAGATGTCCAATACTGAGTTCCACGGGCTCGGGGATAATTATGAGGGAGTTTTGTGGAGAAGAATAATAACCCCTTTCTTGTTAACGTGATCTTATACACACTCTTTTCAATGTACCCATTCTTGTTAATGTATTCATGTTGATATGTAATTGGCGTGTATGTTCTGTACCCCATTGTGTTCTTAATGAGGTCTGAAAAACGGGCCGGACCTGAACCATCGCCTACCCATTCCCTCCACCGATGCTGCCTGATTCATTCGGTTTCTCCATCAATTCGTGCTTTGCTCAAGATTCCAGCAGCTGCAGTTCGTTGTTCTTGTTCTGCTTTCTATTCATGCCTTCCTTCCATGAGAGACACGAGACTGCAGATGCTGAGATCTTGAGCAAAAACAAAACAAAATACTAGAACTAGCGAGTCAAGCAGCATCTATGGAGGGAATGGACAAACGACGTTTCGGGTAGTGGGCTTCCTAACGCGTGTTCCTGGAGCCTTGTGCCCTTTGTTTCTTACACCGTGGAAATAGACCCTTCGGCCCAACTAGCAGATGATTTATTGGGCATTTTCCACCGTATCCACCTTTTTCAGGCACAGTCGTGGATCTGCAGTCTTCTTGTCTTTGTTAGATGTGTTTTGTTTTTTCTACCTCTTACCTATATATTTCTTTACACCTGTATGAGGAGGAGGCACATTTAGGCTCATGGGATCACGGGAAGATACAGCACGGAAGCTGGCTCCGAATCCAAGCCGCCAACGACACCCTCTTACACTATTTAAAAAAAATCTCCAAACATTTCCATCAATACCCCAACATTCGAGGGAAATGTTGCCATAAATACTATACGCAAAGTGCTAGGGTAACATGATCATATTGATTGGCCGTGCAGGCTCTAAGGGCCGAATGGCCTACTCCTGCACCTATTTTCTATGTTTCTATGTCTAACTCAGCGGGTCAGGCAGCATTTCAGAGGAGCATGTATATGGGACCTTTCGATTCGGGACTCTTCCTTCCTCAGACGGATTCTGTTCTGTGTTTCGACAGTTTACAGTACAGTCATTACTTCACTTGCCAATCTGCGCGTCTTCGGGAAACGGGAACAAGATCTACAAGGTCACAGAGAGAACGTGCAAGAACATCCATATAGAAACACCTGAGGTCGGGAATTGAACCCGGATTCCTAGCGCTGTGAGGCAAGACTCTGCCGGATGGTTCCCTGATATCCTTTACCAGTGGGTTTTCCTCAGCCCGTTATAAATCAGTTGTTTAATCTCAAATGCCCACAACTATACATCACAAAGTGAAGATAGACACAAAAAGCTGAAGTAACTCAGCGGACCAGATAGCATCTCTGGAGAGAAGGAATAAGTGACGCTTAGTGTCGAGAACCTTCTGCTCAAAGTGATCAATTTGACCTCACCTTCACCCATTTCCAATCCTCCTACTTTCTCTTGGTCCCTGAAAATTACTCCGATACCTTGATCAATCTTAAGAAGGGTCCCGACCCGACCCATCGTCTGTCCATTTCCTTCCGCAGATGCTGCCTGATCCGCTGAGTTTTTCCGGCACTTTGTCTTCTTGCTCGAAGTTCAATTCCCTGCAGTTTTTGGTGTCTCCAAAACATCATCGTTCCGCTGAAGGGTCGCTGACCTAAAATATTGCATCTCCTTCTCTTTCAACAACATTTGACTGAATATTATGTGTCCATTTTAGTTTTATGATGAAACGTGAGCAATCACAGAAAAATCTCAACATGGTAGATGACAAAGAGTGTTTTTTCTTCCTGCTTTGGCAGCCGCAACAAAAGCTCACTAATCAAACTTAAGGCAGTCTAAAATAGAACTGAAATGAGGAGAAACGTATTCACTCAAATGATGGTGATTTTTAAAAAATTGTATCAGTATCCTGTAGCCTAATTCATAGGTTGCACACACAACAAAGAACGGAATGGAATTGAGAGATATAGAGATGGCGCAAATAATTGGTGGGACAATATACCGCAGATGGTGGAATTCAAAGCTAACTAGTGGAGGAACTCTGCGAGCCGGGCATTTTCAGTCGAGGTGAATGGAACCTTTCGTCAAACTGAGCTTAGACTGAAAATGGGTCTCAAATGAAACGTTGTCCATTCATTTCCCTTCAGAGGTACTGAGTTCCTCCAGCAATTTGATTATTACTTGGGATCCCAGCATCTGCAGTTTCTGTGTCACCGCTTATTTGCGCCGTACCTACATTTCTCGTTCGATTTTTGCAACTAAGTAGTGTTGAAGCGGGAGATCGGACATGATCTTGTAGAATTGCTAAATAGGAGCCGAATGCCCAACATCCGCTTTGTTCTGATAGAAGGGTCTCGACCCGAAACGTCACATATCCATGTTGTCCAGAGATGTTGTCTGACCCGCTGAGCTACTCTGCTGTGTTCTTAATGGTCTTATGCTCTTATTGATATGGCGTCCAGATATTAACATTGCCAACTTACTCCAATAAGGACATTGACTTGTTTTCACGCCTTTCTTTTAACGTTAATTGTTATCAAATGTTCATGGTAGTGAAATATATCCCTAGCCTACAACGACCTACACGGTCCAATGTGCATGCGGTGCCCCCCCCCCCCCCCCCCCAGTTCCGCAGAAGAAACCTTTATCAGAACTGAAAATAAAACGATAAATACTGGACATGCTGGGCATCCGAAATAAAATCAGAAAATGTTGGAAACACTCAGTGGGCCGGGCAGCATCTGTGAAAAGAGAAACATAGTTAACGATTTAGGTCGAAGACCTGTTGCGTATTCCCAGTATTTTAATGAATGCCTCGGAGTTCTAGGTGAGAAGTCTTTTTGGCCCCGGGACAAGATTGAAATAATTTAGATAATTGTTACAAGCAACTAGGCGGACCACAATGATACAGCAAAAAATAAGGACAGGATCTTGAGATGGAGCCACAAAGAGACTGCAGAGATGCTGTAATCTTGAGCAAAACACGAAGTGATGGAGGAACTCAGCGAGTCAAGCAGAATCTGTGGAAGGAATGGACAGAAGGCGTTTTGGGTGGGGATTCTTCTTCGGACTCTAGAAAGTGAGAGAGGAGTCAACAGAGAAATCAAAATCGTAATCTAAATCGTGCGCTGTCTCACTGAGAGGACGGCAGAGTATGCAGGCTGACAAAGTTAAAGAGCGACTTCGGTCAATCAATAGTCCAGACCACCGTCAGTTAGGGCTCATAGAAACATAGAAACATAGAAAATAGGTGCATGAGTAGGCCATTCGGCCCTTCGAGCCCTCACCGCCATTCATTATGATCATGGCTAATCATTCAACTCAGTATCCTGTACCTGCCTTCTCTCCATACCCCCTGATCCCTTTAGCCACAAGGGCTATATCTAACTCCCTCTTAAAGATAGCCAATGAACTAGCCTCAACTACCTTCTGTGGCAGAGAATTCCACAGATTCACCATTCTCTGTGTGAAAAATGTTTTTCGTATCTCGGTCCTAAATGACTTCCCCCTTATCCTTAAACTGTGACCCCTTGTTCTGGACTTCCCCAACATCGGGAACAATCTTCTTGCATCTAGCTTGTCCAACCCCTTAAGAATTTTGTAAGTTTCGATAAGATCCTCCCTCAATCTTCTAAATTCTAGCGAGTACAAGCCGAGTCTATCCAGGCTCATATTATTATAGACGGAGGGTTACACAAAAAGCTAGAGAAACTCAGCGGGTGCAGCAGCATCTAAGGAGCGAAGGAGATAGGCGACGTTTCGGGTCGAGACCCTTCTTCAGACCCTTATTATAGACGGAAACGTTTCCATTAGACCTATTTTTCGAAGAAGTTATGGACCAGGTGTGAAAAAACCAAACAAAGGATATGAGCTCTAAACCCTCGGGTATAATAAGAAACTACGTAACAGGGAGAAAAAAGGAACTGCAGATGCTGGAATCTTCAGCAAAACACAAAGTGCGGGAGTAAATCAATGGGTCAGGCAGCATCGCTGGAGGACATCGATAGAGACCCTTCTTCAGGTGGGGACCCTTCTTCAGATCTTCAAAAGAAGGATCCCATCCCGAAACGCCGCTTCCTAAGGCGTTGCCTGACACGCTGGGTTACTCAAGCACCTACAGGGAGACATTATGAAGCAACAGTCAAATGTTCTAAGGACCGGGAAAGATAAAACTCAATACTGCGAAGGGTAAATCGGATGTCTGGTTGCAGAACGGATTAAAAGGATTACTTGTTAAATCAAAGTTAATGTATTCATACATGGACAATGGCACTAATGACTATTCATAGGCTTAATTGCTGCAACTGGATTTACTCGGTGTTCTTGCAGTGCGGTAATGTAATCGGACACCAATTCATTGTGTTATGCATAGAAGTATTGACACCTCGCCGTGAGGGAAAGCTATCAAGATGTCTTTGACGTTTGAATTTGGACCAGCGGATACGATTCTTCCGGAGAAAGAAAACAAACTCAACAAAAAATGAATACATTGGAAAGAGGTTGTTGGGGGGCGGTGACGTGATGTTTCTAGCAATCCATTGTAGCTGTTTAACACGGTAGACAAAAAAAAAGAGCTGCGGTAACTCAGTGGGTCAGGTAGCATCTCTGGAGAAAAAGACTAGGCGACGTTTCGGGTCGGAACGCTTCTTCAGACTGAAAGTAGAGGTGGGAGAGGCGGTCTGTTTAGTCAATAGATCTGTTGCCGGTCCTGATTTGTGCTGGCCTTTCTTCGTCTCTAGTTTATATTCCACCCCGACCCGCCACCTATAATTTCAGTCCGAAGTAAGGTTCCGACCCGAAGCATTGTCTTTTGTCCAGAGATGCTGCCTGGCCCGCTGTTCAAGCTTTTTGTGTCAATCAGTATCTGCAGTCTCTTCCTACACATAACTGTTATATAACTCGAAATGAAATTAATTAGCTTCGATGTTACCAACATTTAGGGTTAATTATTTCCACTTAAATTGTTGATAATAAAAGAACAAACTGCTGGAGGAACTCAGCGGATCGGGCCGCGTCTGTAGTTGGAAAAGTACGACATTTTGGGTTGGGTCTCTTCTCAGAAACCTTAATTACTTGACATATTAAAATATATTTCTCGTGTCCTTACGGTGTGGGCACCTCTAGCAATACAGCACAGACCCAGCTTGTTACTCTCCGAACTCCGCAATCAACATTTCAAAACATGCAGTCAGAGCAAATGTAGGAACAAGGAACTGCGGATGTTGGTTTTATAAGGAAAGACAGGTTTTATAAGGAAACACATTTGCTCAATGTGAGGGGGGAAAGATTCCATAGGAACCTGAGGGGCATTTTTTTTAATACAACGGGTGGTGGCTGTATGGAACGAGCTGTCGGAGGAGGTAATTGAGGCAGTTTTAAGAAACATTTACACAGTTGCATGGATATGATAGGTTTAGAGGGATGTGGGCCAAACGCAGGCAGGTGGGACTAATGTAGATGGGGCACGTTGGTCGACGTGGGCATGATGGGCTGCAGGGGCTGCTTGACGCTATGATTCTATGACACAAAATGATGGGGTAGCGATCCAGACCCATAATGTCAGCTATCCACGTTCTCCAGGGATGTGCTGACCCGCTGGGTTACTCCAGCACTTTGTGTCTTTCTATGACATTCAGAACAAACTTTGATCAGATGATATTCTGATAAGTGACATTCATAGTTTGACATAAAAAGTCTCCCAACCCGCATTTCTTAAACAAAGTGAAATGCTCAATGGCATGACATTCACGGAATGGTGTAGATGATATAATTTTCACTAATGCTATTTGCTTCCACAGATATCTGAGTTCAAGCGAAAACTAAGCATATACAGCAGCATTTCGAACTCCCTCCGCGGCGCAGTGGTCTTCATGGCTGGCAATGTACGTGTAGCAAAATAAATTTCCCTGGATTCACCAAAATACATTCCGAATTAATGCGATGAGTTGACGTTACGCATTCCTCGGCTGCACGAATCTAATTATTCTGGCTGTAAGGTAACTTTCCTTTATTCTCTCATTGAAGACATTGGGAGCACTGAGACCAAGTCACGATGCAGAACCCAAAGTGTGATCTTATAAGCCACCCTACTGCTGAATACTGGATGCGTAAACAGCTGACACGTCCTGAATGGTGCCGATGTTTTAAGAGCTAAGCTTCCCCCCAATATGGAAAAGTGTCTCGACCCGAATCGTCACCTATCCATGTTCTCCAGAGATGCTGTCCGATTTGTTGAGTTACTTCAGCACTTGTTGTTATTTTGTGTATTAACCATCCTGCAGTTCCTTGTTTCTACATTTCGTCCTTCCAGTTCCAATTGTTCCATTATCTTATCATCAACAGGAAAATCGCAGCTTCAATAAACCTGCCGTCCATGATGAATAACTTACCTGAACAAAACACCCTGTAGAGTATTTTATAAACATGTTATGACTGTAAGCTAATGATTTCCTACAATCAGTAATTAAGTTTGTGTCTCAAAAGTATATCCCAATCACCAATCCCACTGCCTTCCCTGCTGCTTCCGTTATTAGCTAAATACAAATAGCACGTGTAAAATTAATGTAGAATTAGATATAGCACAACAGGTCTGTCAGCAGGCGATATGAGAAACAGATTAATTTCAAATTTGGATCCTTTATCAGAAAGATCAGAGATATCAACTCGTTATCCTAATCGTTTTTAATTCGAAAACTGATTGATCTTTTAATATCAGATTTACCAATATGATTGTTTATATATATATAATCACAACCATATTGGTAAAACTGATATTAAAAATATAATATATATATAATATTTTTAATATCGGATTTACCAATATGGTTTAAATATATATATAATATATATTTAAGCTCATAAATATAATTTTTAATATCAGATATATATGTGCAGACAGACAGACAGACAGACAGACAGACAGACAGACAGACAGACAGACAGACAGACAGACAGACAGACAGACAGACAGACGGACGAAGGGTCTCGACCCGAAACGTCACCCATTCCTTTTCTCCAGAGATGCTGCATGTCCCGCTGAGTTACTCCAGCATTTTGTGTCTATCTTCGGTTTAAACCAGCATCTGCACTTCCTTCTTATATAGATAGATAGCCTGCTTATATACTAACGTGGGGATAAAAGGGTTGGTGCTACGCATTCAGCCTGTTAGCCGTCACTAAATGACCTGACATGGGAGCTGGGCTGAAGATGGATGGCAGGTTGGATTATACTTGCAGTTCCTTATCTTCATTGAGTGCCAACTAGCCGAGTGCAGATCCTGTCGGCGACATTACCCCGAACTACTTTTGTTCGCATCCAGTTTATTTCCAAATCGCCAATATATTACACAGCATCACACGTTCAGATATCAAATTTATATATTTGCACGAATTCATCGAGATTATCACTATTTTAAACATAGCGGCCGGAAACTTGATCCGCGTTTTCCCTTTTATTTGCTTGCAAATCACAGCAAAGGGATTGTGACACACGATGTTGGTCAGATAGCGCAAATTGTTCCGCCGCATTGACAGACATAAAAATGCCCTCCACAAGGTACATCTTCCCGAAAAATGAAGACTTGAATTAATAAAGCGCCTTTCACTATACCTGGATGCTCTTCGCAGCCAGTTACGTACTTTGGAAGTGTAGTCTTTATTGTAGTGTGGAAAATTCGGGTGAGAATTGTACGCAACCAGATCCTATACATTTAATATGGAATGACCAACTAATGTATTGCTTTCAGACACGTTGACTCAGGGGTAACTACTATCCATGGTACAGCGGATAAATACACCGCACTAGTTTGAAATAATGCTTTGAGATTTTTGATATCTGTCCGAAGGTGTAGACCGGAGTCTGGTCTCATCCTGAAAGGGGGCATCTGCGACAACGCGGCGCCTGCCTGTACTGCTCTGTCTCGTCCAGATACTTAGGCGTGTACATCTGGAGCAAAAGAAAAAGTGCTGGAGGAACTCAGCGGGTCAGACAGGATCCGTGGAAGGAAAGGGGCAGAAGGTCGTGATTCTTCTGCAGACTGATGGAATAGGGCCATTTCTTATTTCTGAGGAGTTGCGTTTGAAGATAGGTACCGATCTGAAACGTCACCTATTTATGTTCTCCAGAAGTGCTTCCTCACCCGCTAAGTTACTGCAGAACTTTTGATGTTTTTTGTTTGTAAACCAGCACCTTTGCCTCTGATGAATCAGGCTCTTCCTGCCTCAGAGGTGATAGCGCTGCGCGACCGAAGGACAGCTGGTGAGTACAGGCCACAGTTTCCCACTTCAACGCTTTTAAGACCGATTATCAGAATGATACACGTTGTGCCTGAAATCTTAAACGCAAAGATTCCCATTCAGGCTGACACTAACCCCAACCATGAACTTCCATGGACTGCCTTAGATTGGACGAAGGACAGGCACAAAATGCTGGAGTAACTCAGCGGGTTAGGCAGCATCTCTGGAGAGATGGAATGTGTAATGTTTCTGGTCGAGACCCTTCTCGAGATTATGGACGTTGAGTTTTGTTTTGCACTAGTATTGTTGTTATCAATTTAATGTCTTATTTTCTTTATTATATTATATGTGTGTATTGTCTTTACAGGAGTGTTATGCTGCTGCAAGGAACAATATAAGTGCCCCGCCATCAGTATATATGACAATTCAACACTCTTGACTGGGATTTTATTCCATGGTGCGAGAGAGGCTGAGGGTGACCTTTAGAGGTGTATACGCGTTTGTGGTGCATTTAAAGGGTGAATACACTGAGATTTTTTCAGGATACGGGAAACCAGAGGATATAGGTTTATGACGAAAGGGGCAAGAAGTAATAGGAAACCTGAGCGGCAATTTATTTCACACAGAATGAGCGGTTATATGGAACGAGTTGTCAAATGAGGAAGTTGAGGCAGATGCAATAGAAAAAAACATTTAAAACAAGGTATTGGTAAGGGTTAGAGGGATAAAGGTTAAAAGTGGGAAAACGGGGCTAATTTGGCATCTTCATCACCAAGGACAAGTTGGACCGAATGGCCCATTTCCGTGCTTTATGACTTCATGACTCGACTCCCCTGAGATATTTGGGTCTCTCTCCTTCAATCTGCATTAACCATCGGTCAAGTCTTTGCGTTTGCTAGATTGCAATCACCTTTCTGCTTTCTTGCCAGAACATATTCGGCGAGAGCGTGTGGTCTTCTTACGGCAAAGAATGGACCAATGGCGTAGCTTAAAATGTAAATCATGTCTTGCTTGATACTATGTAGAAACAAGGAACTGCAGATGCTGGTTAATACAAAAAATGACACAGTGCTGGAGTAACTCCGAAGATAGACACAAAATGCTGCAGTAACTCAACGGGACAAGCTGCGTCTCTGGATAGAAGGAATGGGTGACGTTTCGGGTCGGGACTCGAGAAAGGTCCCAACCGGAAACATCACCTCTCCACGTTTTACAGAGATGTTGCTTGACATGAGTTACCCAGAATTTTGTGTCATTTTGGTTGAAATTATCATCAAACCTAAATTGAAAGATGAAGGTACCTGACCTTCGTCTAGGAAATTGACGGTCAAAGTCTCCTTGTGCTACTGGGGAAGGGTAGGAGTATCTCCTTGCGATGTGAAGTTGAACTATTTGACGGCGACAGGTTGCTGTGCATAGGTTAGGTACAACCTTCACTGGGGCGTCCCGTTATCCCATTCGGAAATTCAAGTTATACTTTCAAAAATAAAAACATTAATGGCAAGTTGCATTGTTACTTGAAACACTGCAACAATATTCTGACGTTTCTATGCTGACAACTCAGAGGAAGTTAGTGAGAGGGAATGAAAGTAATCAAACGAAGAACGGGGTATATTCATTTCAAGCCTCACAGAATAAAGCGATCGCTCGCTCGGTGCATGGATAACCGGCCGCACGCCCACGCATGCTGCTCCGGACTCGCATCATCAGAGCGCTTCATTCCACGCTTTCGTTTCTGAAAATCACAGAGAGGTTTCACTATCTCCAACCACTCTTAGTGATTGGCTTCGACTATCCCCCCCCCCCCCCCCCCCCCCTCCCCCCCACCTTCCTTCTCTGCCGGCGGTTTGTCAATGGAAACGATGAGGGTTTCGTTGTGAGTTCCCAATGGAGAGAGGAGTCCCAACTTTGCGCCATTATCTGGGAGGTAGTTTTGCGCATCTAACGGAACATTCCGGGCTGATAACGATCAGACTGTAATGGAAAAAACAGTTGTATACTCATTTGCCGGATGCGTCCAAACTGACAAGGAACGCAATATGTTTGCAATAACTTTACAGTTAAAAAAAAAATCTTGTCAGCAAAGTTCAGTTGCACGTGGCATCTTTAATTTCGTGGGGTGGGTGGGGAGAGTAAAAATCACTCTGGGTCATTTCCAATTGTAGAGGCTCAAAACACCCGTCCATAACTTTTTATTTGGCTTCCCGGGATTAGACTATGTTTCGGGGTTCTATCGTTTTGCTAACTGTTCCTTATGTCTGTATTGTGCCAACCCGTTACAATAATCGCTGAACCGTTCATAGTCCATCACTTTGAACGTTGCTGACGCAACTTTGACAAAGCTTGTTTTAAAGAAAACCTCGTGAATGCTTCGAAGCAAACATTCCTAGAACGCATGCCAGCACAGAGGCACACACAAACACATACGCACGCACACACACATACACACACATATGTCTCCACAAACACACACGCGCGCACATATGCCTGCACACACGCACACATGCCTGCGCACACGCGCACCCAGGGACATGCATACAACAGGAGACACACATGTACGCGCAAAACACACGCAGAACCATAGCTACAACATTCAGCCATTCGCTCAAAAACCGCGCAGACACATGTAAATAATTGGACACACACGTTCCAAATAACAATACACTCTGCATGATATTCAAAAGAACCACACCAAGCCCACTTCTTAAATATCAAGGACAAATATACGTGACTAGATAAACAATCTGAAGGAGGGTCCCGACCCGAAATATCACTCATCAGAGATGCTGCTTGACCCGCTGAGTTACTCCAGCACTTTTTGTTTATCTTCTGGATAAACCAGCATCTGCGGTTTCATTCGACAGAAAACATACAACTGCATAGGCTCTGAATAAGTGCCACAAATGTAATTTTCTGCACCCTGCATAGAAATTGCTGAGGCATTCCAGTGATATATGAAGTGTTTCCTAACCGTGTTAACATTCGCAATGTTAACATGGTCTGACCTAAGAGAAGGTTGGGAATACGACCCAGAATTGCCAAGCAGGCAGTTTTCCAGGTTTACAATTCTCTTTATCCACACTGCGGTGTAAATGTATCTCCTCGTATTTCTGCTGCTGGCTATCAACGCACCTGCTGGAAAAAATACGAACCATTGGTGTTTATCTCAGCAGGTATTTTTTTTCTTTGTCTGACCTACACACACAGGCAGTACCCGGCCTGAAATGTGATTTTTTTTGTCTTTGGCTAGCGGCCTATCTATTAGCGATCTCTCTCTCTCTCTCTCTCTCTCTCTCTCTCTCTCTCTCTCTCTCTCTCTCTCTCTCTCTCTCTCTTTTGAAATGGTTTAGTTTGCATCGCATGGTTCATTTTTAAACGAACATGTCAGTAACGACATCACTGACGTCTGAATTGATTTATTAACTAGATGGAATTTTAAGTTATTCACTTAAGTTGCCCGATATAGACCAGAAGACCAGAGGAAGACGCCAAGTGCCGGTGTAACACAGTAGGCAAGGCAGCATCACTGGAGAACATAGATAGGCGACGTTTCGGATCTGGACCCTTCTTCAGACTGAACTGAAGAAGAGTGAAGAAGGATGAAGAGGCGTCCCGAGCCGAAAGTCACCCATCTTTGTTCTCCAGGGATGATGCATGACCCGCTGAGTTACTCCAGGACTTTGTGTTTTGTTTGGAAACGAGCATCTGCAGTTCCTTGTGTCTACATAAACCAGAATTCTTTCTCCAGGAAACCTGTCAACACACACACACACACACACACACACACACACACACACACACACACACACACACACACACACACACACACACATACTGACACACACAGACACAAATACACAGACACAGACACAGACACACACACACACACACACACAGCCACACACACACACACATACTGACACACACATACACACACACACATACTGACACACACACGCAAGCAGACATACACACACACACACACACACACACACACACACACACACACACACACTGACACACACACTGACACACACTGACACACACACAAAAACCCACACACAAAAACCCACACACACATTGACACACATACATACTGACACACACACATTGACACACATTGACACACACATACAATCATACGCACATCTACACACACGCATTCACACACACGCATTCACACACACACACACACACACATCATGAATATGTGGTATGGTATTATTCATGCGCTCATTAATTCCTCGAGTGCGGTATATTTGCTGCTTTAGTCTTCGTTACCGTCTGCAATTTTGATGGTTTATGAAAGGAATATCTTCTCGGGTGAGGAAAAGGGAAAGCTGGGCACTAAAACCAGAGTTCTTCTTTAGAAGCACATTAGGAGAAGCACATTAGGAGAGCACAGAAACACGAGGGATTTCACATTTTGGGAATTCCGAGTAAAACGCCATGTGCTGGAGGCCAGGCAGCATCTGAAGATGCCCGAAACGTCGCCTGTCCATTCCCTCCATCGATGCTGTCTGACACGCTGAGTTTTACTTAGGATGACAGCGCATGGGAGAAGGTCGTCCTGTCTTTGCCGCGTCTTTGTACAGTACTAGTATTCCAATCCCCCATTACACTGCAAAATATGCCTTTCAACCAATGTCTGATCCGCCTCGTGCCAGTCCATCGCGTAATGTGTTCCAAATCGTAGCGACGCGCGTTGTGCTTCTTTCCCAAGGTATAGGAACATTGGGCTGTAAATGTGCGCCACATTATACCATCCAGTGCGAATCATTCCAAATGGCATGATTATGTGAACAACATACAAGTGCTAAATCTGAAGAATGGCCCCGACATGAAGCGTCTTCAGTCCATTCCCTCCCAGAATGCTGCCTAGCACGTTCTGTTTTGCTCATGATCTCAGCATCTGCAGTCTCTTGTGTCTCCACAACTAGCATTTATTTGAGGCTCTGGAGTGTGTGGTTGCAGTATGTGGGAGGAATACGCTCAACGAATTAGGAATTAAAGGAAAAAATGAACAAACATTAGCCATTTTGCTAAAAGACGTTTGGAGATGCAGAGCAGATTTCCACCAGAATTATTTGCCTTGGTGAATCTCCCTGACTCCCCCCCCCCCCCCCCCCCCCCCCCCCCCCACCATCTCGCCCACCACAACGCACAGTAGACTGCACTTCAGGAGCAAATTATCGACTGCAAATTACTTCGGGAAGACAGGGTTGGAGGGAAATACTTTATAAATGCAAGTTCCTTATTTTCTTCACATTTACATTCCTAATGAAACCCTTCGAATGCCCAGTGTCATCCAGGTACCAATGGATCGCCTCTGCCTTTCAAACTAGATGGAAGGTAATGCCAATGTATTTTCGTTAACATGAAGAACAATGGGGAATATCATAAATTGAAGCAACTCGAGGGACACAAAGATCGGTCGATTAATCAGGCATACAAGGAACTGCAGATGCTGTAATCTTGAGCAAAACACAAAGCGCTGGAGTAACTCAGCGCTCCGAGCAGCATCTGTGGGGAGAATGGGTCGGATTGCTGCCTTGACCGTCTGAGTTACTCAAGCACTTTGAGATTTGGCCGTCGATGCATCCTCAGTTTCAGTATTACTAATGGTATAATGATGGTTGATGAGTGTTTCCACTCTTGTAACACCTGTCGCCTCCGTTTGTTCTGGTAAAGCGTGGTGGTGTTGCTACAATTCTCGGATTTGTTGATCGACACAGCTCCCCTTCCTTCTCCCAGTTTCTGATCTCAAAACACTGGTGAAACCCACGCTACTTGTCGCCAGTTGCGGCCGCCGATGTGGGTGGGGTGACATTTGAAAGCATGCAGCTCCGGCGCATTGTTCTCTTCCCATTGAAGAACAGTCCCTCTTGTGCATTGTTTTCTAGAACTAACTCGCTGATTTGCGTGTGCGGTTATTGTTGACGGGTTGTATTTAATTGAGCGGTTAAATGGTGAGGATTTGTTTTTAATCTGAAAAAAGGAGCCGACACGTTTGCAGCAATAAAGTTACCACTTTAGGCCGGAACAGATGAGCGAGGCCAAACATGCGGTTTGTATTGTGAAACTCCCAGTTAAAGCTAAAACAATAGCAGCTACATCTAACATTTCCGAAAATCGGGCTCAAATTAACATGGTATTAAAATGAGAATAAACTCAAGACTATGATAAGTTATGACGATGCGAACAACATATCTGGTTCTCTGTCCTGTGTCACACCATCCGGATGTCATGTGTGCGTGGGATAGTGAGAAAAAGAGCTCGAAAGTTCGTGTGAGAGAGAGAGAGAGAGAGAGAGTGTGTGTGTGACACAGAGAGAGAGAGAGAGAGAGAGAGAGAGAGAGAGAGAGAGAGAGAGAGAGAGAGAGAGAGAGAGAAAGAGAGATGAAACAGGGACGTGGGGAAAAAGAAACATAGAGACATAGAAAATAGGTGCAGGAGTACGCCATTCGGCCCCTCGAGCCAGCACCACCAGTCAATATGATCATCGCTGATCATCCAAATCAGTACCCCGTTCCTGCTTTTTCCCCATATCTCTTAATTCCCTTCGCCCTTAGAGCCAAATCTAACTCCCTCTTGAAAACATCCAAATAATTGCCCTCCGCTGCTTTCTGTGACAGAGAATTCCTCAACTCTCTGGGTGAAAAAGTTTTTCCTTATCTCACTCCTAAATGGCCTACCTCTTATTCTTAAACGGTGACCCCTGGTTCTGGACTCCCCAAAAAAATCTTCTACAAGAATTGTATGTTTCTATAAGATCCCTTCTAAAGCCCAGTCGATCAATTATTTCATCGTATGTCACTCCCGCCATCCCGGGAATCAACCCGGTGAACCTACGCCGAACTTTCTCAATAGCAATAATGTCCTTCCTCAAATTAGTAGACCAAAATTGCAGACATTACTCCAGGTGCGGTCTCACCGCGGCCCTGCACAACTGCAGTAGGACTTCCTTACTCCTAAACTCAAATCCTCTTTCCATGAAGACCAACATGTTATTAGCTTTCTTCACTGACTGCTGTATCTGTATGCTTACTTTCAGTGACTGATGTACAAGCACACCCAGGTCTTGTTGTACCCCCCCCCCCCCCCCCCCCCCTTCTCCTAATCTGACACCATTCAGGGACCATATGCTCACTGTATCTTCGCCAGGTTAGAGGATTCTAGAACTAGTGGGCGTTGTAGACAACGACGAAGGGAATGTGTACAAGGTATATTGAAATTAAGCTAGTTCGGAGATAAGTTGCGCATATTTGTCCACAATTCTATCAACTTCTCTGTTCTGAACTATATGCTGGTGCAAAGTTACCTTTCTCATTGATTCGGGGACAGACACAAAGTGGTGGAGTAACTCAGCGGGTCAAGTGGCATCTCTGGAAAACATAGGCGACATTGCGGTTCGGTACCTCGTCTGCTTCCCCTCTGATGCTTCCACATCCTTCCTGCTGTGTGGTGACCAGCAGTGCACCGAATGCTCTAAATGTGGCCTAACCAAAGTTGTAAACAGTTGCACATACTGAGGTAACTCTGCATGCCTCGCTGCCCATATTATGCCATCTTTCTTATCAAAGTCCTCATCCGCATTGCATTGATTTTTTTAAAAATTGGTATCCAATCAAATTTCAAATATGGGGAATGTTGATGTTTTAATGTTTATGCGAACGAGTTTTTACTCTGCCTTCGCGCCAGCTGTTCCTGATAGAGGAACCCTGCGCCAATATTACAATAGACATTGGCAGCGGGCAATTTCTCTTGTTGGGGACAGATTTGTACCGATCTTACAGACCCAGTGTTATGGCAGCGTTTGCTCCTGCATTCTTTTCGAAACACCGGCACAAGTAGCTGTAGTAAACGTGAATTGTGTTTATTTCATATGTGCATATTTATTCAGATTCTACGTTCATTTTTTCTCGAGGAGAGACTAGATAATGCAGATGTAAGGGAGGTAATCGAGAGGAGGAGCTGAAATTGGGGCGGGCCGGACGGGGAAATTTGTCCAAGGACACTGAGGGAGGAGGGGGTGACCCAGATAATGTCTGCAACTTTGTTATTTGTTTTAACGTTCGCAGAAACCTCTGTCTCAGTTATGGACTCCAAAATGGTACATCTGTTCTTTGGCAAAGTTGCCTATTTTGCTTACCTCGCTCTCACATTCACATTCTGAAATCTCTGCAGATTTGAAGACCTTACTGGTGGTATCCTTGCTTCAAGGTCAACTCCGTCTTCCGCTAAAATCGCCCCTCCTTTCTAAGGGTTCATTTCAAATTGAGGAGAGGATATTAGAGGAGGCGGAAAAAACATATGATGTTTCTGGAAAACTGTTTAAAAAAATGCATTTAATGCAGGAACCCACCCCAAGCAATTCCCGGACATGAATATAAACTTTTAGTTATGAGATAAACCAGGTATGATTTGCTGGATATGATTTATGTGAAAATAAAAGCAAGATCCACCACACTGCTACATCTTTCTTTCATACACATCATAGATAAAAAGTGATTAGTGAAACATTTTGCAGATTTACCCTTTATATTATTTAACATTTTCATAATTGCACGAGATTCCCGATGCCATGCCCGTTGTATTCTCTTTATAGCAGTTTCATTGAGGTTTAAGTGGTGGTTATGTATAATGTTTGCTTTCATATAGTCTTCAGTAAAGTAAGCATTGGACAATGTTCAAAAGATAGACACAAAATGCTGGAGAGATTCAGCGGGACAGGCAGCATCTCCGGATAGAAGGAACGGATAGAACTGCATCTGCATCTGCAGTTCCCTTCAACGCGATATTGGCCACCCGTTTTACCGAAGAACTAGCCGACAAATGTTACTGTTAAAGAAGGAACTGCAGATGCTGGAAAATCGAGGGTACACAAAATGCTGGAGAAACTCATCGGGTGCAGCAGCATCTATGGAGCGAAGGAGATAGGCAACGTTTCGGGCCGAAACCCTTCTTCAGACGAATGTTACTGTTTCGTGTTACTTAATATTACCACTAATCTGCTATGCATTAGCCTCAAGGAATATATTTGCAATCGTTTGCTCGTAACCTTTCTTTTGAAAAGTTAACTTCAAACTTTAGCTTTTGATTCCACAGTCCTATTTCTCTGCAGGATGCAAGATTCGTTTTCTTGCATGATGCACGGTACACTTTGCTGAAGGTCCCAACATCTGTAGTTCCTTTTGTCTTTACACGACGAGCTTTGTGTTGTATACACGATGGGTAAAAGTGACAAATAAAATAGGTTTGACTTTAGATAGCGCCTTTCACCAATTCTAGGCACCATGTTCAGTCAATGTATCGGTGCAGCCACTGATGAAACAGCGAATCTCTCAAAGGGAATTTTAAAGCAAAAATATGCATTTAATAATTCTAAGTACACAAGGGGAATAGAGGTCGATGCATTTCTCATCTTTTACATGTTCATATCATTCAATTTCCAGTTAAGGAAAAAATCATGGATTCATTCAATTCAACATTGTAGCCGTTTTCTTCAAGGCGAAGCGATGCTTACACGACGCGATTGTATATATTACATGAGACAAATCAGTGCATGAATATGGTAGCAGTAATTACTGATGACCGTGTGTTTCGAAGCTATATTCGCCAATGTTCCCACGTTAACCTTGAAAAGGTTCTAGTCAGCGATAAGGAATCGCCCCCATATTCATTAAATGCCGAGCCGCGTGCTCTGAACACTCCCCTACACCAAAAAATGTTCATTTAATAACTGAGAAGGTATGCCGTGTTTTCGTTGAACTATAATACAATGAATGCTTTCTAATTGCCGGCAGAAGTTGTTTATAGTCATGGCTCAGGCTTAGGAGATTCAATTCCAACTCAGAGAGAGAAGAAAAACATATTTGCTCCTTTCTTTGACAGGAAGTTGAAAGATATTAGAAAGTTGAAATTCAGAATTAAAAGATGCAACTGCAAAAGACACACACACACACACACACACACACACACACACACACACACACACACACACACACACACACACACACACACACACACACACACACACACACACACACACACACACACATACAAACACACACACACACACACACACTTTGCGCCTTCCAGTCAATTAAAATCATGGTCCAACTTTCCTAGGAAGCCAGACAGAGAGAGAAAGCGAGACACATGGAACTGCAGATGCTGGTTTACAAACGGAAACCCACCAAGTGCTTATCGGGCCAGGCAGCATCTCTGGAGGACATGAAGAGGCGACAATTCAGGTCGGGACTCTTTTTCTGAAAGAAAGTCTGGAGAGAGTCTGAAGCACTTTGTGTTTTTTTTTGTTCCAGAGAAATCGAGGACATGAAATGTTCCGATATATTAAAATTGGGCCAATTTCAAGTTTACCGGTAATACATTTAATTGTGTTGTTTCGCATTTATATTTTGTTTGAGCCAAACATGAGATTCAATGGATTATATCATAGGCTATGCGTGGCAAGACTTAACAATTAACGATTTTAATTGCGGCTACCTCGTGCAGTGCGTCATGCTGGTCGGCGGGTTTAGGTGATGCATGATTCGATCAGCATTCTGCACAGATGCTCAACGATGCACATTGGATTCCGTGACGGAAGAGAGCGCGGTGGGAGGGGAGCAGGGGGGGGGGGGGGGGGGGGGAATGCGCCTATATTTGATCCAATCACATGAGAGCAGGTACACCGGTCGCCAGGCGTAACAAAAATCCATGACGTCTTTTTCAGAGAAAAATCACGAAAATAGCATCCATCCACATCAAAAGGCAAAGTTGTAGATGTTTGGATGGGTTGCTTGAAGCGCCCTATCTTTATGAATTAATGTTGATTCTTTCGGTGCACTTGCAATACCATGTACCCAGCAATTACTATTCACTATCTTATTGGATTCCGTTGAGATGCAAAGTAAAGGTCATATTGGACATCAATTTCCCACTTATGCCACCACAGATTTATAATGCAGATCTGCATACCAGTCACTGCGCCAAGCTAGTCGAAAACATATATATGTTTTACTTTTCAAAACCTCAGTCGAGGTTTAATAATTGATGACAAGGTAAATGTAAGGGCCACTATTTAAATTCAGACATTCCGCTGTGCAATTATACGTTATATCCATTACGCGTGCGATCCAGAGAGCAGAGTCGCCCCATTCTGCTACGTGCACCCAATGAACCGCGACAGTGAAGTGTATTCCTTGCTGAATGCATACAATGCATACAATGCAATTTGCACACACTGTGCTCCCACCCACAGCGCGAACCATTGACCACCATACGCCAACCATGGACCACCACTCGCCACCCACCTAAAGAAATTTACTTTTTAGTAAAGACCAATTAATAGTACGTGGTGTCGATGGTAATGGGGAGAAGAAGAGAGAATGGGGTTGAAAGAGACAGATAGATTAACCATGATTGAATGGTGGGGTAGACGATGGGCCGAATGGCCTAATGCTGCTCCCATAACCTTTGAAAATGAACATGTGAATGAGGGATAGATATTAGGTAGTACATCCGGGTTTTCTATTTTCTTCTAGAATACCTGGGCTAAAATGTATTATCCATTCTCAATTACGTTTGGCTTCCGTATCCACTTCCATAGACCTTTAAGAGTCAAACAAGTGTCCGGGTTAGGATTGCAGATGGTTACACAAAAAGCTGGAGAAACTCAGCGGGTGCAGCAGCATCTAAGGGGCGAAGGAGATAGGCGACGTTTTGGGTCGAGACCCTTCTTCAGACGTTAAGGTCTGCAGATGTTCTTCTCCAAGCGTACAGTGCACCAGATAGAATCATTGATCCGGTGGCTTCGTGGTCATCACTATGAATTATCAGTTTTTAATTTAAGTTTTACTTTAACATTTAAGTCCTTTTCGTAGAAATAATGTCGAGGATGCTTTAATGTCTACCTGTTTTACACCTCATTCGAAAGAATGCACCTGCAACAATGCAACACTCCCCCACTACTGCATTGGGACTGTTGGTGCAGAGATCTGTGTTCAACGGGGGGAACTGAACTCGGAACTCTCAGGCAAAGTGTGCAGGATTGACGTTAACCTCTGGTGACCGCAGTATCTCCACATGTCAAATATTTGACATTGGGAAATAGTGCTAAAGAGTACGTGAATGTGTGAAGCTGCGGGGAGCTGATTCCTTACATTGTTATTCTCTTTACAGAGTGTGTAATTAATTCTAACTGAAACTGCCCGGATATTATAGCTAATAGCATCAGAACGTGCTTCCTTGACAAGTGTACTTTTCTATACAGCAAAACACCGCAGTCCTTACAGTGGAGAATGAGCTGGTGCTTCCTTTGCCGTCTTATGATCGTTGTCCACATTGCTGTTCCTAATAACGCTTCCCGCAATAAAGTGAGCGACCATCTTGCCCTATATGGCCATCCACACCTTTTGAAAACAATTATTGGGTGGCTGCAAAGAGTTTAAATAAAATAAACCCACGTACAAGGACTGCAAACACCCCAACCCTCCCTTAATTTTAACTCTTCCTTGACTGACGACGCGTTACGTTTTAAGTTTAAAGTTATTTGCAAAACTCGAACTATTTTGGGAACCTGTCGTCTGCACCCATGGTCAATTTCACGCATATTCCTTAAGAATGCGGAATACTCGCATCAAGCAAAGCGCAACAGCAAACCGAATGCTGACAGATAAATTTGTAATCCTACAAAAAAAATAAGGACCGATTCCTGGAGTAATTCCATAAGAATCCAAACAGCTAAAATGTAAATGTATCCTCTCCACATATTCTCTGCATCTCACTGACCTGCTCTTATTTCTTGCACGAGGTGTCTAATGTATAAATCAACTGCAGATTTGCAATGGGATATAACGCTCCATTCTTCTTGCACTGGTTTTAAAGCTGCTGTTAAGGTGAAATTTGACTGTAATATCACCCCATTCACCCTTCCCTCCAGAAACGCATTACAGCCCTTCACATTACAATACCTCAATTTTGGATTATATAAGTGAGAACGTGGACGGGCAGCGAGCACAGTGTGGATCTGCCCGGCCATTAGTAAGGCATTGTGAAAATGAAAGTTTTACGCTTGCCTTTTGCAAGTAACCTACAGAGCGGCAAATAACATAAAACCCAAATACGGGAAAGCGGGCAATGAGCTTGTTATGTATGTGTAAGAAGGAACTGCAGATGCTGGTTTAAACCGAAGGTAGACACAAAAAAGCTGGCGTAACTCAGCGGGACAGGCAACATCCCTGGAGAGAAGGAATGGGTGACGTTTCAGGTCGAGACCCTTGTTAGGTGTCATCGATGGAGGGAGGTCGAGGGGACTATATTTTACGCACCGCGCTATCATCTGGAATACACTGAGTTGGAGCAGATTCAATAGGAATTTCTGAAATAGAAATTGATTATATTGCTGGAAAACAGTGGAGCAAAAGATCATGCTATTGAGGAAAGAGTGTGTGCGTGTTTGTCAGGGTTGGGGACGTGCAACCCATTGAATGTATCTTGCAATGCTACACCCCAAGCACATGGGCTGAACGGCCCCCCTCTGTGGCGTACTAATTCTAGGAAATAAGCTACTGGACAATAGACTTTTCAAAAATCCATCCGGAAAACGCTTCATGCTAGTTCCACCCATCTGTCCGCTGGACCCAGATATTTCCGCCTATATCTTCCTGTCTACACTACAATGCATCTGTGTGGATTGTACAAGCAAGTATTTGCGAAAGAGGCATGTGTTAGATAGACTTCGCGTCAGGCGAGTGTAGGAAGGAAGAGTTGCAGCTAATGAACAAGAACAAGAGAGGGGTGGGCGAGGAAAGGGAAAGGAAGTAGATTTGCGAGACTGAGCGGCCGCCTGCATGTGTCTGTTTAGCAGCGAAAGTACGAAAGCGCTTAGATGAGAAAGAGTGAATGATTGAGTTGTAAGACTGGACAGCTTTTCCCGACACCTATCCCCCTCCTTGTACACTGGGCTTAGTCTAAAGCTGGAAGCTCTCACACTTCAGAAATAAAATGCCCCCTTTCCTTCCCACCGAAAGCTCGACCATTTTATTATCCACTGACTCTTGTCCCTATCTCCGTCTCGACGACTGCAATCAAAGATCCGGTGAAAGATCAGGATAATTGTGTTGAGGGAAAATAACGAATAACTCTGAAGCAATGTCCGCAATCCAACTCTGCGCTCTCAAATCCCACTGACACGCAGACGTGAGGCAGATTAATCTTTGCAAAACGCAGCGCCCGATATTCTGTTTTCCAAAGCACGACTGTTTCTTGGGGGTTGACTCGCACAGGACCTGGATGATTTTAAGGGAAGCGAGAAGAAGGGAAAAAAAAACGATTGGCAACCGCCCCATTGACTTCCTGTACTTGATTTTGCTTTGTAACTTTGAAGAAATCTACCTTTGGAAGTGTCTTGTATTTGGCAATAGAAAGACTGTGGGTCTGATGGGGAATTGCAGATTGCTCGAAATTATGGTGTGTGCGAAATATCGACTGAGATCAGCGGCAGGATGTCAGGGGGCTAACGATGTAGCAAAATTCATGGACAATAATTCTCAGTTCCGGGCCTCTTTCATGCATCACTTAAAATATATTCCTGTACAGTCCGCTGCCTGTGCCTTCCAGCTGCGCAGCGCAGGACACGCTGAAAAGGCTTCTCCCTTCGCCCATTTACAACATCACTTCCTATCGTGGATGTTTGACAAAACGCCACTCAGAAAATCTGATAATATTTACGTTTGCCTCCCAGCATTTAAACCTGCGGCTGACTTGGCCATGATTTGAAATGTGATTTGTACGGTCTCCCAACCCGCTGACGACCAAGCTGCAGTAAACATTGATACCTGCCCTAAACCAGGCCGCGTTATATAAAAAGCTCAAAGCTTTGACTAATTAGTTTGGCTTTCACTTTACATTTTACGTCGGCCGTGGCCACCGCTCACGCCAACGTGTTGTTGATGAATCACAAAGGATTGATCAAAAGTGGACAAGAAAATACGCAATTCACCAGGTGACCTATTTTACCTCAAATCCAACCCCCCGTCATCCCACACTGCCTCCGCATTGAATTGTTCGACAGAACCCCGAAGGTTCAGGACTAGGAAAGTCTGATGCATTTTCCTGAAAACCCCCACAAATTAGCCTTTACCATACTTTACCCTGACGTTGTGGTGCCTGCAATCTCTGACCCATATCAGGGAAACACCGTGTGCATACAATCCACCTGTTCTTCACCGTGCCCCTGATTGAAAGCAGCTTTATTTTATAATAGTTTACTCACTCTCAACTTTTACTGGATGTAGCCTGAAATTTATAAAGCCACTTTATTGTTTAAAATGCTTATTGGCACTGTAATAGTCGGTGACCCAGGCGCTAAATCTGAGAGAAACACTTTGGCCCTGGAGGTCAGCTTCTAAAGAGTGAGGGGTACGTGCCCATTTTACTTAGAGCAACGGTTTGACAGATTGCTATTGTATACTGTGTATTGAAGTATTCTGTTATTGATGTTGTCCACACATTTTACAAAGTGTAATAAATGCAGCAGCAGCCCGAACAACTAACCTAAACTATGTTTTAAATGCATAGAGTACTAACACCTGCCTACGCTTGTTAAGTGTAATTTTCTATGGACATTTTATACCCATGTAAAGAGGAGCAAATTATTTATAGTCTGATTTTTCACATATAGAACATAAAAACAAATGGACAGTTTGCAAAGTTTCTCCTCTTAAACATTGACAAATAAACGCTAACATCAATTTAGCGTCGGAATCGTCAAGCACTTTACGGCAAATTTATACACTGACTTTGCTTTGTCTTTGATTATTGCTCTCAAAAATTCAAAATAAGAAAAGTTTTACCTTCCACTAAAATGCACGAATGTTTCATGTAAAAAAGCACGAAGTTTGAGCCCGAATAAGAATGTAATGTATCCAATTCATGTCACTGCTCTTTCGAAATATCCAAATTTATGTTCACAGAGTTATGTTTTAACCAAACATTGGTCTTTGAAAAAGACGATTGGCGCAGTCAAATTAATATTTGGACAGATAGGTCACAGAGCGAGAAACTCTTAACCGGAGTGACTTTTAAAGGAGGTCGTAAAATGCGGCGGGTGTAAAACTATTTATGACAAAAAAATGGCTCCAATATTGCCCTGGTCAGATGTTTACCGAGTTATAGGCGAGCCACAAGATTCACCAGGCGAATGTGTTCAAATGCGTACAGATTCACAATCATCACGAAAAATGTTAAAGTAATTCAGTAATTGTAATTATGGAGTCTAAAGAAAACAGGAGGAGAAAAAAAATGCAATGCACGTGAGTTAACTTCACATGTGGGGATTCAAGAATTCAAGATATGTTTGAAAGATTTCTGCAAGATGAAAGTAATATGTACGGACTAAATTATTGCCAAGATTTCAAAATTTATTGTAACCGGTGTTTGTTTAATTTTGAACTGATAACCCCACATGAACATCGACCCAGAAGAAAATTCACTTGCAATAAACTCCAACATCCTCAAACCTCACTGAAATAAAAGAGTGGTCATTCAAACCCTGATTCTTGCTTGTGGACTGCGTAAAATATCGCCCCTAAACGTACGATCCAGTTGTGTCAAGCTGAGAAAGTCTTCATCGCTTTGCAAGTGGAAGGCGCATGTTCTATTGATATTATATATACATATTATGATATATATATATATGGAATATAATATACATACATTTCATATAAATTAATAGGCAATATATCTGTATATTTATATGTAATGAAACGAATATATATATATTGATTATATATATATATATATATGCATACACACACATGTACATAAATATATATATATAATCAATATTTAAAAGATTTAAATATCTATTTATCTATATATATATGTATGTGTGTATACATATATATATATATATATATACATATATACATATATACATATATATATACCCGAGCTCATTGACATATATATATATGTCAATGAGCTCGGGTTCGCAATGACTGAGTTATTCGTCCCTCCATCTCTACTCCCCCCCTCCCCACTCCGCCCTCCCCGCATCCCGAATGCGATTTCCAGTCCTTTCTGGGGTTTTGCACGTTTCTGTACTTCGCGTTTGGGGACAGGCAAATGTACAGCGCCAGGAAAATTTCAACCACTACCACCTCAGATAAACACAGGAGATTGAAGACGAGCTCCACCCCTTTAACAAGACTTTGGTCTGAAATGCAATCTGATCGATAAACAAGAAGGGCCATTCAACGTTCATCTTTCTATTTCCGGGGTGCAAAGTGCATGCTACAAAATGCTCCATTTTCTTCATTTGAATAAAAATATTTATTTGTGACCATGGAAATGTCATTCTGCAAATTCACCCCGAGGTGTTTCCCCCTCGCTGCATATCAAAACAACTAAACTGTTTATATATTTTTTAAAGAAAAATCGCCTTACCTTAGTGCATGGATTTCACATATTCAGGGGAAACACCAAGGGACTACAGGGAGCTAAATTCCACACACCATTCCTTAATTTTGCATCAACAGCCGATAAAAGGGCACACAATCCTCCTTGTTATGTTCACACACACACATACATATATAACGTAATTAAATTAGATGTTAGCGAACACACACACATACACACACACTCTCACACACTCACTCACAGCACCCACTAAAGCGTTCGACTTCATAGCCAGTTACACAGTTAACCCAGAAACGCGTGGAGAGGGTTTAACCCATGTTTAATAAACTTATATACCGTTCTCCGATCAACACACCACTTTTTTTTAATATATGTATGTATATATATTTAATGTCTCAACATTACGGTAATAACCGATATTCCTCAGCAATAGTCCCAGACTTTGTAATACAGAAATCCAGTCTGTCAAATACTTTTTTTTGCAGAAATAGTTCAGTGCATAATACATAACGAGAAAAGTCTGATGTTTTCAAAGGCCAGACTTAAAGTCAACGCAACTCCCCCCTGAAGATGCAAACTTTCTTTTTTTTCATGGAAGGAGGGGTTGATGGGGATTCACGGTGCAATATTGTTTCGTTTTTGCTTCCACGTTAAAAAACAGCAAAAGAAAAAGTCACCGGTATAATTTCTTGCCATGCCATAATTCATTAAAAAAAAATCCGTTTCCAACTAGCTAATTAAATCCATACATGTCCAGCATGCAGGGTTATTATTAATATGGTTCTTTCATTAAAAAAAACACAAACAAAAATAATATAGCAAGCATATAATGCATGAGATGACGGGGTGAGGGAGAGAGACGGCAGGTTTTTTTGTGATAAAAAAACTTTTTGAAAAAGTTTTTTTTAAAGTTTTTTTGGGGGGATGGGGTGCATAGCAAACCCACAAACTCACATGAAGAACTCCGGGGAGGAAGGGTTATCGCTGGACGAGCCCGTTTCTCTGAAGCCGCTGGACACAAGTTTTTCGTACTTCTCTTTGTAGGCGTCCCTCTCCCGAACGAGTCTGGTTATCTCCTGTTTTAAGTGTTCCACTTGCTGTTGCAGTTGCGTCTTCTCGCTCTCCAACATGTGCCGTTGCTGCACCCGCTTGTATCGGCAGGACTGCGCGTAACCTCGGTTCTTGAGGGTCCGGCGTTTCTGCTTCAGTCGGATCACCTCTTCCTTGCTGACACCCCGCAGCTGCCGGTTCAGCTCCCTCACGGACATGCTGACCAACTGGTCGTCGGAGAAGCGGTCGTTATTCCGCAGGTGCGGGTGCTGGTGAATGCCGCCGGTAGCGGGGCCGGTGCTCCCGGTGTTAGCCGTGCCAACGGCGGCTACTCCTCCCCCCGGGTGCTGGTGCCCCTGGTGGTGATGGTGGTGGTGGTGTTGGTGCTGGTGGTGAGGAGGTACCACGGTTCCGGGCGGACCCATCTGTTCGCCGGCCATGCCCGCTCCAGCCCCGGCCCCGGCCCCGGCCCCGGCCGCCGCGTACTGCTGCTGTTGCTGTTGTCCCCGGTAGCCATCGAAGCCTCCTTGCATCTGCTGATGAGCGCTGTTAATCAGGGCCTCCACCGCATCCTCCGGCGTGAAGCTCAGAGCGTCCGGGTTTAGCTGCTGGTAGTTTGTCATCCAGTAGAAGTCTTCCAGGTGCGCCGCCTTCTGCTCCCCGGGGCTTGGGGCGCTGAAGCTGGGGGACGGTGGCACCGAACTACACGGGGTACTCATTGGGGTAGAAGACAACGAACCCCCGATGCGGTTGCAGTGACTGCCCGGATTGCCTTCGGACTCCAGCGGTTCCTTTTTGACTTCGAATTTCATCAGATCGAAGTCATTAACATATTCCATCGCAAGGGGACTGTTGGGTAGGTCGGCGCTGTTGATTGCCAATTCGGATGCCATCCTTTTACTGCAGATGGTATTAGGTCGTCCAGACCTCCAAGCGCCGGGGCACACGCCTGCGATCGCCGCGATCAGACTGCTCTGAGCTGAAGGAGAGAGAGCCAGCTTGATTTCTTTGTTATTTTGTTCTTGGTTGCTTGTTTTTTTTTTAAAGTAGGATTTGGAAATCTTGCACGTTTCAGCTTGTTTTTTTTTGTCAAGTATATATTTTTTATGCTCGTTCCCGCTCCGATCTGTTATAATACAGATGCATCGGTAGAATACGATTTTTCTCTCCCTCTCTTAAGTCTTAGCTTCATGGAATCTGGAGAGCAAATCTAAATGCCGATTCTCTCTCTCTCTCTCTCTCTCTCTCTCTCTCTCTCTCTCTCTCTTTCTCACTGCTTCATCTCGGTTTGCTGTTGGTTTACAATGCTTGGGTAGAAAAATAAAAGGGGGAAGCGAGAGAGAGAGAAATTAAGATGTTTTTGTTCGTAACAAGGTGCAGAGAGAGGGCGAGGAGGCAGATACGATGCGATTGCTATAGTTTGCTGGGTTAGAGGAGCGAAGTCCAACGCGTGTCGAGATTTTAGCTGGAGGACGGGAACCGTCGGCTCTCTGTTTAAAAGCATCGCTTCTTTTATATCGGACTCTACGTCAGCTTTCAAATGGGAAATTGACTGAGACTCGCAACCAATGGGGTGGTGCGTCAGCGGGTCTGCTTAGCATAAGAGTGGAACAGGGGAAACTTTTCAAAGTGTCAATCACACGCTGGCATCAGCTGACTGTCAGCTGGGGAACAGAGGGAGAGGGAGTGGGGGGGAGGGGGGGAGAGGGGAAGAGAGATAGAGGGAGAGAGGGAGATGGGAAAGGGAGAGGGAGTGGGAGAGGGAGAGGGAGAAGCCGAGGTATAGGGAGTGAGAAGTAGAGAGAAGGAGAGGGAGAGGGAGAGGGAGGTGGGGGGGGGGGGGGGGGGGGGGGGAAGGGGAGAGAGTTACCAGCATCACCCAGAAGGAGAGGGAGAGGTAGAGGGAGAGGGAGAGAGAGGAAGGGAGAGGGAGAGAGAGGAAGAGAGAGGGAGAGGGAGATGGGGGAAGGGGGAGGGGGGGTTTACCAGCATCACCCAGAATCAGGATAGCGTGGAATAGAAAAGAGCTTTGTGCTCGTGTTAATACGATATGGAACACTGTCAATGATACAACACTCATGTGTAAATTCTTAATGTTATTATGTATTGAGGGAATCCTTGATCTGATCCGTGCTGCACGATTCAGAAACTGCCCGCTGTTTATGTCCATTGCGCCGTGGGTGCTGGTGCAATAGTATTTAAACATTTTCAGACCAGTCGCTGGCTCTAGGGATATCTTGTTTATCAGGGGCTCTCTGCTGGCCTTTGAACTTTAACCGGGTGAACGGGCTTCTCGGCTGGCGATCCAACGCTGCACTTAATGAAGGACGGGAGGGGCGGAGAGGAGGGAGTTGAAGTCTGCACCACATGGAGCGGGGTTAATCTTCCGACGGGCACTCTAACCAGTGAAAAATCGGCGGCATTGAAAGAACCCCGCAATATGTTCGATGCAATTAATCTATCAAAATGCCCAACTTCCAGCTGGTAACACAGACTTCAAAGAGATTGCTGTTGTTCACTTTATGGACTTAAAAAAAAAACCCAAGTAGCGTTAAAAATGTAAAAGACATGGCGAGGATATACGAGTAAGCGCCAGAAGTGAAAATCGATGCATGTGTTGAATTGCATGCAACTAGCTCTCGAAAGAAGTGAAATTATTTCACAAAAGGTTTCCCTCTGACGGTTACATTGGGTGAAATAGTTGGAGTTCTATTCGAACCAGAGCCACCCCCTAGCGGAGAAAGCCGGCAACTGCGCTCTTTAATTGTTGAACCGCTCGGGGTCGATTACAGCGAATATAAATTTCCGACAAGAAAGAAAAGCCTTCAGTAAATATTCCACCAGCCACTTAGCTGGCACCGCCGCCGCTGTACGGCAGAGTAATTTTAAACGAGCACATTAAAACAAAATCCCATTGGAAAGTACAAATGTATTCCATAAATGGGCCCGGTTCACAAAATGAAAGACTGGTGGCAGGCAATATGCAAGATTGGTGAAATCTCGCTATTGGAAACAAAGCCTTGTTTAAAACGAAAATCTGGGAGATTTACATTCGGGGAGGGGTTGGGGTTTTCCAGTACAAGGACAATTGTTTTAATGGAAAAGGCATATTGTTCGTGGTGAACCTAAATGAAATCTGCGATCCCCTTTAGATACGCTGCCTCGTGCTATGTCCGCAGGAAGCGATGTCATCCAGAGAGCAGGACCTAGGCAGAGTGCACCGGGCTCCGATGTTTGCCATTAAGATCCGGCTTGGTTGATTTCGAGATCCGAACTGCGTTGGTGCTTTCCCGACACGTTTATTTTGCATGCTCACTCACTTAAAAAAAAAAAGCCCCTTAATATCCAGCGCCAACATTTCATGTTGTCAACTTTTACACTTGGGCGTGTCACTTTTAAACTTGACACTTGATTTTCCAGAAGCGAGGGTTCAGAAAATATTGAATGGATGGTTTATCGAGGTGAGAGAATGGACGATTAAATGTGCGAAACGCGTGGGCGTTCACGGTTTTAGATCACCGCCAAAAGGAAATAATTGAGAGATACTTGAGGGTTGATCCAGTTTTGTTTTTTTGTTTAAATTGGACCCAGGCGGATTTTTGTTCATCGCAGCTCTTCTCTGTTTTAGAGCAATAAACCAACACTTCAGTGCGTCTGGCCATTGGATGGCATTTTCACGGATGCGCCATGACAGCATTTATGCCCGAATAGAATATGTATAGGAAGGAACTGCAGATGCTGGTTTAAACCGAAGATAGACACAAAATGCTGGAGTAACTCAGCGGGACAGGCAGCATCTCTGGAGAGAAGGAATGGGTGACGTTTCGGGTCGAGGCCCAGAGATGCTGCCTGTCCCGCTGAGTTATTCCAGCATTTTGTGTCTATGGCCGAATAGAAATATTCAGCATTCAATTCCAGATGGAGGGGTGTAATCTCTCAGAAAGACTGCTGCGCGTGGGTGGACGAGTAAGATGCGCGGCCTTTCTTCGCAGTTGAAGGCGAAATGATCACCCACACAAAATATCCTGAGCCAGTTCAAAGAAGGCAATGTTTACACCTCGTCCAACAAAAGTTTGGTGGGAAGGAACTGCAGAATCTGGTTTAAATCGAAGATAGACACAAAACCCTGGTGTAACTCAGCGGTACAGGCAGCATCTCTGGGTCACCCATTCCTTCTATCCAGAGATGCTAACTGTCCCGCTGAGTTACTCCAGCGTTTTGTGTCCAGCAAAAGTTCGGTGGGATCTTGTGCTGTGGCTGACTTCTAAATCCTCTCATTTGAAGCAGGTGCTATATAAATGCAAAACGCTTGCCCGAATAACCCGATGAGTTATTTTGTTTAGAGATACAGCGCGGAAACAGGCCCTTTGGCCCACCCCGCCGACCAGCGACCCCCGCATATTAACACTGTCCTCCATTCTCGAGGACAAATTTTACATTTACCAAGCCAATTAACTTACATACGTGAACGTCTTTGGACGAAATATTCTAACTGCGGTCCATCGTGAAAAGCAATGTCAGTGCTAAATATATATATATGTATGAAGGATACGATCTAACCTTTTTGATCTTTGAATGTTAGAACGCCAGTTCTAAGTCCCTGCCCCGAAGAGCCATCCAGCCACCCGAGAGGGTGATGGATATCATTCTCACGCAGGGGCCATGACATCCGAAACCGAATGCAAACAGCAAGCTCTTCGGCGAGTTTTGAAACGTGCAAGGGTCAGATCAATCGCTTTACAAAGTTGTGTTTATTTTTTGATTGATAAACTGCCTGGCCCCGGGGCGAGGACTGTTTAAGGCTCGTCAGTCAGCTTGTTTATCTGGCACGTGACTCCACGAACCGTGCATCTGACAGCAGTAAGTTAAAAACAGGCAGCACTGGGCTTTGCATCCTCTCCCCACCGCTAGCCTTTAACCGTATGAAAAGTGCATGCACAGAGCAGCCACGACCCCCCCCCCCCCCCCCCCCCTTACTGTTGCACGCTTTTTTTTACATACAAACGCACAATCGGAATGACAGCAAGGACGGAATATGTCAACCTTTATTTTAAGTGTCAATCGATATCACACCATCAGTAATTGCATTTTGATTTCGAAATATCTTCCTTAAGCACCAGCGACACTGAATTCTGCAGAAGTCTGAAGAAGGGTCTCGACCCGAAACGTCACCCATCCCTTCTCTCCAGAGATGCTGCCTGTCCCGCTGAGTTATTCCAGCATTTTGTGCCTATCTTCGGTTTAAACCAGCATCCGTAATTCCTTCCTACACACTAAATTTAATGTAGTTTCTCTACAAATGAACGATACAAATGTTAAAATTCCATTACTTATACCTAACCATCTTCCTCCCCGCACACACCACCCACAGGCCAAATCTACCACCTATATGTAGGGACCGTGACGTGTGCACCTCAAGACCTTCTATGATTTGCCTGGCGGGATCTATTGACGATTAATTATATTCTTAAATCGCAGGCTTGTGAATTTTCACATGACACTTTTATGATTCTTTTTTGTATTATATACATTTCCTGCTTCGTTATTACCTCTCCCACAGTCAACCATGGACCATTGTGGGCTCCACCTTTCCTTGGTCTCCGGTGTCGGCTCCGATTTGTTCTGAATCGTTTCATACCTCTAATTTCTCTCCACCCTGACTCTCACTATGAAGAAGGGGTTTCGAACCGAAAGGTCACCGTTCCTTTTCTCCATAGATGCTACCTGACCCGCCGTGTTACTCCAGCATTTTGTGTCTATTTCCTCGCTTATGAACCCATTTCCATCTGACACTCTATTCTTCATTCTGTGCACAGTCTAGTAAGAGTTGGTATCACTCCACCGTTTGCACATTAAATTACAATTTAAAGACAAAGTACTGTGCTGTAACCAGTGATATACATTGCACGTGCATAGCAAAACAGCCAAATGGATGCAAATGGAAAATTGCAGTCACTTTGGGAATCTGGTACCGGAAATTCTCAGTAGGTCAGATCAGCAGCTGTGGAGAGAGAGAAAGAGTCAACGTTGAGGTGGAGGGCGGTAAAAGCCTTGAGTAAGAATGAACATAGAGACCTGTTTTGGTTCCAATCCGGTGTCTTAATCAATCACCCAAAGAACATTGTAGTCACTTTCGCAACTGGGAAGATAAATGACAGTGAATTTGCGAGAGGAAGTTACTCAGAAGGAGAGTGACGGGGAGAAATCGATCATAGACTGGGCCAGTTCAAAGCAGAATCAACCAGTGACGGGGTGCTGGTGGCGAGGATAGTGGCCGGGGATAGGAAGCTCTGAAGTTGATAAATTAATTCGTGCGTGCATCGATATATCGTCCAATCCAGTCGTGGCATGAAAGACTCCGCGCGCTGAGCAAGGGAGGCATTGTGCTGCTCCATTGATGAAGAATGAGAAGACATCAGAGGAAACGTCAACGAATTGGATGGTTTCATTTTCTGATGGAACATTTTAATAGTAATTATCACCAATGAAAGTTGTGCATAAGCAATCGTTCCGTACAGACATCTTGCAAATAGATAGAAAAGCGCAGTTGGTAGGGGACATTAACATGAACAACGTTTCCAAAACTAATTTTGTCCTAGATAGACACAAGGTTCCGGAGTAACTCAGCGGTTCAGCTAGCATCTCTAGAGAAAAGGGAATAGGTGACATTTCGGGTCGGAACCCTTCTTCAGACTGAAAGTAGAGGGGTTGTCTTTGGTTTGTCCTTTTGCATACCTCTCATTCATTTGTTCTCTGCACCTTTTCACATCTCTCGTTTTCCTCACCCCTGACTTTCAGTCTGAAGAAGGGCCTGGACCCGAAATGTCACCTATCCGTTTTCTTCAGAGATGTTGCCTGCCCCGCTGAGTCACTCCAACTTTTCGTGTCTATCTTTAGTGCAAACCAGCATCTGCAGTTCCTTCCTATGCAATAATCTTGCCCCAAAACCACATGGGTATCGACAATTAACTGAATCTGCTCAGTTCATCTGGAAACGTTCACTGCACCGGCTCTTTGCATTCTTGATCTATCAGTCCCATCGAATATCGCGTGAGAGATCGCAGCTAACATAAGCAAAGCAAACGCAAATAAGGATCAACGAGTCACGTAAACGCATCAGAAATTTGAGCAGGTCTAGATCTTAACAGCACCTTCATCAGCTCATCCGTTCAATAGGATAGCACTAACGGCCGCTTTCATCTTATGATACATGTTTTGGATGCCACATATCACTCGAGGAGCATAACTATAGAAGTGATAGAGAATTAGAGAGTATAGTAAATGTAGGGCAATTGACCATGTCAATTTAATGCAAATCATTTATCTGCGCCGCTTCTAGTGGCTCTCCAATTAAATCAATATTCATCACTTGCGTGAGATTTAGTCATTAAGTGATACAGTGTGGAACCAGGCCCTTCGGCCCAACTCGCCCACACCGCCAACAATGTCCCAGCTACACTCGTCCCACCTGCTTGCGCTTGGCCCATATCCTTCCAAACATGCCCAATACATGTCGCCGTCTAACTGTTTCTTAAACGTTGGGATAGTCACAGCCTCAAATACCTCATCTGCAGCTTGTTCCATACACCCACCACCCTTTGCGTGAAAAAGTCCGTGTGAAATTAATTGGCGAAAGTACCGGAGGGGAGATAAGATTATTTTTTTTAACAGGAGGAGCTATAATCTTAGACTTATCTCTTAACAATGGGAAAATGAATTCCAAATCTCAAGAGGGAATGTCTCCCAGTGGGTTAAAAGGTGTGGTATTTGGGACATTCAATGGCGAAATATCCAAGTCAGTCAATTCCGATAGAGTGATAGGCATGTAATGTAAAAAAATGTCCAGCCTTTATCGTGCACCATGATCTTTGGTTAAGATGTGGAGTATCTAGTATGGCAACAGTCTTCAAGAAAAGATCTTCTCAAGAACGTTGTCAAAGTTCAGAACAGCGATCCACGAATTCCTAATACTATTTTTGTTTTCATTCAAGTCGAATGATGCTACTCATTTCAGAATATCTCCCAAGAAAACACTTGTGTGAAATCAAAGAAAGAAAGACATCACAGGACACATGTTCTGGAATGATTCCAGCGTTTAGAGGGTTAATGGGCCATCATAGGCTCAACCCTTGGTCATCTGTTGCCGGGCTTTTCCTACCTCTAGTTGCACCCCCCCCCCCCACCCCCACCCCCAAACATCTCTACTTTGAAGAAGACTTCCGACCCGAAACGCCACCTATCCATTTTATCTAGAGATGCTGCCTGACTCGCTGAGTTCTTCCAACACGTTGTGTCTATCTTTGAGGGTTAAATCGTGCAAGACTATTTAGACATGGCTTATATTCAACTGAATGCGATTAAAAAGTGTGGTATTTAACTGAACTTGTAAATATGGCACAAGATCCCCAGAGGGCATGGACGGAGAACCCCGCTGATTCTTACCGAAAGATTCAAGACAGGGGGATGCAATCTTAAAACGTTAGCCAGGGCAATGGGAAAACACCGCTCTGCCGAAAAGTCTCCAACTGCTGGGTCAGTTGAAGCCCGAGATGGATCTAATGCGAGAAAACTGATTTGACACACTGATTAGCTAGGGCCTAATGTAGCGTGGGAAAGCAGATTCGAGGGGCCGAATGGTTTTCTCTTTCTGCTAAAGCGACAATATAGATGCAAGCCAGTCTTATTTTGCTGTCGTTGGGCTACGGCAATGCATAGCAAGTGTCAATGCAAAGTGGAAAAGTTGTTTGTTTGTGAAGCTGAATGAAGTGTTTCAGCCGAATCGGATCGTTGAGCAAACGTTGAAAGGAGGTGACGGAGGGTCGAACTACAACGGGCTGGAGCGCTGCGCTGAATGCGTGGATCTTAATCCTTCTTGTCAATCCCGGCAAATGGAAAATGAGTTACCGCCTGAAATAATTTGCAACAAGTTTTCAGTAACTCGACACGCACTAGGGCAGAGGGGAACCGTTCCCCTTCCCACTCTTGTCATTCCCTGACAGATACAGAACATCACAGCGCAGGTGCAATGGAACTGAGTGTTGTTTCTGGGCTAAAGGGTTACGAACTCCAATCTCGGTCAAACCCTGTACGCACGATGAAAACAAATGAAAACTTCGCGTGCTCACAGCGAAAGCAACACGCAAATCCAAAAGGCAATAAAGAATTGGCCCATTTAAAAAAATAACACTGGCAAGCACGGCATGAAGGACACATCATTATTAACGCGTGTAAATACTTACATTTGTATAGCGCCTTTCAGGACTTCCGAAATCAATTTGCAGTCAATTAAAAATATGTTTTTCAAGGTTAATAATCATTTTTGTAATGTTGGAAATCTGGGATCCAAATCGTACACAGCGAGCTCTCGAGTGCAGTAATGTGGTGCTAATGATACATTACGACCCTACGATCAGAAGTCAAACGTTGACACACACACGCTGGATATTTTTTTTAACAATTGGCTGAGGAATCCCAGCGTCTCAGCAGAAAAACGGACACTTCGGATAGTGCAGCACAGCACCGCAATGCCAGGCCAGATCATATCTCACTACATTGTTTCATTGGATATAAATTCCAAGCACGCCATCATTGAATTTTGGCACAGGTTTGGGTTGGGGGCGGGCAATACAAGTGGTCTTGTTATTCACGAAGATAGACACAAAAAGCTGGAGCAACTCAGCTGGTCAGGCCGAATCTCTGGAGAAAATGAATAGGTGACATTTTGGGTCGAGACTCTTCTTCAGACTGAGAGTCAGGGGAGAGGGAACCGAGAGATACATAAGGTACTGTGAGCAAATTAATGAAAGATATGCAAAAATACAGATATTCACGATAGCTCGTTATTCACGACGAGCCTGGTCTGATTATTGTTTCAATATGATAAACATGTTCTCGATTTTCCCCTCTCTTGTCATATTACCTCCAGCCCCTCCCTGTCTACTTCACACATGAAGTCTGAACTCATTAACCCTCGGTCACACAACCTTTTGCTCAGGTTTACATTGATGCTTCATGGCATATCCATTACGGTAACCCGAATTTAACACTCCTTGTCCGCTCTCTTCAATAATATGACTCCGACAACAAACTGAGTTTTAAACGAAGGAAGAATGATTTAATTAAACCCATCTGCTTAAAATGCACAATGTTTGGTTTAGAGACAAAACATAGAAACAGGCCATTCGGTCCACCGAATGGGCGACGTTTCGGGTCGGGACCCTTCTTCAGACGTCACGTCACCCATTCCTTCTCTCCAGAGATGCCACCTATCCCGCTGAGTTACTCCAAACTTTTATCCATTGTCTCATTGTCAAGCTTCTCAGCTTTGCAGACGACACAACCCTGATTGGACTGATCCAGGATGGGGGGGGGGGGGGGGGGGAATCTGCCAACAGACAGGAAGTGTCACAGCTGGCATCCTGGTGCCATCGCAACAACCTGGAGCTCAATGCTCTTAAGACAGTGGAATTGATTGCAGACTTTAGGAGAGCTCCCCTTCCCCTCACCCCACTCACCATCAACAACACCACAGTAACATTTGTGGAGTGTTTTAAGTTCCTGGGAACCATCATCTCCAAGGACCTTAAGTGGGGGGCTACCATCGACTCCACAGTCAAAAAGGCACAACAGAGGATGTACTTCCTGCGGCAGTGGAGGAAACACAATCTGCCACAGGCAATGATGGTCCAATTCTATACAGCCATCGCAGAGTCTGTTCTCACCTTCTCATCATGGTCAGGTTTGGCTCAGCCACCAAGCACGACATCTGGAGGCTGCAGCAAATCGTCCGATCAGAAACGGTTATTGGCTGCAACCTTCCCTCCATTTATGAACTGTTCACAGCAAGGGCCAGGAAGCGAGCGGGTAAGATCATCTCTGATCCCTCTCACCCCGGCCACAAACTCTTTGAATCACTTCCCTCTGGAAGGCGACTCCGGACTGTCAAAGCTGCCACAGCCAGACATAAAAACAGCTTTATTTTCCACCAGTAGTAGCTCTAACCAAAACTCTGTGGCCTCTTTTTGCTCTGGTATTTTATTTAATTCACATGTTTAATCAATAATATTTTATTATTAATGTTTAATGTTTTATGTGTCATTCATAACTGTCACTGTATGTCATGTTGTCACTTGCGGACAGAGCACCAAGGCAAATTCCTTGTATGTGAATACTTGGCCAATACACTTTTTCATTCATTCATTCGGTTTACACCAGCATCTGCAGTTCCTTCCTACTCATAACAGGCCGCGGCTGGCGAATTTACAAGAACTCTTCAGCTCTCATTATTGTGCCCCCTTTTTATTAAAATAGCTGCATTTCAATCTTTATCTTTCAATTAAAGGTTTGAAGTAAGTCAAGCTGGCTCATCAAGACTAGTTTGCAATACAAATTAACATTTGTACTGACGCAGATAGGCGAATCCTCTGGTCTGCAAACGTATTAAATTATTGTTTAGGCCGCGTTTAGTGTGGAGAGGCGGATGGAAGTTATTGTGGGAAATGGGGAACTCAATTTAAACAAGAAAAGGCGCTGATACAATAAACTGCAGATGCTGGAATCTTGAGCAAAAAACAAAATGTCTGAGGTAGACAAAAGTGCTGGAGAAACTCAGCAGCATTTATGGAGCGAAGGAAATAGGCAACGTTTCGGGCCGAAACCCCCGAAACGTTGCCTATTTCCTTCGCTCCATAAATGCTGCTGCACCCGCTGAGTTTCTCCAGCACTTTTGTCTACCTTCGATTTTCCAGCATCTGCAGTTCCCATTGATGCTGGAGGTACTCAATAGGTTAGGCAGCACCTGTGGAGGGAATAGACAGCTGTGGTTTCTTGGCGGGACATTTCTTCAGTCTGAGGGTTCAAAGCCCCACAAGTAGCCTGCTTATTCCCTCCTCAAAACAAATCTGCAGATGCTGGAAATTGAAATAAAAAACCGAGTTTGCTGGAAACATTCAGCAGGTAAGGCAGCATCTTCGGAGAGAGATACAGTTAATGTCCCGAGCATGAAACGTTAATTATATTTCTTCCCGCTGATACTGCCTGAGCTGCTGAATGTTTCCAACATTTTCGGTTTTATCTCAGATCTACAGCATCTGCAGTTAAAACAAAATGTTTCTCACATCAATGAATTCAGCAGCGAACAGTGGGATTTTCGTCACAGTCGGACAGGGGAAGTCTAAGCAAGATAATGCATACTGTTCTTGGTCATCGATCTTCCAATTTAATCGCGTCCTCCACACCCCTTTTCCCCATCTCGGGTTGTCTACAAGAAGTGACAGATTCCCTCGCCTCTACCAGGTCAAGTTACACACTTCACTTAAACTTCAATAATTTATCTACGCCGCCGCATTTTAAAAAAAATAAACCTGTTCTCCAGAGTAATCACTCACGGAAGATGTAAATACATTTCTGATCGATTTGTCCGAAGACCTACCATGGGTTTAAAACCGACCATCCGTGTGCATTAGCCGTGCCCTTTAATCGAAAGCATTTGCTCGTCAATTTCACATCAGTTTCATTTATACAAAATCGATTAATTGATCAGTCGATCAATCAGCGATTGTTCCGAGTGTACACAAGGACTGCAGACACGTCTCAGGAAAACAATTCAGGACAGAAGCTGGAATAAAATCCTCAAGAATCTCTGGTCTAATTTCTGATGCCCACTTCCTATGTAGTTAATAGTGGTTTCATCAATTCAAAACGGGATATCAATCATTGATGATCATGGTCTTTTGTTTTAGACACCCGTTTTCACGATGAGGCACTCGAGGTTACTTTGACAAATGCACAGTGAATGACGCCGGGACTGTTGTGTAAACATCTTCATGCTCCAACAGCGTGCAGGGCACAAAGCCAGCATCCCTCGAGTGCAGCTAATGTCTGCACTCGATCTCTCCGGGGTACAGCTCCGTCATCGTGTAACGATTTCCAGCAATTCTGGCCAACGTTTCACTTTACCCTCAGAATGGGGCGAATGAAATCCTTGGATAGACGAGGTCCTTGGAGATATCCTGTACTCTATATTAATCTTACAAAGCTCTTTGTTAAGTGTTTCATGCTCCTCGCCACTCCTGCTCTGGGGCTGTGCAAACAGCACCGTTCCAATTTGCAAAAGCTACTTAATAACCCTCAAACTCATGGGACAAAAATAATAAAAACAAAGCTAGCATAATGCTAGATTATTATAATATGGTCCTGATTCAATAAATGTGTTTGAAAAAGTTTTATTAAGCAACGATTCAATAAATGTGTTTGAAAAAGTTTTATTAAGCAACTGGCAACAAGTATAAAACAGTTATTAAAGTGAACACAACTGCCCCGACTTGTCCAGTGTCAACGAGTCATCAGGGTCTGTCCCACTTGGCGATTTTTTCGGCGACTGCCGTGTCATATCAGGGACACCAAAAGATTTTGAACATTTCAAAATACAACGGCGACAAAAAAATGTTGCGACACTTGAAAAACCACAGCGCGTCAATACATCAACACGCCGCGTCACCGCCGCATCACGCCGCAAATTTTTCGGTGATCTGATACATCAGTCAATGATGTCGGCAGTCGCCGAAAAAATTGCCAAGTGGGACAGGGCCTATAGAGTTATACAGCGTGGAAACAGGCCCTCCAGCCCAACGCCCACACCGGCCAACATGTTCATCTACACTTCAAACTCAATTACCAAGTAGCGACTAGTAAGCAAGTTCGGTATTCTGAAAAACGGAAGGAATCATGGGAATTGTCAAAGGTCATTTGTGCTAAAGAAGAAGCGAACAAAGCACTGGCTGTATAAAAACCGTGTATAAATTGTTAGCTATTCTACCAATGAATGAATCTAGAATTCTGTCAACTCAATAACTTCCTTTCTTGTTCTGCTGTTCACACACTACTTACACAGTCCCAGTTCTAGTTCAGTTCATTATGAGATATTATAAAAGTTAAATAATTTATTATTTTCATTTAATCCTTAATGTGTTTGCTACTGGAATAAGAAAATATTACTTGTATTTGAAACATTTTCTTATCCTTATTCATAATTTATGTGTAAAAATAGATTTAATATTTTTACTAAAAAATAGAACGGGGGTGCCAGGTAGCGGGAGAGTGGGGTATAACAGCGAGGGAGAGGGGGGGCAGGTGCGAGTGGGAGATGGGGGAAAGACTGGACCGGCGGAGAGACATTCTCGGCAGCTGAGCTGCTGCGTGTGTACAGACCTGCTTTTCATCCGTAGTCAGGATCAAACCAAGGTCACCAGTGCTGCAGGCGCTGTTGAATTGCTACTGGACAATCCCCATCCCCATCCCCTCCCAAGTGTCCCATCCCTGTCAAGGGGTGGCCGGAGATGTCGGGGGGGGGGGATCCTGGACTGACGGGACACTGGCCTGGGGCCGCCACTGCTCTGGGCCGGTATCCCGTCAGTCCAGGGTAACCCCGGACATCTCCGGCCACCCCTGGACAGGGATGGGACAATCAGGAGGGGACGTGGACAGTAGTGAGGTTTTGCTCACAAATCTACCTCCTGGGGTTATGCAGGAGGGGGATGCATACCAGGAACACACAGGGAATCAATATTACTGGATCAAATCATTCCAAATTATTTCCTCATAATACCAGGATGTCCAACTCATCACAAGTTGCCCAACTTCAATCCCGTCTCACACCGTCTGCTTTTCTCTCTGGCCTTTGTTCCATCCATCTTCCCATCAACCTCCCCATTGCCCGTGTCGACGTATTACCTGCCACGCTTTGTCCTGCCTCCCTCCTCTTTCAGCTATCTTCTCCCCTCCCCCCCCCTCACAATCTGTCTGAAGAAGGATCCCGACTTGAAATGTCACCTAGCCATGTCCTCCAGAGATGTTGCCTGGCGTGCTGAGTAACTCCAGCACTTTGCTTCCTTCAGTGTAATACCTGCAATGTTGATTCCCTTGTTTTCTGATCGCGTACATCTGATCAGTTGGTAGCAACTTGCCTATTGAGTTGCATAGAAACCGAAACATTGTAAGATAAAACATAGGTTTGGCCTTTCAAACCATTCAATATGTTTAAGAAGGAACTGCAGATGCTGGAAGATTTTGTCTACCACCGCCATTCAATATGATCATGGTTGATCAGAAGCAGTAGCCTGTTCCTGCTTTCTCCCCATATCTTGATTTTGTTAGCACTAAGAGCTTTATCTAACTTACTCTTGAATACATCCAGGGAATTAGCCTCCACTGTCTTCTATGGCAGAGAATTCCACAGATTCACAACACTCTGGCTTTAAACATTTTTCCTCATCTCAGTCCTAAATAGCCTACCCCTTATTCTTAAACTGTGAACCCTGGTTCTGAACATTTTTCCTGCATCTCGCCTGTCCAATATCTTAAAATCCTCTCTCATCCTAAATTCCAGTGAATATACTGTAACCCCAGTCAATCCATTCTTTCATCATATGTCTGTCCCGCCATCCCGGGAATTAACCTGGTGAACCTACGCTGCACTCCCTCAATAGCAAGAATGTCCTTCCTCAAATTAGGAGACCAAAACTGCACACAATACTCCAGGTGCGATCTCACCATGATTCTGTACAACTGCAGTAGGACCTCCTTGCTCCTATACTCAAATCCTCTCGTTATGAAAGCCAACATGCCATTAGCTTTCTTCACTCCCTGCTGCCTGTACTTGCATGCTTACTTTCAGTGACTGATGTACAAGGACACCCAGGTCTTGTTGCACATCCCTTTTTCCTAATCTGACACCATTCAGATAATAATCTGCCTTCCTTTCCTCACATTTATCCACATTATACAGCATCTGCCATGCATTTGCTCACTATCCTAACCTATCCAAGTCACCCTGCAGCCTCATAGCATCCGCCTCGCAGCTCACACTGCCACCCGGCTTTGTGTCATCTGCAAGTTTATAGGTTCATGCCTTAGTCCATGGGTATTAGCACAAGGGGTCGCTAATACTTTCCCACAATGGAGACTCCTGCCAACAGCAAATATAAGAGTAATCAACAGTATTGTGCTGCACAGTGGCATAGCGGTAGAGTTTCTGCCTTACAGCGTTAGATACCTAGGCGCTACAGGAGTGTCTGTACAGAGTTTGTACGTAACTCCGGGCACTGTCTGTACAGAGTTTGTACGTTCTCCCTGTGACTACACGGATTTTCTCCGGGTGCTATGGTTTTCTCCACATTACAAAGACTTGCAGGCTTGTTGGTTAATTGGCTTCTGTAAATCATCCATCATGTTGAGGACATAGAACTAGTGTGTGGGTGATTGCTGGTCAACATAGACACGATGGGCCAAAGGGCCTGTTGCCACTCTGCATCTCTAAACTAACCTAAATTATACAGCCCTTGACACATTTGCCATAACACTTATAATCAGGCTCCACAGAAATGTTTGCTCAATTAATCCAAGGAACAGATAGTTTTCAAGCAAACCAGAAAGCTCACATTCCTTTTAATGGCAGGAACTCCTGGCAACAATGAATGTAAAATGATCTTTATCACTATTTTAGGACCATTTGCACCACTCATGATCCCATTCCAAAGGTGCAGTCCTCCGTTTAGTGTAACATCTCTTTCTTTTATACACATGATGAAACAACATGGAGACCCAGTGATGCAGTGGGTAGAGCTGCTGCTTCACAACGCCAGAGACCCGGTTTAAATCCAGACCTCTGGTACTGTCTGTATGGAGTTTGCACATTATACTTGTGACTGCTTAGGTTTCTTGACGGTGCTCTGGTTTGCTCTCACATTCCTGCCCACATTTGGTCCACATCCCTTTCAACCTTTCCTATCCATCTATCTCTCCAAATGTATTTTCAATGTTGTTATAGTACCTGCCTCAACTACCTTCTCTGCTAGCTCGACCCATATTCCCATCATCCCCTCTGTAAAAATGTTGCCTCTCAGGTTCCTTTTAAATATTTCCCCTCTCAGTTGAAACCTATGTCCTCTGGTTCTTGATTGTCCTACTCTGGGTAATGGACTCTGCTCATCCACCCTATCTATTCATTTCATGATCTCATACACCTCTATAACATCCCACCTCAAACTTCTGCACTCCAAGGAATAAAGTCCTAGCTTGCCCAACATCTCCGTCAAGCTCAGGCCCTCAAGTCCTGGCAAGATCCTCGTAAATCTCTACACTTTTTTCAACATATTGTCCTTATTGTCTGGCTAACATTTATTTTAAAAGAACATCACACAGACATATTGTCCAATCATTGAGTTCACTTTGAGATCTTGAAACAATGTAATTAGTTGTGAAGTGCTTTGGGTTGATTGGACTTTTTCATCAAAAAGATATTTATTAAAAAAATAAAGGTGAAAGACAGATCGATGAATTCCATCAATTATCAGGAAGCCAGCTGGAGAAGCAGACAAATAAGTAAATAAACATTACAAAAAATAAGAACTGGTTTATTAAAACGTGGCACAAAGTACATACGACTTTCAACAACATGCAAAGGGAATTGGCAGGATTTCTAGAAGGCAAAATAAGGAATGAAATATTGGCAAGACGAAATCTGAAATAACACTGAAAATTTGCAAATAGTTGGTATTGTACCATCGTTCTGCAAACTAACCCAATGGATATCTACTGTAACATTTCTCACTAAATAAACCATCAATGCCTTCTGATATCATAGCCAAAAAGTACTTTGCCAAGAACCGCTGTTAAAAAAGTACAATGTTATGCAATGCCCATTAACTGTTATATACTTGGCCCAGTGTGGATTACATAGTGCTGGTTTAGCATGGATTGGATAGTACTGTATCATTCGTATGTTGTGATGTCGGGCAGCTCAATATCGCAACTAGAGTTGCTGTCTTACAGCATCAGAGACCGGGTTCGATCCTGACTATGGGTGCTGTCTTTACGGAGTTTGTATGTTCTACCTGTGACCGTGCAGTTTTTCTCTGGCTGTTACACTTTTCTCCCACACTCCAAAGGCGTACAGGTTTTTAAGTTAATTGGCTTCTGTAAAATTGTAAAATTGTCCCAAGTGTGCAGGATAGTGCTACTGTAGGGGTAATCGCAGGCCGGCCTGGACACAGCAGGCTGAAGGGCCTGTGTTCACACTGTACCTCTAAAAGACTTTCTCTTCTCAGACAAAACAAAAACACATCTACAAACATATACGTTACCTACTAGCATTCTGGTTTTACTTACAAATACTTTAATTCTGCCCAGAATTGTTAAAGGTTAGTTTATCACCTCCTCTAATGTTACAACGATCATACTGAGATTGATGAGAAATCACTGAATCTACCTGAGATTATTATGAAGTGCTAGGTTGTCAGTGCCAGTTCAGTGATTTCTATGAGACTGTGATTAATAGGCACCATGCTGTGTATGGCTGTCATTAAATGTCAGAGTAACCGAGTTTGCTAATGGGAGTCAATTCTGAATGTTTGAAGTCAAGCATTTACACATGTACAGAACACCCAAGTGTGAAACTTCAATGTGAGGTTGTAATGAACATTAAATGAATCAAAAGTGAATCCATCTATCACTAACCCTGAGGTCCCCGCTGAATCACAGAAGAGTAAAAGACATAGAAAGTGGAGCCACCAGGGACTTGAGCAAAACACAAAGTACTCGGGGAACTCAGTGGGTCAGGCAGCATCTTCGGAGGGAATGGATAGACAACATTTCAGGTAGGGACCTTCTTCAAGAAGGGTCTTGACCCGAAACACCAACAATTCCTTCTCTCCAGAGATGCTGCCTGTCCCGCTGAGTTACTCAGCATTTTGTGCCTATCTTCTTCAGACTGACGGAGTAGGGGGAGAATGATTGAAAAGAAAGGCAGAGGAGGGGTGACACTTGGCAAGTGATAGATGGACACAAAGTGCTGAGGTAACTCAGTGGGTCAGGAAGAACATCTCTAGAGAACACGATTAGGTAATGTTTCGCATCAGGACCCTGTTTGAGACCCAAAACATCAACTATCCACATTCTCCAAAGATGTTGCCTGACTCGCTAAGTTATTTCAGCACTTTGCACCTTTTGTGTAACCCAGTATTGGCAGTTCCTTGTTTCTGCAAGTGATAGATAGATTGTCGTTGTGGCTATCCATCAAGGTCAAGGATGATCGTCTACGTTCTGTTGTTTTTATGGACTCTCAGGTGGCTTATGAGGCCACACCTGGCTTTGAAAGTTCTTCCGCATTCAGGACAGGTAATTCCAGGTGGCAGATCGGGCTTTGGTTGTTGCTGCCTCCCTTTCTGTTTTCTTCTCTTTTCTTCTAATTCTGCGTATATCTCTTGGCTTCAAAGGTCGCTGTTCCTTCTTGGATGATGGTTCGCCAGAGTTTCCTGTCCTTGGCATTGGTTTCCCAATTGTCGATGTTGATTTCACATTTCTTCACGCTGGCTTTTAAGGCATTTGAATCTCTTCTTTTGTCCACCTCTCTTACGTTTGCCTTTGACCTTGTTCTTCCTTTAGTTGCCCTTCTCCAGCTCTGCGGGTCTCACTCAGAGCAACAATGTAATTTTCAGAGTTCCCGAGCAACAAAGGCGGAACAAAGGATCCCGACCCATCCTTTTTCTCCATAGATGCTGCCTAAGTGGATTTCGATAGCTGCCTAGTGTGAAAATTGCTTGTACATTTACCTGAGATAATACACAGATCTATCTGCTGCTGATGATAATTATATTCGAGGGAACTTGTGGCTCTAAATTGATTGTTGTGTTTCTAATATTTCAATGGTGTCCACATCTTAAAAGTACTCCATTAGCTTCGATGCAGAGCTAGTGAAATCTTTCTTTAAATACTTTTTGGAAAGTAACTTGTGTCTCTCTTTCTCTATTCTGTTGAAATGTGCTGGCTCTGAAACATGAACATTTTCTCTTTCCACAGATGTTGCTGGCCCTGTGGAGCCTTTCCAGCACTTTTGATGTGTTCAGATTTCCAGCATCTGCATATTATTTTGTGTTATTCCTTCCCTTCTGATTGGACATGCTTGGTGACCAATGGAAGGGATGAGGATGGGTTATTGAGGGAGCAGACCATGTGATCAATCCTCCAGGAACATATTCAACTTTAATTAGAAAATCTGAGCAGAACAGTAACTTTCATTTATGGTGCACTTTTTCAATAAAATGTCCCAAATACTTTAGTACTGAGTTACCCAAGTAATCTCATATAGTACAAATATACAAAGCATGTTCAAATAATTAGCCTTAACATGAGGTACAGGAGTGAGGAAGGAGAACAAAGAAACTACAGATGGTAGATCCATGAGCAAAAAATAATGTGCTGGAGGAACTCATTGGGTCAGGCAGCATCTGTGGAGGGAATGGACAGGCAACGTTTCGAGTCGGGACTCTTCTTCAGACTGATTGAGTGAAGAGGGAGATAAGTTCTATTCACCAATGCACAGAAGTGGTCTTCAAACCCTCAAGAAAATGCAGCAAGTGCCATTTGGTTAAGGTTCTACTGGTTCAAATTGGGAAAAGGAAAATTGGATACTGGTAATAAGATCCGTGAATAAAGAACGATTAAAGAAAGGAAAGTGAGAGAAAACAGTTTAGTTTTAGTTTAGTTTGGCCACTGAGTTTGCAGCAACCAGCAATCCCCATACACTAGCATCATCCTACACACTATGGACAGTCCCACGCCTAGGGACAATTTAAAATAGTAAGATTAAATGAGAACTTACCAGTTTCAAGTTTGATCTTTATTTTATGAAGAGTTACGATGAGGAATTACGTGAAGACCCCTCCAGCACGCATGCGCGACATTCTTCAAAGCAGTGGTGTGAAATCACAGATAGCAACGTAGGCTAATATAGTAAGATAAGAGAGAACTTTCATACCAGTTGAACTTTATAATAGAGGGTTTTGGGAGCGGAGGGCATGTAATCCCTCATCGTAACTCCTCATAAAATAAAGATCAAACTTCAAACTGGTAAGTTCTCATTTAATCTTACTATTTTACTTCGGAGTCACGTGAGTGACTACGTGAAGATTTCAAAGCTCTGTGATTGCATGCCCTGGAACGAGTCCATGCTCACACACTGCCATGCTGGGATAAGAGGATGAACGTATTTCAGACATGACACTGTGCTGAAAAACAAAATAGGTATTTATTCATACCAAAATAATAATATATCCCACATTGGGTAATTATTTAGCAGAACTCAAAATTTTTCCTGCAAATGTGTCAGGAGAGGCCACGGGTTTATTATAGAAGCGTTGGAAAGTCTTCTCATTGCTCCAACCCGCTGTGGCCAGGATGTGGTCCATGGGTACTTCCATCATCCTAGCCGCTGAAGTAGATGCAGCCCTGGTGGAGTGAGATTTGAAGACATTAGTATCCACCCCCGCTGCATCTAACACCACCCTTAACCATCTTGATATGGTTTGCACCGTGACTTTGTGATGGGGCCGTTTATGGCTAATAAGCAAAGCTTTCTCCGTGCCCCTTAGAGTCTTTGTGACTTTGATATATTGCAATATCAGTGTAACGATGCAGAGTCGAGTATCTGCAGGATAAGCTTGAAAATCTAATGTTTGTCCAGACGAACCGGGTCGGTCTTGTTTTAACAATCCCTGTATAAGAAAAGTTATTTTGCCATTAGTGATAGTCATGGCGTCCATACTTAACTTGTGTAGGGACTGGACCCGTTGTGCTGTAACAAGTGCCATAATCATTACCATTTAATAGGTGAGCTTGTCCAAGGTGAGCCCCGTATTGGGTGTCCATCCTCGTAGCATAGTCAAGACTATGCTAATGTCCCACGTATGGTTGTATCTGGGCCTTGGGGGATAGGAATTAAATATTCCCCTCATTAGTTTAGACACTAATGGGTGTGATCCAATTGCCAGATGATCACTCCCTTTGCCCAGGTAATTCGATAGAGCACTCCTTGCACAATTGATGGCACTGTAGCTTAATCCTTCATCGTAGTGAAGGGTAGCCAGGAACTCCAGTACTTCCATGATGGTGGCTGTTTCATAGGTAGTGTTCGTCGTGGTACAGTACACTTCCCACTTCCTGATATACGTCAGGTACCGTTTTCTGGTGGACTCCCTGCACGACGCTGAGATGGCATTTATTGTTCTGTCGGTGAGTCCGTATCCCAGAAGTGGTCGTTTCAGAATCTGCAAATTAACAGGTCCATGCGGTCATGACATGGATGGCTATCCCCTGTAACGGGATGTACCAATAAACTAGGTCGTTTGTTGACTCGGATGCAGGGTTCTGTGGCCATCTTCTGTACTGCTGGGAACCATGGTTGGGTAGGCCAGTCGGGCACAACCAAAATACCCGATGCGGAGTCTTGTCTTATTTTTTGCAAGACCCGACTGATGAGGCAGAAGGGGGGAAATGCATAGCAAAACAAATCCCCCCAATGTAGCGAGAAAGCGTCCATCGCTACTGCCCCTGGATCTGGTTCCCAAGCAACATATGTTGGAAGTTGGTGATTAAGTCTGGATGCAAAAAGGTCGATATCTGGTGTCCCATAACGTTCTATAATATCCGTAAACACTTTCCGATCCAACATCCATTCTATGTTGTTGTTGAATTTACGTGATCTGGTGTTTGCCACTGTGTTTAGCTTACCTGGAAGGTAAGTGGCTGAGATCCAAATTTCCCTTTGCAGACACCAGTGCCAGATATTATTAGCCAATTCATCACATGATATCGACTTTATTCCACCCATATGATTAATATAGGCCACCACTGTGGTGTTGTCAATTTGTAACCTGACATGCAACTGGTGCATATCTGAGCAGTATGCCCTAAGTCCATGAAATGCTGCCAGCATTTCTGAATAATTAATCCCTAATGATTTGAATAGGGTTAGCTCTTGTGCACTCCATCTACCTCCACAACTTGTGGTGGTATTAGTTGCTCCCCAACCTTTAGCACTGGCATCAGTTTGTAAAATAACCGAGGGATTCATGATAGTGATGGGGTTAGAACAAAGCTGTGCATTCTCTATCCACCAATTTAACTCAGATTTTGCCTTCTCTGATAGTTTCATAGGCCTGTCAAAATGGCCTGCATGATTTTTGAGAGCTATAATTTTTGCTCTTTGAAGGTTCTGATAATGGAGTGGCCCAAATTGTGCTGCGGGAAATGCAGCCACTATTTTCCCAATCACTCTGGCTACTTGCCAAATGGATGGATCCCTGATGCCAGTGAGGCTTCTGCATGCTTCTATCAAGTCCACCACCTTGTTAGGTGGTAAGGTGATAGACATTAGCTCAGAATTAATAGTGAACCCTAAATAATTCATGGTAGTGGAGGGTTCCAATTTCGATTTATCTGGATATATGATAAATCCCAGCTTTTGAAAAAGGTGTTTTGTGGCTAGAACTGCCAATGTAGCCATCTCCAAATTCTCCCCGACAATGAGGATATCATCAAGGTAGGCCATGACAATATGGTTTTGTTTCCTTAAATAGGCTAAAGCTGGTATCAATATTTTAGTAAACAGTCTGGGTGCTGATGATAACCCATTGGGTAAGGCTTTGTACTGCCATAATTGTCCCATCCAGATAAATTTCAGGTATTTCCTATGATCCTTGTGTATAGGTACTGAATAGTATGCATCCTTAAGATCAATGCAAGCCATGTAGTACCTTTCAGATATTAGCTGTTTAGCCGTGACAAATGTGTCCATTTTAAAATGAGCATACTGAACGGAAGTATTTAGTTCAGTCAGATCTATAATGATGCGGCACCCGCCATCTTTTTTATTTTTAGTAAATATATTCGATATGAACTCTTGAGATTCTCTGATAGTCTTCTCAATTACCCCTTTATTGATTAGTCTTAATAGTTCAGCATGGCCTGCCGTTCTTTCTTTTTGTGAAAGTATAAACTTCCGGCTAGGCGAATGCTGAACTGGGGTAGGGAATTCGTGTATAAACTCAATTTTGTAACCCTGAATACTTCTGAGTATGTAAGGATCAGAGGTAAAGGTGCGCCATACATCATGAAACAAGTGCAACCGTCCCCCCACATTAGATGAATTAGACATGCAATGTTCCTGAGGGAACCAGACCCACCTACCTCCATGGTTACTGCCGGTGTTGTGGTCTCTGCCCTTGCTTCTTTTGTTGCTGTGTTGCTGTGTTGTGGGGATGGCGCATTTTCCAAGAAGGCCGGGCTGGGCCATGGCCTAAAAAAGACCGTTGTGCAGGTGGGCCGGCATTCGAGCTTTCACCACCGGACGGTCTGTTATAGTATCGCTGTCCGGTGTAGGGGTGCTGCCGCTGCTGATAATGGGATTTGGAGGTACTAGGTACCTTAATCAGGCCTATAGCCTTGGCCTCCTCATCCAGGTCTTTCACCTGTTTTGGAAGGTTATCCCCAAACAGCAGATTAGGTGGTTGCAAGTTACCTGACCTGCATAATCCCGCGAATTTGGGATTAAGTGCAGGTTTTATAATGCTCTTCCGATAGCTGTTTATTTCAAACTGTGTATTGCACAGCAAAGCCAGAGCATCTTGCAATTCTTCTGGTAACTCCACCCCTACAGCAGTCCTGGCCACTGCTGTAATCCCGGCGGCCAATAGTTTCAGAATCCTCTGAAGCTTGATCTCCTGCCCTCTTATTGTAGGGCTCATGTTCCCCCATATAGGGTTATTCACCGCAGGAACATTAAGAGAGTTACAATTTTCAGGAGCGAGATACTTCTCAGCCGTTGCATTAATGGCTTGCTCCTGAAGCTGGTTAGTAGCCATATAGTTGATGCTGGCTGCCAGCTTCTGGTGAATAGGCAGTCCTTTCTGAGTAGGAACGGCATGTTTGTTCACCATGTTCAGTAACTCTTCTTGCACCCCCAACACTGCTGGTTGTTCAGCCAAGTCCCCCTCTTCAGGGTCAGCCCAGTTCTGATCCCTAATGCTCCCCTGCGAAGAGGGTGAGACATTTGGCAGTCCATGATAGGATTCTGCCATGGGCCTGCGAAGAGGCCCACTGTGACTCTGCCCCTGCAAAAGCAAGTCACGCTGGAGCAACTGCTCCATCATCCGCTCCATGCGGGAGAGACGCCCGCCGTCGCTATCAGCGAACGGGGTGTCTTCGGGTCCGGACCCAGCTGAGTCAACGGCCCCGTCCGACTTCCGGGTGGTTTTACCGCCCGACCGCGGCGTACCTGCGGTCCTCATCGGCGAAAAGTCGGGAGCTGCCGGTAACATCTGCAGCTCTGGAGTAGCGGCACGCTGCTGGCTGCTTCCCACAGCAGCGGATTTTGCCGCTGCTCTCTTTGATTTCCGCGACTCCATGATGGGTTTCTCCTGTAAGTAAGAACACCGAGTCGCCACGCTCACCACTACAGGTGAGACTTACCTTTCGTAAGTTTTTAAACTTACGCTGGAGGAGCGACGCTCCTCCCGACTGTCGCTTCCGCAATGCGTTCGATGATATGTCGCGCATGCGTGCTGGCGGGGTCTTCACGTAGTCACTCACGTGACTCCGAAGTAAAATCCTTACCGAAGCCAATTAACCTACAAGCCTTTACGTCTTTGGAATGTGGGTGGAAACCGGAGTTCACGGTGAAAACCCACGCAGTCACAGGGAGAACATTCAAACTCCATACAGACAAGGTAAGGCAGCACCTCTACCGCTGTGCCACTGTGCTGCCCCAGTGAACTATAGATCATTTAGCACAACATCGGCACTGGGGAAACTGCTGGAATCTATTATTAAAAAGTGGCAAAAGAGAACTTGGCAAGTTAAAATAGGATTGGGCATATTCAGTATGGATTTATGAAAGGAATATTATGTTATAACTGGGAGAATAAGTAAGGTTAAAATAAAGATATGTTGTATTTGGACTTTCGTAATGCAATCAATAAGGTGCCACGCAAGAGAATAATGAACACATTTAGAGTGTTGAGTATTGGAAGTAACATACTGGGGTGGATTGAGCACTGGTTAACAGACAGAAAGCAAGAACCATGGATTATTTTCAGGTTGTAGATTACAGAACAGTTCTGCAGGAATCAATGCTATGGCCCCATCTATTCACAGTCCATCAATGTTTTAGATGAGGGGTTCAAATGTAATAAAATGGTGTGGGATATGGAATTAACGTTTCCTTGAATGGAACCAAGGGCCACTGATGCAAAATAAAGGGTTGGCCATTCATGCCAGGGATGAGAAAAAAACCTCTATTCAGAGAGTAGTAAATCTCTGGAATTCCCTATCAAAGAGAACTATGGAGGTTCAGTCGTGAACATTCTCAAAACAAGGGTCAATCGATTTTTAGATATGCAGTGAATCTAAGGAATATGGGATTAGTATTGAAAAATAGAACTGAGGTAAAAGAACAGGCACAAGGGATTGTTTAGTTTAGTTTATATTATATTGTTGTCACGTGTACCGAGGTACAGTGAAAAGTTTTTGTTGCGTACTAACCAGTCAGCGGACAGACAATGCATGATTACAAACGAGCCATCCACAGTGTATAGATACAGGATAAAGAGAATAACCTGAATAACGATTAGTGCAAGATAAAGTCCATTGTATGGCCTAATCCTGATTCCATTTATTTCGTTCTTGTGGTTAATGTTTAAATTGGGTCTACAGGTGGGGAACATAGAACGCAGAATACAGCACAGGAACAGGCCCTTTGGCCCACAATATCTGCGGCAAACGTAATGCTGTTAATCTGATCTCCTCCGTCTGCATATGATCCTTATCTCTCCATGCCCTGCACATCCATGTGCCCATCCAAACCTCCTAAATTCCACTATCCTGTCTGCCTCCACCATTATCATTGGCAGCATAGTCCTGACACCCACCACTCTGTGTAAAAAAACTTGCGCAGCACCTCTCCTTTACACTTTGCACCTCTCACTTTAAAGCTGCCCCCTCTAGTCATGCGAAGATAACCCATACACTAGTTCAGTCCTACACACAACCGACAATATACAGAAGCCATTTAGTCGACATGTCTTTGAAACGTGGGAGGAAACCGGAGCACCCGGAGAAAACGTACACCATCACAGTAGCAATGTTACACAATTTTGAGATTTAAAAAATCAAGTCTGCAATTTATCCCATCAGATAAAGCATAAACCGAAGTTTAATTTGACACCTAATTCACTTTCATATCTTCAGTATTAAAAAAGTTATGGCCATTTCCATACTCGGAAATTAGCATCTTGTTCCCTAATGCTTTTCCATTGACTTAACACAAAAGCTGTGATGGAGGACAGTCAAAAGCCCATAACTTCCTTAAAAATTAAGAGAACTGAAGTAAATGTTCAGTTAATGTAGATTGAAGTATTCTGAAACAAATATGAAACAATCTTACTTGGATGACCTGAAATTAAAGCATATAATTAGTTAGTTACCCAATTGTAGCTAATTACAAAATTCAATTACTAGATCTAAACATCTATCCATTTCTTAAGAAAAGATGAACATTTTAAAATAGCCTAAGTGTCCAAATAACATTCACACAATAATTTACAATATAGCATGATTTTTAAATCTCATTGTCATGAATTTATAGGCCAAATGGAAGGAATGTAGTGTTTAATTCCCGTAAATTAATGGCCAAATCATCTTGCGAGTGGGTTTTTGTGGAACACGATCGATTGGAACGTTGCGGTTGCAGTGAATTTAAACCCCATATCGGCAGGAAAAATACTGCTGGTTCGTATGAGGCCTAAAGGCCCTGTCTCACGGTGCGAGTTGACACACGAGTGACCCAGAGTGACAGACTCGTGGTTGTGTACGATATTCCAAGTTGATGTGCAAGTGTTTGAGGCGAGTTCCCACGAGTATGGTAATCTGCGATGTTCCGAGATCGTCTCCAGAGTTACCAAGTTCCCCTCCCGTTTGCTCTTGAGTTACCAAGTTCCTCTCCCGCTCAGGGCGTGTGTTGTTGCTGCAGTCTGGGATTCGCATTTAAAGCACTCGGTTATCTTCAGCAGTTCAGGCGAGGACAGGTTTGGGGGGGGGGGGGGGGCGAGGGATGGTGGAATTGGGAGAAGGCAAAGACTATGGGTGGGGAGGAGTGAGAGGGGGGGCTAGGAACGGCATCTGCGAAACGGGTAGTCAACCTTTAGGGTCCCGGCCCGAAACATCCCTATACATTTTATGATTTCCCTCCAAAGATGCAGTCTCCCATGGTTTGTTTGCACAACTCTCTTCCCTCTCTCTCCCAACATTGGGGGGGGGGGGGGGAGGGGGGGACGACAAGATTGTTTAAACGGACCTTACCCCCACATCATGCTTCTGTTGCGCATAATTCAGCAGTAAAACCTCTCTTCCCCTTACCCAGCGACGCCCGATTCCTCGCACCCCCACAAGTTCACATCGACGAGGGAAGAATGAGCGGGGAGTCTGAAGAAGGGTCCCGACCCGAAACATCACCCATTCCTTCTCTCCAGATGCGATGCCTGTCCCACTGAGTTACTCCAGCATGTTTGTGTCTATCGTCGGTGTAAACCAGCATCTGCAGTTCCTTCCTACACACGGACAGTGAAGTGCCTCGGCCAAATTAGGAACATTAGGATTCTCTGATGTGAAGGTAGTCTGGTTTGCGTTTCTTACACTTGATCATATCCGAAACTAAAGTATAGATAGACACAAAATGCTTGAGTAACTCGGCGGGACAGGCCGCATATCTGGAGAGAAGGAAAAGGTGGCGTTTTGGGTAAGTCTGAAGAAGGGTCTCGACTCCATTCCTTCTCTCCAGAGTTGCTGCCTGGTCCGCTGAGTTACTCCAGCATTTTGTGTCTATTAAAGAGTTCCCACGGTAGACGCACGAATCACTAAACTTAACGCACGGGTCACTCGTGGGCCAACTCGCACCGTGAGACAGGAGTTTAAATCACCTTTTCGCAACATGAAATTTGGATTAAAGGTATGCTAAGAAGCACGTTTATATGTAAATTAAACGGCTTTCCTTTACCTGTCCCGTATGTGAAATCTGTCCCCGTTGTCGGCGTTCACAGCATTAGCAGCTAATTCTTATTTTACTCCAGCGCTGAAATTGTCGGGTGATTGAAAAAAAAAAATTCACAGACCGGCAGTCGGAACAAATCTTCAGCAAAAGCTGCAGCCTGAGAAAATATAACTCCGGCAGGCAGGAAAAAAATGCATTTTAACCCCGCCCCCCCCCCCCACTCAAAAGCGCCAAAGTCACGCTCACGGCCAGTGACAGAACGGCCAGTGACAGAACAGTACTAGTCACAGGGTAAACGTACAAACTCCGTTAGTCAGGATCAAACTCCGGGCTCTGGCGCTGTGGGGCAGCAACTTTACTGCTGCGCCACCATCCCGCCCCCTGACTGCCTACCCTATTTTTGCCTCATACTTTTATCAATTTATAAAATTATAAATTTTTATCAGGTTTCCCCCCCTCAACCTCCAACATTACAGAGAAGACAATCCAAGTTTTTCCAATCTCGTTTATGGCTAATAACTTCTAATCGATGCAGCATTTTGATAATCCTCTTCTGCACCCTCACCAAATCCTTTACATCCTGTAATGGAACAACCAGAACTGCATGCAATACTCAAAATGCATCCTAACTAATGTTCTATAAAACTGCTACATAACTTCCTTTACTCAAGCTCAAATACCCGACAGGTGAAGGCAAGTACACATTATGTGTTCTTTACCATGCTATGTATTTATCATAGATTCATAAATATAGAGCGTGGAAACAGGCCCCTTGGCCCAACTTACCCACAACAACTAACATGTCCCATTCGCATGAGTCCCACCTGCCTGTGTTTGGTCCATATCCTCCTCCGGCAGCTCGTTCCATTCACCCACCACCCTTGGTGTGAAAAAGGTACCCCTCAGATTCCGATTAAATCTTTAGCCCTTCACCTTAAACCTACGTCCTCTGTAGCACTTTCAAAGGACATATGTTGCCTATGTTGCCACTTTCAGGTTACTGTGGAGTTGGACCCCATGAATCCTCTGTGCATCAATGGGAAGTTAAGATAACAACAGAATTTCCTTGGAGACAGTTGGATCCCTTGATAGTACACAAAGAGTCTGTTTAGAATAGATGGGCTGAAAGGCTTTTCCCATCCGTCTTTACCTCAGGTTAAAAATGCAGGGACCCCTGGTTCCCATTAAAATCAAATAGCCGTGGAGTTATTGGAATTTTGCGTGTTGATATTTGATTCCCACACAAACTGCATCTTTTAGCAGCGCATTGCTGCTCTATGTGACCTGGCTGAACAAACAAATTGAAAATAAACCTTAATAAAAAAATACTGAAATGGTAAAGCAGATGTAATAATTATAACAAGGGAGAATGGCTGGATTTTCATTGCCTTATTAGCATTCAAACACTGAGCATAAATACTTAATACAAATTGAAACATCTGTATCACTGGCATGAATGTGTGCCCCAGAGTCCATTATAGAGGTAATAAGTAATGAGACTATTGCAGCTTAGTGCCGGCTCTTACCTACAGAAATGCATCTTGCTATGAGGTGATGCTGAATGATAAAAGACCTGTCTGGCCAAGATGAAATTATTTGTGGTCAAATGACTATTATAGTAATTCCACTGCTAACAATTAGTCTGAAGAAATTCCATACTAAAATAAATCCATCTAAACAAAGAAAGCCAAACTCCTCGTCTTGAGATGCTTGCCTCAGCCCCAGACCTGCTAAACATGAACAGCAGCAGTACAAGGATTTGCTGTTTGCAGTCCTCTCACTGATTGTTGATCTGACCCATTCATAGTGTGCTAAAACATGGAAAAAGATCAGGACTCTGCGACACATGGACAACACAGTACAGCAGCTGGTGGAGCCACTGCCTCAAACACCAGGGTTTGATCTTGACCTTGGGTGCTGTCTGTGTGGACTTTGCATGTTCTCCCTGTGACCGCATGGGTTTTCTTCGGGTGCTCCAGTTTCCTCCCGCATCCGAGCGACACAGTGGTACAGCGGTAGTGTTGCTGCTTTACAGCGCCAGTGACCGGGGTTCCATCCTGAATACGGGTGGTGTCTGTACGGAGTTTGTACGTTCCCCATGTGACAGCGTGGGCCTTCTCCGGGTGCTCGCGTTTCCTCCAACACTGCAAAAACGTACAGGTTTGTAGATTAATTGTCCCTAGCATGTTGGATAGAACTAGTGTACGGGCGATCGATGGTCGGCGTGGACTCTGTGGGCCGAAGGTCCTATTTCCACGTTTTATCTCAAAACTAAACTAAACATCCCAAAAACATATGGGTCTGTAGGTTAATTGGCATCTGCAAATTGCTGCTACTGTGCAGGGAAAATGTGATAATGTAGAACTAGTGTGAATGAACGACGTGGACTCGTGGTTGAAGGGCCTTTTCCATGCTGTATCTCTAAATTAAACAAACTTTGGCTGACTCAGGACAAGTATGGAGACCTTGAGAGTTGACATTTAAGGATGTCATTTCTGTTTGTAATCTCCTATTATTTTTCTCCCTAAATCGTCGAGATATGATATCCTGGGTACATTTGCGCTCAGAGAGATTATTACTTACACATGATTCGTGTCAATGAGAGGTCATTGTATCCCTTGTGCAATCTCCATCACTGGCTGTAAATCTCAGGGTACTGTGTACACAGAGTCATGGATGCACAGTGTTAAACAGCGGGTAAACAGACCCTTTATCCATACTCATACATGCCTGCATGGGCTAGTCCCATTTCTTGCTTTTGGCCCATATTCGACTAAACCTATCCAATCCATGTACAAATCCAAATGCCAGTTACATGTTGTAATTGTAACTGCCTCTGCTAATTCCTCCGGCAGCTTGTTCCCTATATCCACCACCATTTGATTTTGGTGGCAAAAATTTTGGAGGATTATGTGTCGTATGCGACGGCTGATGGGGTGAAAGGTAAATGCTCGGGGACTCGACCTCTGTTGCGACTAGTGGTAGGGGGAGCAAGGACGTAGCTGCAGGATATCGAGGAGGCACGAGTGAGGGCCTCATCTATGATGGAAGAGGGGAACCCACATTCCCTAAAGAATGAGGACATCTCAGATGTCCTGGTATGGAACACCTCACCTTGGGAGCAGATGCAGCGTAGACGGAGGAATTTGGAGTAGGGGACAGAGTCTTTGCAGGAAGCAGGGTGGGAAGAAGTGTAGTTGACATAGTTGTGGGAGACAGTGGGTTTGTAATGGTCGATAGACACGTGTTCTGTGTTCTATGTTCTATATTCTATGTTCAAATTTCTATCTTTATCCTCTGCCAGAAAATGGTCAGAACAGTCTGACCCTCACGCACTATATGATTTCATTATGCTCATTCTTAAGAATGCCATCTAAATTTCTCCCGGTGGAAATAACGGAGTAGAGGAACAGGAGCACTCTATTTATTCCATTGTCTTTCCCTCTATTTATTGGGATGAAGGCTTTTTTATTAAACCCCCTTGACCTAATGTCCTTGATTCACTGAAATTGCACAATTGTTCACGCATCATTTATTATTGGCTGAAAAAATTCCAAACATTTGCATTTCAAAGTGCCAGTTTTAACTAAAACCTTTGCTTTCACATTATTGTTGCTCCTATAAATGCGAATAATGTGAATAGATATGGGGGTCAATAGAATAACTATTCAGTCTCATACCCGGGTCGATCACATGAAGCCATTTTGGCCATGATCCCAACTGTCAACTCTTCTCCCCAATTTCAGGACTGCATAGTGGTGCAGCCTTACATCGTCAGAGACCCGGCTGCTGTCTGTATGGAGTTTGTGTGCTCTCCCTGTGACCATGTGGGATTTCCACGAGTGCTCCGGAATTTTCCCACTTACCAAAGGCATGCAGGTGTGTAGGTTAATTGGCTTTGATAAAATTGTAAAGTTGTCCCTATTTTGTAGGGTAATGTCAGTATACAGGGTGGTCGTTGTTCGGTGAGTCCTTTCTTCCGGTAACAAATAAGAGGAGATAGTACACAACTTTAATATTGCTAACTTTTCTATCCCCTTTCCAAACTTCCAATAGATTTACTAGTTTTTGTACCAAACCTGCTCCATTCTCCATTTTCTCTCCTATTGCCTCAAACTAATCTGGTCCAGAAGACCCTTTTCCACCTTTCATGTCCCTCTGAGGTATTAACAAGGTGGCACAGTAGCACAGTGCCAGAGATCTGGAGTCAATCTTGATCTTGGGTGGAGTTTTCATGTTCTCCCTCCGACCACGGGGGTTTCCTCCGGGTGCTCCAGTTTCCAACATCATCCCCAAAACGTAAGGATTTGTAAGTTAATTGCTCTTTATAAATTGGCCCTAGTTCGTAGGGAGTGGATAAGAAAGTCGGATAACTTAGAACGAGTGGTATTGGGTGATTTATGATCGATGGGAACTCGGTGTATCTTTCAATTAATCAAACTGTGAAGAAGGATTCCTACCCAAATTCTTATTCATTTTCTTTAGAGATGCTGCCCGGCCCACTGAATTACTCCAACATTTTGTGTCTATCTTATATAACCAGCATCTGCAGTTCCTTCCCACACCTCCCCTTCTGCCCCATGTTAGTTGATATCTTCATTATTGTTTGTAATCACTATTTTCTTTTTTTCTCTCTCTTTTATACACAATTTTTCAGTTATCTAACAATGTTTCTTTTTATGACATGCGTCTATCTGATGCTCCAATGCAAAATATTATTGAATGTGTTGCAAAATCAACCAGGACCCTTTCAACCCTCACTTCACTGATTGGCTTCCTATGGTCCCCTTTCACTAATCTAAAACTGCAGTCCTTGCATGGACATGATCCTTTTGATGATGGCTCTGATTCAACATTTAAATACAGAACTGATCTGGAGAATTGCCAATGGATATTGAACTGTTGGCTAAGCAAATGATGTCAAGTTCAATGTGATAGAAAATCTATTGGCGGCAAAAAGTTCTGACTCATTGGGGCAATCCTGATGATACGCATAAATTTGGGACTTTCTCATGGAAAACCCAAAATTTGAGACACAAAGATGGAAAATCAACAGCACCCCTGGTCTAATAGAAAGGAAGGTAAGGTATTCTTAGATTAACACATGAAAAAAAAATTCTTATCTATTATGATGATGGAAGAATACTCAGCGCCTCTTATTCCTCTTGGGTAGTTTACAACCCAATGGTATGAATTTTGAGTTCTCCAACTTCAAATCATACCCCTCTTAATTTCTCTTTCTTACCCGTGCTCCACCCATATCCTGCCAGGTGCATTTCCATCTCTCCCACTATCTCACAACCTTCAGTCACCCTGGTCCCCTCCCCTCCTTCATTGGCAATAGAGAGGAACAGGTTGGCTCTATGTTCTGGAAAGAAACAGAGAGCCCTCAGTCTCACTGATGAGGAATGGAAGGATTGAGGAATTTGATGCCAATGGTGAAGATGAGGCCATGTGTGCCAGAGATCTGGAAGTTATTGAAATGGTGGAGAGTATGGAAGATGTTCCAGATGTATGTGGGTAGGGGCAGGGCAAGGGTTGCGAACAAGCTCAACCATGACCCTTTGTACATGATGCAGTTCCAACCACAGAAAATGCTTCATCTGATTCCCAGATCTTTAGTGTTGCTTGGTCAACCTTGTGGCACATTTAATCAAAAGATCCTCTGATTATTTCTCTCTCACTTTTGATTGCCGTCTTTGGTGCCCAACTTTGACCAATGTTTCATTGCGGATTTGGCTTGACAATTATGTCAGAACACAAGAAATCATTTGTGAATCTTGAACATCATTGCAGTAACATGTCATTGAATGAAAAGTAACTATTTTTAGAGTTGACAATGTTAATTGGGGCTGGCATACTTCAAGTTTGCTTATAATTTTCACAGAAGTTTGATATTGATGGGCCAAATTCAAGATGTAATCCCTATTTATAAGTGCATAATGAGAAAACCTGGAGTGAGTATGTGCAATTGGAGTGAGCTACCAATGGGAGATCCTCTGAGTTATTGGATTTATTGGTACTTCACTGTTGCCATGGTTACTTACATATGATTGTCTCAATATTTAGAATGTTACAAGTTTACTCTCAGAAGTTTCAAGGCCCAATGAAACACAGGATAAATCTCTGTGATATTAAAGGAAATTATATCAAAGTACACAGGTTTAAGGTGAAAGGAGAGAGAATAAATGGGAATATGAGGGGTAATTCTTTTTGCATAAAGGGTGGTGGGTGCATCGAATGAGCTCCTATAGGAGATACTATAGCAACGTTTAGGAAACATTTAGACAGGTACATGGATAGGATAGGTTCAGAAGGCTATGTGCCAGAAACAGGCATGTGGGATTTATGTTGATGGAGCATGTTTGCCGGCATGGGCAAATTGGGCCGAAGGACCTGTTTCCACACTGTATGACCCTATGAATCTCTATGGCTCTATGCTGCCTCATCTTCTGGGCCCTAGCCAGGAGATTGTTACAAATTCAAACAAGGCAGTTTTGTAGTTAAGGGCCTGTCCCACCAGCACGCAACTATATGCGATGAACGCGATCAAACCGGCAGCGCGGGCCGCGCGGAGGTCGGGTGATCCCCTGTACAGGGCCGGTCCCACCAGCATGCGCCTGCATGCGGCAAGCGCAACTAAACCGGCAGTAGGGGCCGCGCGGAGGTTGGGTGAGTGGCGCAACGTGGCGCAAAGCGAGGCGAACTTGAAGCAAGTCCAAGGTAAGTTCGCCAGGACTTAGAGGGGCACACAGAGAGGGGCACCGAGACACACACACATACAGGGCCACGAAGCCACACACATAGAGGGTCACGGAGGCACTTACAAATAGTTTCACGGAGGCACGATGTCCGGGCGGTGTGTAAATGTCGCGGCGACTGTGAGCCGACAAACCGTTGCCGCGCGGGATTTTTGGACATTGTCGGTTTTTCGGAGCCCCGTGCGGCGTCGGGACGAACTCGGGACGAACTCCGCACAATTCCGCACGGCTCCGGCGATCGAAGTGGGACCGGCCCCGCGACGCCGGACGGCTCAAGCGACCACGTTAGGTCGCGCTAATCGCATCGAGTTGCATGCTGGTGGGACAGGCCCTTTAATGAACACAAACCACTTAGTTTAGTTTTAATTAAGCTTAGTTAATTGGCTAGTGCACCGAGGTACAGTGAAAAGCTTTTGTTGTGTGCTAACCCATTAGCGGGAAGACTGTACATGATTACAATTGAACCATCCACGGTGTACAGATACATGATGAAGGGAATAATGTTTAGTGCAAGATAATGTCCAGTAAAGTCCGATTAAAGACAGTCCGAGGGTCTCCAATGAGGTAGATAATAACTCAGGACCGCTCTCTAGCTGTTGTTAGGATGGTTCAGTTGCCTGATAACAGCTGGGAAGAAACTGTGTTAAAGAAGGAACTGCAGATGCTGGAGAATCGAGGGTACACCTGGGAAGAAATTGTCCCTGAATCTGGAGGTGTGCGTTTTCACACTTCTATACTTCAGGAAGAGTCACAGTCTGCATTGTTTTTCAATTGAATATTCACTGGTCAGTTTTGTGTTCAACAATGGTCCTTCCTCACAATGTGCTCTTTTAGTGAAATCATCATCTCATTATTGACAAAAGGGATCAAACAGAAGTTCTCAGTACTATGTTTAACTTGTGCGTAACAATTCTTTTTGGGGGGAGGGGGTGGTTAGTTGAATGAATGTGTAAAATAAATAATATTGTACCGTTTCAGGTTGAGACCCTTCTTCTGAAGACGGGTCTTGACCAAAATGTCACCTATTTCTTTTCTCCAGAAATGCTGTCTGACCCGCTGAGTAACTCCAGCTACTTTATCTTTGGTTTAAACCAGCATCTGCAGTTCCTTCCAACACAAATAATATTGTACTTTCATTTCAAGAGAGTCAAGAGTGTTTAATTGTCAGTCCGATGAACGGTCCTGACACGAAAAGTCACCTATCCATGTTTTCCTGGGATGCTGCCTAACCCGCTGAGTTACTCCAGCAATTTGCATCTTTTCTTGTGTTTAATTGTCATATTTGCCGATAACAGAAAAATGTCATTCTTACATGCAGCAGCAAAAGAGGCCTGTAAACGCAATATGCACAGATAATATAGAAAATAAAGAAATATTCAATATATTAATAACTACAATGCACATGCAACAAAATTTGAAGACCTTAATGCAACCAACAACAGTCCACAGATGTTTATGTAGAAAGGAACTGCAGATGCTGGTATATACCGAAGATAGACACAAAGTGTTTGAGGCAGCATCACGGGAGAAAAAGGATGGGTGACTTTTCGGGTCAGGACCTTAGCAGTTTAAAATGTTGTGTAATTTTTAAGAGTCTGATGGTTGTTGGGAAGAAGCTAGTCTTGAACAAGGTATGGGTAATTAATTTATAATTATAAAAAGTATTTATCTTACTCAAGTTTGCAGCTACTGAGTGACTGAAAAGATCATAGTGATTTAATTATCATCACTGGTATGGTAATCTGATGGAACAAATCAGTCATGTAACCTGTTTAATATGATTCATTTCCATCGAATGTCATAACTCCTAGATCTCTGCCTTCAACAGCCCCGTGGGTGTAGCTGCACCAGAGGGACTGCAGAGGTTTAAAAATGAAGCTCACCATAACCATCAAAGGGTAATTAGGAATGGATGATAAATACTGGCAATATCTGGATCTGAAAATGCTTTCAAACGGTATGTTGTATGTTGGGCTGCAGACCAATCTCCATTTACTCAAAATAATCTGTGGTTCAAAGACATTTGGAGCTATTCATGTGCCTTTCCATAAAACATTATTTATTTAACGATGATTAGAGGGGGTTGGACAGATGATTTGCAGCCAAATAGCCTATTGTTCAGCACACGGAGGCTATTTACCCAAAAAAAAAGTCTACTGAAAGAGTGGATTACTGCACTGGGCCTGTACTCACTGGAATTTAGAAGGATGTGGGGGACCCTCATTGAAACTTACTAAAGAGTGAAAGGTCTGGATAGAGTGGATGTGGAGAGGATGTTTCCACTAGTGGGAGAGTCTCGGACCAGAGGCACGGCCTCAGAATAAAAGGACATACATTTAGAAAGTTGACGAGGAGGGGATTTCTTTAATTCATTATGGTCTTTAGGAAAGGAAACCTGCCAGGACTGACTTTCATTAACTTCAAATTGACAGTTATTTGGGTGATATACTGAATCCTTGATGTCAAAACAAAATCAGCCAGACCGCACAACATCCCCATCATTTCTGGGTCAAAATCCTAACCTTCTCTGGTTATGTGCATTGTGCCAACATCCTCAACATGCATCGTGGTTTATGAACTTCTGAGTCAAGAAGGTGGAATCTATCATCAAGCATCCTCCATCATCCTTGCCATGTCCTTTCACTGCTACCCTTGGGCAGTAGGTCTGAGGTCACACCACCAGGTTCAGGATCAGATACTTTCTTAAAACTATCAGATTCTTGAGCCAATCTGCACAACCCTATTCCAATCTCAGCAATGGAACACCATGACCAACTTTGCGCTACCATGGACCTCGAGTTGACCAGCAATGAGCAAGTCCCATAGGAGAAGAGAGGGAACCGGGTTCTGGCCTACCGCGCCTTCGAGGTTGGCTGCATGAGGTACCCCCCGGGACAAAAGTAGATGGGCGAGAAGAGAGCCTTGGTTCGCTTGTTGATCCACTCATCCAAGAGAAGGCAATGGCTGGAGGCCTGCAGACACCTGGGGCTCACCTGGATCGGGCACCAATCATAAGAACTAGAGTGCAGACTGAATTTTGAAAATGGTGACAAAACCTGGCACCTCTTGCATGCGGGATTAGTAGACTATTTCTGTACAATTTGCTAATCAGGGATGTGCAATACTCTACTGGACTGTAAGAAAAACATTTCACTGTACATTAGCATTTTGCACATGCGACAATAAAAGCACTATTGCACCATTGAACCAAAATGTGGCTTTGCACATCTTTTTTTTGACATGGTCCTTTATTTCATTGTCTTGGAGAATTTATGTATAATGTATGTATAACTAGGTCCTTGTGCGTTGTCCATGTGCCTGTGATGCTGCTGTAAGCAAAATTTCTAATTTTCCTGGAACCTAGTTGTACTTGTGCAGATGACAATAAATATTTAACTGGGAAAAGGTGGCTCGCCACCAACAAGTGCAAACCCGGGATGAACTTTGCCTTTGCTGCCCACATATAATGAGTGAATGAGTTATCATGGTAAGATTTAAGAAGTGTAAAAGGACCAGGACACCCAAAATTGAATCAATTATTGTATTTACAAATGCCCGGGGCTTCAGCCATTTAATTATGTGAATTGGATATTTTTATAACAACACGTCTTTGAGGCAGAGGTTAGTTTAAGCATTCACATTAGCATCTTTTGACATTGCTTAATGTATCCATTTTGGGATGAATTGTAAAGTTTAAGTAATTCATCAGCTTCGAAGCATTTCCAATGCAGCATTATTTCTGCAGATTGACCTCTATTGTTGGTATGTTCATTTATTCACCCTGGGTACATGGCTAGATCATATTGCCGAGTCTGAATTTGGCATAAGTGGCTTGCAGGGCCATATGGGAGGGCAGTTCAGTTCAGTCAACAGCATTCCTGTCATATACAACATGTTCCATTTGTATCGTGGCAATGATGCAGAAACATCCATGCTGCACAATCATGGGCCAAATTAAAACATATATAATCTGGGTAAATGTGCAAAGTCTGTCTACAGTAGTAGCTGTTAAGCATAATCTTAATGGAGGAAATAGTGAGACTTTAGACTAAGCAGGGAAACAAGCCCTTCGGTGCACTGAGCCCATGCCGACCAGCAATCACCGTACAGTAGCACTATCCTACACGGGCTAGGGATAATTTACTATTTTACCGAAGCCAATTAAACTACAAACCTATATGCCTTAGGCATGTGCGAGGATACTAGAGCATCCGGAGAAAATACACGCAGTCACAGGGAGAATGTACAAACTCCATACAGACGGCACTTGTAGTTAAGATCAAACCCGGGTCTTCAGAGCATGTGATATAAGTAGTAAATGGGTGATTACTGGTCGACATAGACGGTGCGCTGAAAGGCCTGTTTCCATGCTGTATCTCTAAAACTAAAGCTAAAACTAGCAATAATGGTGGATGGACCACACCAGCTCACTAACTATACACCCACTCATCCTGTAAAGTCTTGGTCACCCCATTGATGGAAGAGGGTGCAGTTTCCACAATGGCCTCATTAATCATCTCAGAACTCAGAGGATCAGAGTGGAGGCAAGTCATTCCCGATCCCAGGGGATTGACTGAGAAGAATAAGAGGCTACTGTACTCATGGGCTTGCCACCCAGTGGTGGATGAACCTCAATGCGCAGAAGACACAACTTAGCAAGGTGATTCCTCCTCCACAGCATCAGCTATAAATGGGTGGCTTTCCGTTAATGAGGGTGTCCATTTGATTCTGGGTAAGAATGAGTACCCCATTAGAGCTGATACACAGTTTTGGAGATCATCATTGCGTGAGGTGGGAAGCAAAGCAACCAATCTGTGGAATGGAAGGTCCCATATTCAGTAATGGGACAATGAAATAATGTAGACACAAGGAACTCCAGCTGCTGATTTACAAAAAAAGAAATAAAGTGCTAGAGTAACTCAGCTGGTCAGGCAGAGAACATGGATAGGCGACGCTTTAGCCAGGACTCTTCTTCAGACTATTTGTAGTGGGGAAGAGAGGAGGGGGGGGGGGGGAGGAGCGAGAAAGGTGGAAAATAAGTGGGGGAGGGGGTGGGGCGAGAAAGGTGGAAAAGAAGTGGGGGCGGAGCCTTGTTTGCAAGTAATAGGTGGATACTGGTGACGGGAGGGGTTTGAATGGCAGATGGGTGGACAAAGGACAGAAATGAAAAGACAAAAAGTGTGAGATAAGAATAAAAGAGGAGTGAGATGTGAAGCTGGAGGAAGGAATACAGATGGAAGGGGATGCGGCAAAAGGGGAGAAGGAGAAATGGGTACACATCCAGTTGGGCACAGAAAAGAGAGGGGAAAAAGGGCTCGGGGGAAATGACGGCATTCCTACTCTCAATGTGTTCATTATGTTGGAAGAGAAATATTGGACACGGTATCAGAGCCACATTTCTTGTTCAAAAGAGTGAAACCTTTTATGTTCACACAAGAGAACTTTGACAAGACCTTGGTTCAACACCTTATCTAAAAGATCACAACTCTCTAGCAAGATTCCAACATTTCTATTGGCATTGTTCAAAAGTATCCTGCCTAGAATTTCACCTACAGCCTTCTGATACTGAGGCAAGCAAACTATCCACCAAGCCTCAACTGACAGGATTATTCAACCATGGAGTAGGAAAATGAGGTGGGAAAGGAACCTACAAGTATGAGAATGATGTTGTGTAGTGTTGCGGTGACAAATAAGCAAACCAAGCGAAAAATGCAGCAAAGTAAAGAGTAACATGACTTGTGTAGCATGAATACGGCGCCTTTAGGATTAGATTTAATTCTTATGATCTTCCACAACTTGTGAGTATTAGGGATAACATGGCACCTCATTTTATTAACTGTGGAAGCAGATATATCAGTGGCATAGACAGTCATTTGCACTTCACACAGCAACCTCCACAAGCACTCACTCACACCAAGTCCCCTCAAAAAGCCCTCAGCTCTGATAAGGGACCAAATGTCAGAGTGCCTCAGATATATAAATTCTTGCTTCCCCTCATATTATATGTAGCTTAGTTTAGTTCAGCTTTGTTTATTGTCACGTGTACCGAGGTACAGTGAAAAGCTTTTTGTTGTGTGCTAACCAGTCAACGGAAAGCCTTAACGCGATCGTAATTGGCTTTAAATGACATCTTCTATTCCCTTAGTTCTATCTGGTAATAACCCTGAATTTCAAAGTTGACTGACAATCATAAATGTTTACCGTGGAGTCATTATTCCCAACATATTCTTTGTTAGTAGCTGAGGAAGCATCCTGACTTTGTGTGCTACAGAACGTAGATTTTAATTAAGATATCACAGAACGTTATGCAATGGCCTCCACTTGGCTCCCTGGGGTCTGAAAATGTAAACAGTGAACAACAAGTTTGACTGGATTGAAATCAATAGAGACTGCGTTTGCTTGAGGCAGACAATGGCAAAACCTAATGCTCTACTGTGGCTGCCTTTTGTGTTTTTGGCATTGACTGCTTTTGGTTTTGCTTGCACAAGCTCAAAGCTTGTTGTTCTTTTATAATCACAGAGTTGGAAGAGAAGATCCCCAACAGAATCCAAGGCTTTTTTTTCGGATCACGTCAGTCTGATGCGAGTGTCCTGAGGATGGAGGTGACAGGATAGGAGGACTGCCCCAGCAACAAGCTGGGATGGCCCAATCAGTGGCAGCTCGAGCATTGTGGGCACGATTCCAATACGTGCCCTGCCAAATGCTCTATTTGTTCAGCCAAAAAGCAAACAAGGATAGAAACTAAAGCGATATGTTGCCTGTGAAACTTCCCCTCAACAAATTACCTGTACTTAGCTAATTAATACCCATTTAATAATCATCGTGCAATAGAAATAAGTACATTTCACAACCTCGGTGAAGCTGCCTTCAGTCAAACCAATCAATTGGATTTTTCCCCATTCTATCTCTGCTTGAACATTTGACGGCACTAGGCGTGTGCTCGCTGGAGATTAGAAGGATGAGGGGGGAACACATTAAAACTTACTGAATAGTGAAAGGCCTGGATAGAGTGGATGTGGGAAAGGATGTTTCCACTAGTGAGAGAGTCCAGGATTAGAGGGCGCAGCCTCAGCATAAAAGGATGTATCTTTAGAACGGAGATGAGGAGGAATTTAGCCAGAGGGTGATGAGTCTCTGGAATTCATTGCCACAGAAGGTTGTGGAGGCCAAGTCAATGGATATTTTTAAGGCGGAGATTAACAGATTCTTGATTATTAATGGTGTCAGGCGTAAGGCAGGAGAAAGGGCTTGAGAGGGAAAGATAGATCAGCCATTATTGAATGGTAGAGTAGACTTGATGGGCTGAATGGCCTAATTCTGCTCCTAGAATCTCTGATCTTACGAAGTATAACATGTAGATGCTGATTAGATCACTCCCTTCTCTGTTATGTTCATAAGTTCATACATTCTAGGAGCAGAATTAGGCCATTCGGCCTATCAAGTCTACTTGATCAGCCATTCAATAATCTATCTTTCCCTCTCAAGCCCATTTTCCTGCCTTCCCCCATGACCCCTGACACTCTTACTAATCAAAAATCTGTCAATCTCCCCCCTAAAATCCATTGACAGCCTCCACAGCCATCTATGGCAACAAATTCCATAGATTCACCACCCTGACTAAAGAAATTCCTCCTCGTCGCCTTTCAAAAGTTAAACTCCCTTATAATCTTATACATTTAAATAAATTCATTTCTTAACCTTCTACATTAAAAAAGTATAACTCCAATCTGTTCATTAACTTTCTTCATGCCTCTGATGCAGAAACCATCTGTGTGAACTTGAAGCTGTTTCCAATGCTTCACTCCTTAAATAAGTATACCACTCCTTAAATAAGTTTCAAGAAAACCATTACCTGACACAAACAACCCATATTTCTCGTAGTCTCTTGTGGCTGTAGTTTCGTATTATTCATCATTTTAGAAGTTACTGACTTTCTTTCATATCAAAGTTCCTGTGAAGTACCTTGGAACATTTTGATATGTTAAAGTTGCTACAGTGGTTCAGATGACATGGTGATTAATTGACTGGACTAGAATTCAAGGACCTGAGTAATTAATCCAGAGACATGAGATCTAGTCCCAGCATGGCAGCTGATGAATTTAGATTCATAAACTGAATAACTTTGGTCTTAAAAACTTGTATTAGTCATAGAATCATACAGAAGATGGACACAAAGTGTTGGAATAACTCAGTGGGTCAGGCAGCATCTCTGGAGAAAGGAGATTGGTAACATTTCGCCTGAGGACTCTTCTTCAGATCATCCCGAATTTTATGCATCAGGAATCAGGCCCACATCAGTACCAACCATCCAACTCCCATTTACACTAATCCCACATTCATTCCTTTCTATTTTTCTCACATTTACATCAACCCCCTTCTCCCTCCACTTTACCATCACCTGGATCAATGTACACTGGCCTTTTTAACCTACTAACCCACATGTCTTAATAGTAATGTCCTGCCACTCCTCTCTTCCAGCTTCATTTTCCTGCTCCCTCTACAGCCTGAAGAAGGGTCCCGAACTGAAACATCACCTATCCATGTTGTCCAGGGATGCTTCCTGACCCGTTGAGTTACTCCAGCATTTTGTTAATCCAAGGGTTGTCTATATTGCAGGTTTACAGTATAAAATTGACAAGACTCACATGCTGCTAAATGGCTAAATGGGTATTTATATACATTTTAACATTTTTTTCTTGGACTTTCAAGTTCAAATTGGTTGAAATGTGACTTCAGTAATCTCGGACTGCCTACATTTATGAAATGAACATAGCAAACCAAGAGTATCCAACCTGACAATACTCATTGAGTTCTCTGTAATTTCAGTAATAGCTCAGTCACTGAACAGTATCAAAGATCTAAATTGACATCAGTGAAATACAACAAAGACGCATTCATACTAAAACAATGGCAGATTTAATGACAGCGCTGAGTACAGTTGATGTGGCGTCCATGGGGTTTTCCTCATCGGAGATGCTTTTGAAAATAATAAGACAACAATGGATCACATATAAAAGCTGACAGAACTGATAGAGAGACTTAAGTAGATTACTGCCTGATCTTACCTAGTGGCGTGGACGATGACATGATTGATGGTTGATAAATTCCAATTTACTTTAAGAAAACGGACACAATGGATAACAAGAACAGCTTGATTCATATTTTCATGTCACCAAACCCTGCCATTCTTTGCTCTGCACTCCCATTTATTTACGTTTCTCTCACTTGAGACCTGTAGATAAATCTCATCTCTTCTCCTGAAAATCAGAGGGATCTTTTCATATCTCCTGCCTGAGTTACTGATTCATTCTTCAGGTAAGGTCTCTTTTCGTGTTATGTTCCTCCTAGCACTTAACTCTTTAGTTTTACTTTTAGTTTTAGAGATACAGTGTGCAAACAGGCCATTTGGCCCACCGAGTTCATGCCAATGCCAATGCACTAGTTCTATCCTATGCACTAGGGACAATTTATAGAAGCCAATTAACCTGCAAATCCGCACGCCTTTGGGATGTGGGTGGAAACCGGAGTACTCCAAGAAAACCCATGCGGTCACAGGGGGAACGTACAAACTTCACACAGACAGCACCCATAGTCAGGATCAAACCCGGGTCTCTGGCACTGTAAGGCAGCAACTCCACCGCTGTGTCACCCTCTAACTCTAAACTGGTTCATCAGTGGAATCCCTGTGAGTGCAACAAATTATCTTCCTGATTGTGTAATCTCTCAGGCTACGTTTTCGAGCAATGATCGCACGCAGGTGGAGCTCTGAACATTTAACTACTCTCAATACAATCATTGAACCAAATAACAGAATTAATTGATCTGGCCCTTCGGATCTGTGCTAAATAGAACACAAAGGGCTGGGGTGACCTAGCAGGTCGGGCAGCATCTCTGGAGGGCATGGGTAGGCAGCATTTTGGGTTGGGACCCTTCTTCACACTCAAAACAAAGTGCTGAAAAAACACACTTGATTTTGGTAGCGAGTCTGGGTCAGAACATGGTCGAAGGAATTCCAGAGGGGAAGCAGTGAGAGCGGATCTCACACAACTCCTGTTGGAGAGGAGGAGAACTTCTTCAAAGTAGGCATACTTTGAGAAGGCTTCACAGTGGAGCAGTGAAATGGATGTCTGTGCTGACACTTCGTAGAGGAACCAAGTCAGTTCCATTCCTCAGCCTCCAAAACAGACAACGGAAGATACAAAGTGCTGGATTAACTCAACAGATCAGGTAACATCTCTGCAGAACATGGATTGGTGATGTTTCAGGTCAGTATGAGGTAAAGAAAGTTAGAATGGTGGAAGGGCAGGACAAAGCATAGCAGCTGAACTAAGGTGAGTTTTTTGTTGAGTGACAGGTGGACACAGGCGGGGGTTTTTTTTGATAGGCCTGTGTATAAAACCTCCTGCACTCCTGTATGATTCATTATTTCCTGTTATTTGTCCGATGGTGCTGGTATTGTTGGGCATAGTTAAAGATGGAGATGGAGCTGTGTCTGTCTCCATGTCATGGGTATAGAAAGAGTAGAGCAGGGAACTGAGTACCCAGCCCTGAGGTATTTCTATGCTGATGGTCAGTGAGGGGAATTACAGTTGGCAATTCATACTGATTGAGGTCTGTAGGTACTGGTATTATGGATGTCCTTTTGAAGAATGTGGAGATCGCTGAGAGTGAGGGGAATGTGGAGATCGTGGTAGTGAGGCGTCAAGAGTCAAGAGAGTTTTGTTGTCATATGTCCCAATCAGAACAATGAATTGAAGATGGCTGTGCAAACTCCAGCCAGTTGATAAGCACAGGTATTGAGAAGAATGCCAGGTACACCATGAGGGTCGAATACTTTCCAAGGGTTTACCTCTGACGTAGCCCGCAGAATGAGATCACACGGGCTGTTGGATCTCATAAAGATGCTGATGTTCACTCTTTCTAAATGAACAAAGAATGCTTCGAGCTTGTCCAGGAGTGATACATTGCAGACACTAGAGCTACTTGATTCACCTTGTAGGAAGTGATGGCGTGCAAGCCTTGCCCCAGTTGCCGAGCATCTATCTGAGCCTCCAATTTAGTCTGGAAGTATCTCTTTGTTTTCGTAATAGCCTTCTAAGGGTTGTAGCTAAAATTAACTTAGTTTAGTATAAGATTAAACGAGAACTTACCAGTTCGAAGTTTGATCCTTATTTTACGAGGAGTTGCGATGAGGGATTTCTTGAAGACCCCGCCAGCACACATGCGCGACACTATTCAAGGCAGTGGTGTGAAATCACTGATAGTAGAGTTGACCGAAGATAGTAAGATAAGAAAACTAACATACCAGTTGACCTTATAATAGAGATTTTGGAGCGGAGGGCACAAAATCCCTCATCGTAACTCCTCATAAAATAAGGATCAAACTTCGAACTGGTAAGTTCTCGTTTAATCTTACTATTTTACTTCAGAGTCACGTGAGAAACTTCGTGAAGATTTCAAAGCTCTGTGATTTCATGCCCTGGAAACAAGTCCATGCTCACACACTGCCATAATGACCAATGGAAGAAGTATGTTAACGTATTTCATACTTGAAACAGTGCTGAAAAACAATAATGTATTTATTTAACAACCAAGTAATAAACCCGTAACTTCGGGGGAAAAATTATGATACAGAACTTAAAATAGTATCTGCAAATATTGCAGGTGTGGTCACAGGTTTATTATAAAACTGCTGAAAAGTTGTTTCATTGGACCAATCCGCCGTTGCAAGGATGTGGTCCATGGGAACTTCTGATGTAGACGCAGGCCTGGTAGAATGAGATTTTAAAATGTCAGTGTCCACCCCTGCTGCACCTAACACCACACTGAGCCATCTTGAGATTGTCTGTATGGTTACCCTGTGGTGAGGCCGTTTAAAACCCATTTCCATACCCCTGAGATTTTTGGTGACCTCTAGGTAATGACGAAGATGGGTTACTATGCAAAGGAGTCTGTCTATCGGATAGGCCAGGAACTCCAATTTTAGGCCAGATGACCCTGGCCTGTTTGTTTGAGTAACTCATGTATGTAAAAGGTTACCTTATTTGGAGATGATACCACGGCATCCAATTTTAGTTTATGCAGGGTCTGGACCCGCTGCGCAGTAACAAGTGTCATAAGACTCACTATCTTATAGGTGAGCTTGGTTAATGAGAGGGACGTGACTGGTGCCCAATCTCTAAGCAAGGTCAGGACAAGCCCAATATCCCAGGTCTGAGAATATCGAGGCCCGGGAGGGTTAGAGTTAAAAATACCCCTCATGAGTTTTGACACCAGGAGGTGCGATCCTGCTCCAAGGTGTTCTAGCCCAGTCCCCAGATAGGAAGATAAAGCACTTCTGGCGCAGTTGATGGCACTATCAGGAGAGGTCTATTCAAAACCTGCAAGCCAATAGGTTCATGTGATCATCGCACGGATGACTCTCCCCTGCCACAGGATGTACCAGTAGATTCGGGCGTTTGGGTATCGGAAAACATGGTTCTGTAACCATGTCGGGGACCACAGGGAACCATGGCTGCGTAGGCCAATTGGGTACTATCAGAATACCTGATGCGGAGTCTAGTTGAATTTTCCACAATACCCGACCGATGAGGCAGAAAGGGGGAAATGCATAGAAAAACAAATCCCCCCATGTAGCGAGAAAGCGTCCATCGCTACTGCCATAGGGTCTGGTTCCCATGCAACATATGTTGGTATCTGATGATTAAGTCTGGATGCAAAAAGGTCGATATCTGGCGTTCCATACCGAGCTACAATGTCAGTAAATACCTGGTGGTTCAACATCCATTCGGTGTTGTCATTGAATATGCGTGACCTTGTGTCCGCCACTGTGTTGAGCTTACCCGGAAGGTAAGTAGCTGATATCCAAATGTTTCTTTCTATGCACCAGTGCCAGATTAAATTTGCCAATTCATCACAAGATATCGACTTGATACCACCCATATGATTAACATATGCCACCACGGTGGTGTTATCTATTTGTAGGCGAACATGCAGATGGTGCATATCTGAACAGTAAGCCCGAAATCCATGAAATGCTCCCAACATCTCTAGATAATTAATACCTTGTATCTGAAGTAAGGTAGAATCGTGTCTATTCCATCTACCACCACAACTGGAGGTGGTGTCGGTAGCTCCCCAGCCGTGAGCGCTGGTGTCAGTTTGTAACACAACCGAAGGGTTTGTGATTGTGATGGGATTAAAGCAATGTTGAATATTGCAATTCCATTTTTGCTTTGGCTGGTAGCTGCATAGGCCTGTCAAAATGGCCAGCGTGAAGTTTGAGTGCTGCAATTTTGTCTCTTTGTAAATTTTGATAATATAAAGGTCCATATTGTGTGGACCTTTAGCCACAAGGGTAACATCTAACTCCCTCTTAAATATAGTCAATGAACTGGCCTCAACGACCTTCTGTGGCAGATCATTCCAGAGACTCACCACTCTGTGTGAAAAATGTTTTCCTCATCTCGGTCCTAAAGGAATTCCCCCTTATCCTTAGACTGTGACCCCTTGTTCTGGACCTCCCCAACATTGGGAACAATCTTCCTGCATCTAGCCTATCCAACCCCTTAAGAATTTTGTAGGTTTCTATAAGATCCCCCCTCAGCCTTCTAAATTCTAGCGAGTACAAGCCAAGCCTATCCAGTCTTTCTTCATATGAAAGTCCTGACATCCCAGGAATCAGTCTGGTGAACCTTCTCTGTACCCCATCTATGGCTTTCATCTACCCCAAGAATGTATTTTCTCAGATTTGGAGACCAAAGATCACGTTGGAGCAGCTGCTCCACCATCCCCTCCATGCAGGATAATCGACCGCCGCTGCTACCCAGTCTTGCCCGGATTCAGCCGAGTCAACGGGGTTGCCTGACTTCCGGGTGACTTTGCCGCCAGTGTGCCTGCAGGCTGTAACGGCAGGAAGTCGGGGGCTGCCGTTTGTTCAACGGCCAGCTCAGGTGTAGTCGGCCGCTGTTGACTGCCCGCGGTCCCGCGGTCCTCCTCAGTCTGTTTGGAAGCGACCCGTTTCTTCGCTCGGGATTTGTCCATCGCTCAAGCCCGTTGGGGTACTCTGTAGATTCAAAGAAGAACTGAGTGCCCTAAACCACTCCAGGTTAGCGGTACTTACCTGTAGGTTCATTTTTAAACTTGGCGGTAAAGGAGCAACGGTCCTCCCAGCCTTTCGCTTGCAATGCGTTCGACGATATGTCGTGCATGCATGCTGGCAGGGTCTTCATGAAGTAAAATTTAGAGATAAAGTGTGGAAATAGACCCTTCGGCCTACCGAGTCCATGCCAACCACCCTGTGCATTAAAACCACCCGACATACTAGGGATAGTTTTACAACTTATCAAAACCAATTAACCCACAAATGTGTACATCTTTGGAGTGTGGGAGAAAACCGGAGCACCCAGAGAAAACCCAAGGGAGAATGTAGAAACTCCATTGACACAGCACCCATAGTCAGGATCGAAACCGGATCTCCGGTGCTGTAACAGCAACTCTAATGGTGAAGTGTGTTTTAATATTAGGTGCAAGTTTTCTCTCAGAATTAAAGTTTTCTGTTCTTCTTGTTTTTAGTCTTTTGCCAATGGATCCTAAACAACTTATGAATCCTCTGGTCTGGTCAACCTGCTACTTTTTATGCCTTAAAATTCAAGTAAACATTATTCATGATGTCATTTGTTAACCACAGATGTTGCCTCTTACTTATGGAATCCAAATTTCTCATTGAGATGAATTCCTGCTGTATTTTATTCAATGATACAGCATGGAAACAGGTCCATCGGCCCACTCAGTCTATGCCAACCATCGATCACCCGTTCACACTACTTCGATGTTATCCCACTTTTTTGCATCCATTCCCTGCACACTTGGGGCAATTTTATAGAGGCTAATTAACCAATAAACCCACAAATCTTTGGGTTGTGAGAAGAAACTGGAACACCTTAAGGAATCCTACATAATCACAGGGAGAACGTGCAAACTCCACACAGATATCACCCGAGGTCAGGATCGAATCTGTGTGTCTGGTGTGTTATGGACCATTAGTTGAATATTTGCCACTGTTCATCTATTGACCCGTCTCTTCACTTTTTTTCCCAGTTCACCTTAAACTACTCCACTTTCTTACTGTTGTCCTTATTTAAGTTGAAGGCAATGGACTTGGTCCTATTCAAATGCAAACTGGATCTGAAATGCTATCCTATAGTGGTCTCTTCTGCTAGGACATCTTTCATGGCAAGATCTCTTCTTAATCCTTCTTCGTTACTCATGGCCAAATCTAAAATAGCCTGTAACATACTGTTCTCAGAAGCAATCGGTGCTGCACTCAACAAATTATTTTTCCAGGACTCCTTTGCCAAGTTGGTTCATTCAATCAATAAGTTGATTAAAATCTCCCATGACAATTGCAGTTCCCTTCAAACAAGCCCTAGATATTTCCTAATTATTGCTCTGCCCTGAGATAAACACAAAGTGCCGGAGTAACTCAGCTTGTCAGGCTGCATCTCAGCAGAAAAATGATGGGTGACATTTTGGGTGACGACCCTTCATCCAACTGACCCTTCTTCTAACCCAAAATGTCATCAATCATTTTTCTGCAGAGTTGCTGCCTGACCGCTGAGTTACTCCAGCACTTTGTGCCTATCTTTAGTAAAAACCATCATCTGCAGTTCCTTGTTTCTACTAATGCTCTGCCCTTTCAGAAGGTCCTATTTTGGATCCTGTAGACTGCATCCTCCTTTGCCTTCCTTTTCCCTGGTTTTCATGGTTTGCATCAAAAAACGATTCTACATCAGTATCTACATCATGACCCAACACCAAGATCTTCCTTCGTTAATAAGGCAGCCGGCCTCCTGCCTTTTTTAGGTGTATAGAATATGAAAAAACATGTTCATGATAATCTGTTGATTTTATTTAATAACTTGCTCATCATTGATAGTCCTATCTTTGACTGGCATCAAAACCAGCAAGTTACTGAGCCTGACAGATAATTAGATTCCAGGTTACAAAGCTCTTGCTCAGCGCTAATTCTGTACCAATGACATCCGTTCATGCTACGACTTTTCAGTGATTATTTTCTAAGGCTGCTGGTAATATTCATCAGCACAAAAGAAAGGAGACCAATTAATTTCAGCTGCAAATAGTATATTTACATTCATGTTTGACCCCAAAGCATTCACACAAGTTAGGTTCAATGAACTTGTGGGGTGCAGTGAGATAGCAACGAGATAGAAGGACAAAGATGATAACAGGTTCTTCCTGTTAATTGGTCATAGATACTAACAAAAAACATTATTGAGATAAGTAATGTGAAAAACAACACATCATGGACTTATATGGTAATTCTGGGTGTGACACTTTACAAGAGAATTGACAAACCCCACAGAAAATACAAGTAATCTCTTTGAGGAGCAGATTGCGGTGGGAGTAGGAGGCAGAGTGGAAGGTGGGTGGTGGTGGTTGAATTCTAGAGCTTAGAATCTTGCTAAGGCATCTCTAGAATTAAATTTGTTAGCTATTGGAGTCAAGAGTCAAGAGTGTTTTATTGTCAAATGTCCCGAAACAGAACAATAACATTCTTACTTGCAGCAGTGGGGTAAGGGGCAACACAGTGGAGCAGTGGTAAAGTTGCTGCCTCACAGCGCCAGATATCTGGGCTCGATCCTGACTATGGGTGCTGTCTGTATGGAGTTTGTATGTTCTGCCTATGACAATGTGAATTTTCTCCGGATCCTCCGGGTTCCTTCCACATCCCAAAGATGTACAGGTTTGTGGGTTTATCGGCCTCTGTCATAAGTGTGTAGGATGGAACTCGTGTATGGGTGATCACTGGTCGGTTTGGACTCGGTGGGTTCCACGTTGGATCTCTAAACTAAACTAAACTAAACTTAAACTAAACTAGATTACCAAGGGGAATACTCTGACCAGCTGACTGGGGAAATGGAGGAGTCTGAAGTCATTCGTTCTTTATTCATTTAAAATTATTTATTAGACATGCGAGAATAACTAAATTAAGGGCCTGAAAATTAAACACTGAACCAAGTGGAAAGATATGATCCCAAGATTTTCATGCCTCCTTGATTTGCTGTGAAATAGTGCTGCTTGGCAGGCTAAGCAACAGTGTTTTGAAAAGTTTTATAAAAATCAAAATCTCCTATTGCAAGACTTCCAGCCTAGTGTTGTCAGCTATCCCTGGCATTGCATTATTGTATTATGCCATTTTTAGAGTTCATATTGTTTTGATCTAATGTAAGTTTTTGCAGCTGTCAGTACTTTGCTTCACTCCCGCTTAAAAACATATCATTCAAGTTGCACTCTTCCAACTGCCAGAGAGTGTTGTTGCGGCAAGAATGGCTGCTGTGATAAAAAAAAGGGGAAAAATGTTGGGCACAGCAGTAGAATTGCTGCCTTAAGGGGCTGTCCCACTTGAGCGACCTAATCCGCGAGTTAAGAAGAATGTCTTCGACCTTCATGCTCGAGGGCACTTGCCTGGAAAGCATCGAGCTGGATCGACCGTCCACGTTGAAACCGCGAGCTGGATCGACCGACCGCACACACACAAACACATCGCAAAGGCGGGGGCCAGGGAAAGCAGGGGAGCGCTGTCTGAAATTCACACCCGCGATGAAGAGGAAGGTAAAACGGCTGCACCTTAACGGTAAGTCGATTAGAGAGTGCGCGGGGGGGGGGGGGGGGAGGAGAAGGGGACTGAAGGGGGGAGAGGGAGAGAGAAGGAGAGAGAAGGGGAGAGAAGGGGACAGAAGGGGAGGAAGGGGGGGAGAAGGGGAGAGAAGAGGAGAGAAGGGTGGGAGAAGGGGGGGAGAAGGAGTGGAGACACTTTTAGGAAGTATAATAAGGTCTAGCGGGCATTTTACCTACCAGTCGGTTTTCCTTGGACCTGAAAACTCCAGTGAGCCAATCAAAATGCCTGGTCAGTGAAGGCGATAGCCTACGGCTGCCCTCGACTGGCTGTAATTAAATAGCGACCCCACTCCACTGCACTACGAGTTCAAAAGAACCATGCCGACCAAATTCATTTAAAGCATCGATTACAGCTCGGCATTTAATACTATCATCCCCTCGAAGCTGGTTACCAAACTCACAGAACTGGGTCTCTGTGCATCCCTCAGCAATTGGATCCTCATTCACAGACGTATGGTGGAAATGTGTCAGACGCGATAACAATCAGCACGGGAGCACCTCAAGGCTGCGTGCTCAGCCCCCTGCTGCACTCTCTCTATACTCATGACTGCGTAGCCGGTCATAGTGCGAACTCCATCATCAGGTTCGCTGACGACACCACTGTTGTGGGACGTATCATTAATGGGGATGAGTCGGAGTTAAGAAGAGAGATCGAGCAACTGTCCATATGGTGCCAGCACAACAACCTGGCCCTCAACACCAGCAAAACCAAGGAACTGATTGTAGACTTTGGAAGGAGTCGGATGGGGACCCACAGTCCTGTTTATATCAACGGGTCGATGGTTGAAAGGGTCAAGAGCTTCAAATTCTTGGGTGTGCACATCTCTGAAGATCTCTCCTGGTCCGAGAACACTGATGCAATTATCAAGAAAGCTCACCAGCGCCTCTAGTTCCTGAGAAGATTATGGAGAGTCGGTTTGTCAAGGAGGACTCTCTCTAACTTCTACAGGTGCACAGTAGAGAGCTTGCTGACCGTTTGCATCGTGGCTTGGTTCGACAACTTGAACGCCCTGGAGAGGAAAAGACTACAAAAAGTAGTAAGCACTGCCCAGTCCATCATCGGCTCTGACCTTCCTTCCATCGAGGGGATTTACCGCAGTCGCTGCCTCAAAAAAGCTGGCAGTATCATCAAAGACCCACATCATCCTGGCCACACACTTATCTCCCTGCTACCTTCAGGTAGAAGGTACAGGAGCCTGAAGACTGCAATGACCAGGTTCAGGAATAGCTATTTACCCACAGCCATTAGGCTATTAAACCTGGCTTGGACAAAACTCTGATAACTAATAACCCATTATCTGTTATTTGCACTTTATTAGTTTATTTATTCATGTGTGTATATATTTATATATGGTATAAGGACACACTGATCTGTTTTGTAGTAAATGCCTACTATGTTCTGTGTGCTGATGCAAAGCAAGAATTTCATTGTCCTATTAGGGACACATGACAATAAACTCACTTGAACATGAACATGTCTGCGATAGTGCTAGTATGATGAGTTAGCATGGACTTGGTGGGCCAAAGGCCTCTTTCTGTGTTGTATCTCTAAAGTCCAAAGTCTAAAGTAAAGTCAGATAGATCAGTTACAGATTTTGGGAAGAGATGTGTCAGACAATTGAGCAAGTGTGAGTGAGCACTTTAAGAGGCCGAATGTAAAGGAAAGTTTGCAGTTAATGCCAAAACCCTCAATGTTACAACATTTTGAGATTTAAAAAGCAAGTCTGCAATTTATCTCATCATATAAAGCATAAAAAGACGTTTAATTTGACACCTAATTCACTTTCATATCTTCAGTATTAAAAATGTTATGTTCATTTTCATACTCGGAAATTAGCATCTTGTTCCCTATTGCTTTTCCATTGACTTAACACAAAAGCTGTGATCGAGGACAGTCAAAAGCCCATAACTTTCTTAAAAATTAAGAGAACTGAATGAAATGTTCAGTTATTATAGATTGAAGCATTCTGAAACAAATATAAAACATCTTACTTGGATGACCTAAAATTAAAGCATATAATTAGTTAATTACCTAATTATAGCTAATTACAAAATTGACCGTTGTGACGGAAATAGTAATAAACACCCAGATTGCCTTGAAAATTCAAAAATGTGATATTCACAAGATCAGACCTTTAATATTATGGTATTATATGCTGTAAGTCCGTAACAGATAGATAAATAAATTACAATTTCTAGCAATAGACCAAGTCATTATGAAGAAGATCAGTTGCTAACTGGTACATTGGCATATCATAATCAGTAGCATCATCATACTCCTCAGATTGTAACCAATAAGCAACTCTGTACACCTTGTTTTTCCTCAACTTTTCAATTTTGGCATTGTAAACTACAAGTTTTTCCTCTTCAAACCACACATGACATGCATTTCTGCCCACTACTTTCCCATTAACAATGTCCTGTAGATTCCATTTCTGAAGAAAATTATATATTTTTTTAAATAGCCTAAGTATCCAAATAACAAATGACTCCCATTCACACAAGAATATAACATGATTTTTAAATCTCACTGTCATTAATTTATATGCCGATAGAAGGAATTTAATGTTTAATTCTCATAAATTATTCCAGAAACATCCACTCGAAATATAATCAAAATTATTGTTTTTTGCACAATACATGTGACTCAAACTGTTGTGCATATTTAGTTAAAAAATAATGATCATGGAGAAAGAATGACACAAAATATAGACAATTTAGACGACATGACATGATTATCCAAAAAAAAGAGCATTTTAATAGTAAGATTAAATGAGAACTTACCAGTTTGAAGTTTGATCTTTATTTTATGAGGAGTTATGATGAGGGATTACGTGAAGAAGCCCGCCAGCCTGCATGCGTGTCAATCTTCAAAGCAGCAGTGAAGTCACAGCTAACAGTTGTTGAACTGAATATAGTAAGATTCGAGAAACTAGAACTACCAGCTGACCTTTATGAGGGTTGGGTGCGGAGGGCACGTAATCCCTCATCGTAACTCCTCATAAAATAAAGATCAAACTTCAAACAGGTAAGTTCTCGTTTAATCTTACTATTTTACTTCGGAGTCACGTGAGTGACTATGTGAAGATTTCAAAGCTCTGTAAATTCATACCGTATACATGAGTCCATGCCACACGCTGTATTAGTTGACCAAGATGAGTGAAATTAATAATGCATTCAGACATGACATAACTTTAAACATGCTGATGCTTTAATGGACAAAATTAACAATAGTAACCCCTCTCATCAGAGAGGAAACTATAAAACGGAACTTAAAATGGAGTTGGCAAATTCCCCTGGTCTGACTATGGGTTTATTATAGAACGTCTGAAAAGTTCGCTCGTTTGATCATCCTGCAGCCACTAGGATATGGTCCAGCGGGACGTCCATCACCCTCGCTGCTGATGTAGTTGCAGCCCTGGTGGAGTGAGATTTGAAACCGTCAGTATCTACTCCTGCATAAGTCAGAACCCATTTTAACCAGCTGGAGATGGTCTGTACTGAAACCTTATTATGAGGTATCTTGTGACTAATGAACATTGCTAGTTCTGACCCCCGAAGGCTCTTGGTGATCTTAATATATTGTTGGAGATGCGTGACCACACATAACTGGAGGTCCAATGGGGTATGCTGTAAAGAGCAGTTTAAGGTCGGAAGTGCCTGGTCTACTCTGCTTAACTAGATCATATACATAAAATGTTATACTATGGGCGGATGTGATCATCCTATCCAGCCGCAGCTTATGCAATGATTGGACCTGTTGCGCTGACACTAGTGCCATGAGCATCACTACCTTATAAGTGAGCTGGGATAGGGATGTTGCTGGAGCCCACCGGCGAAGCAGCGTTAGTACCATGCCTACATCCCATATTTCCGAGTATCTGGGCCTGGGAGGATTTGAACTGAAGATCCCTTTCATGAACCGGGATATCAGTGAGTGAGACCCAACAGAGTGGTGTCTCGACCCTGGCAACAAATATGATGACAAAGCACTCCTGGCACAATTTAAAGCACTGTAATTCAATCTCTCATCAAAATAAAGTTTGGAATCTATTATATGTACATAAATGTTCAATTAATGTAAGACATAACCTAATTCAATTTAACATTTTACGTAGATTATATTGCTCGAAAACTAGACTGAATAAAATATTTTCAAATGTTTCCCCCATCTGTGACAAATGTCTAACTCAAAATGCCACTATAGCACATTCCTTTGTCTCTTGCACAAAACTGCATAAATTTTGGAATGCAATTTTTGGAACTTCTACAAAACTATTTAACACAAAATTGAACCCCAATACAGAACTGATTATCTTTGGATCAATGGAAGAGGGAAGTAAACTAACTATATTCCAAGAAGCTCTTCTTAATTATGGTTTAATAACAGCAAAAAAACATACTCAAATTCTGGAAAAACGCAACCACGCCAACGTTCAAAATGTGGATTTCAAATATGTCGGAAACGCTACATCTTGAAGAAATTAGATTCCTCCTACTAGGCAAAATAGACCGATTCTTAAAGACTTGGTCTCCTTTTATCAACTTTTTACAAGCATATGGTGCAACATAACATAACCTTAGAAATTAAATGGTTTACAACCGGGTGACGGATGGGCAAAAATACGAAATAGGTAGATCTCTCCTAATCTCTCTTTTCTCTACTTTCTCCTTTTTTTCAATCTTTTTAGCTTCTCATCTCTGTCCTTTATTTCTTTTGTTATCTGTTTCTACTCGCTTGTCTATCTATTCCAACACACTTTATTTCTTTTTTCTCTCACTGAAAAAAAATTAAAAATAAAGAAAAAAAAAGAAATGTCTATACTACACAAAGGAGTTAAGCCGAGTCAAGTCAAGGATGATTCGGCATCCTCCATCATTCTTTTGTCTTGTAAATATATTGGACAAAAATGGGTGAGATTCATGACTCGACTTCTCAATTACCCCTTTTGTAAATAATGACTGAATTTCAGCCTGTACATCCAAATCCTCCTGTTGTGAACGAACAAAGGTTCAGTTTGGTGTATGCTGGGTGGGTGGAAGTGAATCAGAAATGAATTGAATTTGGAACCCATTTATTCCGTGCGGTATAAATGAATCTGATGTTATCCAATGCCATTAATTAAAAAAGGAGTGTAATCTCCCACCAACTTGTGACTGACCCATACACCTTATGTTCCGGAAAGAACCAGACCCACCTACTTCCATGGTTACCGGTGGATTCGCAGTGTCTATTTCCGCCCCCGGTGTTTGGGGGCGTAGAGCTGCTGGAGTGCACGAACTGCACATCTTCGACGAGGGCCGGCCTGAGCCTTGCCCTAAAAAAGACCTCTGCCCAAAACGTTCTGTCTTCGTGCTGCCACCAGTTTCTGTGAATCGTTTGCTGCTGGTGGAAGCGTAGGGGTGCTGCCGCCAGAATGACGCTCTGTTCGTTGGTGGAGCTCTGATTAGCCGCACAGCTTTCGCCTCGTTGAACAGGTCTTTGACCAGTTTTGGCAGATCTTCCCCAAATAAATAGTTTGGCGGCTGTACGTTACCGGCCCTGCATAATCCCCCAAACTTGGGATTCAGGGCAGGGCTGATGGCATTCTTGCGGAAGCAATTAATCTCAAAATGTGCAATGCATATTAATGCCAGCGCATCTTGTTGCACATCTGACTGGGAACTTCCATCCACCGACCTGGCAAAGGCTGTGATGCCTGAAGCTGGCAAGTTCAGGATCCTCTGAAGTTTTACCTCCTGGGTTTTTATGCCCCCACCAATGTAACTCCAGATCGAGCTGTTTACAGCCAGCACTCTGAGTGAAGCACAGTTGACAGGCGTATGGTACCTCATGGATGTTTGCACCATTACCTGCTCATCGAGTTAATGGAAGCTAGGTAATTAATGCTGGCCGCCAGTTCTTCATCCAGCAGCTCCCCAATTTGCGACGGCATCGCAAATTTTGATACCATAGCAGGCAATTCTGCTTCCCGCAGCTTGTGCATCAGGGCATGCTCCCCGGACCATACCACCGAACACCGAGTCAGCCCAAAACTGACTCCGTAGGTTCCATCCTCAGAGAGGGAGACATTATGCAGCCCTGCACCAGGCGCTGCTGCGGGCCCCCGAGACCTGTGCTGATATGATTCCATCCCTTGGAGTATATCGTGATGGAGCATACCAATGTAGGAAGCGTCCCCTCCTGGCCTGACTCGTCCGAGTCGATAGGCCTATTAGACTTTCGTTTGGCTTTTCCACCTCTCGGGGTAGCCAAGGTGCGCTCCATAGGCACCAAGTTTGAAGTCGCTGGCTGCGCTGCCAGCGACTCGGATGGTGAAATCAACGGCCGCCCGCTAACTGCACTCCCGCGGTCTTCTGTAACAGGTCTCCCTGCGGCCTGTCTTCACCCTTGATTTGTTCATCACTGTTCGTTCTTGAAGCGCTGCAATCAAGATTTAGCGAACAAACGACCTCAGAACAAGTTCCCGAACTTACCTGTGGGTCATTTAAATTTACCGCTGGAGGAGCGACGCGCCTACCAGCCAGTCGTGGCGCCATGCGTTAGACGTATTTGACGCGCATGCGGGCTGGCGGGCTTCTTCACGTAGTCACTCACGTGACTCCGAAGTAAAATCATCTTGCGAGTGGGTGTTTCTGGAACGCGATCAATTGGAACATTGCATTTGCGGTGAATTTGAACCCCATATAGGCAGGAAAAACACTGCCGGTTCGTATTGGGCCCAAATAACATTTTCGCAATGTAAAATTAGATTAAAGACATCCCAAGAAGCAAGATTATATGTTAAATAGATGACTTACCCTTTGTTTTGTCCCGTTCTTGTGCTCCGTCACGTTGTAGGCGTTGAGGGTGTTAGAAGTTGCTTTTTATTGTAATCCAATTATTAAATTTTTCAGCAAATTAAAAATAAAATAAACCGGGAACGGAAGTCCGATCGAGTTTTCTTCATCAGCTAGCAGCCCGAGGAAATCCGCCTCCGACTAGCAATACAAACCTGGTCTTTAATCCCGCCCCCCTCAAAGGTGCCAAAGGCGCGCATACGGCCAGTGGCAGAATTGCAGCGCCGCTGAAGGTAGGTATTGAAACATCGCTAATTAACGGCAGTGAGAAACAGAAGGATGTTTGGGTTCACATCCATAAATCTCTGAATGTGGCAACACAAGTAGATAGTGGTAAAGAAAGCATATGGTGTGCTTGCCTTCATCGGTCAGGGAATTGAATATGTGGCAGAAAGTCATGTTGCAGCATTACAGGAAAGCTTTGATGGCTTTGGAGGGGGTGCAGAATAAGTTTACCAGAATGCTGCATGGATTAGTGGGCACAAATTATAAGGAGATGTTGGACAAACTTGGATCATTTTCTCTGGAGCGTCAGATGTTGAAGGAAGACGCGATGAAAGTGAACACAATTCTGAGAGGTAAACCCATGCGATCATGGGGAGAACGTAGAAATCCGTACAGACAGCACCCACAGTCAGGGTCAAACCCTGGTCTCTGGCACTGTAAGGCAGCGACTCTACCACTGTGTCACCGTGCCTCCCTATGCTGTAGTGTCTGTTCCTGTGTTGTACTGTGCAGCAGTCAACAAATTGTGAGCTTTGTCATTGATTAACAGTGGTAGCCTGGGGCTTGGAATGATCTTGAGGTTGGGAAACTGAGGGTGACCAAGAACATGCAAAGCAGTCTAGGCACACATGAAGCTGCATTTGAGGTCACAGGGACTCACACAGCTTGCTGAAACCACCAGATGATGATTCATGAAACTTTATCACAGCCTCATAAACAGACATTGATGAAGTAACTCAACGGATCAGGCAGCATCTCTGGAGAAAAAAGATGGGTACATTTTGGGTCGGAACCTTTCTTCAGACTAAAAGTAGAAAGGGGCGGGGGATCTAGAGGTAGGAAAAGGCCAGAACAAATCAGGGCTGGCAACAGATGACCAAGGAGGGTGGAGCCCATAATGGCTCATTGGTGGCTGGGAAAGAGGTGGTAATAAGAGGCATGTAAGGGTGCAAACAGTGGAACTGGTAGGACTTCCAGGGTGTGTGTTTGTGTGCATGGGGGAGGGGGCGGGAGGGGAGGGAATGCAGCAAAATTAGATAAGTCAATGTTCATACCGCTGGGTTGTAAGCTGTCCAAGGGAGATCACGTAGGCAGAGGCGGACTGAGTGCAAGTTTGTAAACATACATGTTGACCTCTTGAGGGGGGGGTGGCTTATCAGATGACCAGAGCAGCAAGCCTGTATTACGGCATGCACAGGTGGGATCAGACTGTAGATAAAGCAGACGCAAAGAGAGACATGAGGAACTGTAGACGCAGGTTTACAGAAAAAGATGCAAAGAGCTTGAGTAACTCAATGGGTCAGGTAGCATCTCTGGAGGAATAGAAGGTGGGGAGGCTGGTCTGTGTGATAGACTGGTCTATATCCACAATTCTCTGCAACTTCTTGCAGTTTTAACAGAGCTGCTGCCAAACTAAGATGTGATGCATCTGATAGGATGTTTAGGATGCTTTATGTGATGTCGATGAGAGGAATCTTTTACCCATGGTAGGGGAATCGAAAACCAGGGGACATAAGTGTGAGGTGCGGAGGGAAAGATTTATTAGGAACCTGAGGAACACATTTTTTACACAAAGGGTGGTGGGTACATGGAATGAGCAGTTGGAGGAGGTAGTTGAGGAAGGTACTATCACAATGTTTAAGAAAGATTTAGATAGGTACTTGATAGGATTGGTTTACAGGGATATGGGCCAAACACAGGCAGGAGGGACTAGTGCAGATGAGGCATGTTGGTTAGTGTGAGCAAGTTGGGACAATGGGACTTTTTCCAAGCTGTTTGAATCTATGACTCTCTGTGACTGCAAGTGATCTAAATTTACATTTTAAATAGTTATGACATTTCAGTTTAGTTAGTTTAGTTTAGTGATACAGCATGGAAACAGGTCCTTCAGCCCATCGAGTCCATGCCGACCAACAATCCCTGCACACTAACACTATCCTACACACACTAGGGACAATTACAATTTTACCAAGCCTATTAGCCTACAAACCTGTACGTCTTTGGAGTGTGGGAGGAAACCGGAGCTCCTGGAGAAAACCCACATAGGACATACAGAGAACGTAAAACTCGATAAAGACAGCACCCGTAGTCAGGTTCAGGCCCGGGTCCCTGGTGCTGTAAGGCAGTAACTCTACCGCTGTGCCAATGTGCTGCCCCATAGAAATTTGGGAGAGGGGATTTGCTTTGAATGTATTACTGAGACCCTGAAATGTATGTAATCTGCACAGCACCATTTCTGCAATATTGTGAGAAGGAACTACCAGTCTGATTGAGCATAAGTGGAATATTCCACAGCTTTATTTACAAATTCTCAGTGGTATTAACTGATAAATGCTTAATTAGTCAAAATAGCAGACTCAGTATTAAGCAGCTGGAATACTATCATTAAATTTAGGCAAATTCCTCTGTTGCAATAGTCCAAACTTAAAAATGTTTTTCTTGGGAGATATTTGCAAGGTTTGTTTATTCATTGATTGATACTGCTTTCCCTCCCTTATTTTGAAGAATTTCTCACAATTTCACAGCAGAGTGGCATCGATCAACAGGCTTTTGTGCATTTGGTAAGAAGTTATGTAACATTTCTTCTTTGCCTCATTACTCTTTGGAATTGTCTCTCAAAACAATCCATCCACCACTCAGTTCCTTCAGTATGTCATACAGACTGTCGATTGCTGTTTCATTGGGTATTTTTTAAATGCTTAAGTTGGCTTTACAAATTGAAGTTTTTGCAGTTCAAAAACAAAATATGCAGATATGGGAAATCTTAAATATAACAGAAAATGTTAACAGGGCAGTTGCAGAAAGAGAAACGGAGTATTTTTAGTTGATGATCTTTCAGGAACAGCTTCTTCCCCACTGTTATCAGGCATCTGAATGGTCTTTCCAGGTGAGGCAAAACTTCATGTTAACCTCAGTCGGTGCTGTCAGTGTTTACTGCAGTCGGTGCTTGCAAAGTGACCTTATGCACATCGGTGAAACCAAATTCAGACTCGGTAATCAATTTGAATTGCCGCAATGGCTATCCCAAGCTCTCAGTTGCATTTCATTTCAATTTCCCTTCCCATTCAATGCAGTGCCTTGCTTTGCGCAATTTTTTTTAAAGCTTCATGGACAGGTTTTGACTAACAATATACCTTGACCTCTAGGAAAAGGCCTCATTAGATGATCAAGACTAATATAGCCAGTCTGAATTGCATTATTGCACCGAGGAGTCATACAGTACATAAAAGAACACAACGAGCTGTAGTAACTGAGCAGGTCAGGCAGCATCCCTGGAGAAAATGGATAGGTGATGTTTTGGACATTGTAGGATGCGTGCAGAAAGCTAGAAGAGGGAAGACAATCATCAGCCTCGTTGTAATCTTCAGACTACAATCAATCTGAAGAAGGGTCCTGATCCAAAGCCCACTGGGACAATTTATTGAACCTAATTAATCTCCAAACCTGCATGCCGTTAGAATGTGGGAGGAAACTGGAGCACGTGGAGAAAATCCACGCGGTCAAAGGAAAAAAGTACAAACTCTGTACAGACAGCACCCGGTAGTCAGGATCAAACCCAGATCTCTGGCACTAAGGCAGCAATTCTACTGCTGCACCACTGTGCCGCCCTCTTCCAGCCTTCTCCCGCCTACTGCAATCAGACTGAAGAAGGGACCCAGACCAAAATATCTATTAATTATCCTCCAGAGATGCCGCCTGACCTGCTGTGTTGCTCCAGTACTTTGTGTCCATTTTTACTGCCACGCAGAAAACTCTTTGAGCACAAATGCCATTGGTTAAAATATCAGACTATCTGTGGAAAACTGACTAATTTTCTTCCTTTTTTTATACTTCTACAGTGGTTCAGACTTAATACAATGGGACTAGATTGCACAGTAATACAGAAAGCAATTTATTGGAAAAATGCCACTTTATATTTATAACAATGTGACAGTTTATGGGTGCTTAGCCCAGACTGTTATTGCTGGCGAGACTTTCCGGCTAATATGAACAATTAGTAGATTTGTATTTGCAGAACGTAGAATGAAGGAAATGGACTGTGGAACAGGAACATAAGCTATTCTCCATATTATTATAACCTTAGAGATATTGTCGTTCTCAGTGTATGGATTTAGGATGGTTTGATTAGTTGAGAAATGATGGGAGGAAGGCCTTTTGTTTTACAGTGCATTCATTTATTTTACTAGTTTAATGTATCACAAGGAAGTTATTGTAGTTGTACAAGATAGGAAATGTTAAATACTTTTTCCATCCCTAAATTAAACTGGAATCAGTCAGATCTCTCAGGTATCAGTCATTCCTGAGTAAACAAGTCTAAAGCAAACATTGAAGTTGTCTGATAGATTGGTATCCCCTGACAAAATGTTCAACATACCAGGGATGGATTTGTACGTGGTTCCAATGGTTAAATGGTGAGTAATGAATTGACTGTTCATTAAACACTTGAAGACAATGACAAATGTAATATAGACACAACAGATATAGTTTAGTTTGGAGATATGGTGTGATAAAGGGCTCTTCAGCCAACCGAGTTCACGCCGACCAGCAATCACCCTGTACATTAGTACTATCTTACAAACCAGGGGCAATTTACAATTTTTACTGAAGCCATATAACCTATAAACCTGCACATCTATGGAGTGTGGGAGGAAACCGGAGCACACGGTGAAATCCCACGTGGTCACAGGGAGAACGTACAAACTCCGTACAGACAGCACCCATAGTCAGGATTGAACCCGGGCCTCTGCCGTTGTGCCACCGTGCTGGTTTATGATTAAAGATACAAAGTGCAGCATAACTCAGTGGCCAGGCAGCATCTCTGGAGAGCATTGATAAGTGACGTTTTGGGTCAGGACCCTTCTTCAGGTTGGTTCTGAAGAAGAGTCCCAAACCGTATCGTTACCTATCAATGCTCTCCAAAAAAGCAATATAAGTGGGTGAAAAATACCTCTGTTGCCCATTTGTGTGATATTTGATCCCTCTGCTTTCCAACACTCCCCAGAGCGCTGGCATTCACTGTGAAGGCCCTGGCCTGGTTTGCCTTCCCAAAATGTAACAGCTCGCACTTATCTGCATTAAACTCCATTAATCATTCCTCAGCCCACTTACCCAACTGATCAAGATCCTGCATGTTTCATTATCTATCTATATTACTAAAAGTCTGATCTTGACCGGTTTTGGCTCGCTGTGCTGTGATTTCCAAGAGAACGCCGCCACCTATGGCCATCATTTTTGGCCAGCTCGCACAGAGCCCCCCTCAGCCTTCCGGGCCCAGAGGATTTTTCCCATCGATGAAAAATCAGAGAGATATTAATGTTTTTAACAAATTCCCCATTCTCTTTGCTGCCTCTGCGGGAGGGAGCGGGAGGGACTATAAAACCAGGAAGTGGTGTGGCTCACTCAGTCTCTGCAGGATGGAGGAACAAGAAGGTCACGTCTCTCTGAGCTCTGAATAGCACTGGGCACATGTCTACTCAACTGCGAGTGCCCTTAATGTGGTTTGAAAATGAAAATATGGTTGGTTTGAAGTAAAAAGGCACTGCCTGCAAATGTTTGTTTGTGTGCTTTGATTTAAGCGAAAAGGCACTACTGCTAATGGTGGATTGGGGGCTTTGGCTTGAAGTGAAAAGGCACAACAGCAAATGGTGGCTTGCGGGCTTTTGCTTGAAGTGAAAAGGCACGACTGCAAACGGGGGCCTTGGCTTGAAGTAAAAAGGCACAACTACAAATGGTGGCTTGGGGGCTTTGGCTTGACGTGAAAAGGCACGGCTGCACATGGTGGCTTGGGGGCTTTGGAATAGCCATGAGTCAACTGCCAGCCCACCGGCAGTGAGTGAGCTGCCAGCACATCAGGCTTGAGGGACAGAGCTGCAACCCCAAGAACCCCTACCAGCACTCCAGAAAGCCCCCCCCCCCCCCCCCCCCCCCCCCCACTGGCCACCAATGTTGGAATTGGTGGAGAGGTGGAATATTGCATCGGGGGACCAGCCCTCCCGTGTGAACATGGGACCCAACGGGTCCCACTTAGTCTAGTGTTATATATAATCAACAAGAATTCAATACATTAATTCAGCGGTGCAGCGGTAATGCTACTGCTTCACAACAGCAGAGGCACAGGATCAATCTTGACTATGGTTGCTGTCTGTGTGAAGTTTGTCCATTCTCCCTGTGATCAGGTGGACTTTCTCCAGGTGCTCAGTTTCCTCCCACACTCCAAAGACGTGCTGGTTTGTAGGTTAATAGGTTTCTGTAAATTGTGCTCATTGTGTAATGAGTTGATGAGAAAGTGTGATAACATAGAACTAGTGTGAATGGCTGATCGATAGAATGAACCCGGTGGGCTGAAGGACCCGTTTCCATGCTGTATCCCGAAACTAACCCCAATACTAGTGCATGACCCCAATACTAGATGTGGAGTTAAAAGTAATAGTATTGTGGATTTGTTACCCCATGGAGTGGCATGTGTGTAATTATTGCAAACCTAATTGCATACGGAATTAACGTGGCCTTTAATATTGCAAAAGATAGGTACTTGGCCTACCTTGGTAACTGATCCAAGAAAATCTCAGAGTGAAACCATCTATGGGCTGAGTGACTGCAGCACTTTACTGCCTTATAAAGTTTATAGATGGCCATGAAATGATGAGTCACCTCTGTTTAAGTAACATTACTACTCCCAGAGTGTGTAAATATATGGCGTGAGAGAGCTACCTGTCAGCAGTGGGTGAGTATTCGGATAACCCCAACAGAAGAAAGCACACCTGATGGTGGATCCCTCTGGAGGATGAAAGGCAGCCACATTCTGATTCAATTATATACTTACATCTGTATTTAGCAGTGTAGAACAACATCACTGTCTTCTTGCAAGCCAACATCTCCAGTACTGAGGTCTGAGGCACTCTCAGTTAGCTACCCTTGGTCCACAGCAAAATAGGAGCGGGAGTATGAAACGGGGCTCCTTAAGCCTGCCCTATCCTTCAACATGATCTTAGCTGATCTACGCTGACCTCAACTCATCTTCTCTGCTGCACCCCGTAATGCTCAATTTCCCATTCTTTCAAAAATAATTATCTACCTCCACTTTCAATTTTTCTAATGATGTTTGCACAATATTGCAGAGTAGAGAATTCCAGAGATGCACCATCATGTGCAAAATTTCTATGCAACATCATTTAAAATGACCACACCCTATTCTTGAATCGGTCCCCTTGTTCCATACTCTTCCACCATAGTCATGGAGTCATAAACAGGGCCTTTGGCCCAATTTTCCCATGCCAATCAACATGCCCCATCTGCACTGGTCCCACCTGCCTGTGTTTGGCCCTTATCCCTTTAAACCTGTCCGGTTTCCTCCCACATCCCAAAGACGTGCACATTCATAGGTTAATTGGCTTCTATAAATGGTCCCTAGCATATAGGATAGATCTAGTGTATGGGTGATCATTTCTCAATGCAGACTTGATGGGCCACTGGGCTTGTTTCCACACTTCATCTCTAAATGAAACTAAAAAAAGGTGCATGTCAATCATCCATTACCTATGCACTTTAATCCTATTTACCAACACTTAGTCCATAGCCTTTTCTGCCATGACAATGTCAATGTCCAGGTACCATTTAAATGCTCAGTTGAGTTTAGAGATACAGCATGGAATAGGTCCTTCAGCCCACCAGATCCCTCCAGATCCACACCATCGTTCACCCATTCGCACTAGTTCTATGTTATCCCAATTTCACATCCACTCACTACACACTGGAGTTTACAGAGGCCAATTAATCTACAAAACCGCATGTCTTTGTGATGTGGGATGAAACTGGAGAGCCTGGAGGAAACCCACACGGTCACAGGGAGAACGTGCAAACTCCACACAGACAACACCTGAGGTGGGGATCAAACCCAGTTCTCTGGTGCTGTGAGGCATCAGTTCTATCAGTTGCACCAATGTGCTGCCCCATAGTGAGGGCATCTGCCTCCACCGGCCATTCAGGCAGTGTGTTCCAAATTGCAAATCTGCATATCCCTTCTAAACCTTTTCCCTCTTATCCAAACATATTTCCTTTAGTTTTTGATATGTGTTACGGGGCGAGGTTTCATGCTATCTACCCTATACACCTGGCATCATTTTGTACACCTCAACCACGTGCCTCCTAAGTCTCCTCCGCTCCAAGGAAAATAAACCCCAGTCTATCCAGTCCCCCGATGTACATGAAATGCTTCATCTCAGGCACCATCCTGGTGCAGCTCCTCTGTTGCCCCTCCAGTGCAATCATGTCCTTCCTATAGTCCGGTGACCTGAACTCTGCACAATATTCCCACTTTTTGTCCTTTATTTTAGTTCATCTTAATATTTTTATTTCAGTTCTATCACGTAATTGGAAGCTCAGTGGCACAGCAGGTAGAGCTGCTACCTCACAAAGTCAGAGACCCCGGTTCGAACCTGACCTCAGGTGATGTCTGTGTGGAGTTTGCACGTTCACCCTATGACCGCATGGGCTTCCTCTATGGGTGCTCTAGTATCCTCCCACACACCAAAGACGTGCAGGTTTGTAGATTGTAGATTGATTTCTGTACGATGTCCCTAGTGTGTAGGGAGTGGATGAGAAAATGGGAAAACATAGAACTAGTGATCTAACAGGTGATCGATTTGGTGTGCCGAATGGTCTGAGTCAATGCTGTATCTTTCCATTCCATATCAGTCCATTCAATTCAATTCAAATGTTTAACTATTTGTTCTTTATTTTAATAAATCTTAATATTTTCATTTCAATTCTATCACTTAAATGTGTTTGAATAGAGGCATGTGTATATGTTGAATGTTGAATATATATATAATTATAAAATTCCAGCTATCTTAAATTAATTCTATTAATTCACAAGCATTTGAACAGAGCTTTGACGTAAGTGGGCAGTCAATATGCCATTAGGCCAGTTGGGCCACAGGATTCATTTCCTCAGTCCTGTCACTCATCCCTGCTCTGTTTCACAGGATGGCTATGACAGTAACGTTTGGCACGGACATTTACAGAGAAATACAGCACGGAAACAGGCCCTTTCGCCCAACCTGTCCATGCCAACTGGTATTCCCCATCTAAGCTAATCCCATTTGCCTGCTTGTAGTCCATTTCCTTCTAAAACTTGGATAGACACAAAATGCTGGAGTAAACTCAGTGGGACAGGCAACATCTCCGGATAGAAGGAATGGGTGACATTTCAGGTTGAAACCCTTCTTCAGACTTTCCTAAATCTTTCTAAACCTTTCCTATCCATGTACCTGTCCATGTGCTTTAAGTGCTTTTACAGTATCTGCCTCAACTACCTCCTCTGACAGCCAGTTCTATTATCCAGGTGATAATAACGAACCATAGAACCCTTTGAGTGAAAAATCTGCCCCTCAGGTTCCAATTAAATCTTGCCTCTCTCACCTTAACCTTATGTCCTCTGGTTTTTGAATCCCCTACCCTGGGTAATGGGCTATGCATTTACCCTATCAATTCTTATCATGATTGTATACGTCTGCATAAGATCACGCCTCAGCCCCTTGCACTCCAAGGAAATATTGATGTCCTCTGATATCCAGAAAAGTAATTGTGGTTCTCGGAATAGCATAAGGGGAGGGTGGTTGGAGCGGTTTGAATCAAGCATGCTTACGACCTTTGGTTTTGGTTCTGCTGCATGCCGTTGTCAGTTTTCAGCTGGGAAACTGGCTCGGATATTCAGTAGACTAGCGTGGCTATTTCAGCAAAATTGATGACTTAGAAGTAATGTGGAAGTAACATGTTTTGACACCAGTCACTACGTTAGTGACAGGGTTTTACCTGTAACTTTAATTTCAATGATTTGTTTAGAATAGGCCCATGCCCCATCGATATTCAAGATAATTAGCTGTCATAGTGGATTTTAGACTAAAAATAATTATTGAAAAACATTTGAGATGGCACCGTGGCACAGACGTTATAGCTGTTCCTGACAGTACCAGAGACCCAGGTTCAAGGCTGACCTCTAGTCATCTCTATGTGGCGTTTGAGCATGCTCCCTATGATCGCGTGTGATTCCTTCGAAGAGTCATTTAATATGGAAACGGGCCCTAAGGCTTAATTTGCCCACGCCAACCAACATTCCCTTATCTATACTAGTCCCACCTACCTGCGCTTTGCCCACAACCCATGACACCTATCCGATTAACAAACCTGTCCAAATGTCTCTTAAACGTTGTGATTGTACTTGCCTCAAATGCCACTTCAGGCCACTAATTCCATACATCCACCAACATTTGTATAAAAAAAATTACCTCTCATGTTTCCATTAAATCTTTCCATGCTCACCTCAAACATATGTCCTCTGTTTCTCGATTCCCCTACTCTGGGCAATGGACTGCGTGCATCTGCCTGATTATTCCTTTGAGTGTTCTGGTTTCCTCCCACATCCCAAAGACATACTGGTTGGCTGGTAAATTGACAATTGTGAGTTGTAACTAGTCAGGTGGTGAGGAGTAGGATCTTGGGAAGAGTTGACAGGAATGTGGAGAACATAAAATGGGAGCAGCGAAGAGTTGGTGTTTGTGTATTCGGTGCTTGTTAGAGGACAGGAGGGTCCAAGGGTCTATGCAGTGGAACACTACATCTCTATGACTGCATTGCTTCTGAAATGCTTCTCACAAGCAACAGAAACACTTAGAAAGGGAGGTAAAGCATCTTTTGGAAGAAAACATATTATTCTGCAACTGATTCCACTGGGCTATAAATAAAACTGAAGGTGCTCTAAGCCTATGCAGTCTACATTCATCAAACCTCTTCGCCACTACCTCCATTGAATTTCTTACGCAGATGGATTTTCTTACGCTGCACACACATGCAGTTTGAATAAATTACATTTTCTCTTTTCAAATCAGGAGTTACATATTTGCATTCTTTTTTGTCCTGTTGAGATTATATTTACCATCTCCTTGCTTTTTAAAATTGCTTTGTCCCGTGGAAATAATGCTGATTTGCACTAGTTATTTTAAAGCGTTGCTATTTTTGTCTCCACATCTATTTTCTTTGACTTTAGTTTCTCCTCCTGCGTCACCAACTCCTGCTCGACCCAGAGGATGCGCATGGAAAACATCCCCCAAGCCTCTCTGTTAAAGTCGCTCTCAAGCCTGCTGAAGGCAAGTGAGCGAGAGAGCAGCTCAGTTCACCCCTCCTCCCTCGGGGGTGGGGGGGGGGGGGGGGGGGCGAGAGAGTTCTTTGCTTCCTTTCATATCTCAACAACAACTGGCATTCATGCACTGCTCTCAGCATAGTGCCATGACGCAAGGCATGTCTTGGGAAACATAACAAATTTGTAGGAAGGAAGTGCAGATGCACCGAATATGGACGCAAAATGCTGGAGTAACTCAACGCGTCAGGCAGCATCGCCGGAGAAAAGCTATAGGTGACGTTTTGGGTCGAGACCCTTCTGCATACTGAAAGTCAGGGGAGAGGGAAACTAGAGGTATGAAAAGGCACAGAACAGATCAGAGCTGGCCTAGAACCCAAAGTGCTGGGGTAACTTAGCGGGTCAGGCAGCATGTCTGGAGGTCATGAATAGGTGATGTTTCGGGTCAAGACCCTTCTTCAGACTGGGGAGAGAAGTAGGGGGAGAGAAAGCTAGATAAAAGGTGGGGGCGTGACAAAGCCTGGCAAGTGATAGGTGAATACAGGTTCATGGATAGGGAATGTTTAGAGGGTTATTGGCCAAACATGGGCAGGTGGGACTAGTGTAGATGGGGCATCTTGTTCAGCATGGGCAAGTTGGAACAAAATGGCTTTTTTCAATGATGTATGATCATGGATATGGCCTATTCTTAAAACCAGGTGAATGGGGGGTTTAGATACGATACAATACGATATGATATGATACAATAGAACTTTATTTATCCCAGGAGGGAAATTGATCTGCCATGTCATAAAACACGAGATATATGAAATGAAATTAAGGTGATGAGTGGAAAGGATTGGGGATGTGCAAAGATTTGGGGGGGTCGGGGGGGGGGGGGCAGCCAGTCTAACCCACGACAGAAGGGGGAGGAGTTGTACATTTTGATAGCCACAGGAAAGAAGGATATACTGTGGCGTTCTGTACTGCATCTTGGTGGAATCAGTCTGTTGGTGAAGGTATTCCTCAGGTTAACTGGTGTGTCATGGAGGTGAGGGGCAGGAATGTCCATGATGCTCCGCTGTTTGAGGAGCATCCTCGTCTCCGAAACCACCTCCTATGAATCCAACTCCGCCCCACGGCGGAGCCAGCTTTACTGATGAGTTTGTTAATCCTGTAGGCATCGGCGGCCTTCGCCCCGCTGCCCCAGCACTCAACAGCGAAGAAGATGGCACCGGCTACCACCGATTGCTGGAACATCTGCAGCATCTTCCTGCAGACGTTGAAGGAGTGGAGCTCATTTAGGAAATGGGCGGATAATTGCTGGAGATGAAAACGAGACAAAAAGGTGACAAAAGAGTGACAAGAGAGTACTAAAAAATGCAAAAAGGAGACAAGGAGACAAAATGGTAAGACAAAAGGTAAGGAAAGTAGAGGTTTGTAAGGTAAAATGTTATGCCAGAGGGAGAGATATGGGTGGAAGAGATGGGAGAGTGGGGGGGGGGGGGGGGAGGGGGGGGGGGGGGAGGGGGGGGGGGGGGAGGATAATCTAGGCATCATTCTGTTATACCACCTTTGCACAATTTTCAAAGCCTCCACATCCTTCCTGTGTGGGTCAACCAGAACTGCACATAAAACTCTAAATGTGGCCTAATACAAATTGTTGTAAGGGTGCATCATGACTTCCTGACGTTTATACTCAATGCCCCGATCAATGAAGGCATTCTTTATCACTCTGTCTACTTGTGTTGTCACTTTCAGAGAGTTATAGAGTTGGACCCCCAAAATCACCCTGTACAAGCTGTTAAAAGTTTTCCCTTTAATTTATATATGTGTTCGTTTACCCAGGCTGTACATAAGTCAGGCCTTCATGAGCTGGGTTGGTCCTATAAGGACAAAGATGAGAGTTTAAAATTGAAAGCACTGGTTAACTTTACAGTTTACTGTTGTCCATGATACAGGGAAGATGTCATCTTTATCTCTATTTGTGTTGTATCCAGTATACTATGAAGATTTTCTCAATGTGCTCAATGAAACTAGGAATATTCTCAGGTGAGAATCTTCCATTGATCAAAATAAATGAATTTCTACAACCACCCATTATTACCATAACATATATGGGCATTTACTTTCTCAGACATGTTTAAAGGCTTGGTATACCTAGACTTGGTTTGATTTGCTTAACCATTGACATGAATGGAACATTTTGGCCAGCAATGGTCCAATTTAAGCAAAGAGTTTTAAATGGCTTGACTTGCATGATTGCCAAGCATTAAGTGATTATCATTTTCAATTTCCATTCATGCGAATTATTGATCTTTTGGGTAGTTGAAATTAATGATCATGCCCACAGAATAAAACATGATCACAATTCCATTGCGCGGCCATTGAGAACTCGCAGAGGCTAAAAACAAAATCCCTGCAAAGTGGATGTGAAAGAAGGGTTTCACACAGCCCCCTGTCATGTCCATAAAGCACAGGGTATTTTTTATACTTACAGCCAAGGTTTTATTTTTGCAAGCTTATAATTCCCAATGTTTTTGCACAATTGCCTTGCAATCATTTCCAGCAACTAACTGCCTTGCAATAAAGCGCTGTTAAGTTAATTGTGATAGATATTATTTCAGAGTCTCATTGGGAATTGCAAGCACTTAAGAGGAAACTTAAAAGTTTTCAGGATAGGGTCAGAGTACAAAGAATGGTTATTAATAGAGATATATATACATTACGATTAAAAGGGAATAGAGTTTGAGAAGTGCCAATCTAATATATTCAACAGAGATTCAGAACACTGTATGTTTCACTCCATGTTTTATTGCAGAGTATATAGTTCCACGTAGTGAGGTGTTGAACATTGGTTCAACAGAAGAATTAATAATATGAAAATTTCTAGCTCCACGAGGTGTCTATTTTGAAGTGATCTTTAACCCAAAATATCACCTTAATACTATTGCCCTAAATTTGTTCAGTGGTTTGTGGAAACCAAGCCTAGAATAAGTTTCAATGGTTCAATAGTATTTTAATGTCACATGTGCACAGGTCTTTTTATGCATATCATTCTACTGAATCTTACTATATATAAGCACAATCATACCCATGTAAAGATTTTAGGAATAGTAGAATCCATTGAGGCAGCGCAGAAGAGTCATAACATCTTACACTGTTGAATCAGGCCCTGCGGCCAAATTTGCCCATATTTGCAACATTTACACTAGTCCCACCTGCCAGTGCTTGGTCCATATCCCTCTAAACCTGTCCTATCCATGCCTAAATATTTCTGAAATGTTGCGATAGTACCTGCCTCAATTACCTCTCTCCGGCAGCTCGTTCCATACATCCACCACCCTTTATGTGAAAAAGTTACCCCTCAGGTTCCTAATAAATCTTTCCCCCCACACCTCAAACCTATGTCCTCTGGTTCTCGATTCCCCTTCTCTGGGCACGACACTCTGTGTATCTACCCGATCTATCCCTCTTATGATTTTGTACATCTCTATACTGTAAGGTTACCCCTTATCCTCCTGTGCTCCAAAGAGTCCTAGTCTGTTCAACCACTCCCTATAGCCCTGGCCCTCGAGTCCTGGTAACATCCTCGTAAATCTTCTCTGCACCCTTTCCAGTTTGAGAACATATTTCCTAAAACACGATGTCCAATACTGAACACAATACTTTAAATATAGCCTCACCAATGTCTTTCATAACTGCAACTTGACCTCCCAGCTTCTATACTTAATGCCACGTCACCATGCGATTTACCATGTTTCTGGTGCCATCTAGCATCCTTCATGTTCCAAATAAGGGTGGATGCCCGATCTTGGTCAGAAACGTTGACAATTTATTTTCCTCCACAGATGCTGCTCATCCTGCTGTGTTCCTTCAGCAGTTTGCTATTTCATTGCTCCACATGCTTTTTATTTGCTTAAGGATAGGGATGGTTGGGTCTCCTTATCCAAAGACATTTATACCTGCCCTGGAGATAGTGCAATGCAAATCCACTAGACTCAATCCTGGGATCAGTTGATTTTCATATGAGACGTGAAATAAACTTTGGCTAAATTCGCTGGAGTTTAGAAGAATAAAGCTTGGTCCCATTGGAGTTAAAAAGATTCTGAAAGGTACAAGGATTTTTTTCCTCGCATTGGAAAGTCTCGAATTGGATGTCACAGTACACGGATAAAGGGGCAGCCATTTAGAACCAAAATGAAGAGAAACTTCCTCACCTAAAGAGTTTTTCATCTTTGGTGATCTGTACTGTAGATAGTCAGTTGTAAAGTAATCTCAAAACTGTGGCTGATGGATATTTGGAATTAAGAGTGAGAAAGTGAATTTGAAGAATCAAAACAATTGTGATCTTGGTGCTTGGTGAAGAAGGTATGGCCAGCTACTATTTCTATTTCTTCATATATTTCATACTTTGCTATCAGTCTCAGTAACTTGCAGCTACTCAATATTCTCATGTAGGTTTTGAGCTTCGCTCCAATGGGCAGTACAGTAAATGAAGTTTGCGCTGAATGTTGATGATTACTTTGATTGTAGCTCTGCCAGACAAAAAGCAGCAACTCTTGTTTTGTGGTCAGTCCCTTCCTGAATCAAATTCTGCCCTAGTTGCTCAAGTATTGAAAAGGATCAAACCTGAGGCATCTGCCGAAATGATTGAAGAGGTTCAGAAAGTTATTGGGCAAAATAACCAGTGGCACATACAGTACCTTATACCCCATGATGATGTGTGATCTTTTTGAGATTGTTTATCAAAGTATAGATTGGCATTTTCAGTGAATTTATCCACCATAACAAGACTATATGGGATTACAGTGTCAATGGAGTGTGATAGGGCAGAAAAAATCATTCCAGAGACTTATGATGTACAGACATGTAGTCACATCCCAGTATATCCCTCTTCTTCCCTCTTCCATCAGGAAAGATGTGGGGTTCATGTTGTTGACCTCCCTGTGGTGAGCCCTGTCAACTGAGCTCAGTCAGGCGATTGACAACAAATGGAGACAGCAGCAGCACTGCAACTTGGCGCCAACCCAGAGCATGCACCCTTTTTATGATGTCGAACCAGATGGCATCACCCTGCTGCAGACTTCCGCTGCCTCAAACACAAGAAGAAGAAGGTAAGATGTACAGAAGTGCAAAAATGCATATCACAAGACTCAGGGACAGTTTCTTCCAAGCTGTTATCAGGCAACCGAACCATCCTATCATCAATTAGTGAGCAGTCCTGACCTGCCATCAGCCTCATTGGAGACTCTTGGACTATATGTAATCGGACTTTACTGGACTTTGTATTGCACTAAACATTATTTATTTCATCCTGTATCTGTACATTGTGAACGGCTTGATTGTAATCATGTATAGTCTTAATGCTGACTAGGTAACACACTTTTCACTGTAAGTCGGTAAACGTGACAATAAAATAAACTAAAAATACAACATGGGAATATAATTTAAACAGAGGTAACCAAAAAACTAGTTTAAAAAGACGTTTTCACTACTGTCATTCATGGGAGAAAATCTGTTATGTGCTTATCTTGCATGGTCCATGCACGATTCCAAATTCAGAACAAAAAATATTGTCAACCAGCCCAGCAGACAATTTAATTCTACTACTGAGCTTCCTTGTGACCTTCATATGCCACGAGCAAAAGTTAGAAGTGGGAAAGTAGTGATAGGAATGGGAGAGGTGGCAAAAGTGCAACTAAAGTATTACACTTAACAAGTTTATGCCTGATAATTGCTTTCAGATACGGCAAAGTGTTTTGCAAAGATTTCTCTTCCATGTCTGTATATTGGGCAATGAATCAGTATGTATTCCACAGACCACAGTCACGCACTTGAGTGTTTCTACGTATTTATTGGTAACCACATCTGTTGTGGTTCTTGTGGTTGCAGTTGAGCGATGTCCAGAACCCATGTGGAAGATCATGTCTGAACATTGAATATGTAATGTGTAGGAAGGAACTGCGGATGCTGATTTCTGGACTCTCGATCTGAGGAATGGGCTCGACCTAATATGTCACCTATTTCTTTTGACCAGAGATGCTACCTGAGTTACTCCAGCATTTTGTGTCTATCTTCATTGAAAAAGTAAGATATATTTTCACTCTGTAAATTTCTAAAGAAACATTGTACAAGGATTGGGGCTCCTGACTGGAAAAATCCAACATTGGAAAGAGGGAATGCAATGGTTACTTGAAATCAATATTCATAAAACCAGACTGTGTGGGGCTGGGGAGAGGTTAGAGGCTGAGGAGGGCAGGCAGCCGGAAGTGATAAATGCAATATTGCCAGAGGTCCACACAAGAAGCTTGGGAAACAATTTCCAACTCAGCATTGAGTTGGCCAAGGTGATATTATATGTCAACATACAAGGTACCACAAAATAAATATCACATGTGGGACGAGGAATTCTGACACACTTTGTACAATTTCTTCACTAACTTGACACAGAACTGTATATTCTGGAAACAATACAAATTATTCATGGGAACAACACACTTCTATAACTGATATGATTTTGTTTGACTTTTTTTAGGAATAATATTTTTGCATAGTCATTTGTTATGAGTTGGAATCATATAATATCATACAGGCCCTTCTACCCGACTTGCCCACACCAATCAACATCTTCCATCTACACTAGTCTCACCTGCCTCTGTTTGGCCAATATCGCTGTAAACCTGACCTATCCATGTATCTGTCCAAATGTTTCTTTAACATTACGATATAACCTGCCTCAACTACCTCCTCCGGCAGCTCATTCCATACACCCACCACCCTTTGTGTGAAAAAGTTGCCTCTCAAGTTTCAATTAAATCTTTCGCTCCTCACCTTAAACCTATGTCCTCTGGTTCTTGATTCCCCTACTCTGGGCAACAGACTCTATTGTGTGTCTACCCAATCTATCCCTCTCACAATTCCGTACACCTCTAAAAGAACATCCCTCATCGTCCTATGGAGGGTGGAGTGAGGTGGTGGAAGATTGGGGAATTGCCTCTTTATATGAAAAAAATGAATTGTAAGTTCAATGAAGAAAGGGCAAGAGAGATGGCCTGGTAGGATAAACCTTTGAGAAAGTAGCATAGGTACAATGGGCCAATTGGCCCTCATCCATTCTACATAACTCTATAACTGGTTGGAAATGCTGAGCACACGCTATTTATTAGTCTGGCTGTGCAACATTGAACCATATGCCGTGAGGGCAGGTGTCTTTCAATCTCGGCAGTGGCTGGGATTTCAACTCGTGACCTACAGATGGGAGACTGGTGCGTCATGCTGAGATTTTCTCGGAGATCCAACCATTAAGCAAGTACAGAAATATTCCGGTAAAAAAGCATGGAATTTAGCCAGCTTTCATACTAAAAAACCTCAAAAGCTTAGATGTTTTCTTAGAAAATTAGATTTAATCTCTTTTAACCAGTAGAATCCATGGTCAAGAACTATGTCTTCCCTGTGGAGAGGATTTGTGCAGTGCTGTCAACTCCATGATGTCAGATCGTATCTCACTCAAGATTAATAGAGCGGCATAGTGGCACAGCGGTAGAGTTGCTACCGTGCAGTGCTAGAGACCCGGGTTCAATCCTGAATATGGGTGATGTTTGCACGTTCTCCCTGTGACCACGTGGGTTTTTTCCCGGGTGCCCCAGTATCTTCCCACACTCCAAGATGTGCAGGTTTATAGGTTAATTGGCTTCGGTAACAATTGTAAATTGTCCCTAGTGTGTAGGATTGTGCTGGTGTACAGGGATTACTGGTCGGCAAGGACTCGGTGGGCCAAAGGATCTGTTTCCACCTGTATCTCTAAACTAAACTAAACTAAACTATAAGACAATAGGCTTCTTTCACTCCTGTGGTGGGGATCATGACAGAAGCCTCCTCATGGCGATCCCCAGAAACGACGACACGTGCAATCTGTGACGCAACGGGCGACCAATTCTGTCAACATGTTGGACAACGGCAGAAGCCAACATACGTCATCTGAAACACGAGCAAATGAACTCCTGTGGTAGGTACCAAAGGTGAGATTCATTTGTGTACCATTTTTTTGGAAACTGAAACATAGAAAGAGGCAGTTCAGGACAACGTTTAAAGAAGATGTGTGGAGCAACTTTTTTACACAGAGGGTGGTGGGTAGCTGGAACGTGTTGTCAGAGATGGTGGTGAAGGCAGATACAATAGTGGTTTTTAAGAGGCTTTTAGACTTTACATTAGACTTTAGAGAGACAACACAGAAACTGCCACCGAGCCCGTGCTGACCAGCGATCTCCCTGTGCATTAGCACTATCCTACACACTGCGGACAATTTACAATTTTACCGAAGGCAATTAACCTACAAACATATACTTCTTATTCATTGCCCAGCCATAATAGTGGAGCATGGACTGACAATTTATTATGGTAAATGGAAAGTCACAATCCAAGTTTTCTCTCCATTTGGGACATTGCGAGAAGCAGTGAGCAGAAATCCAGGCTGCTCCGCACAGGCACGGAAATCACGATCAAAATATGGGGGGGACCGGGGGACAGCGGGGACACAATTTCTTGGTGGCCGTGCGCTCATGCGCACACTCGCATACACGCGCGTCTTTGGAGGCTTCAGCCATGGGCCCTGTGAATGGAAATTACAGCTCAATCCAGCGCTAAATGCAGCTCAACTCTGCCTGTCTCACCAGGTTAACCTACAGCCCTGCCTGGATTGACGAGCCACCAGCCTGGAGTTGTGGAGCTAGCGCTGCTACTCCACACTGGTTGTAAGCCTGGTCTGTCATTCCCGTAAGTCTAGGCAGGGCTGTAGGTTAACCCAGCGGGACAGGCAGAGTTGAGCTGGGTTTAGCGCTGCTTCTCTGCGCTGGCTGTGGGCCCGGGGGCACCGATCCCATCTGATTCCCAACATCTCTGGCCACCCCCGGGTGTGGGGGGGGCGCGGGGGGGTGGGGGAGCACTCGGGTGAGAATGGGGATGGTCCAATGGCAGTTCTATTGCAGCGCCGGAGACCGGGATTGATCCTGGCTGCGGATGAGGAGCAGGTCTGTGTTCAGGGATGCAGAGAGTGTTTTAGCATGTCTCCCTCCTCCAATCACCACGCTCTATCCTCAGTCCCAGCCCCCATACTTCTGCCTCTGACCGACACCTCCCACCTCCAATGACTGCGCTGAATCATCATGTTTTGCCCCCATTGCCTGCTGACTGACGTCTCTCTCGTCCAATTGCCGCCCATCGCCGATCAGCAGTCCCACCCCCACCGTCTCGCGGAAAGCGGAGATTTCACCGGGTTTAAAAATCCGTATTACAAAAAATTGGGGGGGATCGTCGCCCACTTCTCAAGACGGGGGGGGGGGGGGGACGTGTCCCCCCTGCCCCCCCCCCCCCGGGGCCCCCCTGGCCCCACCGGGATTTCCACCCCTGGCTACCCACACCTCAGTACATCTTCCAGTGCCATGGCTGTGAGCTCAGTACTATTGCTGACAATTCCAATGTTCTTCTTATGCAGGGATGAACTAAGGTAGTATGGACTGGGACACAGTTCACAATATTCACTTTGCATTCAGCCGTATTTTTCTTCATGGATTAATCTTGATTTTAACAAATTGGGGAGATGGAGGTTCAAAATTTGTGTAATAAACAAATTTGTGTTCCCTTCAAATGTGATTACCCAAAGAGCAGGCCTTGCAGCAGCAAGTTTTAGAAATAATCTCTTTTAACACTGTGTGAAGCCTCAGAATTTGTTTCCTTTCATTTACACTAATAACTGTCACGCAAGAAATGTTTGCAAGCTAATTTTCATGCCAATTTCATCACAAAGCTTATCAGCTCATCTACTTATGATTTTTGTAAACTTTCAACGCAGATTCAAGGTAGACAGGCCATACTCTAGAAAGTAGGAGCTATGTACAAAGTGGCCCAAAGTGGCACCTCCCACAACCCAATAATTACCCCTATAGGCAAGGCAAGCCAAGAGTGCCTGAGTACACATTTGCCCCTTTAACATTACAGATAAATAAATGGGGTGGCACACTGACGTTGTGGTGGAGTTGCTGCCTTACAGTGCCGGAGAACCAGGCTCGATCCTAACCAGGGGTACAGTTTGCATGGTGTCTGTACGCTCTGCCCATACTGGGTGGGTTTTCTCCGGGTGCTCTCACATTCCTCCCGCATTCCAAAGACGTACAGGTTTTTTGGTTAATTGGCGTCAGTGAAGTTGTAAAATTGTGGGATGGCCAGAACAGATACAGAAGTAGATTTATAATTTTAGAGAAGCAACAGGCCCTTCGGCCTACCGAGTCTGTGCCAACCAACGATCTCCGTTACAGTAGCACACACCACACACAAGGAACAATATGCAGTTTTTACAGAAGCCAATTAACCTACAAACCTGTATGCCTTTGGAGTGTGGGAGGAAAATGGAGCACCAGAGGAAAACCCATGCATTCATGGGGAGAACGTACAAACTCCGTACACACTGCACCCGTAGTCAGGATTGAACTTGGGTCTCTGGTACTGTGAGGCAGCCACTCTGCAAGGGCAAATTCTTAGGTTAGTACAGTGACACAGCGGTAGAGCTGCTGCCTCAATCCTGACCTCGGGTGCTGTCTGTGTGGATTTTCATGTTCTCTCTGTGATCTCCGGGTGCTGCAGATTCCTCCCACATCCCAAAGACGTGCGTGTTAGTAAGTTAATTGCCCTCTGTAAAATGCCCCTTAGTGTATAGTGGGATAACTAGTGTGAATGGGTGAAAGCTGGTCATAGAAACATAGAAACATAGAAAATAGGTGCAGGAGTAGGCCATTCGGCCCTTCGAGCCTGCACCGCCATTCAATGTGATCATGGCTGATCATCCAACTCAGTATCCCGTACCTGCCTTCTCTCCATACCCCCTGATCCCTTTAGCCACAAGTGCCACATCTAACGCCCTCTTAAATATAGCCAATGAACTGGCCTCAACTACCTTCTGTGGCAGAGAATTCCAGAGACTCACCACTCTCTGTGTAAAGAATGTTTTCCTCATTTCGGTCCTAAAGGAATTCCCCCTTATCCTTAGACTGTGACACCTTGTTCTGGACTCCCCCAACATCGGGAACAATCTTCCAGCATCTAGCTTGTCAAACCCCTTAAGAACCCCTGGTCTGTGTGGACTCGCTGTTTCCAAGCTGTATGTCTAAATTAAACTAAAATAAACAATGTTATTAATGAGCGCAGCCTCTAAGCACACTTTATTACAGTTGATGCAACAAACAAAATGTAGTGTTTCAGGTTTGACTGTGCCTCAACAAAAATGTTCAAGTCCTGAAGGAAAGACCAGAACGTTTTGCTTCTTAGTAAAACCACTAAATTGCACCACTGACAGACTGAATTTAATTGCTCCTTAAGTTTAGAATCCAAAGTGGCCAAGTCTCTTAAAAAGCTTCTAAATAATTTTTGGCCATTATAATTAAGCATGGGAACATTTTGATATTTTGTTTGTTTAAGAACAGTTTCTCAGTTTTCCAAAATCATTTGTGGTTGGTATCAGAAACAAATATATACTTCAGTTTGACTTTGTAAAGTACCAATTTTCTAGTGGCCTCAAAGGTTGCAGTAGTACAGCATGACCATTTTGCAGAAATATTTATATGTATATTTTCTTACAGTGGGAAGAATGCCTAAATTCAGTGCCACAGGAATCCTGAGCGATTTTTTAAAATGACTTTCTTCTGCTTACTAATTGGTGCAATATTGAGGAGCACAAAGTTTCACTTAGTAGTAACAAGGAACTGCTGATGCTGGTTGACCAAGAACATGCACAAAATGCTGGGCAATTCAACGGGTCAGGCAGCATCCCTGAAGAACATGGATAGGTGATGTTTCAGTCAGGACTCTTCTTCAGACTGATTGTAGGGAAAGAAAGCCAGAAGTGTCATATTGTACTTTTTGATAGTGCAGCATTGCCTGCACACTATAGAACATAGAACAGTACAGCACAAGAACGGGCCCTTTGGTCTACAATGTCTGTGCTTAGTTTAGTTTAGAGGTACAGCATGGAAACAGGCCCTTTGGCCCACCGAGTCTGTGCCGACCACCGATCACCCTGTACACGAAAACTATCTACACACTAGGGACAATTTGAAATCTTTACCAAAGCCAATTAACTACAAACGCGTACGTCTTTGGCATTTGGGAGGAAACCGGAGCACCCAGAGAAAACCCACGTGGCCACGGTGAGAACGTAAAACTTTATACAGACAGCACCCATAACCTGGGTCTCTGGCGCTGTAAGGCAGCAACTCTACCGCTGTGCCACCGTGCCACCCTGCTGAGTATGATGTCAAGCCTATCACATCTATCTGTACATAACATAAATACCTCCACTCCTCCTCACACCTCCTCACATGGTCCATAACCCACTAAACCTATCTTATCCACATACCTGTCCAAATGTCTTAAACATTGCGATAGTATCTGCCTCAACTGCCTCCTCCGGCAGCTCGTTCCATACACCCACCACCCTTTGTGTAAAAAAGTTACCCTTCTGGTTCCCATTAAATCTTGCCCCCTCACCTTATACCCATGTCCTCTTGTTCTCGATTCCCCTACTCTGGGCAAAGAAGGGTATGCGTATGATTGTGCAAAGAAAAATTGGGGGACTGAGAATGATAGGATTTTTCCAAGCCAGCGAAGACTCAATGGGCAAAGTACTGTGGGAAGGAACTGCTGATTCTGATTGACACTAAAGATAGACACAAAATGCTGGGAGTAACTTAAAGGAAAAGGTGACGTTTTGGGCTGAACCTTCTTCAGATCCTTTTCTCCAGAGATGCTGCCTGACCCGTCGAGTTACTCCAGCATTTTGTGTCTATCAATGGACCAAGTAGCCTTCTTTATGTCAAAAGAGAAACACGCAGAAATATTATGAGAAAAGCTCTTTTACGCAGGTTACAATTATTGTGAGCTGGAACTAAATGGTTGTTGAAAGAAGGTCAATTGGGACTTTCTAAAGGGGATTACATAGTCTCTTGAGGAAAAAGCAGCTTTCAAGGCCATGGGAAAAGAGAGGCGAATGGAAGTGATTTGATTGTCCTGCAAAGATTTGGGCCAACAGCCCTCTTTCTGTGTCATACCGATTATATTGTTCTATCATTCTATTGAAACAGACAATGGACTTCTCCATTCAAGCCTACTTTATAGTATTACGAAAGCGATCAAAAGTCATTTAGTAAACTGAGATATTCTATCTAATCAGTTGAATCTCTTTTGCAATTCAACCCATGCAATCTGAAATGTGTTGATACATTACAGAAATACTGATATTAAACTAAATTGTTCTTCCCTTATTCATACAGGAGTAAGACAGGAAGATAGACTATATTGTGCATTACATAAGCCTAATTTGATCATTGTAGTGAAAACGATGATATAAATTGGCATTCTTGCCTCAAAGTTGTATCTCATTCTCCTTTGGTGCATTAAACAAGTGCTGTATATTGCACTGCTGGCCCCACAAATCTTACATGAAAATACTGTAATCACAAAGAGTGGAAAAAATTAGAGGAAATGACTTGGTATTTTAGAACAATGCACATCAACATTAAACAGTCCAGCAGAGGAAAAGGCCCTTCAGGTCAACATGTCTGCAGTAACTATGATGCCATCTGCCTACATCCCTCTATCCCTTTCTAAATGCCTCTTACACTTCGCTATCCTATCTGCAACTGCCACCTCCCTCAGCAGGGTGTCCCAGGCACCTACAATTCTCAGTGTAAACAAATAGCCTAAATCAGTCTGAAGAAGGGTCTCGACCTAAATCCATGTTCTTCCGAGATGCTGCCTGACCTGTGGAGTTACTTCAGCATTATGTGTCCTTTTGTGCTCATAAATCTCCTTTAAACACCCCCCCCCCCCCCTTGACACTAAAGATATTCTTTCTATTGTTTGATATTTAAACCCTGCAAAAAGACTCTGATTATCTACCCTATTTCTGTTTTTGCATATTTTCACAAATTTCCACCTAGTCGTCCCTTAGTTTGCGATGCTCCGGAGAAAACAATCCAATTTTGTTCAATCCCTCCATGTATCTGATGCACTCCAATCTAGGCAATTTCCTCGTAAACCACTTCTGAACACTTTCCCAAATGAAGATGGACACAAAACGCTGGAGTAACTCAGCGGGTCAGGCAGCATCTCTGGAGAAAAGGAACAGGTGACGTTTCAGGTTGAAGCGCTTCAGAATATTTTTGTGGGGTGGAAGATTGCAACCTTCACGTGGTCCACCCTGTTTCGACTAATGCAATCAATTCGACGTGCACAAATAAATAGATGTAGTGTTTTGTTAGGCTGTGCATGTCATATGCAAGAAGAAGAAGAATATTAAAACATTCTAAACCTTTGCATGGCGACACAAGAAACTGCAGATGCTGAAATTTCACTGTGCATTTGCACTTTGCACATGTGACAATAAAAGCATCATTGAACCATTGAAATCCGAGTCTGCTGGTTGCTTGATCCCAATCCACTCAACCGTGGAAGAAAATTCTCCCTATTTACTTTTTCATGCCCCACGTTCCACCACGCACAATTGCAAACATAGGTTTATCACAACAAGAGAATGTAACCAAATTACCATCTATATAGTGCCCATGGTGCCTTAGTTAATTAACTTCTTATGCTGCTGTGAGGTACATCCCAGCCCACCAGGCTTTAGGATAAGAACTAATTACAACCTCCAGAAACTCAGACCTGAAGGGTCCCAGATGAATATCAGAAATTAGATTTTAAAGAGAAAGTAAATACTAAATTTCATTTCCTTGCAAAAAATATATAGTCGATATTCTGAGGAATGGCACTGGTCAGACCTCATTTAGAGTATTATGAGCAGTTTTGGGCACCATATCTGAGGAAGGATGTGCTGGCATTGGAGAAGGTGCAGAGGAGGTTTACGAGGATGATCCCAAGAATGAGTGGTTTAACGTATGATGAGCGTTTGAAGGAAGCAGGCCTGTACTCGCTGGCGTTTAGAAGGATGAGGAGGAACCTCATTGAAACTTACCTAACTGAAAGGCCTGGATGGAGTAAATGTGGAAAGGATGATTCCACCAGTGGTAGAATCTAGGACCAGATGCCATAGCCTCAGAATAAAAGGATGTACCTTTAGAAAGGAGACAAGGAGGAATTTCGGTGAATATGTTGGTACAGATGGCTGTGGAGGCCAAGTCAATGGATATTTTCAAGGCAGAGATTGACAGATTCTTAATTAGAAAGGGTGTCAGGGGTTATGGAGAGAAGGCAGGAGAATGGGGTTGAGGGGGAAAGATAGTTCAGCCATGATTGAAGTAGACTTGATGGGCTGAATGGTCTAATTCTGCACTTCGAACTTAACTTATGTAAAGCCGCAAGTCTGAATCTCTCGTCCAATAGCAGAGTTGACAATTGCAAGATTGCTTAAAGCCCAATCTATGGTGCAAGATTCCGCTGTCCTAGTGCTTTTTTCCTTTATTCACTTTCTCACAGGATGTAAACATTGCTTACGATGCTGGCTTTTGTTGACCATCTCCTATTTCTGGAGCCCATTACATTGCTTGGTCTGGACTCACACCTACACCAGTCTGACCTAGGCTTTCAGATTCCTGTCTCATTGCTTCAGTATGCAAACCTATAGCTTTGTTGCTACTCTTTCTGGACCCTGCTTTTGTTATAATTTCAGATTTATGCTATTATTTGAATATTATTTGAATTCCTTGGGTGCTACAATGGGATTTGAATTCTTAACTCTGAACCAATGCTCCAGAACACTCTTTGTTCTTCCAGCACCTTGGTGCCATACCTCACATCAAAAACATGTACATTGTGATCTATGAATTCTATGCCCAGGAAGCCCAACACAAGATGTGCAAACTGCTCACCCCAACACCAATTTAACATGCTTTTGGAAGAATTAAAACATTTCTAGACATTCTTCTTATCGCGTCCACATCACAAGATTAGAAATTCTTCATCCAGAGCTGAACACACTTCTCGGCATCTGCATACAATGGCATCTTGTGCTTCTTGTGCGTGGTGGTGGGAAGAGTGGTGGAAACAGGGCTGCGACGTGAACGCTCTTTCCTTGACCCCATTTCTAGACATGGAAGCATCATTAACAAAAAAATGATCCCCATGTAATTAGAATTATTAACAAAGGCTGAGAATGGGCAAGATAAAGAGTTAAAGCTGGAAGAAAATATTAGGTTCTTAAAAGGACCCAATGTCTTGTACAACAGTAACATATCATCCCAACTTCTATACTCAATTTTGACACAAGGAACTGCAGATGCTAAAATCTTGCATGGAACTCAGTGCTCGAGTAACTCGGTTGGTCAGGCAGCATCTCTGGAGCACATGGATAAGCAACATTTTGGGTCGTGGCCCTTCCTTTACACTCAATTCTGTGACTGATAGAACTTATACAATTCTGCAGCCCACTAGAGGAATTTGTATTCATGTTCCTGGATCATTAATAATGCAGTAACATAACAACCTGACTACAGTATTACTGGAAACTTTCATTTTCATAATTCGATATTCATTAAAATGTAAGATACTGTAGATGAGAAGAAAAGGGTGGCACATTGGCATTGTGGTAGATCTGCTGCCTTACAGTGCCAGAGACCCAGGTTCAATTCTGACTACGGGTGCTATCTGTACGAAGCTTGTACAGCCTCCCTGTGACCATGTGGGTTTTCTACAGTTTCCTCCCACACTCCAAAGATATACAGGATTGTAGGTTAATTGGCTTTGGTAAAATTGTAAATTGTCACTTATTTGTAGGATAGTGTTAGTTTACGAAGTGATAGCTGGTCGGCGAGGACTCAGTAGGCTGAAGGTCCAGTTTCTGCACCATATCTCTAATGCCTAAAGATTAAAGTCTAAAATAGATGGAAAATCTTTATTTCAAGGCAAATATGTTGTTGACACTCCTCTTAACAAAGGGGCTCATTTCAATCAAGTAAGGTACACATTTAGTTCCTGATAATTTTCGCCCGTCTCCCCATCTAGATCTTTGAACAAACAGGCATCCAGACAGCAAATGCAGGACTCTGTTTGTGTCGCTATCTTTGTTTTTCTAGGTTAAATAATAATAATGTCTATTTTGGGAGTAGAATGCATGAAGCTTTCCAGTTTTCACAAATGGAGAAGATCTTTGCTACAACCATGACCTGGTCAGACATTGTTAAAATGATACAATTTCAAATTAAAATCTGAGAACAGTTCCTGACAGCTGTGGCAATGCTCATTCCACAATTAACATGGTTTAACAAAAAATAATCCGAACATTGTCATAAAGCTGCCATCCATATGCACAAATTCACTACCATGTTTCCTAAATTAAATCAGTGACTCCAACTCAGAGCAACTTTATTGGTTGCAACTCTTTGTGGAGAGCATTAACATGAGAGGACATGTCAGGTGCTAAAGTAACGCAAATCTTTATTTTTCAGCAGAGTGGCTTAGCAGTGGAGTTGCTGCCTTACAACACAGAGACCTGGGTTCAATCCTGACTACAGGTACTGTCTGTGCAGAGTCTGTACTTTCTCCCTGTAACCATGTGGGTTTTCTCCAGGTGCTCTGGTTTCCTCCCACATTCAAATGACGTCCAGGTTTGTCAGTTAATTGGCTTCTGTAAATTGACAGAGATGTGTGGGATTTAACTTGTGTATGGGTGTTCTCTTGTTGGCGTGAACTCGGTAGTCTGAAGGACATATTTCCACACTGTATCTCTAAACTAAACAAAACTCAGGTGAGCTGAGAGAAAGGTGATGACCAATGGAGAGAAACAATGCATGCACCAAGCTGGCACACTTCAATGAAGAAGATGGAGCCAGAAGAATGTATTATTGTGCAAAGCAATGAAACATTTTTGTGTGAGCTATTGAACTGAAACCTTTAATGACAGCAAAATACTCTTCTTCCCATTCTACACAGCATCATACTATTATTTACAGGGGGGAAAACAGGTTCTTCCAATGGAAAATTGCACAGTGAAACTAGGATAAAAAAACAGATGTGAAGGTGGTTCATCCTGAAGGTGCATCAGAGACAGCAAAGGAAAACAAGAGCACGTGCAAATGTTAATTCATTAAACTCACCCTATGTCCATTTTGTTATTGGCTATTAACTCTGGAAATTCACAACCAGTCAATGCTGGCATTTGTGGGGCTGTTGATTAACCTGAAGGAAGAGAAAAACAATTGTTGAATTAACCGTGTGAGTACTGGATCTTGGTTCTCACAGTGCCACTTGGTTATACTAACGTCTCAAGTCACACCAAGCAGGACTCAATGTTCTCACTCATTATTACCTAAAATGTAATGAAATGAAAAACAAAAGTAATCAAATTTGGGTTTTCTCCTGCCCTTGATAATCTGGAAGCCACACATGAATTTGTTGGAGGCTGCAAGGCATTGGTTTATTACATAAGAACCACTAACTACACATTACAGAAACACCTGAGCCATGTTTAAACAGGAAGGCAGGAAATTCTCTCAAAGGAACATAAAGGCCACATTTTTAGAGGGACCAGCTTATAGAGAGTCATACAGGACATTTTAGCTTCAAGCCTATGATACCATTCAATGAAATCATGATTAACTCCAGATGCCCATATTTTCCCACACCTTTAATACATTGATTATTGGAAATAAATTAATCTCAGATTTAACATCAACTGGTAATTCATCATCATCTATCACTGTGAGGGAATTAAAATTTCTACAAACTTCTGCTTGCAAAGGTTTTCCAAAGAATCCCACAGAAATGGTTCCAATTTTCATACTCTCCCTCTCGTTTTTCTCCATTTATTTTTTCACTTTGCCTTTAATAGACCCATGGATAGGAAAGATTTAGAGGGATACTAGACTAAGTGGGACCTGTTGGGTCCCATGTTCACACGGGAGGGCTGGTCCCCCAATACAATATTCCATCTCTCCACCAATTCCAATATTGGTGGCCAGGTGGGGGGGGGGGGGGGGGGCTTTTGGGAGCGCTAGTATGGGTGTTGTGGGTTGAAGGGACTGGTTTCCAGAGGGATAGTATGGGCATTGTGGGCCAAATGGATTCTTGGGCTGGCAGCTCACTCACTCACGGCTGGTGGGCTGGCAGTTGAGTCACGGCTATTCCTTGAAATTCCATTCCAAGCAGGATGCAAGGCCACCAAATTCAAGTGCAGTTTCATACCATTTTTAATTTTTTAATTTAATTATTTATTTTGAACAGAAGAAAAGAATAAAATGCAAATGTGAAACAGCATACAAAAAACAAAACAAGGACATTTATAAAGTGTCATAAACAATATCCATAACTAAGTGAAATCGTATGTGTCCAAAAAGGAGCAGGAAGAAGCCCAAGCTTATTAATTCCCACCCCTGATTCAACTGCTTATAATTATCTCATACAAATTTAGCAGCTATATGTAAGCTAAGTTATTAACATTTATACATTAATCAAATATTTACATAGCCGTACGAAAAAAAGAAAAAAGAAAAGAAAAAACCCTCATATACTGTACAGCATCTCTTAGTCATATATACAACCCATCCCTCAATAATAACCTTTCCAATACAATCAGTATAACAAATATCCCACGCACAATCACCTATCCTCATCCCAATATCCTTTAAAAAAAGTGTTTTTGTATATCTTTTTAAACGGAATTATGTTTGTGCTAAGTTTTATCTCCTGTTCCAGACCACTCCACATATTCACCCCACAGATTGCTATGCACATACTTCTAAGAGTTGTTCTGACATTGAGTTGTTTTAAATTATGTTCCCCTCTCAAATTATACTCATCCTGTCTTTCCATAAACAATTTTTGTATATTTCCTGGAAGTAAATTATTTCTTGCTTTGTACATGATTTGTGCAGTCTTAAATTTAACTAGATCGGTGAACTTCAGTGTATGTGACTTTAAGAATAATAAATTGGTATGTTCAAGATATCCAACATTATTGATAATTCTTATTGCTCTTTTCTGTAATGTGCATAACGGCTGTAGGTTGGTTTTGAGGTGTTACCCCATATCTCCACACAGTAACTCAGATATGGCAATATGAGTGTATTATACAGAGTATGTAATGATTTGTGGTTCAGAATGTGTCTTGATTCTCCCAATATTGCTATAGACTTTGCCAGTTTTGCTTTGACGTGGTTTATATGTGGTTTCCAGCAGATTTTGTGGTCTAAGATTACACCAAGAAATTTATTTTCATATACTCTTCAAGCAAGGTGCAAGGCCACCAAATTCAAGTGCAGTTACATACCATTTCAAGCAGGGTGCTAGGCCACCAAATTCAAGTGCAGTTTCATACCATTTCAAGCAGGGTGCAAGGCCACCAAATTCAAATGCACTTTCATTCCATTTTAAGCAGGGTGCAAGGCCATCAAATTCAAATGCTGTTTCATAACATTTCATGCAGGGTGCAAGGCCACCAAATTCAAATGCAGTTTAATACCATTTCAAGCAGGATGCAAGGCCACCAAATTCAAGTACAGTTTCATACCATTTCAAGCAGGGTGCAAGGCCACCAAATTCAAATGCACTTTCATACCATTTCAAGCAGGGTGCAAGGCCACCAAATTCAAGTACAGTTTTATACCATTTCAAGCAGGGTGCAAGGCCACCAAATTCAAATGCACTTTCATACCATTTCAAGCAGGGTGCAAGGCCACCAAATTCAAATGCACTTTCATACCATTTCAAGCAGGGTGCAAGGCCACCAAATTCAAATGCACTTTCATGCCATTTCTAGCAGGGTTGTTACAAACAAATTGTACAAATTTTATAGTCCCTCCCCCTCCCACAGGAAAGGGCGTGGCCTTCATAGCATGATTGACAGGAAAGAGAATCTCAACATTTTTAAAACATTAATAAGACCTTTATTTTCAATCGATGGGAAAAATCCTCTTGCCCTGACAGCTGGAGGAGAACTCTGAGTAAGATGGCCAAAAATCACAGCCGTATGTGGTTGCATTCTTTCTAAAATCATTATACAGTGTAAACAGGAAGTGGTTAAGTTTAGACTTTTAATTATATAGATGGTCCAAATACAGACAAATGGGACTAGATTAAATGGGACATCTTGGTTGGGATGGATAGGTTAGGCTGAAGGGCCTGATTCCATGCAGTGTAACTCTAACATAAGGCTGGAGCTGCCGCTAGGAAATGGAGGTCCCAGAGTAACATTAAGATCCACCTGGATCTGCAGCAGATAAGCCTCTCAACAGGTTGTCGGGCTGAAGTGGGACATTCCTCCGAGTCCATGGACTGTAGGGATTCCTCATGGGGCATGCTGAATTCTGCAGGTTTCCCTCTTCTGGGGCTGGAAAATCAGTATACAAAATGCAGGTGAAATGAATCTGGTGCAAACAAAGTGAGCCCATTGAAATATCATTAGAAAAAAAAGCTAAATACAGCTTTCTATTGCATTTTAATGCCATCCATTTAACTATGTGTATACATGTGTGTGTAATCCATCAATTTATTTATTTTTATAATTTAAATTACCGGTATATTACCCTTTAAATCTTTTTTGGCAGCCTTCAATTTAGTTTCGTTTAGGGTTGCAGCTTGGAGACAGCCCCTTTGGCCCACCGAGTGAGCGCCGACCTGTAATCCATATGCATAAATACTGTCCCACACACACTACATGGGCTCAAGATCTTGTCCAGTCTAATTAAGGATGGAAAGCAAATTTCAACTTTGCCCGTGAGAACCAATTCCCATAAACAAATATAGAAATAATCCAGTCTCATGGTCACCTAGTCTGGTAAAATTTTATAGAGATGTTTCGTACTCTGTGAATGAAAACCCATTCAGTTTTCTTGAACAGGGTTGAAGTGGGATGATTATCATTTTGTAAACATGTTTCATCAATTGGTGGACTGTCTTTGCAATGATGAAAAGATTAGTCACTCTGTTCACAACAAAAAACTACTACTGGAATTTGCCAAGGCAAACTGAGATGTTGAGATGCAAAGATATCAAAGAATCATAAAATGTAAGAACAAAGATGTACAGATTGCATGGTGAGCGACTGATGGACACCTGCAAAGACCAAGTGTCTTTTCATGTGGAGACAGCTCTTGAAGATGCTGGGTGGGATGATTCCTTCTCCATCAGGCATGAATGGAAAGCAAATGAATCCACTCTAATCCAAGCAAGAGAAACCTTCAAAACCCACCTGAAGCCCATCAGTCATACTACAAGAAATGGGTTACTATATTTGTGGAATGTGTTGGTGAGCTGAGATTGGTGTGGATGACTGTGAATGAAGATTAAATTTAGTTGAGGTGTTGAGATAGTTAAAAGATTTGATAACCTACATAACTAACTTTATTTTGTGGGATAGGACATGGACCATAGAATAGTACAGCAGCAGGAACAGGCCTATTGGATCACAACATCTGTGCTGAACATGTTGCTAAGATAAATTAATTTCATCTGCCTACACCTGATCCAATCCCTGCATATCCATGTGCTTATTTAAAAGCCTCTTAAATGCCACTATTGCATCTGTTTCCATCATCATCTCTAGCAGTGCACACTCGGCACTTACCACCCTCTGCAGTAAAATACTTGCCCTGCACATCGCCTTTAAACTTTGCCCCAGTCACTTCAAAGCTATGCCCTATGGTGTTTGAAATTTCCACCCTGGGGAAAAAAGATTCTTACTGTCCACCCTATCTATGCCTCTCATAATTTGATATACTTCCCTCAATTTCCTGCATTCTGGAGAAAACAAGATAGCCAGAGCAAAGACGCAACACTCTGAATTTAAAGTGAGGAAGATCAAAGCAGAAGCTAGAAGAAACTTTTCCACGGAAAGCAGTGTTGGGAACCTCTTTTCCTAAAGTTTGTTCCCATATATTAGCAGCAATCTCTGATTGCAGGCACATTCCCTAAATGGAAAAAAAAATGTAGATGTATAAATCAGATATAATTAAAAATAGCGAATGCTGAAAATACTCAGCGAGTCAGAACGCATCTGTGGATAAAGATGCGGCACAGTGCAGCTTGGACGGCACGGTGGTGCAGCGGTAGAGTTGCTGCCTTTCAGTGCTTACTGCACCAGAGACCCAGATTCGATCCTGACTTCGGGTGCTGTCTGTACGGAGTTTGTACATTCTCCTCGTGACTGCATGGGTTTTCTCCGAGATCATCTTCTAGTTTCCTCCCACACTCCAAAGACATACAGGTTAGTAGGTTAATTGGCTTGGTATAAATGTAAATTGTCCCTAGTGTTTGCAGAATGATGTTAGAGTGCGGGATCACTGCTCGACACGGATTCGGTGGGCGAAGGGTTTTGTTCCATGCTGTATCTTTAAAACTAAACTAAAAAGAAGCAGAGATAACATTTCAGGTTGGATGGAGAGAGCCATCTCTCCTCGTATCTTCAATTTAAAATGTTCAGACTGAGACAGATTTAGTTTGTTTTAGATAAGGAACGAAATGATTGAGATTGAGCTCAGATAAAGATTATCTCTGGTCTAAATCAGAACAGAATTGAAGGGCTGAATGGCCTTCTATTCCTCAGAGAAATGTGCACCCAACTCAAGCCATGCTGAGAGGAGATCAATGCTCAGTGGTGATACACAGAGAAAAGGACAAGCAAGGGCTGCTCTTACCTATTTGTTCTACCATTAGTGATAGGGATCTAATCAGCAACAGTACATAGCTAGTGAGTGGCAACAAGGATGTCTGGAGAGGTGTAGATCCATCTATAAAGCTGACTTCACTCTGCAACCCGAGATGAACCAATGCTTCTCAGATCAGGTATTAGCTGTGACATCCTTCTGCCATTCATCCACCTTAGTGATCCTGGGGCCCACTTTAACTTTCATCTCAACCACTTGCTCCTTAATGTGATTTCAACAGACTCTGAACTTTTTCCTTTGTAGACATTCAACTTCCTCTTTGTGGGAAGACTTGTACAGTTAATCACACGTCTGCAGTACCTCATTTTTGACTCTTTAACAAATGGAAACAGCCTTCTTCCATCCATGCTGCCACGCATACTTTGAATTACTCTAAGTGGAATTTGAATTATTCAGACACCTTGGCAGTATAAGTACACTATACGCTACTGTGTCATTTCAATTGTAAATTAATATTCACTCCATTTCAGAAGTCAAACAATACAGTACCTTGAAAAGTTGACAGCAGCTGAAAAATTGGCATGCAGGTGGGATTAGTTGAGTTTATTTATTTTTCAGCAGAACTGTGAATGTTTTACACACTCTGTCTGTCTTACATTTCACAAACATGCCAAGTTTTCACATCTCGGATTTCAATCTCGGAGCTACACCTGAGCTGCCGTGAATTGTAGAGCTGTGTACGAGGAGCACCATGCAATGAGCCTCAGCAGACTTCAAACAAGATGCAGCACTTGGTAGAGTTATAGAGACATAGAGAGTTTATGGAGAGTTCAACAGGCTCTTTATTCTTTACGAGAATGGTCCCAGGAATGATTGGGTTAACATATGATGAAGATTTGACGGCACTGGGCCTGTACTCGCTGGAGTTTAGAAGGATGAGGGGAGACCTCGTTGAAACTTACTGAATAGTGAAAGGCCTGGATAATGTGGATGAGGAGAGGATGAGAGAGTCTAGGACCAGAGGCCATAGCGTCATAATAAAAGGACATACCTATTGAAAGGAGATGAGGAGGAATTTTGTTAGTTAGAGGGTGGTTAATCAGTGGAATTCATTGCCACAGGAGGCTGTGGAGGCCCAAATCAATTGATGTTTTTAAGGCAAAAATAGACAGATTCTTGCTTTGTAAGGTTGTCAAGAATTTAAGGGGATTTTTGTAAGTTTCATTTGCTCCTTATTCATATGAACTGATTATCCAAATAATTCATGTGCAAGCTTGCCAAAATATTAAAGTTAAAATGATCATAGGCACAAGATTCTATTAAACATCTGCTCATCCCTCTCCCCCACATAGCTGGTCCTTAGAAAAGGCCCCCATATTGCCATTTCTCTCTGGGTAGGAAATAGATAATATATTCGCAATGTTTAAATGGAAGATTAATTTCATTCCGAATGTCTCCTTGACTTTTTGGTTATTATGGCATCTGGTTGGCTATTCAAATTACAGGTAGCAGTTTTGTAGATAGGGCAAGTGTAGTGTGAACCAAATCAGTTTTCAGAATTGACAGGCAAGGATGGAGTAGTCTATGCATCAAGACTGCTCACTTCCCAATGGTTGGACATCACTTGTCCAATCTACACACTTACAGCTCCCCCTTCCCTCTCCCTCCCACAGATGTGTAACCTGACAAAAGACAAATAAAAATACACAGGAAAAGTTTACAAACATCATAAAACATAAACCAAAGAACAACACAGCTAAGGGACAGGCCCTTCAGCCCACAATGTCCGTGCTGTTCATGATGCCAGGTTTCACTAATCCCCTCTGCCTGCACTTCAGCCATATCTATCCATTCCTTGCATATCTGCGTGAAGTACTTTAGAAATTCCTTCCTGATATTCTTCAATGACATAAATGGATCCAAGAAATCTATTGGACCAAGTATTATTTAAATAGATATTTGCCTGTTTTCAATAATATAATTGCCACAATCTAGAACTAAGCCTTCTTTCAAATGAGCCATTAAGCAAAGATTTTGCGAGTGGGCTTAAAGATCCTATCTAATTACTTAGTTATTAGACCAATAATAATTCTTTGGTTACTGCAGTGTATGATACCTTTTTAAGCACCAGTTTGCATCTCGCGGTGAGATTCATTGTGTCCTGATACTGCTGCCTGCTTCCCCATTCGATAATGGGTGTTCAGTTGAAAGCTCTCTCTCTCTCTGGATTGCTTACATAATCAGAAACATAAAGAAACTGTTTAAAAGTAGGTGATGCGGCCATTAACACGTAGTTGCTTGGGAGCGCTTGCGGTGCATTAATTTCTATATTTCCTACATATACAAGAGTGCCTACAGTTCAGTAGTACTTCATTTGCTATAAAGAATTGGTCATAGAGTCATAGTGTTATATAGCGTGGTAACAGGCCCCTCGTCCCATCTTGCCTACGCTGACCAACGTGTCCTATCTTCACTAGTCCCATCTATCTGTGTCTAGCCCATATCCCTCTAAACCTATCCTATCATGTACCTGTCAAAATATATATTTTTAATTGTGATAGTACCTGCCTCAACTATTTCCTTCAGTAGCTTGTTCCATGTACCTACTACCCTTTGAGTAACAAAGTTGCCCGTCAGGTTGCTATTAAATCTCTCATTCCTCACAAACTTATGTCCTCTGGTTCTTGATTCCCCTACTCTGGGTAAAAGACTGTGGATTTACCCTATCTAGTCCTCACATGTCTACGGGGAGAGGAAGGAACTTTAAAAATGAATGATTTTGCTACATAGAGTGGTTGATATCTAGAACATACTGCAAGAGGAGATGGTGGAATCAGTTATGATCACTTTGTTTAAGTGACCTGTCGACAGGAACTTGGGCAGACAAAGCATAGAAGATTCTGAAGAAGGGTTCTGACCCAAAGTCATCCATCTTTTTTCTCCAGAGATGCTGCCTGACCCTCTGTGTTACTACAACACTTTGCCTCTATCTTCAGTATAAAGCAGCATCTGCAGTTGCTTCCTACATAAAGCGTAGAAGGATGCAGAACTTCAGCGGTTAAATGTAAACTGTAGATGGGTAAAAGATCGACACAGATGTGGTGACCCAAAGGACCTGTTTCTGTACAGTATGACTATGAATCCAAACTAATTGCGGAAGTGTTGAAAGGAACATCAAAATGTATATTTACTACTGAAGGGAAATCACAGGCTTAGCTCTTGACTGGACTTTGCTGGCTTTGCCTTGCACTATACATTATTCCCTATCATGTATCTATACACTGTATACACTGTGAATGGATTGATTGTAATCATGTATTGTCTTTCTGCTGACTGGTTAGCATACAACAAAAAGCTTTTCACTGTACCTCGATACACGTGACAATAAACTAAACTGAACTGCCACATTCAATGATTAGAAAATAGAACATTATAGCAGTATAATAGAAACAAAAACAATGCTGGTTTATACCTAAGATAGACACAAATTGCTGGAGTAGCTCAGTGGGTCAGGTAGGATCCGGACGAAAAGTATAGGTGAAGTTTCGGGTCAGGTCTGAAGAAAGGTCCCGACCCAAAATGCCAAGTGTGAAGAATGATCCCCACTTGAAACATTACCTATCCTTTTCCTCCAGAGATGCTGAGTTACTCCAGCATTTTGTGTCTATCTATAGAACAGTACAGCACAAGAACAGGGCCTTCAGCCCACATTGTCAATGCCAAATGCATAATGCCAAACTAAACTAATTTGCACTGCCTGCACATGATCTATACCCCTCAATTTCCAGCATATCCATCACCCTATCTAAAAGCCATGTTCAGGCCACCCCTGGCAGTACATTCCAGACCCCGCCCAACCTCTGTGTAATAATCTTGCCCAGCACATCTCCTTTAAACTTTGCACCTTTCACCTTAAAGTCATGATTGGAAGCTGTACAAAGAACAAAAGAATGAAAGGTATGAAAACAACAAATCAAGAACCATCTACACAGTTCCTGCCTGACCCGGTGAGTTAAACTAAACTGAACAGTCTGAAGAAGGTTCCGACCTGAAACATCACTTTTTTTTATTTCCTGAGATGCTGCCTGACTTGATTAGTTGCTCCAGCATTTTGTGTCTATCTTCAATATAAACCAGCATCTGCATCCTAAACTAAACTGAATTTGAGAATCAGAGTTCAATAAGTTTGAGTCAATTAAATAAATTCAGAATTATTGTTCATTATTCCCTCAGTATTGTGTTGCAGGTTTAGTACATACAAGAAAGAATGGAATTTGTTCAGTTTCAGTGGGCATGATGAGACTGTTTTAACTACATTGCAACAATAAAGGGAGAGTGAACGCTGGTGTGTTAAGCTGCCGCTGCTCTCTCTTTGAATTGTGTGTTGTTGATGTCCCTACTATATATATTTTTATTTTTTTTAATTCTGCTTATCAAATTTTGTAAGGTGTCCTTGGGAGTCTTTGAAAGGCGCCCATAAGTAAAATGTTGATAATAATAAATAATAATAATAATGAATCACTGAGTGGATACTTCCTTGAAGTAGCTCAATCCCTATGATCTCAACTGAAGCTATGACATGTGTTTATTGTTTCAGTGTCAGAAAGTGGGAAGAAGACAAGAGAGATGGACATTCTTCTCGTACTTCATCCCTCAGTCATGTCTATGTGCATGGTGTCATCTGAGGACATGTTGCAAATATACCACAAAGGTCTCCAGAGTTGAACAGCCTGCTCATGTTGCAGCCACCAACAGAGATATAGCATAGAGTCATACAGCAAGGAAGCAGGCCCTTTGGCCCAACTCATCCATGCTGACCAATCCATGCTAGTCTCATTTAACTGAACCAGGTAGATGGATAGGATGGGTTTAGAGGGATATGGGCAAATGCAGACAGGTGGGACCAGTGTAGATGAAGCATGTTGGTCGGTGTGGGCAGTTTGGGCACTACACTGTATGACTCTATGACTATGACTTTATGACCTGGCTCATATCTCTCCCAACCTTTCTTATCCATTTCAATTATTCAGAAACAATGCATCACCAAAAATACACTTGGGCCTGATATCTCTCTATCCAGAACATCCAGAGAAAGCCCACACTGTCACTGGGTGAACGTACAATCTCCACCCAGCAGAGGCAGCACCCATAATCAGGATCGAACGTGGGTCTCTGGAGCTGTAAGACAGAGGATCTACCGCTTTGAGCAAATTGAACAAGTTACAATGAATGAATGGATCTTACCATGAAATGCTGAAACACCCAGTGTTACCCAGAAACAAATAAGCCTGTTGGATCAACAGACTTTATAATGGGGAAACAAAGGAATCTGATGTGTGTGTAAGCAAATTATCTCAATCTGTGGATAAAATGCTCTTCATTTGCAAAGTTATCTTAAAGCATTGTTCTTCAATGTGCAGTCTCTGTTTATGTAGCTTCAGTAATCACTTTAGGTAAAGTATCACCTCGGTTGTGCAGCGGCCAAAGTTCGTAGCACTGTTTATTTGGACAGAGGAATCCGATGAAAGATTTAATTGAGATATAAAGAATTATAGTCTGAGGAATGTATAGGAACAAACTTTGACCCACCATGTCCATGTTGACAATAAAGTACCCAACTACATTAATCCTGTTTACCGGTCCATGGTCTCACATGCCAGTACTCAACCAGAAATTAAAGGTTGTGGGAGCACTTTTGACCACTTAAGCAATATAATACAGATCAACTATCCTTTGGGTGGAAACATTCTTCCTTAAATCCCCTTTTGCCACTTACCTCAAACTCATGCCCTTTAGTTTTTGGCCTCTGTCATGGGGTATAAGAATCAATAACAAGAGGACATTTGTTCATGGTGAGAGGGGTTAGAATTAATATGCACCTGAGGGGAAACTTTTTCACTCAGAAGATGGTGGACATATGGAACCATTGCCAGAGGAAGTAGTTGAAGGAGATATTACAACAACATTTAACAGACACTTGGACAAGTAAATGGATAGGAAAGGTTTGGAGGGATATGGGTCAAGCTTGGGTAAATGGGACGAGCTTAGATGGGGGCAACTAGGTTAGCATGGACAAATTGGGCCGAAGTTGAGCCTGTTTCTAGGCTGTGATGAAGACTCTCCTTTATGATTTGGGGGCTAGTTTATTTTGTTTTATAGCAGAGATACAGTGTACCCCACATTACAGCATTTTGGGTTAACATGAATTTGCTCTTATAGAATTCATGAGTCATTAACAATGAAGTTTATGCGAGAAACAAAAAAACGTAAGAAACACTAAATGCGAAGGAAACGGCAAACTGTGTCACTTTTTGTCAATAGCTATACTATTTTCTGTGTGGAAATCAATTACCAACATTGCATCAATCACTGCATCTCATAATATACATTCTAAAGAAAGGTTTCCAGATTCATAACGTCACCTATCCATGATCTCCAGAGATGCTGCTTGACCACGCTAAATTACTCCAGCACTTTGAGTTCTACACATGTTTTCAGCATCTAAGGTCCTTGAGTTTCTCATAGATTCACAGTCACACAGTGTGGAAAAAGGCCCTTGCCAAACTTGCCCACACTGACCAACATTTCCCATCTATACTAGTCCCACTTGCTTTCATTTGGCCCATATCCTTCTAAAACTGTCCAATCCATGTACCTGTCTAATTGCTTCTTTAATGTTGCGATAGTCCCTGCCTCAACTACCTCCTCTAGCAGCTCATTCCATACACCCACCACCCTTTGCATGAAATCGTTACCCCCTCAGATCTCTATAAAAAAAATTCCCCATTCACCTATGCCCTCTGGTTCTCTATTCCCCACTGTGGGCAAGAGCCTCTGTGCGTCCACATGATGTATTCCTCTCATGATTTTGTACACCTCTTTTCGGATCATAATATATAATTGTACTGGGATCACGTTGAGACACTTCTGAGGCAATGAAATGAGGCATGGGAAGTAAATGAAAGCTGCGGTGCTCCAGATGGCATTTTAAATAACTATTGTGAGTGCCTGGAACATGCTGCCGGGGGTGGTGGAGGAGGTGTATAGCGATAGTGGTATTTAAGAGACTTTTCGGATAGTCACATGGATATGCAGGGAACAGAGGGTATAGGTTATGTGAAGGTAGATAAGAAATGGCTTTGGCATTATGTTCGGTATAGGCATTGTGGGCCGAAGGGCTATACTTGTGCTGTACTGTTCTATGTTTATCTATGTTCTATTGATTCAGGGTAACTGTTGTCTTTTAAAAGAATGAATGCAGTAACAAAGAGAAGGCATGTCATTAGAATGGGAAAGGGTTGCAGGTACAAGTCCCTGACTGACAAAGGTTCACACATATCCTCAGATTGACCAAAAGAACATTATTATAAGGAGAAAATGAAATAAAATTGCATTAATGCTTATGCTCTGAGCAGGTTAGAGCCCTGCAGCTGGCAAAAGATGAACGATAAATCATTTGTGTGACTAATCTATCTTTTTCAATTTTTTTCCACAGTTTATTGCCACAAGGGAATAGCGTTACAGTAAAGAGTCGACGATGTTAGGGAGGCGGGGAGGGAAGGTGGGGGCCGATGGGTAGGGAGGGAGAACACAGGACATTCCAGTAAAGGAATAGAATCAGGGCACAGTTTATTCGCAAAGTGTGGGCCACCACAATGCATCTTTCAGAAAAATAACAAATGCTGGATTGAGAAAACACGGAGGCTAGCTGGAGATTGTGGCATGTTAAGAATGAGGATATTTTAAAAATGCTGCGGTGCATAAAGCAAACCTTCTTGCTCATTTTTATGGACTTTCTGCAGAACCAGGCCACGTAGGAACACAGAGCCAAAGACAATCCAACATCATTGAGAATAGAGAGCCCTCATCACAAACTTTCCCACGGCCTATTTCAAATCAGTTCAACATTGAGTGGAGATGCAACATGCAAAGATCTAAGTCCTTTCAAATATGTTATGAATATCCCACTCTGTAAAGACAGACGTTCTTGTATGTTCAATGCATTGGGAGATCAGATGGATCACATTTGAGATATAAATGCACAAAAATCTCTCTTTGTTATCATTGCTATTACAATTGCTAATGTGTAGTTGGTTAGAGAAGATCTTGTACCTTCACTTTAGACTGCCACTGTCCTCAAAGAACATAGAACATAGAACATAGAACAGTACAGCACAAGACCGGGCCGTTCGGCCCACTACGCTTGTGCTGGATTTGATGCCAATTTAAACTGATTGCACCTGCCTGCACAAGATCCATATCCCTCTAATCCCTACACTTCCATGTGTCTATCTAAATGCTTAAATGCCACTATCGTATCTGACTCCACCACCACCCCTGGCAATGCATTCCATGCCTCCACTGTGTAGAAATCTTGCCCCGCCATCTCTATTAAACTTCCCCCTCTCAGCTTATAGCTATACTCTCCAGAGTTGGTCATTTTGCACCCTGGGAAAAAGGTTCTAACTGTCTACCCTATCTATGCCTCTCATAATTTTATCTACTTCTATCAGGTCCCCCCTCAACCTCTGACATTCCAGAGAAAACAATCCAAGTCTATCCAACCCCTCCCATTAGCTGAAACCCTCTAATCCAGATAGCAAACTGGTAAACCTCCCCTGCACCCTCTCCAAAGACTCCACATCGTTCCTGTAATGGAAAGACAGAACTGCATGCAATACTCCAAATGCGACCTAACCAAAGTCCTACAGAGCGACTTCGTGGCTTTCTGACACTTATACTGTATTCAATGCCCTTAGCAATGATGGTAAGCATACCGTAAGCCTTCCTCACTGCTCCATCTACCATCATGCCAACTTCAGTGAGCTTGTGATGGCAAAGCTTCCCCACTGCTGTGAGGTAATATATTTGTGGACCTTTAACCTGTGACAGTAAAGGAGTAGTCAAGTACATCCAAGTCCGGATGCTGTGAGTCTTGGTGATGGCATTTCAATGACCTTCTTTCTGTACAATAGGTAATAAATAGCAATTGGCAGGGAATTCATAATAAACACTGAGAAAGGCATCTGATGAGTTGTTTGCCCCACTGTGTGTTAGGATGAGGTTGGTAATGATAGGATGCAGAATCACCCTAAGAGGATTATTGTGGAAGGTTATAAGGATCTGTAGAATGGACTATAAAAGTGAAGCAGCAAACTACAGTGAATTGATAATGAAGTAATGACCTACCATCTACCTCATTGGGGACCTCAGACTATCTTTAGTCAGACTTTACTGGATTTTAGCTTGCACTCTATGACTCTATAAATGCAGTCTCCGTGTTGTAGCAACAACAATTTAGTCCATTTAACAAAGTGGAGATTCTAAGCTTCACAGCAACTTCGATCAATCTCCTCCAATGGTGACATTGAGTCTGTGGTGACACTAATGGTCAGTTGTGAACTATAAATGTTTCCATATGTGCTTCACAGAAATATTATTGAATGACATTTGACCCCAGCGACGTGATGGAAGTTGCTTTTATTTCATTTCAGGGATGTAGATGTCCCTGGTAGGTTCAGTATTTCATTGTTCATTGCTAATTGCCTGCCAAGACATTTCAAAAAGCAGAGGAGAGTCAACATTATGGGACAGTCTGGAGTCACTGGGAAGGCAGAGCCAGTGAGAATGACTTCCAAGCCCCTGCAGACAGTAAGGATGGCAGATATCCTTCCCTGGAGGGGATTAGTGTATCAGATGTTTTAATGAGTTTAGTTTAGTTCCGTTTATTGTCACATGTACCGAGGTACAGTTAAAAGTTTTTGTTTCATGCTAACCAGTCAGCGGAAAGACTATACATGATTACAATCACGCCATACACAGTGTACAGCTACATGATAAACAAGGTCCAGTTAAGTCCGATCAAAGATAGTCTGAGGGTCTCCAATGAGGTACAGATGTAGAGATACCCATCAGCCCACCGAGTCCATACTGACCAACGAACACTAGTTTGATGTTATCTCAGTTTCACATTCTACACACTGGGGGCATTTTACAGAGGCCAATTGACCTGCAAACCAGCACATCTTTGAAAATGTGGGAGGAAACCGTAGCACCCAGAGAAAACACACACAGTCACAGGGAAAACGTACAAACTCCGTACAGACAGCACACAAGGTCAAGATTGAACCGTGAGGCAGCCACTCTACCGCTGCACCACTGTGCCGCCCGAACTGATGGCGCCTTCTGATTCCTGGGTTATTTAATTATTGGGATCAAATTCTTCAGTAGCTGTGATGTAGACAGATTCTAGGCTTCAATTCATCTGCTGGGCCTAATGGCCACTTCACCTTTGAGCTACACCATCACAGTGAGCACGAGAGAATGAAACCTCAGTTAAGGAGAATGTATTAAGCAAAAGAAGGGCAAATATTTAGGGAAGAAATTCTGGATATTAGGACCATGAAGTCATTACTGACAATCACCGTAGTAATGGAAATGAGCAAAAAGCCAAAATGGGTAGAACAGAGAGATCTTGGAGGGTTGTGGCACTCTCCTGGGAATGAAATAAATCATTTTCATGTGGTTGAGGTCAAATGTAAGTTCATAATATTTCTGGGAAGCATCCATGGAAACAATTACAGTTATCAGTGGTCCATTTATGTCACCACAGATTACAGGGATGGGAAGAAGGTGAGCTGAGGAGCAGGGAAATTGCATGTTTCAGCTGGCATTAGACCATGTCAGCTGTGGGCCAAGACACAGTCTGGTGCCAAGTGGTTTAGTCGAACTGCGACTACATATCAATGAGCTGATCATTGATCAGTAGATGTCATTTGATTGCGCTAATGATTAGGCCTTCAACCGCTTTGTTGATGAGCTTGAAGCTTTTAATATTGGCTGGATTTCCCCTGCTCCATCCATACAGAATGTACTTTTATTTTGCCTCACTGTGCAGATCACAGTGTCACAGCTTCAAGTGAAGAGCCTAAGTAGTGGCAAACAGTAGTGTATTTCTTAAACTTCATCTCTTATCTTTATCATGTTTCTGTACACTGCGAATGGCTTTATTGTAATTACGTATTGTCTTTCCGCTGACTGGTGGCACACAACAAAACTGAAAACTAAAGGGCCTGTCCCACTTGGGTGTCATTTTAGTGTCATTTACGTGACAGTCTAAAAATAGGTTGGCGTGTCGTGACGCGTGGTGACGCATGCAGTGACGCGCGGTAACTTGTGATGTTCAAAATCCTGGGGCGACATTTAGGTGTTTCATCATGTCGTTCACCCTGTCGCACACTGACGTATGCTGTCCTGTGGGTGACGCCCGGTTAGGGTTAGGGTTAGGGTTAGGGTTGAGGTTAGGGACCACAGATGGGGTGTAAAATATTCTTCCTTCAATGCATGGATTTTAAACATTAATATATCAAAATTAATACAATAAAATCAATTGTGCAAATGAAAAGATGTCTGAGTCGTTCAGTTTTATTTATAGATGTATTGGTCCGCTTCCAGATCCGATCATTGTCTCTTTTCACAGGAATGGATTTAGTGAGTGTAGATTGAACTCCCCTCTCCCCTCTTCCCCCTCCCACCCCATCCCTCCTTCTACACTCCCCCCATCCCTCCTCCCCTCTCCCCCCCTTCTTCCCTTCTCCCCGCTCCACTCTTCTCCCCGCTCCACTCTTCTCCCCCTTATCCACTACCCCCCCCTCACATCCCCTTCTCCCCCTCTCCCTCCCTTCTCCCATTCTCCACCTCCCTCCCCCACCCTACTTTCCCCGATGTCCCCCCATTTATGGGCCCGGCCTACGACCAGCGATCCCCTGCACACTATCCCACACACGCTACGGACAATTTATACAAACCTGTGTGCCTTTGGAGTGCGGGAGGAAACCCAAACCTTAATCCTAACCCTAGCCCCAACCCTAGCTTCCGCCTGCTCCTCTTGGGAACTAAACTGTTGTCCACGTGTTGTTAGTGGGATCTAGCTGTCACAGGCTGGGTCCACAAATGGGGGGGGGGGGCGTCCTCCTCTCCCTTCTCCCTGCTCCACTCTTCTCCCCCTTATCCATTACCCCCTCCCTCACATCCCCTTCTCCCCCTCTCCCTCCCTTCTCCCATTCTCCAACCCTCCCCCCCCCCCCACTTTCCCTGGCACCCCCATTTGTGGACCCAGCCTGTGACAGCTAGATTTCACTAATAGTACTGAACAAAGTCCACATCATCTGTTTTAGTAACACTGACAATGAGATAAATGCAGACTTTGGGAACAACACCCCCCATTCCCCCCCCCCCCCCCCGCCCCCTCGCCTTGCTGCAAAATGGGTGGTGGGTATTTAGACCCAGTGGACAGAGCAGGCGGGTGGCACTGGTACATTGACAACATTGCCTGTACTCATTTGAAAAGCCCGCTGCCTCCGGGGGTTTAGAGAGACCATTGGACGAGAGATCTGCCTCTGGGACAACTCATAGCCAACAGTTTAGTTCCCATGAGGAGCAGACAGAACATTGGAGATTTGAGTCCAACCCCTGGGGCCCCTGTGTCACACTTAGTTCAGAGATACAGTGCCCTTCGGCCCACCGAGTCCGCACCGACCAGCGATTGCCCGCACACTATCCCACACATGCTAGGGACAATTTATACTTGTACCAAGCCAATCATCCTAGAGTTAGTGCTATGGTTAGGTCTAGGGTTAGGGCTGGGGCTAGGGTTATGGTTAGGGTTAGGGTTGGGGTTTCCTCCTGCACTGCAAAGGTGCACAGGTTTGTATAAATTGTCCCTAGCGTGTGTGGAATAGTGTGCGGGGGTTCACTGGTCGCAGGCTGGGTACACAAATGGGGGGGGGGGGGGGGGGGGTCTGGGAAAGTAGGGGGGGGGGGGAGAATGGGAGAAAGGAGAGAGAGTGGGAGAAGGGGATGTGAGGGGAGGGGGTACTGATTAATGGGGAAAAGAGTGGAGTGGGGAGAAGGAAGGAAGAGGGGGGAAGGGAAGATGTGGGGGAGAGGGTAGGGGAGAAGGGTCGGGGGAGTGGAGAAGGAGGGATGGGGTAGGAGGGGAGAAGAGGGGAGAGGGTAGTTCAGTCTACACTCACTGAATCCATCCCTGGTGATCGGATCTGGACCAATACATCTATAAATAAATCGGAACGACTCAGACATCTTTTCATTTGCACAATTGATGTTATTGTATTAAATTAATGTTTAAAATCCATGCATTGAAGGAAGAATATTTTACAGCCTCAATCCTAACCGGGCGCCACCCGCATGACAGCATACGTCAGCGTGTACATCGTGCAACTTGACGGTTTTACGGGCGTCAATCACTGACGCTCGCAGTCACCCAAATGTCGCTCAAGTGAGACAGGCCCTTACACTAAAAACTAAACTGAAATCTAAATGAAACTAAGCATATCTATCCTCTCATTAATCAAGCCCTCAAGACTTGGTAACGGCTGGTAAATCTTTTCTGCACCCTTTCCAGCATGATAACATCCTCCCTTTAGCAAGGTGACTAGAACTGCCTGTAATCCTCCAAAGCGTAATCCTCACCAACCTTTAGTACAGCTGTAGCATGATGTCAATATCCTTACCGATGAAGACGTATGTACCAAACACTTTCATCACCACCCTGTCTACCTGAGTCACCACTTTCAGGGAAGTGTGTACCTGTGCCCCTAGGTACACATATGTACCAGATATGGTTTGACTTGCTTTTTTTAGAGATACAGCGTGGAAACAGGCGCTTCAGTGCACCAAGTCCGCGCCGACCAGCGATCACCCCTCGCACTAACACTATCACGTACACAAGGGATAATTTACAATGTACAGAAGCCAATTGACCTACAAATGTGCACGTCTTCAGACTGTGGGAGGAGACCCTAGCAGCCAGAGAAAACCTACATGGTCACAGGGAAAATGTACAAACTGCATACAAACAGCACCCGTAGTCAGAATTGAACCCGGGTCTCTGGTGCTGTAAGGCAGCAGCTCTATCACTGCGCCATTGTGACATCCACAGACTTCTTGAGTATCTCCAGCATTTTTTTACTTTGCAAACCCATTCTCCTGCCTTCTCCCCATAACCTTGGACACACTAACTAATCAGTAACCTGTCAATCTCTGCTTTAAAAATACCCAGTGACTTAGCCTCCACAGCCATCTGTCGCAATGAATTCTACAAATTCACCACCCTCTGGTTAAAGAAATTTCTCCTCATCTCCATTCTGAAGGTACATCCTATTATTCTAAAGCTGTGCCCTCTGCTCTAGACTCTCCCACTGCTGGAAACATCCACTCCACATTCACTCTATCTAGGCCTCACATTATTCGGTGGGATTCAATGAGATCCCCCCTCATCCTACTGAACCCCAGCGAGTACAGGCCCAGTGCCATTAAATGCCTTTATCCAGCGTTAAAACAGTCTCGATCCTGGACTCTGCTTTCCAGATATTGCCACAAAATAAGACTTTGATACTAACCCTGAAGTATAAATACACAATTAAAAATAAAGCAGATTAGCAATAATATGCCAGTTTTTTCCACTCATATCTTAATATTTATTCCGTTCTTGCATTACACTATAAGTGGTCCCAAATAGCAAGTTCCCATCTTCCCATGACCTCTAACATGGATCCTGTAGCTAAGATACTGTGTATAAATAAAAATAATTGATTGAGTGGTTTATTTTTCAGAAAGTATTGATTCCCTGTCATGTTTTCTATTTGTAATACAGATTTTAAGTTTCCCGCATATTTCAACAGAAGAATAAATGCCTGTGATTTTTATTTTCTCTTTGTGCCTGTTGTAAGCACACAGCTTCAGAATTTATGGGGGCTACCATCTTCCTGCACTCCATACGCACATCCCTTGTCACATTGTCTCATGCAGACGTTCCCTCGGGAAAGTGTAAAAGGATGGGGGGGTACATTGATGCAGCTGGTGAATTGCTGCCTTACAGCGTGAGAGAGCCAGGTTCGATGCCTGTATGGAGTTTGACATTCTCCCTGGGACCACGTGGGTTTGAAGGTTAATTGGTTTCTGTAAATTGTCCCTAGTGTGTAGGATAGAACAAGTGTATGGGGGATCGTTGGTCGGCTTGGACTCGGTGGGATGAAGGTCCAGTTTTCTCTAAACTAAAATTAAACTATGGATGTTGCCCTCTCTCTTAAGTCTATGGGATAATTCACAAGTCTGTCTCTTGGTAAGTTCTGCACCCTCCAGAAACATCATGCTTACTTAATCCTAAAATTGCTCGAATAACTCAGCGGGTCAGGCAGCATCTGTGGAGGGAATGGAGAGGCAACATTTTGGGTCAGGACCCATCTTCAGACTGATCGTAGTAGGGGGAAGAAAGCTGGAAAAGAGAGGTGAGAGTGGGACAAAGTCTGGCAAGTGATAGGTGGATACAGGCGAGGGTGAGTTTCATTGGTAGATGGGTGGGACAGAGGCTGGAGATGAAAAGAAAACAAAAGGAGAGAAAATTAGTGGAATGTAAAACCTACCCACTGACCTTCCCCTCATCTGGGAATTTAACCATCCACACCTTATCCACACCTCTGACAATCCCTTTGGAACTCTGCCCAAATATCTCTTTATATATCTAGCTGTTACAAGTCTGTTCAGTGCTGTGGGATATTTTACTATGTTAAAACTGCCATGTCAGTGCCATCATAATGGACTAGAGTCATAGTGATAGAGTCATACAGCACAGAAAACGGCCCTTCAACCCAACTCATCCATGCCGACCAAAATGCTACATCTAAGCTTGTCCCTTTTGACTGCACTTGGTCCATTTCCCTCTAAATCTTTCCTTTCTATGAACCTATCCAAATACCTGCCTCAATTACCTTCTCTGACAGCTCATTCCATATACCCACCACCCTCTGTGTGAAAACATTGCCCCTCAGGTTCCAGGTTCTTTCCTCTCTCACCTTAAGCCAATGTCCTCTGGTTCTTGATTCCCCTGCCCTGGGTAAAAGGCTCTGTGCATTCACCCTATCAATCCCCCTCATGATTTTGTACACAACCTCACTTGCTCCAAAGGACACATTCACACAAACTCACCTAAACCAAAATATACAAATACTAGTAAAATAATATCAAAAGATTTGACCAGACAACCACATGTAATGGAGCAATGATTTTAAGCTCCTGCTGAAATGTTTCTGTGTGAATCACAGGGAGATGCAAGACAGTAGATGGCTGCAGTGAGTTACAAGCCACATAATTGAGCAGCACTGATTGTATCATAAAACCAGAGGCTGAAGCTCAGTGGTTTTACAAACATCAGCAGAACCCCAGGGTTGAATTTTAGTGAACTCACAGTGCCATTTGCTGCTCCCCAATCCAGGAATATACACGATACATTTTATTTCCAAATCACGACGATGCTCACCTTGACAAATAATGAGACTCAGACACAAGATTACCTGTTTCAAAACGTCCACACAAGCTCCCGCCCAGACTTTGGCACATACTGACTTGGTCCAAATCACACACTCACACAAACTCTCCCCGATCTATTGTTCTTGAGTTTGATGTGATTGTATTTATGTATCATATTATCTGATCTGACTGGATAGCATGTAAAACAAAGCTTCTCACTGTACCTCAATACACATGACAATAATAAACCTAAACCTAGGTGGCACAGTGGCGCAGCAGTAGAGTTGTTGCCTTACAGCGCCAGAGACAAGAATTAGCTCCTGACTATGGGTGCTGTCTGTACGGAGTTTGTATATTTTTCCTGTGATCACATGGGTTGTATCCGAATGCTTCAGTTGCCTCCCATACTCCAAATCCGTACAGGTTTGTCGGTTAATTGGCTTCGGTAAAAATTGTAAATTGTCCCTAGAGTGCAGGATAGTGCTAGTGTATAGGGTGATCCCTATTTAAAGAGCTGAAGGTCCTGTTTGCACACTGTGTCTCTAAAATCTAAAGTCTAAAGTAAAGTCGACCCCAAATCTAGTGGTAACTCAGAAAGACTGCTGCATTTGGCCATCCTGCTGTCACTCCAGTCACATTCAAAGTGGTTGTGATGAGACAGAAGAGCCAGCTTGGCATCACAATGCTCTTTAGCACTTGTGTTCTGGCCTCCTCACTCGTCAGCCTTGATACCACTGTGCCAAGCATAAGTCATTAAGGCTTCCTTCAATGGTGCTCTACATATGACTGTTGCCACGAGATATTCCCGACTGTTGCTGGGAAATATTCACACTACAGGGCCTCCCTCAACAAACACCTTCAATAGGGCGGCACGGCGGCGCAGCGGTAGAGTTGTTGCCTTACAGCACCGGAGACCTGGGTTCAATCCAGACTATGGGTGCTGTCTGTACAGAGTTTGTATGTTATCCCTGTGAACTGCATTGGTTTTTCCAGGGAACTCCGGTTACCTCTCACACTCGAAAGACGTACAGATTGTTAAGTTATTTGGCTTGGTAAAATAGTAAGATTAAATGAGAACTTACCTGTTCGAAGTTTGATCTTTATTTTATGAGGAGTTACGATGAGGGATTACGTGAAGAAGCCCGCCTGGCGCTTGATCAGCATACTTCAAAGCAGCGGCATGAAAAACACAGAACCAATAGCCGGAGTAAGATAGTAAGGCCCAACATAGACTAGAACTACAGATGATCAATTATATTATGAGGGTTGGGAGCGGAGGGCACGTAATCCCTCGTCGTAACTGCTCATAAAATAAAGATCAAACTTCGAACAGGTAAGTTCTCATTTAATCTTACTATTTTAGTTCGGAGTCACGTGAGTGACTACGTGAAGATTTTAAAGCTCTGTGTTTTTTATGTCATAGATTCATTCCATGCGACACTCTGTTTAGTCAATACAGTAGTGAGTAAATAATATTTTTTAAACATTGTTTCAATTTATGTAATGTCTTTTAATCATAAAAATAACAATTTTTTTAAATAATAACCCCTCTATCCCAGGGGAAAATATTTCAACAAAAGTGATAATGATATCAAATGATAACATAAATCGATAATATAAATCGATAATATAAAACAAAGCAAGCATTTAAAGCGAACCAACACTGCGTGTCCAAATCATGGCACCATGACAACAGGTTTATCGTGGAACTTTGAAAAAGTTTCTTCTTTACACCACCCTGCGGCCTCTAAAATTTTATCGAGTGGTACATCCTGTACCTTCGCAGCGGATGCAGCTGCAGCCCTAGTGGAGTGAAACTTAAACACATCAGTGTCCACTCCTGCTAAATCCAAAACCTGTTCTAACCATCTAGAAATGGTTTGAACTGCAACTTTTGTATGTGGTTTTTTGTGCGTTATCAGTAACGCTGTCTCAGCACCTCGGAGATTTTGATTACTTCAATCAATCAATCGGTTTTATTCGTCACATTGCACACAAAGTGCAAGTGAATGAATTTGTCAGCAGTGGTACAATGATAAAGTGGTACAATGACAACTTAACTTCAATATATTTAGTTAAATGCTTAACTACCTACAATGTTTCATTGACAGGATATGCTTTAAAAATTACCTTGACTCCAGTTTTTCCTGGTCTGCTTTGTTTGGTCAGATCATAAACATAAAACACAATGTTATCTGAAGCCACATGCATGCAATCTAACCATAACAATTGCAAAGTTTGTACTCTTTGACCTTTGCAAAGACATTGAAGTAATTGGAGTCCATTGCCTAAGCAAAGTGAGAACAATGTTAACATCCCAAATTTCTGTATCACTGGGCTTGGGACGATTTTTATTAAAATTCCTTTCATGAACCGGGATATTTAATGGGTGAGACCCCATTGAATCTCGATCAGAAATGTGTCCTAAATAGGACGACATAGCTCTACGAGCACTATTAATGGCACTATAACTTAAGTGCTCATCAAAATGCAACCCAGCAAGGAACTCCAATACATTTGATATGTTCGCAGTATAATAAGACATCTTTGACTGTCTACAGAAGACTTCCCATTTATTTATATGCGACATATATTGTTTTTTAGTGCTATTTCTCCAAGCTGCAGCTATAACATCCATGGTCCTATCCGACAGTCCAAGCTCTTGCAATGGTCTAGTCAGAAGCTGCAGATTAACAAATTCATATGATCATGCAATGGATGAATTTATTTTGTCACTGGTTGTATCAACAATTGTTGCAACTAGGAATCATCATACATGGTTCAATAATCATTTTAAGCATCAACGGGAACCATGACTGTGTAGGCCAATTTGGCCCCACCAAAATGCCCTTGGCAGCGTCTTGCACTATTTTCTTGAGACATTGCCAAATCAGACAGAATGGGGGAAAGGCATAAAAGAACGTATTCCCCCAGTGTAGCGAGAAAACATCCACCGCTACTGCCCCTGGATCATGTTCCCAAGACACGTATTTGGGCAATTGGCGATTTAATCTAGATGCAAACAGATCAATGTCCGGTACTCCAACCGACTAACAATATTTTTGAAATTTTTTGGATTTAACATCCATTCTGTATTGTCTTAAAATTTTCGTGATCTTATGTCTCCCACAATATTGTCTCCCCCTGGGAGATAAATAACTGAAACCCGAATATTCTTATCAATACACCAATGCCACACCTGGTTACCCAGATGATCACATGATAATGATCTTACTCCACTCATGTGATTGATATATGCCACAGCTGTGGTATTGTCTACTTGTAATTGGACATGTAAATCCTTCATAGTAGAACAATAAGCTTTTAATCCATAAAATGCTCCCAGTAATTCCAAATAATTTATACCATATGTTTGGAGAAATACATCCTCTTGGACAGTCCATCTGCCCCCACAGCTGGTCTCATTATCCGTAGCACCCCATCCGAGAGAACTTGCATCAGCTTGCAAAATCACTGCTGGCTGCTGAACCAAATGTATTTAACAGCTTGTGGAACATTCTCAATCCATCAATACAATTCTAATAAAGCTTCCTTTGGCAATTGCATGGGCCCAACAAAATGGCCTGCTTGCTGTATTAGCTTGTGTTTTTGCCCTTTTGGGATTTTGATAATGCAGTGGACCAAATTCTACTTCAGGGAATGCTGTTAGTAACTTCCCAATAACATTATCAACTTCTCGGATGGAGGGATAAGGTTTGTTAATAAGGCACCAACATTTTTTTTTAATATCAACAATCTTGTCTATTGGTAAAGTTACTAACATGGTAACTGAATTAATCACAAACCCCAAATATTCAATAGTTTGGGATGGCTGTAACTTTAGATTTTGTTGGATGAATCAGGAAACCTAGCCTTACAAACAGGCTTGTAGTCACCGAGACTGATTTTTCAGCTGACTCCTGATTAGCATTGACAATTAAAATGTCATCTAGATAAGCCATAACGATGTGTTTTTGTGCCCTGAGCAGTGCAAATGCTGGTTTCAACAATTAGTGAACAACCTAGGAGCTGAGCTTAATCCATTAGGTAATGCTTTGCATTACCACAGCTGTCCCATCCAATTAAATTTCAATACCTGCGAATGTGATGAAGAATTGGTACTGAATAATATGCATCCTTCTGGACAAACGTATTAAAAATGTGAGGTCTAAAATGATTCTACAACCCCCATCTTTCTTTGTGTCTGGGGAAAATATTTGATACAAATTGTTGTGGATCCTCACTTGATTTCTCAAAACCTCCATTTTTACACCAATTCTTAACTTCTTTATCAATTTGAATTTTTTCAAATACAAAACACCAAATACAATTAGGCTTATTCTGTCCTGGTGGATCAATACCTTCTACAAAATCAATGGTTGATCCTATGACAGTACCTAATATAACACGGTCAGATGTTATACAGTCCCATTTATCATAAAACATTTATAGACTACCACAAATCTGAGGTTCATCCGAAGATTCTTCTGTAATAGGATACATTTTTTGTACCTCTCCAACCGGACGTGGTGGTCTCCTTCTCCCAACATATGGGTAACATTCGGCTGTGCTGGTTGGTAATATTTCCTTACCATACTCCTGCCTCGGCTTGTTCCAGCTCCAAATCAAAATCCCCTTCTTGTTTGACCGGCCCTTTCTTTGGCCAAACCGAAGGGTTTCATGAGGTCAATAGTCTTTGCCTCTTTATCAACCTCTTTATTTATTTAAACAGATTTTCTCCGAACAAATAACCAGGAGCTTGAACATTGCTTGATCTGCACAACCTGCAAATCTTGGATGTAAAATAGGCCAAATGGCAATCTCCCTCATACAATTAATCTTAAATATTGAGTTGCAGAATAATGCCAACATATCCTTCTGAACTTTGGTCATTCCACAATCTTACACTTGCTTTCCAAAAGCAGTGATCCCAGCCAAAATCATATTTCCTGCGCCTGCATCATTGATGACATTGGCGCCAAAAAGCCGAATTTACCGTAGGTACCTTCAGTGAGGTATAATAATTCTGCTGTATCAACCATAACAGCTTCTTGAAGCTGGTGAGAGACCAAATAATTTATGTTGGCCACCAGGTTTTCTTCCATGGCCTCACCACCTCCTCCAGGTATAGAAACCTTTGTGCCACATCAAACACACCTTGAACAATATTTTTGTATTGTGGTGGGTACTCATGACCGAAATCACCACCTTCAGGATCAGTCTCATGCAGCCCTGGTATTTCATTTCGGAGTCACGTGAGTGACTTCGTGAAGAACCCGCCAGCATGCATGCGCGACATATCGTCGCAACGTGTTGCTGTCGACGGCTGGTGGTGGGGTGCGCTCCCCGTCAGTCCTTCATAAGGGACCGCTAAGGTAAGTTATACTAACCTTAAGTTGGTTGGTCCTTGCTGCGAGTACTTTTTGTCTTTCAGCAAGGGCATGGACGGGAGTTCGAGAGGCCGAAAGACGTCCGTCCGGAGTCGCCGGCCACCTGTCCTGGAGCCCTCATCATCGGCTGCACCTGTGAGACAGGCCGGGAAGAAGGCGGGGAAACCGGGGAGCCCTGTTGCTGCAGGACCGGACCCGCTGACACACCGCAGCTCCGGGGAGGAGTTCGAGGAGCAGGACTACGGTGTGCCGCCGGAGCAGGCTGACCCTGCCTCGGCATTGAGGTCGCCAATGGGTCCGTTGGCGGCCTTGGGCAAGGGCTCGCGTGTGGCTGCACGGCCCTTCTCCCTCAGCCCTCAGAGAAGGGGGAGGGATGGAGCCCGGAAGCCTAACCCTTCAGGGGCAAAGGCATCACCTGCCGCCAAGCAGTGGACTGGTGCAAAGGCGGGACTGCAGTCCACTGTGAGGTCCAGTGTTGACTCCCCAACCACCGACGCCGGGACGGGTCATTTGGGTGGAGTCCCGCCACGGTCGCCGAGTCCCCCATGGATGGGGGGACGAGACCATGCGTCGGCAAGGTCCACGATGTGGGCAGCCTGCAAGCCCGCGCGGGCGTCGGGTCACCGTGCTGAGGCATTGGGTGCCGACTCCCCGCCGCGTTTGCCCTCTGTGGCGGCGGCATTAGGCTCCGCCAAAAGAAGGCGTTTGAACACACCTCCCGCGCGGGAATCGCTCAGCTTTGCTGCGGCGGCTGGCAGCGACAACTTCCGGCACTGGGTTCACCTCGACGAGGTGCGGGCCGATGAAAGGAGCCTCAGCAGTATATCAGAGCTTGAGGACTCCGACCGCCCGAGTGTTCAGGGCGAAGGGCGTATTGACTGTATGGAGCGGCTATTGGAGCTCCTTTTGCACAACCAACGACAGGAGGCATCCAGCATCAAAGGGCACAGGGAGGCTTCACCAGTTTCAACAGCCAGCCTGAGGCAGCCAGAGGAGGAGGAATTTGCAGACCCTACACCAGTTCCATCGGAGGTGCCGCCGGAAGAACTCCTTGATGTGGCGGCGAAATTTGCTGCTCCGGAGACAGCGGGACTTTCCCTCAACCCCAAACTGGCTGCCACCGTGGACTTCCTCACTAATCACCAGCTCCAGGAGGAAGTTCTCTCACAGGCCATCAACCGGCATAAAGCCCCATCCAACTGCAACTCCCTCAACGTGCCCGTGGTCAATACGCCGATCTGGGGCAACATAGGCACAGCCATCAGAACTCAGGAGATAAAGCTCCAACGGATCCTGAGGCTGCTCACGGCTGGAATCACCGCGTTTGCGCGGTCGGTGGATGGCGAAGACCTCAACCTAGAGCAGGAGGATGCTCTCGCGCTGCTATGTGCCACGCAGCACAAAATAAATGCCTTTAGAAAAAGCAACATCCGCCCCACGCTCAACCCAAAATTTGCTGGGTTGTGCAAGGCGCCTCCTCCACCACCGCCCAGACAGCTGTTCGGGGAAGACCTCCCGAAGAGGGTTAAGGAGCTGGATGACCATGCCAAAACGGTGGGACTTATGCGGTCTCAGATCGCCCCCAGGCCACCGGCCATGAAAGCGCCATTTATTCGGCCACGAGGCCCTGTCTCCAGACCGACACGGACCTACGCTCCAGCTCCACCTCGCTACCAGCAGCCCCAGCAGCCGCGGCCTTTTTTAGGGCAAGGCCCGCAGCGGCCTCCATGGAAGATGCGGACGCCGCAGCACCAGCCCAACCCAGCACCTCCACGACCCGCCAAACATGTCAGGGACTGCCGGTAACCAGGGAGGTAAGCCTGTCTGGGTTTCACGTACCTGTGTGTTTAACTTCACATGTTGGTGGGCGCCTTCGATTTTTCTTGGAGGTTGTTTTACAAAGTATTCAAGGTCATGAGATTGAATTTATTAACGGCGACATTCCTTAATCCCAGCATATGCCCAATCGGACATTTACGCTGTCTGCCGTTGAACAGGCAGCAGGCTATGCTGAGATCTTAAGGTTAGAAGAAAAAGGCGTGATAGAAAAAACTATACATGAACCAATTGAATTTGTATCAAATATATTTACCAGGCCCAAGAAGGATGGAGGATGTCGGGTTATTATTGATCTGACCCATTTGAATACTTTTGTAACATACACCCATTTCAAAATGGACACTTTCGAGACAGCCAAGTCATTGATTTCTCATGGCTGCTTTATGGCATGCATTGATTTAAAAGATGCATACTATTCTGTATCCATTCGGGAACACCATAGGAAGTTCTTAAAATTTGTCTGGATGGATCAGCTCTGGCAATACAGGGCTTTGCCAAATGGGCTTACTACAGCCCCTAGATTGTTTACTAAATTACTGAAACCCATTATGGCCAGGCTACGGAAGCAACATCATATAGTGATGGCCTATTTGGATGATATATTGATTGTTGGCAATACCCTGGAGTCGGCTGAACAGGCAGTCTCAGCCACTGTGGCAATTTTTCAGCAGATGGGGTTTATTGTCCAAGTCGAAGTTCTGCCCTTCACAGGTTATGGATTATCTGGGGTTCACGGTGGATTCCAATCGCATGAGGGCCACCATACCGACTAACAAGATTGGGGATGTCACCCAAGTATGTCAGGATTTAGCCTGCGCCAGTATACCATCAATTAGGCAAACTGCTAAGGTGATTGGCAAGATCGTAGCATTGTTTCCAGCAGCTCAATACGGGCCTTTGCATTATCAAAATTTGCGAAGAGCCAAGATCTCCGCGTCAAAACAGAATGCCGGTCATTTCGACAGATCAATGCAGCTGCCTCTTAAAGCTAAGATTGAGTTACAATGGTGGGTGGACCATATTAGTGACTCATTTAAACCCATTATTATGCCCAATCCGATGGTATACTTGCAAACCGATGCAAGCTCCTATGGCTGGGGAGCTATGGACAACTACTCTAGTTGCGGGGGCAGATGGGACACCCTTGAATCTACTATGTTGTTGTCACAAGGGATAAACTATTTGGAGATGCTTGCAGCATTTCACGGACTTCGAGCTTATTGTTCCAATCTTACTAACGCTCATGTCCATATCCAAATAGACAATACCACTGTGGTGGCATATTTAAACCATATGGGCGGTACCAGGTCAATTTCATGTGATGAATTAGCTAATACAATTTGGCTCTGGTGTATTCAAAGGAATATTTGGATTTCAGCTACCTATTTACCAGGTGAGCTCAATACTGTGGCGGACACCAGGTCACGCAAGTTTAATGACAACATCGAGTGGATGTTGCATCCTCAAATCTTCGCTAAAATTACAGCCAAATTTGGTGAACCGGATATCGACCTCTTTGCGTCACGGTTGAACCATCAGGTACCAACATACGTTTCGTGGGAACCAGATCCTGGGGCAATGGTGATGGATGCATTCTCGCTGGACTGGGGGAAATGGATTTTCTATGCATTCCCCCCGTTTTGCCTCATCAGTCGGGTATTGCGGAAAATCCAGATGGATGCTGCTAAGGGCATTCTTATTATACCCGACTGGCCTACGCAGCCATGGTATCCGGTGGTCTTTGACATGATCAGTCAGACTTGGGTCCTCTTAGAGGGTTGCCCACAATTGGTCACTAACCCCGTGTCAGGGGAGCCACATCCCTGCCATAGCTATCTGAATTTGTTGGCTTGCAGATTCTAATCCGGCCATTACTGCAGTATGGCCTATCACCCAGACCTATGGATACCATTGGAGCGTCGTGCCGGGAGTCCACCAGGCGGCGATACCTCTCCCACATCCGAAAATGGGAAGCCTACTGAGCCGCTCTCAAATCACATATGGCAATGCATCCATAGCCGACGTATTGGAATTCCTCGCGGGGTTGCACCATGATGAACACTTGAGCTACAGTGCCATCAACAGCGCCAGAAGCGCGCTGTCATTCTACCTCAATATTGAGGTAGGATCCAACAGGCTAGTGTCCAGACTCATGCGGGGTATATTCAATATGAATCCGCCTACACCACGCTATAATATCACCTGGGATGTCAGGAAAGTACTAACCCTGCTCAGGACATGGTCGCCCATGGAGGGGCTAGAGCTGGACAAACTCACCATGAAACTGGTGATGTTACTAGCACTGACTTCAGCGCAGAGGGTACAGACACTGCATAAAATCCGCATCGACAGGATGATCTCTACCCCTGCAGAAGTAGTCTTCTTTATCGATGAGCTACTAAAGCAGCATAGACCTGGGTGCACAGGGCTGCAGGTGAAGTTCCCGGCATACCCCGCAGATGCAGGGCTATGTTTAGCCGCCCATATCCGTCACTATGTCGAGGTGACGAGACACATAAGGGGAATGGAGAAATACCTGCTTGTCACTCACAAGAAACCTCACCATCGAGTGACAGTCCAGACGATATCCAGGTGGCTCAGGATCGTCTTGGGTAAGCCAGGTATCGACACTAATGTGTTCAAATCCCATTCCACCAGGGCTGCATCAACGTCGGTGGCGAGGGTCATGGAGGTGCCCATGGACCATATTCTCGCTACAGCAGGATGGGCGAATGAAGCTGTATTTCAGCGATTTTACAACAAGCCTGTTGCTGCTCCTCTACAGTTCGCGGAGGCCGTGCTGAATGCAGGTCAAGAACGTGGAGATGTCCCTGAATGAGGGGTTTTTTGCTTTGTTTATTAATAAATATTCTTCTTGTTTTTCAGTATAACCAGTTTCAGAAAATTGTTTACTCCCATCCGTCCTTGCTAGTGGTGTGTCAGCATGGACGTGGTCCAGGGCGTGCAATCACAGAAGCTTTGAAGTCTTCACGAAGTCACTCACGTGACTCCGAAATGAAATAGTAAGATTGAACGAGAACTTACCAGTTCAAAGGTTGATCTTTATTTCATGAGGAGTTGCGATGAGGGATTTTGTGCCCTCCACTCCCAACCCTCGATCATAATCAACTGGTAATTAGAGTCTCTTCAATCTTACTATGCCATGTCATTTCTGTTGTTGGTTTCTGTGATTCCACACCGCTACTTTGAAGAATGTCGCGCATGCGTGCTGGCGGGTTCTTCACGAAATCCCTCATCGCAACTCCTCATGAAATAAAGATCAACCTTCGAACTGGTAAGTTCTCGTTCAATCTTACTATTCCTGAGACATTGCTCAAGGATTTTCTCCAGCCCAATCCCAGGCTCTGGAGTTTCAAATTCCCAATTTAAACTGGCACCATATTCATGATATGGAACCCCCTCAGGGGCTGCCTGGGAATATTCTGGGTTTTTAGACCCTTGGTTGATTATTGTTTGGGGTATTTTCCCCACTTGTCCACCCCGGGACGCACGTTTTACCCGTGATTTTTTAACTTTCTCCATTTTATTTTTAAACTCCTCCTGGTTTACCCACCAGCCTACGGTGTTTTAAAAACGCCCTGGAAGTAAAAATAATTTACTTACCCGCGGGCCGTTTCCTTACCGCTGTGTTGGAGCTGCGCTCTGCAGCTCTTTCCCTACCGACAACGTCGACGTAATGCCGATCAAGCGCCAGGCGGGCTTCTTCACGTAGTCACTCACGTGACTCAGAAGTAAAATTGTAAATTGCCCCAGTGTATGTTCGGTAGTGTTAATGTGAGGGGATCGCTGGCTGTCACAGGCGTGGTGAGCCGAAGGGCCTGTGTCCGCACTGATCTCTATACTAAACTAAACTAAACTAAAATAAACGAAACTGAACTAAACCCTTCCAAATCCTCTTCTCCCCCTTTCGCAGTATCCCAGATTTTGTACAGCTCAGATATCATTTGGGGAGGCTAATCTCTTAGCAATGACTCGCTCATTTTGCACTGGATAGCAGGACCATGAGCGAGGCATTAAGGCTTTGCATCGACTGACTGCTATGGCTGTGGCATCTTAGACTACTGAAGATTGCAAACCATACTTGGTTTGAAACTAAGTACGACCCGCGTGAAGAGGTGTTGCTAGAAAAGTGATCCCAAGTTTAAATCAGATGAAGCCAAACTAGTTTTACATCTGGCTTGGCAGTCTGTGCGGCCTGTAGAATATAGACACAAGGAACTGCAGATGCTGCTTACAAAAATAGACACTAAAGTGCTGGAGTAACTCAGCGGGCCAGGCAGCATCTCTGGAGAATATGGATAGGTGACGTTTCAGATCAGAATCCTTCTTCAGACTGATTGGTGGGGGGTGGGTGGAGAAAGCTGGAAGAGCAGAGAGGCAGGACAAAGGCCGACTAAAAGGTTGATAGATACAAAATGCTGGAGTAACTCAGCTGGTCAGACAGCATCTCTGGAGAAAAGGAATATGTGACTTTTCAGGTGGAGACCCTTCTTCAGACTCTCGACCTGAAATGTCACACATTCCTTTTTCCCAGAGAGGCTGTCTGACCCGTTGAGTTACACCAGCATTTTGTGTCTATCTTTAGTTTAAACCAGCATTTGCTGTTCCTTCCTACACAGATAAAGTTTTATACAGGCGAGGGGGGTTTTGAGAGGCTGATGGTGGACAAAGGCCAGAGATGAAAAGACAGCAGGTGTGAGACAAAATCATTGAAGAGTTGCAAATTGTGAAGCTAGAGGAGGGAATGTACAGTCGGTGGAAGGGGAGGCAAGGGGGAGAAATCGGTGCAAATCCAGATGGGGCACGGGGAGGGGGGAAGAGAGGGATGCAAAGGAAGGTAGGAGGGGGTTCAGGAAAGAAGGGAGAGGAGGAGGGTTTTGTAGTTTAAAAAATGTAGAATTCTATGTTCATACCATTTTGTTGTAAGCCACCCAAACCGAATATGAGGTGCTGTTCCTGCAGTTTAGAATATCTTGATGCCATGGGAAAAAAAGAATGATCAGAAAGGCGAGGGGCACAGTAAGAGATCCTTGCTTCTCAACCAGCACCAGTTTACAGATTGATTGAAAGATACAGCATTGAGACAGGCCCTTCGGCCCACCGAGTCCACTCCAACCATCGATCACCCATTCACACTCGTTCTATTTTATCCAACTTTCGCATCCACTCCCTACACACTAGTAGTGGCAATTTACTAAGGCCAATCAACCTACAAGTCTTTGGGATATGAGAGAAAAATAGAGTGCCCGGGGGGGGGGGGGGGGGGGGGGGGGGGTGGGGGTGAAACCCACACAGTCATAGGCAGAGTGTGCAAACTCCACACAGAAAGCACCCGAGGTCAGGATTGAACCCAGGTCTCCGGCGCTGTGAGACAGCGCCGCTGTCCCGCCCTTGTATGTGGTATGAACTGACAGATTGGTCTTCTTTGTGCCATATTCAGACAGTTTTGCATTGTAGATGGAAGGGATGGAATGAAACTTGTCTCAACATATTTTTCACAGACTCGTAACAGATACAGTATGTGACCACAGTCAACAGCAGAATATCCTGCCTTCAGTCCCATTACAATCTAGGAAGTCATAATCTGTCTGTTCTTTAAGTGATTTAAAAAGCCTTTGCATTATGGAATGTCGGAGTGAGAATTGAGAGCATGAAGCTGCTCTGGTATTTGGTTAGATCATGGCTGGTCTGTATCACTATTCCCTCAACCTGTTTTGGTTCTTCACCCTCAATACCCTTTCCTAGCAAAAATATATCAATCTTTAAAAGGATTTTTAATATTAGCTTGTAATAGAGAATTAGAAATCAAACAAATTCCAGATGCTGGAATTGGAAAAACATAGAAACATAGAAACATAGAAATTAGGTGCAGGAGTAGGCCATTCGGCCCTTCGAGCCTGCACCGCCATTCAATATGATCATGGCTGATCATCCAACTCAGTATCCCGTACCTGCCTTCTCTCCATACCCTCTGATCCCCTTAGCCACAAGGGCCACATCTAACTCCCTCTTAAAAAAAAGAACAGAAAATGCAGGAAACACTCAGTAGGTCAGGCAGCACTTATGCAAAAATAAACAGCTGATCTTTCAGGTTAAAGGCCCTTCATCTGAAGAGAGAAAACCCTCTCATATTTTTCTCTTCTCTCTCTTTCTCAGTTTTGAGAAAAGGGGTTTTGACCTGAAAGAGAAACTATTACATGAGAGAGTGAAGATAATGGAATCTTAAATAAACTGCAAAGGAGGAACTCAGTAGTTCTGGCAACATCTAGAGAGGTAATGGACAGACAATAGTTTGGGTTGGAACTCTTCTTCAAACTCAAGGTCAATTGTTCCACATTTGATAAAATATCAAAAAAAATGAAGGCCGGCCCAGTGGCATATCTGGTAGAGTTACTGCCTCACAGCACCAGATACATAGGTCCGATCCTGACCTCGGGTGCTGATGTTTTCACCTTCTACCTGTGACTGCATGGGTTTCCTTTGGGTGCTCCAGTTTCTTCTCACCAAAGTTTGTGGGTTAATTGATCGCTATATATTTCTCCTAGTGTGCATGGAGTGGACGGGAAATTGGGATAATATAGAACGAATTAAAAAAATGAAAAAATAAAAAATAAATAAAATTAAAAATAAAAAAAGAACGAATGCAAACGGGTGATCAGTGATTGGTGTGGTCTCTGTGGGTCAAAGGCTCTGTTTCCATGCAGTATCTCTAAACTAAACTAAACTAAACTAAACTAAACTTGGAGATCTTAAAACTATGTTTCATTGGACTTTACTGGACTTTATCTTGCAGTAAATGTTGTACCCTTTATCCTGTACCTTTCCACTGTGGACATCTTAATTGGAAGCATGTATAGTCTTTTCTTTGACTAGATAGCACAAAACAAAAAGATTTTCACTGTACCTCGGTATACATGGCAATGATAACAAGCTAACCTAAACTAAACTAAACTAAACTAAACTGAATTGAACCGAAATAAATAACTCAACTCTTCCGTCAATAACACAGCAGAGTGGCCATTTAATGAAGTTGCTGCAAGAAGGACAAGACCTTGAAGACATATGAACACCAGCACATGTAAGTGCCTGTATCCCTGTCTCTCCATCTTAGTTGGGGTTTGGGTCCTGTTATAACTATAACTATGGGAGTACCTTTATTGAGATGACTACAGCAATTTGAGACAGTGGCTCAGCATTTTACTTCGGAGTCACGTGAGTGACTACGTGAAGAACCCCGTACAGCCGTTCGTGCGTCATTGCATCAGACGTTTTTCGTGCAGACAGCTGTGGAGCAGCGCAGCTCCTCCATGGTAAGTCTAAAAAAGTTGCAGGTAAGTGCTATTTTTCTTACCTGTTCTAGGTCTCTGCAGGAACCTCCGGGGTTTCTGCAGTGGATGTTCGCGATAGCCGACAAGGGAACCAGCCGAGGGCTTTGGGGGGGGAAACCCTGGTCCGACCGCGGAAGCGGAGAGCTGGGAAAGTCGGGTTCGCGATCGGAGTCACTGATAACGCGGTCAGTGACTCCACAGGTTGGGTTCCCGGGTAGGGGAAACCCGAGAATAGTGCGGTTTTAGACCGCAGTAGTCCCTAGGGGATGGGGCTTAACGGACCTGAACGGTCTGCCTGGGTTCCCGGTGGAGGGGAAACCCGAGGATAAGTGCGGTTTTAGACCGCAGTAGTCCCCAGGGGATGGGGCTTAGCGGACCTGAACGGTCAGCCTGGGTTCCCGGGGAGGGGAAACCCAAGCATATGCGGTTCTAGACCGCAGTAGTCCCCAGCACATGGGGTTAAAACTAACCTAAACGGTTAAGCTGGGTTCCCGGTGCAGGGGAAACCCAGGTATATGTGTGGTTCCCAGACCACAGTAGTCCCTAGGTAATGGGGTTAATTCACATAAATCATTAGCCTGCGTGCCATGAGGGTACCGTGAGTATCTATTTATATATATATATTATATTTATATGGATTCCTGGTGAGGGGAAATTCACCTATGGGGTTCTCAAGCTACAGTAATCCCCAGGATATGGGGACAACTGACAAAATAGTCAGTACAATTGGGAAAGTTGGGAGATTTCACCTCTAGGAATTAATTTAGAGAGCAGCACTTTTGGGTAGGGCTGCTTCATGGGAATGTCAAGTTATGGCAGTGCCAGCCTATGGGAAAGGCTGTGTCAGCAGTACCTTTGTTTAGGACTGCTAATGGGGATGCCAAGCTATGGTAGGCTCGCCTGATGGAGAGGCTGTGCCAGCAGTACCTTTGCTCAGGACTGCTCATGGGGATGCCAAGCTATGGCAGGCTAGCCTATTGGAGAGGCTGTGCCAGCAGCACCTTTGCTCAGGGCTGCTCATGGGGATACCAAACTATGGCAGGCTAGCCTATTGCAGAGGCGGTGCCAGCAGTACCTTTGCTCAGGACTGCTCTAAGGGAATGCCAAGTTATGGTAGGCTAGCCTATTGGAGAGGTTATGCCAGCAGCACCTTTGCTCAGGGCTGCTTGATGAGAATGCCAAATCTATGGCAAATACTGGGCTATGGGAAAGTCCGGGCCAGCAGCTACTTTGTTCAGGGCTGCTTCATGGGCACTAGGGGTACCTTGTTAGGGCTGCTTTATGGGGATAGCAGTTTAGTAGGGTATTCCCATTCACAGTGATCATGGGGGATGAGGAGGCATTGTTAGGATAAGGCAATATAACAGAATGATGACAAAAGTATTCAAAGAAAACTATACACAGTTTAAACGTGCTTGTGCTAAAATCCGCTGTCTAGTCTCAAACTATATTTGAGAAATTGGGCTCCTCTATCCAGTTAGATTAAGTCCTATCAAATAGATTTGTAGGATGTTGGGATTAGCTTTTAGGTATTCAATTGGCCATGATGCCGGCCTGGGCAACAGATTGCAGTCAATAAGACTTTGGTAACAGTTGTTGGTATAAAACAGTTCTAGTCGTTGGACTAATTGTTAAGTGCATAGATGCAATTCAGGTGTGTAAGTAGTGCAACAATTATTTTGTTAAATGGTTGATTAGTAAGTGCCATCTAGGTCATTGTTAACACCAGCTGAAATTAATAATGTCACGATGATGGACAAACAGTGTTCATTACTGCTCTAGTAGTTGTTAGGTAAACCTTTTATTCTATTGCAAATTGGTGCTAATGGCCTAAATGGGAAATGGTGTCAGCAGAGCTGTGTAGCAGGCCTGCTTTATGGCTCCCTCATGTAAGAGGTGAGCATGTGGGATTGGTATAGTTTAACGCCGAGTCTGAGGGTATAGCCATAGAGCATGCCCAAGAGATCGGGGCATGTGCCAGAGGTCTATGCCTGACAAGAAAGTTACCATCCCAAACACAATATGCAGTGAACACCGCTCTCAGGGGGACATTACATTTGGCTGCCGAATCCTCTATTCAGGTAAGACTTTTCCATAGGTGTAACCTGGAGGGTGAAGCACAAGCTATTGGAACAAGCAAGGTTTCATAGTTCTGGCAGCAATGCATCCCATGTCTTTTTTGGCAGTAGCGGTTCACTGAAGTTGCTGGCAGCATGAAAGCTGGCCAGAGGTTCCATGCACTGGACTTGTGCTACTCTACAATTAAGGGACCACTTGCAGTTTGGTAAGGTGTATACTTAGTTATACAGTACAAATGATTGAGACATTATCAGCTACTTTGAACGGTAAATGTAAAATGTACAATATTGGGTTTCAAGCAGGTTAGAATTGCACAGGTTCAGTATAAGGACCAAGATTGTCTTGTTAGACTGGCTCGGAAATCGGGCCACAGTTGCTATTTAAGGTAGTTACCAAGTAGCTGAAAGATCATCTCGAGTTTGGAGATGGAACAGATTTGCATGACTTGCCCAAAAAGTTCTGTTATTAGTATCAACTATTTATAGACTCTACGGGCATTGTATGGGCTATAGAGTGATTGGACAAATAAGCATATTGTCATGCTCATGTTCAGGTTGATGCATTGTGATGATGGCATATGTTAGTCACGAGGGTGCAATCGGTTAAAGAATCACTGGAATGGTTACATAATTTTGTTGCCACAGGAGAATCATCAAGTGTGGGTAATGGCAACACAGAGTTGGTGTTGAATCGCACTGTATTATGAAATTCTGGTTCAATGGAACACCTAATATGAATATATGTGTATACATATGTATGTTGGTTTCATGTTTATTTCACTGGTTGCAAAATAGTTGGCATAGCAGTGGCAAAAGATACATTCTCGCCAAAAAGGAGCAGGTGGGTCTTTTATGGCTACCTCCATTTTGTCTCATCACTCGAGGTTTCAAATAAAGTCATTAAGAGGCTTTAAGTTCTTATTGTGTGATTATGCAAATTGATTCCCGATTTGTTGCAAATAATTATATAACCTTATTGGTTATTTTAAACTTGAATTTGCTTGTTCAGCCTGAGGCTTCGGAAATCAGATGTTTCATGATAAACTCAAATTTATGTTCTGCAGGTCTAACAAACTGTCCTAAGGTTTGGGTTGTTACATCTATCCTTCTATGTGTTCAAAGAGTTTGCATAGCACCAAACGGCTATATTTTCTTTTCCAGGAGATGAAAGAGTTTGTTATGCTAATGTTCCATGAAAAATGGTATTGATTGCTAATGTTTCGAGTTCATGCTAAATGATTGTCTGTTAATTATAGAGTAATACGGCCATTAATTGGCTCAATGAGCTTCCTCATTGAATTGGCTGTAACGAACAAGACTCGCTGTCGGGTCCACACCGGTTATCAAGGGGTAGGATAGTTTCAACATAGGTCCCAGGACCAGTATAATGCCATATGCGATGTTGATATCTGTGAACACTATTTCACCAGGAGGCAGCAACTATATCCTTAAATTTGGCTGGAGTTTATTAGGTAGTTATCCTTCTGGCACTGGTTTAGTGCAGCAGGTTGTCGCAAAATAATTGTGATGGTACAGGATGATAATGTCTGTAAATTATAATATATAATATGTTATAAATACTTGAGCAGACCAGAAGGGGGTCAGGTCTCAAAATAGTCACAGGCATACCAGGGGACCTTTGATAAGGTAAGCACACATGTATACAACAATATGTCAAGGTCATCAGGAGCCTTGGAGTTCTGAACTAGCAATGTTGTTAGTCACAAAGAATTTGGGAGAACGTATTGTTCATGGCATTCCAGATGAGGAAAACGGAGTTGTGTTATGCACTAATGGATTCTGTTTCCAGATCTCATTCCACCAGGGCTGCTACAACATCAGCAGCAAGGGTATTTATGTTCCGCTGGGTCGCATTGTTGCGGCTGGAGTATGGTCCATCGAATGAATCTCCACACATCTGTAATGACCCATTGGTGAACCAGGAGTATTGTTAACTCTATTTATGTTCTGGTTATATGTTCCATCTGGGTAAGAGATGGAAATATTATTGTTTCATTTAAACAGCATCGGCATGTTTTACATCTATGTTATGACTGTATGCATTATGAATGTTTTCCCTTCATTTGTCAATGAAGCAGCTGTGGTTGTGTATCCTCGTTTCACACGGCATGAAATCACAGAGCTTTGAAGTCTTCACGTAGTCACTCACGTGACTCCGAAGTAAAATAGTAAGATTAAACGAGAACTTACCAGTTTGAAGTTTGATCTTTATTTTATGAGGAGTCGAGTTGAGGGACTACGTGCCCTCCGCTCCCAGCCCTCATAGATTTCATCTGGTAGTTCTAGTCTTTATCTTACACTATACTTCGGTTTGCTGTGATTTCACACCGTTGCTTTGAAGATTGACGCACGAACGGCTGTACGGGGTTCTTCACGTAGTCCCTCAACTCGACTCCTCATAAAATAAAGATCAAACTTCAAACTGGTAAGTTCTCGTTTAATCTTACTATTATAAAATGCAGCCTTTGCCAGCAATGTCCATGGACTGAAAAATAAAGAAATAAAAGTTAAAATACAATGGAAGATCAAATGTTCATTTTAAATTGGCTTGTCAGATTTTATTAACATTATCAGGAAGGAATGCAGAGAAAACCAGTTTTGTTGAAGTTCGAACATAGGCTCAAGTCAGCCAGGAATGACTCAGTCCCAGTTCCCAATATCCACAACAACAATGCATAGCTACACTGGGTAAACACAGCAGACTCCCCTTTCTGAAGGACATTGGTGGAGAAGATGCATTCTTTATTACAGTATGGTAGATTAATGGACATGATTACTGATAGCAATGTAGCACCTCTAGCATGTTCTATTGGTAAAGCAAGATGGTTGTCCTGACCCGAAGCGACACCCATCCTTTTTCTTCAGAGATGCTGCCTGACCCGCTGAGTTACTCCAGCGCCTTGTGTCTATCTTTGGTATATATATATATCGTTTGTACACATGGTTGTAACAGTGGGTACACAAAAGGCTGGAGAAACTCAGCGGGTGCAGCAGCATCTAAGGAGCAAAGGAGATAGGCGACGTTTCGGGTTGAGACCCTGAAGAAGGGTCTCGACCCGAAACGTCGCCTATCTCCTTCGCTCCTTAGATGCTGCTGCACCCGCTGAGTTTCTCCAGCCTTTTGTGTACCCTCGATTCTCCAGCATCTGCAGTTCCTTCTTTAACACTGGTTGTAACAGTGCTTGTCCAACAAGTGTTTTGGTTGTCGATTCACTGCTTCAGAAGCACTAGAGCAACTGAAAGCATGAAACTTGGATTGAGACTAGGAAAGAGTCAGAGCAGACAGGATGGCAGTTCAAGGCCTGTCTTTAGCTTGGATTGATGATCATATAAGTGGGCGTAAATGCGTGGCATAGTCATGCAGCAGGTGATGTTGCTGTCTTACAGTTCTAGTGACCTCGGTTCAATCCTGACCTCTTGGTCATTCTGTGTGGAGTTCTCTCTGAGGGGTTCTTCCAAATAGTCTAGTTGGCTCCCAGACATTAATTGGCCTGAGTGCAGCCCTAGTGCGGTTCAGTGGTATGCAAATTAAAGGGGAATTGAAGGGTATTTGAGAAAGAATAGGTTACAGGGGAATGGGATTGTTTGGATTGCTATGGGAGCAGTTATGAACTTGCTGGGCCAAATGACCTCCTCTTTTTTTAATGAGTAAATAAGACGATGTAGGATAATGGTTATTGTGAATTTTGGGAACTTGAACTGGGCCAAGACTTGGGCCATTATCGAGGCAGGTCATGACTGACTGGATGGTTGTTATGGAAGATTAATGGGTTGGAGCCTGGGATGATAGAAATGTGTTTGTTAGAAACTGGTGGCTGGGTGCCCAGCATAGAGAATAGGGTGAGGGCCTGGATTGATTAGAGGACAGGGGCCTGGACATATCATTATGGGAGATTGGGGCATGGTTTCCTCCACAGCCTCATATTACAAAAGCTTTCCATTGTACCTCAGCACATGTGACAATAAACTAAACTGAAATGAACTGCACTGTCCTGGTGTCAATCGCAATGGAAGAAGGGCAAGGCTCCGACACGAAACGTCACATATTCTATTTTTCTCCAGAGATGCTGCCTGACCCGCTGAGTTATTCCAGCATTTTGTGTCTATATAAGCACTTGAATGATATGAGCGAGAATGAAATTTATCTCAGTTCAAACACACAGCTGAGCAGGGAGTGCCCACCGCTGATTTGCTCCAGGCTATATCTGGGCTGGCTGCCTCCTCAATGTTCCAGGGAACTTTGCACAAATATGTTGTACTCTGAGATATCCATGTTGGAAGTTGAAGTGTGATTCCCACTCTGGAATGTCAAATTGATTAAAATTTCAGATTTCAAACATCTACAATTAAAAAAAAAAAAATTGTTTTAGGAAGATGCGAAAAAAATAACGTTCAAGTGCAGCTCCTTAAGAATAAAACAAAACAGACGTTTGGAAGGGGTGCGTCTGCACTTTGAGAGAAATCTATTGGTGGTTTCTTATTTCTGATAACTCCTCGATTTCTCAAATACTTATTTATCTCCACCTTACATATATCTAGCCATCTCGGTTCCACCACACCCAGAGTTTCACTATGAAAGAAGGCATTCATATGTACTGGCTACCTACATTGTAGCTATGTGTCCTTGCTCATGACTCTTCCACTACTATTCACGGCATTGTGCCCAGTTTCCAGCTGTAACCCCCTTTATAGCTTTATGATTGTGTAGCCAGACACTGCTCCAATGTCAACTTTAAACTTCCCGATGATACCACTGCTGGCTATAGAATAGGTAACACCCAGTCAAAGTACAGGGAAAGCTTCTCATTGTACCTCAGTACACTTGACAATAATAATAATAAACTAAACTGAAACCAAAGTAAACTGAATGGATACAATCTTGGTCTCCGTATTCTGAAGACCAGAGCGCTGATTGTTGACTTCAGGAAGGGAAAGCCAGAGGTTATCATACATCTGTTTTCGTTGGTGGGATGACGGAAAAGAGAGTTCAACATCTTGGGGGTGCAAATCACCGATGCTCTGACCTGGGCCCGGCACATTGATTCAATTACAAAGAAAGCTCTTCAATACCTCTACTTCCTTATAAGTTTGAGGAGTTGCCTGAATTGTGTTTTGGTCACCATGTGGTAGAAAATGTGTTTTCAAGCTGGAAAGGGTACAGAGAAGATTTACCTGGATGTTGCCAGCACTCAAGGGCCTGAGCTGTAGGGAGAGGTTGAGCAGGCTAGGACTCTATTCCTTGGAGCACAGGAAGATGAGGAGTGATCTTATAGAGGTGTATAAAATCATGAGAGGAATAGAATGGGTATGTGAACAGAGTCTCTTGGCCAGAGTAGGGGAATATCAAGAGCCATAGGTTTAAGGTGGGGGGAGATGTATTAGGAACTTGAGGGGTAACTTTTTCACACAAAAGGTGGTGGGTGTATGGAACAAGCTACCAGAGGAGGTAGTTGAGGCAGGTACTGTTGCAACATTTAAGATACATTTGGACAGGTACATGGATAGGACAAGTTTAAAAGGATATGGGCCAAAAGCAGGCAGGTGGGACTAGTGTAGATGGGGCATGTTGGTCGGTGTGACCAAGTTGGGCTGAAGTGTATGATTCCACACTGTACAGCTCTATGACTATGATTCTAGTTTTGGCACAGTGCCAAATGCTCTACTTAACTTATACCCGTGCATGGTGGACACTAAACTGACTGGGTGCATCATGGCTTGGTTTGGAAATTCATACGCTCAAGAATCAAAGAGGTTTCAGAAAGAGGTGGATATTGCCTGGTCATTTACAGCTATATCAACCTCCTCACCATCAAAGGGATCTTCAGGGAGTGCTGCCTCAAGAAAGAAGATACTATCATCAAGACCCACATCACACTGGCTACGCTCTCTTTTTTGGAAGACAGTACAGGAGACAGAGAATCATTACCTCCAGGTTCAAGAACTGCTTCTTCCAATCAAGCTTCAAGTTCTTGAACCATCTTGCACAATCCAAGCCACAACTCAATCCCAACTTCTATGCACTTTGCATTATTATTGTTGCTCTACCTACTTTGATTTTGCACTATCATGGTCTAATTTACTTTCAATAACTGATCATTTATTGTATATTTTATTATTGTTATCTAGTTTAGTTTATATATACAGCATGGAAACAGGCCCTGTGGCCCTCCGAGTTCGCGCCAACAAGCGATCACCCCATACACTAACACTATCCTGCTCACTTGGGATAATTTACAATTTTTTGTTACCAAAGCATAGTAACCTACCAACATTTATGTCTTTGGTGTGTCGAAGGAAATCGATGCACTCGGTTAAAACCCATGCGGTCACAAGGAGATTGTACAAACTCCATACAGACAGCACACATAGTCATGGTCGAACCCAGGTATCTGGCGCTGTAAAACAGTAACTCTACCACTGTTCCACCATGCTGCTGTGTTGTTTTATCTGATGTGCTTCTAAAGTTGATGCAAGATTAACATTGTTTAGTTCATATCAGTGCCCACATCAAATAATTTGTCTCGATGTTTCAAAACAATCTAGTTTTCCTATAAAGAACACTAGATGGTTTGGGTTTGTATTTTTTGGTGTATAGAGGAAGGAGGGGTGAAGATAGACACAAAATGCTGGAGTAACTCAGTGGGACAGGCAGCATCTCTGGACAGAAAGAATGCGTGACATTTCGGTCGAGACCCTTCTTCAGACTGAGAGTCAGGGGAGAGGAAAACACAGAGATATGGAAGGGTAAGGTGTGAAACCAAAGGGGACGAAGTTCAACAAAAACGTAGAATAGATCATTGTTAGCCAGGGGACGATGACAGCGAGGCATAAAAAGACAAAATGTAATCAGAGGACAGTCAGACTGGTCAGAGAACTAGGATGGGGAGAGATGGAGAGAGAGGGAAAGCAAGGGTTACTTGAAGTTAGAGAAATCAATATTATACCGCTGGGTTGTAAGCTGCCCAAACGAGGAGTGAGCTTATTCAAACATAGAAGTTGTTAAAGAGGCTTGATAGTGTAGATGTTGAGAAGGTTCCACTGATGGGAGGATCGTGAACAAGGAGATATAGCTACAAAATAAGCAGCCACTTGAGTAGAAACATCTTCCATTAGAGGGTAGTGAATCTTTGAGGGGGGTGGGATGTGGTGGATCCTAGATCATTCGATATACATAAGGTGGAGACTGATATAAGTATTTGAAAGAGCAAGGATTTCAAGGTTATGAGGAACTGTATAAAAGTGAGCTGAAGAGAGCATAGATCAGCCGTGATCAAATTAAATGGCGGGGCTGGTCTGAGTGGCCTGAAGGTTACTCCTGCTCCTATGTTCGTATGTTTTTGTGTTTTGTCACACACATTCCGTTTCATTGTAAATACATTTTCAATTCAATCGCTGAGAATTAGTTGCTAAACAACTTAATTTCCAGTCTACTAGCTTTTCATTCTGGAGATGTTTATTCAATTTAATTTAAATTCCCAATATGTTATATGTGATGGTCTGGGCTGCGTCCACAATTGCAGAGAATCGCGAACGCAATGCAGACCATCACACAAACCAACGTCTCTTGCATTCAAACCATTTACACTTCATGCTGCTTCGGCTAGGCCACCAGCATAATCAAGAACGAGTCTCACCCCAGAAACTTGCTTTCTTCTCACTCCCAACAGGCAAGAGGTACAGATGCATGAAAACGCACACCACAAGCTTTATAGATAGTTTATTCCCAGCTCTACCAAGTGACTGAACCATTCTATCAAAACTGGAGAGTGGCCCTGAGCTACTATCTACCTCATTGGAGACCCCCAGACTGTTTTTAATTGGACTTTACTGGACCTGATCTTTCACTAAACCTTATTCCCATACCATGTATCTATCTGCATATTGTGGACAGCTCGATTGCAATCATAAATAGTCTTTCCACTGGTTAACACGCAACAAAACTTTTCACTATACCTATATATACCTATATATAATGTGGGCAAGGGTGGCACTGTGGCACAGCGGTAGAGTTGCTGCCTTAGAGTGCTTGCAGCGCCAGAGACCCGGGTTGAGTCCTGACTACGGGTGCTGTCTGAACAGATTTTGTATGTTCACCCTGTGACAGGCTGTGGTTTCTCCGAGACCTTCAGTTTCCTCCCACACCTCAAATGCGTACGGTTTGTAGGTTAATTGACTTGGGTTTGTATGCTTGGTATAAGTGTAAATTGCCCCTTGTGTATGTAGGCTTTTGTTAATGTGTGGGGATCACTGGTCGGTGCGGACTCGGTGGGCTGAAGGCCCGTGTATGTCTACACTAAACTAAACTAAACCTCGGTGCAGGTGACAATAAACTCAACTTAAACTCAAACTAAAGCTAAAGACAGTTAGACCTTTTTCCAAAATGGAAAAATCAAATACTGGAGGGCACAACTTTAAGGTGAGAGGAGCCAGATTTAAAGGAGATGTAAGGGGCACGTTTTTATAGAAGGTGGTGAGTGCCTGGAATGCGTTTCTGGGGGATAGTGATTGACGTAGATAATATTGCAGCATTTTAGAGGCTTTTGAATAGGCACATAGATGTGCTGGGCATGGAAGGATATGGATTGTGTGCAGGCAGATAGGAAATGGTCTTGCAATTGAACATAGAACATTCAGCACAGACAATGTGGGCTGAAAGGCCTACTCATGCTGTACTGTTCTATGTGCTATGCTCTAGACCCCCAAATCTCTATTGAATCATCACACAGTCTGAACGCAATGGAATGCATTAGATTCTGTTGAATTCTAGATGTAATGACTATTCTTTTCCCTGCAATGCATGATGACCCGTACTATCCGTAACCCAGGATGTCAATAGCCTACAAAGGGTTAGAAAATGATATGAGCTGTTATTGTGCATTTCATACTAAATATTAATTCTCAGAATATCAGCCGGAATAATGCTGCAAAAACAAGAAAATTCAAAGTATGTTGAGGTATAACACAAAAGACCAAAGATTAAAGGAATTTTCTGCTTGTGATTTTTTTCTTCTTGACTATTTAAATGATAGTGTTAATGGCGGAAGAAATGAGATATGCATCAGCTGTGGTTTGGAAGAAGATTCTTACAGTACGGAGGAATTTTTAAATGCATTAATCAGCCTTGTAAATGGATATCCTGCCACAAAGCTTCTTTCCTCGAAGTAGCTACAAGGCATCATATTTCCGCTCTCATGCCCACAACACCCAGTCTTTATTAGTCCACGATTACAAGCTTTTCTTCTTCCAAAATCGCAATGACTTTTTTTGGGGTATTTGGGTTTCTTCAATGTCGAAAGCAGCATTGGCTTCTGCTACACTGTTTACATGTAGCAACACAGCTTCCATTTCCTGTCAGCCCCATCATATATCTCGAAGCAAGGAGTTTGGGGCCCAATTACAGCCTGATATCTAATCAATACACAGCTTATTCCTATAGCAGGAAGTAAAGGAGTAGGCCCTTGGGAAACAGGGTTCAAATTACTCGACTGTCAATTCAAGATAGCAACTAATGATAGTAAGATACATCTACAAGGGGGATGGGCAGTCCAGCTGTCTCACAGAGCACTTAATCCCAGAACAACTTCCACCTCAATATTGCTTCTGTGTTCTAAGCCACTCTGACATTTTACTTAAGAGCAAGTGTGTGTTCTTCACAACATATAACGCCATGCTGTTTAAAATAGTTTAGTTTAGTTTATTATTGTCAGGTGTATTGAGGTACAGTGCAAAGCTTTTGTGTGCGTGCTATCCAGTCAAAGAAAATACTATACGTGAATACAATCAAGCCGTCCACAGTGCATGGACAAAGGAGAAAGGGCCCAACATTTAGTGCTAGATATAACATCAGTGTCCGATTAAAGATAATTCAAAGGTCTCCAATGAGGTAGTCAGGACGTTAGGACCACACTTTATCATTCACATGGGGAATTTTGCTCTCTGTATGAATAAGGATATAGTCTTTTTGTGCTAAAACAAAATTGCAAAAATAAAATTATCGATTGTTTATACGTTTATGCTTCAGAAGTGAATATGGTTCCATCAAGGTACATATGTAGTGCTGAGACTTCCTCACCTCCAGGTTATGAATTTCACCTCTTTTAAACATTTCAAGACCCACTCCAGAGATCAGTTCAGGCAATTCAGACTGAAACTTCATTCTAACACAGCGCTTTTGAAAGTGCCATTTTTGGATCAGAAAAGTTAAAGTAAGGAGCAATATCTCCTCTCTGAGTCAAGCCAAAGGCGGGTGCAGTAACGCAATTGGTAGAGCTGATGCCTCACAGCACCGGAGACCCAGGTTCTATCCCGCCCGCGGGTGCTGTCTATGTGGAGTTTACATGTTCTCCCTGTGTCTCCGTGGGTTTCCTCTGAGTCTTCCCACATCCCAAAGACATGAGCTTTTGTCAGTTAATTTGCCTCTGTAAAATTAGCCTAGGGAATAGATGAGAAGGTGGGATAGCACGGAACGGGTGATCGATGGCCGGCGTGGACCTGGTGGGCCAAAGAGTCTGTTTCCATGCTGTATCCATAAACTAGACAAAAATAAACGAATCATAAAATATCTGCTGTTTATTCTGAAGAAAAGCAGCAGAGTTTTCTCCAATGCCATGGCCTAGATTTATCAGTCATTAAAAAAGAGGAACATCTGGCTAATAAGAAGGAACTGCAGTTGCGACTTTATGCTGAAGATAGACACAACATGCTGGAGTAACTCAGTGGGTCAGGCAGCATCTCTGGAGAAAATGAATAGGTGACTTTTCGGCTTGGAACACATCTTCAGACTGAAATATAGTCTATCTTTCAGTCTGTCTTTCAGTCTGAAGAAGGGTCCCAACCTGAAACGTCACCTATTCCTTTTAGAATCATAGTCATACAGAATGGTAACAGGTCCTTCGGCAAACTTGCCCGCACCAGCCAACATGTCCCAGCTACACCTGCCTGTATTTCCCTCCAAACCACATCCCTCCAAACCTGTCCCATCCATGTACCTGTCCAACTGTTTCTTAAGTGTTGCGATAGTCCCTACCTCAACTACCTCCTCTGGCAGCTCGTTCCATACACCCACCACCCTTTTCCCCAAAGATGCTGCCTGACCTGCTGAGTTATTCAAGTATTTTGTGTCTATCTTCATTCTCTTGAGTAGCTGACCATTCTTTCATGGTTGACTCTGGGATCTTGTTCTGTATGAATTGGCTGCTCAACTACTACCATATAGCAGTGCCTGCATTTTAATGGAGGACTTCACTGTTAAGACACTTTGAGATGTCCTAGATTGCAAATGACACTCTCAGTATTCTCTTTAGGTTTTAGTCGGTAGCTTTGCTCTCCCTATTCCTTTTGACATTCTCATCTATGAATATAATTTATGCATCAGGAAAGTCGAGAGCAAAACAAAATACACAAGAAGAAAATCTGGTGCACAATATGAAAGCATTATGTTAATATTGTAACTCAGCGGGACAGGCAGCATCTCGTGAGAGAAGGAGTGGGTGACATTTTGGGTCGTGACCCTTGTTCGGTCCTCTCGAGACCGAGACTTCGAGACCTGAATCATCACCCATTCCTTCTCTCCAGGGATGCTGTCTGTCCCGCTGAGTTACTCCAGCTTTTTGTTTCTATCTTCGATTTAAACCGGCATCTGCAGTTCCTTCCTGCACATGTTAATGCTGTAACACTTCCTCCTCTTTTCTGTATAAGTGCACTGGAAATTTAAGGCCATTATCATTGTAACAGTATTGGGGATAGTGACCTTGTACCTTTCGGTTTCTTTTGCTACGAACACTATAATGAGTTGGGTTTGCACTGGTCTGTCCATAAGTTGCTTTATGATTTGATGTGTTTGGCTCTTACCCGCAAAGATGGCAAGTTTAATTGCAAGCCAAGTGTGGGCAGAGGAGTTTTATGTAGCAACACTATTTTTATCCTTGGAGATTGGGGTTTGCCAACTGGACATTCTAGGGCATACAGCCACTGCAATGACATCAAAATAGTATTTTAAGCATTAAGAACAAATATAACATTAATTAGAATGTTTGTGGCTCTAGTGGTGGGTAAATATCAAGATATAATTAATATAATGTTAACACAACTTGATAGGTTGTGCAATGTTTTGGCACAAAATCACAATAAAATCAGATATGACAATTTAATCGAATGATGTTTGTATTGTAATATTTTATCTAATGCAGCCCTGAATGCTCCTTTAGATTTACTCATCTCCTTGATTTTTTTATCTGATCAATGCAAGTGTTCATCACCAATTAAGGACACACCCTTTGGGTGCCACGGTGGTGCTGTGGTAGAGTTGCTGCCTTACAGCGCCAGAGACCCGGTTTCGATCCTGACCGTGGGGGTGCTGTCTGGACGGAGTTTATACATTATCCCCGTGACCCCATGGGCTTTCTTTGGGTGCTCCGGTTTCATCTGACATTCCAAAAATGCACAAGTTTGTAGATTAGTTGGTTTCCGTGAAGATTGTAAATTGTCTCTAGTGTATGGGGGTCACAGCTTGGCGCGTTTCCAAACTGTATCGCTAAACTAAACTAAACTAAACTAAACTTTTCTAAAATCAATGTTAAACTTTCATGAAGGAAATTTTAAAATATTCTTGATCTAATGTCTAATTAAATTATACTTGCCATGTTATACAGTCTGTGTTACTTAAGACCCTTGCCTCTAGGCTACAGAAATGGCACTTAGGTTGTACGCCATGGACTCTGGCAGGTCTGGGGTTCAAGAGATGGGGGTGACAAAGTGGCTGATAGTGGGTCATAACATTTGTGCCTTGGGTTTGGGGCGATGATCAGACCAGAGCAGGAGAACATAAAATATAGAACATAGGAATAGACCCCTCAGCCCATAATGTTCCTGCCCAACGTGATGCCAACTTTTAGCTTGGAGTATGAAAACAGGTTGTTGAGCCCACCAAGTTCACACCAACCATCAACAACCCATTCTCACTAGTTCTATGTTATCTCACTTTCCCATGCACTCCCTACCTACTCGGCCAATTTTACAAAGGCCAATTAACCTACAAACCCGTGCATCTTTAGTTTGTGGGAAGAAAACAGAGTTCCCAGGGGAAACGCATATGGTCACAAGGAGAATGTGCAGACTCCACACCGTCAGCACCTGAGGCCAGGGTTGAACCTGGATGCTTGGCTCTGTGAGGCAGCAGCTCTACGAGCTGTACCACTGTGCCGCTGTTAAACCTGGTTAAGCTTAGTTAAACCAAATCTCCTTTGCATGCACATGAACCATATCTCTCTGTTCCCTGCATGTTCTTGTGCCTATCTAAAATAGGGTGTGGGTGGGCTTAGGGTCCTTCTCAAGAACTCTGGGGATCCCTGGGATGGTTGCTGGGATCAAGCAAATTCCAAAGTCGATCTTTCATTCTCACACTTGCCCACGGATACATCATTTTAATTTTTCAGTGATTCCATTTACACCAGCAGATCTGCAGCACTAGCATTTCCATTTCAATATTTGAAAGAGCTGCTATCTCACAGTGCCGGAGACTTGAGTTCCATCCTGACCTCGGGTGCTGCCCACATGGAGTTTGCATGCTCCCCCTGAGAGTACTAGGAGTTCTTCCGGCTGCTCTAGTTTCCTACCACATCCCAAAAATATGTGGTTTTATAGGTTAAACGGCCTCTCTAAATTGACCTTGGTGTGTAGGAAGTGGATGCGAAAGCGTGATTACATAGAACTAGCATGAATGGGTGATCGATGGTCAGCATGGACTCTATGGGCCAAAGGACACATCTTCATGCTGTATCATTCAATCAATGACGAATTCCCTTCATTTCTACCTTTACAAAATCATTTTTACATAAACCGTGAACCCCTTGGACATTCAGTGAGGAACTTTCTTAGAGACAGAGCAATTTATCATGATAGCCATACATTTCACATTTTAGTAGAATTTACACTATGACTCCAAATCAAACAGGTCAGCCATAAGATTTAGTTGTGTGGAAATCTGTTCCATTTCCCAATTGTTGATGTTCTAGTTTTTCTGCATGTCAACTTTTGTCATTTCCTCCCCTCTTATCAAGTTGGTGGAAGGCATGTTAAACTCTGATGATGACCCAGTTTCACGTTTAGTTGTTTGTGGTTTGTGTGTCGGTGCTTTCCATCAGCTGTTTCAACACATTGTGCTTGAGGTGCTTCCTGAGATTTACATCAAGCCCATTAGCTTCTGGTAACCAATGGTAGAATTTTGTTCAATAAACCTGCGGTAAGCATAGCGAGAAGTTACACACGGTGAATCTCTTGGGTGAATTCTTATTAGGTTTACTTGATGATTCTGGGCTTACCAATTCAAATATTTATTGTTAAGTCATCTTATATATCCACCAAAGTCTTGGATCAAGGAATGTCACTTGAATTCGCCACCGAGCAGGTATAGAAGGATTACAAGATGTTACTTCTGGATTCAGTGAGCTTTGGTGCATTCCCAACATTGACTCCATGCAACCTGATGGCATATATTGTCATAGAACAGAGAACATTGAACAGTACAGTAAAAGAACACAGCACAAGGCAGCAACAGCTGGTAGAGCCGGGTTCAATCCTGACTTTGGGCGCTACCTGTATGGAGTTTGCATGGTCTTCCTGTGTTTCTTCTGGGTACTCTGGTTTCCTCCCACATCCTAAAGATGTGTAGGTTTGTAGATTAATTGGCTTCTGTAAATTGTTCTTAGTCTGCAGGGAGTGGATGAGAAAATGAGATAACATCGAACTATTGTGAACGGGTGATCGACAGTCGGCATGGACTGAATGGTCCAAAGGGCTTGTTACCATGTTGTATCTCTAATCCAAGGTAAACAAACCCTTTAGTCCAAAACGACTGTGCCGAACACGATGCCAATCCGTTCTCTTATCTGCACATAATCCATATTCCTCCATTCCCCGCATATCCACGTGCCTATTCAAAAGTCTCTTAAATGCCACTATCGTATCTGCCTTAACCAACACCCGTGGGAGCACATTCCAGGCATCTAGGACACTCTGTGAGGAATAACTTGCCCAGCTATTAGTTCATTTGTGCAAGAGATTGTCTATGGAACCCAATGACAATTTTTGGCCAGGTTACACTGTACAGGTTCTCTAGCCTGAGATTTCTGCTCACGGTCATGTTCATAAGTTATAGGAGCAGAATTAGGCCATTTGGCCCATCAATACTACTCCACCATACAATCATGGATGATCTATCTTTCCCTCTCAACCCCATTCTCCTATCTTCTCCCCATAATTCCTGACACCCATACTAATCAAGAACCTATTAATCTCCACCTTATAAATATCCATTGACTTGGCTTCAACAGCCTATGTGGCAATGAATTCCACAGATTCACCGCTTCTGACAAAATATATTCCTCCTCATCTTTCTAAAGGCTATGGCCTCTGGTCCTAGACTTTCCCACCAGCGGAAACATCCTCTCTGCATCCATGCTGTCATGCCATCCAGGCCAGTCACTATCCAGTAAGTTTCAATGAGGTGTCCCCTCATCCTTCTAAACTCCAGCGATTTCAATTCCAGCGAGGGCTCTTGTTTCTGTCCATTTATACCTCTGAGACCAGGCATATATTCTGAGGAGCATTAAGCTTCTATGAGCACAATGGGAATGGCCTGTTCTTGAGACACTCCTGCTGACTGTCATTCACTTTTGCAGATTTTAAAGAACTAATGTCAAGAAAAAATTTAAATATATTAACATTGAAATGAATATTTTTCAAAAGAATGACAAGTCAAAAATTAAGTCAATAAAAACCACCTAATACATTTAGCGGTAATTCAACAATATTACACCAGCATGAAATAACCATAAAAGACAAAAGATAGTCACAAAATGTTTACCCCGAACTGAGCGGATCAGGCAGCATCTCTGTTAAAAATGGGTAGGTGATGTATCGGGTCTGGACCTTATTCAGACTGAAGAAGGGTCCTGACCCAAAACATCATCCATCTACAGTCTGAAGAAGGGTCCCGACCCAAAATGACATTTTCTCCAGAATACTTCTGACCCACTGAGTTACTGTTGCATTTTGTGCTAATCTTTGGTGTAAACCAGCATTTGTAGTTCCTTTTTAAAAATCATAAAAGACATTTGGGCATATACATGGACAGGACAGGTTTATAGGCCAAAAGAGGGCAGGTGTGACTGGCATAGATGGGACATCTTGGTTGGCATCTTGATCTTGAAAGGCCTGTTTCCATGCTGTTCCTGTTTGTGACTCGATGACTCCAAATACTTTGCCTCTTGGTTGTTTGCTTAAGTGCTGTATGGCACTAGATCCAAGAGGCAGTTTCCACATCATAATATTGGACAATCCTATTAGAACTGGGTTCCACCATTAAGAGTCCAGCTTAGAGATAAATCATTTGCTTGCCCCTTCTCTGTTTGTCAGGGTGAGACTTCTTTCAGCTTCAATGCTGGAGATTTCAAATGGAGTTGCTGGCAATAACTGGTATGGTCCAGGTCACCAAAATAAAGGACTCAGAACAAAAAATTACTTATCTGATCAATCCTATTGCTTGTATTGGAATATATCATATGTATAGCATAGTGCTCAAATGATAGTTGCTGACTTGCCCTCGAGATTCATTGCTCTAATATGCATTTACAGATGATGTGTCTGAGGGGTATGTGGTCATGTGTGAAACTGCACTTGAGGTTTGTGTCCTTGCCCTCGTTCCCCATCTTGGTTTGCATGGATGCATTGGGACGAAAGGCCTACTTCTGTGCTGTATGGCCCTACAACTCCTCATCCAATTGGCAATGCATTATTGCGGCATAACACTCATTATCAGCACATTAGTGCAGCGGTAGAGTTGCTGCCTTACAGCGCCAGGGTCCCAGGTTCAATCCTGAGTATGGATACTGTCTGTTCGAAGTTTGTACATTCTCCCTGTGACCGTGTCGATTTCCCCCCGGATGCTCTGGTTTCCTTCCACACTCGAAATCCATAGAGGTTTGTAGGTTAATTGGCTTCTGTAAATTGTAAATTGTCCCTGTGTGCAGGATAGTGCAAGTGTACGGGTGATCGCTGGTTGGCGCAGACTCAGTGGGCAGAAGGGCATGTTTCCACACTATACCTCAGAAGTCTAAATTCTTAACAGAGTCTTGTTTTATTGGAAATTTGATAGTCGAACCACAAGCACATATATATGTTTAATTTTCATCAACAAAATATCACAATGAAAATGTTGAGGTATCTGTTTTGTGGTTCCTGAATTACCCGGAATAGTATCATCACCTAGAGATGGTGTAAAGACACAGTAAACCGTAACAGCATCATTCTTTCATCCCATTTATACTTCCAGTATTGTACTTAATCATACCCATCTGTTTTCAATGTTATTCAGGCTTTGCACAGATATTGTGACTAGCACTCCCTTTACACAATGAGTAGTTTTCACAGAAACAACAAAAATGTTTTGTAGAGGAGAAGCTTCTTTTTTCTGTGGAAAGGATGAAGAAGTGGGTAAGAAGGTCTTGGTTCAAATGTACTGGAGTTTTGTGAGAATATATACCTATTTATGAAAATGTTCATCATGTTGATCCCTAGGTTAAGTGACCCTCTGCACAAAGAAATTGCCCTTCAGGTCCCCTTTAAATCTGTCACCTCTCACTTTGAACGTATGCCCAGTTGCTTTGATCTACCCTGGGAAAAAGACTGACCATTCACCTGATCTATGCCTCTCTTATGGTGCGTACACTCAATTTCACCCCTCAGTGTCACCCCTCAGTGTCCTATACACCAGTGTCTATCCAGCCTCTCCTTATAACTCAAGCCCTCGAGGGCTGGTATCATCCCAGTTAATCTTTTCCAACTTAACATTGTGTACAAGCACAGTGCACAAGGGAATAGGAGCTGGACTGTCCCATTGTAAGCATAGCCCACCATTCAATATGATCACGGATGAACTACCTTTAGACTTTAGACCTTGGAGATACAACGTGAAAACAGGGCCTTCGGCCCTCCGATTCTGCGCTGGCCAGCGATCAGCGCCTCCACTGACACACTATCCTACACACTAGGGCCAATTTACAATTTTAACTGAAGTAAATTAACTCCAAACCTGTACATTTTTTGAGTGTGGGAGGAAATCCGAGCACCTGGAGAAACCCCACGCGGTCACACGGAGAATGTACAAACTCCATGCTGTCAACACCCGTAGTCAGGATCGAACCCGGGTCTCTGGCACTGTAAGCCAGCAACTCTACCACTGCACCACTGTGCCATCCACTAAGCTTCAACTATTTTGCGCCAGTTCTCACAGCCATCAATCTCCCGATCTTCCAAACATTTATCTATTTTAATATTGTCAATGTTTGAACCGCTGTCATAGCGGTTGGTAGCTGAAGCAGGCGTAGGACAACTAAAAACAGTGGTGAGGTGAATTGTATGACAAAGAGACACAATCACTCACTGACTATCATACCATGGCTTTGCAGAACAGAGTTAGTGCCTCAGCAATTGAGTCATAACATGCTTCATATTGAGCTGTACCTGCGAACTGGTTGGCAGCTGAACTCTGTGACCTTGCATTGATTCTCGGCTATATTGGAGTAAATATTTTCAGGTGCTCCTTTATCAGTAATGAATGAAGATAGAAAAAGGGCTTCATCCATTATTAAAGGGAAGGAATGGAGTAAATTATAGAATGTGCATCGATGTTTTGATTTACTGATGCCTGACCTTGGCTGAATATCTGTGTGCTCAGCCTGCGTTTACCATCTGTAAGAATATCATTATGGGGTTCATATCATGAGGTTGCAGCTCCTCCATCATGTAAAAGCAGACAGCAGCATTGTCAGGAACACACAAGATTCCTCTAATATTGGCTCCCCCTGTAAGGCCGATGCGCCAGTCATGCTGGGTTCATAAAATTAAACAAAACACTAGACATGATCGACATGTTGGGTAGCATAGATGGAGAGAGAGACAGAGCCAATGCTTCAGGTCAATGACCCTCCGTGCAAGATACTTTATTTTACTTTTTGTTAATTTAGTTTAATTTAGTTTTGTATGGTTAAGTTTGGTTTAGTTTAGCTTAGTTTAGAGATACAGCATGAAAACAGGCCCTTTAATGGGCTTGTCCCACTTAGGCAATTTTTCAGGCGACAAGAACGGCGACTGTCAGAGTGGAACACACACACATCACGTCCTTCACCAGCCCGTTAAGCAGGGGACAGGGCAAGCGGGGGGAGCGCTGTCTGAGTGAAATTCACACGGTGCAAAGCCAAGGTGATACAGACACACACCGTGATGAACAGGAAGGTTGGTGCTGTAATTAAGACGGCTAAAGCACAGTGTACAGTAAGTCCTTTAAAATAGAGGAGGAGAGGTGAGTGGAGAAGGGAGGAGAAGGAGGGAAAAGGAGTGGAGACAACTTTTAAGAAGCTAGAGATACACGGCTGTGAAGCTTGGCGGACATTTAAAATTACCGGTCGGTTATCCTTGGTTCTGAAAACTACTGTTTATGTTTTGTTTTCCCAATGAGCCAATGAAATTCACCGGTCAGCACCGGCTACAACCTACAAGAACCTTCGACCTCCTGGCAACCCACTAGGACCTCCTGGCGACCCACCTACTGCACGAGAATTCTCGCTACTCTCCATGGCGGTTTTGTTCTAGTCGCCGTTAATTTTTCAACATAATGAGGCCGCAAGTAGTTCCCAGAGTGCGGGAACTCACGATCATGAAGCCGACTCCCCGGCAACCACGTGCGAACATGTGGTGACCATGTGGCGACTGCATAGTCTCCTGCAATCGCCTAAAAAGTCACGGAAGTGTGGTCCACGCTGACCACACCACTCAGACCAGTTCTATGTTTTCCTACATTCTCATCCACTCCCTGCACACTGGGGTCAATTTACAGAGGCCAATTAACCAGCAAACTCACATGCCTTTGTGATGTGGTATTTAAGTGGATAACAGATATGGATTATACAAAGGCAAGGAATGGAGGGGTATGGATCATTTGCAGGAAGATGAGATCAGTTTTCTCTGCATTATGCTCAACACAGACATTGTGAGCGAAAGGGCCTGTTCCTTCGATGTGCTTGGCTATGTTCTTATATACAGACCTCAGTTTTCAATAGCCGGCACCTTATTTTACAGTTATGTCCCTTTGTTCCTGACACTTCCATTAATGTCTTAATCATAGCGGTTACCCAAGGAATAAAATATGCTGGTAAATTCCTCTACTTAGTCATTTTGCCTGAGGTTATCACGGTCAAAGTCTTGGTTCTACATATCCCTTCTCCAACCTTCTCCCCTACTGAAAGCTAACTTGTATAGGCCCTGTCCCACTTGGGCGACCTAATAACATAACATAACATAATATAACAAATACTTTATTAATCCCCTTATTTTGGGGAAATTCGGATGTCCTTGCACCACACTAATAAAAATACAAAATAGCATTAAAGAAATTTAACATTAAAACATAAAAACATCCCCCCACAATGGTTCCCACTGTGGGGGAAGGCACAAAGTCCAGTCCCCATCCCCATGTCCACCCAAAGTAGTCGGGCCTATTGAGGCCTCCACAATCGCCGCTACGGAGGCCCGATGTTCCCGGCTGTTCTCAACGGGTGATGATGCTCCGGCGTCGGTAGACCCTCTCAGCGGCTTGGGGTGCCAGAAACAGCCGCCTCCTTACCGGAGATGGCGGCTTCCAAGCCAACAGGCCATGCTGGATGGAGCTCCACTCACTGGTGATCTCGGCGAGAGATCCCAGGCTCCGCAAATGTAAAGTTCAGCGCCACCGCCCGCTGCTGGCCGATCCACAGTCCCGCGGCTCCGCGATGTTTTTTTTTTATCGGTGGTCCCAGTGCATCGGAGTTCCAGCGCGGCGACCCAGGCAAGTCATCGCCCGCTCCGCGATAGCGCTCCAATGCTGCGACGCCACCGAAGCCGAGGTTCTGGCCAGGTCTCCTCAGGAAAACGTTGCTCCAGACCCCGCTGGTAGGCCGCGAGGACGGGTCAAAGTTGCTGCTCGAGGAAAGCCGCCTCTCCGACCAAGTAGGGACTTAAGAAAGCAGTTTCCCCCTCCCCCCCCCCCCACCACCCCCCACACATAAAAAGATTAGACCCCCAACTAACACTTCTGATGTACTAAAAATAAAGAAAAGAAAAAAACGGACAGCTGCAGGACTGGCAGCCGTACAGGACAGCGCCCCCCTGCGAGTTCTGGTGAGTTTGCCCTCGATTCATACTCGCAGCATGGTCGACATGATGTCGTAGGAGGTCTTCGTAACTCTCCTTCATGCTCGAGAGTGGTCTCCGCGTACTCGAGGCCTCAGCTAGGTCAAGGCGGTTTTTTTCAATATGTTAAAAAAAAATTAGAATAATTTCTGAAGTTATTAATACTAAACTGGATCCGGACTCAAAACTAATAATACTTGGAATATCAGAACAGAGTTTAACACTTACAACAAGCCAAATAAATTTCCTAGATTACAGTATAATAATCGGGAAGAAATTAATATTAACATTTTGAAAAGGCCCTATAACCCCCACAATTAAAATGTGGATTATGGAAATGTCGGGGACCCTACACCTGGAAAGAATCAGATTTGCCTTAATGGACAAACAAGAACTCTTTGTTAGAATATGGTATTCTTTCATCGATGACTTAAAAGGGTAGATTGGTTCGGCAGGGGAACCTAACTGGAACTTGGACTCAGGATCAGATGAAAAGTTATACTCTATATTCCTTGATCTTATCTCCAATGATGTGTTAATGGTAAATTAGTCCATTCCTTATGATTTTTTTTGATTTTTTTCCTCTTTTTTTTGCTCTCTCTCTCTTTCTTTTTTTATTACTCTTAATCTATTAAAAAAAAACTATTAGAGGCAGAATAATTTAATTGATAATATTAATAATGTATGATTGATGTACACGAAATACTTCTACCATAATATGTGTTTGCCAATTTATTGCTTACCTCTAATAAAAATATATTTTTTAAAAATTAAAAAAAATGCCCGCGAGTAAAAAAAGGTCACCATGGAAAAAATAGATACTTTTTTTACTCATAGGTTTAGTCGTAGTAGGTCGGCATGTTAGTCGTAGGTAATCGAGGGTAGTCGAAGGTGGTCAAAGGTAGTCGTAGATAGTCTTCATCATAGTCGAAGGGAGGTCGAATCTCTCAATTAGATTTGATTTTCATTTAAGTTGAAACTGAAATAGGTCGCTACCTCTGTGGAAAGAAAAGGAAGCTGGCATTGAAATTGTTGTTCTCTGAAATTGATATTAAAACCTTAGGACTGCAATTGGCCCAGATGGAAGATAGAGTTCTGTTCATTTAGTTTAGTGTAATTTATTGGCCAGTGTACTGAGGTACAATGAAAAGCTTTTTTGTTGCGTGCTAACCAGTCAGTGAAAATTACTATACGTGATTCCACCGGGCCATTCACAATGCACAGATACAGGACAAAGGGAATTAAAGTCTGATTAAAGATAGTATGAGGGTCTCCAATGAGGTAGATGGTAGCTCAGGACTACTCTCTGGCTGTTGATAGGATGGTTCAGTTGCCTGAATGCAGCTGGGAAGAAACTATCCCTGAATCTGGCGGTGTGCGTTTTCACACCTGTACCTCTTGCCTGATGGGAGAGGGGAGAAGAGGGAGAGACCGTGGTGAGACTGTCCTTGATTATTTTGGTGGCCTTGCCGAGGCAGCGTAAAGTGGAGACCATGGAAGGGAAGGTTGGTTTGTTTGTGTGATGGTCTGGTGGACCATCACAATTGCGTACGCAATTCTCTGCAATTTCTTGCGGTCTGATGGAGCTGTTCCAAAACCTTGCAGCGACCTTGTATCCTGACAAAATGCTTTCTACAGTGCAGTAAAGTTTCTGCTGGGGTACCACTGTAACAATGCAAGAGTTAAAAATCAGAGAAGTTTGAGTGGGGGAGACAATAAATTGGCAGGTGACTGGAAACCTAACGTTTCTCTTGCAAACTCAATGGAGATACTCTCAACGTGGTCATCCACTCTACATTTGATTTCTGCAGTATGGGGTGACCACATCATAAACACCAAATCTAGTGTGGGAATCTGAGAGATAACACCGAATGTTGTTTGCTAACCTATGCCCTGAGATGGAGATTTTAAGAAAGGGAAGGGAGGAATCAGATATGGACTCCACGTGAAAGTGAGAATAAAATCGAAGGTAGCAGCAAAGATAATAAACGTTCTGAGTTTTGGATGTATACAGGAAGTAGCACTTATACAGTTGCTAAAGATATTTAAAAGTAAAAAAAAATAAAAAAATTAAGGGCTGCACAGTGGCACAGCAGTTCTGTTGCTGCCTTACAGCACCAGAGACCTGGGGTTCGATCCTGACTATGGGTGCTGTCCGTAAAGACTTTGTACATTCTCTCTCTGACCGCTTGGGTTTCCTCTGCATGCACCGTTTTCTGCCACATTCTAAAGATGTGCAGGTTTGTAGGTTAATTGGCTTCTGTAAATTATCCCTAGTGTGTAAGATAGAAACAGTGTACAGGTGTTGGCTGGGGCAGACTTGGCGGGCTGGAGAGAATGTTTCCACGTTGTATCTTGAAACTAAACTAAACTAACTAAAAGGTTGAGAAGTGGATGAGGATACTGAATTGAACTGGTAAAAGAAGTGTTCGTATATTTAGAGGAGAGACAGGCAATGCCTGGGCCCAGGAGAGTTTTACTCGCTACACTTCTGACAAGGAAAAAGAAAGTCCATTAACATTGCACCAATGATTTGGTGGACGATCATGAGAAGACGATCTGGTTCATTACTGTCCTTTATGGAAGGAACATAGAACATAGATGCCATAGTATAACAGAGTAAAAAGCCCTTCAGCCCAAAATGTCTATGCCATGCATAATGCCAAGAGCAAAACTTATCTGCCTGCACATTATCCATATCCTTCCATTCCCTGCATATCCATGTGCCTATCTACTGTAAAAGTCTCTTCAATGCCAATATAGTATCTGCCTCCTCCACCACCCTGGGTTGCCAGGACTTGAGGGCCTGAGCTATAGGTAGAGGTTAGTCAGGCTAGGGCTTCATTCCATGGTGTGCAGGAGGATGAGTGGTGATTTTATGGAGGTTTATAAGATCATGAGGGAAATAGATCGGGTAGATGCACAGTCTTTTACTCAGAGAAGGTGAATTAAGAACCAGAGGACATAGGTTTGTGGTGAGAGGGGAAAAATGTAATAAGAACCTGAGGGGCAACTTTTTCACGCAAAGGGTGGTGGGTATTAGGAACAAGCTGCCAGAGGGGACAGTTGAGTCCGGTATTATAACAACATTTAATGGATCGTACCTCCGGTCGCTCTGCGGCCCAACATCATGGAGCTGGCGGCCTTGCTCAACACTGACTTTGAGCCCCACTGCGGAGCCACGGACTTACCATCGGAGCCTGCGATCCCTTGCCTGGGATCGACGTTCCAACCACGGCCTGCGATTTTCACCATCGAGGAATTCGCAGTCTCGGGTAGAGTCAGAAAGCTCCAAAGTCACAAGAGGTTCGACAAGCCCCGACATGGAGACCGATCACCCGGCGCGGGAGAGCTGAGATTCCCCTGATGCGGGAGCTTGATCGTCCAGATGGGGAGGGTGCGACCAAGATCGCCCCGACAACGGAAGGTTCGAGTGCCCCGGCTGTGGGAGAACAAAGAAGGGAAGAAGATTGAACTTTTTTTGCCTTCCATTACAGCGAGGAATGTGAGGGAGTTGCTGTGGTGGATGTTCATGCTAACATTTATTTGGGTGTCTTGTTGTGCTTTATTGGTATGACTGTATGGCAAATCACATTCTTCGCATGTTGCAAAACATACTTGGCTAATAAAGTACTATTATGATTATGATTATGATTATGATTATAATAGACACTTCGACTGGTACATGGATAGGAAGATTTTTCAGGGATATGGACCAAACTTGGACAGGTGGGACTAGTGTAAATGGAATGGGCAAGTTGGGTCTAAAGGCCTATTCCCATATTGCTAACTCTGTGACCAGCCCTGGCAACACATTCCAGGCACCCACCACCCACTATGTAAAAACATCTCCTTCAGCACATCTTTAAACTTAGCCCCTTCCACCTTAAAACTATACATTGAAGTTGCTCTGGATCTGATATCAAATGTAACACAGAGCTACCCTTGCTACCCTGGGTTACATTTCAATCTAGATTCTGAGCTAGATGAAGGATGAAGAAGGGTTTCGGCCCAAAACATTGCCTATCTCCTTCGCTCCTTAGATGCTGCTGCACCTGCTGAGTTTCCATAGCCTTTTCTGTAACCCCTTCTAAGCTATAAGGTTTGCTTCAGGTTGCTGCCTGAGGAATAATACCCTCTGGAATACAGAGTATTATAGGTTAAATAAACTCTCCCACGATCTCGCGGTTGCCAAACATTTTAACATTTGAACTCCCCTTCCCATTCCCATACTGACCTTTCTGTCCAGGGCCCCCTCCACTGTCAGAATGAGGCCACATACACATTGGAGGAGCTGTACCTCATATTGTGCTTGGGCAACTTACAACCCAGTGGTTTGAATCGAACATGAACACAAAATGCTGGAGTAACTCAGCGGGACAGGCAGCATCTCTGGAGAGAAGGAATGGGTGATGTTTTGGGTCAAACCCTTCTTCAGATTGACCCCAGTGGTTTGAACATTGATTTCTCTAATTTCAACCCCACACTACTCGTTCTACCAGTTCCACTGTTTGCATCCGTGTATCCCTTCATTATTACCCCTTCCCCAGCAAACAATGGGCCTTTGTGGGCCCAACCCTTCCTTGGTCATCTGTTGCCAGATCTGACTTGTTCTGGCATTTTCCTACCTCCAAGTTCCCCCTACTCCTCTACTTTCAATCTGAAGAAGATGTTCTGACCCGAAATGTCATCTATTGCTTTTCTCCAAAGATGCTGCCTGACCTGCCGAGTTACTCCAGCACTTTGTGTGAGGCATGTTTTTTTCACACAGTGAGTGGTGAGTGCCTGGAACAGACCGCCAGGTCTGGTGGTGGAGGCAGGTACGATAGTGCCGTTTAAGAGGCTTTTGGGTAGTCACATGATATGTGGGTAATGAAGGGCTATGGATCATGTGAAGGCAGTGGAGATCAGTTGAACTTGGCATAATGTTTGGCATGGACATTATGAGCCGAAGGGCCTGTTCCTGTGCTGCACTGTTCTATGTTCTATATTTCGTGTAATGTGAGTAAGGAAGAGATTTTAAATGCTCTCCATTCCTCACACATGGATTCCTGCCCATTGCCTCTATATGCAGGAGCTGTGGACATTTAAAAAATGGCGACAGATGAAAAAATAGCAAACACTGCTCCGTTTTGGCCTAAATACTATTTATTTTCAGGGTGATTGACAGAACGTTTATACACAGGCTTAACTTACTTTCCCAGATTTGGTCTCAGCTGCCTGACAGAGAGCAAACATCTAGTTATGTGAGAGAGGTTTGGACAGAAGGGCGAGTAGACAAAGATGCCTGACTTTAGGAGTCTCACACCAGTAATGGAATAGGGAGGAAGATATCCAGCACTAATATTGACATTGGATAATATTTTGACAGATTGGAGCATGATATAATATAATTTTATCTAGCAGCATCTATCAAAACACTTGCTGTATGCACTCAGCACTCAATAATATAATGAACATTCTCTATCAGTGGGGTACAAGGGAATGTATATTCCCACAAGTAAATCTCCAATATGCAAAAATAACAAATACAATTATTCTGCATTTAATTACCTACTTTTGTATTAGAAGAGGTGAAAAGAGTGGAGATTTTTGTTTAGCGATACAGAATGGAAACAGGTACAACAGCCCACTGAATCCACACCGATCAGCGATCACCCTTCCGCTAGTTCTATCTTTAGACTTTAGACTTTCCATTAGACTTTAGAGATACAGCGCGGAAATAGGCCCTTTGGCCCGCTGTGTTCACGCCAACCAGGGATCATCCCGTACACTAGCATTATCCTACACACTAGGGACAATTTACAATTTACAGAAGCCAATTAACCTACAAACTTGCATGCCTTTGCAATTTGGGAGAAAACTGGAGCACCCAGAAAAAGCTCCACACGGTCACAGGGAGAAGTACAAACTCCAAACAAACAGCACTCAAAGGACGGATCAAATCCAGGTCTCCAGCACTGTAAGGCAGCAACTCTACCGCTGCGTCACGGTGTCGCTCCGTGTTGTTTTGCTTGTTTTGGCCAGTAGCAAATGAAGTTGAATATGAACAAAATCTATTCCACCTTGGAAATAAAACTAGTTGGACCTGTATATTCAATGGATGGGAGAGTATTAAGGGTATGAGTTGACTCAATGCGCCACATTTAAATAGCAATAGGTATGCTTAGTTCGGCTGAGTGGTATTTCTAATTATTTTCCAGATCCATCACAAAGCCTAGAGTTGGAGAGATGTGGTCACGCCAGGGATCTTGGGTCATAAATTGGCTCTCTTACACCTACACCTGATGTGGAACAGAGGCAGACTGCAAGTTATACAAGTCCACAGAAGGCAGCACACATAGAGAGGAGGGTGAAGAAAGCATACTAATGCCCGCATTTATTAATCAGGGCATAACTGCAGGGTATGTGTAGGAAGGAACTGCAGATGCTGGTTTATGCCGAAGATAGACACAAAATGCTGGACTAACTCAACGGGTCAAGCAGCATCTGTGGACAAAAAATAGGTGACATTTTGGGTCGGAAGTAGGGTTCACGACTTGCTGAGTTACTCCAGAATTTTGCGTACAGGGTAGCCTTGATACAACTTTATAAAACATTGAAAGACACAACATCCTGGAGTAACTAAGTGGATCATGTAGCATTTGTGGAGAATATGGATAGGTGATCTTTTAGGTTGGGGTCCTTCTTCAGACTGATTCATTGCAGGAGTGAGGGGGAAAGAAAGCTAGAAGGGCGGAGGGGCAGAGCAAAGCATGGCAGAGCGTCGGTGAACACAGGTGAGGATTATTTTACGCTAGGCAGTTGTATACAACATTGGTCGTGTCCCATCAACACTGGTGGGAATTCTGTGCACTTCTGGTCACCACACTATTGGAAGGATGTGATTGCACTGGAGTGGGTACAGAGGACTCATCCTGTCCCACCCAAACCGCCCCCTCCCCTGCAATCACAGCAGATGCAACACCCGTCCTTATACCTCCTCCCTCGACTCCATCCAGGGGCCCCAACAGTCCTTTCAGGTGAGGTAGAGGTTCACTTGCAGCTCCTACAACCTCATCTACTGTATCCATTGTTCTTGGTGTGAACTCCTCTATATTGGAGTTATATATATCCATGCGCAGACTGGGTGATTGTTCTGCTGAACACGAATGCTGTCCACATGGGTCTATACAATTACCCGGTTGCCATATATTTTAACTTCCATTCCCATACTGACCTTTTTGTCCTCGGATCCGTCCACTGCCAGAGTGAGGGCATGTGCAAATTGGAGGAACAGCACCTCATATTTTGCTTGGGCAGCTTACAACCCAACAGTATGAACATCTATTTCTCTAATGCAGTAACCCCTGCATTCCATCTCTCTCCCCCTATCACATCCCAGTTGTCCTACCAGTTCTACTGTTTGCATCCAAGTACCCCTTCATTATCACCTCTTCCCCAGCCAACAATGGGCTATTATGGGGTCCACCCTTCTTTCGTTATCTGTTGCCGGCCTTGATTTGTTCTGGCCTTTTCTTACTTCCAGTTCCCCCCACTCTATTCTGAAAGGTTCCGACCCGAAACATTATCTGTTCCTTTTTCCCGAAATGCTGCTTGATCTGCTGAGTTACTCCAGCACTTTGTGTCTATCTGTGGTGTAAACAAGCATCTGCAGTTCTTTGTTTCTACATTTTGAAGTATCTTTAATTTGACTTTATCAGGCAATATCTTGCACTAAATTGTGTACCCTTTATCCTGTATCTGTACACTATGGACGGCTTGATTGTAATCATGTATAGTTTTTCTTTGACCTGATAGCACAAAAACTCAAGCTTTTCACTGTACCTCGTTACTCATGACATAATAAACTAAACTAAACAAACTAAACTAAAGCCCCATGAAGTTTCATAGAAACAATACCAAACACATTTTGGCACATGGGATGAATTAGTACAGATGGCCAAAAGCTTGCTTGTTGGTTATGTTTTAAGAAGCCTCTTTAGGGAGGAAAGGTGAAGAGGTTCAGGGAGGAAATTCCACAGCTTACAGCCAAGGCAGCTAAAGCCACAACTGACAATGGAACAAGGAAAGTCAGGAACTCTCTGGAGGCCTGGTTTGAAGACGCACAGATAAATTGGTAGTGGGCCTGAAGGAGGTTGCAGAACACAAAGAGGAGCAAGCCTTAGGAGGATTTAGAGCACGGACTCACTACCAGACCAAGATACGGAAGCTAGCTCCAAGTGGGGAGAAATGTTGGGCTGACAGCAGCACTTCATGTGTTATTTGAAGGAAATTAAAGTAGGAAGAGTAACATACAGTCTCTGTATGTATGTATATATATATTTTATATATATATATTTTTTAATATAAACACATAATATATTATGTATAATATACATATATATATAATCAATGAAGTCAGTTCCTACATGCACACAGATATATATATATACACACACATATATATTTGTTATATACATGTTTATTATATATTTATATATATATAATATTATTATATATTTTGTTCACAGAGAACTATGCTTACACATTCTGTTCCATTGTGCTGCTGCAAGTAAGAATTCCATTTTTTTCTGTTTGGGACATATGACAATGAAAAACAGTCAGCTCATTGAGTGGCAGCTACTGTATGTTAAACTGCAGCAAGCAATCTACGCAAGAGATTGCAGATTGCTGTCAGGCTTTTTATAACACTTTAACATCTTAGTTTCACCTGAAGGGTAGTGATACAAAAAAAAAGAGAACCCAGAAATAGACAGGAAAAAGCTTTTTTTATTATTATAGGATTGGAAGAATCAGATTGCATGCATCACAATCTTTAAATTGATTTATTTTCCCACTGTGCATACTTCTCTCATCCTCAATCTTTGTAAGATGATGTTGTGGTTCAGACACATGTTCTGGAGTAAAAGGAAAAGAAAGAGAAGCAAATGCATCTCATTATAGCAAAATGATCCATTACACAGGCAGACAACATTGATATCTAGTTTCTCTGACCCGACTTACCCACATTTTGGAAAAAAGATACATCCGTCGAGAATGAACTTGAATTTCATACAATTCAGATAAAATGGCTCAGGCCATATCCGTAATAGAGTTATTTTTATTTATTTATGCCAAGATTTATTTTAAGAGTTGGACTATTTTTAACCCAAAAATCGCTATCTGACCAGCGAGTAGATTAATGGGAAGACGCTCCATTGAAATATCTCTAGTCTACAGAAGGAAAATTGATCTATGAAGCTCTAAAGTAATATAGCAATTAAGTTCTATAATAAAAAAGGCTCAGTGAATTGCTGTGTCTACGGAGCTCTTTGGCTGCCTTGTGACCTCTACTGGGCTAAAAATAATCTTCACTCAATTCTTCGCTCCTGCCCCTCTGCCTCTCCTTCTCTCCTTTTATTCCTCTCTGATTCATATTCCACACCACCCTGGTCACACACTCATTTCACTCCTGCCATCGGGAAGAAGATATAGGAGCCTGAAAACTATAACGTCCAGGTTCAGGAACAGCTTCTTCCCTCAGGCTATTACCCACTACAACCTCCAAATAAGATCTGAACTACATAGGCTTAGGGACATTGGTTTTGTCTTATTGCACTGTGATTGCTTGTTTGTTTTATATGTGTGTATATATGAATGTATGAAAGTATGAATATTTGAATATATGAATATATATATGTGTGTGTGTATACGTGTGTTTGTGTGTGTGTTTGTTTGCATATGTGTGTGTGTGTATGTATACTCAACCCCTTTTCTTTACTGTATTGTTTACAGAGTACTATGCTTAAATATTCTGTTCTATTGTGCTGCTGCAAGTAAGGATCCCATTGTTCTGTTTGGGACATATGACAATGAACATTTCTCATGTCTTTTGACCCTACTCTGTCAGTGCTTTTCTATCTTTATCACACTGCTAATTATGTTGTGCCCTGATTAACTGCTGTGTTCCCCATTTTACAACCGCGAGCTTAAGTACTGCACTGGTTATAAAACATTGTAAGTTGCACTGTGAAAGGTACGATATACTTGTGTGTCTTTCTTTGTTCTTCCAGCTCATTTCTTCTCTAATTCCTCTCCTTTTCCCGGTTTGCTCCACATATGATCTTCTTCCTCTGCTTCAACCTATGAGTAAACTCAAATTATATCCTAAGCCTTGTCCAATAAAACTGTGGCTTTCCATGTGTCTTTACTGTTACAATTTGACCTGGTTCCCTCTATGCTATCACCTTATCTAATTGCAGCAGCAACAAACATCAAATTGAGCTCAACCATGTTAGGTGAATGAGAGAGATATCAGCCACATTCCCTCACTGCACATGAGAAATCTCTGGACATTGGCACTGCCTGGAATTTCAAACAACTATCAACCAACCAGCATTTAACAGATGCTTGGCAAAGTACATGGATAGGAGGGGTTTAGAGGGATATGGGCCAAAGGCAAGCATATGCGACTAGCTTAGATAGGACACTGTGGATGAGTTGTGCTGCAGGGCCCATTTACATGCTGTATATAGCAACTCCGTCTCCCCCCAACATTGCATCTATACCAGTCCTTGGGATGTTTAAATATGAGGTTCTTGTACTTAGTTCCAGCACACTACCAACAGGTCGTATGCTTTGCGAAACAGTTTTGACTTGACTTTACTTTAGAGATACAGGCCCTTCGGCCCACCAAGTCCACCCTATACACTAGCACTATCCTACACACTAAAGACAACATACAATTTACATAAGCTAATTAACCTAGAAACCTGCACGTCTTTGGCGTTTAGGAGGAAACCGGAGCACCCGGAGAAAACCCATGTGGTCACAGGAAGAACGTGCAAACTCCGTACTGAAAGCATCCATACTAAGGATTGAACCCAAATCGAATCTCTGGCACTGTAAGGCAGCAACTCTACTGCTGTGCCACTGTGCAGGGCCTTTAATTATTAGGCCACAATTATGGAATAACGTTTCTTCACAACACATCTGTAGTGTGGATATTCTTCCACTTCTGCTTTCTTCTTCGTCTTTCGTGTGGCGTGCACAACCTAAAGTTGTAGGACAACTTGTTCTATTTGATCTTCTGTGTGTGCACGTGGAGTTGATTGCATTAGTCGAAACAGGGCGGACCACGTGAAGGTTGAAATCTTCCACCCCCACTTCTGCTTTGAAGTAGGTCCATGGAACCTTTTATACACACCTGAGAGAATAAATAAGGCCGTTGAACTTGACACCCAATAAACACTGCCAACAATACTTTGCTCTCTCACGCCTGCCAACCAGAATTTATATCAGTCTCTGGAAGAAAATGCAAACCCACTGATTCGCTGCCAACTGAGTCAGAATAAACTAAAGATAGACACAAAATGCTGGAGTAACTCAAAGGGACGGGCAGCATCACTGGATAGAAGGAATGGGTGACGTTTCGGGTTGAGACCCTTCTTCACTCAAAACTTCAGGCAATAAACTAAATGTTGTCTTTACTTTGAGGAAGTAAAACTACCTAACATCGCTGTGCCTTAAGAAATCTATTTTCAAGAGCCATTGGCAACACTAAAGCCTTGGTAAAGAATGAATGTTCTTTTAAGAATACTGATGCTTGCCAGTGCAAAGCTCAGTGAGAATAATTAGTAGTCCCCTCGCTGCATGGTTGTGATTGGTTTATACCACAGGTGATGATTAATTTCATACAAGTGTCACATTCTTTTTCCCAGCCAGGTGAGAATTGATGGGATCCAGTTAAGATGATCCATCACCCGAGGCAGGTAGCATTGTATCGGAATATTCGAGAACTACTCCCCATCACACCTCCTACAGGATGATTCACTAATGACTCCTGTTCACCATGTAATACCAGAAATCAATGCTCCGTTTTCAAGGTCAACTGCTGGTAGAGTATTCCTCAGGATCAACTGGATATACATTACAGCACATAACGCAAAGTGGTGGAGGACTTCAACCGGTCAAGCCACCTCCGTGGCGGAATGGACAGAGGATGTTTCAGATCGGGACCCTACTTCAGACTGGATGTAGTAGGGGGGAGTAAGACTTTAGAATTTAGATTTTAGACATACAGCGTGGAAACAGGGACTTCGGTTGAGTCAGCTCTGACCAGCCATCACCCCGTACACTGGGACTCTCCTACACACAAGGGACAATTTACAATTTTACTGAAAACAATTGACCTAGGAATAGGAAAACTTTTATTGTCATTCAGACCTTCCGGTCTGAACGAAATTTCATTGCCTGCAGTCATACATATAGTAAAGAACAAAACACACAATAAACACATATTTAACATCCACCACAGTGAGTTCACCAGACACCTCCTCACTGTGATGGAAGGCAAAAATCTTAAATCTTTGTCTCTTCGCTTCTTGTTCTTCCTCTTCCTCTGCGCTGAGGCGATCCAGGCCTCCGATGTTGTGACCCCACCAGGTGATGTAAATAAATCCCGCGGCTGAACCGTGCTCCGTGAACGGGCTGGTTCAACTCCGCGGCCCGGGGCGGTCGAAGCTGCTGAAGCTGCCGCCCTCCAGTCCAGCGGACGCAGCTGTTGCCGCGGGAGCTCCGGAAAAACAGGTCACCAACCTGTGACCTGCGAGCTCCTGACGGTGTCGTCCACTGAGCCCACGGCCGAACCTCCGAAGTTGCTGCCGCCGCCACCGCCACCGGAAAGCCGCCACAGCTCCAAGTTGGGCCGCCGGAACGCCGGAATGCCTGAACCCGCAGCAGCCCCGAAGTCGACCAGCCTCGCGCTATTAAGTCCTGGCTGGCTCTGCCTCCGGATCCTCGAGGTCGGTCGCAGTTGGAGGCTGTCAGCTCCGCCATTAGGCCTCAGCGCAGACAGAGACGAAGACGGGGGATATGACAAGAAAAGTCGCGTCACCCCCAAAAGGAAGGGACTAAAACGTTTCTTTATAACTAGAAAACTTATATATGACTATATAACTAGAAACTTATATATGTCTTTGGAATGTGGATGGAAACCGGAGTACTCACATGGCCATAGGGAGAACATGCAAACTCTGTGGAATTCTCTGCCTCAGAGGGCTGTGGAGACAGGTTCTCTGGATGCTTTCAAGAGAGAGCTAGATAGGGCACTTAAAAATAGCGGAGTCAGGGGATATGGGGAGAAGGCAGGAACGGGGTACTGATTGGGGATGATCAGCCATGATCAGATTGAATGGCGGTGCTGGCTCGAAGGACCAAATGGCCTACTCCTGCACCTATTGTCTATTGACATACAGACAGCACCTGTAATCAGGATCAAACCTGGGTCTCTGGTATTGTAAATCAGCATCTCTACCGCTGCGCCACTATGCTGCTGGAAGTGATGTGCGGGTGGGGCAAAGCCGGGCAAGTGATAGGTGGGTACAGGTGAAGGGGGTATGATTGGCAGATGGGAGAAGCAATCCAAGTTTGTCCAACCCCTCCTACTTGTCCGCAAGGATGTAGTGTGCTGAAGGGCCTGCTTTTGTGTCATACATTTCCATGACTCTACGACTCTACGTCATTTGTGTCACTCGTCTGTCGCTCCTTCATTACCCTGATCATCCCACTGCCCCATTTTCCTGTTCCTGCTTTGCCTTGTCAGCATCCAAGCTGTATGAAATTGCCCTTCTAACATAGCTATCCACGCAGTCTCTTGCTGGTAAATATAGCAGGTAATAATTGGGGTGGCACATTGCACAATGGCATAGTTGAGGCCTTACAGCACCAGAGACCTGGGTTTGATCGGTCTGCGGGTGCTGTCCGTATGGAGTTTATAGATTCTCTCCGTGATCGTGTGGGTTTTTTCCAGGAACTCTGGTTTCCACCCACACTCCAAAGCCGTACAGGTTTGTAGGTTAATTGGCTTCGGTAGGAATTGTAAATTGTCCCTAGTGCGTAGGATAGAATTAATGTACAGGATGATTGCTGATCGGCCCAGACTCAGTGGGCTGAAGGGACAGTTTCTGTTAGAGTTTAACAATCAACCTCTAATTGTAAAGTTTTTAGTACCCTGGATAACATGATAAGAGAAGTTTAGTTCTCATAGAATCTTTTAGGATCTTATAGAAACTTACAAAATTCTTAAGGGGTTGGACAAGCTAGATGCTGGAAGATTGTTCCTGATGTTGGGGGAGTCCAGAACAAGGGGTCACAGTCTAAGGATAAGGGGGAATTCCTTTAGGACCGTGATGAGGAAAACATTCTTTACACAGAGTGTGGTGAGTCTCTGGAATTCTCTGCCACAGAAGGTAGTTGAGGCCAGTTCATTGGCTATATTTAAGAGGGCGTTAGATGTGGCACTTGTGGCTAAAGGGATCAGGGGGTATGGCGAGAAGGCAGGTATGGGATACTGAGTTGGATGATCAGCCATGATCACATTGAATGGCCGAATGGCCTACTCCTGCACCTATTTTTCTATGTTTCTATGTTGCTATGTTTCTAGTTTATTGTTATTATCACGTGTTTCATGGTGCAGTAAAAAGCTTTAGTTTGCGTGCTGTCCTCCAAAGACAAGGCAATACATGAATAAATTAAGCTGTCCACAGTGCACAGATAAAGGATAAATGGAACATTTAGTTCAAAATATAGCATTAAAGGATTGTAATGCTACAATAGATTCAAATTACATTATTAAATATAGTTTGGTTTAGTTTAGTTTATTGTAACGTTACAGTGAAAAGCTATTTCTTAACCAGTCTAACCAGTCAGCAAATGACTGTACATGATTACATTCGAGTCATCCACAGTCTATAGATACATGTTAATGGGAAAAACAGGGGAGCAAATCCTGGGGGGCCAGGGGGGACACCCCCCCCATTTTTTGTAATCCGGATTTAATGACTCGTAGAAATCTCCGCTTTCCGCGAGTGGAGGTGGGATTGCTGATCGAGGGCGCTGATTGGTCGAGAGAGATGTCGGTCAGCAGTCAATGAGGGAGGTCAATGCGATCATTGGCGGAGGGAAGTGTCGGTCAGAGGCGGAAGAAGGGGGCTGGGACTGAGGATAGAGCGCGGTCATTGGAGGAGGGAGACATGCCAAAACACTCTCGGCAGCCCTGAACATAGACCTGCACCTCATCCTCATCCATCCCGGCTCTCCAGCACTGCAATCGCTGCCGAACCGCTGCTGGACCATCCCCATCCTCACCCGGTGCTCCCCCCCCCCACACCCGGGGGTGGCCAGAGACGTCGGGAGTCAGACGGGAGCTGTGCCCCCAGGCCCACAGCCAGCGCAGAGACGCAGCGCTAAACCCAGCTCAACTCTGCTTGTCCCGCTGGGTTAACCCACAGCCCTGCCTGGACCTACGGGAAATATGGCCCAGGTTTACAGCCAGCATGGAGAAGCAGCGCTAGCTCCACGACTCCAGGCTGGTGTCCCGTCAGTCCAGGCAGGGCTGTAGGTTAACCCGGCGAGACAGGCAGAGTTGAGCTGCATTTAGTGCTGGATTGAGCCTCCAAAGCGTTGCCTGTGTGTGTGTGAGTGTGCGTATGTGCACGCGGTTGCCAATAAATTGTGTCCACCCTGTCCCCCTGTCCCCCCTACATTTTGAAAGCGATTTCCGTGCCTGGGGAAAAATATTTAGTGCAAGATAAAGTCCAGTAAAGTCCGATTAAAGACTGTACAAGCTTCTTCAATGAGGTAGACAGTAGGTCTCTAGTTGGTCAAGGATGGTTCAGTTGCCTGATAATAGCTGGGAAGAAACTGTCTCTGATTCTGGAGGTGCATGTTTTCACACTTCTGTACCCGTTGCCTGATGGGAGAGGAGAGAATATACAGTAATTCAATGCATCAAAATATTAAGGTCATAAAAAGAGTAAAGAGGAAGGATTTATTCCCCTCCTCCTCCCCCCCTCCTCCCCCCCCTCTCCTCCCCCCCCTCTCCTCCCCCCTCCTCCCCCCCCTCCCCCCCCCCTCCCCCAACCGTGATGTCATATACCAAGGAACGTTGATTTAACAGGATATGGGGGAAAACATTTTCAAACTGTGGGGCTTAGGGACCTGAAACTTACTGCCTGAAAGAGTGATTGAGACTGAAATCCCCACCACATTTAACCTGCATTTGGGCTTGTTCTCAAAGAGCTGTGACCTTCAGGGCTATGGATCAAATGGTGGCAGGTGGGATTAAGTTGGGTTGATCTTTCACAGCTGGAAAGGAGTTGATGTGTTGCACAGGCTCCTAGTGAGTCGTATATTTTGTATGAACCTCTGATTCCTATTTGTTTCCTTTCAAAGGACAAAGAGCAATAATTCCCAAGCAATAACAGAATTTCAGCAAAATAGGTGAACCTTAAACAATAAGACAGGTGTCCAGGGGAAAATAAATATCCATAATATATCAAAGAGTAAGTTATCCCAATTCCTATGTGTTTTACTGTTACTTTTGAAATTCAAGCTTATACTTGCTTCAGGCTACATTGATTAATCACTATTTTGTATTAGCTAGCTATTTTGTTTCTCAATAGCTCTTAGAGATTAAATGAAGCACCCAATTTATTCAGCAAAATTAAATCAGATTAAGAAGCAGAACATTTGCCACTCTCAGTACTCTGACATTTTCAACTTTCCTCCCTTTAACTGTCAAATAGCATCGGTAACATTACAACCCAAAGAAACTGATGGTTAAACAAAATGAGTCTGAAGTCAATTTGTTGACTTCAAAATGGGCCTGAAGTTAATCCAATCCGGTCAATTGTGACAATGTTTCAACTTAATTCAACATTTATGAAATAAATGCTACAGGGTGCCAGAGTGATGCAGCAGAGTGATGCCTCACAGTGCCAGAGACCCAGGTTCGACCCTGACCTCCGGTGCTGTCGAGTGGAGTTTGCATGTTCTCCCTGTGACCGCTTAAGTTTTCTCTGGGCGCTCCAGTTTCCTCCCACATCCCGAAGACGTGCGGGTTTGTAGGTTAATTGGCCCTCTGTAAATTGTCCCAAGTGTACAGGGAGTGGAAAAGAGTGGGATAACATAGAATTAGTGTGAATAGATGATTGATGGTTGGCAAGGACTCGGTGGTCTAAGGGGCTGTTTCCACGCATTATAACTATGGTTATATTGTTGGGATCTTGTAACCACTGTGGGAAAGAGTGTTGGAAGGAGGGAAAGACAATGCAGGAATTAAAGAAGTAAGAGTTGAGATGGGCCACATGAACCTTCCCCATCATTCACAATGACCATGGGTAATCTGATCATTGGTCTCAACGCCTCTTTGTTGCTCAGTTCTCAAATCTGATTCAGCCTTTATAGCTTGCTGGGTTGAAAATATTATTGACCCTGTGAGAGATGTAATTTACCTCTGCATCATCAGGTTAATACTTTAATTTTGAAATACGGTGCGCAAACAGGCCCTTCAGCCCACTGAGTCTGTGCCGACCAATGATCCCCCATACACTAGTTCTATCCTACACACTAGACACAATTTACAGAAGTCAATTAACCTACAAACCTGCACGTCTTTGGAATGTGGGAGGAAACCCATGGCACCCGGGGTAAACCCATGCGGTCACAAAGAGAATGTACAAACTCCGTACAGACAGCACCTGTAGTCAGGATCGAACCTGGGTTTCTGGTGGTGTAAGGCAGCAACTCTACCCTTGCACCACTGTGCCACTGTACCACACTGTGCCACAAAACTCTTTAATCCAGACAGGACAGAGCATTGCTGTGGTTCAACATATAAGCGGGCAATACCAACTCACTGCATTATTTGTTCACAGTCTTCTTCTTAGACAGTTCCCCAGCTCTAAGAAAGACTTGATTCTATTCTGGTTCTGTGGCTTCAAGGTGGCCGATGCGGTCAATGAGGGGCCACAAAAATCAAGAACCGCTGGTGGTTCTGTCACCACTGTGGAAGGAACCTTCGAGTTTAGATTAGTCAAATCAACTGCCCCTCACCACTCTGCGATACATCACAACATTGTACAATAGATGTCTTACTCAAGAACTGCACTTGTTACTATAATTGTATAGATCACCTTCCTTGAAGATGGTCACAATGATGGCACCTCTGTGTTATCTGGGCATGTTCTCTCCCTGGAGATGTGGAAATGTTGCAGTGAATGTGAGATTGGAGCTCCTTGCAGCCAAACTTTAGAACATCAGTAGGGATACTGTCAGTGATCGGCAGGGCACTCCATCCACTGTCAACCACTCGGAATATTTCAGGATCTCTCGGTCCTTCTAACCTGCCCATATGTCACCCCACATTCTCTCTATCTCTCTGCATGCTTGCCAAGAAGCATTATACCGCAGAATGCTTTCACCCACTGAAACACACGCTTCACCGCTTCCCATCCACTTTCTCTTCTATTCCCCTCAGGCTCTCGGAACCTATATTCACTGTCAGCTAAGCATAACATCTTGTCTCTCCTCATCCTCTCTCCTCCACATCTCTCCTCCTCTGGCCTGTGCAATGAGTTCTGACTCTATTATTACAAGTTACAGTGACTGGAGACAGCTCTATGTTACTTTGTTAATGTACCGAAAATAAAATCTCTCCAGCAACAATAGGAGGTCACAGAACCACATTGATTTAATTCCGAGCTTGAGAATTACTTTTCAAGTTTTTTCGATTCATTAAACTAATAATGAAAAAAAATATATAAGCATCTTGGAATGTTTCCAACATCTCCACTGGTTCACCCGCTCACCACTATTTAAATGTTGTAACATTATGTGGAGATCCATTTGCAGTGTGCCGCCTATTGATCGCTGTGGACCATAAGACCATAAGTCCACAGATTGATTGCTGTAGACCATGTCCATAAGGCATAGGAGCATAATTAGGCCATTCAGCCCATCAAGTCCACTCTGCTATTTGATCATGGCTGATCTATTGTTCTGTCTCCACCCCATTCTTCTGTCATTCTTCTGTAACCACAGCTTCTGAAGAGTAGTGCACCGTTGCCATTTCCCGGCAGCAGGCTGGTTCACCCGCCGCGGATCCGGAGAGCTGCCTGGAGTGGGATCCTCGTCCGCGGCTCGTCTCCTGCTCATTCCTGAGGACCGGGAATCAGAGAGGAAGGTGGAGGCAGCCTGCGACGGCAGCAAACGCTGGTCAATGGGACGGTACCAAGAACCGAGGGTCTTACTTTCTGCGCCGTCAAGGTCGGCTGTAGAAGGCAGCCCATGGCCGGGCGAGGAAAGGGAAGATGGGAAGATGGTTCACAGGATGATCCAGATGGTGGCAGCGGGCCTTTGTGGCCAGCTGCAGTTGGAACTTTGAAAATGGTGCCTAAACCTGGCATCTCTTGCGTATGGACTCAGTGGGTTTTGTAGGCATTCTGTATTTAATCAGAGACCGGACATGTATGGCAATAATCTTGTATGATTTGTATGCAAAAATGATTTTCACTGCACCTTGGTATACTTGATAATAAAGAACTATTGAACCATTGAATTAATCTTAAACACTGCATTGTACCTTGTAAACATCAAAATCTATGCCTAATTCTATGGCTTTCCCTTGCTCTGTGAAGTAGGCCTCTGTAATGTACTCCAAATTCATCACCCTTTTGATTCTCAAACTCTGCCTCTTCACTGAATCTTATCTCCTGAGGTCCTTGCCTACGTCTTCTGGCCTCACACCCTCATTTTGCCGGAAGTTATCTTGATGTTTCCTCCTTCTGCTTGTTAAGGTATCGCTCTGTGTAAGAACGTGCAGAGTTTTGTTTTAATACTTTAAAATCAACATGGAAATGTAAGCAATTAAACAGGGAGTGGAATGATGCCAACTGATCTAGGAACTGAGTGACTGAAAAAATCACTCTGCCTTAGTCCTTTTATGGTCATCAATCTTCCACCCGTAATGAGGTCTCTTAGTCAAGAACTTTTAATTATATCAAGCAGCTTTCACTAAATAAAGAATGTTGAATGCTTAACAGAAAATGAGAAATGGCAGTTAAGTAAACTTTAAAAGTATTAAAAAAATTGGGGAAACAGAAGAAAAATTGATTTATATTTATACAGCAGCTTCAGAAACTACAGGTAATTAAGCACTTCTAACGCGGAGGATTGTTGTAATATCAATTTATTTAAAGAACAATTATATACACAAGCAGATCTTCTTCTTCCTTCGTGTGGTGTGCACAGCCTAAAGTTGTTGGACAACTTGTTCTATTTGATCTTCCGTTTGTGCATGTCGAGTTGATTGCATTAGTCGAAACAGGGCGGACCACGTGAAGGTTGCAATCTTCCACCACGAGCAGATAATTTGTTTAAACAGAACAGAATGGAACTGTTTAGGAAGGAATTGTATTTTGCATCTGAATGAGATCCTGAAATTAGCAAAGCTGAGGGAGGGTGATTTAAACATATAGCATGATCTGAAAAGCAAAATGCATTCTGCAGCAATTTCAATGATGAAGAACGGTTCTGACCTGAAAGATCACCTATTCCTTTTCTGCTGAGATGCTGCCTGACCGGGTGAGTTACTCCAGCATTTTGTGTCTATTTCTACGCCAGGCCATCAAAGAAACATCACAGGTGGCAGAGCGGAGTAGCCAGTGGCTCTGGCTGAAGAGGAAAGACCCCATTTGGTCTCCCAAATAACTGACTAGACAGATGCAGAGGGGTGTGGTTCTGGGACGCCAGAATGCACCGCTGAGTCTACTGGAGATGTCATGGGTTCAATCAGCGAAACGTCGATGAAAGTAGGTGCCCATTTGATAACCCCAATGATGTGTCTGCCTAGCCTTTCTCAACATCGGAGGAGCATAGGTGAGTGCAGAAGGCTCCCATCACCATTTGGAGTAAATTGATATTTGACACTTTGGACTTTTAACATCTAGTCCTGTGTATTTGTAAACAACAATGTAAGTGTGGTTACAGAGATGTAGAAACAAGGAACTGCAGATGCTGGTTAATACACAAAAAAACACAAAGTGCTGGAGTGACTCATAAGGTCAGGCAGCTTCTCTGGAGAACATGGATAGTCAAGACTAGGGTTGCCATCTTTCCTACTCCCAAATAAGGGACAAAAGGTCAAATAAGGGACAAATTCCCGACGGCAATTCGTTGACTGACTCGGCCGTGGCTGGGTGAATGATGAGTTGGCCCAGGTCCTGGACTGCACACAAAACCCAGCCGGTGGGTCAGCTGAGGAGTTTTGGCCCGGGCACCGGGCTGTGCGCGCAACGTCACGCACAAAGTTTGACACCTCATCCAATTCATTAACCGATGATCGACCATGAGAAGGAGGGGTGGTGGTGTCGACGGTGAGCGAAGATCCAAAGGTTGGACAGCTGGCCGGGCTGCCGCATGACGGGACCATGGTGGAGGCGCTGCTGCGGCACTCCATGGGCTACACCGGGACAGGTTAGGCGGGGCCGGACATGGCGCTCCGACCTGGCAGTCCCCTCGACCCGAATAGTAGCAATCAAATATGGGACAAGGGCGGTCCCGTATCAGACAAACTAATTCAGCCCAATATACGGGATGCCCCGGCTAATACGGGACAGTTGGCAACCCTAGTCTTCAGGTAGGGGATGGGAGGGGTGAGATAGAGGCTGGTAGATGGTAAATGGAACTAGATGTGGAGGGAATGATAGGATATTTGAAAGTCTGTAGACTCAACCCGAAACGTCCCCTATCCTTGTTCTCCAGCGATACTGCCTGACCCGTTAAGTTACTCCAGCACTTTGTGCCATTTTGGTTGCAGAGATGTTTGGATGGAAGTGGAACAACAGAATGCTGGAAGAACTCAGCAGGTTGAGAGAAGAAGCGAAATGTGTAAGTTGACGTTTCAGGTTGAGACCCTGGATCAAGACTGAGGGGGAAGGGGAAAGATTGCCAGTTTATAGCAGTATGGGGTGGGGATAGTTGGTGGTGGCAGTGATGGTGGGATTGAGGCTTCTAGATGGTAGGTGGAATTAGATGGCAAGAGGACAATGGGCTGATGAAACCATATGGAGGGTGGGAGGGGTTGGATAGAGGCTGATAAATGGAAGCAGATGGGGAGGGTATGTTAGGATATTTGAAAGTGATACTTGGAGTGTGCATGGAGTTTTCTGGGATAAGCGATAGGTGGGATAGTGGATCAGATGGTGTCTGGTAAATCCACAAATTGAAATTATGAACTGCAATGGTTGCCGAGTGTAAATCATACAACTAAAATTGAGCCCACTCTTGAAGTGAGAACAATGAATTGCATTTATGTAGTGCCTTCAATGCAGCCAAACATCCCAAGTCACTTTGCAGGAGCGCTCCACCCAAAGAAATTGACACTGAGCCAAATAAGGAGATATTAAAGACGTACATGTTACAGGGAAGAGAAACATAGAGATGAAAAGATGTAAGGAGGAAATGGCAGAATTTAACACCAAGAGAATTGAAGGAATGTCACCAAGGTAGAAGCAATGAAAATCTGGGATTAGAAAGAGATAACTGGGGGAGGGCAAAGAACGTGGAAGGTGGTAGATCTGGAGGAGATTAATTAGGTAGATCCCAATTGTACAAGAGCAAGGTGAAGAGTAATTGTTTGAAGCATGACTATGATTGTAAGAGAATCTAAATTTACTGCAAGGAACAAGATATATTGCTTGTCCATTAAATCTGACAGGATTTCATGCTTAGCTGGTTATAGTCCTGTTATGTTTTCTTATGGCAGATGCTACCCAGATGGTCAGACTTTTCTCGTATTCCTGCATTAAGCGTCAATTGAGAGGATTGGTGATGTGAATTGTGGTGGGATTGGCAGGATAAGTATGGGGTGTGTGCGTGATGGTTCAGGAATTATATTTCCTATCCAAGTGTACAGACACAGTCCATAATGACACAGTAGATAATGCTGCAGCCTCACTGCTCCAAGAACCCGGGTTGATCCGAATCTTTAGCATTGCCTATGCTGAGTTTGCAAGCCCTCCCTTTCAATGCTGTCTTTCTCCTAAGTGTTCCTGTTTCCACCCACATTCTATACGTGTGCTGAAAAGTTAATCGATTACTGTAATTTATCCGTTAGTGTCAGAAATTGACAAGGGTGGCTGGGGGAGTTGTTTAGTTTAGTTCAGTTTAGAGATACAGCACAGAAATAGGGCTTCCGCCCACCAGGTCCACACCGTCCAGTGATCACCCCGTACTCTGGCACGATCCTTCACATTAGGGACAATTTACAATCTTTACCGAAGCCAATTAATCTACTAAAGCCGTATGTTTTTGGAGTGTGGGAGGAAACCAGAGAACCCAGGGAAAACCCGCATGGTCACAGGGCGAACGTACAAATTCCGTACAGACAGCACCTGTAGTCAGGATCGAACCAGGGTCACTGGCGCTGTAAGATAACAACTCTACCACTGTGCTGACATGCCACCTACAAGGGAAGATATATAAGTGTGGAAAGGAGACTGGTGGGGAATGCTTTGAGATCCAGCTTGATGGACCAAATGGCCTTCGTACCTGACATTAGCAAATTATCAGACATATGGGTGACTTTTTGTGTCTGAACCCACTATGACTTCTGAAGATTTCATAGTGTGAAAAAGGATTCCCACCCGAAACGTCACCATCCTTTTCCTCCAGAGATGCTGCCTGACCCGTTGAGTTATTCTAGCACTGTGTCTATCATACAGTCTTACATTGAAACAGGCCCTTTGGCCCAACTTGCCCACACCAACCAACGTGCCACATCTACAATAGCCCGCCCTGCTTGCATTTGGCCCATATCCCTCTAAACCCATCCTATTCACGTACCGGTCTAAATGTTTCTTAAATAAGGTCATGGGTTTGGAATATACTGTCTAAGAAGTTCTAGTGGGTTGCTGGAGTTGATACAAACTGCTGTGTTTTAGTGGTAGCGCGAGCAAATGGTTGCAGAAGAAATTCCTATCAAGTGAGTTTCTAAGTCTTGTCTGCTGTCGAGCTTCTTGAGCTTTGGTGAAGCTGCACTCATGCAGGCAAGTGGGAAGCATTTACTCACGATATGAAATATGACAAGCAATTAAAAGCTTTCATCAGCCTACTTGCTAATGGGTGAATGCATCGCACTTCCCGGGAGCCAGATGAGAAGGTGAAGGAATTGTCTCCGGATCTCAGGGCAATGATAGGTCTTGGTCAGAGTTGCTGGACCTCTTACCATTTTCAACACGTTTGGGCTCTGAAGAGTATCGGTGTCTGTTTCCTGATGAGGACAAGTCATGGGTCAACAGAGACCACTAATCTGCCAACAGCCACTTGCAGACTTCACTGTCACAGACACAGCTCAATAGGAATTAACATCTTCCGGAGAAGAGAGGGGGAAATATTCAAGGGCAGCAAAGAAACAATCAACAGGAGAACCATGATCTCGTGTCTACTCCTCATGATCCTGTTGCTGTGTTTATTCAGCAAGAATGTCCATTCAGATAAATGACTTCATTTATTTTACTCTCAATGAGAGGGTCATTAAACAACCTGATTTGCAGTTTAATGAGATATATTGTGACTCCTCTGACATCCAAAAACAGTACCGTAGGCTGTTCCCAGCAGCACCAGTCACTTTGACACTCCCTCGGAACCCGTGAGCAAGTTTAAATGTCACTTCATTTTAGCTTTTATTTCTTTATTCTCTGCAGCCATCTCTGCAGCTTCAGCTGATACAGCTGGATCAGATTGTATCCACGGATCAGTTTAAATGTAAAATTATCCCATTTATCGCCGGCTTCAAAGACCATCAATCTCTGGCTCCTTCCCAGGCATGGATTATATCCCCATAAAGCATGCTGTACTAATGGCACTGTGGTTAATTAGGGATTTATTTGTTGTTATAAGCTCTTATTCTGTTCATGTCCAGTGTATGCCCAATGTTAGTTCAAACTGCACAGAGGGAGATGGATAAAATTAATTTATTTTACAATTACATTGACGGGAAATATGAAACGATCGGCGATTATAGATGTTTTTGGGTGATTCTGACTTCTTTCAAACTTTGTTTAGTTTAGTTTAGTTTAGCTTAGTTTATTACCACGTGTACAGTGAAAATCTTTTCTCGTTGTGAGCAATCCAGTCAGTGGAAAGACTAGACATGAATCAAGTCATCCACAGTGCACATATACAGGATAAAGGGAATAATGTTTAGTGCAAGATAAAGTCCATTTATTCTCTCTTAGGGATTTGAGAGTTGCTGGAAAGGCCAACATTTATTGCCCATTCCTATTTGGTCTTGAGTAGGTGAGGATGACCTGTCTTTTGCTGAGTGGTTAGTCTAGTTTAGTTTAGTATTGGATACAGTGCAGGAACAGGCCCTTTGCCCCACTGAGTCTGTGCTGATCATTGATCACCCCGTACGCTAACACTATCCTACACACAGTAGGGACTATTTACAATTTTACTAAAGCCAATAAACCAACAAACCTACCTCTTTGGAGTGTGGGAGGAAGCTGGAGCACCCAGAGAAAACCCACGTGGTCACAGGTACAGTGCACACAATCTCCTTACAGATTCCACCTATAGTCAGCATTGAACCCTCGTCTCTGGCACTGTAATGCCCCTGTCCCCTTAGGAAACCTGAACGGAAACCTCTTGAGAGTTTGCGCCCCACCCAAAGTATCCGCGCGGTTCCCGGAGGTTTTTGTCCTCCGGCAACCACCTTCAACTAGCATCACAACCGGCTTCGACTAAAATATTACCAATTTTTAAAACGGAAACCACTTTCGACCATTAGGGAGACTGACAAAAATCTCCGGGAACAGCACGGAAACCTTGGGTGGGGCGCAAAGTCTCCAGAGGTTTCCGTTCAGGTTTCATAAGTGGGACAGGGGCATTAGGAAACCTGAATGGAAACCTCTGGAGACTTTGCGCCCCAACCAAGGTTTCCGTGCAGTTCCCGGAGGTTTTTGTCCTCCAGCAACCACCTTCAACTAGCATCGCAACCGGCTTCGACTAAAAAATTATCGGTTTTTGAAATGAAAACCACTTTCTACGATTAGGGAGACTGACAAAAACCTCCAAGAACCTCAGGGAATTGCACGGAAACCTTGGGTGGGGCGCAAAGTCTCCAGAGGTTTCCGTTCAGGTTTCCTAAATGGACAGGGGCATAAGGCAGCAACTCCACATGTGGCAGCAGGCCTGGTTCACTGCTGCAAGCAGAAGATAAAACTGTTTGATGAAGTTTCTGTAACTTCATCAGAAGTTACAGAAACGTCAGCGCCAGTAACATGATGATTCTTGTGTACTGCCGAGGCGAGGTCTGCTGTGTGATGTTAGCGGGTTGTATACAAAAATACAGCATTTCACTGTACCTGGGATCATATGACAATAAAATATAAAATTTAATTTAATTTAATTTATCGTTGTGTCACTGTATCGCCCTAAGTTACTTGCGGCAAAGACCAGGCATTTTAAATGCTGCACATAAGTCAATCAGTGACCGGTTATTCTCAGCGTCTGCAGCTAATCACATGGAGGTTCACTGGTCATGGAGATATCGGCCCGGCCCAGCTGACCAGGTGCACTGGCTCCTGTTGGCAGCTTCATTGTTGGTAGCAGGGCTGCCTGCACCACACTGATGTAGCAGCATGCCTGAGTTGCCACACCTGTTCAAAGTGAGTTATTGTTATTGGCACAGCCTGAGCTCACCGAGCCTGCTCTTCAAGCAGAACACAAACACCCCCCACCCAAAGGATACACAAACACGCGACAGGCACAGCTACACACTGAGCATGCATGGACCACAGGCACACACACACACACATGCACAAATGCACAATCATATATACCACAGACAGGTATAATCACACAAGCACAGTGCACAGGTACATACACCCATATACACGGACAGACAGAGACCTACAACCACACAGCATGGGAATATATACAGAGCACACACACACATACACAAAATAGATATAGTCGTAAATACAGAGCACAGATGTACAGACACAACCACAACCAGACATGTTCACACACATATTCAAGCAATGTACACAAAAACATACACCACTGACTGACCTTCTCACACACACTGCAGATTAGTGGCATATACAACACATACTCCTCCCAACACAGACTCATACTACACATTGTATTGTATTGTATTCAATTTATTGCCATTATCTCATAAGAGACAACGAAATGGATTTTCCTTACAGTCATGTAACATCAAAATAAATAATTAATAAAAATAAATTTAATTAAATTAATAAAAAGAACAAACACAGAAGTCCACGACACATCACAACCCCACAGCGGCACCAAAGTTAAGGTAGGTACCATAGTCTAGCTGGCCTTCCCGCCGATCTTCCCAGATGTTCACCCGTAGTCGGGGCCTCCGGAGCACCCGCAGTCACCGCCACGGGCGGCCCGGTGCTCAGGCCCTCTCGCCGGGAACGATGGAACCCCGACGCCGAACCCCGACGGAGAACATCCTCAGCAGCCCGGACCTCCAAGTCAACCACCTTCCACCGGAGTCTGTGGCACCCAAAGTCCACAGGCCGCGATGTTGGTCAGCGCCGGCCGCGTTGGGAGCTCCGCGAACCACAGCTCCGCGATGTCGGTGCAGCAGGCCCAGCACTCCGGAGCTTCAAACAGCAATCCCCGGTAAGGCATCACCCACTCCGCAGGAAAGGCCGCGCCAATCCAGTAGGCAGGCCGCGGGGGGCGGGGGGGTGGGGGGGGGGGGGGGCGAGGACGCGACTCGAATAATAGTCGCATCCTCTTCAGGAAGCGACTAAAGGACGGTATCCCCCTTACCCTACCCTCTTCCTCTCACATAAAGACAAAAAAACCCACAAAAAAAACGCTCTTCAAACATAACAAAAAAAAAGATACCGAACTGAGGACGGGGGCAGCTAGCAACAGCGACACCGGATTTGACATACATCAAATATTACAGACACACATATACACACCACAGTCTGCAGTCATACATTACGCCTAACACTGTATACAACTGACTCACGCATTACAGTTGCAAGCTGACATCAAGGTACAAAACACCCTGAACACACTGAAATATTACAGACAAACATACACACCACACCTGCCCCTTTAGATATACGAAATGCTAATGTTCACCTGTTCCCAGCTCAGATTCACTGTGAACATTGTTAGGTATACCTCTGTGACTGAGATCAATGCCCTCTTCCATCCTTCTCTGTGTTATTCATCACAATAGTCCCAACAGGAGAGGAATTCAAATAGATACAACTGGATATTCAACTAGATATTTGCATGCAGCACAGTGGTGCAGTGGTAGAGTTGGTGCCTTACAGAGCTAGAGACATGGGTTTGATCCTGACTATGTGGAACAAGATATTGACCTGAACAGCAAGTAAAACTGAGTCTGAAGACCCAAAACATCAAAACATCACTTATCCATGTTCTCCAGAGATGCTGTCTGACTTGCTGAGTTACCAGCAATTTGTGACGATTTGTGTAAACCAGTTCCTTGGTTCTAGCAGGTAAAACTTCTTTGATTTTCTTTGAAATGGAGCCATGAAACACTTTTCACCTGGAATCTTTGTGCACAAATCTCCGCCCAAAAGTGCTTCTGTTAATATCAAACCTATTATGCACGCAAGACAAGTTATTTAATGAAGCCACCACAACAGGCAAATTGGACATAGCACGTTTCCTCAACACCAATGCAGAGAGTGCAAGTGGTGTTGATTGAGAGATAAATGTTTTGCGGGATGGCAGGGAAAATGCCCTTTTCTTCTTCAAAGTTGGGGCGGTGCAGTGGCACAGAGGTAGAGTTGCTGCCTTACAGCGCCAGAGAGCCGTGTTCGATCCTGACTGTGGGTGCTGTCTGTGTGGATTTGTATGTTCTCCCTGTGACTGCGTGGGTTTTCCCTGGGTGCTCCCTTTTCCTCCCCAACTCCAAAGACGTACATGGTTGTAGGTTAATTTGGCTTCAATAAAAATGGTAAATAGTCCCTCATGTATAGGTGTTAGTGTATGGGGATTGCTGGTCAGCGCGGACTTGGTGGGCCGAAGGGCCTGTTTCCACGCTGTATCTCGAAACTAAACTAAATTATAGTTGTCCGAATGGAACTTTGAATTAGCTTCAGAGGGAAGATAGATCTCATTTTAATAATTTATTTGAAAGAATGCGCTGACAACAGTGCACTTCCTGGGTATAAGCTTGGATTTCCGTATTTAAATCTCAGCTTGAACCCTCAGGCCTCTGACTCGGAGGTGAGCGTGTCTCTCCAGGAGCCACAACTTAAAGTGGGAACTAATTAATGTAGGCAGCAGTCACAAATATCCAGTAAACCGTGGGAGGGAGATCCCTGTATAAAGAAGAGGAAGGCAAGATTACTGCACCAAGTATCCCTTCCCGATCCGAATGAGACAGTGAGTAACACTCTTGTCTATGGTTGAGAGGGTTATGATTCAAGTCCCTGTCCAGAAACTTAACCCCTTGTGGACAGAGGAGGATTTGTGAGTGGCTGCCTTTCAGAGGAGAAATTAAACTGATGCTGTATCACTTTCTCAGATGAAAGCAGAGTAAACCATTCCGAAGAAGGTCAAGACAGTCCACTAGTGAACATAGAACATAGAACAGTACAACACCAGAACAGGTCCTTTGCCGCACAATGTATAGAGTCATAGAGAGTCATAGTGTCATACAGCATGGAAAATGGGCCTAACGGACCAATTTGCCCACACCGATCAACTTGTCCCACCTGAATCCGATTGCCACATGGATGTGCCAAACATGATGCCAAGATAAACTCTTATCTGCCTGCACATGTTCTATATCCCTCCATTCCCTGAATATCCATGTGCCTATCCAAAGTTCATATCATATCTGCCACCATTCCTGGCAGTGCATTCCAGGCAGTGTAAAAACGTACTGTGTAAAAAAAACGTGCCCAGCACATCCTTTAAATTTTGCCCCTCTCACTTGCTGGGTGCAAATTACATTGATTTTTATGAAATATGCATTTGAAAAGTATCTGAGGGACACTGAAATACTTTAGGATGTCCTGAGGACACACACTGGGAGAAGTAAATGCAATAAAAAAAGAAATTTATCTTCAGCAGATCAGGCAGCATCTGCAGAAAGAAAAATGTTCCAGCAGAGCACAAAGTGTTGGAATAACTCAACAGGTCAGGCAACATCTGTGGAGGGAATGTATAGGCAATCTTTCAGGTCAGGACCCTTCTTCAGACTGATTCCAGCATCTGCATTTCCTTGTATCTCCAATTAACATATCTGATCTGGAATTCTTTTTATAATTTTCCTCTCTTTATTGTCGTACTCTAACCAATAGAAACACCTGCACTCAAAGTCATCGTAGCAACAAGAAAAAACAGAGTAGACTGGTAATGCATGATATGCCGGATTGTATCAGCGAAGAGAGGAAGAGAGCCAATGTTTAATCTTAAATATCTTTCATCGGAAGGTTTCTGATTAAAAGCCACTGATCAGAAACATTAACCCTCTTTTCTGCATCACACGCACTGGTTGACTGCTCAAACATTTCCCTGACTGATGTCAGAGATGAAGGCCATTTGGCCCATCAAGTCAATGCTGGATCTCAAAGCTTCCTACCAGTCTCCTTTCCACATGCACTGTTTGACTGCTCAAACATTTCCCAGACTCAAAACGTCACCTATCCATGTTCTCCAGGGATGCTGCCTGACACGCAGTTACTCCAGCTCTTTGTGTCTTTTTTGGTAAACCAGCATCTGCAGTTCCTTGTGTTTATATTCCTCAATGATTCAATGATGATTCAATGATACTGTATTCTCACGTACCTCGGTTCAGTGAAATGCTTTGTTTTTTGCATACAACGCGGTAAAATTATGTAGAAGACCTCACCTGGGCAGTACACAAATGTTGTTACGTTTTGGCAGGAAAGTTACAAAAGTTCTGCAAACTGTCTTATCCACTATATGAGGTAACAACCCCCCTCCCCATCCCGCTCCCAGTCAGGTATCCTGATTTAATTTCAGACTTCCACCGCTTGCATTATTTTGCTTTTGTGCTGTTCTTGCCATTCTATGGTAAGTATAGCTTTCATTACCTTAAATTGGACACTGCTGATGCTGATAATTTAATGGATACAGATGGGAAACAGATTTCATTCAGATAATACTTGTGTCATGAAGAGCAATTGAGCCTTTGTTCTTAAGAAGACTCCAACCCCCACCACCACTGACAGGGCACTCAGCAATTAAGTGCAATAATTGTTGACTAAATGGGCTACTGACAGATTGCAATTCAAATTGTTTCAAGAATCTTATCAAAAACGGCATTTCCTTGCGATATTTTGACAAAAAATATTTCTCTGCTGTTCTGCAGTTAGACAGATAAGATTTAAGTCACGCTTCCCTGAAATAAGGTCAATTTTTAATATATCTGCATACATTTATCAATTCATCAAGTTATGCGTGTGAGAGTTAACACTACCAGATGCTATCAGTCTTCAGAAACAAGCAGATAGATGAGAGGGCAAAACCAAGCTCAGTCATTTCTCGCCACTAAAGTGTGGGTGGTGCGGTTAGTGTTTTGTGGTCACCGGTTGGACTCTACAGCTGATTTATGGGATTGAAGACTTAGCCCTATGCCAGTTTTGTCCACGGCAGAATAAATGAAGTGGGCTTTAACACAATTTCTGCTGAATACAAGGTCACGGGGCCGAGCAAAGTAAAAACGATATTGCATTCGTGCAGCATTGATATTCACGGCTCTGTCAGAATGATCGTTTTTTACGAACGAGACACTAAACTGAGCCCTAATTTAATACCAAGAAACTGCAGATGCTGATTTATACCAATAATAGACACAAAATGTTGGAGTAACTCAGCGGGTCAGACAGCGTCCCTGGAGAAGTCAAGTCAAGTCAAATCAAGCAAGTTTATTGTCATGGATGGATGGCGTTTTCGGTCGGGACCCTTCTTCAGACTGGTTGCAGGAGGGATGGAAAGAAAGTTCCCAACCAGAAATGTCACCTATCCATGTTCTCTGGAGATCATAAGATCATAAGTGATAGGAGCAGAATTAGACCATCTGGCCCATCATGACTACTCTGCCATTCAATCTTGGCTGATCTATCTCCCTCTCCTAACCCCATTCTCATACCTTCTCTCCATAAGCTCTGACAACCATACTAATCAAGAATCTATCTTTCTCTGCCTTAAATAATATCCACTGACTTGGCCTCCACAGCCGTCTGAGGCAAAGAATTCCATAGACTCACCACCCTGCTTCAAGATGCTGCTTGACAGGCTGAATTATAAATTGATCCCTGTCTCCAATAGGTTTAAAGATACATGCAAATACTTCAAAAGAAGAGCAAGGAAGATATCTCCTCTTTTTGTTTGGTGGCGGGGTGGATGAGGTTTAAAATTTAGTGAACGTTTTCTGGCTTATTATGTTATCTATGAGTTCTGTATTTACAGATCTGTTATGTTGCAGCAAGTACAAATGTTATTGTTCCTTTATCACTGCATATGACAATCAAATACTTTTGACTCGACTTTCTTCAGTAGAAAACCATTAATCTTCAATCAATATTTCTGAAACAGTTCATCTGGTCATTACAATTTTTTTTTGTGGACCATTGCTTCTTCTAAACCAATGGCTCTGAACCTTTTTCATACTTGGGTGAAAATTGATTAATGATTTGGACGCAGCCCATATATTAACATTTATGTTCAGGTTTAGGATTAGGTTTATTAATGTCACATGCACCAAGGTACTGTGAAAAGCTTTGTTTTCCATGCTATTCAAACGGATCAGAAGTACCGTACATAGATACAATGCGTTCAAAATCAAGTACAGTAAATAGAGCAAAGAGGAAGATAACGAGTGTAGAATATAGTTCTCAGCATTGGAGCGCATCAGTTTCATAGACAAAGTCCAATGTCCTCATTGGAGTAGAGGTGAATCAGACAGTACCCTAGCTTAAGGAAGGACCGATCAGAAGTCTGATGACGGAAGGGAAGAAGATGTTCCTGAGTCTGGTGGTGCACACTTTCAAGCTTCTGTAACTTGCCAGATGGGAGTGGTGATAAGAAGGATTGACCGGGCTGCGACAGGTCTTTGATTATGTTGACTTCCTTTCAGAGGCAGTGTGTCGTATAGATGGAATAAATGGTGGGTAGTCTGATCTGTGTGATAGACTGGGCCACATCTACAACTCTCTGCAATTTCTTGTGGTCTTGGGCAGAGCTGTTTCGAACCCAAGCTGTGATACAACCTGACAGAATGCTGTCTATAGTACATCTGCATAGCATGACAGCATCATAAATGGTTTGATAATTCTGTCAAAATGATTAGAATTTTTAGAACATTTTATTTTGGCTTTGCAGCTTAATTTATCACAAAATTAATGCATTAAATGAAAATCAAATTAAATAATTGAAAACAAAATGAAAGCATGAAATAACATTTTTTGGATCCCTCCTGGTCTAGTATTACATTTTCATGCTGCAATTTTGGGATACGGCTGGAGTTGAGATCCAGCAACCTAAACATATGTGGTGTAGGAAATTTATTTCTGCTAAAGTAAAATAGCAAACACATGGAATTTTGCAGAGAGTGGCATTTTTCAGGATAAAACTATTTCAGAGTATTCAGGCAATCTGAATTCAGATTCTCTGGTTGTGATTGTGGGATTGGACTCAGATCATCAAATTATTAGCAAGGAATGTGGTGTCCAAACTTGGGCGGCACAGTTGCATAGCTGGTAGAGCTGCTGCCTCACAGTGTCAGAGACCAATCGTAAATGCAGTTGTCTTCACAACAGTAGTGAATGTGAGAAGTAAACCTTCACTTTAGAGTTTTGATTGACTGAAAGATACATCATTAAAACGGGCCCTCTGGCCACACAGTCTGGGATGTGGGAGGACACCAGAGCACCTGGAGGAAACCGATCTGGTAACAGGGAGAATGTGCAAACTCCACACAGACAGCACCCGAGGTCAGGAGCGAACCTGGGTCTCCACTGCTGTGAGACAGTGGCTCTACCAACTGCGCAACTGAGCTGCCCTAACCATCAGCTTTGGACCACATGGAAGAAACTTACCCAGCCCCAGGGAGAATGTGCAAACTCCACACAGACAGCACCAGAGACAAGAATTAAACCTGGCTCTCTGGAACTGTGTCACAACATCTCTGCTAGCAGGGCCAAAGTATCACCCCTTGGTGATGTGGGGTGTCAGTCATTGAAATTGGCCCTCACTGTGCAATCTAATTTCATCTAAACATGTTATAAAGAGATCCAGGTTCTAGGGATGCACGAGGTAATAGTTTAAATATAATGCAGAATCATGTGCATCCAATTCCCTCACCTGCTAACTTATAGAGTCATGGTACCCGGAAACACGCCCTTCGGCTCAACTTGTCCATGCCAACCATGCCATTGACAACTACTTGCACTTTACAGCAATGCTTTTCCTTGCTGTTGGGTGTTAGGAGAGGAGAAATTATCATTATGTCATTTGTTAAAATGTAGAAACTGCAGATGCTGGTTACCTGCAACATCATTATTCAAGGTGGAAATGTCCAACACTAGAGGGAATGCTATAAGATGAGAGGGGAAAGGTTTAATGTAGACGTGTGGAGCAGGTTTTTTTACACAGAGTAGTGGGGGCCTGGAACGCATTGCCAGGGGAGGTGGTAGAGTCAGATACGATAGTGGCATTTAAGATGCTTTTTAATGGGCACAGAGAGGTGAAGGGAATAGGGGGATGTGGATCATGTACAGGCAGATGAGATTAGTTTAACTTGCATCATGTTCGGCATAAACATTGTGGGCTGAAGGGCCCGTTCCTGGGCTGTACTGTTTAATGCTCTGTGTTCTATGTTCTTCTATGTGTTAAGTCTACAATATTCTGCAAAACATCTCTTCATTGAAATTGTATTACACTATCCACAAGTGCATTATGCAAAGTGATACAGTTTCCAGGTCTCTTTCGGATTCAACAACTTATTCTCTGGCCAGCATTTATTGGCAAACCCAAACCTCTGAAAATAGATGAAATGTTCACAATCAAATTGCTGCTTGTGGGTGATATCTGTGAGCAGATTATCTGGCACATTTTCTACCTGTCTGCAAGTTCATGCTTCAAAAGTTCTATCCTGGCTATAAAATACACAGGGGGATCATGAAATGTCATAACAATCTATTTCTTTTTGATGCAGTTATTACTTGATTTACAAACATTCAACATTCAAGTTATTTTCTTGAACACTCGAGATACTTTACAGTATGTGTCTTCAATTTACAAAGCAATTTTTCATTGTCGAGGATAGCGGACTGTGCTTAGGAATACATTATCTCCAAATTTCCATGATGCATTACATTCATCCTTTGCGATTTACAAAATTTCCCTCTACACGGCACAGTGTTGCAGCGGTAGAGTTGCTGCCTCACAGCACCAGGGACCAGGGTTCGATCCTAACTACGGGTGTTGTCTGTATGGAGTTTGTACGTTCTCCTGGTGACCACGTGGGTTTTCTCCCGTTGCTTTGGTCTCCTCCCACATCCCAGAGACGTACAGGTTTGTAAGTTCATTCGCTTCGGTAAAATTGTAAATTGCCTCCAGTGTGTAGGATAGTGCTAGTGTACGCGGTGAATGCTGGTCGGCATGGACTTGGTGGGCCGAAAGGCCTGTTTCGACACTGTATGTCCAAACAAAACTAAACTAAACTAAACTACTGGAAGGTCTTGGTCTTTCACCACAATATAGAATGGATGTGGAGGCTTTGGAAAGCAAGCAGAAGGGGTTTATCACAATGATGCCTGGATTATAGGGTATTAGCAACAAGGAGAGGTTGGGCAGACTTGGATTGTTTTCTCTGGAGCAACAGAGGTTGAATGGAGATATGATTGATGTATATAACATTTTGAGAGGCATAGATAGGGTAGAGAGTCAAAAGCTTTTTCGCAGGATGGAAACATCAACAACTAGACGGCATAGGTTTAAGGTAAAAGGGGCAAAGTTTAAAGGAGTTGGGGAGGGGGAGTCAATTTTTTTAATGTAGAGGGTAGAGAATGTCTGGAACACCCTGCCAGGGGTGGCAGTGGAGGCAGATATGAGAGTGGCATTGAAGAGTTTTTGGATTGGCACAAAATATACAGGAAATGGAGGGATATGGATTATGAGTTCACAGAAAAAAGTTGGTCTTGGCATTATGTTCGGCACGCACTTTGTGGGCTGAATGGTGTGTTCCTGTGCTAAACTGTTCAAAGAAACTTGCCTGGTATGCATTCCGTTTCTAAATCTAAAATGGTTGCACATGTAATGGAGGAGGATGGTCATAAGGTCATGTGATAGGAGCAGAATTAGGCCATTCAGCCCATCAAGTCTACTCCGCCTTCAATCATGGCTGACCAATCTCTCCCTGCTAATTCCATTCCCCTGCCTTCTCCCCATAACCCCCAATGTGTTATTCTCTGGAATGGAGAACTCAATTCAATAGATACAAAAAGCTGGAGTAACTCAGTGGGACAGGCAGCATCTCTAGAGAGAAGGAATGTGTGACGTTTCGGGTCAAGACTCTTCTTCAGTAGTTCCTTCCTATTCAACAATAGGTATCAGTTACAAAGGAGGACCTGATGGGCTCATTCACGATAACCATGAGTTGAAGTCTAACTTTTGAACATTCACGTCCTTCTGTTGTTTTTCCAGATTAGTTCTTATGGTGCCGGTGGCTTGATTTGATTCCATTAAGGTTTCTTTATCATAGTCAATTGCGTGTGCGTCATGCTGGTCACATATGGGATGGATGTGCAATGAAGCTTACCGTGACGGATTAATGATTATAAAACAAGCATTGCAAATTTATCAAGTGATAATCAATAACTTATTATGGTGAAATATTGCAGCATAATGTACAACAAATTAACAATCAGTAAATGGTGTGTTTAACACAAGAGAAGGCACAGATGCTTGATTTGAAGGCAACAGCCATGAAATAAAGTGATCAATTGGAGGTGCCTATACTCCTGTGATGTGAGGCAAATCTATCTTTCAATAAGGTTCAAAGGTTGACTACTCGGATTGACTCCAAATCTCTATCCCCTCGATCTTCCTAATTTGCCTATCTCAAATAAATTAGTGCTTCTAATCCTTTTATAACTATATGCAAGACTTCAGATGATGTTTTGTTGGAGTAACACTCATCTTTTCTTTTGAAAATTAAATTGCTGCAAAACTGGGACTATTTTCCTTTGAGAAATGACTTGATGGGGAGATTTGATTGAATTATATAAAATAATAAGAGGACTGGAGTGAATAGTTGCGGGTAAACTGTTCCCTCTTCTTGAGGGTTAAAGACGAAAGGTCATCAGGTATAAAATTAGGGTGTTGAAAGTAAGAGGGAGATTCACTTCTTATGCAATCCTGATTCCAGTGTTGTACACATTCCAGACAATACTGCCTGAAATGTGGTGGAATCAGGTTCTATTCATGGGCATAAGAGCAGAATTAGTCCATTCGGCCCATCGAGTATGTTCCCATGGCTGATAAGATCATAAGACAGAGGAGCAGAATGAGGCTGTTCAGCCCATTGAGTCTGCTCCGCCATTCAATCATGGCAGGTAAGATTTTAAGATTTAGGGACAGAATTGAGCTACTGTGGCCTTCAAGAGGGAAAATGATGCAGAAAACTTGTTCACGAAGGAACTGCAGATGCTGGAAAATCGAAGGTAGACAAAAATGCTGGAGAAACTCAGCGGGTGCAGCAGCATCAATGGAGCGAATGAAATAGGCAACGTTTCGGGCCGAAACCCTTTTTCAGACTTGGTATGGTTGTGGGATTGATGAGATCTTCTGTTTGAAAGCTGCCATATATATGATGGGCTGGATGGCATTGATAGAGACCATTCTCTGAAAAGGTGGCAGAATTTTAAACAAACTTTGCTCGGTGTAGATTGAGCTCCAATCCAATCCAACCCAATCCAATCCAATCTAGGGATAGCCACAAAGTGCTGGAGTGACTCAGAGTGCCAGGCAGCATCTCTGGAGGAAAAGGATGGGTGACGTTTTGAGTCGGGGAAACGTCACCCATCTTTTATCTCCGGAGCTTCTGCCTGACCTGCCGAGTTACTCGCGCACTTTGTGTCTACCTGTGGTGTAAACCAGCATTTCCAATTCTTTGTTTCTCCAATCCAATCTAATTCTTTTCAATCTGACATGTCTCACAGGGTAAATTAATTACCATCAGGGACTTCCATTAATTGAACTCACATGGAAAAGGTGAACAAGTAGGGCTCTGAAAATTAAGCTGGGTTTTCAAGGTCCAGAGACATTAATAGGTGTGTTTTTGAAGCAATTGAACACAAGTTTTGAAACTTTTTAAAAAGTGAGCCTTTGAGCAATATTACTTACAAATTCTGTATACGTTCAATTTTTTTTTAGTATCAGGCCATGAGGTGATACTGATTACAATGCCTTATTTGGTGATAATCTCATTTTCAGTTGTACGGATCAAACTGTACCCTGTTACTAATCTGAAGTGTATCGGAGAATACATTTTACAGTTAATCTTATTTTTAAATAGTTTATGTGCTGGAACATTTCCAGCTTGCATTGATTAATGGCCGGATTCACACTTTATGATGAGCAATTCAGACTGAATGGAAATTAAAAGGACAAAACTAATTTCTCAAAACAGATGCCATTTCCAGGCAACACGTGTTCAGATCATTGATTGCACCTGATATGGATACAAATTCTGAGTACTCTTCAAGTCTGTGATAACACTGAGACATCCAAGTAAACTCAGAATCAATCTTTCCTCTAAACTATTTTCAGGATTTCTGTATGAGCGAAGAAATGGCAGTTTCTAATTTTATCCGTGGAAGTGGTTCTGCACTTTGGGAGCTCGAACGTAAGGGGGAATGTGTATACAGTAGTTAATGGCAAGACCCTTAACAGCATTGATGTACAGAGCGATCTTAAGGTTTAAATTCATAGCCACGGGAAAGTGGCACGCAGTTTGATAGAATGAATGGAATGCTTGCCTTCATCAGTCTGGGCATTGAGTATAAGAGTCACGAGGTCATATCCCATCTTTATAGGAGTTTGGTGAGGCCACATTTTGAGTATGTAGAGTTTTTGTCTGCCCCATTACATGAAGGATGTTTAATGTGGAGCATTGGAGGTCGAGGGGAGATTTAATAGATATACACAAAATGATGAGAGGCAGTTGGGTTAGGGAGTCACAACTTTTTCCCAGGGTGGAAATGTCAAAGACTAGAGGAGATATCTTCAAGGTGAGAGAGACAAATTTAAAAAGGACATGAACAGGGCAGTTTTTGTAAATCCTGGAGTGCACTGGTGGTGATGGTACACTTAAGATGGTGGCATGACAAACAGCTCTCAGGAATGGAACTCTGCCATAACATGGGGAGGACCTGAACACAGTGGGCGGCACAGTGGCACAGCTGGTAGAGCTACTGCCCCACACCGCCAGAGACCTGGGTTTGATCTTGACCTTGAGGTCAGGCGTTTGCACGTTCTCCCTGTGACCGCATAGGCTTTTTCTCCGTGTGCTCCGCTTTCCCCTGAAATCCCAAGGACATGGGGGTTTAAGGGTTAATTGGCCTCAGTAAATTTCTAGTAGTGTTCAGGGAGTGGGTCTGAAAGTGGAATAACGTAACACCAATGTGAACGGGTGAATGATGGTCAAAGTGGACTCGGTGGGCCAAAGAGCTTGTTTCCGCGCTATTTCTCTAAGCTGAACTGAACTAATGAACTCTCGGCAAGGCCACCGGCATAATCAAGGATGTCTCACCCTGGTCACTCCCTCTTATCCCCTCTCCCATCAGGCAAGAGGCACAAAAGCGTGAAAGCACATACCCCTAGATTCAAGGACAGTTTCTTCTCAGCTGGTTTCAGGCAACTGAATCGTCCTCTCACTAACTACATTGGTTCTGACTCCCATCTACAGCATTGGTGACCTTCAAACTATCTTTAATTGGACATTACTGGAATTTATCTTACACTAAACGTTATACCATTTATCTTGTGTCTTTACACTGTGGACGTCTAGATCATAATCATGTATGGTAGTTTTGCTCACTGGATAACACGCAGCAAAAAGCCTTTCACTGTACTTCGTTATAGACATGACAATCTATATAACTAAAAGCCTCATCTTGACCACTTCCTGTCTGCGCTGTATATTGATTTTAGAAAAAACGCTACCATATATCGCTATGATTTTTGGTCATCTTATTCACAGTCCTCCTCCGCTGAGGCAGCCCCGAGGATTTTTCCAATCAATGAAAAATAAATAAGTTATGTATGTTTAAAACATCTTGAAATCTGCTGATTGGTCTTCTCGTCTGTCAATCACCATGATGAAGGTAACGCCCCTTCTGGGTGGGGCAGGAGTATAAAGCCCAAATGGTATGAAAATGCATTTGAATTTGGTGGCCTGCACTCTGCTTGAAATAGTATGAAAATGCATTTCGATTTGGTGGCCTGCACTCAGCTTGAAATGGAATTGCAAGGAATAGCCATGAGTGAACTGCCATCCCACCAGGCCTGAGTGACTGAGCTGCCAGCGCACCAGGCCTGAGTGACTGAGTTGCCAGCCCAACAGGCCTGAGTGACTGAGCTGCCAGCCCACCAGGCCTGAGTGACTGAGCTGCCAGCCCAAGAATTCATTTGGCCCACAATGTCTATACTAGCCCTCTGGATACCAGTCCCTTTGGCCCACAACACCCATACTTGAGCTCCAGACCCCCCCCCCCCCCCCCCACTGGCCACCAATATTGGAATTGGTGGAGAGGTGGAATATTGCGTTGGGGGACCAGCCCTCCCGTGTGAACATGGGACCCAACGGGTTCCACTTAGTCTAGTAATAAACTAAACCAAACAAACTAAATTAAAATAATGGTTTGTAGGCTGTGAAGCTGGGAGATCAGTTAAATTTGTTTTGTGTAGTGGATGCAATAGGGCTGATCTAGATCCTTTGCTTACGGGAACCAGGTGGAATTTGTCAGTGACTTGTATCTTGTAAGATCCCTGTTCCAGGTCTTCACAGCTATCAAGGAAAGGTGGTATCTGTCTTTATTCCTTCTGCTGAGGTGAATTCGACCTTGGGTCAGGATAGATAAGGTTTAGCATTTTACAGTAGAATTGCTGTTCACATGCGTCTCTTGTTTGAAAGAGTCATGTATTGCTTGATAAGCAAGTGTTTGCAGTTAAAGAATAAAATATCCGACATCTTGTGATCAATGGGACACTTAAGAAAAAGAATCTGTACACAATGTGATCGTCTCACCCCTTCAATTTTTTAGCTATTTAGCTAAAGTTCACACTATTCATTAAATAAAACGGCCTCTTTTAAATTCTCCACATGGGGCCCCTGATTCAGAGAAAAAAATTGTATTAAATTCCAGCAAGTTGCTAATGTGACATTTGAAGAATTGAAACTCTAACTGCTTTTAATACTGATAAAAATTACTCTTTATAAAGGAAGTCATTTTACCAATTAAAACCGCCCATGCATGAAACAACTCATTTTGTTTCGTTGAATGTTTGAGTGCATGTGCGCTGCGACCGGTCTTTGTGTGAGATTCAAAATCAGCAATTAGTCACACCACTCCTTTTACTCCTTTTGCCTTGCTGTTCCTGGTTGCAAAAAAAAAAAAACAGGCAATATCACACCAGTTGCTTGGGATAGGAAAGCTTTGTAACCTGCTTGCCAAAATGGAACCAAACCATTTTGATGAGCGATTATTGACCTGAAATTGTGGCATTGGTTTGGTTTAGTTTAGTTTATAGTCATGTGTACAGAAGTAGTCAAAAGGTTTTTTTGCATGCAAACCAGTCAGCGGAATGACAATATATGATTATAGTCGAGCCATCCACATTGTACAGACACATAATAAAGGGAATAGCATTTAGGGCTGGATAAAATCCAGTAAAGTCCAATTAAAGATAGTCTGAGGGTCTCTAATGAGGTACATGGTAGCTTTGGACCACTCTCTTGTTGTTGATAGAATGGTTCAGTTGCCTGATAACAGTTGGGAAGGAACTGCCCCTGAATCAGGATGTATGTGTTTTCACTCTTCTATACCTCATGCCTGATGGGAGAGGGGAGAAGAGGGAGTAACCGGGGTGAGACTCATTCTCGGATATGCTGGTGGTCTTGCTGAGGCAATGTGGTGTAAATGGAATTAATGGAAGGGAGGTTAGTTTGTGCGATGGTCTGGGCTGCGTCCACATTTCTTTGCAATTTCTTGCGGTTTTTTGTTTGGCGCGGTTCCCAAACCATGCTGTGGAATTGTTTTTCGTTCCACACATACATATGGATCACGTGCTGCCAGAAGACATTAGTTTATCTTCCCATAAGAATTGGCACTGTGACTGATGACCAAAGGGCCTGTTACATTCTATGCTGTGGGTAGAATTTGATGGAAGCCGATGGGAATGCAGAGAGAATAGTAAGATTAAACGAGAACTTACCTGTTTGAAGTTTGATCTTTATTTTATGAGGAGTTACGATGAGGGATTACGTGAAGAAGCCCCGCCAGGCGCATGCTTGGCATACTTCATAGCAGCGGCGTGAAAATCACAGAACCAATAGCTGAAGTAAGATAGTAAGGCTCACACAAGACTAGAACTACCAGATGATCTTTTAGATTATGAGGGTCGGGAGCGGAGGGCACGTAATCCCTCATCATAACTCCTCATAAAATAAAGATCAAACTTTGAACAGGTAAGTTCTCGTTTAATCTTACTATTTTACTTCGAAGTCATGTGAGTGACTACGTGAAGATTTTGAAGCTCTGTGATTTTCATGCCGTAGATTCATTCCATATGACACACTGCTTCAATTGACACAGTAGTGAGTAAACAATATTATTAAACATTGCTTGAATAATGCAATAAGTATTTTAATAATAATAAAAGAAAGAAAAGTAGTACCCTTCTATCATAAGGGAAATTACAACAAAAGATATGAATCATTACATAAAATAAAGCAAATAATTAAACAGAACCTAACACTACATGTCCAAACTCTGGCACCATGATAATGGGTTTATTGTAAAACTTGGAAAAAGTTTCTTCTTTACACCATCCTGTGGCCTCTAAAATCTGGTCGAGCGGCATGTCCTGTGCTACTGCCGCGGACATGGATGCTGCCCTGGTGGAGTGAGATTTATACACATCAGTGTTTACTCCAGCTAAATCCAAAACCTGTTTTAACCATCTAAAAATAGTTTGTACTGACACTTTTTTGTATGGTTCCTTATGGGCAATAAACATTGTTGTCTCACAACATCGGAGACTCTTGGTTACTTCAATATATTGAGCATATGCTTACCATACACAATGTTTGGTCGACAGGATATGCTCTAAAGATTACCTTGGTTCCAGACTTCCCCGGTCTGCTTTGTTTGATTAGATCATAAACATAAAAAGTAATGTTATCTGCAGACAAGTGCATAAAATCTAAACGTAACGGTTGTACTCTTTGTGCTGACACTAATGCCATAAGCATTACTATGTTAAATGTTAATTTCTGAAAAGACAGTGACGTAATTGGAGCCCATTGCCAGAGCAATGTGAGAACTATACTAACATCCCAAATTTCTGTATATCTGGGTTTAGCAGGATTTTTATTAAAATCCCTCACATAAATCGGGATATTAATGGATGAGACCCAATAGATAGATGTTCTGAAAATTGTCGTAAATAGGAAGACAAAGCACTACGAGCACTATTAATGGCACTATAACTAACGTGCTGATCAAAATGCAACATAGCAAGGAACTCCAATCGATCCGATATATTTGCAGTATGATAAGAGATATTTGACTGAATACAAAAACTTCTCATTTCTTTATGTGAGACATATATTGTTTCTTAGTGCTTTCTTACCACCCTGACATTATAACATTCATGGTCCTATCCAACAGTCCAACCCTTGTAATGGTCTGGCCAGAACTTGCAGATTAATATTTCATATGATCATGCAATGGATGAACTTGTTCTGTCACTGATTGTACCAACAAATCCCTGGAGCTGGGATCGTCATAAATGGTTCAATTATCATTCTAAACATCAATGGGAACCATGGCTGTGTAGGCCAGTTTGGAACCACCAAAACACCCTTGGCAGAGTCTTGCTCTATTTTATTGAGAAATTGCCTAATCAGGCAAATGAGGGAAAAGCATACAACATATTTCCCCAATGTAGCGAGAATGCATCCAATGCTACAGCTCCTGGATCAGGATTCCATGACACGTATTTAGGCAATTGGTGATTTAATCTGGACGCAAATAGATCAATGTCTGGTACACCATACCGATTGACAATTTTTTGGAAATGTTGTGGATTTAACATCCATTCTGTATTGTCTTTAAACTCCCGTGATCTGTTGTCTGCCACAACATTGTCTTCCCTGGGATATACAGTGGCTTGCAAAAGTATTCATACCCCTTGAACTTTTCCACATTTTGTCACGTTACAACCACAAACATAAATATATTTTATTGGGATTTTATGTGATAGACTAACACAAAGTGGCACATAATTGTGAAGTGGAAGGAAAATGATACATGGTTTTCACATTTTTTTATAAATAAAAAAACTGAAAAGTGTGCCGTGCAAAAGTATTCAGCCCCCTTTACTCTGATACCCCTAAATAAAATCCAGTGCAACCAATTGCCTTCAGAAGTCACCTAATTAGTAAATAGAGTCCACTTGTGTGTAATCTAATCTCAGTATAAATACAGCTGTTCTGTGAAGGCCTCAGAGGTTTGTTAGAGAACATTAGTGAACAAACAGCATCATGAAGCCCAAGGGTCACATAAGACAGGTCAGGGATAAAGTTGTGGAGAAGTTTAAAGCAGGGTTAGGTTATAAAAAAATAACCCAAGCATTGAACATTTTACGGAGCACTGTTCAATCCATCATCCAAAAATGGAAAGAGTATGGCACAACTGCAAACCTACCAAGACATGGCCGTCCACCTAAACTGACAGGCCGGGCAAGGAGAGCATTGATCAGAGAAGCAGCCAAGAGGCCCATGATAACTCTGGAGGAGCTGCAGAGATCCACAGCTCAGGTGGGAGAATCTGTGCACAGGACATCTATTAGTCGTGCACTCCACAAATCGGGCCTTTATGGAAGAGTGGCAAGAAGAAAGCCATTGTTGAAGCAAAGCCATAAGAAGTCCCGTTTGCAGTTTGCCACAAGCCATGTGGGGGACACAGCAAACATGTGGAGGAAGGTGCTTTGGTCAGATGAGACCAAAATTGAGGTTTTTGGCCTAAATGCAAAACATTATGTGTGGCGGAAAACTAACACTGCACATCACCCTGAACACACCATCCCCACTGTGAAACATGGTGGTGGCAGCATCATGCTGTGGGGATGCTTTTCTTCAGCAGGGATAGGGAAGCTGGCCAGAGTTGATGGGAAGATGGATGGAGCCAAATACAGGGCAATCTTGGAAGAAAACCTGTTAGAGTCTGCAAAAGACTTGAGACTGGGGCGGAGGTTCACCTTCCAGCAGGACAACGATCCTAAACATCCAGCCAGAGCTACAATGGAATGGTTTACATCAAAGCATATTCATGTGTTAGAATGGCCCAGTCAACGTCCAGACCTAAATCCAATTGAGAATCTCTGGCAAGACTTGAAAATTGCTGTTCACGGACACTCTCCATCCAATCTGACCGAGGTTGAGCTATTTTGCAAAGAAGAATGGGCAAAAATGTAAGTCTCTAGATGTGCAAAGCTGGTAGAGACATATCCCAAAAGACTTGCAGCTGCAATTGCAGTGAAAAGTGGTTCAACAAAGTATTGACTCAGGGGGGCTGAATACTTTTGCACGCACACTTTTCAGCTTTTTATTGGTAATAAAATTTGGAAACCATATATCATTTTTCTTCCAATTCACAATTATGCACCACTTTGTGTTGGTCTATCACATAAAATCGCAATAAAATACATTTACATTTGTGGTTGTAACGTGACAAAATGTGGAAAAGTTCAAGGGGTATGAAAACTTTTGTAAGCCACTGTAGATAGCTGAAGCCAGATATTCAAAGATACACACCAATTCCACATCAGGTTGACCAGATGATCACATGATACTGATCTTACTCCACCCATGTGATTGATATATGCTACATCTGTAGTATTGTCTACTTGTAATTGAACATGCAAGTTCTCCATTGTAAAACAATAAGCTTTTAATCCAAAAATGCCCCCAATAACTCCAAATAATTAATACCATATGTTTGAAGAATTAAATCCTCTTGGACAGTCCATCTACCACCACAGCTGGTGTTATTGTCCATAGCCCCCCCCCCATCGGAGAGCACTAACATCAGTTTGCAATACCACTGTAGGTTGCTGAATAACAATGTTTTTAGTAGCTTGTGCAACATTCCCAATCCACCACTGTAATTCACCCAACGCTTTCGTTGGCAACTGCATGGGTCTGTCAAAATGACCTGCATGTTATTTAGTGCTTATGCTTTTGCCCTTTGAAGATTTTGATAATGCAAAGGACCAAACTCAACAGCGGGAATGTTGCTACCATCTTACCAATAACCCTAGCTATTTGGATGGAGGAATAAGGCTTGTCAGCAAGGCAACTATATGCATTTATAATATCCACAACTGTATCTGTTGGTAAAGTTACTGACACAGCAACTGAATCAATGACAAACCCCAAGTACTCAATTGTTTGCAATGGCTGTAGCTTAGATTTCGTTGAATGGATCAGAAACCCTAGCCTTTCCAACAAGCTTATAGTTGCTGAAACTGAATCTTCAGCTGATTCCTGAGTGGCATTAACAATTAAAATATCATCAAGATAAGCCATGACAATGTGATTTTGAGCCCTTAACAATGCAAGTGCTGGTTTCAATAATTCTGTGAACAGCCTGGAAGCTGAATTTAACCCATTAGTTATGCTTTATATTGCCACAGCTGACCCATCCAATTAAACTTCAAGTACCTACGATAATGGTGATGAATTGGCATTGAATAATACGCATCTTTTAAGTCTATAGTAGCCATGTAACACCCTATGGACAACAACTCCTTTGCAGTGTTGAAGGTGTCCATTTTGAAATGTCTATACTGGACATATGAATTCAATTTTGTGAGATCCAGAAAGACTCTACAACCCCCATCTTTCTTTGTCCTGGGGAAAATATTTGACACAAATTGTTGTGGATGTTTCACCGTATTTTCAATTACCCCTTTTTTAAATACATGTTTTACTTCTTCTTTTACCTGAGAATTTTCAGATGCAGAAAACACCAAAACCCGATTAGGTTTATCCTGTACAGGTAGATCAACTCCTTCCATAAATTCTATAATAGCACCTGACACAGTATCTAATATAAACCGATCAGATGTTATACAGTACCATTCATCATAAAACAATTGCCATCTACCACCAACTGGAAGTCTACAACAGTTCCCTCTGTGATAGAATAAAGTTTTTGTACCTCAGCAAATGACCATGACGGTCTCCTTCTCCCAATATATGGATTAGCATTGGGCTGTGATGGGTGATGATACCTTCTCACCATACCCCAGCCTCTGCTTGTTCTTGCCCTAATCAACCCCCTTCTCATCCAGCCAGATTGTCTCCTTTCACCAAATCTAAAAAAATGTTATGAGGCTGATAGTCTTTGCCTCCTCATCAATATCTTTAATTTGTTTAGGCAGGTTTTCTCCGAATAAATAATCTGGAGTTTGAACATTGCTTGATTTACATAAACCAGTAAATCTTGGGTGCAGGATGGGCCGAATGGCGATTTATCTCATACAATTAATCTCAAATTAAGATTTACAAAACAATGACAACATGTCTTTTTGGATTTTGGACATAGCATGCCCTTCCAACTGCCTCCCAAAGCAGTAATGCCAGCTACAATGAGCTCGAGGACCCTCCTGTTCTCGCATTGTTAAAGTCATGGGTGTCCAAAGCTGGATTCACCTTCGGCACCCTTAGTGATGCACAATTAACAGGTGTTTAATAGAGGTCTGCTGTCTCAATCATGACAGTCTCCAGAAGCTGGTGAGAAACCAAATAATTAATGTTGGCCGCCAGGTTTTATTCCATGACCTCACCGCTCCCCTCTGGTATAGCAAAGTATTGTGCTATATCTGATACACCTGTAGTTTGCCTTTTGTGCTGTGGTGGGTATTCAAGACCAGAAACACCACCTTCAGGGTCAGTCTCTTGCCGCCCTGCTACTCCTGAGTCTTGCTCAAAGGAGACTTCTTCCAGACCTAAACAAGGCTCTGGAGGTTCACATTCCCATGTTGTAAAGGCACCATATTCTTGATATGGAACCCCCTCAGGGGCTGCCTGGGAATATTCTGGGTCTTTTGACCCTTGGTTAATAATTGTTTGAAGCATTTTTCCCATTTGGTCCATCCTGAGCCACAGGCTTGTTTGCCTGGCCCTGCCTCTTCTTCATCAGATTCATCTGATATTACAAGGTTAGCAAACTTCTTATTTTCCTTTCCACTGGAGTACCCTCCCTGGCCTGTGGCTGTGGAGCGTCTAAAGGCAGAACTACAGCAGAGTCATCGGCTACCGGTATCGGAACCGGCTCCGTACTATCTGTAGTCCCGATCTTGATTGTGTTTCCACCCGGGACTCGCGCTTTCCCCGCGCCGATTCTACTTTAAAACTTCCCAAACTCCTCGTGGCCATTCCAGCCAGCGTCACGGAGTTTCTACCCAGGAAGTAATTTTCAACCCACTTACCTGCGGGCCTGTTACTCACCGCTGGTGGAGCTACGATCTACAGCCTGTTCCTACTGACATGCGTCGAGGTAATGCCGAGCATGTGCCTGGCGGGGCTTCTTCACGTAGTCACTCACGTGACTCCAAAGTAAAACAAAATGAGATTAATGTAAGATTATTGTAAATAGGTGTTTGATGGTGAATATGGATTTGGAGGTCCAAAAGGTCCGTTACATTGCTGTATGACATTTTGATATGTGCATGCAACTCAATATGGTTGTTCAGTCTGAAGAAGGGTCCCGACCCAAAACATCACCCATGCGTGTTCTCAAGTGATGCTGCTTGACCCACTGTCAATCCAGCACTTTGTGTCCTTTTTCTTTCAATATGGTTGGTCTTTCAGTATTCTCTGAAGTGGCTCAGCAAGCTACCTGGTCATACCAACACACCCCTATGGTTCAAGAAGTTGGCTTTCCTTCATCTCTTAAAGGGCCTGTCCCACCAGCATGCAACTCTATGCGATGAGCGCGACCTATCGTGGTCGCTTGAGCCGTCCGGCGTCGCGGGGCCGGTCCCACTTCGATCGCCGGAGCCGTGCGGAATTGTGCGGAGTTCGTCCCGACATCGCGCGGGGCTCCAAAAAACTGACTATGTTCAAAAATTCCGCGCGGCAACGGCTTGTCGGCTCGCAGTCGCCTCGACGCATTACACACCGTCTCGACATCGTGCCTCTGTGACCCTCTCTGTAGGTGCCTCCGTGACCCTCTATGTGTGTGGCTCTGTGGCCCTCTGTGTGTGTGTCTCTGTGCCCCTCTCTGTGTGCCCTTCTCTGTCCTGGCAAACTTACCTTAAGACGTCGCTCCAAGTTCGCCTCACTTTGCGCCGCGTTACACCACTCACCCGACCTCTGCGCGTCCCTCGCTGCTGGTTTGGTCACGCTTGCCGCATGCAGGCGCATGCTGGTGGGAACGGCCCTATACAGGGATCACCCGACCTCCGCGCGGCCCCGCTTCTAGTTTGATCGCGCTCATCGCATGGAGTCAGATGCTGAAAGGACAGGACCTTTAATCATTTGGAGATGGGCAATAGGTGCTGATTGTGCCAGCAACACTTAATGTGGATGAACAAACTTAAAATAGCAAATAAAAAGAATCTACATTTACTTGTTATCTTTCATGACCATGTATTATTACTCAGCTAGTAATGATCTTTTCAAGTGCAGTCATTATTGCACTTCCAAGACATTAGGAAGACAGCGTACACAAAGCAAGATCCTACAACAGAAGTAAGAAAATGTTAACATCATCAGTCTCACTTGTATTAGTCGAAAATCAATGCTGCAGATAAGGAAAAATGTTCACAGAAGTTGCTGGAGTAACTCAGCGGGACAGGCAGCATCCCTGGAGGAAAGGAACATGTGATGTTTCGGGCCACAAACCTGCCTCAGGCTCAAGGTTCTCGGATCTTTACCCACATGAGGGACAAATTAGACCTTGGCTTAGTGTCTCATCCAGGAGATACCAATTCTAACAGTCCAGCACCCCATCAAAATTGTACTCCATCAGAAATCGATAATGTTTTATTATTCATTTTTACGTGTCATTCCTAACAGCCACTGTATGTCATGTTGTCACTTGCGGGCGGAGCACCAAGGCAAATTCCTTGTATGTGAATACTTGGCCAAAAAATGTATTAATTAATTAATTAATTAATTAATTCATTCATTCATTCACATGGAGCATCAGCTTGGATTTTGAGCTTGGAATAGGCCAAATCACATGACAGTGAGCATATTGCATTTGGTTTAGCTTGATGAGAGCATTATACTCGCATGAGGGATAAGGTTGGATTTACTCTGCATTCACTGCCCCAACATCTCACAATATGAAAGGGAAAGGAGACAACTGTAAACCCAAACCTGCTGCACATAGAAACACCACAGGTTTCATAAGAGGAGTGCAGCATTTTTGTCTGGAGGAGGCGGCATATTAATTGCTGAATAGCAACTTATGTACCTTACGGCAGTCGTTTATGCAGATTTCTGGACCTACAGCGTAGAACCAAATACTGCTGAATGCTTGAAAACAAGCTAGACAATGATTGAAATACTCAGCAGATCAGGCAGCACCTGATGGAGGGAGAAAGAGTCAGTTTCAGCTGAATTGACTCTCATTAGAATTGATCTGATGATAATCTATGCTCTGTTGTGTTAAGCAAAGAAAGAATTTCATTGTCCTGTCAGGTTGTTGAATGGGCGCCGAGAATGATGGGCCACGGGCGGCGGCAGGTGTGGTTCGCTACTACGAAAAGATAAGACTGTTCGATGAACACTTGAAACTTTGTCAGCGCCTGAAATGTGCCGACAGTTTGTGTACCATTAGGTGAGGTCTGCTGTGTGATTTTTCCGCATTGTATGCAAAAACAAAGAATTTCACTATATGACAATAAATTACCACTGAATCTTCAATGACCTGAAACATTGATCAGAACTTTGCCTCTTTCGACACTGGTTGACTCGCTGAGTTCTTCCAGTAGCGAAATTGAGACACAAAAGACTACAGATGCTGGAATCTTGAACAAAATCTGAGCTGCTGGAGGAACTCAGGAAGTCAGGGGGTCCATGCAGGAGGAAATGGGCAGACAATGTTTTGGGTCAGGATCCTTTATCAGGCTGATTTTACAGTTCTTCCAGCAATTTGTTATTTGCTCTTTTGGCTCATGTTCTTTGGTCCCTTCAGGTGAACCTGTGCATGTTGAGATTATAAAATAAATATATTGAAAAGTAACATCATGAGTCCTTATTCATGTAAATGACTGAGAAAGTGACACAGACCCAAACTCAGCATAGTCTTGGGGCTGTTTACTGTAAAATATAGCCACAAAAGGGTCCTGACCCGAAACATTGCCTATCCATGTTCACCAGAGATGCTGTCTGATCTGCTGAGTTATTCCAGCACTTTGCATCTTTTTTCTATTTACTGAAAACCCCAGGTTATGCTAGGAAGGTACTTAAAACCTTCCAAATCACGTTATGTTATTTACGTCTAATATTGGTAGATTCCTGTTTTTTTAGTTAAAACTAGTCAGCAGCCAGCCCTAAATATCTGGCCTTATCCAGTTTTGATACCAGCTATTGCTGTTGAATCTGAATTTTTGCAATAGTGAAAAACTGGTCAGCAGTTCCTCTTCAAACTCACAGGACATAGAAGTGTACAGTGCAGGAACAGTCCCTTCGGTGCCTAACATGATGCCAAGACCAATTCTTATCTGCCTGCGTATAATCTATATTCCTCCATACCCTACATATCCATGTGACCATCAAAACATTTCGTAAATGTCACTATCACTTCAGCCTCCACCACCAGCATAGAATACAACATGCAAGAATAACTCACTGGGTCAGGCAGCAACTCTGGAGTACAGGGATAGGCGCCACTCCGGTTAAGGACTCTTCTTCATACTCAGTAAAGTAAGGTAAGGCAATGAGCTTAGAAGTATGAGGGGAGGACCTCATTGAAATTTATCCGAATTGTGACAGGCCTGACTAGACCGAATGTGGATGGTAGAAAGACTTTGGTAAAATTGTAAATTATCCCTAATGTGTAAGGTAGTGCTCGTGTATGGGGATCGCAGGTCGGCGCAGACTAGGTGGGCCAAAGGGCCTGCTTCCGCACTGTATCTCTAAAGTATCTCTAAAGTTGTGGCTAGTGTTGCGACAGTCACTGGGAAGAATCTGTTATGAAACCTGGTGGTCATGGTTCTTAGGCTCCTGTATCTTCTGCCCAATGCTAGTGGTGAGATGAGAATGTGGCCAGGGTGAACACTATTGAATGAACGAACCTTTGCTGGGCATACACTTGAATGTGAAGCACAGTGTAATGACACCATCGTAGTTGAAGAGATTGGGGCATAAAGCAAAATAAAGCATGGATTACACAAAAAGCTGGAGAAACTCAGCGGGTGCAGCAGCATCTAAGGAAAGAAGGAGATAGGCGACGTTTCGGGTCGAGACCCTTCTTCAGAAATAAAGCATGCCCCAGTAGCTGGACATCAGTTAGCATAAGATGGAAGATCCTGGAGAACATGGAAAGAAAAATAATCTTGCGAGAACCATATTCCAAGTTCTGAAGTCCGAGAAATGAACGAGGTAGAAACGAAGCTTGTGTTATCGGTCAATATAATGTGGAAGTGCGACAATGCAATGAAGTTAATCACAACAACTTCAACTCTGTGTCATTTACTCTGGCAATTATAGTGATGTAAACTACAGACCAGCTTTGCTATCAACCTGAGCGGCCACACGATAATATTCAAAGCCCTTGCTTTGAACATTAGCCAAAACAAATGCTTTTAAAACTCTTAGGAATTTTCCGAGTTATTTTAAACTTAATTTCGAGTGATGGTAGTACAATAGGCCCCCTTCGGTCATGAGTGACCATGGGTGATACATCCTAGTTTGCAGGTGATGTGTGGCCGGATGCAAGCCTGGGCGATGTCATATAGAGGACAGGCTGTTGCCCACGCAGCACGTCCCCCCTCTCCATGTCGCTGATCGATCCAAAGGAACAGCGGGGCCATTACAGTTTGGCACCAGCGCCGTCGCAGGAGCTGCCAGAGCGAGGTTGGACACAACGACGAACTGCCTTAGGGGCTCCGACTCCAGATTTTCTTTAGGTTTACTCCAGGAGCCTTTTCCATGACTGGATATTGCCATTAGGCAGTGGAGGTTTTAAATCAGAGTTTTCCCTCCCCTAGATGGACTGCCTTCCCAGGCTGACGAGCCCCATCTGCCCGAGACTCGTGGGGGCGGAAGAGTCTACCTTCCCGTGCAGGTCTATAGCACCTGCCCACTGCCCATATTCGAGTGACGGCACACAGTTTAAAAGATGATCCCTGTTATTTTACAATAAAATCGAGGCTTTACTCACAACATATGTTCATGAAGATGCTTCACTATGATGCTAAATAGCTTTAAAAGGTTTTTTATTTTGTGCTTACATATGAAGTGTTCTTGAATTGCTTGCCTTTCTTATATTATCAATATGATGCCACAGACGGCTTGTGAAGAAGGCCAAGTCAATGAAAGTTTCTAAGGCACACCTTGACAGATTTTTGTTTAGTACGGGTTTCAGGGGTTATGGGGAGATGGCAGGAGTTGAATGGGATGAATGAATGACAGAGTAGACGTGATGTGGGGAGATGGCAGGAGTTGAATAGCCATGAATGAACGACCTAGTAGACGTGATGGGCCGAATGGCCTAATTCTGCTCCTATAACTTATGAACTAATGAATAGTTTTTTAATTAAATCAATAATTTTCAGATACAACTTTTCCCTTTGTAACTTTTTGTCTCTGAATTTTTATCTGTACAAAACAATGTTGTAATAAGAACAGCAAAATAAAGTCATTTTACTCTCAGTGGACCTCTGCCATTTTTCTCGTGCTGTGATATTCAGTAAACCATCCTTCAATCTGAACAAGGGTTTCGACCCAAAACATCATCTATAACTTATTTTCTCCAGAGATGCTGCCTGACCCACTGAGTTACTCAAGCAATTTGTGTCTACCTTCTGTGTAAACCAGCATTTGCAGTCCTTTCTACACAAACCATCGGTCAAGATGAGTTATGAAATGAGCCTGTTTGGAAACAATCATTGAGGCCCCAAGATTTGGAATTCCTTCACCTCTTTTCCCTTCTTTAACACACTCCTTTAAACCTTCCCTCTCACATATCTAGCTTAATGTTCCACTGTGTGGCTGTGCATCAAACTTTGTTTGATAACTCTCCTGTGAAGTGTTCCTGGCAGTTTTACTGCATCAATAGTAAATGCAAGTTATTGTTGCAGGAGATGCTTAATCTCTCATGGTGTCACCTGAAGAATCATGATCGACTTCACATGGTCCTGGACAAGGGCACTTGATTTCTTGTTGGCTATTTTGAATTTACAACAGACAGCACCCTGTTGGCAGATTACATTGTTACTCAAGGAGCTGAAATTCATTTTCAGTCCACCCCAGGGAGAGCCGATATGGAATTCATTATGTTTCTGAAGCCTTCCAATTGCTTACTCCATGCCAAATATTTCAATAAAATTAAACAATCCAACACTGTGGCAGACACACTCCAACCCAGAATAAAAAACAAACAAAACCAGGAATTGTATATAACTTGTGTTTTTTTTTTTGAGAGATCTTTCTTCTCTGTATGAGTTCCATTTGTTTCTCATTATTATCTCAATAATATAAAGGAAAATTTTTACAGAGGTTTGAGGTTTGCTCACTGGCTGGATGTGAAGCCTCTGGAAAATTTTGACTAGAAGTGTGGCCACCACCGCAAGTGGATGGTTATTGGTGATCCACACCTCGTACGCATTAGGAGATGTGGAAATTTCCATCTCAGTCATGACCTGGCACTCGTCCTGAATACAAATCCATCTTACTGGTTATGATTATATTTATTAAATCACCAGATGCTCATCAACAAAGAGAAGAAAGATGGAGGGTTATATTTCTACAGTTGAGCTTCAGCACTATTTGTGCAGCCCATTAAACATCTGAGTTAGTGTCAAGTCTGTACCTCAATAGATGCTATGCTAATTGAATGATCCTTCCATAAGCTAGACTCACCTCTTACTTTGTCTCTGGAATTGTAGCTCTACAATTCTGAGAACTGTAGAGGCATTCCCCCACTTACGCAATCGGACTTATGTAAACACACACCGACATCAGCAATTATTCAAACCCACTGCTTTATTTCCGACTTGTGCTTCTCGGTATTCCCGGTAGTAGTGCCTCAGTGCCTATTGAGCTGGTGGCTGTATCTACAAGCTAGTCAGCTGTTATCATGGATGTGCCCATGTGCCTCCATGTCGGAGCTCCCACATGGTCTCCACTTCGGAGCGCCCAGTTGGCCTCCACTTTGGGGCTCCCATGTGGTATCCATGACGGAGTTCACATGTGGTCTCCATGTCGAAACTCACATGTGGTCTTCGTGTTGGAGCTCCCATGTAGTCCGCCACTGGTACTACATAGTGTGAATAGTAAACCTATGTGTGCATAATATCATTTCTGTTTCCACCTTCCATCCTGCAGTTCCTTGCGCAAGCCAGATGTTGCATAACCCTTGAGTCAGTCGGGGAGCATGTGTATGCTGCACTCTGTATCTATCCCTTTGCTGTACCTATTGTACTTGAGTTTGGTTCAATTGTATTTATGCGTATATGATCTGATTTGATTGTTTGGTATGCAAACCAAAGTTTTTCACTGTACCTCGGTACACATGATGGTAATAAACATAAACCCAAACACCATCATGTGGTATTACAAAAAGCACACAGCCCTCAGCACACAGCTCATCTAAACCATGCTGAAGTTCATACTCCTCGCATGCCTCAACTTTTAAAGTTATTCTACTCTCTTCTTGTTCATCAGTTCATCACATTTGCTGTTAAAACACGATTCTTCTTCAAGACGTACACATTGCTCCTCGATACTAATTCAAATATTGCAGGGGGGAAATGCATGCTTGTCCTGTGGATTTGGATTTTCTCCAAGTGGAAATATTCTCAACATGACCACCCCATCCAAATTATACCGAATAATGAAATGCCTGGACAGAGTGGATGTGGAGAGGATGTTTCTACTAGTGGGAGTGTCTCGGACCAGAGGCCATAGCATCAGAATAAACAGACGTGCCTTTAGAAAGGAGATGAGGAATTCATTGCCACAGACAGTTGTGGAGGCCTTGCCAATGGATATTTTAAGGCACAGGTTGACAGATTGTTGATTAGTGCCAGAGGTTACGTGGAGAATGCAGGAGAATGGGGTTGAGAGGGAAAGATTAATCAGCCATGAATGAATGGCGAAGTAGACTTGAAGGGCCTAATAGCTTAATTCTGCTCCTATAACTTGTGAACATGAACTTATTTTGAAGACTTCAAAGCTTTTCCTTTGTAAAAGAGATAAACCCATTTCCTTTACATCAGTAGTTGGCCAAGTGCCCTCAACACGCCTATGATAAAGTGGTGGTTTATTTATGATTACTGACATTGAGGACTATTCAGGAAAAAATGGACAAATATGCATTTGCGTAGTACCTTTCACATCCCTTTCAAGACATCTCTAAGTTGATGGGCTACAATTCCAAAAGGACTTTAAATGCTGCAATGTTGCACAGCAGAAATGCAGCAGACAATGTGGACATTGCAAGCTTCAATGTGATAGAGACAAATATACTGAGTGAGGGCTTAAAATGGATAGCTCTCTTATTTTCCATTCCACATTCTCAAATTCTAGCAGCTGAACTAGGCCATTAGGCCCATCAAGTTCACTCCGCCATTCAACCATGACTGATCTATTGTTCCCTCTCAACTACATTCTCCTGCCTTCTCCCCATACCTCCTGACACCCATACTAATCAAGAATTTGTCATTCTCTCCCTAAAAAAATATCCATTGACTTGACCTCCACAGCTGTCTGTGGCAATGAATTCCACACATTCACCACCCTCTGACATTTCTGGGGATTTTTTTTTTACAAATCATGCAAGAGAGAGCAGAGGGGAACTTTGTTCAGAGTCTCATTTAAAAACTAGAATCAGCTTTAACAATGCAGCTCTTTTTCATTGCTGCACTTGAATGTCAGCCTAGACTTCATACTCAAATCCCCGGAGCGGGATTTAAACACACAAGTTAATAATGCGAGGGTGAGAGTGCAACCCAGCAAATAATCCCCTTTAAACTATTTGTAGAATACATAGGTCGTGGAGGTTTGGTGATGTTTTTATACTGCAGTATTATTATTGCTTCTTATTTTTTATTCTATGTGTTATTTAAAGTAATGGCAGAGATTAAAGCCACATGGCCCATTTAGCCTATGCTTTCTCTTTGATATAGTCAACAATTAGTCCCATGGCCTGGCGTTCGTTACTCACAGATCTACACATATATTACCATTTATGCCTTTAAAGGAATGCACTCTTTCCTTAGCTGCCCGTATATAGAATATCTAAGGATTCATTAGGGCAGTACGGTGGCGCAGTGGAACGGTTGCTGCCTTCCAGCGCCAGAGACCCGGGTTTGATCCTGACCACGGGTGCTGGCTGAAAGGAGTTTGTGCATTCTCCCTGTGACTCTGTGGGTTTTCTCAGAGTGCTCTGGTTTCCTCCCACACTCCAAAGACGTACAGATTTGTAGGATGTGTAGAAAGGAGCTGCAGATGCTGGTTTAAACCAAAGATGGACACAAAAAGCTGGAGTTACTCAGCGGGACTGGCAGCATCTCTGGAGAGAAGGAATGGGTGATGTTTCGGGTCAAGACCCTTTTTCAGACTGTCTAAAAATTTAAAATTGTCCCTAGTGTGTAGGGTGGTGCTAGTGTATGGAGTTCACTGGTCAGTGTGGCCTTGGTGGGCTGAAGGGCCTGTTTCTGTCCTGTATCTCTAAACTAAACTGAATTGAGATGAAACTAAATGAAACTAAGATGACTCTTTCATCTTGCCTGGCAAGGGTATTCCACAGAGGAACAAGGAACTGTAGATGTTGGAATTTTAAGCAAGAATGTTCTGTCCCCACTCCAAGCCATCCCTTACCCAGGCACCAAGAAGGTACTGTATAATTCCCGTATCTTGCTCTCTGCCACAAAATCGCCTGCCTGTTCTGCTCACTTTTGAGCCTCTACCATTACCGTTCTCCTTGATATTCCCCTCCTCTGCTGTGGAACAAAGCCAGTCATGGTAACACAAACATGGCAGCTGGTGCTGCTTCTCTTCTGAGAAGCCAGCCCCCCAACAGCATACAAACTGGTATGCTGATTGTGCGACAATGTTGAGAACCTATATTCTGTACGGTATTTTTCTCTTCATTCTACCCATTGTACTTGTGTTTGGCCCAGTTGCATTCATGTATAGTATTATCTGATTGACTGGATACACGGCAAAGCTTTTCACTGTATCTCGGTACAATTGGCAATAATAAACCCAACCTAAACCTATAACTTAACCTACCAGCGATGGATTTTGAGGCATCTACCCTGCAAAGAGAGCAGAAACAATTTACGAGGATGTTGCCAAGACTCGAAGGGCTGAGCTATATGGAGTGGTTGAGCAGGCTAGGATTCTATTCATAGCAGGAGATGAGTGGTGATCTTACAGAAGTGTACAAAATCATGAGCGGAATAGATTGTGTAGACGTGCAGAGTCTCTTGCCCAGAGGAAGGGAATCGAGAATCTGAGGACATAGGTGAAGGTGAGGGGGGAAAGATTTAATCGGAACCTGAGGGGTAACTTTTTTCATATGGTGGGTGTATGGAAATATGGTGGGTGTATGGAACGAGCTCCCGAAAGAGGTAGTTGAGGCAATTACTATCATAATGTTTAAGAAACATTTTGATAGGTACATGGATAGGACAGGTTTAGAGGGATATGGGCCAAATGCAAGGCAGGGGGGCTAGTGTAGATGTGACATGTAGGTGGGCAAGTTGGGCTGAAGGGCCAGTTTCCACGCTGTATATCCCTATGACTATCTGTCTCTTTGTCTTCTCTTCCTGACAGTTTTTTTTCCAAAAAGCTGGAGTAACTCAGCTGGGCGGGCAGGCAGCATCTCTGGAGAGAAGGAATGAGTGATGTTTTGGGTTGAGACCATTCTTCAGATTTCAGTCTCGACCCGAAACGTCACCCATTCCTTCTCTCCACAGGTGCTGCCTGTCCCATTGAGTTACTCCAGCTTTTTGTGTCTATCTTTGGTTTAAACCAGCATCTGCAGTTTCTTCCTGCACCGTTTACTTTCACACGTGACTTTGAATCTTCAACAAACTTAGGCATAACCCTCTCAGTTCTTTCGACTATTTCATCATCACTGAAGTAGATGGTAAGTGGCTGAGGCTTAAACATTGATCCTTATTACAACCCAACAATTACAACCTCATCCCCCGATAATAACCCATTCATTCCCTCTCTCTACTTCCTGTCCATTAGCTAATCCTCAATCTGGATTAATAGGTTATCATCTCCTGGATCTTACATATCTGACACTCTCAGAAAACTGGAATGGAGTCTTAATGATTTCCTTTCCATTAAAACATCTTAACTCTGCCGAATATCAGGGACATGAAGCCGCACAGCATAGAAACAGGCCCATCAGCCCAAATCATCCATGCTGACCAATCATGTTGTTATTTCCCAATATCCCTATTACCATATTTTTAATCATAATATCTTGTTTGTTTGCTACCTCTGTTGTCACATTAAGGCTTGCTTTTTTCCCTCTCTTCTTTCTTTGAATATTTACATTATTCCAATTCAATGGGACCAATCTAGGAACTAGGAATTCTGAAGGATGAAAACCAATACACTTTCCTTTAAGATCTCAGAGCTTAGGACTTGAGGCGCTGGAGGTTTGTCTGCTTTTCGCTCCACGAGTTTCTCCAGTGTTTTATTTTTATCGATATTTATTCATTTAAATCCTCACTTTCATTGATGCCATTGTTCCCCACAATAATATTTTTCATAATATAATCAAGGACCTCTCCCACCCCAATCATTTCTACTTTTCCCCCACTCCCATTGGGCAGAATGAGAGGAATAGATAGGGTAAACGTACAGAGTCTTTTACCCAGAGTAAGGAATTAAGAACCGGAGGTCATCGGTTTAAGGTGAGGGGGAATGATTTAATAGGAACCTGAGGGACATAATTTTTTACACAAGGGTGGTAGGTTTCTGGAATGAGCTGCTAGAGGAGGTGATTGAGGTACAATCACAACATTTAATAAATATTTGGATAAGTACAGGGATAGGATAGGTTTAGAGGGATATGGGCAGGCAGGTGGGACAATGCAGGTGAGGCATGTTGGCCGGCATGGGTAAGTTGGGCCGAAGGGCCGGTTTCCATGCTGTATGACTATGACCATGAGAAGATACAGAATCTTGAAAGAGCTTACCACCAGACTCGGGAACAACTTTTTCCCTGCTGTTATCAGACCACTGATCGGTCCTTCCATAAACTAGGGTAAAGTTTCAATTCTCCAACCTACCTTGTCGTGGACATTGGACGTTTTCTCTTTGACTGTTTCATTGCAATGCTGAGAAACCATATTCTGCACTCTGGTATTCTTCTCTTTGCTCTACCTTTTGTACGTGCGATTGGCTTGATAGCACTCACGCATAGTGCTAGCTAATTTGATTGGACAATACGTAAAACGTAAGCTTTTCACTACACCTCGGTACACGTGACAATATACCTGAACTTAAACACAAAAAGAAACCTCTTTAAAATGTAAGCATTATTTTTTGATAAGCTGCAAAGGAGACAGTTCAGTAGAAGGCCATTGTGGTGTCTAATCCATGAGAACTCCTTTAATCACTGAGACTTGGTCCTGACACTAATGTTTAAGCAAGTCTTTCTCTGAGTAGTTGTGACAGTGCTGTTCAGGAAGATGAAGACATCTTACATCTCTCATATGTGACACTCTGTCTGGTGCTGTTAAATCTGCAGAACACTCCCTTTACTTTGAGCAGAATAATGACTTGTGGGTGAAGTGGCAAATAAAGAGATTCACTTTGATGTTCTTTTCACATTGAGAGTGGGGGATAATTTATTCTGTGGTGACTTCATGCGATTTATGATTTAGGAGACTTTGATGCAAACAGTGCGGGAAAAAAAATGTGATGCATTTTTCTCAACATTGTTGCCATTCTTTGCTCAACGGCCAAACAGTCAGAACATTTATCAACGTGACCGTCTCTGCTTCGGTCAGAAATTCATAAGTTCACTAGTTCTTGGAGCAGAATTAGGCCATTCGGCCCATCAAGTCTACTCCTCCATTCAGTCATGGCCGATCTATCTTTCCCTCTCAACCCCTTTCTCCTGCCTTCTCTCCATAACCCCTGACACCCTTACTAATCAAAATCAGTCAATATCCACTTTAGAAATATCCATTGACTTGGCCTCCACAGCTGCGTGTGGCAATGAATTCCACAGATTCACCACCCTCAGTCAGAAATTCCTCGTCATTTCCTTTCTAAAGGTACATCCTTTAATTCTAAAGCTACGGCCTCTGATCCTAGACTCTCCCACTAATGAAAACATTCTCTTCGCATTCACTCCTTCCAGGCCTTTTGCAACATTTGGATGGGAAGAGCCTGCAGATAAAGTTTGGCTCTGACAATGGCCTGGATTGTTTCAGGGATCAGAAGGAAATTCTTCAGGATAATCCTCCCTCCTCCTCTTCACATACCGGGGATTTTCATGGTTTATTCTTTTGCTCTTCCTTGGAGATAACACAGCTGTGAGACATTATGGTGGAGTTGTTGAAGGTGGGCTTGGTTGTACTGAAAGAATTCTTGATACTTTAGCCATCATACCGTGGGTGGCAGGTGTCAGGTGCCATAGCAATGAATGATTCTTCCCACCTGTCAAATGCATACATCAAATATTTGAATTGTTATCTTGCGTCTACAATAGTCATTCACTTCCAGTAATACATTTATATATAATTTCTGCATTGAGTAGTCACTTCCAAAACATATTCCACTCTGTGGCTATTAAATGAAATGGCCTCTTTCTTACATGCTCGTTGAGGATGTTCATTCGACTTGATTGGATTTCGGCTCTCAAAACACAAGCCCTTCTTTTAATATTCTCAGGGCTGTGGCAATCTCCAGAGGCAGCAAGATTGATAGGAACAAATATAAACTGGACAGGAGCAAGGCTCTTCAACTTTATTTTGTGTTGCATGGATGTTAACATGGTACCTTATGCTTATCACTCAACAGGACATCTGGCGAGAGTTGTTTCTCTACTATGAAGGTACATAAGTTTAATACCTTTTGAGTCCCTATGAGGACATTGCAAATTGCTTTATTGACAATGGAAGATAGTAACTCTTGCATTATAGTTTATTTTTTTCTAATGCATTTCTATGTTTGCAATAATTATCTTGTGTATATAACAGGCATGGCCATCCTTTGCAAATAGTGCTTCTGAGTAACATCTTGTGTATGTTCTTAATTCACATTTTCATCTGTAGGTCAGCAGTAGAGAGAGTTAGCAGCTTCAAATTCTTGGGCGTTAAAAAATCTCTGGAAGGCATGGTGGCGCAGCGGTAGAATTGCTGCATTGCAGTGGCAGAGACCCGAGTTCGATCCTGACTCGGTGCTGTCTGTACGGAGTTTGTACGTTTTCCTTGTGACCGCGTGGGTTTTCTCCGGGCGCTCCAGTTTCCTCCCACATTCCAAAGACGTACAGTTTTGTAAATTAATTAGCTTCTGTTAATTATAAATCATCCCTAATGTGTAGGATAGTGCTAGTGTAGGCATGGAGACGGTGGGCCGAAGAGACTGTTTCCGTGCTGTATCTCTAAAATCGAAAGTCTAAAGTCTTTTTAATTGACATTTACATCGGGGGTCAGCAGTGGAGAGAGTTAGGAAATTCAAATTCCCGGGTGTTAACAAATCAAATTACTTGTTCTAGATCTATCATGTTAATGTATCACAAAGAAGGCCTCTCTACTTTTTTTTTAGAAATGTAAAGAGATTCAGCATGTCACAAAATATTATAACAAACTTCTGCAGATGCATTGTAGAAAATATCCTGACTGAACTACAGAACTAGTGCACAGGTGATCGGTAGTCGGGACGGACACGGTGGGCCGAAGGGCCTATTTCCATGCTGTATCTCTAAACTGAACTATGGCCTCCATTGTTTTCTGCATCAGAAAATTCCATTGGGTCCCCACCATCTAAGTGAAGACATTTAGCCTAATCTCTGTTCTAACCAGCCTATTTCATATCTTGAGACTGTGCTCCTTGGTTTTGCAGGAACAACCACTCTGCATCTAGACTGTCAAGCCCTATTGCAATGTTAGTGGTTTCTATGAGGAATACAGCATGGAAACAGGCCTTCAGGCCAATTTGTCTGTGTTGACCAAGATGAACCATCCAAAATAGTCCCATTTGCCCACATATGGTCCACATATCTCCAAATATTTTTTATCCATGGACCTTTCAAGTGTCTTTTAAATTTTGTTATTATACCTGTATCAACTACCTCCTTTGGCAGCTCATCCCATAAGCCCTCAACCTCTGAGTGAAAAGGTTTGCCCTCAGGTTCCTATTAAACCTTTCCCATTTCAGCTTAAACCCATGTCCTCTGGTTCTGGATTCCCCTGGACTAAAGATGGTGTATTCACCCTATCAATCCCCTTCATGATTTTATACACTTGTATTAGATAACCCCTAAGCTTCCTGTGCTCCAAGGAAAAAAGTTCTCGGTTGCCCAATCTCTCCCTTTAGCTCCTGCCCTCAAATCCTTGCAACATCCTCATAAATCTTCTCAGCATTCTTTCCATTTTACACCTTTGAGTGTCTTTCTCATCTTCCTAAGCTCTAGTGAATATAGATTCTCTTGACCCAATTTCTCCTCATACATCAGTACTGGTTTCTCAGGAATCAGTTTGGTAAATCTCTGTTGCACATACTCCAGAGAGTGAACTTCCTGCCTCAGTTAAGGAGACTCAAACTGCCCACAGAAATTCAGACATTACCTCAGCAAAGTCCTGTTAGAATGCAGCTGGACATCCTTGCTCTTGTGAAAGAAAATCATAAAACATGGAAACATGGAACAAAAACTGTAAATAGTGGAAACACTGAGGAGAACTTATGTGTGACCTTAAAACCCTTGTGAAAGTCCAAATTCTCTGTATCTGCAAGTCCTCATTGATCGATTTATTTTCCATGACTTGAGTCCCTTCCATAAACCCATGCTGGTGTTGTTCAATATCCTTCATGCTTTCCAAGTGTTATAAACCTTGTAAGAGACTCTAGTATTCCCCCTTCCCCAATATTTATATTAAGTCAATCTTTGTTGAAGTGCAGGATGGTAGATGAGGATTATGGTGGTAGATTTTGTCCACTTAGACTTTGGGGCCTTTGACAAGGTCTTGCATGTTTGGCTGGCCCAAAAGCGTGGATCAAATGAGATCAAAGATGGCCTGGCCAATTCAATACAACATTGGTTTTGTGGTTGGAGTCATACGATAGCAGTGTAGAGTTGTTGTTTTTTAGCATGAAGGAATGTGACCAGACATGTGTCTTAGGTGTTTATACTGGATCCACTGATGTTTGTAATCTATATTAACAATTAACAATGTATTTGGCATGGTTAGTAAATTTGCGGATGACACCAAACTTGGTGGTGTAGTGGATAGTGAAGAAGCTTATCTATGATTCCAATACGATTTAAATAATCTGGGAAAATGGTCAATGAATAATGTATAGAATAACACAGACAAATTCTATGTGTTGAATTTTAGTAAGTTAAGATTAGTGTAGGATATATATGGTAATGGCAGTTTTGAATGTTAAGACACAGGTTGACCTGGTATTGAAGGAAGCATTTAATACACTTGCCCTCAATGCTCAACGCATTAAGTGCAAAGGTTTGTGTTACAATTGCACAATGTATCGGTGAGACTGCTCTTGGAGTAGTGTGTGTTGTTCTCGTTGCCAAGCCAGCTGTAAAAGGTGCAGAAAATATTCACCCAAGGATGTTACCAGGATCAGAGGACTTGAGTTATAAAGAGATGCTGGAAGGGCTGGGACATATTTAGAGCAGAGGAGGTTGTGCAAATTCACTACATCTACAAATCCTCATTGATCTATATATTTTCCATGACCCAAGTCCCTTCCATAAACCCATGCTGATGTTATTCAATGTCCTTCAAGCTTATGTAGAGAGCTACATAAAACCATGAGTGGCATTGATAAGGTAATAGGTCACAGTTCTTCCCCTGGGAGAGAGGAGTCTAAAACTAGAGGGCATAAATGAGAGAGGAAATATTTAAGCTGGCTTGAGGAGGTGGGTAGTGTGGAACGAGTTGCCAGACGAAACCATAGAGGCGGGTACAATTACAATGTTTAAATACATTTACAGGTACATGAATAGGAATATTTAAGAGGATATGGGCCAAACAAGCAAATGGGATTAGCTCAGATGGGCAACTTTGTTGGCATGGGCAAGCTGAGCGAAAGGGCCTGATTCTGTGATATATAACTCCATGAAGTTTGGGTTACATTTGAGAACTGCCAATCTGTGCAAAACATTTCCATAAGAACAGTTCTTCTCTGGAAGATGACCACTTCCTTTAGTTGTAGATTATCATGTTCTGCCGATTTGTTGCATTCTTTATTCACTAACCTTGATTTGGACCATAAGACAATAAAACGTAAAAGCAGAATTAAGCTATTCAGCCCATTGTGTCTTCTCTGCCATTTGATCATTGCTGATCTATTTTTCCCTCTCAACTCCATTCTCCTGCCTTCTCCCTGTGACCGTTGATGTTCTTACCTTCCATTCCTTCTTCGCTTTTGACCTTAGGTTATCTAAAATTTCTTGGTTCCTTTGGTTATCTAAAATTTATCATGTCTCTGTAATAACACCAGTATCATAAACATTTATTTATCTTTGTACTGTGCCCATTGGTTCCAACCCTGTCTACCTGCAACCCACTTCCCCCAGAGCTGGTTCCAATCTACCAGGAGTCAAATTCCCTCTTCTCTGCACTATCCCTTCAGCCTGCTATTTATCTGAGATCTTATTTCTTATTTCACTAACATGTAGCACTGGGTGTAATCCTCAGGTCCTACCATTTATTTTATTTGCCATCTTCCAATAATTAAGTTGGAAGGGCCTTGGTGCATTATGTTTAGTTTAGTAGTTTAATTTACTTATGCATATAGTCATACAATCATAGTTATGTACAGTCGTGTAGTATATAGTCATGTATACTGAGGTACAGTGAAAAACGTTTTGTTTTGTGCTATCCAGTCAAAGGAAAGACTATCATGTGGGGGCTCCCAAGGGTTGGGCCACTCCCACTATCAAACCCCTCAGCACGGGAATGGATGAGTCCGGAGGCGGCCCTTAGCTAGAGGGATAAAAGGCAAGGGTTTAGGTGCCATCATCCTCTAGCAGACTCGTCTGGTAAGGAGAGAGACCGCTATTAAAAATACCTCCCGAAGCACCGGCTCCTCGCCTTCATTTCGGGATTGACGTGGTGCGACAATCACATGATTACAATCATGCCGTTCCCAGTGTACAGATACAGGATAAAGGGTATATGTAACATTTAGTGCAAGATAAAGTCCAGTAAAGTCCAAATAAAGATAGTTCTAAAGGGCCTGTCCCACTTGGGCGTCATTTGCGCGTCATTCATGCAACATCATTTTCGTCACGATTATGGGATTCACAAAATCTTCCTGCGCCACCTGCGTGATGCGCAAATGACGCCAAAGTGGGACAGGCCCTTAAGGTCTCCAATGAGGTAGATGGGAGGTCAGGATCACACTCTAGTTGGTGAAAGGACTGAAAACAGCTGGTAAAAAACTGTCCATGAATCAGGAGGTATGTTAGTTGCACCAATATGAACCACAGGCCCAGCTGTTTCATTCTTTCTTTGCTGAAAGTCCTGTATCCTCTCCAATACATTCAGATATCTGTAATGTTAATTATGCCAGTCTCCATAAGATGTATAATTTGTAAGAAGATACTTTTAATAGGTTTACACAATCATATTTGACCCAAGCTGTTTCTTATCTATGGTTTTGTTGGTTATGTTTTCTAGGGGAACTCCAGAATGAGTCAGTTTAAGATGAAGTCTAGCCAACTGCTTTGATATTGCAAATCCCCACGAGAAGTTGATGACTGTGGTGTAAGTGTGTCGTGATTTTTCTTTACTGGTTTCCATGAAGATGACCAAGAAATGACTGAGTTCCTGAAAACAAAACTCCACTGAAACAATGCAATGAGGCCAGGCTTAATTAAAGCTTAGTGCTGTGTCCCATCAGTCAACAGATTATTAAACTTACTACATGATCAGAATCATTCCCTACTCAGTAAAATGCTTTCTTTTGTCTGGACCTTTGAACTATAATTCTGTGTCAAATGTTCTCCAACTACTCTTATGTAGGTCCCAGAGGAGCTTTACTACATTAAAGGAGCTATATAAATGCAGGTTGTTGCCAAGGAATCACACAAAGTAGTATTTTGGTCCTCACAGGGAACAGTTGTCACGATGCAGCTCTATAAGAATTTGGTAAGGCCGCGTTTGGAGCGTTGCATGCGATTCTGGGCACCTCATCACAGGAAGGGTGTGGAGGCTTTGGAGATGGCATAGAGGAGGTATATCAGAATGTTGCCTGGATTAGACAGGCTCAGCTACAGGGAGAGGTCAAATAGATTTGGATGGTTTTCTCTGGAACGTCAGAGCTTCAGGGGACTTGATAGAAGTAGATAAAATTATGTGAGGCATAGATAGAGTAGACAGTCAGAACTTTTATTCCAGGGTAGAAAGATGCAACACTAGAGGGTATAACTTTAAGGTGGGAGGGAGAAAGTTTAATAGAGATGTGCGGAGCAAGTATTTCATACAGAGAATCGTAGAGGCCTGGAACGTACTGCCAGAAGTGGTGGTGGAATCAGCTACGCCGGTGGAATTTAAGAGGCTTTTAGATAGACACATGAAAATGCAGTGAATAGAACGATATGGATCATGTACAGGTAGTTAGGAGTTGACCTTGGCACTGTTGCTAGCTGCCTCCGCCTTCAGTCCGGTATCTATTTGTTTTTTTTGTTATGTTGAAGAGTGTTTTCGGTGTTTTTTTAATGTCTTTATGTGAGGGGAAGTGGGTACGGTAAGGGAGATACTGTCCTTCAGTCGCTTCCTGGAGAGGATGTGACTATTATTCGAGTCGCGTCCTCCCCCCCCCCACGCTCCCACGGCCTACCTACTGGATTGGCGTGGCCTTTCCTGCCGGGATCGACCAGAGCTCCAGCAGCGGCGGCGCAGCGTTGGTAACATCGCATCAGTTTTTCTCAACACAAATGGGGGCAGATCTACTGAGTAATTCCAGAATTTCCTACTAGCCATGACTGATAATTTTGTTATCAAAAGTTGGAAATAAAACTTGGCTGTTTCAATTCCGTTCTTCTAGCAAATGAATGGTTGGTCCAAAAGGATCAATTGTATACATTAATTCACTCTCCGAGCTGCCAGTTAGACTTTCCTGGTGCATTGAGATCTATATCTCGTTGGTCGACCTGCTGCCTCCCATCACCAGCGACCCAAGTTCGATCCTGACCACGAGTGCTGCCTGTGTGGAGTTTGCACGTTCTCCCACTGGCCACCCTCCGGGTGCTCTGGTTTCCTCTCACATCCCAAAGACTTGCGGGTTTGTAGGTTAATTGGTCTCTGTAAATTGCCCTGACTGAGTAGGGAGTGGATAAAAAAGTAGGATAACGGTACTCGTGTGCACAGGCGATCAATGGTCAACATGGACTTGGTGGGCACAAGGGCCTGTTTCCATGCTATATCTCTAAAACTAAAAAACTGAATATCAATTAATTGGATGAAGTTTTGTTTATCAAATAACTCATCAGCTTTGTAAGACCCCATAAAATACAATGACCAAACAAGTTGGGAGGCAAATGTATGTGTGCATGTCTCTTTGCATTTAATGTTAAGGCTATTGTGACTATTCAGCATGAAAAGCTTTACCTTTAACTTTGGTCTGATTTAAGGTTCACAACTGGGTCAATTGATAGCGAACTTAAATGTTTTCAACAGAGGTGCAACAAGGTTCAGTGAGTTCACATCGTCTTATGTTATCAGTAAGGTGTTAGGATCACATTTCATCCACCTTCACACACTTTTAAGTGGTTATTCATCTTACACTTCTTTCTAGCAGCAAACCTCCGAGAACATAAAAAAAAGCAGACCACCTATTTCAAAGAAAATCGACGTTTCCCTCTTTCATTCTGTCGGTTGAAGTCAAAATTGTGACTCTAGCCTCGATTGATTTGCCTAGAATCAACTCAAACAATTGGTACCATGGTTCCCCTCTGCACAATCTGTGCATTCGGGTGGGAAAACGGCCTGGGCACACAATCCTCATACATGCATGAAATCTATGGATGGGACCAGTTGTGAGGGTAAATGAATAGGAAATATCTATGCCCCCCGTCTTATGTTAGATCCTAATGAAATGATATCTTAATTTTAAAATTCTTCTACTTCTTTGAGTATCCCAGCATATGAAGTTCTTCAGTTCCACAACCTTCCATGATACCTGTACCCCTACGATTTTGGCCCTACATCCAGAATTGCTATTGATCTACTATTGGTGGTCAGGTTTGCTGCTGATGTCCTAAACTCTAAAATTCCTTCTGAAACTACCCTCTACTGTCCATTCCTCTTTTAATATTCTCACTAATTTGAGGGCAGCACAGTGGCACAGAGGTAGAGTTGCTGTCTTGCAACACCAGAGAACCGGGTTTGACCCTAACTACGGGTGCTGTCTGTACGGATTTTGTATGTTCTCACTGTGACCACCTGGGTTTTCCCTGGGTGCTCCGGTTTCCTCCCACACTACAAAGACTTATAGGTTTGTAGGTTAATTGAATTCTGTGCATTGTAAATTGTCCCTAGTGTGTAAGATTGTGTTTGTGTATGGGATGATCACCGGTCTACACAGACTCGGTGGGCCAAAAGGCCTGTTCCCACACTGTATTTCTTGTCTAAAGTAAAGTCTATCTTGCTTTTAATTATTGATCCTCATTTCTCCTTGAGGGGAACATAGAACATAAAAATGTTCTGCACAGGAACAGGCCCTTTGATATATAACATCTGTGCTGAAAATGATGCCAAGTTAAATGACTCTCCTCTGTCTAAATGTGATTCATATCTCTTCATTCCCTGCATATCTATCTGCTTGTCCAAAAACCTCTTAAACAACATGATTAACAAAACCTCTTAAACAACTGCCTCCACCACCACCCCTGGCAGCGACTTCCAGCACCCGATTGCTGGATTAAAAAACTTGCCTGCACATCCCCTTTAAACTTAAAATTATGCCTTATTAGGGCCTATCCCACTTGGGTAATTTTTTAGGCAACTGCTGGCGACTGTCTTAGTTGTAGCAGGTCGCCAAAAAACCAGCCACTGGACCCCCCTACGACAATGTCTGTGACAAGCTACAACAACCTACCACCTAGGCGACGTCAAGCTACTCCAAGCTACCGACTACCGGCGACCCATTCGGACGTCCACCTATGACCACACCTACAACAACCTACGACCACAAAGGCGACAACCTACTACAACCAAAGTCAACCTACGTCCATCCGCGACAAGCTACGGCAAGCAACGACCCTGTCGGCGACAACTGAAGACAATTCTGTTGCCCGTAACCTGTCGCCGGTTGACGTAGATTGACTTAGGTAGTCGCCAATTGATTTCACCGAAGTTAGCACCGCTGACAACCTATGTCACCTGGCGACAACCTATGACGGCACCTACGTCAGGAGAGGTCAAGCTACACTCATTGGCGTCAACCCACTGTTGCCGAAAATGTTTGAACATGTTGAAAATTCAGCGGCGACCACTCTTTGGCCGACTGCGGAGACTACTCACAAACATACAGGTGACACCCCGGCGACCATGTGGCAACAGCATAGTCGCCTGTAGTCGCCTAAAAAATAGCCTAAGTGGGACAGGCCCTTTAGTCTTTATCATTTTCAACCATGGAAAAAAGTTCTGACTATCTACCTTATCTATGCCTCTCATAATTTTATATATTTCTAGCAGGACTCCCCTCAAGCTATAAACATTCCAGAGAAAACAATCCAATGTGTCCAATCCTTAAAGCTAATGCCCTATAATCCAGGCAGAAATCTGGTAAACCTTTTCTGCACCCTCTCTGGGGGTCACCTGTACGGCTGCAAAGAGAACATGCAAACCGTACAGAGAAGTCAGGATTGAACCCGGGTCATTGGAGCTGTCAGACAACCGTACCATTGTGCCTGAATCCACTTTATTTGTTTAGCTTTAGAGATACGGTGCGGAAACAGTCGTCCATCGTCAGCCATACAGTAGTTTTATCCTATACACATATGGAGAATTTTTAATAGAAGCCAATTAACGTAAAAAACCCCATGTCCTTGGAACGAGGGCGGAAACCAGAGCACACAGAGAAAACCCACTAGTCGCAGGGAGAACGTGCAAACTCCGCACCGATTTCACCCGAGGTCAGGATCAAACTTGGGTCTCTGGTGATGTGAGGCAGCTGCTCTACCATTGTGCCACTTTCCCTTTCCTTTGGGCTGAATGAAAAGTGGAAAATATCTCTTCTCCTCAATGTCGGGATTTGAGAGACATTCTCAGTGCCAACAGTGGCCCCATAGCAGAAGCGTCCACGTCGCGGGGCTGGAAACTGGAAGTATCCCGAGCTAATTCTGCTACCACCATCATCTATTGCCACAAGTGATGGCCACACTGATTGTCGCTGGAAGCTTGCGTCCTTTCATGACGGACGATGACAGCGAGGTCAACATTTGTCACAAGATGGACACGAAAAGAAGAAGAAGAAGTACCAACAGTGAGCAGCCGGTTGTGAGATGAGGCAGATATTACAGCAGTCTACAATGATCCTGAGGTGAGAAGCCGAGCGTCACAGTGACCCCGACCTCACTGATAAATCAACCTCGGCACATGTGAACTTATATTTTCAGTCGCAGGAGATCACATATCTCCTCGATGCCAAAAAATGTAGGTTAATATTTAGCCCCATAAATAATGGAGTCTGTAAATAGGTTGGTAAAGCCTGAGAAACAAGGAAAAATGTTCCCGATGTTGGCAGCTATGAAAAGGCATCTAGAGGTGCAGGCAGTCAACAGAATAACTACCAACCATACTAATTAAAAATTGATATAGTTGATACAACCAGGGTCAGTTTAAGAATAAGGGGTAGGCCATTTAGGACTGAGATGAGGAAAAATATCTTCACCCAAAGAGTTGTGATTCTGTGGATTTTCTACCACAGAAGGCAGTGGAGGCCAATTCACTGGATGTTTTCAAGAGAGATTTGGATTTAGCTCTTAGGGCTAAAGGAATCAAGGGACATTAGGATAAAGTAGAACCTGGGAACTGATTTTAGATGATCAGCCATGATCATATTGAATGGTGGTGCTGGCTAGAAGGGCCGAATAGCCTACACCTGCACCTATTTTTCTATGTGCCTATGTTTCTAAATGCAAATGCTGGAATTTTGAGTAAAACGCAAAGTGCTGGGGTAACTCAGTGGGTCTTCAGAATCAGTCTGACCCGAAACGTCGCCTATCCATGTCCACCAGAGATGCTGCCTGACCTGTTGAGTTACTCCAGCACTTTGTGTTTTACTTAGTAAAGCCCAAGTCGTTCCATAAGTGAAGAACTATTGTTTTGTAGACATTTATAACTCTTGTTCTAAACTATTTCAAGTGTATTGACTGGTTGCCAATGAAAAAAGTTAATAAATGCTAGTCATAACTTTTGAAGATGTCATATCCATTTAAAACGGTGCTCTCATGGGTAGTGAACTGATTAAAATGTTTATTTCTTCATTTAAAATTCCACTGAGTTAACTCTGTTAAATGTATGTAGAACATTTTTTAAAGCAAAATTTAAAAAAAGTGCACACAAACTTACACATAAAAAATGTATATGGAACAAGCTGCCAGACGAATAAGCTGCGGCAGATACAATGACAACATTTAACAATCATTTGAACAGGTACATGGTCAGGAAAGGTTTAGAGAGGCATGGACAAATGGGACTAGCATAGATTGGCCATTTTGGTTGACAAGGACGAGTTGATGAGTAGGAGGTAGACACAAAATGCTCGAGTAACTCAGCGGGACAGGCAGCATCTCTGGAGAGAAGGAATGGGTGGCGTTTCGGGTCGAGACCCTTCTTCAATTGATGAAAAAAACTTTTTTCCATGTCATATAACTTTAGTGTTATAAAAACAAGCCTGAAGGCTTTGTGTCTCAATGCAAGGAGCATTCGTAATAAGGTGGACGAGTTGAATGTGCAGATAGCTATTAATGAATATGCTATAGTTGGGATCACGGAGTCATGGCTCAAGGGGGACCAAGGCTGGGAGCTGAACATCCAGGGATATTCAATATTCAGGAGGGATAGACAGAAAGGAAAAGGAGGTGGGGTAGAGTTGCTGGTGAGAGAGGAGATTAATGCAATAGAAAGGAAGGACATTAGCTCGGAGGATGTGGAATCGATATGGATAGAGCTGCGAAACTCTAAGGGGCAGAAAACGCTAGTGGGAGTTGTGTACAGGCCACTTAACAGTAGTAGTGGAGTTGGGGATGGCATCAAACAGGAAATTAGAAATGCGTACAACAAGGGTAAAACAGTTATAATGGGTGACTTCAATCTACATATAGATTGGGTGAATCAAATGGGCAGGGGTGCTGAGGAAGAGGATTTCTTGGAATGTATGCGGGATAGTTTTCTAAACCAACATGTAGAGGAACCAAAGAGAGAGCAGGCTATTCTAGACTGGGTATTGAGTAATGAGGAAGGGTTAGTTAGCAGTCTTGTTGTGCATGGCCCCTTGGGCAAGAGTGACCATAATATGATTGAGTTCTTCATTAGGATGGAGAGTGACATAATTAAGTCAGAAACAAGGGTTCTGCACTTAAACAAAGGTAACTTTGAAGGTATGAGATGTGAATTGGCCAAGATAGACTGGCAAGTGATTTTTAAAGGGTTGACAGTGGATGTGCAATGGAAGGCATTTAAAGACTGCATGGATGAACTACAACAATTGTTCATCCCAGTTTGGCAAAAGAATAAATCGGACTCTAATGTTATTGCTGTGTGGTAAATTAGAAATTACTGAGACTTGATAACAAAAAGCATTTGGATCCAATGACACAGATGCCTTATTATCCACATAGAACATAGAACATAGAAAAGTACTGCGCAGGAACAGCCCTTTGGCCCACAATGTCTGTGTCAAAAATAATGCATAAACTAATCTCCTCCTCCTGCCTGCATGTCATGGTAGTGGTAGAATTTGAAGGAGGTAAATGCGAATTAAAAATTAGATTAGTGTAGATGAGAGCTTGTTGGTCAGCATGAACTGATGGGCTGAAGGTTCTGTTTCTATGCTGTGTGACTCAATGATTCTCAGAAAACAAATAATATTCCTGATGTCCTTGGCAATGTGATAACCCAATTAACACCTTAAAACAGACTGGAGATGCAAGGAACTGGAGACACAAGGAACTGCAGAGGCTGGAATCTTAAGCAAAACACACATTGCTGGAGTAACCCCATAGCGCAGACATCATCTGTAGAGGCAAAGGAATGTCCGGACCTGAAACCTCCATTCCCTCTACAGATGCTGCCTGACCTGCTGAGTTCTGCCAGGACTTTGTGTTTTCCTTAAAACAGGATATCTGGTCTTTATTACATGCTGTCGGTGGGAGATTTTCATGCATAAATTACCTGCTGTGTTTCTGTGTTACGATAATAACTGATTTAAAAGTACTTCTTCAGGTGTAAAAGACATTACTCCTTTAGGTGCCCAGTGATTATGAGAGACAATGAATGTATGTCAATTTGTTGTTCTGGCAAGAATTTTCTAGCAGGAGTAACGATGGATAGAATTGCCTTTGTTACAAAATCAGTGCAGCAGCACGAACCATCTGCAGTGCTGTCTGAAACTGGATAAACAGATTTTCTTTGGCAAAGCAGAACTCTTCATTGCTCAGCTCGCTGCAAGGTTAGGCTATTCCTGATTCAGGGACAGTTTCTTCCCAGTTGTTATCAGGCAGCTGAACCATCCTATCACCAACTGGGTGAGTGGTGTCCTGACCTGGCGGCACGATGGCACAGCGGTAGAGTTGTTGCCTTACAGTGCTGGCAGTGCCAGATACCTGGGTTCATTCTTGACTACGGGTGCTATCTGTACGGAGTTTCTACCTTCTTCTCGTGATCATGTGGGTTTTCTCTGAGATCTTTGGTTTCTTCCCACACTCAAAGATGTATAGGTTTGTCGGTTAATTTACTTGGTATATGTGTAAATTGTCCCTGGTGGTGTAGGATAGTATTAATGTGCGGGGATCGATGGTCGGTGCGGACTAGGTGGGCTGAAGGGCCTGTTTCTGCGCTGTATCTAAAGTTAACTAAATTAAACTAAACTAGAGAGCAGTTGTGACGTACCATCTACTTCATTGTAGACCCTTGGACTATCTTTAACCGGCCTTTACCGGACTTTATCTTGCACTAAACATTATCTGTACACTGTGGATGGCTTGATTGTAATCATGTAGAATGTTTTGTTTGGCTGGATAGCATGCACCAAAAAAGCTTTGCACTGTACCTCAGTACATGTGACAATAATAAACTAAACTAAAATAAGCGATCCTGTGAGTCTTAACTGCTGGCAGCAGACTTTGAGTTTGGGCAAGACTGCAAAACAAACTGCCATCTTACATCTCTCCCAGATTTTATTTCCACAACAAAAATCAATTGGAACGGCTGAAGAATTGGCATTGGTATTGTATAAAACAGCTGCATGGTTTACAGAATTGTTCAAAGCCAAGACCTGTCCCCTAGTTATATGAAGTTTAGTAAAGGGCCTGTCCCACCAGCATGCAACTCTATGCGATTAGCGCAACCTAACGTGGTCGCTTGAGCCGTCCGGCGTCGCGGGGCCGGTCCCACTTCGATCGCCAGAGCCGTGCGGAATTGTGCGGAGTTCGTCCCGACATCGCGCGGGGCTCCGAAAAACTGACTATGTTCAAAAATTCCGTGCGGCAACGGCTTGTCGGCTCGCAGTCATCTCGACGCATTACACACCGCCCCGACATCGTGCCTCCGTGAACCTATCTGTAGGTGCCTCCGTGACCCTCTATGTGTGTGGCTCCGTGGCCCTCTATGTGTGTGTGTGCCTCTGTGCCCCTCTCTGTGTGCCCCTCTCTGTCCTGGCAAACTTACCTTAGACTTCGCTCCAAGTTCGCCTCACTTTGCGCCGCGTTGCGCCACTCACCCGACCTCCGCGCGGCCCCTGCTGCCGGTTTGGTCGCGCTTGCCGCATGCAGGAGCATGCTGGTGGGAACGGCCCTGTACAGGGGATCACCCGACCTCCACGCGGCCCCCGCTTCTAGTTTGATCGCGTTCATCGCATAGAGTTGCATTCTTGTAGGACAGGCCCTTAACTCCACCACAGCCATACACCAAAACTCTTTACCTCACATGGTCTCTGCTCCAGGAGTATTTCAGGTAAAACCTGGCTTCGTTGGCAGTACCTCTTAAAGCAAAATGGCCGAGGTAGAGTGGGTATGGAAATTGTGGACACTGGACGTTTCCAGTAATGGGAGAGTCGAGAACAAGAGAGCACAGCTTCCGAATTAAGGGACATACCTTTAGAATGGTGATAAGGAGAAATGTTGTTAGCCAGAGGGTGGTGAATTTGTGGAATTCATTGCCACAGACGGCGGTGGAGGTCAAGTCACTGGGTATTTTTAAAGTGGAGATTGATAGGCTCTTGATTAGCAGGAGAATGGGGTTCAGTGTGAAAAATAGATCAGCTAATGTGGCAGACCAACCACATCAAATGCAGATTTTAATGTAAACTGCACTTTAATTTAGTTTAGTTCAGTTTAGAGATAGAAACATAGAAACATAGAAAATAGGTGCAGGAGTAGGCCATTCGGCCCTTCGAGCCTGCACCGCCATTCAATGTGATCATGGCTGATCATCCAACTCAGTATCCCGTACCTGCCTTCTCTCCATACCCCCTGATCCCTTTAGCCACAAGTGCCACATCTAACGCCCTCTTAAATATAGCCAATGAACTGGCCTCAACTACCTTCTGTGGCAGAGAATTCCAGAGACTCACCACTCTCTGTGTAAAGAATGTTTTCCTCATTTCGGTCCTAAAGGAATTCCCCCTTATCCTTAGACTGTGACCCCTTGTTCTGGACTCCCCCAACATCGGGAACAATCTTCCAGCATCTAGCTTGTCCAACCCCTTAAGAATTTTGTAGGTTTCTATAAGATCCCCCCTCAATCTTCTAAATTCCATCGAGTACAAACCGAGTCTATCCAATCTTTCCTCATATGAAAGTCCTGACATCCCAGGAATCAGTCTGGTGAATCTTCTCTGTACCCCCTCTATGGCAAGGATGTCTTTCCTCAGATTTGGAGACCAAAACTGTACGCAGTACTCCAGGTGTGGCCTCACCAAAACCCTGTACAACTGCAGTAGAACCTCCCTGCTCCTATACTCAAATCCTTTCGCTATGAATGCTAACATACCATTTGCTTTCTTCACTGCCTGCTGCACCTGCATGCCTACTTTCAATGACTGGTGTACCATGACACCCAGGTCTCGTTGCATCTCCCCCTTACCTAATCTGCCACCATTCAGATAATAGTCTACCCTCATGTTTTTGCCACCAAAGTGGATAACCTCACATTTATCCACATTGTACTGCATCTGCCATGCATCTGCCCATTCACTCAGCCTATCCAAATCACCCTGCAGCCTCCAAGCATCCTCCTCACACCTAACTATACCCCCCAGCTTGGTATCATCTGCAAATTTGGAGATGTTGCATTGAATTCCCTCGTCCAAATCATTAATATATATTGTAAATAGCTGGGGTCCCAGCACTGAGCCTTGCGGCACCCCACTAGTCACTGCCTGCCATTCTGAAAAGGACCCGTTTACTCCTACCCTTTGCCTCCTGTCTGCTAGCCAGTTCTCTATCCACATCAATACTGAACCCCCAATACCGTGTGCTTTAAGTTTGTATGCTAATCTCTTATGCGGGACCTTGTCGAAAGCCTTCTGAAAGTCTAGATATAACACATCCACTGGTTCTCCCTTATCCACTCTACTAGTTACATCCTCGAAAAATTCTATCAGATTTGTCAGACATGATTTACCTTTCGTAAATCATCACAGAAGCAGGCCCTTCGGCCGACCGAGTCTGCGCAGACCAGCAATCCCCACACACCAACACTGTGCTATACACTAGGGGCAATTTAGAATTAACCAAGACAATTAGCCTGCAAACCTGTATGTCTTTGGAGTGCGGGAGGAAACCGGAGCTCCTGAAGAAAACTCACGCAGTTCATTGGGAGAACGCACAAATTCTGAACAGACAGCACCTGTAGACAGGATCTCTGGCGATGTAAAGGGGCTGTCCCACTGCGGCAACCTAATTGACGAGTTTAGAAGAGTTTGAAAAAATGTCATGTTGAAGACCTCCTTCTACTATGTAGAAGACATCCTTCGACCTCCTTCGACTATGTTGAAGACTAGCTTCGACTAGCTACGACTAACTTCGAGAAAATTTGACACCGAATAGCGGAGAGTGAAGACGACCTCCTTCGACCTCCTTCGACCTCCCTTCGACCTCCCTTCGACTATGTTGAAGACTACGACTACCTTCGATTACCTTCGACTACCCTCGATTAGGTACGAATAACATGCCGACCTACTACGACCTACTTCGACTAAACCTACGAGGCAAAAAATTATAGATTTTTTCCATGGTGACCTTTTTTACTCGCGGGCATTTTTCAACGTTGAAAAATACGCCGCGACCCAGCTGAGGCCTCGAGTACGCGAGGACTTCTCTCGATCATGAAGGAGAGTTACAAAGACCTCCTAGGACCTCGTGTCGACCATGCTGTGAGTATGAGTCAAGGGCAAACTTGTCTGAACTCGCAGATTAGGTCGCCGCAGTGGGACAGGCCCTTTATGCAGCAACTCTATCGCTGCGCCACTGTGCCGTGTCTCACTTATTGCTATGGTAAGGCGATTGAGAAGAGTGCAGTGCTGTTGAGAGCTGAATCAAGGTCAGGGGATACAGGTCTGTTAAGGGGTTTGGAGCAGAGTTGCCAGGGGAGTTTTTCAACCAGGTCTAGTTCCCAGAACAGCTGTCGTAAAAGCCCGGCTACGGTAGCGGCCATGTTGGTGGTGGCAGATACTCCATCTGCCGGAAACGCAAAATTTTTCAATGTGGTTTCCTCAGGTCTCAGCAGAAACAACAACGAGGTACGTGGTGGGTGCCAGAAGCGCGCTGGAAGTACAAACCACAGAGCTCATTGGCCCCACACGTCACCCTGTGGTTTGTTGGTTAAACCCTTCCTGCCTTCTCACCTCTATCTGTTGCAATAAAAAATGCCAAGGTCAAGAGAAAAAAAATCCGTCAGCTGTAAGCAGATTCTTCCCTCAGCTCTCACGTCCAATCTGTCTCTCTTCGTTGCATCCTTTCACCATTTATATCTTTTCTCGTGAAATGTCATCATTTCATCATCCTTAGCTTCACACTCTTGACAATTTTCCTTCTCACTACATCTATATTGAATTGAAATTTAGGATTATAAGTTGCAAAATTCATCCCCTGTCTGTAACACTAACTGAGTCATGCAGTAGCTTTATTAATAACCCTGGTGTTCAAATTAATTTTGATTTCCAAGCTGCCATTTCTGGTCCCTTGCTTGAACCTCGCCTTTTAGTGAGTGATCTTTCTGAAGAACGGTCCCGACCTGAAGCATCACCTATCCATGTTTTCCAGAGAACCTGGAGAGTTACTCCAGCATTTTGTGTCCTTCTCAGTAAGTGCTATCTCTGTCAGGGCAGATCATTGCCAGGAGATTGCCCAAAATACCAGGTGCCGGAAGATTGGGATGTCATAAAACTAGGAATAGATTTTGTGGGCAATGCCTTGACCTAATAATTTTGCGAAGTCAGCTGCTTTTGACACTGGCTTCCATTAAACCATCAACATTTCCATCAATGGGGTCACCAAGATAAAATTTAACCCTACATTATTGGGTTGGTATAGTTGCTGCCTCACAGCGCCAGAGACCTGGGTTCGATCCTGACTATCGGTACTGTCTGCATGGAGCATGTACGTTCTTCCTGTGACCGCATGAGTTTTTCTCCAGGTGCTCTGGTTTCCTCCCACACTCCAAAGACATACAGGTTTGCAGATTAATTGGCTTCGGTAAAAATTGTAAATTGTCACCAGTGTGTAGGGTAGTGCTAGTGTACAGGGTGATAACTGTTGGCGTGGACTTGGTGGGCCGAAGGGCCTGTTTCTGGTCGAAAGTAAAAGTCTAATTTCTTTCTAAAGTCGAAAGTAAAAGTCTAAATATTCTTTCCAAAGAAGACTGAAAATATTTGATGGCTTAAATAGATAAGCACAATTAAAGGAGAAGCAGGAATAGCAGATATTAGCAGGTCATACCTGATTTACCACTCAGTAAAACCATGACTGATCCTATGCACAAGATCAATCTCCCCCTATAAGAAAGAAGAGAACCAACATCTTCTCAAGACTGCTCTGCTGTTTACCATATAACAATTACAGCACGGAAATAGGCCCTCTCGGCCCTTCCAGTCCGTGCCGAACATTTATTTTCCCCTAGTCCCATCTACCTGCACTCAGACCATACCCCTCCATTCCCTTCCCATCCATATACCTATCTACTTTACTTTTAAATGTTAAAATCGATCCTGCCTCCACCACTTCTGCTGGAAGCTCATTCCACACAGCCACAACTCTCTGAGTAAAGTAGTTCCCCCTCATGTTACCCCTAAACTTCTGTCCCTTAATTCTCATGTCATGCCCTCATGTTTGAATCTTTCCTACCCTCAATGGGAAAAGCTTATCCACGTCAACTCTGTCTATCCCTTTCATCATTTTAAAGACCTCAATCAAGTCCCCCCTTAACCTTCTGCGCTCCAAAGAATAAAGACCTAACTTGTTCAACCTTTCTCTGTAACTTAGTTGCTGGAACCCAGGCAACATTCTAGTAAATCTCCTCTGTACTCTCTCTATTTTGTTGACATCCTTCCTATAATTAGGCGACCAAAATTGTACACCATACTCCAGAATTGGTCTCACCAATGCCTTGTACAAGTTTAACATTACTTCCCTACTCCTATATTCAATGCTCTGATTTATAAAGGCCAGCACACCAAAAGCTTTCTTTACCACCCTATCTACATGCGATTCCACCTTCAGGGAACTATGCACAGTTATTCCTAGATCCCTCTGTTCCACAGCATTCCTCAATTCCCTACCATTTACCATGTACGTCCTATTTTGATTTGTCCTGCCAAGATGTAGCACCTCACACTTATCAGCATTAAACTCCATCTGCCATCTTTCAGCCCACTCTTCCAAATGGCCCAAATCTCTCTGTAGACTTTGAGAATCTACTTCATTATCCACAACACCACCTATCTTAGTATCATCTGCATACTTACTTATCCAATTTTCCACCCCATCATCCAGATCATTGCTGTACATGACAAACAACAGTGGACCCAACACAGATCCCTGAGGCACCCCACTGGCCACTGGCTTCCAACCTGACAAACAGCCATCCACCATTACTCAGTTTAACAAGATCACCGTTGATCTGTTTGCAACTTAAACTCCAATTCGGATCTACCTCAGGTCACCTTCCATGTTCTCTCTTATTAAAAAGGGATTTATCTTTGCCTTAATTATATAGTTATCCAAAGGCATTGAACATAGAACAAGAAAACATACAGCACGGTAACAGGCCCTTCGGCCCACAATGTCTGTGCTGAACATAATGCTTCCATTAAACTTTGAGGAAGATCTTTAAAGTTTTAGTTGAGTTTAGTTTAGAGATATAGTACAGAAACAGGTTCTTCTTCCCACCGAATTCGCGCCGACCAATGTTCCCCGCATACTTACACTATCCTACACACTAAGGACAACTTACAATTTTACCAAAGTCAATTAACCTCAAAACCAGTACGTCTTTGGAGTGTGGTAGGAAACCAGAGTACTTGGGGAAAACTCTCGTAGGTCATGGGAAGAACGTACAGACACCATACACAGAGCACCCGCAGTCATGATTGAACCCAGGTCTCTGGCTATGTAGGGGAGCAACTCTATAGCTGTGCAACCATGCCACCCTCTCACAAATCTCACAACCCTTTGTGAGAAAACAAAAATCCTTCTTTTGGCTTCAATAAGTGACCCCTTATGTTTGTGTGCAATTATCCCTCATTCCAGATACTCACACAAAAGGAAACAACATCCCACATCGACTCTGCTAAAACCCCACAGGACCCTGAGCTCTGGCAGTGTTCTGGTCTATGAGTCAGAAATGTGCTTGATTCAAGTCAAATTCCAGGCTGATTCCACTGTACTGCACTGTTGGAGGTAATGATTTTGGAGCAGGAGATTAAATTGGGCTTCTATCTACTTTTTTAACCAGATGTAAATAAATCTCATCTCACAATTCAATGAAAATTGGAAGGATTATCACTGGCCCGGTCAATATTTACTGCTCAACCAATACCACTGATATAGATTATCTATTTACTGTCAGCTGGCTATGTGTGGGAGCTTTCTGTTCAGAGGTTGGTTGTTGCATTTCATTGGTATTCCATTAGCGCACAGAACAGTCCAGTGCAAGAATGGGCCCTTCAGCCCACAATGTCTGCATCAAAGATAAACACAAAAGGCTGGAGTAACTCAGCGGATCAGTCAGCATCTCCGGAGAAAATGGATGGGTGGTGCTTCGGGTCAGGGCCCTTCTTCAGCCAATTTTAATCTGTCCATTTAAAGCAAAGTTAACCCAAATATAAAACTTATCAGTAGAATTTAGTTAATCAAAAGCAAGGGTTAATCCAGTTTGAGGTAATGAGCAATGTAAGAGATGACCTTCGACCCATGAGCTGTTTAGAACAGCGTAAACCTGAACGCTAAATGGCTTGATACCAAATTCCTCTTTGTTGTCCCACTGGTGACGTGAGTGATTTCTTCTTTTAACCACATTACAAGCTGCAGCCCATATGCATTTTAAATCCAAATACTCCCTTTGAACTCATGTCAGGGTAAAGGCTGAGCACTTCAAGATCATCAAGTTTACCTGAAAGATTAAATTCTTTCTCTCTCTCTCTGAAACTTCATGGTGCAGAGGTGAATAAAAATGTTGTCAGCTTTGCCTGACTTCAGAATGTTTCATAGAACCATGTAGAAGTCATTGTAGAACTTTGTGATGTGTAATAAGAATGGGAAGGTAGCATTCTGTAAGCTGGTACATACTGCACTGTGATTAATTAATTAATTGATTGATTTAAAGATACAGCATGGAAGCAGGCCCTTTGGCCCACCAACTATATGCTGACTAACGATCACCTGTTCTCACTAGTTCTAAGTTATCCCAATTTTACTTCCTTTCCCTATACCCCACAGAGGCCAATTAACATATGTCCCTTTACAAGGGAGACAAGAAGAATTTCTTTACTCAGAGAATGGTGAATTTATGGAATTCATTGTGATTGTGCACCTCGGAATGTGTCCAAATGATTCTTATCATCAATTTATGGATGCACCCGGCATAGCAAGATAACCTTACACAAAAATATTTACAGTTAACATTTAATGACAGCAACATTTAACATAGAATTTTCTTCCAACTCAGTGAAATCTGCTTGATTTCTGATTCTGTATCGTTAAATGCTCAGTTCGTGAGAGACAGATGTGTATTTCTGAAATACCTTTTTATAATATCTAGATCTCCCAAGCCACCTTACACCAAGTGAGGTTTTAACATTTTGCTTTAATTTTTACATTTATTATATGTAGTCACTGCAGGCTCTGGGCCTGTATTCGCTGAAGTTTAGGATGGGGAGGGACCTCATTGAAACTTACCGAATAATGAAAGGCCTGGAAAGAGTGGATGTGGAGAGGATGTTTCCACTAGTGGGAGAGTCTAGGACCAGAAGGCATAGCCTCAGAATAAAAGGACGTACCTTTAGAGAGAAGATAAGGAGGAAGTTCTTTCGTCAAATTGTAGGTTAATTGGCTTCAGTAAAAATTGTAAATTGTCCCTAGTGTGTCCAGGATAGTGCTAGTGTACTGGTCAGTGTGGACTCCGTGGGCCGAAGAGCCAGTTTCCACACTGCATCTCTAAAGTGTAAAGATAATGAGCTTCAGCAGACCCTTGCTGCATTTCCTTGCCCCATCAGTTGCTGTAAACTTAATGCAAAATCTCAAACCATGGAGGAGTGTTGAACATGCCTGTTACCCTGGTGAGAAAACTTCACAAAGTTACAAGAAAAGACAAGTAGAGCCCAGTCTAAAATAATTCAAGACCTGTTGGTTTTACATTTGTCTTAAATCAAAAGCTGTTTTTGAGATGAGGAGAAATAATTTTTTGTTTTCCAAGAAATCCATGGCTTTTTGTTGTAAACGTGAATATTACATGAAATTGTTCTCAACAGAGTCAATTTTCATTAACATAGTGGAAGTCATCAGATTCATCAAGCCTGCCCAGTTAATTCTTGGTGGTCCATCATGGCTAGATACTTTATTCTACCCTCCACCCTCGTAGCCACTCAATTACCCTTCATCAATGTGGTTCCCATGTTATAAAGAGGCCAGAAGGAGCATGCACATGGACAGATATAAAATGGTTGTGTAAGGTTAATATTTACATTGTAATTTAGCCCAGTTGATTCATCAGTATATTACTTTTTTTACCAACTCTATGAGGAATAGTTACGCCTATAAAACTTGTTACATCAACAGTACGTTCACTTATCCTGTTACAGCTCAGTGAATTTATTTTGGTATTTAGACATGGTCTATTAACATGTGAAAGGAAGATTATCTGAGTCTATTTGGTCTAAGGGGGGAGTCTAAGAGATTTTAGTGAGGCTCTTCTGCTTCATTCCTGTGAAGACAGTGCAGGCGGCTGGAGTATATCAAATGTTATTTCCAGGCCTACATAGTTCCTTTTCTGCCCAATGTTACTTGCCCCTGGTTTGATCCTGGCGATGGGTGTGTCTGTACGGACTTTGTACGTTCTCCCTGTGACCATGTGGGTTTTCTCTGGGTGTTCCTCAAAACATTCTGTGGAATTCTCTGCCAGTCTGTGGAATTCTCTGCCTCAGAGGGCGGTGGAGGCAGGTTCTCTGGATGCTTTCAAGAGAGAGCTAGATAGGGCTCTTAAAAATAGCAGAGTCAGGGGATACGGGGAGAAGGCAGGAACGGGGTACTGGTTAGGGATGATCAGCCATGATCACATTGAATGGTGGTGCTGGCTCAAATGGCCTACTCCTGCACCTATTGTCTATTGTCTATTGTCTATAAAACATTGTAAAGATTGTGCAGGTTTGTAATTTAAATGGCTTCTGTAAATTGTCCCTAGTGTGTAGGATACAACTATTGCACAGGCGATCGCTGGTCAGCACGGACTCTTTGGGCCTATTTTCACGCTGGATCTCTAAAACTACAACTAACAATTAAACTAATACTAAAACACCATCTCTGGAATTCCTTCCTTAAGCTTCTACCTCTCTATCTGTCCCACTTTCTTTTAATCCATTGTTTTGACCAAGTTTCTTTCACCCGTCCTAATGAACCTTTCATTGGCTTTGTGGCAAGCGGTAAAAATGTTGCCTCACAGCGCCAGGGACCCTGATTTGATCCTGAATACAGATGTTGTCTGTACGGACCTTGTACATTCTCCCTGTGACCGTGTGGGTTTTCTCTGGGTGCTACGGTTTCCTCCCGCACTCCAAAGATGTGCAGGTTTGGAGGTTGATTGGCTTTGATTGTAAATTGTCTCTAGTGTGTAAGATAGTGTTAATGTATGGGGATCGCTGGTCAGCACAGACTCAGTGTGCTGAAGGGCATGTTTCCACACTGTTTACCTAAATTTAACAACTAAGGGGGCTGTTCCACGGGCAACCTAATCCGCGAGTACTGGCGAGTTTACCCTCAACTCATACTCGCAGCATGGTCGACATGAGGTCGTAGGAGGTCTTTGTAACTCTCCTTCATGCTCGAGAGTAGTCCCCGTGTACTCGAGGCCTCAGCTAGGTCGCTGCATATTTTTCAACATGTTGAAAAATGCCTGCGAGTTAAAAAAGGTCACCATGGAAAAAATCAATACTTTTTTACACATGGGTTTAGTCGTAGTAGGTCCTAGTAGGTCAGCATGTTAGTTGTAGATAATCGAGGGTAGTCGGAGGTAGTCGTAGATAGTCTTCATTATAGTCGAAGGGAGGTCGAAGGAGATTGAAGGAGGTCATCTTCACTCTCCACTATTCGGTGTCCAATTTTCCCGCAGTTAGTCGTAGCTAGTCATAGTAAGTCGAAGCTAGTCTTCAACATAATCGAAGAAGGTCGAAAGAGGTCTTTTACATAGACGAAGGAGGTCTTCAACATGACATTTTTTTCAAACTCTTCTAAACTCGCCAATTAGGTCGCCCAAGTGGGACAGCCCCTTAAAGGAGTGCTTTAGCTGATGGTGCAGCCAGGGCTGATATACCATGGAACAGGAGGCTAAGTTCTGAAGCTGTCAGGTATGTTAACTGTAACAAAGTTTATGAAAATAATGAATACCTGGGACTGAGTTATATTGGGGCACAGATAATGAAGTATACAACACTGACTACCTGGGACTCAAGCATAGACTGTAATTCAATCAAAGGGTTGGAGATAATGTCATAAAGAGCAGGGTTCGAATGCTTTTGAGCTACAATACTGGCCCCGAGATTAGATTACAGTTTTGCAATTGCTGTGTGAGTTACTGGTATCTTTTAATATTTATGATATGTTCTGTTCTCATTTGATATGCACTTCTATTCTGTTTCTTTGCTCAATTTGATGTGGCAATGGCAGACGTGGCTGTTGATAATTGCCCTTGTACTCCCTGCCCTCAATCTGCAATCAGTTTTAACCATTGTGACCTCCAAACCATAGGTTTGATAATCTAAAACAGACCTTAGAGAAACTCCGTGTAGCACATAAGGCTTATTTCTTAATATTCCCCCCCTTCCCTAGCCCTAGCCCTAGCCCATGAACTCTTATCTCTCCTTAGAATATTGCACTGGAAGATAGTTCCTCAGGCAACATGTATTTGGAGTCATACAGCATGGAAACAGGCAGTTCGACCCAACTTGCCCACACCGACCAACCTGCCCCATGCATACTTGTTGCACCTGCCCACGCTTGCCTCATAACCCTCTAAACCTATCCTATCCATATACCTGTCCAAATGTCTCTTGTACAGGTAATCCTCAGTTTCCTATTCAATTTTTCCCCTCTCACGTAAAACTTATGTCCTTAGGTTCCCAATTCCCTACACTGGGCAAAAGACTATGCATTTACCCAATTTCTATTTCTCTCATGATGAGCTTGTACATCTCTAGAAGATCACCCCCTCATCCTCCTCCAAGGAATAAAAAGTCCTATCATGCCCAAACTCTCCCTATAGCTCAGGCTTTCAAGCCCTGGCAGCATCCTCATAAATCTTCTCTGTACCTTTTCCAGTTTAACAACACCTTTCCTGTAACAAGGTGATCAAAATGTCCCCTCTTTGCTTAAGCATCATGTTTATAACAGCAGGCTCTCAGCAAAAGAAAAACATTTCTATTTCCAACTGCAAATAATACTACACAAAAATACTCCTTTCTATCCATTGCTCTTAATCTGGGCCTTTATTTTTATTTCAGCTGTCCAATTAATCCCATTCATCCTATCTCCCAGCGATTGTTTCTCCTTCAGGTAATTATCCAATTTAGGCAGCAATTATACATAATAAGGTAGCATTTCCTATGATTAGAAAGTCGGAGGGGAGATGTAAAGAAAGTTCTCAAGATAAAAAGGGAAACTAATAGAGATAAATTGCCCCTATTATTTGGTGAGCCAGTAATTGGAGATAATAGACTAATTATTAGAACGTGATATTTCAGAAGTGATGTTAAGAAACACCTACACCCGCAAATAATGGTAAAAAATTGTAACTCTCCTCTGGAAATGGCAAATGAGGTGTCAGCTGTTAGTTTAAAAATATTAGATCCCTTGTAGTCATACAGCATGGAAACAGATTCCTCGGCCAAACAAATCGGCAGTCATCTTAGAGCTCCCATTATCACCAACTCCATTTATCCTCTCCTCACATGTTACCAACAACTCCCCCAAAATTCTACACCTCACCAACACACTTGGGGAAACTCGCAGCAGCCAATCAAGTTATAATGTCCTAGAGTCATAGAGTCTTACTGTGTGGAAATGGGTCCTTCGGCCCAATTCTCCCACACCGGCTAACATGTCCCATCTACACTAGTCCCACCAGCCTGCATTTGGCCCATATCCCTCTAAACCTGTCCTATCCATGTACCTGTCTGAATGTTTCTAAAACATTGCTATATTACCTGCCTCAACTACCTCCTCTGGCAGCTCAATCCACACAACCACCATCCTTTGTGCGAAAAAGTTGCCCCTCTGGTTCCTATTAAATCTTCCCCCCCTCACTTTAAACCTATGTCTTCTGGTTCCCGATTCTCCCACTCTGTCCAAAAGACTCTTTGCGTCTACCCAATCTATTCCTTCCATAAGTTTGGTATACCTCTATAAGATCACCTCTCAGCCTCTTGCGCTCCAAGGAATTGAGTCCTAGCCTGTCCAACCTCCCCCTATAGTTCAGGCCCTCGAGTCCTGGCAACATCCTTGTAAATCTTCTCTGTACCCTTTCCAGCTTGACAACATCTTTCCTATAATATGTTCCTGACCTGAACATCTGGAATTTCAAAGGAAATTAATGTGGAATCTGCAGTCACAGTGAGAATGTGCAATGTCCATACAGACAGCATTAGAGGTCAAAATTGAACCGGCTCTACCTATTAGACCGTCATGTTGGCCCAGGTGGATAATGTGTGTTGTCCATGGTATTTAAGCATGTCCACAATGGGGTAGAGGAGAATTGGACAGTACCCTAGCCTATGGAAGGACCATTCAGATGCCTGATAACAGAGGGGAAGAAGCTGGTCTTGAGTCTGGCGTGTCATCTTTCAGTACTTTAAGGAGGTATTGAAGGTCCCAAAAGGAATGAAAAATGCATTACATAATCACTGGTCTTCTTTCAGAGTGGTTCATTTAGGTCCCACACCATTTGTCCTTTAACCAAGAAAATTATTGGGGGAATTCCCCTCCCCTTGGTGATTTTACCCTCAACCACAAGTCAAACCTTCAAACAATGCTTTGTGTGAGAATATCTAATGAACTAAAAGTATGCAGTTGCTTTCTCCGTTACCTCTCAATGACCTGGTTGCTGCCTGGATTATATTGTGAGAAAGTAGATGACACAAGACAGTGGTCAGACCAAACCTCAAATGTGCTCAGGTAGTACTTCTTTGTCTTTCAACGTTCATGCTAGTGGATTAAAAAGGCACCTGTAATGGAAAGAAGATAGACATTTCTCATTCTGGGTTTTCTTTTTGACGCCCAAGTCTTGCCAAATTATGGTGGTACATTTGCTGGATGCATGAAGAGAAGCAATTTACACTGAACTAAATAATTAAAGATGGTGCAGGGAAAGAGAGCACAGGAACTGCATGTCTATTAGTGCTCAAAGATAGAAGGGCAAATTGAAAAGTGTGAGAAACATTTGGATTTTACTTCGGAGTCCCGTGAGTGATTCAGTGAAGAACCCCGCCAGTCCGCATGCGCGTCATTATGTCTGACGCATGCCGTAGCGACCGGCTGGGAGGAGCAGCGCTTCTCTAGCGATAAGTTTAAAAAGCCTCAGGTAAGTGTCAAACTTGTTGGAGGTCATTTTTGCGCTTGTTAAATCTTGCTACAGGAGGACAAGTCCAAGCATGGAGAAATCGTTGAGAACAAAGCGAGCCGTTGCAAAAGTAACTAAAGAGTGCGGGTAGCGGGCGGCCACCTAGCTCATCTGCTGAGTCGCTAGTAACAAGACCAGCGGTTACAGACTTGGTGTCTGAGGGCACCGCGGCTGCGCCGGAGGGGCGTAAGGCCGACAGAAAGTCTGTATGGCCGATAGACTCGGACGAGTCCGGTTGGGAGGGTTCCCCCTCCAGAATGGATACCATAGCACGGATATCCAGGATGGAGCTCCTATTGGAGAGCATGCTCCATCAAGAGCACCGGCCTCTCCAAGAGCCCACGGCAACCTACAGGGCTGTCCAGTGTCTCCCTCTTGGAGGAGGATAGCATACCCGGTCAGTATGATTCTGACGCTGAATCTGTGTGCTTAGCATTGGAAGCTGCCCCACGGGACGAAGGGCATGAGCCAGAGGTCTCATTCCTGGCGGCTAGGTTTGCCGTCCCAATAGACTCCGGAGAGCCGCTGGGGGAAGAGCTGGCACCAGCTTCAGGAGCTGGCCATGGATACAATGGGGAAAAAGTATGAAATCCCGGTGAATTTTATCCTGCTTAAAGTACCAGCCATAAACGATGCCATCTGGGGCCATATGGAAGTGGGCATCAGGGCGCAAGAGATACAACTGCAAAAGGTGCTGAAGCTGCTCGCATTGGGCATGACGGCTTTTGGTAGGTCGGTGGATGGTGGGCACCTGACTGACGTTCAGCAGATGCCCTGGCTCTCATGTGCAATGTGCACTTCGAGATAAACTGCCTTAGGAAGAGCGCCATCCGCCCTACCATTAACCCGAGGTTCGCTGCCCTGTGTAAGCCTAGTAACATCCAGCCACCGAACGTGCTGTTCGGGGAAGACCTCGCAAAGCGGGTGAAGGAGCTAGACGATGAGGCAAAAACTGACGGGCTCATCAAGGCGCCAGTGACCAGCAGAACCCTTCGGAGGTAGTAACCCTACAAGCGATTTGCTGAAACCAGGGCCAGTCAAGGACCAAGCCGGCCATTCAATGTGCGCAGCTGGCGCACTCCAGCAGGAGCACGGGCAAACATGCCTTTTCCCTCCAGAACCAGGGGACAAAGAACTCCACTGGTAACCATGGAGGTAGGTGGGTCTGGTTCTTGTTGAAACATATTGAGTGAGAATAACCTAACAATTGAGGGGAGGTTACACTGGTTTCTGAAAGAAGGGTATGAAATAACATCAAACTTGTTTATACTGCAGAGTATACAAGGGTTTCGAATTAAATTTATTCCCAATTTGTGTCCACCCACCCAGCGCAAGCCAGAGCGGGCACTCATTTTCTCACAAAAAGAGAATTTGGAGATTCAAGCTGAAATTATGTTTTAAAGGTGTAATTGAGAAGACAGTTTATCAAACTCACCAACTCGTATCTAATATTTTCCCTAGACCAAAGAAAGATGGTGGGTGTCGAATTATTTTGGACCTGACAGGACTTAATCCGTTTGTGCAGTATAATCATTTAAAAATGGAAACATTTGCTACTGCCAAACAGTTGGTTTCCAGAGGGTGTTATATGGCATGTATAGATCTTCAGGATGCATATTACTCAGTGCCTGTTCATAAAGAGTATCTGAGATAATTGAAATTTAGCTGGATGGGACAATTATGGCAATTTAAAGCACTGCCTAATGGGTTAACCTCAGCTGCTAGATTATTTACAAAGCTGCTAAAACCAGTGCTGGGGTTACTCTGGGCTCAGGGTCATATTGTTTGGATGACATCTTAATAATTGGAAAAACCCTTGTGGCAGCTGAGTTATCGGTTTCATCTGTTAAACATGGTTGAGAGATTGGGTTTTCTCATCCATCCAGCTAAATCAAAATTGGTGCCGGTTAAAGTAATTGACTATTTGGGATTCACAGTTAATTCAACTCACATGTCTGTGACTCTGCCCAAGGGCAAGAGATTAGATTTAATTGAAGGCTGTATCAAGCTCTTGGGGGAGCAATCACCTTCAATTAAACAGATGGCCAGCTTGATTGGCAAATTGGTAGCTGCATTTCCAGATGTGCAGTATGGACCTTTGCATTACCAAAATTTACAGAGGGCAAAGGCACAGGCACTCAGAATACATATAGGTCATTTCAACCGGCCCATGCAATTACCATCTGAAGCCATTGCTGAAGTACAGTGGTGGATAAGAAACATTTCAAATTGTTCTAGCAAAATTCTGATGGAAGCACCTTCAGTTGTTTTGCAGACTGATGTTAGTGCCCTAGGTTGGGGTGCTACTGATATCATGTCTAGCTGTGGAGGCAGATGGAATATGCATGAGGCATTTATTCTCCAATCACATGGAATTAATTATTTAGAGCTGTTAGGAGCATTTTACGGGCTCAAGTCTTACTGTATCACTAAGCATCACTTACATGTTCGGCACAGCAGCCGCGTATGCTAATCACATGGGTGGAATCAAGTTGAAATCTTGTGCCGATTGGCTAACCTTATTTGGCACTGGTGCATTAAAAAGAACATTTGGATTTCAGCTGTCTACTTGCCAGGCAGATTCAATTTGGTGGAAGACACCAGGTCACGCAAATTCAATGACAACACAGAGTGGAAGTTGAATCATGATGTATTTAATGAAATTGTTGTTCGGTATGGGATGCCAGATATCGATTTGTTTGCATCCAGACTCAATCACCAGGTACCAAAGTATGTTCATGGGAACCAGATCCAGGGGCAGTAGCGGTGGATGCGGTCTCGCTACACTGGGGCGGAATGTTTTTATATGCATTTCTTCCCTTCTGCCTCATCGGTACTTGACCAAGATCAAGCAGGACTCCACTTCAGGAGTTTTGGTGGTACCCGACTGGCCTACACAGCCATGGTTCCCTCTTATTTCGGACATTATTACACAGCCTATTATGGTGGTTCCAAAACGTCATGATCTATTGGTGCACACTGTGACTGGAGATCAACACCCGTTGTATGATCGTGTTAATTTGTTAATTTGCAGATTTTAAGAAGGCCATACCTGGGTCTGGGAATATCTAATCGTACCTTGGATGTCATTACATCGTCCTGGAGGGATAGTACGAAAAAGCAGTACACACCTCATGTCAGGAGATGGGAGGAGTTTTGTTTACATGGGAACATTACATACCACACAGCTTCCAGCCCAGATGTGCTTGAATTTCTGTCCAAGTTACATTTTGATAAAGGGTTGAGCTATAGTGCCATCAATAGTACCAGGAGTGCCCTGTCATCGTACCTCTGCCGGGGGTCGGAACTTAAGTCTGTAGGATCTCATCCATTAATATCCAGATTTATGAAGGGTGTTTTAATTCCAATCCCCCTAGGCCTAGGTACTCTGAAATTTGGGATGTGAGCATGGTACTCACACTGCTTCATCAGTGGGGTACAGCCACATCCTTGTCATTTCCAAAGATTACCCTAAAGTTGGTTATGCTCATGGCACTGGTATCAGTGCAAAGGGTTTAGACTTTGCACAAACTGCGTCTGGACAGGATGGTGTCATCAGGGAATGAAGTTATATTTTACATCTATGACCTAATTAAACAAAGCAGACCAGGGGTGTCAGGGTTCAAGCTTGTACTGTCAGCATATCCCACGGATGTACGGCTGTGTGTAGTGGCGCACTTGAGGCGCCATATCGAGGTCACCAAGAGCCTCAGAGGCTCCGAAGTTGCATTGTTTATTAGCCACAAAAAGCCACATATGAAAGTGTCTCTTCAGACCATTTCAAGATGGCTGAAACAGGTGGTGGGTTGTGCTGGAGTTAATACTGACAATTTTAAATCTCACTCCACCAGGGTGGCATCAACGTCAGCAGCGAGGGCAATGGACGTCCCTCTAGACCATATCCTCGTGACCGCAGGATGATCAAATGAATTGACTTTTCAGAGGTTTTATAATAAACCACTTATTGAATGCGGGGTGTTCGCCCATTCTGTTTTAAGTTCTGTTTCATAGCTTCTCCCTGGGAGAGTGGAGTTGCTATTGTGTTTTATTTTGTTTATTTGTGAATGAAAGCATCAACATGTTAATCAGTACCATGTTTCAATATATTGCTCATTATTCACTCATCCTTAGTCATCTGATGCAGTGTGAGATGCCTGGATTTGAATCAGCGTGAAATCACAGACCTTTGAAATCTTCACGGAATCACTCACATGACTCTGAAGTAAAATAGTAAGATTGAACAAGAACTTACCAGTTTGAAGTTTGATAAGAGAACTAACATACCAGTTGACCTTTATAATAGAGGGTTTGGGAGCGGAGGGCATGTAACCCCTCATCGTAATTCCTCATAAAATAAAGATCAAACTTCAAACTGGTAAGTTGTCATTTCATCTTACTATTTTACTTCGGAGTCATGTGAGTGACTACGTGAAGATTTCAAAGCTCTGTGATTTCATGCCCTGGAACAAATCCATGCTCACACACTGCCATTATGAGAAATGGAGGAAGTATGTTAACGTATTTCAGACATGAAACAGTGCTGAAAAACAAAAAGGTATTTATTCCACAATACCAAATAATAATACCCCTACATCGGGGAAATTATAAAACAGAACTTAATATTTTTTCCGCAAACGTCTCAGGTGTTTATTGTAAATCCGCTGAAAGGTTTTTTTCATTAGTCCAACCCGCTGTTGCAAGGATGTGGTCCATTGGAACTTCCATCATCCTTGCCGCCGATGTGGATGCAGCCCTGGTGGAGTGAGATTTAAATACGTTAGTGTCCACCCCCGCTTCACCCAATACCACCCTTAACCATCTTGAAATGGTTTGCACGGGGACTCTATGATGAGGGCATTTGTGGCTTATGAGCAAAGCCCTCTCCGTGCCCCTGAGACTCTTGGTGACCTTTATGTAGCATAAAATGTGGATCATGATACATAGACGGCTGTCTACGGGATAGGCCAGGAAACCCAGGCCTGTCTTGCTTGAGTAACCCCTGTATAAAGAAAGTTACCTTGCTGTTGGTTATGACCATGGCGTCCATACTTAACTTATGTAGGGACTGGACCCGTTGCGCCGTCACGAGTGCCATCAGCATGACCATTTTGTAGATCAGTTTGTCCAATGAAAGAAATGTTATTGGTGCCCACCCTCGGAGCATGGTTAGTACAATGCTGATATCTCAAGTCTGGGAATATCTAGGCCTGGGGGGATTTGAATTAAATATTCCCTCATTCATTTTGACACCAAAGGGTGAGATCCCACTGTATGGTGATCACAACCTCGCCTGAGATAGTTGGATAGGGCACTTCTGGCACAGTTGATGGCACTGTACCTCAAATCTTCATTGAAATGAAGGCTTGCCAGGAACTCCAGCACTTCCTGCCTGTGTCATATGTGGTGTTCGTTTTTGTGTAGAACACCTCCCATTTCTTCACGTAAGTGAGGTACTGTCTTGATGCTGTGATGACATTGATTGTTCGGTCCGAGTCCATAATCCAGAAGTGGCTTTTTCAAACCCTGCAAACCAATAGGTTTATCCGGTCATGGCACAGGTGACTCTCCCCTGTCACAGGGTGTACCAATAAACTCGGACGTTTATTTATTGGGATGCATGGTTCTGTGGCCATGCCCAATACCACAGGGAACCATGGTTGAGTAGGCCAGTCGGGAACAACCAGAATACCCAATGCGGAGCCTTGTTTAATTTTTTGCAAGTTCCGACTGATGAGGCAGAAGGGGGGAAATGCATAGAAAAACAAGTCCCCCCAGTGTAGCGAGAAAGTGTTCATCGCTACTGCCCCAGGGTCTGGTTCCCATGCAACATATGTTGATATTTGGTGATTGAGTCTGGATGCAAAATGGTCGATATCTGGTGTTCCATACCGATCTGCAATGTCGACAAACGCTTTGCAGTCCAACATCCATTCGGTGTTGTCATTAAATTTGCGTGACCTGGTGTCCGCCACTGTATTTAGCCTACCTGGAAGGTAAGTGACTGATATCCAAATGTTCCTTTCTTGGCACCAGTGCCAGATTGTATTGACCAATTTGTCACAGGATATTGACTTTATTCCACCCATATGATTGATATAAGCCACCACAGTGGTATTGTCAATCTGTAAACGTACGTGCAGATGGTTTCCTGATGTCAGTAAGGCTGTTGCATGCTTCTATCAAGTCTGACACTTTGTTCGGTGGCAAAGTGACAGACATATGTACAGAGTCAATTGTGAAACCCAAATAGTCCACAGTAGTAGAAGGCATTCATTTTGATTTATCTGGATGAATGACAAATCCCAGCTCTTGAAATAGGTGCTCAGTGGCTGAGACGGCTAGTTTGGCCAACTCCAAATTTTTTCCCACGATTAAATATCATCGAGGTAAGTCATAACAATATGTTTTTGTTTCCTGAGACACACTAAAGCTGGTTTTAATAATTTGGTAAACAGTCTGGGCGCTGATGACAATCCATTAGGTAGTGCTTTGTACAGCCAGAGCTGCCCCATCCAGACAAATTTCAAAATATCTGCGATGATCCTTGTCTATTGGTACTGAATAATATGCATCCTCTAGGTCGATGCAAGCCATGAAGTACCCATTGGAAATTAGCTGTTTGGCTGTGACAAAGGTTTCCATTTTGAAATGGGCATACTGCACAAAAGTATTCAGTTCAGTCAAATCTATGATGATGCGGCACCTGCCGTCTTTTTTATTTTTAGGGAAAATTTTCGATACAAACTCATGAGACTTTCTTTTGGTTTCCTCCATTACCCCTTTTGAATTTATTCTTAAGAGTTCAGCATAACCTTCTGTCTTTTCTTTCTGTGAAAGTACAAACTTCTGACTAGGTGTATGCTGAACAGGGGAAGGGAGTTCCTGAACAAATTCAATTTTATATCACTGAATATTTTCCAGTATGAAAGGATCAAAAGTTAAAGTGCTCCATGCATCCTGAAACAAGTGCAACCGTCCCCCAACCCGTGAGGAGTCTAAACATGCGATGTTCCTGAGGCAACCAGACCCACCTACCTCCATGGTTACCGGCGGTGCTGCGTTGGTTGCATCTGTCCTTGTTTCTTGTGATGTGGAGGCATTGTGGTGTGGGGTTGGCACATCTTCCAAGAAGGCCGTGCTGGGCCATGGTCTAAAAAAGAGCGTTGAGCAGGTTGTTCGGCCGTCGAGCTTTCACCAGCAGGTAGTCTATCGCTGTAGCGTTGTCTGCTGGTGGATGCATAGGGGTGCTGCCGCTGCTGGTATGGGGAATTGGTGGCAGCCGACACCTTAATCATGCCAATTGCCTTCGCCTCTTCGTCGAGGTCTTTGACCCGTCTAGGCAGGTTCTCCCCAAATAGCAATGTTGGCGGCTGTGCACTGCTGGGTCTGCACAACCCCGTGAACTTGGGGTTGAGTGCAGGCCGGATGACGCTCTTCCTGTAACTGTTGATCTCATATTGAGTGTTACACAGGAGAGCTAGTGCGTCCTGCAGCTCCTCCGGCATATCAACTCCATCCACTGTCCTGGCAACGGTCGTAATCCCAGCAGCCAGCAGTTTGAGGATCTTTTGGAGTTTGACTTCCTGGCTCCTGATCCCAGGGCTCATGTTACCCCAAATGGGGTTGTTAACAGCAGGCACATTGAGGGAGACACAATTCTCCGGATCTAGGTACTTTGCTGCCGTGTCATTGATGGCTTGCTCTTGCAGTTGGCTAGTTGCCATGTAATGTATACTGGCTGCCAACTTTTGATGTAACGGCAGTCCTTTTTGGGTAGGCATCACAAACTTCGTGACCATACCCAATAGCCCCTCTTCTGGTACCCCTAGCCTAGATGTATGTTCAGCCATGCCCCCTTCTTCCAGTTGTGACTCCTAATGCTCTGCTGCAAGGAGGGTGAGACATTTGGCAGTCCTGAAAAGGATGCTGCCGTGGGTCTGCTAAGAGACCCACTGTGATCATGCCCCTGCTGCAGTAGATCACATTGGAGCAATTGCTCCACCATCCGCTCCATGCGGGACAGTCGTCCGCCATCGCTTCCCGCGAGCGGGGTGTCTTCCAGTCCGGACTCAGCCGAGTCAGCAGACCTGCCCGACTTCCGGGTGGTTTTGCCGCCAGCCCGAGGAGCACCTGCGGGCTGTAGCGGCGTGAAGTCGGGGCTGCGGATTGAACCAGCAGCTCAGGAGAACTCGACCGCTGCTGGCTGCCTCCTTCGCGGTCCTCAGCAGCAACTTTGGCAGTGGCTCTTTTGGACTTTGTCCTGGACTCCATGGTGCGCTCTGAAACACAACACACAGAGCCGACAAACGGCGCTCCTCCTGCCTGTCGCTTCGCAATGCTTTCAATGATATGTCGCGCATGCGTGCTGGCGGGGTCTTCACATAGTCACTTAAGTGACTCCGAAATAAAATCTTACTATGTTTCTTCAGTTACTGTTATCTGTGATTTCACATCGCTGCTTTGAAGATTGACGCGCATGCGGACTGGCGGATTTCTTCACGTAATCACTCATCGTAACTCCTCATAAAATAAAGATCAAACTTCAAACTGGTAAGTTCTCGTTCAATCTTACTATTTATTACCAGTGACATAGAAAATGAAAACAAGGAAATTAGTTTAGCCTAAAGAAGGGTTCCGTCCCGAACAACACCTCTTCTTTTTCTCCAGAGATGCTGCCTAACCCGCTGAGTTACTCCAGCATTTGTGCCTAATTTTCTTTTAATTAGTTTGGTTTCGTTTATTGCCACGTGTGCTGAGGTACAGTGAAATATTTTTGTCGCATGCTATCCTGTCAGCTGATGAAGTATAAAGAGTATCACATGTAGTGCAAGATAAAGTCCAGTAAAGTCTGAATAAAGATAGTTCTAAGATTTTCAACAGGGAAAATGGGAGTTCAAGACTGCTCTCTAGTTGGTGATAAGACGGTTCAGTTGCCTGATAACAGCTGGGAAGAAACTGTCTCTGAATCTGGAAGTATGTGTTTTCACACTTATGTACCTCTTGCCTGATGGGAGAGGGCATTTCAGCACACCGTCAATGACATTCACTTTGCAAGGTCATAGTTATTTCTTCATTTGTCTATTTCTTCAAAGCTCGAGTTAATGGAAGTATTTATAACTGGGATGAATATGGTTAAACAATAGGCATCAAAAAGGACAATAGGAAGAATATCAAGCTCTTAGAGAGGGTGGAGAAAAAATAAACTGGAATGTGCCAGAGTTCTGGTTTCAAAACCAAGAGGGCATAGATTTAAGGTGAGAAGATGAACTTCTTAAAATGTTTGAGGGGGAAGGACACAAAGTGCTGGAGTAACTCAATGGGTCAGGCAGCATTTCTGGAGAACATGGGTAGGAGATGTTTCAGTTCGGGACACTTCTTCAGACCTGCGCTTTGAGGGGGAAGATAATGACTGACATCTGGAATTTGTTGCCAGAATAAGTGGTGGAATTAGGGATTAAATACAATCTCTGTGTTTAAGAAACATTTAGACACTTGAAGAGGCAAAGCTTAGAAGGATATGGATTTAATGTGGGCAAATAGATTTAAAGTAGATGGATAAAAAGTCTAGCATGGACATGATGGGCTAAATGGTCCATTTCTGTTATTCAGTTCTATGACTTTGTGGAAAGTAGGGAGCTCCTTATTCTGTAACCCATTGATTGTCCTCCTCCCCCTCCCCCTCCCCTTTCCCACTCACACTACCTCCTCTTTCTTCCTCCCTCCTCCGTATCCCTGTGTCGCATCCGGCTTGCACCTATTTATCCTCTCCCCTCCCCCCCTCCACTCAAATTCCATCCTCTGGCTTCACAATTCGCAACTCTACAATCCATCTGTTTCAATCTCTGGTCTTCTGGCCTTTGTTCCAACCATCTGCCTATCAACCCCCCCCCCCCCCCCCTCCCTTCCCCCACACCCCTGCCTGTGTTCATCTATTACCTGGAATACTTTGTCCTGCCTCTTGTCTCTCCCCGCTTCCTTCTTCCCCACTCCCCACAACCCCCGCCACAATCAGTCTGAGAAAGAGTCCGACCCAAATCATTACCTATCCATGTTCTCCAGAGATGCTGCCTGACTCGGTGAGTTACTCCAGCGCTCTGTAACCTCCATTGGATCTAGGATTCACCCACCAGAGGAAAAGTCCTCTCTGAGTTATACATGTTTCATTGCGATCACCACTCGTTCTTCTAAAAAGTGAGAGAACTATACTTTCTCGCTCCAGTTTCTTATGAATAAATACTTGACATGCCAAGATTTTATTGTTGGTCCTTCAGATTCTTTTCTGTATATTCAGGCAATGTGCCACCAATCCACATATCTGAGGACATTCCTGGCGAAGTTGTTTTGTTTGGCACAGTTTGTTCAAGTGTCCAGTGTAAATAATTAAGACATAAAGCCATCCCTCGGGTTAGACAGTATATCTTTTGGGAACCTTTAAACATTGGCTGAGATGTTTGTATCAACGAGAGGAAGGCGTAACTTGTTTGGATATCCAGATGTTATCCATCATGATTTTTGAGTACCATTCCCCCAAGTGACTTCAGACAGGCATAAGTCTTTTCTAATGATTTCTGGATGCCCTCTTGAAAACGTTCAATGATAACATGGTAGATTTGTATCAGTGCCATCACTGCAATCACTATAGTTTACACTGAAACTTATCACAAAATGTGACTACACCCTCAGAGATATAAAACCATCAAGACAGTTGCAATAAACTTATCACATCGCATTTTACCTCCATATTCCCACAGAAAAGATTCATTAGGTTGCCTAAAATAAAACTTTTTGGTTTGACTGCAGACACATAGTTTCTTAAATTTCAGTGTCGGAAGAAGTGTTTTGATGCAAAACGTAATCTATTTCATTTCTCCCGACATGGACGTAAATCCTGAGTGGGGTTGGGGGGGACGGGGCACACGTTCCTCCCATGCTTTGAGAGGTTGGGGCCGACCCCCCCCATGTTTTGTAATCCGGACTTTATCAAACGCTTTCTAAAGGCTGAATCAGCCCGTACGTGGGGCATTTCATCGCCCAGCGCAGCTTAAAATCAAACCGCTGCATCGATGCTCCCGATGTTGAAAGTCCCCGCCGGCCAATGAAAGGCCCAGCGAACGGGTCGATTCAAGCCCCACAATTTCGGGGCGGACGAAGCTGCTGTTGCTAGAGTTCGGAGTCGGTCACCAACCAGGGCAGCTTCCGATGTTACCGTCCACAGGGCCCACGGCTGAAGCCTTGCGTGTGTGCATGTGCGTGTGTGTGGGCGCAGGCACGTGTGCGGCCGCCAAGAAATTGTGTCCCCCCCATGTTTTTATAGCGATTTCTGCCCCAGTCTCCAGAGATGCCTCCTGATCCGCTGAATTACTCCAGCATTTTGTGTCTATCTCCAGTGTAAACCAGCATCTGCAGTTCCTTTCTACACACTCTTAAATTTCCTCCCTGGTTTCTATTGTGGAGCTACATACATTCCCCTCCCATTCCATTGTCCTACATGTATGTTGGCAGTACTATAGGGCCCGAGCTACAGGGAGAAGTTGGGCAAGCTAGGGACTTTATTCCCTGCAGTGCTGGAGGGTGAGGGGTGATCTTATAGAGGTGTCTAAAATCATGAGGGAAATTGATAGGGTGTGTGCACAGAGTTCTTTACCCAGGGCAGGGGAATCAAGAACCAGATGACATATGTTTAAGGTGAAAGCGGAAAGATTTAATAGGAAGCCAAGGGGCAACGTTTAATAGGAAGCTGGAAGTTCAGTTTAGTTTATTGTGACATGTACCAAGGTACAGTGAAAAGCTTTTGTTGTGTGCTATCCAGTCAGCAGAAAGACAAAACATAACCTGGGGGTAACCTTTTATAGGAACCTAAGGGGCAATATATCCACACAAAGAGTGGTGGGTACCCAGTATATGGATTGAACTGCCAGGGGAGGTAGTTGAGGCAGGTAATATAAAAACATTTAAAAACATTTGGACAGGTACACAGAAAGTAAGCGTTAAGAGGGATATGGGTCAAACACGGGCAGTTAGGATTAGCCTTGATGGGGCACCCTGGTCGGCATGGACAAGTTGGGTTGAAGAGCTTGTTTCCATGCTGCATGTCTCCATGACACTATGACTCTAGTACTTGTGCTGTTTGAGCCCATGACTCAAAAATCTGGAGTAACTCAACAGTTCTGACAGTATCTCTGGACAAAAGGAATAGGTGATGTTTCGGGTTGAGACCTTTCTTCAGTCTGAGTGTCAGGGGAAAGTGAAATGAGAGATATAGTCGATGATATAGAGAGATATAGAACATATGAATGAAAGATATGCAAAAAAGTAATGATGGTCAAGGAAACCGTCCATTGTTGGCTGTGAGCCATGTGCTAACCAGTTAAAGAGACAATGAAACTCACCAGGACGTCAGTAAAACTAGTACAATGACTAGAGTGAGGGAGGGACAGAGAGAGAGGGAAATCAAGGGTTAATTAAGTTAGAGAAATTAATTCTCATACTGCTGGGTTGTAAGATACCCAAGCAAAAATTGAGGGGCTGTTCCTCCAATTCGCATTTGGCTTCACTCTGATAATGGAGGAGGCCCAGGACAGAAATGTATGTATGGGAAAGGGAAGGTGAGTTCAAGTATTTGGCAACCGGGAGATCACGTAGGCCCAGGCGGACTGAGCGAAGGTGTTCAGCAAAACGATTGGCAAGACTACGTTTAGTCTCACAGATGTACCGAGGTACAGTGAAATTATTTGCTGCATACAGTTCAGTAAATTATTGCTATACGTAAACATTATCCCAGATTAAGTACAAAGTGTACAGAACAAGGGTTCCCAACCTGGGGTAAATTTACCTCCGGGGGTACATTTTGCCTACCCAAGGGTAAATTTGTTGATTCTGTATTTTTTTTTCTCATTGACTGACTGTTTGGTTCTGGTCATCTGTTCATCGTTAGTTGTTCATAAATAAGTGAAATAACATTGTTATGTTCTATTAAAACTGCCAGGGGTAAACGGGATGAAAAAGGTTGGGAACCCCTGGTATAGAATCAACACACTGAGACCATAAGTCACCAAGTTTTGGTGGCATTTTCAAAGTTCAAGTTGTAGCTGGACATAAATGCCCATTGCAGACATCACTCCATCTGTAGGAATTGCAGATGCTGGTTGACAAAAAGAAACCAGCATCTTTTCCTCAGATTTGGTCTCCAAATCTGAGGAAAGACATTCTTGCCATAGAGGGGGTACAGAGAAGATTCACCAGACTGATTCCTGGGATGTCAGGACTTTCATATGAGGAAAGATTGGATAGACTCGGCTTGTACTCGCTGGAATTTAGAAGATTGAGGGGGGATCTTATAGAAACTTACAAAATTCTTAAGGGGTTGGACAAGCTAGATGCTGGAAGATTGTTCCCGATGTTGGGGGAGTCCAGAACAAGGGGTCACAGTCTAAGGATAAGGGGGAATTCCTTTAGGACCGAAATGAGGAAAACATTCTTTACACAGAGAGTGGTGAGTCTCTGGAATTCTCTGCCACAGAAGGTAGTTGAGGCCAGTTCATTGGCTATATTTAAGAGGGCATTAGATGTGGCACTTGTGGCTAAAGGGATCAGGGGGTATGGAGAGAAGGCAGGTACGGGATACTGAGTTGGATGATCAGCCATGATCACATTGAATGGCAGTGCAGGCTCGAAGGGCCGAATGGCCTACTCCTGCACCTATTTTCTATGTTTCTATGTTTCTATGTTTCTAAACACAAAGTGCTGGAGCAATTCAGCAAGTTAGGCAGCATCTCTGGAGGACGTGGATAGGTGACATTTCAGGTCCTGACTCTTCATCGGACTATTTTCTATACCAAGGGTTTTTAATTAAAATTCTTCCCTTTGTGTTTTTAATAAATTTTAATATTTATGTGTATTTTAACCGTTTTTAAATCGTTATTTTATTTAAGCATTTAAAAATATGGAAATTAAAGGATTTTTTTTTTTTTTTTTTAAGTGTTAAACGTCATGCAGCCAACAAGCTGTAAAAGGCAGTCAGCATGTTTTGACTTGCGTTTAGTATAATTGGACGGAATAGCAGGCAAACAAAGCTTTTCACTGTATCTCGGTACATTTTACTTCAGACTTTAAAGTTACAGCGTGGAAATGGGCCCTTTGGCCAAATAAGTCTGTGCCGACCAGCGATCTCCATACACTAACACTATCCTAAACCTAGGGATAATTTTACAATTTTACCGAAGCAAATCTGAAGAAGGGTCCCAACCTGAAACGTCACCCATCCTTTTTCTTCAGAGATGCTGCGCTGACCTGCTGAGTTACTCCAGCACTTTGTGTTTATCTTTGGGTATGAACCAGCATCTGCAGTTCTTTGTTTCTAACCTGCAAACCTGTACATCTTTGGAATGTGGGAGAAAACCAGAGTAACTGAAGAAAACCTACGTGGTCACAAGAAGAACATACAAACTCCGGACAGCCAACACCCATTGTCAGAATCGAGCCAGGGTCTTTGGCCCTGTAAAGCAGCAACTCTACCGCTGTGCCATTGTGCTGCCCTTCTACTGATGTGCCACTGTGCCAATAATACACTGATATCAATATTTTGAGGGATAGGTCTTAGGATTCTGTGTCATCTCAGATGTGGAAGGTTAGCTAGTTTGGCTATTTTCATTCAGAAAAAAAGAACAGTGAGATGGAAGAAAATGCATGCAGCGACTCTGGACAGTGGGCTGGTCCCAATATACTTAACACTTTAAAAATATTTAAATGCTTTTACTTCCATATATTTTTAAATGATTAAATAAAAAACACATTTAAAAAGTATAAGGTAGACAAAAATGCTGGGAAAACTCAGCGGGTGAGGCAGCATCTATGGAGCGAGGGAAATAGGCGACGTTTTGGGTCGTGACACTTCTTCAGACTGATGTGGGGGTGGGAAGAGGAAAGGAAGAGGCGGAGACAGTGGGCAGTGGGAGAGCTGGGAACGGGAGGGGAAAGAAGGAGAAAGCAGGGACTGCCTGAAATTGGAGAATTCAATGTTCATATCGCTGGGGTGTAAACTGCCCAAGCAAAATATAAGGTGCCTCTCCTCCAATTTACAGTGGGCCTCACTCTGGCCATGGAGAAGGCCCAGGACAGAAAGGTCGGATTTGGAATAGGAGGGGGAGTTGAAGTGCTGAGACGCCGGGAGATCAGGTTGGTTATTGCAAACCGATTTATATTTAAAAAATATATATACCTAAATATTAAAATGAATTAAAAATACAAATGGAGGAAAATTAATTAAAAATACCTGAAAGCACTAACAAATAATTAGGGTGGCACAGTGACACAGCTAGTAATATCTGAGACCCAGATTCAATGCTGTCCTTGAGTGCTGTCTGTGTGGAGTTTGCATGTTATCTCTCTGTGCTGCCTCATGGATTTCCTCCAGTTTCCTCCGATATCCCAAAGAAGTGCAAACTGGTAGGATAATCGGCCAATGTAGGGGAATGAAAGAAGTAGGAAAATAAAAAGAATGGGATTAATGTAGATCCAAGGAATCGCTGAAGATGGGCACAAAGTGCTGGAGTAAATCAGCAGGTCAGGCAGCAACTCTGGAGAATATTGATAGGTGACATTTCAGGTTGAAACCCTTCTTCAGACTGATTAATGTAGGATTGGGACGACAACAACTGGTTGCATACTTCACTTTCAATCACAAAGTTGCTGGTTAATACACAAAAGGACACAAAATGCTGGAGTATCTCAGCATGTCAGACAGCATCTCTGGAGAACATTGATATGTGACGTTTCAGGTCGAGACCCTTCTTCAGACTGATTAATGTAGGATTGGGATGACAACAACTGGTCGCATAGTTCAATTTCAATCACCAAGTTTAAACGTTTGAACGCCCACAGATACAAAGGATTAGTCAAAGGCAAGAACCATATGAATAGAGCTCCAAAATAAAATGCTGCAAATATGGCTCCAAAACAAGATCCATTCCAATGATAATGAAACAGCAGGAAGGAAAACTGTTATTCCCACCCGCAGGTCACACAAAGCAGACAACTAAATGAAAACAGGCCAAAACATTTAAAATATAATGATATTGCCAAGTGAAAAAGTACATTATTAAACCCCGGTTTGACGCATGCATTGATGACAGATGTCAAATATTGTTACTTATGAACAGCGCACAATTCTGCAGATAGATGTTTTAGTTTAGTTTAGTTTAGAGACACAGCATGGAAATAGGCTCTTCAGTACACAAGAGTCTATGCTGTCCATCGATCACCCGTTCCCACTAGTTCTGTTATTCCAGTTTCTCATCCACTCCTTATACACAAAGTGCAATTTACAGACAGCCAATTGACCTCTAAACCCGCGTGTCTTTGGGATTTGGGAGGAAACCGGAGCACCCGCAGTAAACTCATGTGGCCACAGGGAGAACGTGCAAACTACACACAGACAGTACACAAGGTCAGGATTGAACCCGGGTCTCTGTCGCTGCGTGGCAGCAGTTCTACCAGCTGTACCACCGTGCCGCCCTTCCTGGCAATGAAACAAAGCTGAATGCAAAAGGAAGGATGGGAAGGGTAATGTTATAGCCAGAGGTGAAGTAAAGTGGTCTGAAGAAGGGTCTTGACCCGAATCATCACCTATTCATACTGTCCAGAGATGCTGCCTGATCCACTGGGTTACTCCAGCACTTTGCGTCAAGTGTGAGGAGGTTTGTGTGGACCAAAATCAACAGCATCAGTTGGGTTCAATGATCTCGCTCTTGTGCTGCACAATAGCCTTTGGTGTGCTTTCTTGGCCATTGGTTTGATATGGCATAGGCCTCTTTCTTATCTAGGTGTTCCAGGGATAAGTGTAGGGCCAGGGAGATGGAATCAGCCGTGGACCTGTTGTGGTGGTAAGTGAACAGCAATGGATCAAGGTGGCTTGGTAGGCTGGATTTAGTAATTCCATACCCATAAAGAGACACAATGAATTACACAGATGCTAAAATCTTGAGCAAAATACAGTGCTGGGGGATGTCAGGCAGCATCTCAGCAGGGAATCAACGGGTAACGTTTCTGATTGGTGCTCTTCGTCAGACTGATTAAAGAGCATTCAGACATATTTTAATCTGCAAGTCACTTGCATGGATCTGATAAGCCCAATGGCATATTTCTGTGTTGTTTGCAAGATTTACCTTTCTGACCAGTTTAGCTGCACTGTTCCTGTGGTTGAAACATTTATAACTGATATACAGCTTCCTTGTTCTATCCGCCCACATCTTTAGGCCCTTTGAGATATTTTTAAGTATTGCATCTTATTTCAATTTAAAAATCATCTCGTTGGGCGGCTCTCAAGATCCAGGTCCCACAGTGGCCAATAATGTCAAACTTCTTACCAGATGTCTTTCTTTATGCTCAAATCAAAGGTTAGAACAGCAGAGTTTTCTCCAAAATATTGCTTTGAGGCTCAGAAACCGATTCACAGAAGGGTAAGTGTCGAAAGAGGCCATTTGTCCCATCAAATATGTGCTGGCTCTCTGCAAAACATTCAGCTTTTCCCCTTCAAATTTCCTTCCTTTCCAAAAATGTTCCAACTTCCTAATCAATTAAGAGATTGAGTCTGCCTCCACTACTTCCTTTGGCAATGTATTCCACACCCTAAACACTCATTCTTCAAACTTCATATTTTACCGTATGTCACTTTTGCTTTTTTGCCAATTACTTTACTTCTCTGTGCATTAGTTATTGAGTTGCTCTCAATCTATCTTGTATCTTGCATGATTTCAAAGATTTCTGTTGGGGTCCCTCACAACCACGATGACATAGTGGTGCAGTGGTAGAGCTGAAGAAGGGTTTTGCCCCAAAACGTTGCCTATTTCCTTTGCTCCATAGATGCTGCCGCACCCGCTGAGTTTCTCCAGCACTTTTGTCTACCTTCGATTTTCCAGCATCTGCAGTTCCTTCTTAAACAACTAGTTTTACTGTTAATCACATTTCTGTGTAATCTCATTATCTGAGAATATAAAAACTGTAGCAAAGTCGCACACGGGAAGTCAGCTTTGACTGGTCTACTGGTAAACACTTGTTATTTTGAACACAAACTCCACGTGGCCGTTCCATTTCGCTCGTTACTGAAACATTGTGGTTAATCACTTTTTCAACCTTTGCAGGACTTGCCGTGAAGTTTGAGAAATGGGACATGTTACTCTAGTTAAGGCTAAACCGGTTTCCTATAACATCCTTGTAAATGAGGAAGTGAACAGATCCACAAACCCAAGAGTATCAAAGTTTATTCTTCGGTCTGTTCTCCAGCCTGGTTTAGCAAGTGAACCCACATTGAGGCTCCCACTTTTGAACAAAGACAGAAAAACATTATTTAGCAAAACACAAATTGCAAGAGGAACTCAGCACTGAGCACTGCAAGTCAGACAGCATCTGCGGAAGAATGGACAGGCAACAATTCTGGTTGGACTCTTCATCTGACTCCATTATTTACGTATCTAGATTATTTAAGTATGTGCTATGCCATTATAGTTCAGAATTTCTCATGAGTTCTTTAATGACCTCCATTATAGCTTCTTCAGTTTCACCAAACACATTTTAGAAATCATCGTCGAACCAACAATCTCCTATTTGCACCTGAAAACGATACCAGATCTGGCGACTTTGTATATTGTCTCAGTGTACGACTGCTACATACATTTACTGAATCTGGGATGCTTATCTAAGATTATCTAAGTGCCTATGTATGGTGATACCTGTACTGAACTGTATACAACTATGAATTTCACTGTACCTTGGTGCATGTGACAATCAAGTACCGTTGAACCATTGAGCCATTTTTCTTTTAACTAAATGTCTTTGTCCACGTTAGCCCAAAATGCATGTTTGCTGTCAAACTCAAAACCAGTGAATAATGTCCAGCTACTTTAAGAGGTCAAAAGGCAGCCTTGAAGGATGACGTGAGCAGGTAATGGGCGCTATGCATCCATTGCCAATCTTGTGTCCTTTTTCTCCTTGATTCATCTCTTCACTCCCTGCACTCCTTGAGTCAAGCACAGTTTAGTTTAGTTTCACATTTATGCATTTCTATATTGTCCATTATTTTAAAAGGTTTCGGAGTTCCTTTTGATGTGTGATCCTTGGAGCCAAACTCCTGTGAACATCCAAAACATTCTTCTATCCACTTGCCTTATCCAAGTTTCCTTGCAAGCATTTTCAGTCACTGCTGGCGAAATATCCCATTTATCTTCAGTTTTTCTGGACCCTTTAGACTTCAAACTTTTCTTTAGACTTCAGAGATACTGTGCGGATACAGGTCTTTCGGGCCCGCTGAGTTTGAATTGACCAGCCATCACCCTGTACCATACCACTATCCTACACACTAGGGACAATTTGCAAGCCAATTAACCAACATCTTTGGAGTGCGGGAGGAAACCGGAGAGCCCAGAATAAAGCCAGAGTGAATATACAAACTCTGTATAGACAGCACCTGTGGGGAGGATTAAACCCGGGTCACTGGCGCTGTAAAACATCAACTCTACCACTGTGCCACCATGTCTGGAGGGATTACTGCTACACTGCATTATTTTTCACATCAGATTAGTCATGCAATGTAACTTAAGAGGAGGGTGATGGTGGAAATTACGGATGTGAGGAGTGGGACAGTAGAAGAGGGACCAGGGTATTGACTCCAGCGCCTTCGAGGTCAGCGAAGGCGGTCGGCTGTGGGGAGGGACGTCGGTTGGGAGGCAAAACTGGTTGGGGGCAACGGATGAGACCTTGCAGCAGCCTGGGGCTTACCTGGATTGGTAGTTGCTCCAGTATACCGAGCTCATGTTCCGGACTTTGGACATTTTGTATACGATGCCAAAATATGGCGACTCGTGCATGTGTGAAGTATGCAAAAATAATTTCACTGTGCAATGCACACATGACAATAAAGCACCATTGAACCATTGAGTTTAGCCACCAACAAATCATTTTCAGTTATGAAATCATTCTGTGCATTTTTTCAGATCTTCAGCTTAGTTTCGTGAGTTCAGGTTTCCCCTCAGTTGGCGGTTGTGCCTTTGCCTATGGCTTGAATCATTGATTTGCGCTCTACTTCCATCCAAGCTTACCATTCCCAATGCCTTTCAAATCTTACCTGAGTATGTGTGTGGCACTGTGTTGTGGGCAGTTAATAAGACCATCTGATCTTTTTCCCAAAAAAACATTTTCCTATAGTATTTATAATCATATGTATGTATTCCTCATTGTTCTATATTGTATGTCTATGGCACCACCATTGCATCATCCTGGGTTCAATGTATATTTTTAGGGCAGAGATAGATAGATTCTTGATTAGTACGGGCATCAAGGGTTATGGGGAGAAGGCAGTAGAATGTGGTTAGGAGGGAGAGATAGATCAGCTATGATTGAATGGTGGAGTAGACTTGATGGGATGAATGGACCAATTCTTCTCCTATCACATAACCTTATGACTTTATTATTCTGTCTCCTGGGCTGAATAGTATTTCCTTAAGCTTTGTGAGGCTATTTCCATGGCTCCAGCAAACGCACACTCTTTAGACTATAGACTTTTGAAATAGGGCGGCACAGTGATGCCGGAGTTGCTACCTTACAATGCCAGAAACTCGGGTTAAATCCTGACTACGGGTGCTGTCTGTACGGAATTTGTATGTTCTTTCTTCTCCGGGCGCTCCGGTTCCTTCCCACATTCAAAGGACATGCAGGTTTGTAGGTAAATTGGCTTGTATAAATTGTACCTAGTGTGTAGAATAGAACTAGCTTATGGGGTGATTGCTGGTCAGTGCGGTCTCGTTGGGCCGAAGGTTTCTGTTGGGCCCGTTTCCACACTGTATTTCTAAAGTCTAAAGTCAAAAATCTTAACAGGGTCTTGTTCCTGCTGTCAATCTGAAAGTAGAACCGCAAGCACATATATCTTTTTATTTTATCAGCATATAATCACAATGAAAATGTTGAGGTATCTGTTTTGAGGTTCCTGAATTACCCGGAATATTACAATCTCTTCGAGATGATGTGAAGATGTAGTAAACTGTAACAGCATCATTCTTTCATTCCACTAATGCACACTTCCAGTATTGTACTTAATCTTACCCATCTGGTTTCAATATTATTCATGTTTTGCACAGATATTGCAACTAGCACTCCCTTCAAACAAAGTGCCCAAAAACAACAGAAATGTTTTGTAGAGGATGAGCTCCTTGTCTCTGTCCAAAGGATTTAGAAGTAGGCAAAAAGTCTTGGTGCAACTTGGCAGTATTTTTGTGAGAAAACATACCTGTTTATGAGGAGAATGGTCACCATGTTAATCCTGAGGATAAGTAACCCTCTGCGTGAAGAAATTGCCCTTCAGGTCTCCTTTAAATCTTTTGCCTCCCACCTTGAACGTATGCCCAGCTATTTTGGATTGATCTACCTTGGGAAAAAGACTCCGACCATTCACCTGATCGGTGCATCATGGTTTTATACACGCAATAAAATCACCCCTCGGTGACCATTGGTAAAGTGTGTAGCATAGTTCTAGTGTTACAGACCAATGATCACCCCATACGCTGGCACTATGATACAGACACAATTTGCAATATACAGGAGCCAATTAACCTACAAACCTGTATGTCTTTGGAGTGTGGGAAGAAACCAGAGCACACAGAGAAAACTCAGGCGGTCAGGGTGAGAACTTATAAGCTCCATACAAAAAGAACCCATAGTCAGGATCGAACCCAGGTCCCTGGTGGGATAGCAAGTCGCCATGGACTCATAAATCAAATTAAACCAAGCACTGTGTTAAGATGACTTCACCATATTCCAAGAACATCACTTATCTGGTCATCCACAGGGCTGCAAACTATGCGTAGCATAACGGTTAACTTCCTGGAGCAGCAGTCAGAGTTCCAGACCATTGATTCAGTGACATGGGTTTGAATCCCACGTTGGTAGCTGGAAAATATAAATGCATGTAATTAGATAATTGTGTAATTTGAAATATAAAGCTAGTTTCAGGAATAGTGACCACAAAACCGCTGGCTGTCATGAGAACTCTTTTGGTAAACGAATATCTTTCAGGGAAGGAAATCTGTCATCTTTACCAACACTGGCCTGTATATAACACAAGGACAACCGTGGTGGACGACTCTTAAGTTCATAAATTAATAAGTGATAGGAGCAGAATGAGGCCATTCAGCCCATCAAGTCCACTCTGCCATTCAATCACGGCTGATCTATCTCTCAACCCCATTCTCCTGCCTTCACCCAATAACCCCTGAGACAGGTACTAATCAATAATCTATCTATCTCTATCTTAAAAAATATCCATTGACAGGGTCTCTAGTTCAGGGGCAGATAGGGTTGGAAATTAGATGGCAGTGTTGCCAGATCATCCACATTACATGAACAAATAAAATAAATGTGAATAAAGATTTGAATGCATTAATTTTGGAGGAGGGGGTGGCACAGTGCAGTAGCGGTATAGTTGCTGCCTTACAGCGCCAGAGACCCAGGTTTGATCCTGATTACGGGTGCTGTTTGTACAAAATTTGTACATTCTCCCTGTGACTGCGTGGGTTTTCTCCAGCTGCTCAGGTTTCCTCCCACACTCAATAGGCATACAGGATTGTAGGTTAATTGACTGTTAAAATTTTAAAATCATAAATTGTCCCTATGGTGGTTCGATAGAACTTCTTCTTCTTGCGTAGGCGTGCACAGCCTTAAGTTGTAGACACCAAAACACCACATCTATTTGTTTGTGCACATCAGGTTGATTGCATTAGTCGAACCAGGATGGACCACGTGAAGGTTGCAATCTCCCACCATTTTGATAGAACTAGTGTATGGAGTGATTGCTGATAGGTGCGGACTCAGTGGGCTGCAAGGCCTGTTTCCACATTGTATCACTAAATTAAACTAAATGTGGAGGATAGGGACATACAGATTAATAAATATAAATCAAGTCTCAGTCACTTACAATATTATAATCACATATCTCCATACCTTGTTGCCTCCACACTACTTGGCTGTAGTACCAACACAATGTCAAGGTTTCAAGGTATTTAATTGTCACGTGTACCAATTAAGGCACAGTGACATTCATAATCAAAGATGTCCACAATGCTTCAAAGGTTTTAAGGTTCAAAGGTCTGTTTATTGTCACGTGTACCAATTAAGGTACAGTGGAACTCGAATTGCTTTTCGTCCTTTACAGCTTTTATGACTGAGAAGCAATTCTTCACACTTTGGTTGCAAATGCTAACAACTATGGAGAAACCCAAATAACATGCAAGTGAGGCGAGAAGAGGGAAAGTTAGCTATGTCCCAAGTTATGTTGAATAGAATGCTAGACGCACATTTGTTGCATAGAAGCACATTTAGTGACTTGGACCACTGCTAACACACAAACAGTGTAGACATGAATCCATCAACAGTTGTAAGTCATGACAGAGCATATTTAGTTTGGGACAGATATTGGATGTAGAAATTATTACATTTGTTTTGGCTTCAGAAGAGTTTCTTTGTGGTTGATGTACTTGTGGGCATTTAACACACAGGGTTTTGCCAATGCATTGAAGTATTATACACCTTAGGAAATGTATTACATTAAATTAAAAAAAATAACTAGAAGGTAGTGCTTTTCATGAACTTGGAATATTCCAAAACTCTTTACAACTAATTAAGTTTTGAAGTGCAGTCGCTGGTGTTCTGGAGGAAAAAACATGACAAGCAATTTGCACACAATAACTTCTTGCAAACAGTAATGCAAGAATAACCATGTAATTTGTTCAGTGGAGATGTTGATGAAGGCACACATGTTCTCTTTGGAATTGTTGCAATGCATCTTTTCAATCACCTGAGAGAAGAGAATGGATAGAAATCAAAGAGAATAGTCAGAAGAGTACTTTATTTGCCAAGTATGTTTTGCAACATACAAGGAATTTCATTTGCCAAGTCAGTCATACAAATAAAAAGCAACCGAACACCCAAAATGCTTTTTAACATGAACATCCTACACATTCCTCACTGTGATGGAAGGCAAAATAAAGTTTGTCCCTTCCCTTTGTTCTCCCAAACTGATCGCCTCGAGCCTTATGTTGACGAGACGATCTTGACTCCCGTAGCCGATGGCGTTCTGGCCCTCCGCGTCGAGGCGATCAGCTCCCACATCGGGGGGATGTCAGCTCCCCCGCGCTGGATAATCGAACCCCGTGTCGGGGCTGGTCGAACCTTCTGCGTCGTTGGAGCTTCCCAACTCGGCCTCTCCCGAGACTGCGAGCTCTTGATTGTAAGTCCGCAGGCTGCGGTTGGAGCAATCCCAGGCAAGGGATCGGCTCCGATGTTCAGTCCACGCCCCGCGGTGGGGCTCACGACAGTCCCAGGAGGCCTCCAACTACATCGATGGAAGGCCACAGAGCACCCGGAGAATGCAATCTGAAAATTAATCTCATCTCCGGCAAGGTAAGACCCTGAAAAAAAGTTTCCTCTGATCCCCTGCCCTGCTGGAGTAACAGCGTCCCAGGTAAGGCAGCATCTCTGTAGTACAGTAGATAGGTGACATTTTGGGTCAGGACCTTTCTCAAGAACAGAATTGGTCAGAACTTTTATTTGGAGGATTGCACCTCCCACAGCGTGACACTTTCTCTGGTCTGCACTGGAATTAGTGTTTGTGTACATTCAAATATCTGGAGTAGAAATCAATGGATTTGTATATTACACCACCCTACTTTGCATGCATTCAGCACATGTGACCGAGGATACATTTCAATATCAATGTCTTTTCCTGGTATTGGTTTAAGAGTGAATACTTTTTCTTAGGAGAAATCCCATGCTCTTTCTCAATGTCGTGATATTGAATAGAGATCATAGAACATTACAGCACAAGAACAGGCCCTTTGGCCCACAATGTATGTGCCAAACATGATGCCAAGACCATCTCATCTACCTGTGCATAATCTATACCCCTCCATTGCCTGCATATCCATGTGCTTATCCAAAAATTTCATATTTGCCTCCCTTTGGCAACATTGGCAGTGCATTCCAGGCACTCACCACTCTCTGTAGTAAAAAAACTTACCGCGCACATCTCCTTAAAATTTGCCCTTCTCACCTTAAAGCCATGCGCTCTAGTATTAGTTTTTTTCCATCCTGGGGAAAATGTTCTAACTGTCCACCCTATCCATGCAGTCTATCTATGACATATTTTTCATTCACCTGAGATGGTTCTGAATGAAGCCACAATTATTTGACCAGCAGTCACAGCACTGAGAAGAAGGACCTTGACCATGTTCTTAGGGAGAAGGTAGAGCCACTGAACTAAAGCAGATAGATGTAACACGGGGGGGGGGGGGGGGGGGGGGGGCGGGGAGGGGGGAGAGAACATCAGTAAAGGAAATCTGTACATGATATACCATTTGATTCCTTCTGAACACACGTTTCAGGGTAGACAGTCAGAACCTTTTAAGCAGGGTGGAAATACCAAAGACTATAGGTCATAACTTTAAGGGAGAAGGGCAAAGTTTAAAGGAGATGTAGGGAGAGGTTGAGCAAGCTAAGATATTATTCCTTAGAGCGCAGGAGGATGGGTGATCTTACAGAGGTATACAAAATCATGAGAGGAATAGATCGGGTGGACACACAGTCTCTTGCCCAGATTAGGGGAATCGAGAATCAGAGGATATAGGTTTAAGGTGAGGGGGGGGGGGAAGATTTAATAGGAAACTACGGGGTAACTTTTTTACACAAAGGGTAATGGGTGTGTGGAATGAGCGCATTGGTTGATGTGAAACCTATGACTCTGTGCAGGGCAAGTTATTTACACAGAGGGTGGTGAGTGTCTAGACCGTGTTGGTGGTGGTGGTGGTGGAGGAGATACAATTAAGAGATTTCTGGATAGACTTATGGACATACAGCGAGTAGAGGGCTATGGATCATGCGCAGGCAGATAGAGTTGGTCTTGGCATCATGTTCAGCACAGAAATTGTGGGCCGAAGGGCCTGTTCCTGTGCTGTTCTATGTCAGGTATGCATTGACAGAGAAAGTAGGGCCAAGTCTAAGTAGTTTGGTACGTTGAAGTGAAACAATGATTAATCACGATGTGGCCTAAATGCATTATGAAGCCTTCCAGTGATCACCACATCCTCTGCCAACAAGTCAGCAGCTTTGGGCATGTTTAGGAACAGAAATACAGTGATAAATAAATTACATAGCGACCTGTTAAAACATTAATCTTTTGCAGCTTCAGAGAGATTACCAAGTGTAGTGAAAAGTATTCTTACAATTATTACCTGTAATAAGACTGTGAAAAATTAATAGAGGTAGTTATTGCCTTTGTGATTACAGCAGAGATTCCTATGTTCAACTATGAATTTGTATTGAGCCTCTATCATTATCTATTAACTTCTGATAAGAAGGATAAAAAATACAGAGATTAATATGTTATTGTGGCATTGTGGCAGCAGAATTGGTAACCAATTAAGGACAGGGTGTACAGTGTATTAAACATGTCTTGCCACTGTCAGAGTTCAGTTTGATTTCAGCCCAGGCTTCAGCAGGTCAATATCTCTCTTCTCAAGGGAATCATGAGAGTGTCAGGTGAATGAAGTCGGTCCTCTACTCAACACGCACGGGCCGACAGATCACGTCGTGATGGGGAACCATAAACCCTCTCAAAATCAATGCAGTGAATAACATTAACATAATAATACTTGCAGTCGAACGAAGCCTTTTAAATCAGGATGTTGAATCAATGAGTGGCGTAGGACACAGAGTGCTGGAGTAACTCAGCGGGTCAGGCAGCATCTGTGGAGGACATTGATAGGTGATGTTTCGGGTTGGGACCCTTCTTCAGACAGATGGTAGAAGGGTGGGGAGAAAGTTAAGAGAGCGGAGAGGCAGGACAAAGTACAGACACAAAGTGCTGGAGTAACTCAACGGGACAGGCAGCATCTCCGCTGAACTTCGATAGATGATGTTTTGGGTCGGGATCTTTCTTCAGACTGTTTGTAGGGGTATAAAGAAGGCTAGAAGAGGCAAATGGTAGGACAAAGTGTGGACACAAAATGCTGAAGTAAGCTGGGCAGCCAGCATCTGAGGTGAACATTGGATAGATGACGTTTCAGGTTGGGACCCTTCTTCAGTGGCTGCTTGCCATATAAACATCTGTAAAAGTTACTATTCATCTTTCCTGCAAATCCTTTCTTTGGCATTTGTTAAGGTTCTTAACAATTTTAATTGCAATATCCATAAACCATTAAGTTATCAACAGTCATCATGCAGGGATTTATTTGCAGCCAATACCTTCATCGTCTTGTGGGAGCCTCTGCAACTTGAATCTATTGTTTAGGGAGTGGGTGTGAAAGTGAGGGAATAACATAGAACTTTAGGCCCTTAACATAGACCCTTCTGGTCATCCGTTAAATTGCTGGAAGACTTTGACTCCAAGATTGAGCGGCGCAGCACCTGGAAAGATGCCAACACCAACAACGGAGAGGTGATCACAGACCCCACAGTGAAACCATCCATCACAAACAATGGCTAACCCTAAACAGAATCCACACCCTCCATGCAAGAAAAGCCCCATCACCTGCATAAGTGGGGGATGACAGATAACCCTGCTTGCAACTGCGGACATCCAGACCAGACCATCCCACACATCGTGAATGACTGCCCTCTGAGTTGCATCAAAGCCATCCACCCAGTAACTGATGCTGTCCTGGCCTGGATGTCTACCCTTGATCTACCCTTGATCTCCAACTTTGGACTGTGCACGCCATACGCAAGAAGAAGAAGATTAAACTAGTGTGTGGAATTGTACTGCAGATGCTAGTTTATTCTGAAGATAGACACAAAGTTCTAGAGTAACATGAGGGGTCAAGCAGCATCTCTGGAGAAAAAGGATGGATGACGTTTCAGGTCGGGACCCTTCTGCAGAACTTGTGTGAATGGGTGACCGATGGTCAGCATGGATTTGGTAGGTCGAAAGGCCAGTTCCATGCTGTAGCCCTAAACAAAACTAGATAACAAATGGACCAGTCTACAAACTTCTGTAGCTGCACAGATAGGTCAAAGGTTGTGTAACCTACAGAGAGTGCCATGTCCCATGGTTACCACGAGGTCAGGGGTGAATCACGTCCTGTAGAACAGATGTCTGGTGGAATATTTTCCAATTGCCTGAATAATTAGAGCTCAAGCAACACTCACAGAGCTTAACACCATCCGGGATAAAGGAGTCGGAGTGATTGTGATCCCATCCACTACCTTTAAGGGGCTGTCCCACTGTACGAGCTAATTCAAGACCTCTCCCGAGTTAAAAAAAAATTCAAACTTGTGGTAAGCACGTAGAATGCACGTAGCGGGTACGTCAGAGCTCGGGATGTCTCTTAGCGGCTTGTAACGCTCACGGCAGGTACTCGGGAAAGGCGGTAAGGTCGGGAAGACTCGTGAAGATTTTTCAACATGTTGAAAAATGTCCACGAGAGCCCCGAGTACCTACGAGCGGCTATTACCGTAATTCTCCGAGTTCAAATCAGGTGAAACTTGGGAGAGCTCTTGAATCAGCTCATACAGTACCACATCTCCTCCCACTGATGTTTGCTGGCAACAATCTGTACTATCTGCAACAAGCACCGTGGCAATTTGCCAAAACTTCATCCACAACTCTCTCCAAATTCTGTTGATTGATGTACAAATGATGTAAACATTGCAAGGAGAACCCTTGTATGGTGAATCTTTTACACAGGGCAGGGGAATCAAAAGCCAGAGGATTTATCATCAAAGGATTTCCCTTTATCCTGTATCTGTACACTGCGGACGGCTTGATTGTAATCATGTCTAGTCTTTCCGCTGACTGGATAGCATGCAACAAAAGCGTTTTATGGTATCTCGGTACACGTGACAATAAACTAAACTAAACTAAGCTAGGTTTGTGAGAGTGGAAAGATTTAATAGGAACCTGAGGGGTGACCTTTTCACACAGAGGGTGGTGGGTTTGTGGAATGAGCTTCCAGAGGAGATAGCTGAGGCAGGTACTTTAACAGCATTTAAGAAACACTTGAATAGGTATGTGCATCAGAAAGATTTAGATGGACATGGGCCAAATGCAGACCAATGGGTTGAGCTTAGATGGAGCATCGTGGTCAGCATGGATGAGTTAGGCCAAAATGCCTGTTTCCGTGGTGTGTGACTCTAACATTTTATTACTCCAAGCCCCTTCTGAGCTTTAAATAATAAAGTGGGTTCTTTATCTCCATCAGAGAGGTTGGGTATGCATGGTACCCACATTTTTACATCTCATTTGATAGATGTCTCACGCCAGTAGTGCTGCCTTGATTACTAAACAATGGATTGTGAGTCTGACAGAATTTGTTTGGGTTCCTGGAGCAGAAGTATTTGACGCAGAAGCCATTAGGTTTATGGAAGGAGGATTGTCCCTTAATTTTAGGTCCTACATTGGAGAGCGACTCGCTAAAATATGAATTTCTCAACGTATGTTGTGCAGGGGATGGGAGATGAATGGTGGGAATTGCTCAGGGGTAGTAAATAAGCACCATATGGTTCCAGCGCCACAATACTTTAGACTTTAGAGATCCAGTGTGGAAACAGGCCCTTCGGCCCACAGAGTCCATGCCCACTAATGATCATCCCGTACAGTAGCACTATCCTGCACACTAGGGACAATTACGGAAGCAAATTAACCTACAAATCTGCACGTCTTTGGAGTGTGGGAGGAAACCGCAGAACCCAGAGAAAACCCCAGCGGTCACTGGAAGGAACGTACAAACTCCGTACAGGCAGAGCCCGTAGTCAGGATGGAACCCGGGTCTCTGGCGCTGTAAGGCAGCAACTCTACCGGATCTGCCAAAACTTTGAACTTGGCTCCAAACTTCTATTTCACTGACGCAAGAGCAGTGATACAGTACATAGCTTTGCTTCAGGCTTTTCTGCCTCAGAGCCAGCTTCTTAACCCTTTGATTGGCTTCCAGAGGCAGTGGAAATATCTCACAGGAGCCAAGATCTTTGCTGCTCCCTGATTTCCTCACCGCCCCCTCTCTATTCCTCTGCTTTACTCCATGTGGCTAATGAGGCACCGGAGATAAAATGGAACACTTGTGAGAAACATCTGTGAGTGAGTGTAAGCCACTGTCTGTACTCTGTGCGCACTTCCACTCATGAAGGGCCAGATAGAAGCAGATGTGAAGAGGTGAGAACAACAGGCCGTCAATACTCTTACATGTGGTGAACTCGAGTGACTCTAAACAATTTATCTGAGTTTTGCCAGTTGCTTTCTACCAAATAGCAGAATTGTAATAAAAATCCACTTTTTTCTTTGAAAATTAAGCAAACTTTCAGCCACGAATTACGAATACTGAAAATGTTCTTCTATTCATGCCATTTTTAATAAGATGCATCTTACCCGAGTTTTAGTAGTGGTATTTTAATGGTAGATGTCACAAATCTACACTGATCCCATATTGTTGTTTTTAAGACAAATTCTTGCAGGCTATGCCTACATAAGTGACTTCTAAATGCTTCTTACATGTAGTAACACTGTAAACAATGCAGGGAAATGTGGAAAGGGGTGTGTGGGGTCTCTTCATTCCAAGAAGGCCCACATGAGGCCTGGATATATAGTTCAACAAGAATACCAGCTCCAGTGAGGCAACTGACATCGAAGCATTGCCTCCCACAGCCCACGTCTTCTACACCTGTTGGCTGCCAAGAAAACCCATGAATAATGACACTGAGAGCCAGGGGAGCAGACAGGCCTGTAATTTCTGTTCACACACTGTAATTAAATCTACTTTGTAACCATAATAATTTAGTAATGGAAACTCAATGCACACCCTAGGACGTGGTTAGAGGTGAGCGGCATAAATCTGACTTTTGCAAGTTGGCATTTTGTCCACCCTGTATCACGAGACAATGTAAATAAATAACTCACAACTCAATTGCAGTCTGCAGCCTACAAGAACACTGTGAATCGCAGGTGTTCCGAGTCTGTCATGGTTATTAGCCATATTGATTTGTGGCAAAAAAATACTCTGCCTCAGAGGGCGATGGAGGCCAGTTCTCTGCATACTTTCAAGAGAGAGCTAGATGGGGCTCTTAAAGATAGTAGAGTCAGGGGATATCGGGAGAAGGCAGGAACGGGCCTGATTGTGGATGATCAGCCGCGATCACATTGAATGGCGGTGCTGGATCAAAGGGCCGAATGGCCTACTCCAGCATCTATTGTCTATAAAATCAGTTTGAGCTGGTATGTGGTGCAACACATCCCCAATTCAGCATTCTAGCTCCTGCTCCAGCTCCCTCAGTATTCCCTCATGTTTTCATAGCTTCGTTCCCAAAGGATCACCTCACACACTCAAATGGTTTGTTGTTACCGGTGTATAGGATTAACATAATGTATCTCAGTGGGGAGGGAGGAGCTGGTGGTAACATTGGGGATGTTTTTTGTGGTCTGTCCACAGAACTACAAGGTCAAACCTAACGATGACACATGAGGAATGTAATATCAATTTAATAAATAATTATCTATAAAAATTAAAATGGTGAGCATGAAATTAACACCTTGTGGTAAAAGAGAAAATAGTGCAATAAGCAACACAGTGGTGAAGCTGGTAGCGCAGCTGCCACATGGCACCAGAGACCTGGTTCGATCCTGACCTTGGGTGCATGTTCTCCCTGTGACCATGTAGGTTTCCTCTGAGTGTTACGATTTCCTCCCATGTCCCAAAGATGTGCAGATTTGTAGGTTCATTGACCTTTGTAAATTGTCCCCAGTGTGTAGGGATAGGATGCGATAGTGGGATAACATAGAACAAGTGTGAATGGCTAATAAATGGCCAGTGTAGTGTTGGTTGGCTGAAGGGTCAGTTTCTATGCTATAATAGACAATAGGTGCAGGAGTAGGCCATCCGATCCTTCAAGCCAGCACCACCATTCAATGTGATCATGGCTGATCATCCCCAATCAGTACCCCGTTCCTGCCTTCTCCCCATGTCCCCTGACTCCGCTATCTTTAAGAGCCCTATCTATCTCTCTCTTGAAAGTATCCAGAGAACTGGCCTCCACCGCCCTAATGTTTCAATCAATCAATCAAAATGCTGGAAACACTCAGCAGGCCATGCAGCAACTGTGGAAGAGAAAACACATAAAGGTTTGGCTCCAGAGAGAGGTGCAAATTAGTTTGCAACAGGAGAAAAGGTGGAGGACAGATGTGTGGAATAAAAGGGGATATCATGATTGTGATTAGAGATACCATAGGGAAACAGGATCTTCAATCCAATGGGTCCACGTCGACCATCGATCAACCATTCACACTAGTTCTGCATTCTTATTTTCTCATCCACTCCCTACACATTAGGAGAAATTAACAGAAGATAATTAACCTTCAAACTGACATGTCATTGGGATGAGGGAGGAAACCGGAGCGCCCAAATGAAATACGTGCAGCCAAAGGGATAATGTGCAAACTCCACACAGACAGTGTTAATTCTGGCCAAATTTGTGATGCCAGGACACTAAAATTGACAAAAGGCTTCTGTGCTGCTAGGACATTTGGTCAATTTAAATGTGCCTTTTGCAGCAATGGGATAAGCTGCAGAGTGGTGCCAGTTTGTCTGGAGCCTAGATTAGAGCTGCAGGAAGAGAGTCGAGCATCTGTAGAATATGACAATTAGGTGCAAATTGCATAGAATGGCTTGGATGAATGCAAACCAGACATACACATGGTAAATAATGTTGCAAAGCTTTACTTTGCTAGATGTTGATTGGATTAAGTATTGTGCCTTGTCTGGGTTTCTTGCTTATCAAGGCACATGTTGCGATGTTCTTTCCTTTTAGAAGCACCGTTTGAATAGAATGTATTAGTCACTGTATTATTGGGTGAGGGAAATGTCTGTCATGTACTGGTTTAATCAATATCTGTTATTGAACTGTAGAGAGACCACCCCGATGTGGTTCAGCCCCTCAAGGTGCAGGGACCGATAAAAGTTCCCACGAGGTCCGATGTCGATCTTCTGGGAGAATGCTTGGGACTGTGTGACCTTCTGGAGTGTCTCTGCTTGAGCGAGGCTGGGAGGGCTTGGTCAGGCAGATACGAGGATCGAACCCGCGGTGGTTAGGTATAGTAGTGGGAACTGTAATTGTGTTTTGTCAAAATAAAGATTAGTTGTGCAAGTGCTTGACTCAGTGGTTTTTGACTGAAACTAGACTGGGGGAAGTTTAGAATGAGCTATTTACATTGGGGGCTCATCCGGAATCTCAACGGAATTCCAAACACAAGTTTGCGATCAAGGGTGTTGAGCTGTTTTGATCGCAGTTTTTGCAAGGAGGGAGGGCGAGGGGTGGCCCATTGTCCAGATTTGGTATCCAATTGGTGGGGTATTGAAACACAGGTCTGGTCTACGTATTGATCTATCTTTGCCGGGAACGCTGATTGGAAAGGTGCACTCTGAAAATCGGCATCGATTGCCAGCGGGAAGAGGCTAGGCGCTGAACCCTCAGTGCCCAGCATAGAGGGGTGTCTGTGTGAAGGTATCTGAGTCCCTGAGAGATACGAGCCAAAACTAGTTGGTACGAGACTGAGTCTTGATTTGCAGAATCATATTTCCAAATACAGAATTTCACATTGAAGTTCTGCCCGTACGGTAGAATTCGAATTCTGTGTAGATAGGACTTCGGAGTTTGTGCATGTTTGAGATCGATTCCGAATAGCGGCTGATCAACAGTGAATAGTAACCCTCTGGTCGATTGTTGATTAGTATCTGATAGCAAAGAGTAACTGAGAGACGGGAACCTGGTTTACTTGGTGAAAAGTACCCAGATGCGAGAGGTACACCTAATTCTGTAGAACTTAGAGAGGAGGGATAGAGGTCCCCTTATAGAAGTCCAGTCTAGCAAGAGGAAAGTAACAATTAGGTGGAAAGGTAGTCATTTAATAAGTAGTACCCCTCAGCAAAGAGTACCCTAGGAAGGGGAAAATCTTCGGTATCAGAGGGAGAGGTTCACTGATTGATAACAGCGTGACGTGGCATTGAGATCGAGTGTTTGTAAACTGTGCGCTAGCGTGTTAAATTATCCAGCATCGTCTTTTTTTTAGCATCTTTATTGGACATCTGAATTGTACAAATACTTAGTGTAAAAAAAATTTAGAGTGTAATAAGATTTTAAAAGTTAAGATTTAGAGTGTGTTTATATTTAGCGCGGACCGTTATTTGTATTGCTTGTGTGAGTGCTTAAGGATTTTTTGGTGTTAGATAATTGAAGTAAAAGTGTTTTTGAATTAAATATTTGGAATTGTTTAAATCGAGATCGTGGAATTGTTAGAATCCGATTTGTGGAGGTTCGATCAGGGTACGTACACTTTCGATCGCTGTGTCGGGGGAGGAGTCGTTCCGTTGATGTCACAAGGAGGATTTATTAGAATGTGATTTATGGATGCTTGTAGTTTATATTGGGGTGTGTCTGGGGTTACTTGTAATCGGGGGAATACATTCTTTTTTGATTATAGTTTTACTGGCGTGGTTCGGATTTGTTTGTCTGTGCGAACTTAAAGTGGTTTGAGTGGGAGAGATTGCTGCTTGGGAGAGATTGTGATTAAGAGTCGTAGTCTTTTTTTTTACTTAAGAGTCGTAGTCTTTAGGGCCTCGGGGTCGTGTTGAGGTGCAAGGGGATCGTATGGCCGAGCAGGGCGGGTCCCACGGAGAAGCACGGAGGGGTATGTAGTTGTGCGCGACATCGCGCAGGGCTCCGAAATTTTTGTAGCAAACACAATCTTCGCGCGCCAACGGCCTATCGCGGAACTGACTGCCAAAGTGGGACAGGCCCAAGAGTATCCAAAGTAGAAGTTTTGTTGCTGTTATTAAACCATAATTAAAGAGAGATTCTTGAAACATAGTTAGCTTACGTCCCTCGATCATTGATCCGAAGATAATCAGTTCTGTATTGGGGTTCAATTTTATGTTAAATAGTTTTGTAAAAGTTCCAAAAATTTTGTTCCAAAATTTATGAAGTTTTGTACAGAAGACAAAGGAATGTGCTATAGTGGCATTTTGAGATAGACACTTGTCACAAATGGGGGAGACGTTTGGAAATATTTTATTCAGTCTAGTTTTCGAGTAATATAGTCTATGTAAAAATTTAAATTGAATTAAGTTATGCCTTACATTAATCAAACATTTATGTACATATAATAAGTATTTTTCCATCTGTCTTTCGGAATTTTTATCAATAATTCTCGTTCCCAGTCCCTTCTAATTGCCTCTGTCGTTGGTGTTTCTATATTTAAAATTATATTATATAAATATGATATTAAATTGCATGATTCTGCCTTTTTGTTCATTTCTTCATCTAATAAATCTGAGGTTAGAGTTTGATATCCTTGTATGTGTTTTTTTTAATAATCTCGAATTTGAGGGTATTTGAAATATTGATTACTTTTCAGATTATATTTTAGTTGTAATTGTTGAAATGATAGGAGTTTTCCCATTTCATACATGTCTCCAATCATTTTAATTCCTATTCAGGAATAACCTACATAGAAACAATTGTTGGACGATATGGAAACAGTGAAGAAGGGAATGAGCTAATTGGAATATGGAGAATGTTCTTCACTGGAAGAAAAATAATTAACAAGATTGTTCTGCTTTATACTCTAAGAATGGCAGTGTTTAAATTAGGGATTAGACGGGAACGTGAGAAAACTGGTCCTTCTCAGGACATTCCAGAACAGGGGAAGGAAGATAGTGGAAGCCAACAGCAGGAGCAGGAGCAGGAGAAAACACCGGCTTCTAAAAGAGAAATTACTGAGATGGCTCTTAAAGGGGAGGTGCCGATTAAAATCAAACTTATTAAATTTAGAAAGAGTGCAGCGGTATCTGTGGACCTCAAATGGAGAGAGGCTCACAATATGCCAGGGTGGGTAGAATTTTCCAGAATGGAGCCACAGCATTTCTCACAGCACTCTCATGTTCTCAGTTCGGAGACACCATGCGCAGCTTGCGAGCAGGGCACTTGGGAGGAGTCAGCGGTAGCTTCGACTCCTCCCACTAAATTCAAATCCAAAGTGGAAAAATCGGGGAAGGACTCTCTAGCTCCTATGATTGCTCCACCAGTGGAGGATAGTATGGGAGGTCAAGGAGCTAGAAGGAAGGTTCCGCCAAAGTGGGTACCAAAATTAATTAAGAAATCCAGTAGTGCGAAAGTGAAAGAATCCTTCCTGAAGTACACAGACAGAACGAGTAGCTTTTCTGAGGGTGAGACAGCAGGAGGATACAGAATGGTTGATCCTGACATTGATAGTATTATTAGTTCGGAGCAATTTCCTGATGATGTGGGTATAGAACGGAATCCCCGTAGACACTTCCCCTGTAAGAAGCTGCCGACTCCACCTTTGGTATTAGGTCCCGCAGTAGGTGTAAATGACCCCCGGGCTACAGACGTGCACACTTAATGCAACCTGGTTCGATGGCAGCTTAGAAACCCATGTTAAGAATTCAGAAATGGGAAATAACTTCGGAGGAAGACAAGGAGGAGGAGGATCTTAAAGCTTGGATTGACCTGCCATTCCGACTTTTTCTCGTTTTGGTTGCAGAGGGTATAGAGCTGTTACGCCTGATCAGTGCTACAACTGTGGGGAATTAGGACATTGGAGCTGATCATGTCCTGTGAAGGAATACAAAGAAGAGGGCCACGGGGTTTCAGAAATCAGTGGATCCCGAGAGGTTACCGGGACACTTGGAACCCCAAAGGTAGAGGAAGAGGACATCAGGAGACCAGGGGGAAGGAACATTTTGGCAATCAAACCCATTCCTCTAGCCCTGACCTGCCAGTTAATATGACATATGAAATCTGAAGGCATCCTCACATGGCCCAAAAATAATAATAAAACACAGAAAGAACATCACCCTCTTCCAAATCCTAGGAGGAGACACAAAGAATCTAATCGGGATTGAGAAACCTCACTAAAAGGAAGAACTATGAAAAGGGAAACATAGTAACTGGTGACAACGAGAATGGGAACTAAGGAGAACTGAAATGGCACTAGGGAGAGAAGAAACAAACTTATTGTGCAGGAACATAGAAATATAGAAACATAGAAAATAGGTGCAGGAGTAGGCCATTCGGCCCTTTGAGCCTGCACCGCCATTCAATATGAACTTGGCTGATCAACCAACTCAGTATCCCGTACCTGCCTTCTCTCCATACCTCCTGATCCCTTTAGCCACAAGGACCACATCTAACTTCCTCTTAAATATAGCCAATGAACTGGCCTCAACTACCTTCTGTGGCAGAGAATTCCAGAGACTCACCGCTCTCTGTGTGAAAAATGTTTTCCTCATCTCGGTCCTAAAGGAATTCCCCCTTATCCTTAGACTGTGACCCCTTGTTGTGGACCTCCCCAACGTCGGGAACAAACTTCCTGCATCTAGCCTGTCCAACACCTTAAGAATTTTGTAAGTTTCTATAAGATCCCCCCTCAGTCTTCTAAATTCTAGCGAGTACAAGCCAAGTCTATCCAGTCTTTCCTCATATGAAAGTCCTGATATCCCAGGAATCAGTCTGGTGAACCTTCTCTGTACCCTCTCTATTGCAAGAATGTCTTTCCTCAGATTTGGAGACCAAATCTGTACGCAATACTCCAGGTGTGGTCTCACCAAAACCCTGTACAACTGCAGTAGAATCTCCCTGCTCCTATACTCAAATCCTTTCGCTATGAATGCTAACATACCATTTGCTTTCTTCACTGCCTGCTGCACGTGCATGCCTACTTTCAATGATTGGTGAACCATGACACCCAGGTCTCGTTGCATCTCCCCTTTTCCTAATCTGCCACCATTCAGATAATAGTCTACCTTCCTGTTTTTGCTACCAAAGTGGATAACCTCACATTTATCCACATTATACTGCATCTGTCATGCATTTGCCCACTCACCCAGCCTATCCAAGTCACCTTGCAGCCTCCTAGCATCCTCCTCACACCTAACACTATCTCCCAGCTTAGTGTCATCTGCAAACTTGGAGATGTTGCATTCAATTCCCTTGTCCAAATCATTAATATATATTGTAAATAGCTGGGGTCCCAGCACTGAGCCTTGCGGTACCCCACTAGTCACTGCCTGCCATTCTGAAAATGACCCGTTTACTCCTCCCCTTTGCTTCCTGTCTGTCAGCCAGTTCTCTTTCAACATCAATACTGTACCCCCAATATCGTGTGCTTTAAGTTTGTATACTAATCTCTTATGTGGGACCTTGCCGAAAGCCTTTTGAACGTCTAGATATAACACATCCACTGGTTCTCCCTTATCTACTCTACTAGTTACATCCTCGAAAAATTCTATAAGATTCGTCAGACATGATTTACCTTTCGTAAATCCATGCTGATTTTGTCCAATGATTTCACCACTTTCCAAATGCGCTGCTATCCCATCTTTAATAACTGACTCTAGCAATTTCCTCATTAGCTACCCTCCAATTCTCAGGAACTACTCCAGAATCTAAGGAGTTTTGAAAAATTATCACTAATGCATCCACTATTTCGGTGGCTATTTCCTTGAGTACTCTGGGATGCAGACTATCTGGCCCTGGGGATTTATCGCCCTTTAATCCGTTCAATTTACCCAACACCACTTCCCGGCTAACCTGGATTTCACTCAGTTATTTGACCCCCACTCCCCTCCTATTTCCGGCAGATTATTTATGTCTTCCTTAGTGAAGATGGAACCAAAGTAGCTATTCAATTGGTCTGCCATGTCCTTGTTCCCCATGATCAATTCACCTGTTTCTGACTGCAAGGGACCTACATTTGTTTTAACTAATCTCTTTCTCTGCTCGTATCTATACAAACCTTTGCAGTCAGTTTTTATGTTCCCTGCCAGTTTTCTTTCATAATCTATTTCCCCTTTCCTAATTAAGCCCTTTGTCCTCCTCTGCTGGACTCTGAATTTCTCCCAGTCCTCTGGTAGGCTGCTTTTTCTGGCTAATTTGTATGCTTCATCTTTTGTTTTTATACTATCCCTGATTTCCTTTGTTATCCATGGATGCACTACCTTCCTTGATTGATTCTTTTGCCAAACTGGGGTGAGCAATTGTTGTAGTTCATCCATGTAGTCTTTAAATACCCTCCTTTGCACATCCACTGTCAACCCTTTAAGAATCACTTGCCAGTCTATCTTGGCCAATTCACGTCTCATACCTTCAAAGTTACCTTTGTTTCAGTTCAGAACTCTGGTTTCTGACTTAATTATGTCACTCTCCATCCTAATGAAGAACTCAACCATGTTATGGTCACTCTTGCCCAAGGAATCATGCACAACAAGACTGCTAACTAACCCTTCCTCATTACTCAATACCCAGTCTAGAATAGCCTGCTCTCTCATACGGGAGTGGAGAAAGGAGCTGTTGTACTAACTTGTTACTAGGTTTGTGCCTGCAGGACAGTATAATTGACAACATATTATCTGGCGAGTGAGGTAAAGAATATACAGACCCCTTGAGAATGGGCAGAAGACATCACAGGTAATGTAGCTCCCCAGAAACATGAATCAACGAGCAGGTGGAAATGATACTGTCCTGTCCCTTTAAGACAATTCTGGGAAGACCAACAGATAGAGAAAGCTGCTCCTCACTATCGCTACTCCTTTGAAACTGACATCAAGGAAGAAGAGGAAGATACCTATCCTGGTGCCCCACTCTAACATCATCTAGCTTTTGATGCCAGTGAAGGAAAGGAAAGTAACCCTACCTAATCTTCCCCAAAGAAACTACACCGACAACCTATGACGACTGTTGGGGCAAGCTCCACTTTAAAGAACTGAATTAGAATTTGAAAAAGACATTCCTCTGTGGTTTGGGGTAAAATACCGACTTTAAATTATGATTATTAGAAATCAATGTATAACATTTTGAATTCAGTCTTTAAATTGTGTGGTAATGAATTGGAGAGACTTTAAAGTTTGAGATTTGGAACCGACTTTGAGATTTGGCTTAGGAATATTTGGAGTTTAATTATTAATTAATATTGTTATTGTCTCATCCCCAGACGGGCAGCCAAAGATGGGAGGGATTATTCAGACAACATCAGGAAGGCTGGAACTTGGGAAGATCTGGTAACCTGGAAATTATTCAGGGAACATGAGAGTTGGAATTGGAAATGGTCAAAAGCGGAACTGTGAACAGCAAGACTTCCCTTTAAGAGACCAGACTAGAAATTACACAGTGGTTAGGAAACTAGTATAAGAGAGAACCCCTATTGAGAGAGAGCCGAGCCAACATACTAAGAAAGAAGTACTGTAGGAGAAGTCTATTGAATTAGAAAGATAAATTTAAATAGGTGTTGAGATGTCAGAGTCGATGTATTTGACCGATGGATCTAAATTGTTTAACCTTTGATAGTAAAGCGGCTTCTATCAAACGATGAGGGATTACGTGAAGAAGCCCCGCCAGGCCCATGTTCGGCATACTTCAAAGCAGCGGCATGAAAAACACAGAACCAATAGCTGGAGTAAGATATTAAGGCTCACAAAGATTAGAACTACCAGATGATCATTTATATTATGAGGGATGGGAGCGGAGGGCACGTAATCCCTCATCGTAACTCCTCATAAAATATAGATCAAACTTTGAACAGGTAAGTTCTCGTTTAATCTTACTATTTTACTTCGGAGTGACTATGTGAAGATTTTAAAGCTCTGTGATTTTCATGCCGTAGATCATTCCATACGGCACACTGCTTCAGTTTACCCAGTAGTGAGTAAATAACATATATTGCTTGAAATTATGCAATAAAAAAATATATATATACATATACATATACATATACTTTTTTTCCCTCTTTTTTAATAATAATAAAAATAAAACGAAAAATAATACCCATCTATCCTAGGGTAAATAACAACAAATGTTATGCAACAAAGCAAACAATTTTGAACAGAACCCAACACAGCATGTGCAACTCTGGCACTGTAACCACAGGTTTATCATGAAACTAGGAAAGTTTCTTTTTTTTTTAGACCATCCTGCAGTCTCCAGAATTTGGTCGAGCGGCACGTCCTGCACCTTCGCCGCGGACATTGATACCGCCCTTGTGGAGTGAGATTTATACACATCAGTGTCCAGTTAATCCAGAACCTGTTTATCTATCTAGAAATAGTTTGTACTGTCACTTTTATATGTTTCTTGGGGGTAATGAACATTGGTGTCTCACAATCTCGGAGACTCTTAATTCAATATATATATATTAATTCAGATGCTTAACCACACACAATGTTTAATTAACAGTGTATGTCTTAAAGATTACATTGGTTCCAGCCTTTCTTGGCTTGCTTTGCTTACTTAGAACATTGACATAAAACGTTATTTTATGTACAGACAACTGTATACAATCTAACCACAACATTTGTAATGTTTGTACTCATTGTGCTGATATTAATGGTATGAACATAATCACTTTAAATATTAACTTTTGAAAATACAGTGTCGTAATTGGAGTCCATTGCCGAAGCAATGTGAGAACTATACTGACATCCCAGATTTCTGTATATCTGGGTTTGGTAGGATTTTATTAAAATTCCTCTCATAAATCGGGATATTAACAGATGAGACCCGATAATTGTCGATTCTGAAATAGTCCTAAATAGGACGACAAAACAGTCTGAGCTCCATTCATGATACTATAACTCAGGTGCAACATAACAAGGAACCAATACATCCGATATATTTGCAGGATGATAAAATATATCTGACTGTATACAAAAAGATTTCCCATTCCTTATATGACACATATATTGTTTCTTAGTGCTATCTCTCCAAGCTGCAGTTATGACATCCATGGTCCTATCCGACATTCCATCAGAACCTGCAGATTAACAATTAATACGGTCATGTAATGGATGACTTCTGCTGTTACTGGATGTACCAACAATTACTACACCTGGGATTTGTCATGAATGTCTGAAACATCATTCTGAGCACCAATGGGAACAATGTCTGTGTAGTAATGGTCCCTAGATAAGGGACGTATCAGATATTAACTGATAAGAACAGATACTACACTTGATCTTAGCCAAAAGGCCGAGAAACAATACCAATTTGGAACCACCAAACGCCTGCGGCGGAGACTTGCTCTATTTTGGTGACACATTGTCTAATCAGACAAAATGGGGAAAACATAAAAACTATACTTCCCCAATGTAGCGAGAATGCATCCACTGCTAATGCTCCTGGGTCTGACTCCCACGAGACACATTTAGACCACTAGAGATTTAATCCAGACACAACAGATCAACATTTGGTACACATACTGTGTGACAATCTTTTTGAAACTTTTTGAATTTTAACATTCATTCTGTATTGTCATTGAACTTTCGTGATCTGTTGTCTTACCACAATATTGTATTCTCCCACGGTTGTGGTATTGTCTACTCATAATTGAACATGCAAGTTCTTTATTGTAGAACAACAGCTACCAATGCATAAAACACCCCCAATAACTCCAAATAAATCAACCATGTATTTGGAGAGTTAATCGTCTTGAACAGTCCATCAACCACCACAACTGGTGTCGCTGTCCTAAGCTCCCCATCTGAGAGCACTCTCATCAGTCTGTAATAACACTGAAGACTTCTGAACAAGCACATTTTTACTTCTAGTAACTTGTGCAACATTGAGAATCCATCATTGAATTCAGCTCAACCTTTTTAGTTGGTAACTGCATGGACCTAATCAATAACCTGCACGCTTTTTACTCTTATACTCTGGTCTTTGCAGACTTTGATCATGCAGAGGTCCCAATTTGACAACATGAATGCTGCTATCACTTTACCAGTAACCGTAGCTATTTCTTGGATGGTGGGATAATGTTTTTTACCAAGACAAATACAGGCATTTGTAACATCCCCAACCTTAATTTGTTGATAAAGTTACTCGCATATCAACTGTATTAAAGACAAACCCCAAATAATCAATTGTTTGAGATGCCTGTAACTTACATGTTGTTTGGATGTAAAGAACCTTAGCCTTTCAATAGGCTTATGGTTGCTGAACTCAGTTCTTCAGCTGTCTCCCATTTACAATTAACATATCCTCTAGATAAGTAATTACAATGTGATTCTGAGCCCTCATTAACACCAGTGCTGGTTTCAATAATTGTGTGAGCAATCTGAGGGCTGAATTTAACCCATTAGGTAATTCCTTCAGCTGATCCATCCAATTAATTTAAGTACCTGAATAATAAGGCATCTTTTTTTAAGTCTAAAAATAGCCACATAGCAGCCTTGTGATAACAACTTCGTTATAGTGCTGAAGTGTACTTTTTTAAATGTTTATACTGAACTATAAATTTAAGTTTGTGAGTCCTAGAATGACTCTGCAAACCCCATACTTGTGTCTGGGATATATTATCTCTACCTGACGAGTTCCTGGTACATTGGCTATATTTAGCCATACATTCGCTATGTTCATTGGCTATATTTAAGAGGGAGTTAGATGTGGCCCTTGTGGCTAAGGGGATCAGAGGGTATGGAGAGAAGGCAGGTACGGAATACTGAGTTGGATGATCAGCCATGATCATATTGAATGGCGGTGCAGGCTCGAAGGGCCGAATGGCCTACTCCTGCACCTAATTTCTATGTTTCTATGTTTCTATTCAAACACCAAGCCGATCAGGTTTAATGCAGAATTACAAAACAATTGTAATCTTAACCAACCAGAGGTTGTTTCCCCCGAAATTCCATGTGTAATGGTATGACGTTTCTGTACTTCCGTAAATGAACCAGAAGATCTGCTTCTTCTTAATATAGGGGTTTGTTTTCATCAATCATAAATCTGGTTATAGCTTGCCCACATAATCCTGCATTTTTTGGGGATAATGTTAGCCAAATGGCAATTTGCATCATACAATTGGGTTTGAATATGCATTGCAGAGTAACGCAAGCATGTCTTAAAAGTATTGGATATTATCGACCCGTGTATGTCTTCCCCAAATACAATGATGCCAACTGAATATCAGCTAGAGGACATACTGGAACACATTTCCTGTCCTCGCATCATTGACTCATGGGTGCCTAATTACTGAGTTACTGTTGGCACCCTGAGCAAAGCACAATAGACGGGTGTTTTATATATTTTTATATATTATTTACTGTTTCAGTCATAACAGTATCTTGGAGTAGGTGAGAAACCAAATAATGTTGGCCGCCAGGTTCATCCATAGCCTCACCAGGCCATACCGATATAGCTAAACTTGGTGCTACATCGGGAACACCCGGAATATTTCTATTGTGCTCTGGTGTATACACATAAGTAGGGACACCAGCTTCAGGGTCAGTTTCATCCTGCCCTGGTACTCCCGAGTCTTGCTCTAGTAGGACTTCATCCAGACCTATGCAAGGCACTGGTGAATGAGATTCTCATTCTTCATAGGCACCATACTCATTGTATGGAAACTCCTTCGGAGCCTGCCTTAGAATCTCATGGGTCTTAAAACCCTTAATTGTTTAGAGTTTTGAGCATTTTATCTTGCTCTAAGGACTTCATCTAGACCTATGCAAAGCACTGGTAAATGAGATTCTCATTCTTTATAGGCACCATACTTAGTGTATGGAAACTCCCACGGAGCTTGCCTTAGAACCTCATGGGTCTTTAGAACCCTTGACTGATTAGAATTTTGAGCATTTTATCTTGCTCTAGTGACCTCATCCAGACCTAACTAAGGTACTGGAGAATCAGAATTCCATTTTCATAGGCACCATACTCAGCGTATGGAAACTCCTTTGGAGCTTGCCCTACAGGAAGACATACATGGGTCTTAGAACCCTTGACTAAGTCAAGTGTGGAGCATTTTCTCCATTTCCAGCCTTCCCCCCATTCTTGACCTCCCTTGGAGGAGAGTTACTTTCTTTACTGTTTTGTGTTTGTGCATAAATCAAATACCTTTAAAATTATAATTCTGAGAGGTACATTCTGCTTGCAGAATATTTGTATTAACCTCAGTATCACACAGGGTTATATACATTTCCATAAAGGAAAACTGCATCTGGTAACATATACACAGAGCAGACTTTATTTTACAATTGTGGGTATTTGGAGCCGGCATTTGGCGTAGCCGTTATCTCCAAACCCGATGTAAATAGCTGTAAATAGCGGGAACCGGCTTTTCAATCAGCCTTATCTCCCGATCCGATCTAAATTGGAAACTGCGGTTCCAGCGCGTTCCATTCAATTACCGCAGTTTAAATACTTATACTCTAGCTGGCTCTGTATTTTCAAGCCAGATTTACAGAGTTTTTAAAAATGTTTCCCAAAATACATAAACACTCTAGCTGGCTCTGCAGACTTACAGAGTTTAAAAAAGCACTCGCAAGAAGTTCAACACTGACTTACCTGCGGGTTAAACTTACCGCTGGTGGGAGCTGCGCTCTCCACCCTGTCGGTGCCACATGCGTCAACGTAATGCCGAACATGCGCCTGGCGGGGCTTCTTCACGTAGTCACTAACGTGACTCCGAAGTAAAATTGTGTTATCGGCCACAATGCTGTGGAATGAGTAGGGTGAGATGGACACCAAAACTTAAAATAGTAAATTGAAGGCTGAGACTGAATTTGGTCGAATCGAGACATCATCATGGTTTGCCTTAAATAAGAGTCACACCTGTAGGGAAATCTGGACTGAACCCAGCTGAAATTTATATGAGAAACCATCATCAGATATACAGATTATAACAGATTAGTGTTGATCCTAGGATAGTAAAGAATATATTATAGGACAAAATAGTAATAAGAATACAGTGATAGAGCAGAATATAATAAAGATATTGATAGTGAAATGGAAAAGGGGTAGTATTGCAGAATTACAGTGAATGTATGGGAAAGCATTGGTGCATGAATGGTAACTTGCTTTGTCCCATGTTTTTCAGAAATTATAGGTTGTAGGTTCGACTATGGAAAGGTATGGAAGGATGGCCAAAAACACGGATGGAGGGAATTCGCGCCTATGAAAACTCGGGAGGTGAAGACTCATCAGATGGAAATTGTGAAGCTATGCCCACGAAAACACAGGAAACTTGACAAGATTCTGGGAAGAAGCATCATTATCTTGTTGTTGTTAATAGATGGAGACCGTAATAGACTATAATAGATGGAGACTGTAATAGACACATATGTATATCTGGTTATCTGATTATCTGAGTACTTGGATATCATAAATTATGGTTTATCATATATGTTAAAAGGAAGGAATGATAATTCTGGCCAAATTGGAGAGGCCAGGAGACTAAAATTGGGTAAAGGCTTTTGGGCTGCTAGGCTGCAGAATGGTGCCAGTTTGTCTGGAGCCTTGCATAGAGTTGCAGGAAGAGAATGGAACATCTGCAGAATATGACAATTAGGTGTAAATTGCATAGAATGGATTGGATAAATGCAAGTCAGACATACACATTGTAAATAATGTTGCAGAGCTTTACCTTGTTAGATGTTGATTGGATTGTATTGAGCCTTGTCTGGTTTTCTTGCATATCAAGGCACATGTTGCGATGTTCGTTTCCTTTTAGAAGCACCGTTTGAATACAATGTAATAGTCACTGTATTATTGGGTTGGGGAAATGTCTGTCATGTACTGGGTTAATCAATATATGTTATTGGACTGTAAAGAGACCACCACCATGTGGTTTGGCCTCTCAAGGTTCGGGGTCATATAAATGTCCGCTCCCACGAGGTCCGATGTCGATCTTCTGGGAGAATGCTTGAGACTGCGTGACCCTCTGGAGTCTCTCTGCTTGAGCGAGGCTAGGAGGGCTTGGTCAGGCAGATACGAGGATTGAACCTGCGGCGGTAAGGTACAGTAGTGGGAACTGTAATTGTGTTTTGTCAAAATAAAGATTAGTTGCACAAGTGCTTGACTCAGTGGTTTGTGACTGAAACTGGACTGGGGGGAAGCTTAGAACAAGCTATTTACAACAGCACCTCACACAACAGGTCCAGGATCAAAACTGGGTCTCTGGTGCTGTGATGCAGCAGCTCCACCAGCTGCGCCACTGTGCTGCCCTTCATTTCCCCTCTTACCTGAAACATTCTGGTTGTTGATTCTTCTACCTTGATTAAAAGAATCTGTGCATTCATCCTATCGCTTCCTCTCATGATTTTGGCACCTCTGGAAGATCATCTATCAGCCTCCTGTGCTTCAAGTAATAAAGTCCTAGCATGCCCAACCCCAGCTACCATGCTGACAACTGAGCAAAGCACACGTCTTTGAGATGTGGGCGGTAACCATAGCACATGTGGGAAACTGATGGTGTCACAGGGAGAACGTGCAAACTCCACACAGATTACATCTGAGATCAGGATTGAACCGTGATCTCAGGTGCTGTAAGGTGCAGCTCTACCAGCTGCGCACTCTGCCGCCCTACAATAGAATGGCCTCGATAGAAATAAACCTGCTGTACTTAATTGATCTAGACTATTTGTAATTCCAGACCAGTTGTGTGCTGATTGACTTTTAAACTGTGCCATGAAGTGGATGAATGAGATTGGCTCAGTTGTCAGCATGGTAGCTTACAACAACCTTCCTCTATAGTATCAATGCTGGCATTAAATGCTGGTCTTGTCACGGACGCTGTCCTTGTTTGACACACAGCAGGAACTACTTTTGTAGATGTTTCACCATGTAATGATGAAAACCTTGCCTCCAAAGATCGATTTCATTGATCTGGGGACAGTGATGAACATTCACAGTTTAGCATCCCTGATTTAATGACTTGGGCTCAGCATCGTGGCCTCACCAACTCCCACCCCCCCACCCCAACCCCACCCCCCCCCCCTCACCACCACCGTCATGTGATGATTCAACTATGGCTGGGACACTAAAGAGGGGAATACGTTTTTGGAGCACTGAGAAACTATGGATCTGAAGATTAAGTGAGGGAACATCTGTGGAAAAAGAAACAGTGCTAATTTTCTATTTGGAGTGGCACAGCGGTGCAGCGGTACAGTTACTGCCTTCCAGCACCAGGGACCGGGGTTTGATCCTAATTACGGGTGCTGTCTGTATGGAATTTGTACCTTCCCCCTTTGATTGAGTGCATTTTCTCCCGGTGCTCCGGTTTCCTCCCACATTCCAAAGACATGCAGGTTTGTAGGTTAATTGGGTTCTGTAAACTGTCTGTAGGATAGAACTGGTGTATGGGCAATTGTTGGATGGCGCGGACTTGGTGGGCCGAAGAACCCTATATCTCTGTATCACGCTGTATCTCTAAACTAACATTTTCAAGTCTGAGTTCCTTGCTCAGTTTTATGGCGGAGTCTTCAAAGTAGTTATCAAAGTGCGATGACTGTTGATGTAATGCCAGTAACTCCTGTTGCTGTGAACGTTACACACGCTGCTGCTGTATTTATCGTTGATGAATTTTCTTATAGGCTACATTTGGATTCTATTCCAAAACATCTGCTGACTCACCTCCATTCCAACGATGTGTCATTGGGGTGACAAATTTATTGGCAACTTCAACTGAGTTCCAAATTTTTCTAACCTGTTCATGTGCATATAGTGCTTGTCCTCTCAACAACTCGGCTAATGATTTAGCTTGGTTGTTGTGGTGTTGGCTTCATTTACTTGTGCATCAGCAAGCAGTCAAGAGGGTCAAGGGTGATGTGATCTTCAACATCCTCAAACCATCCAACCATAAGATTAAACATTCCTGTTTTGGGTTTAATGTTTTTAAAATGTTATTTTAGTTTAGAGATACAGCATGGAAACAGGCCCTTCAGCCCACAGATATCCCTGTCCACCAGCACAATCCTACACACAAGGGACAATATACAATCTTTATCAAGATCAATCAATCAATATACAATCTGGATCTCAAGGTTGACCATGGGTAACATCGGGCATCAAGATCTTCAGATGTTGCACAGGAGGCCATGCTACATGGGCTTAAGAAAAGGAGACACATCTCTATCCACAGGGGACACAAAGTCACAGGGGGTAGGAAGCCATGCTGTTATAGCTCTGTGGGTAGCATGCATTGGTTCAATGTTTCAATGTTTCTTCATTATCATGTGAACCGAGGTACAGTGAAATTATTTTTTTACATTCAGATCAGTAAGATTATTGGCATGTATCAGTACAATCAGATGTTTACAATAAAGTAACTGGCTTTTCTTCTTCGCTTTTTCTTTTGTTTTCCTCTCCAGGGTCTATCTCTTAATCTCCGGTCTCTAACTCTTCAAGGGTTTCCTTTCCCTATGTCACGCTTTTGCACTTTCACATCTCTTTTTCACTTTTCTACTTTCTTTGCTGGTATTTCTCTCTCTTTTCTCTCTTTTCTAAAGCCTTAAAAAAATAATTAAGGGGTACAATGACTGTAATACAATATAAGGGATGTACACTGATGTAACTTACGGGACCTCTAATAAATAAAGATATATATTTTTTTAAATCAGTACAATCTGTGATTAAGCACAGAATGCATAGAAACAGCCTACAGAAACAGTCCCAATGTAAGAGTCGCCATTTTTGGGCACCATTTCCAAAGTCCCAGCTGTGCCATAAAGGCCCATTGCAGCCATTGCCTCCATTCAGATCGCCAGTGAACCATCTTCTGGCCATCTTCAGTCCTTGTGCCCCAGGAGTGTCTCCAGCAGTCAATCTAGAGGGAGAAGAAGGTAAAACGCCTAGTTCTACAGTCAGAAGGTTATGAGTTTGGGTCTCATTCCAGAGTCCTGATTAAAAAATGTCTGGCTCAGCATCATACAGATAAGGCTAAGATGCTATCTACGCCATTTGTGAATGTAAAAAAAATGTCAGAAAACAATTCTGATCAGGATAAGCATATACTGAATTAACACTTTATGTAAAATACATGGGGAGTGTCACATTGCTGTTTGTGTGTTTGTGAAGCTTGCAATGTTCAGATGAGATGCTATGTTTCCCATGATACAACAATTATCTCCATGGTACTTCACTGTCTTGGTTTAGGCTTACAAATACAGCATATAGACAAGCCCACCGAGTCCACACCAACCATTGATCACTCATTCACACTTGTACTGTGTTATCCCACTTTCTCATCCACTCCCTACACATCAAGAACAATTTACATGAAGCAATTACCTTCCAAACCAGAGGAAACCAGAATGGTCACAGGGGGAACGTGCAAATTCCACACAGTTGCAAAAGAGGTCAGGATTGAACACGGGTCTCTGGTGTTGCACGGCAGTGGCTCTACCAGCTGTGCCACTGTGTTTTCTGTTGAACGTTTTGCATTGACTGACGATCCCTTTAACTCGCTGAGTTGGTGGGAGGGAGGTGGAGGAAGGGACCTTCCATGGTTAAATATGCAGATACCTGCCTAAGATAAAGAAATGGCTTTAGTTGCATTGTTCAGTTCTAATTTGGCAATGCTGGCACTAAGTCAGCAATGCACACATATTGGCGTCATGATCTGCCAACCTTGCATTATTCCATTGTATGCAAGCATTGCATTCACTAACACCTTTCTGAATAATGATAATATTCCCAGGTGAAAAATAAACTGCCACAGTAGTGAATTAGCATTCACAGTGCTCAAACATTTGGCACAAAACCACCAAATATTACAACCATTGACTTTTGTCTGGATCTGGCAAGGTTGATTCCTGAGATAGACACAAAGTGCAGGAGTAACTCAGCGGGTCAGACAGCATCTCTGGAGGGAAACAACAGGTTATGTTTCAGAAACTCAGCGGGTGCAGCAGCATCTAAGGAGTGAAGGAGATAGGCTCGTAGAGTTTGAGGGAAGGGGATATCACAGAGGGGGAGCAGTTAGAGAGGAGGTTGTGAAACTGTCTTCGTAGGGAGGAGGAGAACTTCTTCAAAGTCCTTAGATGCTGCTGCACCCGCTGAGTTTCTCCAACTTTTTGTGTAACCCTCGATTCTCCAGCATCTGCAGTTCCTTCTTTAACAGGTTATGTTTCAGGTTGGTCCCTTCTCCAGATATGCTGCCTGACCCACTGCGTTGCGATAGCACTTTGTGTTTCCCTTTGGTATAACCCAGCGTCTGCATTTCCTTGTTTCTAAACCAATGCCTATTTGGCTTTCAACTGGACAGCTAAGGTTTTGATCAGTGTATCTTTTCAAAAAATATATGTCGAATCCAACAAATGTGGATTTTAAAAATAAAGTCTGTTTTTTTTTTCCATTTTGTTTAGTGCAGCAATGATGTAAGGTTTCCAACTACTGTCATTAATATTGCCACCTTTAATACTGTGCAACAAAGTTTCACTCTAGGAGTCTTTATATCACAAACCATCTTTCCTACATTTACTCTTGTTTGGATTTTACAATCTTAATTCTCCGTTGGAATGTTATGCTTCCAGTGAGAAAATAGATCATAGCTCCATCACTTTGTGTAAACATGTCTCACAGAGCAATTGATTGAATATTGGCCTTCAACAGCCAGTTACAGATAGGAAAGTTGCATCTCTTGCTTTCTTTAGTCTTTATAATTTAGAGATAAAGCGTGGAAACATGCCTTTCAGCCCACCAACCGGTGATCACCATGTACACCAACACTATCCTACATACTTGGGACAAAGTATAATTTTACCAAAGCCAATTAACCTACAAACCAGTATGTCTATGGAATGTGGATGGAAACTAGAGCACCCGGAGAAAACCCATATGGTCACAGAGAGAACATACAAACTCCCTACAACCACACGTGTAGTCAGGATTGAACCCGGGTCTCTGGCGTTGTGAGGCAGCTACTTTACCATGTTGCTCCTGTACCATCCTAAACTGAAGAAGGTTACAAGCCAAAACATCACCTATACATGTCCTCCATAGATGCTGCCCGACCCGCTGAGTTGCTTCTGCATTTGTGTGTTCATTTTTGTAAACCAGCATCGGCAGTTTCTTGTTTCTTCAATTGGACAAATATTGACAAACTTACTACATGGGTTGTGATGTAAAAAGTGGAGCAATCTCAGCCCTCAAATCAGTATTAACTCATGGAGGTCCTGGCTGTAATCTATGTATATGCAAAAATAAAGATTTACATGTATTGAAAATCGAAACAAAACTGCAGATGCTGATCACTTGATGAAGAATCGTTGACCTAAAATGTTAAACACTATTTCACTCTTTATTGATGCTGCCCGATCTATTGAAATATCTTCTGTATTTATTTCTGTTTGCCTTGATTCCTCACCTTAACTAAAAAATGGATTTTAGGTTTAGGTTTAAGTTTATTATAGCCACATGTTCCGTGAAACGTTTTGTTTTGCATGCTATCCAAATCAGATCAGATAATACTATACTTAGATACAATCAAGTCAAACTCAAGTATAATAGGTAGAGCAAAGGATGAGATACAGAGTGCAGAATATATTTCACAGCATTGTGGAGTACCAATTCCAGATGCCAAGTTCAATTTCTCAAATGTGGTAGAGTTTAATTGGGCAGTACCCTTGCTTATGGAAGGACCGTTCTGAAGCTTGATAATAATGAATCTGTTCCTGAGTCTGATGGTCGGGCTTTCAAGCTTCTGTATATTCTGTGGGACAGTGGGAATGACCAGGGTGGGACAAGTCTTTGAATATTTTGGCTGTTTTTCCAAGGCAGCGTGAAGTGTAGTTGGAGTCAATGGTGGAGAGTGCTGTCTGTGTGATGTACTGGGTTACATCACCAACTCTGCAATTTCTAGTTGTTTTGGGCAGAGCTGTTCCCAATCAACTCAACAGTATGTTCAATATTCTCACCCTCTTGGATGAAGTAAGTTCTATTATCTTTCTTGATTTAATTTCTAAGTGGCATTTGACTAATTCTGAAGTCCATCCCTCTTCATTTTGATCCATAATCAGTTAAAAAAAAACTTTCCTGTATTATTCCAGGCAAGTCATCATATCAGTTATCTTACCTTGTTCTTCCTTATTTTACGTAGCTCACGGGAAAACAGAAACAGCAGCTTTCCTTCATCAGGTTCTTGAAGCAGCCGGCATAACCCTAACCCTAACTCAGAAACAGAACACTTCGGACCACCACTTGTACTAAGAAATATGATTTATAATTGTGTATTTTTACACTAATTTGTACAGTCTTTTTCCTTTTCACTGTCTTGCGGTATTTATGTGTAATTTATGTTTTTGTGTACTGACTGAATTTATATGCCTGTGATGCTGCTGGAAGCAAGTTGATCTTTATACCTGTACCTCACCATACGTCCATATAACCATAAACCATATAACAATTACAGCACGGAAACAGGCCCTCTTGGCCATTCCAGTCCATGCCGAACATTTATTTTCCCCTAGTCCCATCTACCTGCACTCAGACCATACCCCTCCATTCCCTTCCCGTCCATATACCTACCCACTTTACTTTTAAATGTTAAAATCGATCCTGCCTCCACCACTTCTGCAGGAAGCTCATTCCACAAAGCCACCACTCTCTGAGTAAAGAAGTTCCCCCTCATGTTACCCCTAAACTTCTGTCCCTTAATTCTCATGTCATGCCCTCTTGTTTGAATCTCCCCTACCCTCAATGGGAAAAGCTTATCCACGTCAACTCTGTCTATCCCTTTCATCATTTTAAAGACCTCAATCAAGTCCCCCCTTAACCTTCTGCACTCCAAAGAATAAAGACCTAACTTGTTCAACCTTTCTCTGTAACTTAGTTGCTGGAACCCAGGCAACATTCTAGTAAATCTCCTCTGTACTCTCTCTATTTTGTTGACATCCTTCCTATAATTAGGCGACCAAAATTGTACACCATACTCCAGAATTGGTCTTACCAATGCCTTGGACAATTTTAACATTACTTCCCTACTCCTATATTCAATGCTCTGATTTATAAAGGCCAGCACACCAAAAGCTTTCTTTACCACCCTATCTACATGCGATTCCACCTTCAGGGAACTATGCACAGTTATTCCTAGATCCCTCTGTTCCACAGCATTCCTCAATTCCCTACCATTTACCATGTACGTCCTATTTTGATTTGTCCTGCTAAGATGTAGTACTACACACTTATCAGCATTAAACTCCATCTGCCATCTTTCAGCCCACTTTTCCAAATGGCCCAAATCTCTCTGTAGACTTTGAAAATCTACTTCATTATCCACAACACCACCTATCTTAGTGTCATCTGCATACTTACTTATCCAATTTTCCACCCCATCATCCAGATCATTGATCAAACATGACAAACAACAGTGGACCCAACACAGATCCCTGAGGCACCCCACTGGTCACCGGCTTCCAACCTGATAAACAGCCATCCACCATTACTCTCTGACATCTCCCATTTAGCCACTGTTGAATCCATCTTGCTACTCCGCCATTAACACCCAAAGATTGAACCTTCTACCAACCTTCCATGGGGAACCTTGTCAAAGGCCTTACTGAAATCCATATAGACAACATCCACTGCTTTATCCTCATCAATTTCCCTAGTAACCTCTTCAAAAAATTCAAGAAAGTTTTTCAAACATGACATTCCAGGCACAAATCCATGTAGACTGTTCCTGATCAGACCCTGTTTAATCAGATGCTTATATATATTATCTCTAAGTATCCTTTCCATTAATTTGCCCACCACTGACGTCAAACTAACAGGTCTATAATTGCTAGGTTTATTCTTTGAACCATTTTTAAACAATGGAACAATATGCGCAGTACGCCAATCCTCCGGCACTATTCCCATTTCTAATGACATTTGAAATATTTCTGTCATAGCTCCTGTTATTTCTACACTAACTTCCCTCAATGTCCAAGGGAATATCCTGTCAGGACCTGGAGACTTATCCACTTTTATATTTTTCAAAAGTGTCAGTACTTCCTCCTCTTTGAATCTCATAGTTTCCATAGCTACTCTACTTTTTTCCCTTACCTCACAGAGTTCAATATCCTTCTCCTTAGTGAATACCGAAGAAAATAAATTGTTCAATATCTCCCCCATATCTTTTGGCTCTGCAGATAGCTGTCTATTCTGGCTTTCTAATGGTCCAATTTTATCCCTCGTTATCCATATGGCAATAAAATCAACTTGAATATTGAAAGGCTTGGGGAGAGTAAAAATGGAGAGGATGTTTCCACCAGTGGGAGAGTCTAGGACATGAGGCCATAGCTTCAGAATAAAAGGACGCACCTTTAGAAAGGAAATGAGGAGTAATTGATTTAGTCAGTGGGTGGTAAATCCGGGGAATTCATTGCCACAGATGGTTGTAGATGCCAGGTCAATGGATATTTTTAAGGTGGAGTGACAGATTCTTGATTAATAAGGGTGTCAGGGGTTTTGGGGAGAAGGCAAGAAAATCGAGTTGAGAGGGAAAGATAGATCAGCCATGATTGAATGGCGGAGTAGACTTATGGGCTGAATGAACATGACTTGATTTGACTCGAACTTGTAAAGCCTTTGCCATCTGCCTTAATAACTTAGCTAACTTCCAGCAACATTCTGCACCATATCTAATTAATGCCAAGATATTTTTCCTGACAGTGATACATGTATCCCTTGTGCGGTAAGTAGCAGTATTTCTGGTAAACCCAAATCTCCACTTGGATAATCGCAGAACAGGTTGTAAGGACGTCTCAGCATTAGCAAAAGCTTACATGGAGATAATAAATAATGAGAGGGAGAGAAAGATGAGCGGGGAGTTGGAAAAAATATCAAAGAATGCAAATGCAATCTATTCCAATCATCGAAGGTCATTTTCTTGCAATAAATATTGAAATATCCAATAATTTAAATTAAGTAACATAAATAACAAGTGTTAATTTAGTGTTAATAAAAGTAATCGAATTATCAACTTGAATTAAGTGGCTTTAAATTAAGAGCAGCCTATTGAAGCATGATTTTAGAGGGTTTTTCTCAGTAAGCTCTTTGGGGAAAGACTTGATGGATTGATTGATCAATCGACTGAGTGCCGGCAGCTGTGACCTATCTATGTGATCAGATTGCAGGCTTCTTGGTGTTATTACAGCGGCAATATTAAAAGACCAGTTATTGAGTTGGGCCTTTTTGCAATAGCATGAACTGCGTTAATTATTTGCATTTCAGCACGGATGCTCAAGTTGCGTTCTGGCCTGTATCGGTGGATTGTCCATTCTCTTCCAGGGCAGTCCAACGGAACCTCGGCATGACTAACTTACTCATTCCTTTCCATTTGCACATTTAGTGCCGAGATACTTTTTACATTCCTTCAGTGAATATGGGACCAGAATGGACTTGGATAAGATAAATGTAATGATGGGCATTAGATTGTTGATGAGGACCTAGTAAGGGCAAAGCCTAAACTTAACAATCTTGGCAAAGACACAAACTGTTCCTTGTCTCAAAATTCTCAGATGAAAATAAACTTCCCATCTGCAAATTCTACCAAAATATAGAGAGATACAACATGGAGACAGGTCTGAAGAAGGGTCCTGATCCAAAACGTCACCTATCCACGTTCTCCAGAGATATTGCCTGACCTGCTGAGATACTCCAGCATTTTGTATCTTTCTTACGGAAACAGGCCCATTGGTCCTCACCAGGTCCTCACCAACAATCCAGTGCCCATTGTTACATTTATCTTATTCAAGTTCATTCTGTTCTATAGGTCGCTGGAGCTGTGAGGCAGTGCCACTGTGCTGTCCATAATTGTCTAATGAAGAAATTTAGTTTAATTTAGTTTAGATCTAAAGCATGGAAACAAGCCCCTCGACCAACACTCACCCATTCACAGTACTTTTATTTTATCCCACTTTCTCATCTACTCCCTACACACTAGGCACAACTTACAGATGGCCCATTGACCTTTGGGATGTGGGAAGAAACCAGAGCACCCTGAGGAAATTCACACGTCACAGGGAGAACGTGTAAACTCCACACAGGCAGCACCCAAGGTCAGGATCGAACCTAGGTCTCTGGTGTTGTGAGGCAGCAGCCCTACCAGCTGTGCCACTGTGCTGCCATATTTTCTGGTAATTTGCATCGCTACTGATAGTAGGAGCATGCTGTGCATTAATTGGCTACATTGTTCCTTACATTACAATAGATATCTTACTTAGAAACATAGAAACATAGAAATTAGGTGCAGGAGTAGGCCATTCGGCCCTTCGAGCCTGCACCGCCATTCAATATGATCATGGCTGATCATCCAACTCAGTATCCCGTACCTGCCTTCTCTCCATACCCTCTGCTCCCCTTAGCCACAAGGGCCACATCTAACTCCCTCTTAAATATAGCCAATGAACTGGCCTCAACTACCCTCTGTGGCAGAGAGCTCCAGAGACCCACCACTCTCTGCGTGAAAAAAGTCCTTCTCATCTCGGTCCTAAAGGATTTCCCCCTTATCCTTAAGCTGTGACCCCTTGTCCTGGACCTCCCCAACATCGGGAACAATCTTCCTGCATCTAGCCTGTCCAACCCCTTAAGAATTTTATACGTTTCTATAAGATCCCCTCTCAATCTCCTAAATTCTAGAGAGTATAAACTGAGTCTATGCAGTCTTTGTTCATAAGACAGTCCTGACATCCCAGGAATCAGTCTGGTGAACCTTCTCTGCACTCCCTCTATGGCAATAATGTCCGTCCTCAGATTTGGAGACCAGAACTGTACGCAATACTCCAGATGTGGTCTCACCAAGACCCTATACAACTGAAGTAGAACCTCCCTGCTTCTATACTCAAATCCTTTTGCTATGAAAGCTAACATACCATTCGCTTTCTTCACTGCCTGCTGCACCTGCATGCCTACTTTCAATGACTGGTATACCATGACACCCAGGTCACGCTGCATCTCCCCTTTTCCTAATCGGCCTCCATTTAGATAATAGTCTGTTTTCCTATTTTTGCCACCAAAGTGGATAACCTCACATTTATCCACATTATACTTCATCTGCCAAACATTTGCCCACTCACCCAGCCTATCCAAGGCACCTTGCAGTCTCCTAGCATCCTCCTCAACGCTAACACTGCCCCCCAGCTTAGTGTCATCCGCAAACTTGGAGATATTGCCTTCAATGCCCTCATCCAGATCATTAATGTATATTGTAAATAGCTGGGGTCCCAGCACTGAGCCTTGCGGTACCCCAGCAAGGCTCAGTGCTGCCTGCCATTGTGAAAACGTCCCGTTTACTCCTACTCTTTGCTTCCTGTTTGCCAGCCAGTTCTCTATCCACATCAATACTGAACCCCCAATGCCGTATGCTTTAAGTTTATATACTAATCTCTTATGTGGGACCTTGTCGAAAGCCTTCTGGAGGTCCAGATACACCCCATCCACTGGTTCTCCCCTATCCATGCTACTAATTACATCCTCGAAAAATTCCACAAGATTCGTCAGACATGATTTACCTTTCGTAAATCCATGCTGACTTTGTCCAATGATTTCACCACTTTCCAAATGTGCTGCTATCCCATCTTTAATAACTGACTCTAGCAGTTTCCCCACTACCGATGTTAGACTAACTGGTCTGTAATTCCCCGTTTTCTCTCTCCCCCCTTTCTTAAAAAGAAGGGTTACGTTTGCTACCCGCCAATCCTCAGGAACTACTCCAGAATCTAAAGAGTTTTGAAAGATTATCACTAATGCATCCACTATTTCCGGAGCTACTTCCTTAAGTACTCTGGGATGCAGCCTATCTGGTCCTGGGGATTTATCGGCCTTTAACGCATTCAATTTACCCAACACCACTTCCCGACTAACCTGGATTTCACTCAAGTCCTCCTTTGACCCGCGGTCCCCTGCTATTTCCGGCAGATTATTTATATCTTGCTTAGTGAAGACGGAACCAAAGTAGTTATTCAATTGGTCCGCCATGTCATAGTTCCCCATGATCAACTCACCTGTTTCTGACTGCAAGGGACCTACATTTGTTTTAACTAATCTCTTTCTCTTCACGTATCTATAAAAACTTTTGCAGTCAGTTTTTATGTTCCCTGCCAGTTTTCTTTCATAATCTATTTTTCCTTTCCTAATCAAGCCCTTTGTCCTCCTCTGCTGGTCTCTGAATTTCTCCCAGTCCTCTGGTATGCTGCTTTTTCTGGCTACTTTGTACGCATCATCCTTTGCTTTGATAAGGATGCTTCTTAAGTCCTCTTATGTACCTCAGGCAAAAGGTAGAGAAGTGTGAAACATACACCTCCAGATTCAGGGACAGTTAGTACCCAGCTGTTATCAGGCAACTGACCCATTCTGTCTCCAACCAGAGAGAGGTCCTCACCTACCATCTACCTTATTGGAGACCCTCAGATTATCTTTAATCAAACTTTACTGGACTTTATCTGCACTAAATATTATTCCCTTTATCCTGTACCTTTACACCAAGGGTTCCAAACCTGGGGTAAAAGTTACCACCAGGGGGTAAATTTCACCTACCCAGGGGGTAAATTTGTCGATTCCTGATTTGTACATATTTTTTCTCATTGACTGACTGTGTTTGGTTCTGGTATACCGGTATCTGTTCATCATTAGTTGTTCATAAATAAGTGAAATAACATTGTTATGTGCTATTAACGTTTCCAGGAATAAACGGGATGAAAAAGGTAGAGAACCCCTGCTTTACACTGTGGGCGATTTGATTGTAATCTTGTATAGTCTTTCCACTGACTGGATCACACGTAACGTGAAAAGCATTTCACTGTACCTCAGTAAACGTGACAATAAACTAAACTAAACTAAATATTGGATGCGAGATATTTAGGAGTCTTGGTAACTAGAGTCATATTGAAATAAATCACATGTTACCCTGAGACAGAAAGGTCAGGTGACACAAGTTTGCAGGAAATAATTGATGGAGGAATAAAATAGTACATTTGTTTTCAGTGGCGTTGAATGTATTTATTATAATTGGATCAAGGCAAGGATCTGACAGAAAGAAGTCATGCAAGTTTTACTCTTGTGTGGAAAACATTGCAAATGAAGAGTTGGGTGAAGAATCTGTTCAGTGTTCCATCATTCTAATATAATGTTTCCATCAAAAGATGCATTCCATTTCCAGCAAAATAAATGAGCAGCAGGCAGGGTTTTAAGGACAATAGATGTAAATACCTACCTCCCTCCAACTCCATATTGGTGGCATGAGTTCAGAAGCCAAGGAAAACAGCTGCATCAGTCCACATGCTACAAAATCTACAGTTAGGCCAAAGCCTAAATGTAATCATGTTGGCAATGGGACAAACTTGCTGCAAAATTGCTTCAAAATTCTCAAATGAAAATCAACTTCTTATTTAATTTTCCAAAGAAACTTCCCATCTGCCAATTCTATCCACTTCTGTAAACCATCCAATAACTTCAATGTTTCTGAGTAGATTTTAAATGTAAGGTAGGTTAAGTTTAGTTTAGTTTAGAGATTCAACGTGGAAACAGGCCTTTCAGCCCACTGCCCACGCCGGCCAGCGATCGCCCACACGCTAGTTCTATCCTACACTGTTTGGATTATTTTTACCGAAGCCAATTAAACTGCAAGTCTTTGTAATGTGGGAGGAAATCGGAGTTCTTTTGCATGAGGAGTGTTAAAAAAGTAATTGTAAGAATATTGAGGTACAAAGCAATGTATGTTTTTCTTTAATCCTTGGCTTTAAATTTCAGTGGACCATTTTTCTCTTTCTTCCTGTGTTGGACTCGGGTTGTGCTAGTCTCCCACGCAACACATGGCAAACTAATACAGTACTCTTCACACTACCTTGCGTTGAACTGTCGCCTGACTCACTCTGCCAAATTAAAAGCAGATGAATACATTATTAAAATGGGTGCAGGAACCTGGTTTTCATTTAACATAAAATATTTAATCAAGGCAAGATTCCATCTTTATGAATCTCCATTCCAACTGGCTACCACAATCCAAGACGATTTTGTAACACCATAGAGATGATAATTATTCCATGTTTTGATGTGATATCTCCCAATGACAGACTGAAGGAAACAGAGCTGTGTTATCATTAAAAAGTAATACATATTATACCTTTCCGATGAGCACTGTGAAGATAAGAGATAGTTGATTAGTAATTATGGCCTGATTATATTGTTGTGAGTGTATTGATAGTATAATCTGTATATGAGTATTTTGATCCAACAGGGCAAATTCTTGACAAGTAGCTTCACCTACAGGCAAGTGACAGCAGTTCTACCATTGGTTTCAGACTAACTTTTTAGGCTTGATTGTTTCAATGGATACCCAAAGCAAAATAGTTCAGATGCTGGAAGCCTGAAATAAAACAGTCTGAAGAAGGGTCCCGTCCCGAAACGACACCCATCCTTTTCCTCCAGAGATGTTGCCTGACGTGCTGTTTCTCTAGACTTTGTGTCTATCTTTGGTATAAACTGGCATCTGCAGTTCCTTTCTACACATAAAACAAAGAGTGCTGGATATGCTATGGCCAGTCAGCATCTGTGGAGGAAGGAAAGTAGTCAATGTTTCACATTGACAACCATTTGCCACAAATGAGACCACTAAATGGACAATGAACAAAAAGTCACAAAGTGCTGGAGTAACTTAGCGGGTCAGACAGCATCTCTGGAGAATATGGATAGGTGATGTTTCAGGTCGGGACTCTTCTTCAGACTGATTGTAGTATCTCTCCTCAGAGTGGGACAAAGCTTGGCAAGCAATGGGGGATAAAGGTGAAGAGATAAACCTATCCAGGTTCTCCAGAGATCCTGCCTGCCCTGCAGAGTTATTCCAGCAATTTGTGTCTTTTTTTTTGTAAACCAGCATCGGCAGTTTCATGTTTCAATAAATGGACAACAAACTCCTGATCAGCTATCCAGGTAAGCTGGTGATCGTCCAAAAGGAAGGAAAGCATAAGGTCTAGGGAAGCCTTTCCATTACCAAAGATGCAGAACAAATACATTCAAGAAGAGCATGTCCAGAATTAAAGGAGCGCAAACTTAATCAAGAGATTACAGAGATGTAAACACAAGGAGCTGTGGAAACTGGTTTACAAAAAAAGACATAAAGCGCTGGCGTGGCTAACTGGGTCTGGCAAAATCTCTGGGGAACATGGAAAGGCAATATTTCGGGTCAGGAATCTTCTTCCAGAAATGGATGGTGTGTGAGTTCAGAAGACTACTTCTGACAGTAAATGGACATCATAGTTCAAATCAATACTGTTGAGGGTATTGTAGAATGGCAGTAAAGTTACTGGGCCAGCAGTGGTGTGGCCTTGCCTACCACTGCAAAGGTGAGTTTGAATCCCACCAGAGTAGTGGGGGAATGTGGATTATTAACAAAGTAAGTTGTGGAGTTTGAAAATAAAACAGCATTTCATGGTATAAATGTAATTTTCAAATCAATCCATTCGCAGGTTGAGAAGAAGATCAGCTGTCCTAATTCAACCCAGTTTTAGTTTAGATCCAGACACAAAACAAGTGGTTGACCTTTAACTCCCGAGCAGGTAATTTGGTTCAAGGATAAATTGTGGATAGGCTCTACATCCCGGCAAGTCCGGATCATGTCCGCAACTGATGAATTACCAACCAAAACATAATTTACATCAGGTGGGGAAATGGCCGCCAGAATCAAGGCAGACCAGTGGAATTAGACCAGAGATCAGTCAAGGGGAAGTAGAACAGGGAACGATATAGGAGGTTGGCCAATTGAGATTCCAGGAGAAAACAATCCATCTCCGTCCAACCTCTCCTTATTGTTAACACCCTTTAATCCAGGCAGCATTCTGTTAAACCTCTTCTGCACCCTCTCCAAAGCCTCTGCACCCTGTAAAGTGATGACCAGAACCTCATAGAATGAGCATTAGCATTCTGGTGATATGGCAAAATCCCTCTGTTTTGATCCATTCAAACGTTTTACACCGGGATCACAGCATCTAAGCAGATCCATGAAGGAAACATAGAACACTACAGTAAAACAAATTTAGAGGGGGCTCGGACCACCTGGGAGTGAGGTGCTTTGGATTTTAACAGCATCATGCAAATCACGTATTACTGCCACAGCTAATAAGTGGTAAAAGACAGATTATTCTTCTGGAAAGTATAAAAGAAAATCATTGCTGTTCAGGTTATAGCATTGGAGCAATTCTATCTAAAATTGTAATTAAATAAAGTACAATTCACGTTTTAAAAGAATAATTGTTGCACTCATAACATGCAGCATTGCTAACCAATGACTCCTATCATAAACCCATGAAAGATGACTCCAAATCTTTATATCAATTTTACTGCCTCTGCAGCTTGTTAGAATAAATTGGTGGAATAAATTGTTCTGAGCATTGAATAATCGCTAAAATCACAGGAGAATTCATTACCCCCCCCCCCCCCCACCCCCCCCCCCCCCTCAGTCCACCACTCCCCCACCCCCCCCCCCCCCCACCCTCTGCCACCACCATCATCCCTTGGGGATTAAAATAAATCTCACACACATACAAGCGGAAATTGTTGACTAAGCAGTTAGACGTGTCAAGTTAAAGAGGAAAGAAAACCTCTTATGTGAAATTGTCTTCAGAGAACCCACCAAGAAAATACCCAAGATAGGCATAAAATGCTGGAGTAACTCAGCGGGTCATGCAGCATCTATGGAGAAAGGAAAGAGGCGATATTTCTGGTCAAGACACTTCTTCTCTCGACCCAAAACGTGACCTATTCCTTTTCTCCAGAGATGCTGCCTGACCCGCTGAGTCACTCCAGCATTTTTCCTTCCTCGCTGTAAACCAGCATCTGCAGTTCCTTCCAACACATGAAAATACTCATGTGTGCCAACTTGTAGACTTTGAATTCAAGGCTCCTCGTCTTGTTAATAAATGAAGAGGGAGCTTCTTTCTTCAATCTGCTTGAGTCTATTTTTCAAGCAGGCAATAAACAGATAAGGCATGACTGGTCACATAGAACATCTTGCCAGATAGAAAGTTGTTCTGGAGCGGTTGTAAAGAGCCTGTAAAGGGAGCAATTATCAGACTTAGCCCCCTGCTTTCATGTTCACTTGTTAATGATTGACTGATTTAAATCTGAGTTACAGATTGATAGAGACCCAAGCAGATAACCTGAGCTGATAATCACCACCGACAGGAGCCTGGAAAAACAATCTTGCTTGTGAACTGTGAAGAAGCCTGGAGTTCACATCAAACAACCTCTTTACATGCAGTCTGATGCACTTGTTGCATGGGTCAGCAGCCAGCACCCTCATCTCTGGGTCAACATTCTTCAGCTCTAGTCTCACTCCATAAGAAGGAACCTCAGATGCTGGTTTATACTGAAGATAGACACAAAATGCTAGAGTAACTCAGCTGGTCAGGCAGCATCTCTGGAGAAAAGGAATACGCCACGTTTTGGATTAGAGGATGGGTTCTGACCGGAAACGTCACATATTCCTTTTCACCAGAGATGCTCTCTGATCCACTGAGTTACTCAAGTACTTTGTGCCTATCTCACTCCAAACAAATTGGTGTCACAGTGGTGCAGCTTGTAGAGTTGCTGCCTCACGGCACCAGAGACATGGGTTCGATCCTGATCTTGGGTGCTGTCTGTGTGGAGTTTGTACGTTCTCTCAGCGATGGCGTGGGTTTCTTCCTGGGTGCTCTGGTTTCTACCGTAATTCCAAAGATGTGCGGTTATGCAGGTTAATTGGCCTCTATGAGTTGCCCTGTGTATGTAGCAACTGTATGCGAAAGTAGAATACAATAACATAGAACTAGTACGAACGGGCGACTGATGGTCGTCGTGGACTCGATGGGCTGAAGTTCGTTTTTCCATGCTGTATCTCCAAACTAAACTAAACTAAACAAACCAAATCTTGTGATGTAGTTTAATTTTTAGAGCGACCTACTAAGTATGTGCCGACCAACGATCACACCGTACACCTACACTACATACTAGGGACAATTTACAATTTTACAAAAACCTGTGTGTCTTTGGAATGTCGGAGGAAACCGGAACACTCAGAGAAAATCCATGCAGTCACAGGGAGAAAATAAAAACTCCGTACCGTGGTCAGGATCGAACCTAGGTCTCTGGTGCTGTGAGGCAGCAGATCTGCTGTGGCACAACTGAGCCGCCCATTCCATCGGCTTGTTTTATCTTTAGTGCAGTTTCTTACAAAGGTCAAAAAGTACAGCCAGCAGTCACGGTCATTAATTACACAAAGAGATAGGCTGCAGAAAAAAATTTAGTGGTGGGAAGAATGTACTCATCTGTGCTCTTTGTAACCTTGTCCGGTTTAACTTTTGGTGGAATTTGCAGATTTATGCGAGGTTAAGCATACCACACAGGAAATAGAATGTACATAACAAACTAAATGTTAATTCAATTTACTTTAGGTCTGCACTGGTAACATAAGCACTGAAGACTGAGTGAGGGGTTGAAGAAGTTCAAATAACATTGTATGCAAGCCAAAACTGCCTGACTTTGTTGGAATTATAATATAACTCTCAACCAAGCCATAAATGATCATAACTATCCTTTACTTACATGTCAGGATGCCAATGCTGAATTGGCTGGGTCTAAGCTCTTCATAAAGTTGGACATATGCACAATTAAATGTGCATAAAGAAAGCCAGCAGTGTTGACCGATTAACACGTACAAGGACCTGCACATGCTAGTTTACACCAAAGATATACACAAAGTGCTGGATTAACCCAATGGGTCAGACCCTTCTACAGACCCGAAATGTCACCGATCCTTTTTCTGCAGAGATGTTGCCTGACCCTCTGAGTTACTCCAAACCTTTGGGTCTATCTTTAACATGGTAAAGGGGTTATCTCAGATACCTAGCTGACTTACATTGTGTACAAACAGATACAGTATGTAAAGGATATTAGGTAGTAAGGATTGGAACAACAAGAAGGGTCCTAGTACTGAGTCTGCCCTGGTGGACTGTGACGCCACCCAGACAATGGAATCTCCAGGGATATGAATGTGGTTTAATCAAGAAACACCATAATTCAAGCAACCGGGGGTAAGATATTGTTTCACTGATCTTCATACCACCAAGCTAATACTTTGATCATTATATACACAATGGGAGGAAAATCTCAACATATTTGCTTCATGTTCATACAATTAACTTGTTGATCAATGTGTCTGCCGGGAAAGGTGTGCCTAGTTTGGGCTTGAGTGTAAACACAACTGGTGAAAAAGAATTTTGTAACAGAAGGATAAATCAAGACTCATGAGTCAATGGTGTTTTATTGGCATATGCCCCGAAACGGGAAAATGGAAGAATGAAATGTTTACTTGCAGCGAAGGATATCATACAAAAAGGACAGGAATAACAAGAGAAGTTGGTCTATCAGACAATCCTCCCTTCCATTGACTCCATCTACACTTCATGCAGCCTCGGCAAGGCCACCACCATATTTAAGGATGAGTTTCGCCCTCTTTTCCCTTATCCCATCAGGCAAGAGGTACAGAAGTGTGAAAACACACACCTCCAGATTCAGGAAGTTTCTTCCCAGCTGTCATCAGGCAATTGAACCATCTATCAACAACTAGAGAGCAGTCCTGAGCTACCATCTGCCTCATTGAAGACCCTCGGACTATCTTTAATCAGATTTTACTGGACTTTATCTTGCATTACACAATATTCCCTTTATCCTGTACCTGTATACTGTGGAAGGCTCGATTGTAATAATGTATAGTTTTACCCCTGATAGGATAGCATGCAACAAAAGCTTTTCACTGGACCTTGGTATATGTGACAATAAAGTCAAGTAAAGTAAAGGGTGGCCATGGTGATGCAGCAGTAGGGTTGCTGCCCTACAGTGCTTGCAGCACCGGAGACCCGAATTTAATCCTGACTACGGGTGCTGTCTGTATGGAGTTTCTACGTTCTCCCCATGACCGAGTGGGTTTTCTCAGAGATCTTCGGTTTCCTCCCACACTCCAAGACATACAGGTATGTAGGTTAATTGACTTGGTGTATATGTAAATTGTCCCTAGTGTGTGTAGGATAGTGTTAATGTACGGGGATCGCTGGTTGGTGTGGACTCGGTGGGCCGAAGGGCCTGTTTCCGTGCTGTATCTCTAAACTAAACTAAAAACTAAGGAAAAGTAAAGGTGCTAGGTCATAAGGAATAGGAGTAGAATTAGGCCATTCGGCCCATCAAGTCTACTCCAACATTCAATCATGACTGATCTATCTCTTCCTCCTAACCTCATTCTCCTGCCTTCTTCCCAAGCCATTTTAGTTTAGTTTTCTTTAGTTACTTTAGTTTACTCCCGAAAATAAACTAAACAAAACTAATCCTTGTGTACCCAGACACTGGAAGCTCCAGGGATGTGAATACTGATGCTGTTTATGTGGAGATTACACTTTCTCCCTGCCATTCATGGGTGTCTCCAGGTGCTCCAATACCCACCCTCATCACACAGACTAGTTGGTTGGTACGTTAATTGGCAACTTTAAATTGCTTTAGCTTAAATTGCCAATCAGACTGTGCAGCTACACATTCATACTCATGACCAAGCGCTCCTTACAGTGACATCTCACTTACACACGGCACCTCTTCCCCCATAACTGAAAATAATAACTTTAACAAATTTACTGACTCACTGGATCACAAATTCTGCCTGTTCTTCACCACTGTATGAGTAGTAGTTGTTCTCAGAGATATTGTTAATGTAGCACTTATCTCAAAACATAATGAACGTGTTACTTCCTGACTCTCAAGTCACATTCTGTGTCAACTCTTCTTCAACAATTGTGGTTCCCTAATCAGGACTATGTCTAAACTTACATCTTTCTTTCGTATTTTCTTGTTGAGATCAGGTTGCTATTGTTAACCTTTCTCAATCTGTCTGATAGAAGTATATGAAATGACGAGAGGCGTCAATATTGTAGTTGGTCAAGGCAGATGTGTTAGAGTTTTAAGGCGAGAGGGGCAAATATTACAGAGGATGTGTGGGACAAGTCTGTTTACACAGAATATGGTGGATTCCTGGAACATGCTGGTGGTGGAAGATGGTGGGAAAGTGCAGGGAAAACTCTGTACAGACAGCCACCCGTAGTCAGGATCGAATCCGGGTCTCTGGCATTGCAAGGCAGCAGCTCCACTGCTGAGCCACTGTGCTGTCCCAATGTCCTCTTTACAGGATGCCATCAAATGCTTTCCAACCAAACAAAATTATTTTGAAATATGGTCTCTGTTGTTAGGCAGGAAACACAGCAAGCAATCATTGAGCAGTCAGCTGAGGGAGTTGGTTAATGTTTCATCTCAAGAGAGACACGAGAGCCGCCTGGAGCAAAACAAGAAAACTGCTGGAGGAACTGCAGATGTTGGTTTAAATCGAAGGTAGACACAAAATGATGGAGTAACTCAGCGGGACAAGGCAGCATCTCTGGAGAGAAGGAATGGGTGACATTTTGAGTCGAGATCCTTCTTCAGACTGAATAAGGGTCTCAATCCGAAACATCACCCATTCCTTCTCTCCAGAGATGCTGCCTGTCCCGCTGAGTTTCTGGAGTATTGTGTTCACTTTTGGCCAACCTGCTATAGGAAGGATGTCATTAAGCTGGAAAGAGCATGGGGAAGATTTATGAGGATGTTGCCAGGACTCGAGGGCCTGGGCTGTTGGGACTGATCGGGCAAGCTCGGACTTTATTCTTTGGAGGTCAGGAAGCCAATGGGTAATATTATAAAAGTGTATGAAATCATGTGGGGAATTGATAGAGTGAGTGCACAGTGTTTTACCTAGGGTAGGGGAATCCAGAAGCAGAGGACATAGGTTTAAGGTGAGAGGGGAAAGATTTTATTGGAATGAGAGGAGCAACATTTGCACTCAGGTGGTGATGGGTATATGAAATGAACTGCCAGAGGAGGTATTTGAGGCAGGTACAATGACAATCATGAAAAGACACTTGGAGAGGTACAAGAATAGGAAATATATAGAGAGATATGGGTCAAATGCGGGTAAATAGGAACTGCAGATGCTGGTTAATACATAAAAAGGACACAAAGTGCTGGTATACTGCAACTCAGCAAGTCAGGCAGCATCCCTGGAAAATATGGATAGAAAGCGTTTGGGTCACAACCCTTTTCTAGGAGAAGGATATGGATTATATGCAGGCAGATAAGAATTGGTCTTGGCATCATGTTCAGCACAGACATTGCGGGCTGACGGGCCTATTCTTGTGCTGTATTATTCTATGTTCTAAGTGTAGAGCAGAAACGAACAAAATTTGCAGAATTTGCTGTAATCTCTAAACCAGGGTTTGGCAACCTATGGCCCATGGGCCAGATATGGCCCGTAACCCAAAATCATCCGGCCCACAGGCGTAGTTTTTTCAATTCGTTTTTGCGATCTGGGAACTGCAGCTCATCCCGGGGCACGCAGGCGACATGGGTGCCACAGCCCATCCTGGGGCAGGCGAGCTGACCTGGGAACTGCAGCCAGGCCTGGGGCATGCGAGGGATCTAGGAACTACAGAAAACGTATTGAGAAACACGTGAAAACTAATGTGAAAAGCAACGCCAAGTGTCACACTATGCAATAGATGTGGCCCGCCATCCGCACACAGACATGGGTTCTGGCCCTATGCAGAACAAGGTTGCCAATCCCTGGTCTCAACTAAACTAAGACCCCACATATCCCACAGAAAGATCATTCTGCTTCCATCCTTCTCGCATCTCTCAAGTGTAAAGCTGAAACTAAATTTGCAGACTTTAATCCACATGAATGTGTAGGCAAGATTCCAGATTATTGTAACTCGCTGCACAAAATATATTCTCCTAATTGCCCTTTTATATCTTGTTCCTACTTAGCCAAATTCTGCTGCCAAACACTCCTCCCAGTTTTCTTCCTATAAATGTCATCAAAATTGATCGGCTAATTTAGAGTACCTCCACTAAACATCCCCCAACCTTCTCCATTCTCTGCACAGGGGTTCCTTAGAGTCACAGAGCCATGCATGGAGCCATGGAAACACACCCTTCAGCCCATCTTGTCCATTCCAACCAAATTGACTGAACATTCAATGTATCCATGCTGCTCATGATCTTGTAGACCTCAATAAGGGTTTACAGACGAGCGATCACCCCGTACACTGACACCATCCTACACACTGGAGACAATTTTACCAAAACCAATTAACCTATAAACCTGTACGTCTTTGAAATGTGGGAGGAAACCGAAGCACCCGGAGAAACCCTCCCAGTCACAGGGAGAACATACAGACAGTACCCATGGTCCTGGTAGACCCATTGTCTCTGTATGTTGGTGCACTACCGAACTTATTTCCCCATACCTGGACTCCATCCTATCCCCCCTGGTTAAGTCCCTCCCTACCTATGTTCAAGACACCTCAGACACTCTCCATCATCTCTGGGAATTCCGTTCTCTAGGCCCCCATCCCCTCATCTTCGCCATGGACATCCAGTCACTCTACACCTCTATCCTCCACCAGGAGGGTGTCAAAGCCCTCCGGTTCTTCCTCGACCGGAGAACCAACCAATCCCGGTCTACAGATACTCTCCTCTGCCTAGTGGAGCTGGACCTTATCCTCAATAACTTTTCGTTTGACTCCTCCCATTTCCTCCAAATACAAGGCATAGCTATGAGCATGCGCAAGGGCCCCAGCTATGCCTGCCACTTTGTAGGGTACGTCGAACAATCCTTGTTCGAGACGTACCCGGGCCCCATCCCCGACCTCTACCTCCGTTACATTGATGACTTCATTGGTGCTACCTCCTGCACCCACAAACAATCACTGACTTAATCTGCTTCACCACTAACTTCCATCCAGCACTCAAATACACCTGGACCATTTCCGACACTTCCCTATCATTTCTTGACCTCACCATCTCCATCGCAGGTGCTAGACTTCTGACCGACATCCACTATAAACCCACTGACTCCCATGGCTATCTAGACTACAGTCCTTCCCACCCTGCTTTCTGTAAGGGCTCCATCGCCTACTCCCAATTCCTCCGTTTACGCCGCATCTGCTCCCAGGATAAGGTGTTCCACACCAGGGCATCGGAAATGTCCTCATTCTTCAGGGAACGGGAGTTCCCCTCCCCTACTATAGATGAGGCTCTCACTACGGTCTCTTCAATACCCCGTAACACTGCTCTCTCACCCCATCACCCCACTCGCAACAAGGGCAGAGTCCCCCTAGACCTCACCTTTCACTCCACTAGCCGTCACATACAACAAATAGTCCTCTGTCATTTTCGCCACCTCCAACGTGACCCCACCACTTGCCACAACTTCCCATCTCCCCCCCCGTCCGCTTTCCGCAAAGACCACTCCCTCCGTAACTTCCTGGATAATTCTTCCCTTCCCTCCCACACCACCCCCTCCCCGGGCACTTTCCCTTGCATCCGCAAGAGATGCTACATTTGTCGCTTTACTTCCCCCCTCGACTCCATTCAAGGACCCAAGCAGTCGTTCCAGGCGTGACAGAGGTTCACCTGCACCTCCTCCAACCTCATCTATTGCATCTGCTGCTCTAGATGTCAGCTGATCTACATTGGTGAGACCAAGCTTAGGCTTGGCAATCGTTTCGCCGAACACCTCCGCTCGGTCCGCATTAACCAACCTGATCTCCCTGTGGCTCAGCACTTCAACTCCCACTCCAATTCCGAATCCGACCTTTCTGTCCTGGGACTCCATGGCCAGAGTGAGCACCACCGGAAATTGGAGGAGCAACACCTCATAATCGACTTGGGCAGTTTGCACCCTAGCGGCATGAACATTGACCTCCAATTTCTGGTAGCCCTTGATGTCTCCTCACGTTCTCAGCTCTCCTTTCTTCTCCCCCCCCACTCCCCCCCCCCCCCCCCCCCCCACTCTACATCAGTCTGAAGAAGGGTTTCGGGCCGAAACGTTGCCTATTTCCTTCGCTCCATAGAAACGTTGCCTATTTCCTTCGTTCAACGCTGCACCCGTTGAGTTTCTCCAGCACTCTTGTCTACCTTCGATTTTCCAGCATCTGCAGTTCTTTCTTGCACCCATAGTCAGGATCGAACCCGGGTCTCTGGCACTGGTAGGAAGCAACTCTACCACTGTGCCTCCGTGCCATGCTCTCGTTTCCCGAATCTTCAGTTCTTGCACTCTAGAAAGGTTTATATTTTCCTGCCACTATCCTCATACCACCAGATACTGTGAGGTTATGGTTAAAGTATTCTGATGGAGATGGACTTTATTTTTCAAACATGTTTCATCCCTTTGCCAAGGTATATTTGTTGCATGTGTTCTCTATTAAAGCAATGGCACACTCGAGAAAGTTTTACTGATTGCATTATAATAAAATATAATCCAGCATGAACCGCACATGGGTCTGTGCCTCGATAATGGAAGTCACACTACGGATGTGCAAAACATGTGACAGATTGTTTGCGTTGGTTGAGAGGGGCTGAGCGAGTCTGCATTACTGCCCCCTGTGTCCTACTACACATGCCATGAAGCTCACGGGCGTCAGTACTGGAGTCACAGTCATGGAGGCACACATCATGGAAACAGGTCCTCCGGCCCAACTTGCCCATGTCGACCAAGCTACCCCATCTACACTAGATAGACACAAAATGTTGGAGTAACTCATCGGGTAAGACAGTATCTATGGATAGAAGGAATGGGTGACGCTTTGGGTCGAGACCCTTCTTCAGATTACACTGGTCCCACTTACCTGCAATTGGCTCCTGCAAGTTGCTCTCCAAACCATACCCGATCTCAACTTGGAAATGTATCACCATTTCTTCACCATTGCTGGTACAAAATCCAGCAATTGCCTCCCTAACAGCAATGCGTGCATACTCACACATCAAGGGCTGTAGTGGTTCAAGAAGGTAGCTCACCAAGACTTTGTCAAGGGCATTAAGGATGTGTATTTCAATGTTGGCTCAGCCTAAGATGCCTACATCACTTGAATGAATAAGAAAGAACTTGGAGGAAATGACCTCTTTAAATTGCACTTGGTGTGTCAGGAGTGGATGAGAAAGTGGGATAACATTGAACTAGTGTGTACGAGCATTGGTCAGTGTGGACTCGGTGGGCTGACGTGCCTGTTTCCATGTTATCTCTGTAACCTAAACAAATGGCAACCGTGCAGAATGTGTATTTTGTGTTGCATGGGGCTATCAAAATGTAACCTTGTCTGACTGCATAATCTTGTTCAGCCCTGGTCAGTGGCCTTATTGGTAGTGAGAATTAAGAGAAACCTTGGAAGAGGAAAAGCATAGGGGAAACATAGAAACACAGAAAATAGGTGCAGGAGAAGGCCGTTCAGCCCTTTGAGCCAGCACCATCATTCATCGTGATCATGGCTGATCATCCACAATCAGTAACCCATGCCTGCCTCCTCCCCACACCCCTTGATTCCATTAGCCATAGAGCTCTATCTAACTCTCTTTTAAATTTATCCAGTGAATTGGTATCCTGTTGTCCACTGCCTTCTGTGGCAGATAATTCCACAAATTCCCAACTCTCTGGATGGAAAAGGTTTTCCTCATCTCAGTTTTAAATGGTCTCCTTTTATTCTTAGGGGCCTGTCCCACTTGGCGCTTCACGCAGATGGCGTGCAAAGATTTTGTAAATCCCAATTTCCAGGGACACCGCCCGTGACTGCGCGTTACTACCTATGTCACCACTCACCATGCGTGCGTAATACGCACCATGCGCGCGCGTCGTAACGCGTAAAATATGTTGCGTAAATTACGCGCAAATGATGGCCAAGTGGGACAGGCCCTTTAGACTGTGGCCCCTGGTTCTGGACTCCACCAACATTGTGGGAACATTTTTCCTGCATCTAGCTTGCCCAGTCCTTTTTTAATGTTGTATGTTTCTACAAGAACCCCTCTCATCCTTCTAAATTCGAGTGAATCCAAGCTCGGTGTTTCCAATCTTTCCTCATATGACAGTTCAGCCATCCCGGGGATTAACCTTGTGAACCTATGCTGCACTCCCTCATTAGCAAGGATGTCCTTCCTCAAATTAGGAGACCAAAACTGCACACAATACTCCAGATGTCGTCTCTCCAGGGCCCTGTACAACTGCAGAAGGGCCTCTTTACTCCTATACTTAAATCCTCTCTCTATGAAGGCCAACATGCCATTAGCTTTCTTCGCTGCCTGCTATACCTGGATGTTTATTTTCAGTGAGTGGTGTACAAGGACACCTAGGTCTCATTGCACTTCCCTTTTTCCAAATCTGACACCATTGAGATAATAATCTACCTCCTTGTTCTTGCCGCCAAAGTGGATAACCTCACATTTATCTACATTATGCTGCATCTGCTATGCAACTGCCCACTCACTCAACCTATCCAAGTCACCCTGCGACCTCCTAGCACCCTCCGCAGTTCACACTGCCACCCAGCTTTGTGTCATCTGCAAATTTGCTAGTGTTACTTTTAATTCCATCATCTAACTCATTCATATATATTGTAAATAGTGCGGCCCCAGTATCGAGCCTTGCGGCACTCCACTCGCCACTGCCTGCCATTCTGACAGGGACCCGTTTATTCCTACTCTTTGTTTCCTGTCTGCCAACCAATTCTCTATCCATGTCAATACCCTACCCCCAATACCATGTGCTCTAATTTTGCCCACTAATCTCCTGTGTGAGACCTTATAAAAGGCTTTCTGAGATCCAGTCACAGACCCAGAAAACAAGAGGTGCACACAATTGCGTGAGAGAAAATTGAGTTTTTGGCAAAACAAAAATAAAAGGAAATACTGAATTAGTTATTAAACATAGCAGAGCTGTCATTTTTGTGGTTTCTAGCAAAGCTGCCAATTGGATTTTGGATGCTATGGAGTGCATGAACATTTTTTAGTTTATTATTAAATCTTAAAAATTCCATTCTCAACTTCTGCTTTACAGATTTCATTCGCAGACATAATGTTTAGTTTAGTTTACAGATACAGCATGGAAACAGGCCCTTCAGCCCATTGAGTCCATGCTGGCCATTTATCAGCTGTTCTCACTAGCTCTAAGTAATCCCACTTTCCCATCCACACACTACACACTAGAGGCAATTTCCAGGAGGCCAGTTAACCTACAAATCCGCACATCTTTGTGCCCCACCGAGTCTGCTACAATCAGTTATCACCTCATACACTATCCTACACACTAGGGACAATTTATAATTTTACCAAAGCCAATTAACTTACAAACCTGTACGTCACTTAAGTGTGGGAAGAAACTGGAGCAGCCAAAGAAAACTCATGTGGTTACAGGGAGAACATGCAAACTCCATACAGACAGCATGCATGGTCAGGATTGTCTCTGGCGCTGTAAGGCAGCAACACTACCACTGTGCCGCCCTCATGAGCATGAGGAAGAGGAGTGTATCAGTCAAGAACTTGTTCAGACAGGGACTATTATCAATCAAGTGGATGGTCTCCTCCATTAGCAGTTTCATACAAGTACCACTGCAACAAGAACTCTGTCACACTCAAGAACACTTTACAGGATGTTTATGCCCGAGGTTTTAGAAGATGACCTGTAATATATTGCATGCAGAGTGTGTAATAAAATAGTAATTCATTACCCTTGATAGAAGTCTTGAGACATGCTGTAATCCCACTTTACTGTCCTATTTATGGTCAACAATATGAAGACAAAAATTGAGTCAATGCTTTAATGAAAAATGTAATGTGATGAAAAATTGGCAATATGAAATCTTCCCCTCTTTCACAAAACAGTTTCGAAGGAATTTTGTCACATTTAATCATTGGAGTTATAAAGACTAAATGAAATGAAACTATATGCATTTAGAGTCATAGAGTAATGTAGCCTGGAAACAGGCCCTTCTCATCCTTGCCAACCAAGGTGCCCCATCTTCTTCTAAACCTTTCTTATCCATATATCTATCCTTGTAATTATTTTTCTAAACCTTTCCTATTCATATATCTAGCCATGTAATTAATAATTCTTGGCATTTTAGTACCTGATATTCATAATTTTTTTTTAAACTGTAAGAAATGTATGGAAACATCTCCCATTTAAACTGAAAGTAATGGTTTCATATAGCATTTGTTCTGGGCAATGGTAGAATATTGGTTAAAATCCAACACTACTTTGCCATTATAATGTGAAAATTGTCTGCACCACATCTGATGGGGAGAAAATTGATTACAGGGAATTATATATGGGATTTCAACTGCTGAGGTTGCTCTGAAATCCAACATAGATACAAATGGGCCAAATGGCTTCTTCATATATCTTGTGAAAATATGTGAATATGAGTTTAAAATTTAGTTTGCCTAGGAGAAAAAGATATCATTTAAGATGTTGCTACTTTTTCTATTGCTTTCATCAAAAGCAACTGCTGATCTGTCAAACCCATTTTATCTATGAATCTGCCTGACTATGTGGAAGCTTGTGTGGACCTGAGATCCTGAGAGCTATGCCGTCTGGAGCTATGCTCCTGGTAGGGCCACCCCTCATGGTCAGATCGAGGGGGAGTTCTCTGACAAAGAGCAATCCAACCAAGACCTCAATGGTGGAACAGGTGGCGGACGATGGCCGACCTTAGTAGAGCGTCACAACAGCTGGGAAGGCGGATGAAGGCTGCAGCAGAAAAGGGTCTCCGGTCATCTTGGACTCCATGCCTCTGGATCCTGACCCAGATCTGTCAAGGGCCGTGGGGTGGCTGTCTGTGCACCAGTCTCCCCACGTTACAGAAAGTCACACACAGGCGTCTCCATATAGGGAATAGCACCCTGGAGACACCCATGGTCAGCCATGACTGAAGGGGGCCTAAGGAAATGTGGAAGGGTGAGGGTGTTGAGATTTAAATGGACAATGTTGCAAATCAAATACATTGGCAGCAAAGATGAAAAAACGTCAGAGCAAGAAGTGACTCCAATAGAGACATCAATGTACCAGAAAATGAGGCCATCACTTCATTAAAGGACATAAAGTGCTGGAGTTCTCAGGAATAGGGATTGGTGTTGTTTCAGGTCAAGAACCATCTTTAGACTATTTTTTGGGGGGAGGGGGGGAGGTAGATGCGAGCAGTGTAGATAGTTCAAAGGTTTCCAATAAAGTAGATGGGAGGTCAGCATTGCTCCCTAGCTGGTGATAAGACGATTCAGTTGCCAGATGACAGCTGGGATGAAATTGTCCCTGATATTTAAGGTGTGGATATCCACACTTCGGTAACTCTTGTCTGATGGGAGAGGGAAGAAGAGTAAGTGACTGAGGTGAGACCTTGATTATGTCTTGACAAGACAGCGTAGTGTAGTTGGAGTCAATGAAAGAGAAGTTGGTTTGGGTGATGGACTAGGCTGCTTCCACAACTCTGTCCATTACTTTATCTTCTCTCTGGCTCAAGAGTAGAATGATTGCCCCTCCATTATCACTACTTCCCCATGATCCCTGCCAGTGATCCCAATCCCACAGAAGGATTGTTCACCCCATCACTTGTACCTCCATCCAACTTGGTTGTCTAATCCAACTTCCTTTCATGATTCTTCCTGGACCTCAGCTTTTCCCCATGGCGAAGGTTGCTTTTGGTGGTCAGTTAGAGACGTGCAGGTTCTCCTACACATGTAACTAGGTGCAAAGCCAAATTAAGCTTCGGGAGGTGACATAGGCTTTTTTGTTGAGGGAACATGCATTGCTAAGTGCTTAGAAAACATTTTGTGGAGGCCTCCAACTGTCAAGCCACTAAGAAACATAATTAAGGAGTCAAGTATGGGATCAGAGGCACTCCACCTCATTTGTGTCGAACAGTAATATAGAATGGGACATAAATGGGAAGAACAGAATAAAAGGACGCACCTTTAGGAGGAATTTCTGTAGTCGTAGGGGGGTGAATCTATGGAATTCATTGCCACAGAAGGCTGTGGAGGCCATCAATTGACATTTTTAAGATGAAGATTGACAGATTCCTGATTAGTTATGGGGGGAAGGCAGGAGAATGGGTTTAAGAAGGAAAGATAGATCAGCTATGATGGAATGGCAGAGTAGATTTGATGGGCCGAATGGCCTAATTCTGCTCCTAGAACTTATGAACTTATGAACTAATGAACAGAATTAAAGAAGGAAAATTCTTCCTGATGGCAAAAGCAGATGACCTCCGGGAAATCAATGTAACATTCTACCTTGCATTAATCTTTACTGAATAGAAGACTGAGTGGAGACAACATTACAGGCCTTAGATTAATGAAAATAAGGAAGGCTATTTAACTTGGACCATGAACAAAGAACTCAAGGACAGTTACAAAATTCATAAGGTTTGAGTAGGATTGGAGAATAAAAGACCTTTTTTTCCTCCGCTGCAAAACTGAATACAAAGGCAAGTTAATTCCATGTTAATTGATAACTTTTAAAAGAAACTAGATCAATAGCATCAAAAAAAGTGGATTGAAGGTTATATTTATTGGAAAGACGGAAAGGTGCTTATTTAGCACCTTGTAATCCTCAAAACATCTCAAAGTACTTTAAAAAACATTTTTTTGATTTTGGAGTATGATGCATGTGGATAATGTCAGGCATCACCGGCAGCAATGAGATAAATCCCCAGTTAAACTGAGTTGGGAGATGTTGACGTAAGATAAATATTGGCGATAGGATTGGAAAATCTCCCCTGCAAGATCTTTCACTCTACCTAAGCATACACCTCTCACCTGGAAGAAGAGAACTTGTCTGAAAATGAAGCAAGCTCAACCGGATTGGAGAATGAAGATAGTTGATAGCGGAGGCGGTTGCAAGAATAAAAAGCCAGTAAGAAGAACCGGAGGTCCTACTTTCCACGCTCTCAAGGTCGGCTGCAGGAGGCGCTCCCGGGGCACATATGTTGAAGGTGGCCGGGCGAGGAGAGGGAAGAGTTCGCCGGATGATCCGGATGGAGGCGATGGCTGCAATAGGCCTTTATAGCCAGCTGCAGCTGGGATTTTAACAATGGTGCCAAAACTCGGAGATTCTTGCATATGGATTCAGTGGGCTTGTTTCTGTACATTCTGTACTTAATCAGGGATTGTACTTATGCATGGAAATAATCTTACTGAGCTTTAGTTTAGTTTAGCGATACAGTGCGGAAACTGGCCCTTTGGTGTCCGTGCCAACCAATGCTCCCCTTACACTAACTATCCTACACACTAGGGACAATTTACAATTTTACCGAAGCAAATTAACCTACAAACCTGTACATCTTTGGAGGGTGGAAGGGAGGAAACAGAAGCACCCGGCGAGAAACCCACATGGTCACAGGATGAACGTACAAATTCCGTACAGACAGCCCCTGGAGTCAGGATTGAACCCGGGTCTCTGGTACTGTAAGTCAACAACTCTACTGCTATGCTACTGTGTCGCTCCATTGTATGCAAAGAAAAGGATTTCACTGTACCTTGGTACATGTGATAATAAAGAACCATCGAGTTTGAGTTTCTGTTTAGTATATTATCACTTGCACCAAGGTACAGTGAAAAGGTTTTGTTGCATGCTAACCAGTCAATGGAAAGACAATACATGATAACAATCGAGCCATCCAATGTGTTTAAAAGAGTGGAGTAATTGTAATGTGTGATTGCAGATCCACTTCTGTGACTAGCACACAAAGAGTCACTGGGCACCATTGATTACGGTGCACAGAACACAAACCTTGATGTTGTGATACAGAAGCAAACATGAAGGGAGTGAACAGCACCAATACAATGCAATTTGAATTTTCTCCAGGGATGGTGAATTGCGGGATGTTCTTACACTTCTGCCTCGACTTTGATGGCGCTGAGGGAAACCAAAATAAATATACGGCAAGTTCTGCAAAGATATCCTTAACTGGAAAGCAGAGATGTTTTTTTTTAAAAGGTGGAGAAGCTGTCTGAAAGGATATCTGATCAAAGACTGAGAGGCACCCGTTGAAACACGTTCAATTACTCACGATGGCAGGCCTGTGAACACACTACTGCAAACTTCCAGAATGCACAATTCATCTCGTGGACATCAACCTTGTGGCATTTAAGAGACTTTTAGATAAGCACATGGACATGCAGGGAATGGAGGGATATGGATTATGTGCAGGCAGATAAGAGATGGTTGTCATCATGTTTGGCCAGACATGGTGGGCCACAGTGCCTGATCCTGAGCAGTATTATTCTACAGGAACTGAAACTATAAGAACTGCAGATGCTGGCTTATACCAAAGAAAGATACAAAGTACTGGAGTAACGCAGCTGGTCAGGCTACATCTCTGGGGAAAAAGAAGGAACATCACCAATCCTTTTACTTGGGAGAAGTCGCCTGACATGTTGCATTACTCCAGCACTTTGTGTCTATCGTCTGTACTATTGTATGTTCTATCTCCTGTTAGACAGTAGGTTATTCATTCAGCAATGGCCAAAATACATGACCATGCAAGAATATATGTTTGGAAGGTTTGCAGAGATCAAGAGGGTCGAGGCATTGAAATGAAAGGTGAGAATTTTAGAATTGAAGTGGCGGCTTAAATGGAGCAATGGTAGAACAGCAAGCACGGGGCATGTGAGTTAGGAGATGGGCAACAGGGTTTTAGATGACATCAAATGTTGGATGCCACAGCAGCACAGCTTGTAGAGATGTGCCTCTGAGCTTCTGAAATCCAGTTCGATCCCGACCTTAGGTGCTGTCTGTATGGAGTTTGTACATTCTCCCTGTGACCATGCACAGATTAATCCATGGAGTCTCTTAACCAAGGTAGAAGAATCAAGAACCAGAATATTTCAGGCGAGAGGGGAAATGAAGGGCAGCATAGTGGCGCAGTTGGTGGAGCTGCTGCCTAACAGCACCAGAGACCCAGGTTTGATCCTGACCTCAGGTGCTGTCTGTGTGGAGTTTGCACATTATCCCTCTGACTGCATGTATTGCAGATTTCTCCCACATTCCAAAGACGTTTGAGTTTGTAGATTTATTGGCTCTCTGCAAATTGCCTCTAATTTATAAGGAATGAATGAGAAAGTCTAATAACATAGAACAAGTGTGAATGGGTGACCAATGGTCGGCATGTACTCAGTGGGCCGATGGGCCTGTTTCCATGCTGCATTTCTAGGCATTTCTAAGCAATTAAGGGTAGAATGATGGAAGCCAACTGGAGTGTATTAGAGGAATCAAGTCCTCAGAGGGCAGGGCATAGATGAAGGTTCATCTATGCAGGAATGGAGCAGACTAACGTTGCAGGGATGGAAATGAGTAAGGTTGGAGATAGTGTGGATATTTGGTTCAAAGCTCTTCATAGCGCAAACATTAGAATCAATATTCAGGCTGGTAATTGTCCCTCCCAGAGGTGGGGATTTGCAGCAAATCCAACAACTAATTCCTCTTCTGCGACTTTTGCTCTGCATCAAGAGGTAGTACTCAAGGCAGCATCTTTGAAGTAGGAAACCAGCTTTATCAGATCACTTCTCTGCCTGTTCCCGTCCACTTTCACTCATCAACAGTGTAACCCACCCGCTGAGGAAAGTCATGCCTCATGAGCTCAGGGAGGTTAATACGACACTTTGATATGTGGCAGACAGTCATCTGAGAATTTTATTCAAATAGAGCATAAACCATTACCAAGTTCTTGATAGATGTTGCGTTATATGGACTGATGGATGAGTGGGCCTGATGGAATAAATTGACTTTTCCTCTTCCAAGCTTAATGTTCTAAGCAAATAAATTTAACAAAGCAGCCTCGAGACTGCTTGGAATGAAACTCTTCCATGGAGGGCTTTGCAGAAATTTTATTATGTCAGCTAAGAACTTTCAACCCTTGCTCATCTTTGTAATGTGACTTCCTTCTGAAACTGATTTCAAGTTTCCATGGTATCAAGCATTGGACCCCAGAGGAATCGCTCGCGCAAGAAAGTAAATTGCAACCACGTTAAAAATTGCAGGGCTGCGATCCAGTGAAGATTAATCTGTCAGAGGTGGAGGGTCCTTTGTCCTAGAAAAGAACAGTGGGATTGGTTCATTAGTCTAATTAAACAATAAATGAGCAATGGAGTTGAACTGGTAAAATATCTGCACACTCGACACGATGCTGAAGAAGCTTACAAGTGATAAGGCCACTTTGCAGGGTGGCACATTGGCGCTGCAGTAGAGTTCATAAGATCATAAAGAATAGGAGTAGAATTAGGCTATTCGACACAAGTCTACTCCGCCATTCAATCACGGGTGATCTATCATCACCCCCCCCCCCCCCCCCCATCTTCACCCTCTTCTCCTGTCTTCTCCCCATATCCTCTGACACCTGTACTAATCAAGAATTTATCTATGCCATAAAAAAACATCCACTGACTTGGCTTCGACAGCGTTCTGTGGCAAAGAATTCCACAGATTCACCACCCTCTGACTAAAGAAATTTCTCCTCATCTCCTTCCTAAAACAACGTCCTTTAATGCTGAAGCTGTGACCCACTTGATTCTCCCACTAGTGGAAACATCCTCTCAACATCCACTCTCTCCAAGCCATTCACAATTCTATATGTTTCATGAGGTGCTCCCTCATTCAACAGCGAGTACAGGCCCAATGCCAACAAACACTCATCATAGGTTAACCTACTCATTCGTGGGATAATTATTGGTAACCTCCTCTGGACCCTCTCCAGGGCCAGTACATCCTTCCTCAGATATGGTGCCCAAAACTGCTCATAATATTCCAAATGCGCCTTTATCAGTGCCTTATACACCCTCAACGTTACATCCCTGTTTTAGTATATAAGCCCTCTTGAAATAAATGCTAGCATTAAGTTTGCTTTCTTTACTACCGAGATTCTGCCTTATAGCACCAGAGACCCGGGTTCGATCCTGACTAGGGACAAAGAATAGTCATGGCATTAGTTTAGACAGGTATTGATGGCTGGCACAGATATTGTAGCTTGAAGAACCAGTTTTATTGCTGTATGAGTCTAGGATGATGACAGAGCATCATATGATGACAATATATATATATATATATATATATATATATATATATATATGTGCCAGCCATCAATACCTGTCTAGAAAGAAATTTAGAAAGAAAACTGTTTATATACTGTATCTGTTTTATATATAAAACCATATATATATAAAACAGATACAGTATATATATAAAACAGTTTTCTTTCTAAATTTCTTTCTAGAGGCATTTGAATACTAAAGAGGACATTAGTGAACCAGATAGATTTTCCCATGACAGTCTCCCTGGCAAAAAAAAAGTTTAAAGATACAACATGGAAACAGGCCGGTCAACCATAGATCATGTATTTACACTCGTTCTATCTGGGGCCTATATATAATGTTTTATGATATATATATATATATATATATATATATATATAGAGAGAGAGAGAGAGAGAGAGAGAGAGAGAGAGAGAGAGAGAGAGAGAGAGAGAGAGAGAGAGAGAGAGAGAGAGAGAGAGAGAGAGAGAGAGAGAGAGAGAGAGAAGTCGTGTTTTCTTCTCAGCTCTGCAGTTGAGAAGGATTGAAGCAGCCTTTCAAGGAATTTGCCGTTGGAGAAGGTACAGACGCAGGGGGGCTTCATAGTTTAACTTATCGTTGGGCTGTTGAAGCGTTCCTCTGGTCTGGGAAACCTCCACCAGTGTGAAAATTCCTCAGTTTTCTCTACATTGTCGAGGGTGCGGTTGTCGTTGGCGGACTGCCAAGAGTGCCTGGAGCTCGAGGGAAGGAAGTTTGCGGTGTCTTTGTCGTTTTTAGCACCGTTTCTCTGCCCTAAAGTCATTTTGCACAGTGCGGCTGTCTGGCTTAATGTGAAGAAGGTACTTTTGCTTCCGGCGAGACTGGGATAGAGCTTCCCAAAAGCTGCTCTCGGCTGTGGACGAACCTGGGGACTTTCCTGCTTCAGCTGGAGGTTTCTGTTTTCTGCTTCCTGTCTTTGACTGTGACTGTCTCTGGGACTTAACTTGGAGCTGAGCTGCTGGGGTGCCTGGAGCTGGTTTGTGCCTCTGTTAGGATGGCGATGGAAGGGGCGCGGCCGAAGGTCCGGACCTACGCAGTGTCAGTGGCGGGTACGAGGCCATCTGAGCTTGAGCCTCATGTTGACTTGGATGGGGACAGTTTTGGTATCTCGGTTCAAACTGGGCCTATGATGTCTAGGGGAGCAATTACGAAGGCCATGAATGAACGTCTTGGGAGGGGGGCTATTGTCTCTTCCGAGCTCGAAAGAGGAAAGGTTGAGATGATACTTAAGACCCGGGAGTGTGTGGCCCTAGCGTTGGAGACGGGGATCTCAGTGGGGGGGGGTCCACATACAGGTGGATCCGTGGGTATCTAGGGTGAGACCGGTTCTCCTGCGGAGCTGCCCCACTTATATTTCGGATGCGTTACTTATTCCACACCTGTCCAAGTTTGGGGAGGTGCTGTCTAAATGCTTTAGGCTCTTGCATCCGGGGGGGGACCCGGAGGAAAAATGGGTCTTCAGTTTCAAGAGGAGGGTGTTCATGAAGGTGGGTGAGGGGGATGGTGCTGAGGGGAGTTTTGAGGTGGAGTATAAGGGTATCCCCAGAACCATGCGTTTGAGTTGGGGAAAGGCACGGTGTCATGCGTGCTGCGAATTTGAACATCTCCGTAGGGAGTGCCTTATTTGCGGGGTCACTGCTAGGGGTTCTAGCGCAGTGGCCCAGGAATGCACCGCTGGCCCATCTGGGGTGGTTCGTCAAACCTCAATGGCGCGGGGTGGTACTGCTGACCCGGCTAGGGCTGCCAGCTCTGCCTTGGTGATCCGGGGCGGCAGTGATAGTCCATCCGGGTCCGTAGGTTCTGCATTGGGGACCCTGGGCAGCGAAAGCCCACGCCCCCCACGTCCTGCGTCTGTAGTGGCGAATGAAAGTGGGGCACAGGAGGAGGGAAGAGAAGAGGGGGGGATTTGGGAGAAGCAGGGGAAGAAGATCAAGAGGAAGGAGAGGAGAAAGGCTGCCTGAGCTAGTAAAATGCAATCGGGTGTGTACCTGCCGAGTTCTGTGACCACCCAAGGGGTGCCTGGCAGCTCCAGTGAGGTGCAGATTGCACCTGCTGTGGCCCAGCAAGGAGCTGAGGTGGTTCAGAAGGGGGCAGGGGTGCTAAAACGTGTGGGTGGCAAAGTGGATGGGGGTAATGTGGAGGCGGATGACCCTTCCCTTATGGAGGTTACCGTACCTCCGCATGCTAGCGGGACAAAAAGGAGGCATTTGCCTGGTGAAGATGAGCAAGGGCGTGGGTCCAAAGCTAGGGGGATGTCTTTCTCCAGGCTTTCCACCACTGATGTGGCTGAAAGTGGTCTTGAACTGGTGTCTTCTGGGTCGGTGGTTGGGCCTTCTTTTCATGGATCTTCAGCGGGTGTCTGAGGTTGATTCCGGTGGAGTTGTGTCCTCTGGGCGGGAGTTTGTCCCTTCATTTCAGGGGCCCTCCGAGGGGGTTATCTCATCGGGTGTTGGAGTTAGCTTCCTTGGGTGTGTGCCCTCTGGGTCGGACGAGGTCCCCTCATTTCAGAGGCCTACTGAGGGTGCTAGCACACTAGTTGATGTGGTTGGCACCCCTGGTAGTGTGCCCCCTGAGACGGGGGGTGAGCAGAGTCAGCCCGAGGGGGGAGGTTCGGGGTTATTGTCATTCAAGTCTGTGCTCCATATCAGTGCCAGTGGGAGTGCTAGGGGGCGTGATGCCTCACCGGATGAGTAGTCTGGGGAGAGTTTAAAAGCAGGTGGAGATTCTCTGGGTGTTGCCTGTGGAGAGGGCACTCTAGATGATGTGGAGGTCGGGGCTGTTTTGGGTCGTGATCCTCTTTCAGACTCCGAGGGTGCCAGTGCACCACAGGCCCTGGGGATGCCTCTTGTTTTTGCTTCCCCAGGCCCAGACGTGGAGGGTGATGGTAGCGTGCAGGAGCCCAGCCATTCAGTGGGCTGCGTGTTTCAGTCAGGGGTGTCGGGACCCTTCCCGGCATTGATCCTGGGGTGGTGTCGTGGCAGAGGAGGGGGAGAGTGACGGGGCCAGTGTGTGTAGTGAGGATAGCGATTTGTCAGAGAGTTCTGGTCTTTCTGAGCTTGTTGATTCAGGTGCGAGCGGGTTGGCTGCGCGCCCAGGCTCCAAGGCCGTGTCTCAGGCAAGTGTTATCCATGAGGTGCGAGAGTTCCTAAAAACAAGCCGTTCCAGCAGAACCAAAAGGGATGCTGCTCAAAGACGGTGGGAGGACTGGCCAGCTTTGATTAAGAGTCTCGAGGCTATCCTTGGCAACAAGGATAGTGGTCTTCCTGACTCTGAGAAGAGACAGTTTGGGGATTTTTTGGAGTTCCTCAGAGGAAGAGTTCTTGAGTTTAAGCAGAGTGTGAGGATCTCAATCTATTGTGCCTACACATTCACAGTAGTTACATTAAATTTAAATGGGAGTAGAGCGAGTTTTCGTAGAGTTCAGCTCTTATCAGCCCTAAGAGAGGGGAAATTTGCGGTGTGTTTTCTGCAAGAGACACATACCGTTGTTAGTGACGAACCCACCTGGCGACTGGAGTGGGAAGGGGGGGTTTATATGAGCCATCTCAGCTCAAATTCGAGTGGGGTGGCTTTTCTGTTGGCTCCGAATTTTCTGCCAAGCGTTTTAAAAGTGGAGGAAGTGGTGCCAGGACGTTTGCTCCATCTGGCCGTGAGCCTGGATGGCATGCCGTTGCATTTCATTAACGTGTATGCTCCTAGCTCCGGCACGATGCAGGCCGACCTACTTCAGGAGGTGAATGCTCTGTTGAGCACTATTGATAGGGGAGAGTGTGTCTTCCTTGGTGGGGACTTTAATAGCACACTTGAGGTGCGGGACCGTTCTGGTACTCAGTGTACGCCTGGTGTAGCAAAGAAGCTGAGAGGGTTGATTGACTCCTTTGAGTTGGTTGATGCTTGGAGGGACCTTCACCCGGATTCCACTGCTTTTTCGCGGAGGTCTGAGGGTGGTGGTTCCCGCATTGATCGTTTTTATATTTCCCGAGCTTTTGTTTCCCGTGTCTCAGCGGCCTCAATGCGGCTGGTGCCCTGCTCGGACCACTGTCTGGTGCGTGTGGCCTTTAATCCAGCGTGCGCTCGGGCTGGGTCCGCGTACTGGCACTTCAACAACAGGCTGCTGGAGGATCGGTGTTTCCGGGAATCATTCAGTCAGTTTTGCGTGAAGTGGAGAGAGAGGCAGAGGTGCTTCTCTTCCCTTAGGTAGTGGTGGGATGTGGGTAAAGCTCACATCCGTCTCTTTTGCAAGGAATATACGTGGGGGTCGACTGGAAGGCGGGACTCAGCGGTCGAGAAGCTTGAGAGGGAGATACTGGACGCTGAGTCTCGCCTGGGTCAGTTTGGTGAAGACTCCAGCGAATGGGGAGAGTTTCAGAGGAAGAAGGAGGTTTTGAGGAGCCTGCTGCTTGAGCAGTCCTGAGGCGCTTACGTGAGGTCTCGGGTCCAGATGCTGCACGATCTGGACCGAGCTTCGCCTTTCTTTTTCTCTCTGGAGAAGGGGCGGGGAGCTCGAAAACAGCTCGTGGAGTTGCTTGCAGATGACGGCTCCTCTGTCACTGATCCAGAGAGGATCAATGCCTTGGTTAGATCCTTTTATGGGTCCCTGTTCTCTGCGGATGGATTCAGCGTGGAGGCTCAGCAAGATCTGTGGGAGGGTCTACCGACTGTAGATAGGGAGGTGGTTGATCTTCTTGATGGCCCCTTATCTTTGGAGGAGTTGACTCGTGCCTTGCATCAGCTCAGGAGGGGTAAGTCCCCCGGGCTGGATGGGTTGACGGTGGAGTTTGTTAGAGCTTTCTGGGATATCCTAGGGGATGACTACATATTGGTTCTGGGGGAGAGCCTGGCGACCGGGGAGATGCCTCTCTCGTGGCGTAGGACAGTTGTTGTCTTGCTGCCTAAGAAGGGCGAACTCTGTTTGTTGAAGTACTGGCGTCCAGTCTCTCTCCTATGCACAGAATATAAAATTTTTGCACGGGCAATGGCTAATCGCCTGGGCTCCGTGCTGCATCAATTGATTCATCCTGACCAATCTTATACAGTCCCTGGCCGGTCCATCCAGGATAACATCCACCTGGTTAGGGACCTGATTCATCTAGCCCAGGGTACTGGTGAGTCAGCTGCTTTTCTGTCTCTTGATCAGGATAAGGCTTTTGGTAGGGTAGAGCATGAATACCTATTTGGGACGTTGCAAGCGTTTGGGTTTGGACCGCTTTTCGTGGCCCGGGTCTGGCTTTTGTACGCTGCTGCGGAGTGCCTTGTGAAGGTTAATGGCGCGTTGTTGTCTCCTTTTCATTTTGGGAGGGGGGTCCGCCAGGGGTGCCCTATGTCGGGCCAGTTGTACTCGGTCTGTGTGGAGCCGTTCCTGTGTCTTCTTCGGAGGAGGTTGACAGGCCTGGCCCTACCTGGCCCGCGGGTTGAGGTGGTTCTATCGGCGTATGCCGATGACGTACCTCTTATGTTCACTGATCCTGGTGACCTGTGGAGGATGCGTGACTGCCAGGAGATTTTCTCGGCTGCATCTTCTGCTAGGATTAACTGGAGTAAGTGCTCTGGACTTTTAGTGGGTCAGTGGCAGGTAGACTCGCTGCCAGAGGAGATGGTATTGTATGCGTGGAGCACCACGCACCTCCTCTATCTGGGGGTGTACCTGAGTCCCACTGAGAATGCTTGGCCGGCAAACTGGCAGGAGTTGGAGACGAAAGTGGTTGCCCGGCTGGGGCGCTGGTCAGGCCTGCTTGGAGTTCTTTCCTTTCGGGGGAGGGTGCTGGTTATAAACCAGCTGGTGGCCTCCATGTTATGGTACCGGCTGGCTACTCTTGTCCCACCCTCTATATTTGTAACTGCTATACAGAAGAAGCTGGTAGATTTCTTTTGGGGAAATAGGAAGCATTGGATTTCCGCGGCGGTCCTGAGTCTCCCTTTAGAGGAGGGCGGCCAGTCCTTGGTATGCGTGCGTACCCAGGTGGCGGCTCTCCGACTCAGGACTCTGCGGAGATACATGTATGTAGAGAACCCTCCCAGATGGCACGCTCTGGCCACGTATTTTTTCCGTCAGGGTCGTTGCCTAAGGGGGGTCTCGCGGCTCCCGGTGGCGGGCATCAGTCGACCTGCTTTAAGGGGCTTGCCTGTCTTCTACAGGGATGTGCTAAGAGTGAGGAATTTGGCTGTTTTCAGCCAGAGTGTTGCTCCACGAGGAGAGGGGGATGTTGTGGCTGCGGGTGTGGCTGGTCCTCATCCTGTCATGGTGGGTGTCGAGGAGAGGCGCGAGCCTAGAGTGGTTCAGAAAGAGCTTACCCCCGCTCCGTCAGATCTGCTCATCGGGCCTAAGCTCCGGGATATTTCTCGGCCTCCGTCTCCACATAATCTGAGCTGCCTTTCTGAGATGACCAGCATGCCATTTCGTGAGGCGAAGAGACGCGCACTGTATAGGATGCTCCTGCACATTCTGAACCACCTTGCCTTCGTCTCCCGTCCCGACTCACCATGGCGACGGTGTTACCATCCAAAGGCAGGGGGGGTCCCCAGTCGGGGTCCTTCTATAAGGGAGTCGTACTCCTTTATATTGGGGACCTGGGGTGGAGAGTGTTGCATGGAGCGGTGGTTTGTAATAAACTTTTGAGCCGGTTCACGGGCTCGTCCGCCGCATGTATTTTCTGCGGAGAGGAGGAGACCGTGTTCCATGTTAATGGAGTGTGAGAGGTTACTGCCCCTGTACCAATATCTGAAGGGGTTGTTCCTCAAGTTTTGGCTGCATTTTAGCCCCACAATCCTGGTGTTCGGACACAAGGCAGGGAGTGGGGAGAGCCGAGTGTGGGGGGGGACTTACCTGTCGGTTTGCTCCTCGGCCTGGCTAAGATGGCCATTCGCGGGTCCAGGCAGCGGGCGGTCGATGGTCAGGCTAGAGTCGGCTGCCTATCCCTCTTTCGGGCCTATGTTCGTGCACGTGTGTCCCTGGAGAGGGAACATGCGGTGTCCACGGGGACTCTGGAGGCCTTCCATCAACGCTGGTCACCGCGTGGGGATGAGACTATTATAAATAATGAATGTACTGTTGTACTACAATGATTTGTTTGTTATAGTGCGATTTTTTGATTATGTTTTGATGTGTTGTATTATATGATTGTGTTGAATAAAGTTTTTGGAAAAGGAAAAAAAAAGAGAGAGAGAAAGAGGGAGAGAGCACAAACACGAGGCTGTAACAGGTAAATCTAACATATGTGGCAATTGAGATAAAAAGAGAAAGCTCTCAAAGTATTCAGCAGGTTGTTGCTTTATGTACAATATCTTTCTTTGAGGAATGACATGTCAGAGATATTGTTCAGCTCGGATGTATTATTTTTGTCACAGCCTTTTCTCGGGTGAGATGAATTGGGGCCATCCAAGCTACAGCGTATCGTTGCACCTCAAAGCCACTCATGCCACCTAGCCTGTTGAATGATGGGTCACACAAGAGGAATTCTATGAATACTTAGTGAAATCAGAAGAAAAATACCCATGATGTCAATGAACCAGAGGCATTTGAAGATCATTACCTGACACCCATAAAACGGCAACTGAGATGCATGGGAGCGTAGAAAGCATAGAGACACTCTTCTCAAAGGTGATTATCGCCATTGCAACTGACTTTCCAGGCAGACTTTAGGGAGCTGTTTCCTCATTGTTTTACCAGTTAAAATCCTAAAATATAAACCCTCACAAAAAGTGAAGGATGTTTTATTTTTCTCATCATCCTTGCAAGTGAAAAAAGCAGCAGAGGATATAATAGAAAAAGACAGAGAAACCAACACAATTTTTTTCCAAGGAATTGTCATGGAGCACAAGGGATATTAAAGTTATGTGCATGTAACGTCTGTTGGAACTGGTTTGAGCGGAAAAAAATTGTAAGCAATTTAAAAGGCGCAATAAATGTTTATGATGCCGTTATTTACGAGCCGTGGGATAAAAGAACAAGCCCAAAGATAGAACAAACACAAATTATTAATTAGAGTTGAAATATTCCGTGCAGAGAAAACAAATAATAAAAGTTTTATTTTCCTGTAAATTTTATAATGTGTTTGAAGGGGAATGAAATGTAATCAATTTTCAGAGTGTGCATTATAAAATGCCAGCTTTTAATACATTGCAGCGATCTGGCAGTGGTAAATGACAATGTTACTGGTGAGGTGTTTTGAGAGGAAGGGGAGGCAAGAATTAATTATGGACTTGGGAGTTTCTATTCCCTGAGAGAATTTACAATATTTAAATAATTTAGGCCCCTGCAGATAATTTAACAACCTTGTTTTTTTTTTCTTTTGCAGTAACCTGCTGTTACATGAATTAAAGTCAACCATCAGGCTACAATCTATGTCTGGCTCTCGGTATAAAGTCTCCCATTCAATTAATGATTTTGTGCCGCAAATTAGAAATGGAATTGCTGCAGTCAGTGAATACTTTCACGAAGGAGAACTAATGAGAATATCCATGAAAGTAAAAAGGAGAGCAACAGTTGAGTTTTGTACGTCAAAGATTACTTTGTTAGATAGACACAAAATGCTGGAGTAACTCAGTGGTTAGGTAGCATCACTGGAGGAAAAGAATAGGTGACGTTTTGGGTCGAGATCCTTCTTCAGACCAGAGTCGGACTTCACTCGAACAAGGTAGTACAAATGTTGGTTTCATAACGTAGAGCTGCTTCCAATGACAATGAGGTAGCAGAGTGGGTAACAAACTATAGTAGCATGGTCATGGGCATGGAATAGGAACCTGAATATCTGAATATCTATTAATTAGACAATATGTAACGTTGTCTAATTAACTACATCTGATCATTTTAGGGATGGCACGGTAGCGCACCTGGTAGATCTGCTGCCTCACAGTGCCAGAGACCCAGGTTGGACCCTGACCTTGGGTGCTGTCTGTGTGGAGTTTGCATGTTCCTCCTATGACCCTGTGGGTTTCCTCCCAGTTTACCTGTTTCCCCCCACATCTCAAAGATGTGCGGGTTTGTAGATTAATTGGCCTCTTCAAAATATTACCCCTAATATGTAGGCAGTGGAATACTATAGAACCAGTGTGAATGCATGATCAATGGTCGACATGGACCCGGTTGGCTGAAGGGCCTGTTTCCATGCTGCATCTTTAAATTAAACTACATTTTTAACGAGGATGACTATGAAATTACTGATTGTTATGGAAAAACCTGCCTGGTTCATGCAAGGCCTCTTTAGTGAGAAATCTACCTATATACTCTAATCTGATGGCCTCCTGGAATAGTCTGGTTATGGTCTCAGTTGTAAGGCTGCTCTTAACCAACTGAGCCGGTCTATCACAGGCTCATCACTTACGTCCATCCAGTCCATCTTCACGGTTTGTGAAGAAGGGTCCTAACCAGAAATGTTGTCTGTCCATTCCCTCCCAGATGCTCCCTGACCCATTGAGTTCCTCCAACACTTTGTGTTTTGCTCTGGATTTCAGCATCTGAAGTCTCTTGTGACTCTAGTCAGAAATTAACAGGGCGTCTAGAGAAGGTTCCCAGCACATAGCCGCGGTTGACAATCAGTGAGGTTCCGAGTGAGAAGTGTAGTATTGTTGATGCTTTCCCAATGAAACATTAGGTCAATGTCCAGTGAAACAATCAAGCCCTCAGTAGTCTTTACTCCTATGATGGGGAATGCTCTGTCGGTCCAAAATTCCACCACATGAGTATCACAAATGAAACCTGCTCTGTTTGAATCTGATTTAACCTCATGAAGATTACGAAACTCTTTTAGGCCAATTTTAAAATCCATACAAACTGGATAAGATGCATAATGACAATTAAACCTAATTATTTACTCCATTGTTGAGTGGCAAATTGACCTGATCAATGTCCTTTCTCAACCAATGCCTTAAGGGTTAAAATTAATAGTCAATTCACCTAATTGCTATTTGTTTTTGCAGCTAAGTTACAGACTTTAAATATAGTTAATTGTGAAGCACTTTGAGATGATTCAATGGAGACACAAGAAACCAGAGGTGCTTGATTCCCGAGTGAAACACAAAGTCCTGGATGAAATCAAGGGGTCAGACACCATATGTGGAGGGAATGGACTCATGAAGTTTTGAGTCGAGTCCCTTCTTCAGACCAAAGTGTTTCAATGTCAGAGAGTCACATAGTGAATTCATGTTCTGGGTTTGTAAATCTAACAGGATTTAGTGTAGCTCCAATCTTCCCACCTACCTCATTGTGGACCTTGCACTTTTATTAAGCTGCACTTTCTCTGTAACTGAAACAGTATAATGCGGAAACAACATATTCTGCACTCTGCTATTTTTCTCTTTGCATAACCTCTTGTACTGTGTATGTCACACAATACAATGTTTGATTGTACTCGTGTATAGCATGATTTGACTGGATAGTATACAACGATTTTTTATTGGGTAGAGGTGACAATGATAATAAATCAAACAAAACCAAAATATTTCTCTGAAGTTTTCAGTCTGGTACTTATTTTGGAAACTGACTGTAGTTGGTTTCCCTGCCTCTGGATGACTGCTCAGTGCCCCATGGGGAATTCAGATTTAGGCCAGCGCCGTGGCACAGCAGTAGAGTTGCTGCCTTATAGCGCCAGAGACCCAGTTCGATATTGACTACGATTGCTGTCTGCATGGAGGTTCTACGTTCTCCCTGTGACTGCATGGGTTTTCCCCCGTTGCTCCAGTTTTCGCCCACGTACCAAAGACGTGCGGGTTTGTAGGTTAATTGGCCTCTGTAAATTACCCCTGGTGTGCAGGGAGTGGATGAGAGACTACAATAGCATAGAAATGTGTGCTCTGGTTTCCTCCCACACTCCAAAGTCGTACAGGTCTGTAGGTTAATTGGCTTCGGTAAAAGTAAAAAAAATGTCCCTAGTGTGTAGGATAGTGCTAGTGTATGGGGTGATCATGGTTGACATGGAATGGGTGGGACAAAGGGCCTGTTTCCATGCTATATCTATAAAGTCTAAAATTCTAAAGATTCCAGCAGTAGATAGATGATCACCTGTGGAGCCATATCCTGATGCTTTACGTTACTTCCCAAAGCATTCCGTAGGTCACCATCGTTTGAGTTATAGGAAGAGCTACAGGAAGAGGCTGAGCAGGGTAGGATTATAATTCCTTGGAGCTCACGGGGATGAGGTGCAATCTTATGGAATATACAAAATCATGAGAAAAATAGATCGGGTAATTGCGCAGTCTCTTACCCAGAGTAAGGGAATCGAGAACCAAAGGACATAGGTTTAAGGTGAGGGTGGAAAGATTTAATCAGAAGCTGATGGGCAACTTTTTTACACAGAGGGTGGTGGGGATATGGAACAAGCTGTCTGAGGAGGCAGTGAGGCAGATACTCTTGCAATGTGTAAGAAACATTTAGACAGGTACATGGACAGGATTGGGTCGAAGGAATATGGGCCAATCGCATGCAAGTGGGACTATTATAGATTGGACTTGTTTGGCAGTATGGGCAAATTGGGCCATTGGGCCTATTTCTACGATGTATGACTCTATGGCCTTTCCACCCATCAGGTGCATCTTGTATCTATCTTTCCAGTACCAGTTAGATTTCAATGGGTTATTCTTATTCTTCTGAACACGAATGAATACAGGCAAAATTAACCCAATCTTTCCTCATATCCCCGCTCTGTGGTCCCAATAATGAATCTAGTAAACTTCTGCTGCAGTTGCTCCATGTCAAGAGCATCACAGGAGAGGCCATTTTGCCTATTGTGTCCAGGCCAGCTTTCTACAATAGCAACCTATGACCTCAAAAAGATCTAAGTACATTAGTGGCTTGTTATGAGCACAGATTTTAAAAATATGCGGCGGCACAGTGGTGCAGAGGTAGAGTTGAGCTGCCTTAAGTCGCCAGAGACCCGGGCTCAATCCTGCATTCGGGTGCTGTCCGTTGTGGTGGAGTTTATACGTTCTCCCCATGACTACGTGGGTTTTCCCCGGATGCTCTGATTTCCTCCCACACTCCAGAGAAGTACATGTTTACAGTTTAATTGGCTTCGGTAAAGATTGTAGATTGTCCCCAGTGTATAGGATAGTGCTAATGTACGGGGATCACTGGTTGGCGCGGACCCGATGGGCTGAAATGGCCTGTTTCCATGCTGTAACTGTGAACTAAACCAGACTAAACTAGTGGTAAATATTACTAGCAAACTCAGTTGGTAAATGCCCTATTAAAGATTAATCAGATCTATTATATAATCAGGTCCAGAGCTATCTGTAGTTGTATCACCAATGAGGTCACTGGCTTTGATTTCTGCTTCAAGTCAATGAGTCAAGCAGTCTCTGGTAAATAAACAAGTTTGGTTTGGGACAAGGATTGATATGATCTTGGCTGCCATTTCCTCCAACACATAAACAATGACAGATTGTCATTGTAATTTTGGAGATTCCTGAAGTAATTCCAAACATTGCATTCCAATGCCGTCATGTCAGATTCAAAGGGAAAGCTTCAAATAAACCCTCTTGAGTTGGCAACAGGGTAACTAGGAAATTGTCACACAAATGTAATGTTCTGCTTTGGCACTAAGCAACTCCTCACTCAATTTTAGAATAGATGATTGAAATAAATAGTGACAAAAACATTTTCACAAGAAGCCATTCAGTCTATTGTGCTCAAACCTGCCAACTCAGAGCAATTCTGTAGAGTCTGATGAAGGGTTCCGATCCAAAATGTCACCCATCCTTTTTCTCCAGCGATGTTGCCTGACCTGCTGAGTTACTCCAGCTCTTTGTGTCTATCTATTCCGGATAATCCTACTTCCCAACTAAATTATGATTCCAAGTATCAAAGAGCCAGTTTTTAAATGTGTTGAGGATTTCTGTATCCATAATGCAGAATGAAGTAAGTTCGAGAACCACATCAACCTATGGATAATTATTTTTCTCTCAACTCCTCTCCTACCTTAAATTTAAGCTATTTATTGCTTGATGATAGGCACAAAATGTCTAATAACCTAGCAGGACAGGCAGCATATCTGGAGAGAAGGAATGGGTGACATTTCTGCTTGTGACCCTTCTTCATGATGAGTTACTCCAGCATTTTGCTTCTATCGTCAGTTTGTACAAGCATTTGCAGTTCCTTCCTGCTATTTATTATCTGCCTTCCTAAGGGAGATCAATGTATCCCATTTTTACTCTATACAAATTGATTTAATCTCTTCTCAATCGCATTTGTTCTCAAGGAAACTATCCCATTACACCCAATCACTTCTTGGAAACTGAACCTCTCCAACACTGCAACCTATTTATAAAATGTAGACACAAGCAACTGGTTTACAAAAAAAGATAACCAGTATGCTGGAGTATGTTTGCACACTGGGCAGCATCTGTGGAGAACACAGTTTCCCCCATCCACTTACCTCACCACAAAATCTGAAGAAGGATCCCGACCTCAAACAATCGATGATTGTAGTGGGGTAAGTGGATGGAGAAAACCGGAAGAGAGGAGGAGAACTCTTATCTATACTCTGTCTATACTGGACCACCCATTCCGTAACATGGTGACCAGAGGCATTTGATAAGTTTAATATGGATCTAACATGACTTCCCTGCTCAGCATCTGGTATGCCTTCTTAATTACCCAAGATAGATACAAAATGTGGAGTGAGTCAGCGGGACGGGCAGCATCTCTGGAAAGAAGAAACAGGTGAGACACTTCTTCAGGCGTCTTCTGAATCTGAAGAGGGTCTTAATCCAAAATGTCGCCCATTCTTTCTCTCCAGAGATGGTGCTGTTCAGTTGAGTCACTCAAGCATTTTGGATCTACCTTTGGTGTAAACCAGCATCTGCAGTTCCTTCCTATACATTCTTAATCTCCCATCTGCCTGCCCAATTTATATATTTCTACCTTTGAGACTCCCCATGCAAGCCAAGAAAACGGCTGATGATTATGGTGGGGGACATGGCTTCAATACAGCAATAACCATTGAAACATGAGTTCAGGGCCGGTGAAGTTTACTTACTGTATACTCATTTTCAATATTTAGACTGGCAAATAGTCAGAGTTAAAAAAATTACAGCTTCTCTGCAATAAGTCCTTGAAATATATGGCTGTTGGGACCAGGACTAGCTATAATTTCTAGTTTTAATCCCACTGACAAGGTTTTTTGAGATCATAGACAAATACTCTGGGGAAAAGTGATAGCATTCTCACATAAAGGTGCGGAACATTTACAACAGCCCAGACTAAAATAAATATCATATTTTACACAGTTAGTGGTGCAAGCATGGAATTTATTACACTGGCGAGGAATATAGTGAGAGGCTCATGAATTACTTCATCTCTTCATTGTTACGATAATTTCTCTGTTTATTGGTTTGGCAATGAGAGATCATGTACTTGTGGATGTGTGTACATGTATTTTCTTTCATTTATTCATTTTTCAGGGTCTGTTTGTCAATGCAAGGCCAACATTTATTGCCCATCCTTTATCGCCTTGGAGAAGGAAAAAGTTAGCTGTCTTTGCACCGTTGTAACCATTTTGATAACAGTTTGTTCAGATTTCGATTGGGTAGGGCACTCTGGGGTTTAGACTGACTAATGAAGGAGGAACCCGGATAATTTCATATGTGAATACATTAAGGCTCTGAGAAGTAATTCAAATACCTCTTTTTGTCCTTCTTCATGCAAACCACGCAGGCAGCACCCGAGGTCAGGATCGAACCCGGGTCTCTGATACACCTTGGAGTGTTTTCTTTGTCCTTTTGGAAACTACTTGCCACAATGCACCTTAGAGAATATAGAATACAGTACAACATAAGAACAGGCCCTTCAGCCCATAATGTCTGTACTGAACATGATGCCGAGACCATCACATATCTACCTGCACATAACCCATATCCATCAATTCCCTGTATATCCAGTCTTTTAAATCCCACTAACGCATCTGCTTCAACCACTACCCCCATCAGAGCGTTCCAGATAATCACCACCCCCAATGTAAAACAATTGCCTCGCACATCTCCTTTAAACATTAGCCCTCTCACATTAAGGCTAAGCCATAAGACCACAGGAAATAGGAGCAGATTTATGACATTCAGCACAATGAGTTTACTCTGTCATTCAATCATGGCTGATCTATTGATGCCCTTACTAATCAAGAATCTATCAATCTCTGCTTTATAAATACCCAAAGTCATCTTCCACAGCCAATTTGCAACAATTTCCACAGATTCATCACCCTCCGGCTAAAGAAATTCCTCCTCGTCTCCATTCTAAAGGTACATCTTTTCATTCTGATTCTGTGCCCTCTGGTCTTTTATTTCTCCATCCTTGTTAAAATAGGTAGGGTATATATTTGGAAGTCTGATGTCAGGCAAATGAATGGTGTGATCCACCTTTTGGAGTTGTTTTTTAGTGCTTTAGCCTCAGTGTTGGATTCACACAACATTGCCCCATTGTCACCCATGAGAAGGATCATAATTCCAACAGCTCTCTTGCTCTAAGTGCCTTCTCAGAATGTAGTGGATTTATTTTACCAATTCAAACATGTCACTGATTGCAATCACACTGCCTTGGACACAAAGAGATGCAAGTGCCAGATGTGAAGTGGAAAACAATATTCAGATCAATGATTAAAACATTAATCAATGATTAAACTTTCAGGAAAATCTCAAAGGTTGCCATAGTGGCACAGCAGTAGAGTTGCTGCCTTACAGTGTCAGAGACCTTGACTACATGTGCTGTCTGTATGGATTTTGTATGTTCTCCCTGTGACCATGTAGATTATCTCTGGGTGCTCAGCTTTTCCCCCACACTCCAAAGGAGTACAGATTTATAGGTTAATTGGCTTCGGTAAAATTGTAAATTGTCCCGAGTGTGTAGCATAGTCCAATTGTATTGGGTGATCGATGGTCAGTGCAGATTGGGTTTGCCAAAGGGCCAGTTTCTGTGCTATATCTCTAAAGACTAAAGTCTAAAGGATTTGAAACAGAAAGATGGATGGAAATACTTTGTGAGAATAAACTGTTGAAGACTTCTGTTACTAAGTGGACGCTGGGATGATCTAATGTCCCAAAAAGCAAATTATTGTCTCTTTCTTTATTTTGCCAAAGAGGAAAATAGTAGCCCAAAAATTCAGAAACCCGACATTCTTGGCCAAGTAACAAAAGTAGCAACATAACTTCACGCCCCCAACCAACTGCACAATTAACTGCATCATCTGTAAGAACGCTGTAAGAAGTGAAAGAAGATATTGTGGAAGCCCTTGCTGAAGTAAATGCATCATTGTCAGCCACAGGTGCAGTGCTGCAAAACTGGAAGGTGACTGATGTGGCGTCTTTATTTAAGAAGATCTGCAAAGAAAACCATGGGAACTGCAGACCAGTAAGCCTGGCACCTCTAAGTTACTGGAGGTCATTATGGGGGATAAGATATCTATGCATTTGGAAAGATTGGGGTTGATTAGGGATTCAGCTATCTGAGCTTTTGAAGAGGACAGAGTGGTACACACATAGTCTATATAGACTTCACTGAGGTTTTTGACAAAGTTTCACATGGTAGTTATTGTAGAAGGTTAGATTGTATGAGATCCAGGGAGAGCTAGCTAACTAGATACATAATTTGCTTCTGATGAAAGGTCCCGACCTAAAACGTCACCAATCCATTTTCTCCAGAAATGCTGCCTGACCCACGGGGTTACTCCAGCATCTTGTGTCTATCTTTGGTATTAACCAGCATCTGCAATTCCGTTTTATTACATAATTTACGTGATGTTTGGAAGCATGTGCGGATTATGAAGGCATTTTTTCAGACGTGAAGCCCATGACTAGTGGTGTGCCTCAATGGTCGGTGCAAGGCCCATTGCTGTTTGTCATCTATGCCAATAATTTGGATGAGAATATGCAAGGCATGGTTAGATAATGCAAAAAGAGATGACATCGTAGACATTGAAGAACGCTATCAAGAATTGAAGCATGATCTTCAACAGTTGGGTAAGTGGACTGAGGAATGTCAAATAGAGTTTAATTCAGATAAGTGCAAGGCATTTCACTTTGGAACATTACATCAGGCTAGGACATTCACAGTGAATGGTTAGGTAATAGGGACTGTTGCATAACAGAGGGACCCAGGAGTATGTACATACTTTTTTGAAAGTGGTGTCTTGGGTAGACAGGGTGGTGAAGAAGGCTTAGAAGTTGGGACATTGTTGAATTGTACAATATGTTGGTGAGGCTGCATTTCGAGTATTGTATTCAGTTTTGGGCTCCCAGCTACAGGGAAGATGCCATTAAGCTGGAAAGAATGCAGAACAGACTTATTAGAATTGTGCCAGGACTCTAGCAACGGACTTAGCAGGAGAGGTTGGACGGCCTGGAACTTTATTACTAGGAACATAGGAGACTAAGGGGTGATCTTATAGCAATGTTTCGAATGATGAGGGGCATAGATAGAATGAATGCATACAATCTTTTTCTCAGGATTAACAAATTAAGAAGTTGAGGCCATAGGTTATGGTTAGAATGGAACGATTTCACAGGAATCTGAGGGGCAGCAGTTTTACATTGAAGGTGGTACAGTTGTGGAATAAGCTGCTAGAGAAAGTGGTTGAGGCAGAACAGCATTTAAGGGAAATTGGGGCAAGGGCATGAATAAGAAAGTTTTTAAGGGATATGTTTCAAATACAGGCAAATGGAACCAGCATGGATGGACATCTCATTCAGTATGGACTAGTTGGGCTGAAGGGCCTGTATCCATGCTGCATAAATCTATGACTCTATAACTCGAGTAGGCGGAGCAACAGGTCTACTGTAGTGTGGGTAAATGGATAGAAGGCTTAATGTTCCTGGTATGATGTTGGCTCAATGTATGTTAATTCAGACAGTGTCACTTGCATGGCAATATTCCAGAAATTTAATAAACTTCCACCCATTTATAAACCAAATTAACAATCAAATGATGGTAACCTAAAAGCTCACTTCATCAGTTGCTTCAGAACAGTCAGAATTTATAGAATTTAGCACTTAAATAAGAATTTATTCAGAGATACCATGAGATACTTTACTTAAAAATGGCTCTTGTGTTGCCAAGTATATATAAAACAATGACAGCTAGACATTGTTGGAACCTGCTCCCAGGGCACAGAGAAAGAAAGAGCCTTGTAACATGAGGCCTACAAAAATCTGGAAGCTGTTTATATTAAATAACTTTTGACTGTCTACCGGAGAAGAGTTATATTACATGAGAACGCAGACACAAGAGACCACAGATGCTGAAATCTTGAGCAAAATGAAAACAAAGTGCTGAAAGAACTCAAGGGATCAGGCTGCATCTGCGGAGGGAAATGAACCGATGACACTTCGAGTCAGGTCACTTCTTCAGTTTGAAAATACGTCGTCACCCGAGCCGTCAAATGTCTATTTCCTTCCACAGATGATGTCTGGCCTGCTGAGTTCCTCCAAAACTTTAAGGCGGAGATTGGTAGACATTAGTAAGGGTGTCAGGGGTCATACATTTTGGTAGTAGGAATAAAGGTATAGGCTATTTTCTAAATGGGGAGAGAATTCAGAAATCAAAGGTGCAAAGGGATTTGGGACTGCTGGGACAGGATTAACAAAAAGTTAATTTGTAAGTCAAATAGGGAGTAAGAAAGGCAAATGCAATGCTAGCATTTATTTTGAGAGGGCTAGTTTACAAAAACAGGGATGTAATGCTGAGGATTTATAAGACACTGGTCAGACTGTATTTGGAGTATTGTGAGCAGTTGTGGACCCCTGAGGAAGGATGTGCTGGTGATGGAGAGGGTCCAGGGCAGGTTTACAGGAATGATCCCAGGAACGAATGCATTCACATATGATGAGCGTTTGAAGGCATTGAGCCTGTACTCGCTGGAATTTAGGATGAAGGGTGAATGGAAACTTACCAAGTATTGAAAAGCCTGGATAGAATTAATGTGGAGTGAATGTTTACACTAGTCGGAGAGTCTAGGACCAGAGGCCATAGCCTCAGAACAAATGGATGTACCTACAGAAAGGGGATGAAAAATAATTTATTTAGTCAGAGGGTGGTGAATCTGTGGATTTCATTGCCGCATACGGCTGTGAGGACGTCAATGAATATTTTTAAGGAGGAGATTGACAGATTCTTGATTGGTATGGGTGTCAGGGTTTATGGGGCGAGAGCATGAGAATGGGGTTGAGAAGGAACAATAGATCGGCCATGATTGAATGACAGAGTAGAGTAGATATGGGAAGAGGTTGTGTGAGCTGGGCTTGTTTACCCAGGATCATAAGATGAACTGACCAAAGTATAATAGGCATTGGAAAACTTTTTCCCAGGATTGGATTACCATCTCTATATATCTGAAGTCTAAAGTGATATCTAAAATGCTATCAGCATTTTCTATTAGTTTGTGTGTGTTTCTGTGTGTGTGTGTGTGTGTGTGTGTGTGTGTGTGTGTGTGTGTGTGTGTGTGTGTGTGTGTGTGTGTGTGTGTGTGTGTGTGTGTGTGTGTTTGTGTGTTTCTGTGTGTGTGTGTGTGTGTGTGTGTGTGTGTGTGTGTGTGTGTGTGTGTGTGTGTGTGTGTGTGTGTGTGTGTGTGTGTCTGTGTGTCTGTGTGTGTTTGTCCTCATTAATTCTAATGTATGATTAGTTGTAGTAATAGCTCAGGAGAAGGAAAACAGCAGTGCTGGATATAAACAGAGATTGATATTCTGTGGGGGACTGTATTATGAATGAATCAGTTTATTGGCCAAGTATTCACATACAAGGAATTTGCCTTGGTGCTCTGCCCACAAGTGACAACATGACATACAGTGATTGTTAAGAATGATAGATAAAACATTAAACATTAATAATAAAACATTTTTGATTAAAGATGTGAATTAAATAAAATAACTGAGCAAAAGGAGGTTACAGATTTTTGGTTATTGAGTAGAGATACTACTCGTGGAAAAAACAGCTGTTTTTATGTCTGGTTGTGGCAGCTTTGAGGGTCTGGAGTCCCCTTCCAGAGGGAAGTGATTCAAAGAGTTTGTGGCCAGGGTGAGAGGGGTCAGAGATGATCTTGCCCACTCGCTTCCTGGCCCTTGCAGTGTACAGTTCGTCAATGGAGGGAAGGTTGCAGCCAATAAACTTCTCAGCTGATCAGATGATTCGCTGCAGCCTCCAGGTGTCGTGCTTGGTGGCTGAGCCAAACCAGACTATGATGGAAAAGGTGAGAACAGACTCTACGATGGCCGTATTGAATTGGACCATCATTGCCCGTGGCAGATTGTGCTTCCTCAGCTGCCGCAGGAAGTACATCCTCTGTTGCGCCTTTTTGACTGTGGAGTCGATGGTAGCCCCCCACTTAAGCTCCTTGGAGATGATGGTTCCTAGGAACTTAAAATACTCCACAGATGTGACTGTGGTGTTGTTGATGGTGAGTGGGGTGAGGGGAGGGGGAGCTCTCCTAGAGTCGACAATCAATTCCATTGTCTTACGAGCATTGAGCTCCAGGTTGTTGCGATGGCACCAGGACGCCAGCTGTGACACTTCCTGTCTGTAGGCAGATTCCTCCCCATCGTGGATCAGTCCAATCAGGGCTGTGTTGTCCACAAACTTGAGAAGCTTGACAGAGGAGTCGGTGGAGGTGCAGTCGTTGGTGTAGAGAGAGTAGAGGAGAGGAGAGAGTACACAGCCTTGCGGTGCTCCTATGCTGGGGGTTTGCGAGTCCGAGATGTGCTTTCCCAGCCTCACATGCTGTTTCCTGTTTGCCAGGAACCTGGTGATCCACTGACAGAGGGGTTCAGGCACAGTCAACTCAGACAGTTTGGAGTGTAGTAGCTCTGGCACAATGGTGTTGAATGCAGAGCTATAATCAGCAAACAAAATCCTCGCAAAGGTCCCCTTAACATTTACCAAGCTAATTTACCTACATACCTGTACACCTTTGGAATGTGGGAACTGAAGATCTCAGAGAAAACCCACGCAGGTCACGGGGAGAATGTGCAAACTCCATACAGATGGCACCCGTGGTCAGGATCGAACCCAGGTCTCCGGCGCTGTAAGTCAGCAACTCTACCGCTGCGCCACCGTGCCGTGGTTGTGCTCCTTCATCTGACTCATTTTATTACATTGTAATATGGGGTTAAAATATGCTCACTACTTTCGCAATATGCTGTGATCAATTTAAATTGAATTATTTTCAATAGGAATGTATTGATAAATAAAACAGTGAGCATCAGTAAACAGAATGAAGTGAAGTTTTGATATTCCATGAATGATCACCAATAGGTGATATAAATGCAAAAGACAAAAGAAGTGCCCACTATTTTCCCATGAATGACTGTGCCACAGGGTGTAAATTAATTAGGTATATTTATATGTCATCCAAAACCATCCCAGGGGAGAACTCAACTGAACTTGCAGTCACTCATGATGCTCCAAGTAAGAGGGAAAGATATGGTCGAAAATAAGATTAGCTACAGAAATTCAGTATCCCTGGCTGACCAGATTTGGAGGGTGGGGGTGGTTGGAATGGTAGGGCATGTTGCCTATAACCTGATAATAACAGGAGAGCTGACCTTCCTACTGTCTTATTTTCTCCCATGTCATGTCCTTATAAGGGAAAAATAACCCTATATGGCCTCATTCAACAAGCGAGTACTTGGGTTGTCCATCATAATCTTCTGAAGGTTATCTTAACAGTTATGACTTCTCCAGGGGCAAAGACCTCCTCCAACCTCGACCAAGAACTTGGCACGGGGCATTAAAGTCAGGCCATTGAAGTCTCCCTCCTTTTTCCTTTCTCATTTCTTTCTTTCCTCCTTTCCTCTTTATCAATTTCTCTTTCACACACTAGTTATCTGGAACATGCTGTCAGAGGAGGTAGTAGAGGCAAATACAATGACAGTGCTTGGAAGGGGTCCACTGGAGTTGGAAGATCAGACCTTTGCATATAGCTCCTGTTACTGACTAAAGGAAGAATGGCGTAACAATAGAGAAAGTGCAGAGGAGATTCAGCAGATGTTGCGAAGAGAGTTTGGACAAATGTAGTTTATACTCTATCTCTCCTTTAGAGCTTACAGATACAGTGCGGAAACCAGCCCTTCGGCACACAGACTCTGTGCCAAACAACGCACGAAAACAGTCATGGGGAGAATGTACAAACGCTGTACAGACAGCACCAGCAGTCAGGATCTATTGGGAGAGGTTAAGCTAGCTAGGACTTTATCCTTTGGAGCAGAGGAGGCCAAGGGGTAATCTTGTAAAGGTGTACAAAATCATGAGGGGAATAGATAGGGTGAATGCACAGCCTTTTACCGAGGTTAGGGGAATCAAGAGCCAAAGGGTATAGGTTTAAGTTGGGATAGGTAAGATTTAATAGGAACCTAAGGGACAACTTTTTCACTCAGATGGTGGTGAGTATATGAAACCAGCTGCCAGAGAATATGGTTGAGGCAGATGTTCTAACAGCATTAAAAAGAGAGGTACATGGATAGGAAAGGGTTAGTGGGATAGGGAGATGAGGCACCTTTATCGACAACGACGTTGGACCGAACGGCCTGTTTCCTTGTTGTTTGACTCATTGACTCTATAAAGCTTAAAGCCATGAAAATATTTTACTTTTTTTGCATTAGTTCATGGGATGCTGATGCCTTCAACAAAACTGGCATATATTGCCCATTTGCAACTACCCTCAAAATGTGGTGATTAGCCATCTTCTTGACAGTGGTGTGCCAAGTATTGAAGCTGCTATCACAGTGTTGTCGGGAAGGGAGTCCCTGGATTATGATCCATTGAAGGGGAAGGGACAGCTATCTGTTTCCAAGCCAGGATGTTGGCATTCGATTCTCCGGTGACAGATAGCAGTGTATTAAAGTACCATCCTCACTACTTGGACTGTTCTGAAGCAGGTTCAAGAGTCATTCCCCAGTACTCAGCAGCGCAAGACATACATTACAAAAATACATCCCGCCACTTAATACTAAATCTGTGACCAGTGATGTCTGTCACATTTAATAGGGCATTATGCATGTTTTTATTACCATGGGACGACAGTGACAGATTGTAATCATTAGCGTTAAAATATTTGTGATTATAAAATTAGGCATTAAATTGTCTATTGGTAGGCACTTTTAATTACTCTTCAATATACTTTGAAATGAGAGTGAGGTGAGGTAATTCCCTGTGCTGCATTATTTTACAGAGTGAAAGCTATTTATTAGACAAACCCAAGATTAATGACACATTTCATGTGGCGGTTATTGTATGTAGAGTTGCTGCATTTAAGAGTAATGTTAAGACAAAACAAATGCATGAAAAGGCAGCTGAAGAGATGGGTGCAGTTGAAGTGATGGTGGGGGAGAAATTTGTCTTTGATTGCTGGAACGTACTAGGTATGAGAGTATAGGTTGCTACTATATCTATGACATTACTTCTACACCATACCACATCGCAGTATTAACATTTCTTGTAGTGCATTTAGCGACAATCCACAAAAATATTAGGACTCAAGCCCGTCTGATTGATCTCTTATTTTACAGAGGCACTTTGGAAACAATTGGCCATGAAAAGACAAGCTTTTCCATCAAGTAATAACAAGGATAGGCATTTGGTTTATACTAAAGACAGGCACAAAACGTTGGAGTAACTCGACGAGTCAGGCAGCATCTCCGGAGTACTTGGATAGGTAATGTTTCCGGTTGGGATGCCACTTCCTTTTTCTTTAAGTGAGAGGAATCGAAAGAAAGGGTGTTGAGGGTGAAGACAAGTTCTGCTAGGCAGAGGAGAATGTACAGAGAGGGAAATTTGTTGGGTCTCTGTTCAAGGAAGAAATGGAGGGCCTTGAGATCTTCCTGGTGGGGGATGAAGGTATAGAATGACTGGACATCCATGGTAAAGATAAGTGGATGGGGGCCTGGCATGGAGGTAAAGCGGTAGATTTGCTGCCTTACAGGGCTTACAGTGCCAGAGACTTGGGTTTGATCCCGACTACGGGAGCTGTCGGCACGAAGTTTGTATGTTCTCCCTGTGACTGCATGGGTTTTCTCAGAGATATTCCGTTTCCCCCCACACTCCAAAGTTGTACAGGTTTGTCGGTTAATTGGCTTGGTATAAATTTAAATTGTTTCTGGTGTGTGTAGGGTGGTGTTAATGTGCGGGGATAACTGGTTGGAATGGACTCAGTGGGCCGAGGGGCCTGTTTCTGTGTTGTATCTCAAAACTGAACTAAACTAAATTAAACAATTATTAGTTTATTGAAGATATTGAAGTTATTGAAGAGCAGAAGAAAGCATAAAGAAGGGTCCTGACCCGAAACATCACTCATCCATGTTTTCCAGAGTTGCTGCCTGACCCGCTCTGTTACTCCAGCACTTTGTGTCTAACGTTTTCATCAAGCCTTTCCTGTACACATAATGTCCTGAGTATTACTACTGGGCATGAACACATCTCCAGGGAGAGATAAATCAATAGGAGACAGCCCTGGGCAACAAGAAGAAAATAAACTGGAAAATTCCAAAACCAATCCCAAAGGTTGCATTGATAATGTCCATGTTAACTGAAAGACAAGGAGTGGTGAGGATTAATGTGCATGGGGTCAGTCAGTATTGCTGTTTGTTGGACCCTCCTGTGCAGTTATTGATTGCTTTGTAACATGGGAACAGAACATAGAACATAGAAAAGGTACAGAAGAGGAACAGTCCCTTTGGCCCACAATGTCTGTGCTGAACATATTGCCAAGACAAACTAACCTTATCTGGCTACATATGAACCATTCCCCTCCATTCCCAACATATACATGTGCCTCTAAAAATCTCTTAAATGTTACTATCACATCTTCTGTTCACTCATGACCATCTCCCTTGGCAACATGTTGCAGGCATCCACCACTCTCTATGTAAAATAAAACTTGCCCCGCACGTCTCCTTTAAACTTTGCCCCTCTAACGTTAAAGCTATGCCCTTTAGTTTTTGACATTTCCACCTTGGGGAAAAGGTCTGACTGTCATTTGTGACTGACTGTCAAACCCTAATTGTGCCCTACTAAATTTTCTATAATTCGATCAGGTCTCCCCTCAACCTCCAATTTCCTGGAGAAAACAATCCCAAGTTGTCCAACCTCTCCCTGTAGCTAATAGCCCCTAATTGAGGCAGATTCTGGTAAACATCTTGCTGAGGTTGTGAAAGGTGTCAGTGAAATGCAGGTGTTCTTTTGGCTGTTGCACAATGCCATTACTATACTGTATGGGGATTGCTGGCCGGCACGGACTCGGTGGGTCGAAGGGCCTGTTTCCGCGTTGTTTCTCCAAACTAAATTGAACTAAACTAAACTAAACTAAACAAAACAACCATGGCCATTTCATATTAGTTACCTATATTCTTCTCCAATATTATGATGCGAGGCCCAAAAAAATAATAAATTATTTATTTCTGCAAAGGTGAGATTAATTAGCATAAAGTTAACAGTGATTTGATCTTTGTTCATAGCACGATACCTTTTGGACGCTTGGAGTGTACAGTGGTGCATGCAGATCCGTCTCTTGGGATAAACCTGGAAGATGAGCTCAATATTAATTATGAGTCTTCAAATTATGTTCGTAATTATGTCCCATCACATCTATAAATTTAATTGGTATATTTGTTAATCGGATCAACTTGCATACTTGCATTGTCATTAAGTGAGTGCATGTCAGTGTTGATCTGTACATATTAATTAGACAGATTAGACATCACCTGCATTAATAGGCTACAACAATATTGATCCAACCTACACCTTGCATTCACCTCCCATGGGATCTTTGCCGGGCTTCCAATGTCCTGGACTACTTGATGAAGCAGGGCAGTCCATAAGCCTTGGGTAGACCCATGGGTCATCATCTAAGCTACGTTGATAGCCTTCCTGCAAGTTATGCTGACAATGTCCTTTCTCACTCTCTCTAAATATCCCTGAAGATTAGAGACGTTCAGAGCATTCCATGATTTATGTAAATTGTAATGTTATAAAATAATACATTTATTTATAACACTTTTACTTCTTGCAAATTAAGTAAAATCATTAATATTAATTTCAAAAAACAAACTGTGTTGCTTCACTTAACTTTATAATGCTTATTGGCCACTCCTTTCAAATTTATTGGATCATATTAGTTTAGTTTATTTTGTTTAGTTTTAAATTAGAGCTAGAGCACAGAAACAGTCCCTTTGGCACACGGTGTCCATGCCAACCAATGATCACCCTGTATACTAGCACTATACTACACACCAGGCACAATTTATTATTATATCAAAGCCAATTAACCAACAATCCTGCACCTCTCTGGAGTGTGGGAGAAAACCGAAGCATCCAGAGAAAAGTCACGCGGTCAAGGGAGGAACATATACAGTATAACTCCGTACAAACAGCACTCAAGGACAGGATCGAACCCGGGTCCCTGGCGCTGTAAAGCAGCAACTCTACCACTGTGCCACACCAAATTAAAAATATCAAGACCTTGTAGAGTCATAGCAGTAAAGAAGAAGGACATCATTCCAGTGGAAAGACTAACATTAAGATTTGGAAATCAGTTAACATTTCAGTCAAAAAACGTTCTGGTGATGGGTCTTCCAAATTAAACATTAACTCTGTTTGTCTTTCCATGGATGTTGCTATCTTTTCTCCATTTTAAACATAGAACACGGAACAGAATGGGAACAAGCCTTCAGCCCACAATATCTGTGCCGAACATGATGCCAAGACAAACTAATCTCGTTTGCCTGCACATGATCTATATCCCTCCATTCCCTGCATAACCATGTGCCCATCTAAAAGCCTTGCAAATGCCACTTTTGTATCTGCCTTCACCAAGATCTCCAGCAGCATATTCCAGGCATCCACCGCCCTCTATGTAAAGAGCAAACTTGCCCTGCACAACTTCCTTAAACTTTCCCTCTCTCATATTAAAGCTGTGCCCTATAGTCGTTGACATCTCCGTATGCCCTCCAGTATTTGACATTTCATATTATTTTACTTCTGTTTTATTTCAGATTTACAACATTTGCAGATATTTTAATTTTAATTTTGAATTTAGCTCGATCTCCTTAGAGCTGAGAAGGTTAAGGGGAGATTTGCATAGCACATGCTATGAAGTTTTTTATATCTTCTGGCCATTGGGAAAGGGGGCAAGTGGGGATGACTGGAGTGTAAATGAGTCTTGATTATGTTGGCTGCTTTCTTCAGGCAGCATGATGAACATATGTTGAAAGAGAAACAGGGCTAACATTTCAGGTCAAAGAACCTTTGCCAGAACATCTGGAATATTTTTATGTTCATACTTGCAGAAATGTGGTTCCAAGCTGTTTGTACACGTTACTGAAGGCTTGATGAAAGAGGTAATGTTTAGGAAACAAATTAGGAGGTAATTCCAAGATTTATAAAGATTGTCAGCCAAAGACATGGTCCAAAAACGCAGAGTAAATAAAACCAGTGATGGATGAGGGTTTGGACACTGGAATTGGTACTGGTCCAAATGTCCTGAGATGGGTTATGGAATCTGATCTGGAAGTAAAACGCATGAACACACAATGTGAGGAAGAAGAATGTAGAAACAAGGAACTGCAGATGCTGGTTTACAAAAATAAGACACAAAGTGCTGGAGTAACTTGGCAGGACAAGCAGTATTTCTGGAGAACATGGATAGGTGACGTTTCTGGTCGGGATCCTTTTTAGACAGACAATGTGAATTAACCTGAGCTCGCACATGTTAGATGCAAAAAATAAAATGTTCACAGGTTCTAGAGATACAGAGACAAAAGTCAAGAGTGTTTAATTGTCATATGTACCGACAATGGAACAATGAAATTCTTACTTGCTGCAGCAAAACAGGCCATAGATAACATGATAAACAAAACAAACTCAATAAATTAAAATCCCAATAGTAAAATAAAAAGTCCAAAATCCTTTGTGCAACCAAGACCGTTCATGGTTTAGTTAGTGTTTTGTAGTATTCTAGAGCCTGATGGTAGTTGGGAAGAAGCTGTTCTTGAACCTGGTAGGTCAATTTTTCAGACTACTATACCTTCTTCCCAATGGTAGGGGTAAAATGAGAGCATGGCCAGGGTATTTGATAATGCTGGCTGCCTTCTTGATCCTTTTGATGCTGTATATGTCAGTACATAACGTAGAGTTTGCATCACAGTCCAGCAAGTCCATGCTGACCATCAAACACACATTTACATTAACCCTAGACTAATCCCATTGCATTCTCTCAACATTACCATCAGATCCTCACTGATTCCACCACTCACCTACAAACTGGAACCAGTTTATTGTGGCCAATTAACTTGCCAATCTGCACATCATCGGGACATGAGAAGACCACCCATAGGAAAGCCAGGTGTCAGAGGGAAATTTTCCAAACACCACCTAGGACAGCTGTGTCACTGTGACACCCATATTGCCTCTGGATTTAGAATTTACCCACTACTTCTCTCCAGAGATGCTGCCTGTCCAGCTGACTTACTCCAGCATTTCGTCTCTATCTTTGGTTTAAACCAGCATCTGCAGTTCCTTCCAACTCATTATTATGTGAGCTCTCTTGATCCAGAAAAATGGATAATCCGGCAAGGCTCTGGAACCAAGGGTGCCGGAAAAATCAATGGTGTACCCCTGTACCCCTATTATACTTTGTCCAGCCTTTATACTTTACAAAAAATATTTCCTTCAGGAAACATTTCCCAGAAGTACATTCCTTTTGTATATTAGGAAATATCTGTATTTTATAGCAACCCTCATCAGCTGTGAAGAACTGCTCTTTTCACGCACCTCCCAGATTCAGTATCTTTTAATACAAGTAACCCACAGAAACAAAACAAAACCTTCACGTGAATTCTACTATTTTAAACATGTCCTTTCATAAAACAGATAAGCTGGTGGTCTAGAGTTGGACCTGGGTCATACAAGGCACACTGTTGTTCCCTGCAGCCAATTCCTATTCCCCTGACATTGCATGCTGTCCGGGTTGATATGTTAAGATCATCTCAACATTCCTCACTCCACCTGACCCTGAGTGATTGCCAAAGAAAGCAAGACTGACAGGATTGTCAACATGAGCAAAGGAACAAGCAAGAACAGCCAGGAATATGTGTGACATTCCCCAGTCATATGACCATGCCTGCTATTTTAAGGGTTCCTTTTCAATACATCGAGTTACAGTGATTATTACATAGAGATGCAGCGTGGAAACAGGCCTTTTGGCCCACCGAGTCCACGCCGACCATCGATCTCCTGCTCACGCTCATTCGATGTTATCCCACTTTCTCATCCACAGCATACACACTAGGGGCAATGCACAGAGGCCAGCTCAACTACAAACCAGTACGTCTTTAGGATGTGGGAGCAAACTGGAGCAATAGTAGAAAATCCACGCCGTCACAGGGAGAGCATGCAAACTCCGCACAGACGGCACCCGTGGTCAGGATCGAACCTGGGTCTCTGGTACTGTGAGGCATCAGCTCTACCAGCTGCACAACTGTGCAACCTCTGCCGCAGCCCTTGTCTGTCAGAGCCTTCACTAATGTCGCTGGCAAATCCATTGATTTCCTAATCAGTCCTTCACCAAATAAAAGTTCAGTACTTAGGGCAGCATGGTGACGCAGCGACAAAGTCGCTGCTTTACAGCGCCAGAGACCCAGGTTTGATCAAGGGCCAAAGACGATGTCAATGTTGCAATTTAGTTTAAGGGCTTGTTAAGGGGGTTTGAGGGCATGTTATAGGCAGCAAAGACGATGATTTTTCTTATCCCACTGCAGTTGGAAAAAATATAGAACGGTGCAGATTCAGAGTCATGCAATTCACTGCACTGCCCTTTGTCTCTGCTGGAAATTATTGCTATTGTGCCCCTGTGCTGCATATGAATTATAGACAGAATTAATTTTAAAAACTATTTGTTACAACCTGCTAGATTACACGATAAGTTATCTTACTGTATTAACGCTCTAATTATCTCATAAACTAATTTAGCCTTTCAGATCTGTTCCAATCTATATGTGACTATCCATAAAGAGGGAATGGATATTGACCTTTGTCGCGCGCTGTGCTAATTTTTATTTCGTACAAAAATAAAATCAATACAAATTAAAAACACATGACCTGTTATCTATCTGGCTTACTTACTGATCTCAACATCTGTTCCTGTGTTGGTCCCAGGCCAAGAATGTATCATTATGTTATTAAAGGGGACTTCATTCCTACATGTACAGATTCCACATCCCAAAGCTTTATCTGCATTCCTTCACCATTTGCTGCAGTTGGCAGGATGGCAAGATTGTGGAAGAATAAATACAGAACTGTCTGAATCGCAGTTACTCCATCAGTTGGCGTCTTTTATTTTAGTAAACTGGCATCTGCAATTCCTTGTATCAATAAAAAGCCTGGCATGAACATTTTGGGCCGATGGGCCTGTTTAATGTTGGAGAACTTTGTGGCTCTATATATGTGCCAACCCCACCATCCCTGGAAGCACGTTTCAGGCACCCGCCATTGTTTATTTAAAGAACTAGCCCCACACACCTCCATTAGACTTTTCTATACAAGGAACTGCAGATGCTGGTATACAAAAAAAAGACACAAAGTGCTGGCAGCATATCTGGAGAGCCTGGATAGGTGATGTTTTGGGTCAGAATCCTTCTCCAGACTCATTTTGGGTCAGGACCCTTCTATCTGAAGAAGGGTCCTGAGCCAAAATGTCACCTATCCATGTTCTCCATGGATCTTGATTTGAAATGTCACCCATTCCTCTCTCCAGAGATGCTGCCTCTCCCGTTGAGTTACTCCAGCATTTTGTGTCTATCTCCATAGATGCTGCCTGACCCAATGAGTTTCTTCAGCCTTTGTGTTTTTCTGCCTTTAAACTTTTGGTCTTCTCACATTAAAGCTATGCTCTCTAGTTTTTGGCATTTGCACTCCAGGAAGAAAATGCTGACTGTCTAGCCAATTCTTTTATCACAAACAAGTAAGTAAAAAACAAACCAGCCATCATCCAATTCCGTGGGCAAGAAGCAATCCTTGTGGAATAGGCTGTTGTCGTCCTATATCTACTATTCAGTAAATCAATAAAGATTTAAATTGTAAAACGTAGGCTGCCGAACATATATTGACATCTCCCTTTCCCCAGACTCTCAAAGGCCTGTCCCACTTAGGCGATTTTTCAGCGGATTGCCGGCGACTGTCAAGTTCATGGCACTCGCCTGAAAAACCGGGAACTGGAACGGCGACTGTCAGAGTGGAGCACACACACACAAACACATCGCAATGGCGGAGGCCAGGGAAAGCGTGGGGAGCACTGTCTGAAATTCACTCGGTGCAAAGTTAAGGTGATACAGCAGGCCCGTACGAAGCTTTCCAAAAAGGGGGGTGGCATGACAGGATTACAGAAAATTTAATGTGAAATAATGTGCGCGCTGCACACATCATGTGTGCGAAGTGTGAAGTCCCTCGATGGCAGGGTTTTTGGGGTTTTAGATGCTCTCTGATGCATTCTGTGCCTTATTTTGGAGCATTTTTGCACGAAATCTATGACCAATATTTCAGAAATTAATAGGAATCAGGTAGCTTTTTCACACAAAGGGTGCTGGGTGTATGGAACACACTGCCAGAGGAGGTAGTTAAGGCTGGGACTAAAAAGTTAAGAAGAAAAATGCATGTAGATAAGTAGAGCAGATTTGAAAGAGGAGTGAAATGTAAAGGCAGAGAGAGGTTTATAGGTGGAAAGGAACATAGGAAAGGAGGGGGGAGAGTGGGCTTGGGCAGATGGGTGAAGGGAAAATAGACACAAAGTGCTGGAGTAACTCAGCGGGTCAGGCAGCATCTCTAGAGAACATGGATAGATGACATGTCACAGAGTGCTGGAGTAACTCAGTGAGTCAGGCAGCATCCCTGGAGAAAAGGTATAGATTATATTTCGGGTCAAGACCGTTCTTCAGTAATGTTCATGATGTGACATGCATAGAAATTCCTGAATGTTACCCAAACCATTGTGAGCTAATTTGTTACGGTGCTTGCCCTCTCCTATAACTTGGGTGGTGCAGGACAGGACACAAGCTTTGGGACACGGTATGAAGCTGTTGCCGTCTGTCCCAACCTGGTAAAGACCTGGATGGAGTGGATGTGGAGAGGATGTTTCCACTAGTGGGAGAGTCTAGGACCAGTGGCCACAGCCTTGGAATTAAAATACATTCCTTTTGGAAGGAGATGAGCAGGAATTTCTTAAGTCAGAGGGTCGTGAACTGTGGAATTCATTGCCACAGACAGCTGTGGAGGTCAAGTCAATGGAGGAGAATTTTTCAGGAGGAGATTGATAGATTCTTGATTGATACGGGTATCAGAGGTAATGGGTAGAAGGCAGGAGAATGGGGTTTGAGAGGGAAAGATAGATGGTCATAGAGTGATACGGTGTGGAAACAGGCCCTTCGGCCCAGCATGTCCCATCTGCACTAGTCTCACCTGCCCACGTTTGATCCATATCCCTCCGAACTTGTCCTATCCATGTACCTGTTTAACTGTTTCTTAAATGTTGCGATAGTCCCCGCCTCAACTACCTCCTCTGGCAGCTTGTTACATACACCTACCACGCTTTGTGTGAAAAACATACCCCTCAGATTCCTATTAAATCTTTTGGTTTCACCTTAAACTTATGTCCTCTGCTCCTCGATTCACCTATTCTGGGCAAAAGACTCAACCATATCTATTCAAATCATGATTTTATACACTTCTATTATATCATCCCTCATCCTCCTGTGCTCCATGAAATAGAGTCCCAGCCTACTCAACTTCTCCCTATAGCTCTGGCCCTCTAGTGCTGGCAACATCCTTGTAAATCTTCACTGTACCCTTTCCAGTTTGATGACATCTTCCTTATGACATGGTGCCCAGAACGGAATGCAATACTCTTGAATGTGGCCTCACCACCTTCTTATGCAACTGCAACATGACCTCCCAACCTCTATACTCAGCCTGACCCGCTGAGCTACTCCAGCACTCTGTGAAACGTCACAGAACAGGGCAAGATTAGCAAGTTTGTTGATGATACAGAAGTGAGTGGTTTTGCAGATAGTGAAGATGGTTGTGAAAGATTGCAGCAGGATCTGGATCAATTAGCCATGTCGGCAGAGGAATGGTAGATGGTTGCATGGTTCCTTGAAGGTTGTGTCGCAGGTATATCAGGTGGTCAAAACGTATTTTGGCACTCTGGCCTTCATCAGTCAGAGCATTGAGTATAAAAGTTGGGAGGTCATGTTACAGTTGTATGAGACGCTGGTGAGACCGCATTTAGAATATTGTGTTCAGTTCTGGGCACCATGTTATAGGAAAGATGTCAAACGGAAAAGAGTACAGAGATCCCCATCCTGGATCAGTCCAATCAAGGTTGTGTCGTCCGCAAACTTGAGAAGCTTGACAAGTGGTGTCTGTGGAGGTGCAGTCATTGGTGTGGCGAGAGTAGAGGAAAGGGGAGAGTACGCATCTTGCGGTGCTCCTATGCTGAGCGTTTGCAGGTCCGAGATATGCTTTCCCGTCTCACATGCTGCTTCCTGTCTGTCAGAAAGGTGGTGATCCACCGACAGAGGGGTTCAGGCACAGTCAACTCAGAAAGTTTGGTGTGTAATAGCTCTGGCACAATGGTGTTGAATGCAGAGCTAAAATCAACAATCAAAATCCTCACATAGGTCTCCTGGCGGTCTAGGTGCTGGAGGATGAAGTGCAGGCCCAGATTGACTGTGTCATCCACAGATCTATTGGCCCAATATGCAAACTGCAGAGGGTCCAGCAGAGGGATTGTGATATTTTTCAGCTTGGCCAGCACAAGCCTTTCAACGGTCTTCATGACTACAGAGGTCAGTGCGACAGGCCTGTAGTCATTAAGACCAGTAATCCTTGCCTTTTTGGGTACAGGGACGATAGTGGAGACTTTGAAGCAGGCAGGGACAGTACATCTTTGCAGGGAGTGGCAAGGTCGGCGGTGGCATGGGCCCAGCGGGGATCAGCGAGGGTGGTGTGGGCCCAGTGGGGGTGGCGTGGGCCCAGCGTGGGTGGCGTGGCCCAGCGGGGGTGGCGTGGGCCCAGCGGGGGTCAGCGGTGGTGGCGTGGGACCAGCGGGGGTGGCGTGGGGGGAAGATGGCTTGGGCCCCGGCAGCAGGGGGAGTGGGCCCCACTGCAGCAGCGTCTGGTGTTGGAGTTGCAGCCGCTGGGTTCAGATTCAGCCACTCCCGCCCGGCGACGGGAGAACGGTCTCCTGGTCGCCAGGTTGGCCGTTGGTGAGGCTCCGACGCCGCGGATGGAGACGCTGTACCGGGCGGGCAGACACCGCACCCCGCACCCTCCCCCCCTGGCCCGGAGAAATGGGCACTCCCTTATCCCGCAGGCCAGATTAGACCCCCTCATGAGTAGTTTGAACCAAGGATAAAAAGGACTCCCCCTCCTGCAACGCAATATTCCACTACTTACCTGAAGTAGACAACACGAGGCATCGAGCTCAATGTGTGGTGCAAATGGCAGTCTGATCCCGCCCGGGCCCACTGCGCACAGGCGGAGAGGCGGCGTCATTTTGTGTCGCTTCCCCAACTGCGCGGGGCGGGTGGTTGCAGTTTTATTCTCCCAAATCATCCAGCGGCCGGAACCATAAGTTTGGGAGCTTTTCCAACAAATTGGAAACGCTGACTTTTTTTTTCCTATTTTCTTCTTTTTCTTTTTTTCCCTCGGGATTTTTTCTTACTTTCGGGGGAAAAAAGGGGGGTGCGGTCGCACCGAACGCACCCCCCCTTCGGACGGCCATGTACAGTCACACACCGCGATGAACAGGAAGGTTAAGACGGCTAGCACAGTAGATGGTAAGTCCTTTAAAAGAGGGGGAGGGAGAAGGGGGGGGGGGGAGAAGGGAGGGAGAAGGAGTGGAGACACTTTTAAGAATCCAGACAACTTTTGGCGGGCATTTAACATTACCGGTTGGTTATCCTAAGTTCTGAAATCTCATGCTTACGTTTTTTTTCCCCAATGAGCCAATGAAAATGTCCGGTCAGCAAAGGAGATTAATTATAACTATCTACGACAGCCTCGACTACCCATAACTACATGGCGACCCCACTACAACTGCACCTACGACTATAGGATTATCGATTTTCTCCATGGCAACCAAAGTTGAAATATTTGTGGCGATCATACTGAGGCCGTGACTAGTTCCCAGAAAGCGGGAACTTCTAGCGGCCACGAAGAAGACTCACCAGGGACCACCAGTGAACATGTGGCGACCATGTGGCAAGCACAGAGTCTCCTGCACTTGCCTAAAAACTCGCCTAAGTGGGACAGGCCCTTCAGTCTGAAGAAAGGTCTCAACTCAAAACGTCACCCATCCATTTTCTCCAGAGATGCTGCCTGCCGGCTGAGTTAATCCAGCATTTTGTGTCTATCTTTGGTGTAAACCAGAATCTGCCGTTCCTACGTACATTGAGACAAATTTGTTCTAATAAATATGGCAGTTTCCATAGCAGAACCATCTCTGATCTAACTTAGATAATTAATCCTGGTGTGCTTTAAAGATATTAGCCTACTTTCCATTTGAAACACATACACACGAGTCCAATGATCATCCTTCCATTTTATTGCCTTGAAGGTAATATACTACGCAAATGCACAGCCTTATATTCAGAAGAAAATATTCAGGCCTCACAATCTATGTTGGTGGTAAAATATGCAATGGCTTGATCTATGATTATAGATCAGTTCATTCATTCAGTTCTCATGAACGTAGGGGGTATAACAATCAAAATTTATAATTCGGCAACCAAGCTGTGATGGTCAGGAGAGTCCCACAATGAAGTCTTAGCTTGTAATCACTTAATCCCATTGACTTGCCCACGTAAATTGAACAAAGAGTAGAGTATATTTTAATTAAGTCCATTGAACCAGCATTTGTGAAGGATAACACCACATCTCACTTCCGTGTAAAACACTGCTTTGTGTCGGTGTGTGTTTAGTACAAGAAAAAGAATTGTAACAATGGACTTCTGCCAACTCAGCTTTTTGAAAAATTACCATATCCAACCTTTAACCCTTCCCTGCCAAGTATTCTGCAACACTGAGTTGGCCTGGCACGTTGGCGCTGCGCCAGAGACCCAAGTTTGTCCTGACAGTGCGTACTGTCTGTACGGCTTTAGTATGTTTTGCCCGTGACTGCTTGGGTTTTCTCTGGGACCACCAGTTTCCTCCCACACTCCAAAGATGTACAGGTTTGTAGGCTAACTGGCTTCAATAAAAATAGTAAATTGTCCTTAGTGTATGTGCATAGGATAGTGTTAGTGTGTAGTGATCGCTGGTCGGTATGGACTCAGTGGGCCGAAGGGCCTGTTTCAGTGCGGTATCTCTAAACCCTAAACTGAACTAAACTAAACTAAACTAAAAAGGCAACCGTCCAGAATATGGAATATATAACTTTGCTTCTTCAGTTCCTACATGATCTAAAATCAGAATATAGACACAAAGTCTGTCTGAAGAAAGGTCCCAACTAAAATGTCACCTATCCATTTTCTCCAGAGATGCTGCCTGAGCCGCTGAGTTAATCTTGTACTTTGTGTCTATTTTGGTATAAACTAGCATCTGCAGTTCTTTGTTTCAAAAATCAGAATGGCTGGGAAAAAAAGAAACTTGCCTCACATTATACATTTTTCACTATCTCACGACATCCTAGATTGCACTGCTGTTTTCATTTAATTTGGGTGTAATTTCCCCTACTCTGGGCAAAAGACTGTGCACTTACTTATTCCCCTCATGATTTTGTACATCTCTATAAGATCACCGCATGTCCACCTGCGCTCCAATGAATAAAGTCCAAATCTGCTCTACCGCTCCTTATAGCACAGCGCCTTGAGTCTTGGCAACATCCTCGTAAATCTTTTGTGCACCCTTTCCAGCTTAATAGCATCACTCCTATAGCAGGGCTACCAAAACTGATCACATTACTCCAAATGTAGCCTCACCAATATCTAGTACAATTGAACATAACCTCCCAACTTCTATCCTCAATACCATGACTGATGAAGGCCAATGTACTTAAAACTTTAACTAATCAGCATTAAAAAGAAATTCAGAAGTTCAGAATTTTTAATTTCACTATGTTTTGTTGTATTCATGAAATCCTATAAATTTACAGCAGAAAATGTGGGCCTATAATCACGTGTCCATCTTGGCTGGGATAGCTGTTCAGATCAAACCCACTTCATGCCTTGGTCTGTAGCCCTCAATGTTACAGAAGGTCAAGTCTTCACTCCTCAGTACATTTATCAATGTGCCAAGGGTTTCTGAATGCCTCACCCTTTCTGACATTGAGCTTCAGGTAGAGTCATAGAGGCCTACAGCACAGAAATGGCCCTTCGGCCCGACTTCCCATGCCACCCTTGATGCCCCATCTTGAGATTAGGAGCACAGGATATTACTGTCCAACATAATTTGACACTGGACCTTTCGCACATGCCCAGTGGTAGGGCTCAAAGCTGTTATAGTCATAGATTTGTACAGCTTGGAAACAGGCCCTTCAGCCCAACTTGTCCCATCCACACCAGTCCCATGCCTGCGTTTGGCCAATATCCCTTCAAACCATTCCTATCCATGTACCTGTCCAAATGTCTTTTAAATGTTATAGTACACAATTCATATTTTTTAAATGTATAACCCTGCCCCAATCATCAATGATACTGTATATGAATGACCATCTAGTTTTAGTTTTAGTTTAAGAGATACAGCGCAGTAAGAGGCTCTTCGGCCACCGAGTCTGTGCCATCCAGCGATCCCCTTTACAACAGCGCTATCCATCACCCTAGGGATAAATTACAATTTTTACTGAAGCTGCTGATCCTAAGAACCTGTATGTCTTCGGAGTGCGGAAGGAAACTGGAGCACCTGGAGGAAACCCAAATGATCACAGCGAGAATGTTCAAACTCCATACAGACAGCACCCATAGTCAGGATTGAACCCAGGTCTCTAGTGCTGTAAGGCAGCAACTTTGCCGCTGCGTCACCATGCCACCCCAACGGTTATTGCGTTCTATTTGGAAAAAATGCTCATTTCTGTATTCTCTGTCTTAGACTTTCATCATCTTGTACACTACAATTAAATCCACCCACAGACTCCTTTGTTCCAAAGAAAACAACCCCACCAAGACAATCTTTCCTCACAACAAATGTCTTCAGACAAGATAAAGCAGTTTTAGAATTGGCTGAAATATTAATTCACTTGGAATAATTTATTTTGATTTGATATCCCATGGTGCAAGCTCCCTATATGCCCTAGAAATGCTGAATAACTTGGAAATATCTGTAATCAAGGGTGTATCCAAAGTTTGAAGGGCAGGTATAACGTATGTCTGGCTTATTATGCTAACTGCGTGCAGTGCCAAGATTATAATGAATGACAAAGACACTGCTGAAACTGCAACTAAGAAAAGAGAATGGCTCATATGTGTGTATCTTGTTTGTTCCACTCTCTCCATTTACTCTGCGCATGTGGGCCGAAGTCATACTTGAAACATAAATTGTCATACTCTCAAGTGGGATTTCACTAGGAATCCATGTGGAATAAGTTTGTGCTGGAGATGGCTATTGCAAAATGTGGTTGTGAAAGCAGATCAAAACCAGAAACAGGAGCACTTGTAGGTGAAACAGAGAAACTGGTAATGATAAATCAGAGTAGAGGAGGGTGATTGAAAATCTGCCTGAATGGTGCCAGAAAAACAATCTTGAACTCAACGCCTGCAAGACTTTAACATTGATTTTAGCAGTGGAAAGCTGAGGATCCATGAACCTGTCTACGTCGATGGGTCCGCAATGAAAAGAGTCTAGTTCCCAAGCACGCTATCTCTGAAGATCTGTCCTGGACCCAGCAAAGAAAGCCCATCAACACCACTACTTCCGTCAAAGATTGGGAAGATTTGGTATGTCAACAAATACTCTTTTGCACTTCTACAGTTGTACAACAGAAAGCATAATGATTGGTTGCATCATGACCTGCCCAAATGCCCAAGAATGAAGGGGTCCAGGGAGTTGTAGATACTGCCTGGTCCATAATAGGTACTTACAACCCCACCTCTGCTTCCAAATGCCAATATCATCAAGGACCTACACCACCCTGGCCACACTCTAATTTCACTCCTACCATCAGGAAGAAGAGTTTTTCCCCTGTCCCACTTAGGAAACCTGAACGGAAACCTCTGGAGACTTTGCGCCCCACCCAAGGTTTCTGTGCAGTTCCTGGAGGTTCCTGGAGGTTTTTGTCAGTCTCCCTAATGGTCGAAAGTGGTTTCCATTTTAAAAATCGGTAATTTTTTAGTCGAAGCTGTTTGCGATGCTAGTTGAAGGTGGTTGCCGGAGGACAAAAACCTCCGGGAACCACACTGAAACCTTGGGTGGGGCACAAAGTCTCCAGAGGTTTCCGTTCAGGTTTCCTATGTGGGACAGGGGCATTTGAAAACCATGACCATCAGTTTCAAGAATAGCTTCTTCCCAACAACCATCAGGCTCTTGAACACTACACAACACCAACCTGAACAATGGACTTCTATGCATTAAGGACTTTCTGAGGTTTTGCAATAGTATTGTAGTTATTAATGTAATGAATTCTTTGTTTATTATAAATGATCCATCTGCATGGCATTTACAGGCATGTTATTCTATTGCAAGTAAGAATTTCATTGTTCCGTTGTCAGTACATACAACAATGGAACACTCTTGACTCTTAAATGGGAATCCTGGAGAAAAAAAATCTACATTTCCAACATTTTGCTATCAACCACTGCAAAGGTAAATGTTTCTAATTATATAAAGCCTGCTTCTTTGATCCAACCTGTGCCCTTATACGATAGCAAATACTGTCAGCATTTCTATCAGCTGGTATTTCTTTGAAAAACGTTAGGATTGGGAAATATTTAAACAGAGAAGAAAGAGGTCTTGAACCAAAAAGATAGCGAGGTGTAGAGGTTTAAAGAGTCCCTGACCTTAGTGGCCCATCTGTTAAAGGCACAGTCTCCAATGGTGGAGAGGTTAAATGCCAATAATGGCAGAAAACTAGCCAAATATATAATGTGATTTGAAAAGGCAAATATACTTTATTTATATTTTCAATTATTGTGCCTGAAAAACTTCTCTTGATCCAAATCTCTTAGATCCTGGCAGAAGAGATTGCAGATGCTGGAATCCTGAGGAAAAGAAAACTGGAGGAACTCAACAGGTCCTGACCCAAAATAATGTCAGCCCATTTCCCTCCACATATGCTGCCTGGCCTGCTGAGTTTCTCCAGCACTTTATTTTGTAGCTCCTAAAATCTGCTTTGTTATATTTCCCAATCAAACCCTCCAGTGTCACGGCTTCACCTTGTGAGTTGTTCACATCGTCGGGTTATGGAAGGTGAGAATGTGACAGGTTGGATGTAAAGGTAGGTGGAAGGAGTTCTCAAGGTTAGGTGCCAAGGCCCTTCCTGCTCCTTTGTCACAGAGGGATCATCAGCATTGTCTGCTCCACTGCAAAATCATCAGCATGTCATAGCCTGGAGGAATCCACTTTGATTACACATTTCAAAACAACATGAATTGATATCAACTGAGAAGACGTTAGAGGAATAACTATTGGTTACTTAGAACAACGCTTCCCTTCTATCCCCTTCCCCCTCCCCCCCTTTCCTTATCCACCTATATCCCTCCCTCTGGCTTTATATTTCACTTCCCCCTTCTTACCTTATCTTTTACTAGTTTGTCTCCTTCTCACCTTGTCACTTGCCCCACCCATGTACCAATCAAACCCCCTGCACCCATATCCACCTATCATGTCAGGCTGTGTCCTGACCGCACCTCTCTTTTCCAGCTTCTCCCCCCCCCCTCCAAATTTACGACCAGTCTGAAGAAAGCTCGACGGGCTAGTGGATTCAAGGGATATGGGGAGAAGACGGGCATGGGTTATTGATTTGGGACGATCAGCTGTGATCACAATGAATGGTGGTGCTGGTTTGAAGGGCCGAATGGCCTCCTCCTGCATCTATTTACTATGCTTCTATGTCCTGACCTGAAACATTGACTGTCCATTCCCTCCACAGATGCTGCCTGGCCCATAGAGCACCTCCAGCATTTTGTATTTTACTTAGAACGATCAGCATCTTTCAGGATACTCAAACCAAACATAGTCACCTTAGTTGTATGAAATAAATTCCACTGCATGATCGTAACATTTAATGATTTTTTTGTGAGTAAGTTGGGTCGTCACAGTGGTGCAAGGGGCAACAGAGTGGTGCAGTGGCAGAATTGTTGCCTAACAGTGCCAGAAACCCAGGTTTGATCCTGATTATGTGCGTTGTCTGTACGGAGTTTGTATGTTTTCCCTGTGACCACGTAAGTTTTCTCCTGGTGCTCCGGTTTCCTCCCACACTCCAAAGACGTATAGGTTTGTTGGTTAATTGGCTTCGGTAAAATTGTAAATTATCCCTAGGGTGTAGGATAGTGTTAGTGTTAGATCTTGTTAATCCTGGCTAAATTGGAGCAGCCATGGTATTAAAATCGAGTAAGGGCTTCAGTACTGCTAGGCCATTTTGGTCAAGTTAAATGTGCATTTGCAGACCTCAGACAAGCTGCTGAATGGTGCATAGGTCTTACAATGAGGTGTAAAATGCATAAAACTAATTGGATCGATGAAAACCAGACATACATAGTGTAAATAATGTTGCAAAGCCTTACTTTGTTAGTTGTTGATTGGGTTAAATGTTGAACCTTGTTTGGGTTATCTGAATCCCAGGGCACATGTTGCATTATTCATCTTGGTTAGCTTCATTCTCAAAGCCTTACCAGATACAATGTATTCGCTACTGTATTATTGGGTTGGGGAACTGTCAGTTAATCAATATGTGTTATTGGACTGTATAGAGACCACCCCCATGTGTATCGGCCCCTCAAGGTTCGGGGACCTATAAAAAGTTACCCCCACGAGGTCCGTTGTCGATCTTCTGGAAGAGCGCTTGGGACTGCATGACCTTTTGTAGTGTCTCTGCTTGCATGAGGCTAGAAGGGCTTGGCCAGGCAGATACAAGAATCAAACCCGCGGTGGTTAGGTATTGTATAGGGGAGTTGTGTTGTGTTATCCAAAATAAAGTTTAGTTGCTCAAGTGCTTGATTCAGTATTTTATTGACCAAAACTAGGCTGGGGGGGAACATAGAACAAACTATTTACAATCTCTGGTCGGCATCGACTAAGTGGGTCGAAGAACCTGTTTCCGTGCTGTATCTCCAATGTGTCAAGTAAAGTCTAAAGTATAATTTAAGCATTCCTCTAATCAATGGGATCACCACGTGTAATTACTGTGCAGACTGAGATTAAATAAGACATCAGCTCTCCATTCAGTCATGATAGTCCTTCTCACCTCCAGTAACTAACTGCTGCCAGGCTAACTTGCCTAGCTCTGCTTTCATTAACCTTCCCTTACTGAAAGCTAATCTTACTCCCTTTCACAGTTTAATTTAGTTTAGTTTAGAGGTACTGTGTTGAAACAAGCCATTCGGCCCATCGAATCTGTGTTGACCAGTGATCCCCTCCCTCACTAACACTATCCTACACACTAGGGACAATTTACAATTTTACTGAAGCCAATTAACCTACAAACCTGTACGTCTTTGGAGTGTGGAGGAAACCAAAGATCTCAGAGAAAACCATGCAGGTCAATGAGAGAACGTATAAACTCCATATAGACAGCACCCGTAGTCAGGATCAAACCTGGGTCTCTGGTGCTGTAGGACAGCAGCACTACCACTGCGCCACTGTGCCACCCCTGATCTGCCACATCTGATGAAGTCCTGGAGTTGGAATGTTCATGCCCCTGTCCCACTTAGGAAACCTGAACGGAAACCTCTGGAGACTTTGCGCCCCACCCAAGGTTTCCGTGAGGTTCCCGGAGGTTTTTGTTAGGTTCCCGGAGGATTTTTCAATTTTTTGAAATAAACGCCGGACCATAGAAGAAGCGGAAATGACTTTCGACCATTAGGGAGACTGACAAAAACCTTCGGGAACCTCTGGGAACCACACGGAAACCTTGGGTGTGGCGCAAAGTCTCCAGAGGTTTCCGTTCAGGCTTCCCAAGTGGGACAGGGGCATTAACTGTTTCTCTTTCCACAGATGCTGCCTGACCAGAAGGCCAAAGGTGAAATGGAGCACAGAAACATTAGCCTAACTGGTCTGTGCCAAATAAGATGCCCCATCTAAGCTAGTCCAATTACCGCGTTTGCTCCATATCCCACTAAAACGTTCCTATCCGAGTACCGGTCCAAATGTATTTTAAATGGTGTGATTGTATCTGTTCCAACAATTTCCACCAAGAGCTAGTTCAAAATACCCAGCACTTTCCTTGTGTCAAGGTTTACCCTCAGTTTCTTGTTAAATCTTTCCTCTCTCACCTTAGACCTATGCCCTCTGTTCCGTGATTACCATACCCTTGGGAAAAAGAATCAGTGCATTCACCCGAATTATTCCCCTCATCTATTTCACGCACCTCTGTAAGATCACCCCTCAAGTTGATTCGGAACAAATTCAGTTTAGTTTATTGATACAGTGAAAAGCTTTTGTTGCGCGATAACCAATCAGCGAAAATATTGTACATGATTACAATCAGTGTACAAATACATGATAAGGCAACATTTATTTTACACTTAACGCTACAATTAGTGTCACATAGAGTCCAGTAAAGTTTGATTAAAGATAGTTCGAGGATCTCCAATGAGGTAGATAGTAGCTCAGGACCACCACCTAGTCGTTGATAGGATGGTTCAAATTCTTAAACAAACAAGAAATTGGAATTAAAATAAGAAAATTATAATTAAAACTTTGAGAGGGCATATGGAGATAATATGAAGTCTGAATAAGGGTCCCGACTGAAAATTTCACATCTTTTTTTTCCAGAGATGCTGCCTGACCTGTTGAGTTACTCCAGCACTTTGTGCCTATCTTTGGTATTGCATGGTATCTGCAGTTCCTTGTTTCCACAAAGATGCATAGATCAGCTCTGATGTAATTGAACAGCAGGCCATGTACAAAGGGCTGAATGGCCCGATTCCTCCTCCCATCTTCTTAATGCAAAAAAAAAAAAAAACAGGTGATGAGTCTGGGAGACAAAAATCAATGGAACAATGATTATTCATGGGATCCATTCAGAGTGACCTTGCTGGGCGGAATGTCCGGTAGTTTCATGGTCAACCACTATAGATATTTTATTTATTTATTCATCAGGACGTATTTAATTAATTGCACTTAAAATCCCAGGTGCTGTGTGTGTGTATGGGGTTTGCATTAATGTCTCCAGGCCCAGCAGTTCAGTTCTCCACATTACAGGTACCATAACATAAGCACTGCACTATCGAACTCTGTAGCAAAGGAATCCGGACTAGAAAAGAAACTGTCATACTCAGAGCGAAGGTAAGATTTTCCAGGTTAAACCTTGTTCAGATATGGTCACCTGCTGCATGAATAAAATATAACACCATGTAATTTTAAATAATCCTCCACACAGCCAGCGGAGTTAAGAACACTTGTCCCTAAGGAGCTCATTATGTGGTTAATACTTATAAAAAAAACGTGGAACAAAGTAGGGACAAACGTCAGGTGTAAATAATCTGAGGTAATTGGACCCTATGTTCCTATCAGACACCGAGAGGAACATTTTGTACAATTTAGTCAGAAATTCTTGGAGCTATACACCACCAGAACAGGCCCTTCAGCCCAACTCACCCATGCTGACCAAGATGCCTGTCCATATTAATCCCATTTGCTTGTGTTAGGTCGATATCCTTACAGTCATAGGGTCATACAGCATGGAAACAGGCCCTTCAGCCCAACTTGCACACTTAACTAACATGCTCCATCTACACTAGTCCCACCTGCCTGCATTGGCCCATATCCCTCTAAACCTTAACAGGTCAGTCAGCATCTTTGGAGAAAAGGAATAGGTGACGTTTTAGGTCAAGACCCTTCTTCAGACTGAGAGTCAGAGGAGAGGGAACCAACAGTTATGAAAATGTACATCAAACAAATTAATGAAAGATATGCAAAAAGCCAGCAACAATGATCAAGGAAAAGTGGAGCCCACAATGATCAATTGTTGGCTGTGGGGAAGATGATAATGAGTGATATAAACAGTGAAACTCAACAGGACAACTGTGAAACTAGTACGATAATCAAGGTTGGGGAGGGACAATGAGAGAGAGGATGCAAGGGTTACTTGAAGTTAGAGAAATCAATATTGATACCACTGCGTTGCAGAGATTGATCTTTCTTAAAAGTCTTGTGTGAATTTCATGCCATTCATTACAATACTGTGGACTTATGCCTACTATGATAAGTGATTTTGTCATTTCTGACTTCCAGAAAGCTGCAAGAGTGGAGGGGCAGGACAAGGCATGGCCGGTAATGGGTGAACACAGGCGAGGGGGGTTTTCTTGATAGGCAGCTTGTTTGACAAAACCCAAAGATGAAAAAAAAACAGGAATGAGCCCAAAAGGGTAAAGATTTGCAAATTGTGAAGCTCGAGGATAGAAATGTTATGGATTATGTAGATGGAAGAATGTAGGTCAAGGGGGAAGGGGGCGGAAGAAACTGGTGCAAGGCCAGCCAGGATTCAGGGGAAGGGAGTGAGGAAGAATGGGGATGGGGTTTGTGGGAGAAAGGGGAGGGGGTGGGGGTGGGGGTGGTGTTTGTAGAAGTTACCAAACATTGGAGAATTAATGGTCATACACAAGGGTTGTAAGCCACCCAAGAGGAATATGAGGATCATGTTGATAATGTTCTCGCAAAGGTCTTTGCGACAACTACTCCGTTAAAAGTGCCAGGTCAATGCAAGTTGTTGATTATGGCTGAGGAAATAAAGCATTTCTTTTCCCCTTGAGATCATTGCTTTACAGCCAACACAATGCAAAATTTATTGACAAGTGTGTGGCCATATGTTTTTTAACTAAGGCACAATTTTAGGATATTCCAGGCTGGAGGATTGTATGTAATAAAACGACGAGAAAATGAGGGCAGAAAAAATCAATAGGTCACCAATATGACAAAAAATACAAACGAACAATGCATTGGTAAAGCCTATTGCTAGATTGTTTGAAGATACCTAATTGGCAAGTTCATCCCATGTGATTGACTATAGATTTGCCCCTTTGAGGCACGGTGTTCATTGTTCCAAGATCTGTGACTGATTAGGGACAAGCAATTTAACACAAATTTAAAAAAGAGCTACACAGCTCCAAGCAGAGGGAACGTAGAAACAGTTTAAATACTATATATTCGCAACTATTAGGATCGCTTCCACTTTCGACCACTGCCTCTGGGTCTTCCTTCCCTGCAGCTCTTTCAAAGCTGTGTCTTTCTGTTTCCCCCCCTTTTGGAAACCATATCGGTACTACATTATCTTCCACAAAGTTAATTGACCTGCCAATCAAACAAGGTCGCAACTCCCACTAGTGAGCGGGTGTGAAACAACCTTCCTTGCAATAAGACCGTAGTAATTACAATTTTAGCTTCAAAACACCACCCATCCGCATTGCTTCTTTTATTTATGTACCAGTCATGAACATTGTTGGTGGAGCCCACACTCATTGTCCATTTCCATTTACCCTGTGAATTTAAGAGGTAAACACCAGAGCACGCTGATGCTGGGATCGTCCATTTCAGGTAATCTGCCCCTCCCCACTTCTCATACACCTAGTTCCACCCGCAGGCACATCTTTCTTTCTTCGCCCCCATCCCTGCCACCCAGTTCCGTTCTCCTCCTTCGTCCACTTATCTCCCATCTCTGTGGAACCCATTTTCTTCAAACCACCCACCCCCCCCCCCCCCCACCGCCCTTCCACCTAACACCCTTCATGTTTCACTCCCTATCTTCCTTATATCTGCATTCATTTGTTTTCTTCACCTATCATCATTGGGGCAGCACAGTGGCGCAGTGGTAGTGTTGCTGCCTCACAGTGCCAGATACCCCAGTTTGATCCTAGTTGCAGGTGCTGTCTGTATGGAGTTTGTGCGTTCTCCTGCATGAATTTCCTCCCACATTCCAATGGCATGCAGGTTTGTAGGTTAATTGACTTCTGCAAATTGTCCCTTGTTAGATTATAACTAGTATACGGGTGATAGTTTGGCCGGACACAGTGGGCCAAAGGGCCTGTTTCCATGCTGTATCTTTAAACTAAACTCCAGCCTTGGTTATTATCTCCACCCATCTCTCTCGTTCCCCACTTGATTCATGTGCCTATCAACCCTTCCTCACCTAAATCCATCTGCAACTTGTTAGTTCTGCCCCAGTCCTTACCCTCTCCACTCTATCCCAGCTGGCCGCCCAAAACCCCCTTACTCCATCAGTCTAAAGAAAGTCTGAAACATCGTCTGTACATTTCCCTCCACTGATGCTGCTTAGCCCGTTGAGTTCCTCCAGCAGGTTGTGTTTTACTCATTACAGAGTACTGTTTATGCTCAACTACATTAGTGGGTCTAGACTCATGGTGGGTTAGACAGAGTGGTGATGGCAAGGTGGTTAATCTGATGAATTTTCGGAAACAACCTAGCAGTTTCTTATTAACATGATAAATTATAGTTTTAAAATAATAGTTTGAGATTCCATTCCCAGCAACAAAAGTAGGATAACATAGAACCAGTGTGAATGGGTGATCAATGGTCAATGTGGACTCAAGGGGCTGAAGGGCCTGTTTCTATGCTGTCTCTTTTAATTCAATTCCATTCAGCCACAAGTTAATTCAATCACAAAGCCTTGGATGAATACTCTAACATTTTGTTTACTAGTTTACTGACAAAGCAGCAAATGCTGGATATTTAAAATCAAACAGAAAATGCTGGAAACATTCAACAGTTCAGGCAGTATCTGTGGAAAAAGAAGGACAATTAAAATGTCAAGTTGAAGACCTGCAAACATATCCATGTATTGTTCCAGGAGCTTTCGGCCTGTTTTACTGGAAATGGGGTCACTTTCTCTCATGATAAAGCAAATTATAAACCCTGGAGAGCACAATACTTTCAGCGTTGAAGGGAAAAAGTAGATGAGGAACAATAACTAGATATCCCATTCATAAAGTAATTGGAAGCATAGATATCCTCACTCACGGGAAGATTCTACTGTCCATTACTCAAATTTTCTTTCTGGGGATTAAAATATTAAAGTTGCTTGGCTCTGTTCTTGACTGGCTTTGCAGACATGCAAGTAGAGGTATAAATGCACATGGGGCCAGTCTACACATCCATGTTTGATATTGAACTGGGGTAAATCTTAGCAAAATAGAAAATGCTGGGAAAGGTCCGCAGGTCAGGCAGCATCTGTGGAAAGAAAACTCAGCCATGTTGATCAACTTGCCCACTGAGGTAATCCCATTTTCCTGTGTTTGGCCCATATCCTTCTAACCTTTTCCATCCATTTGACCAACTGTCTTTTAGACATTGTGATTGCACCCATCTTTATAGCTTCTTTTGGAAGCTCGTACCACATACCCACTGCCCCCTGTGTAAAAAATAAATATCCTCTCAGGTCCTTTATAAAATCTCCCCCTCTAACTGTAAATGTCCGCCCTACTGGTTTTAGACTCCATTACCCTGAGTGAAGAGTCTGTGACCATCCATATTTTTATATACCTCAGTAAGGTCAACACTTAGATTCCTATGCTCAGAGCAATTGCCACATGTAAGTAAGGTCCAATCTCTCCTTATATAGATGTGTGCAACTTGGAGAAGATTTTAATTGCTTTGAAAACAATAAATACTTGGAATCACTTGGATCATTCCCCATCCACACCAAGTCAACTATAAATCCAGTCAGAGTGATTCTTGGCACATCTGACAAGGAGCTCTCTCTCCAAGAAGATGCATTTTCTGCGGTCCCATATTGTTAAATAAGAAGAAAAATAATTGTGTCTCCTTGTTGGAACCTCCATGTTTCCTTGCTGTTACAAATTTCCAACCCATCGAGCTCGCTGATTCAATAGTGTATCGCTGTGTCACGAAATTAAAATACTGCAGATTATGGAAATGTGAACTAAAAGCAGAGGATGCTGGAAATAGTCAGCAGGCCAGGCAGCATCCACAGTGAAAGACTGAGATAAGTTCAGGTCAATAGAACTAATTTCAGAAGGTCACTGACCTAAGACGTTAATCTGGGTTTCTACTCTTTCGGCCCAGCCTGACCTGCTGAGTATTTCCAGCTTTTTCTGTCTTTATTCTCCTCAGTGACAAATTCAATCAGAAACATGGACATTTCCAGCATTCACAAGTTCATAAGTTATAGGAGCAGAATTTGGCCATTCAGCCTGTTGTATTGCTTTGAACAGACTTCACTAAGGCTCGGACACATGTAATCTTACAAGCTATTTCATTCCAGAACACCACCTTGAGTCTCCCCGTGCACATGCGTACTTGCACCAGACATCACAAGACACTAATGACATATGCTAATTATCACATACCTAACACAGCCCTTCAAGTCAACTCAACCGGGGGTTACACAAAAAGCTGGAGAAACTCAGCGGGTGCAGCAGCATCTAAGGAGCGAAGGAGATAGGCGATGTTTCGGGTCGAGACCCTTCTTCAGACTGTCAACTCAACCATTCAATCATGGCTGATCTATCTTTCCCTCTCAACCCGTTCTCCAGCCTTCTCTCGATAACTCCAGAAACCCACATTCCCACAGTTTTTCTTAAAGTTTGCCTGGATTATTTTACTTGTTCATTTAGGGATGTGGATGGTAGCTTTATCTAATTTTAAACTACGATTCTCAAGGAACCTGTATCAATGCTCTCTCAACATAGACCTTCAACAATACACCTAGGGTGGTACAGTGGCACAAGGATATTCCTGGCTGGAGGATTGTATGTAATAAAACGACGAGAAAATGAGGGCAGAAAAAATCAATAGGTCACCAATTGATTGAGCCACTGCCTCACAGCACCAAAGACCCGGGTTTAACTCTGACCTCAGGTGCTGTCTGTGTGGTGTTTACACATTCACCCTGTGGCCGCGAGGGTTTCCTCCAGGTGCTCTGCTCTCCCCCCAAAGACACACAGGCTTGTAGGTTAATCGGCCCCTGTTAAAGCCGTCCTAAATGTGTAGGGAATGGATGAGAAAGTGGGATAACACAGAAATAGTGTGTACGGGTGATCGATGGTCGGTGTGAATTTGTTGGGCCGAAGGGTCTATATCTCTAATCTAAGCACACGGCATTGATGTTCACTCTGGACATTGTAAATATTGTCAGAGAAATGTCGACATTCAGCAAATAGCAGAGTGCTTTAATTCCTGAAACAAATAAATTCAGCAAAGAAGACAATAATTGCATTGCATAAATCAACCTGCAATTGTTCCAAATATACAGAACTGAAAAGAAATTAAAAAGAGTCAGCACTTTGAAGCACATAGGACAAATACGTCCTGATGGATGTGTTTTGTGGAACCTAACAGAATATAGGCAGAGCCCAATAGCATTAAGCAAAGACCATTACTTTCTGCAATATTACTTAATTTCAAAGAGAGCTGAATATTCGTGTAGCCTGCCGTCTGAATATTATGATATAAAGCACCACAAACTGGGACTGAACATCTTATAATGCTTACTGTAATATACTGCAGCTTTAACCGGTCTCAAGTGTGATTAGATCAGATAGAGTTTAGTGTAATGGATTTATATTCAATAGTCTCCCATAACTCCCTAATGAAATGTCACTATTCCTGTACAAATCCTTTCATTTCACAGCTGCCCTTCCCCTCCACCCCCCACACACTATATTTCATTCCTCCACTGATGTGATATTATTCCTTTCTTCCTAAGCTATTGATTTAGGTGTATATGGTTATTACAATGCAAAATAAAACCGTTTGCAATCCATTCCAACTTGTATCCTCGAACATTAACTCAATTTGCTTTAAATCTGCATTTGATTTAGCCAGACAAAATGCATTCATCTTTATGAAGCAGTTGTTCATTATGCAAAGGCTTGAGGAGATTATTTTTTTCTCAAAACTTAATACCATTGTGTTTTTTTCCACATCCCATCACTATGGAAAGGATAGAAAGCGCAGACTAACCCCGATTGATACTGCGCCTCTGGATACACACAGAGTATTGGGAGTTTTCTACGTAATACAAATTGATTAAATAAGAAATTATTTTCATGGAATATTGCCTGACAAAGCCGCAGTCTACCCAAAAGAGACGATCTTTGCAGTTTAACAAATAATTGCGATTTCTTTTCACCCTTCAGGTCTTTAATATACTGTTCAAGGCTCATCTGCAACAGTGCAACAGTGCACGCAGGCATGGAAAGTGTTGGTTGCAGAGGAGAATCTATATATTGCTAAAAAAAATGGCCATCACTAAAAGAAATAGTGGAGTTAAATGAAGAACGCAAATTTAGATTTAAATTTACCAGATGGTAATCTAATCGAGGGGCTGGAATGAGATCTGTGCAGAATAATGTACAGTGGGAGGGAATTTCAGTTTGGAATTTACTGTCGATATTGGGGTTGTTTATAAATGATGAGAAAAGATTTTGCTTATGTTGTATCTTTCACCAACTTGACTTGTTCAGTGAAAGACTTTTGGAGTGTGGTCACTGTTTGAGTGCATGGAATCATGGCCATCTATTTGTGCAAGGCAAAACTCCACAAGTAACATGTTTTTTTCCATTTTAGAGATGCAGCATAGAAACAGGCCCATCATCCCATAAAGTCCATTGATCACTTGTTCACGCTAGCTCTGTGTTTTTCATCCACTCCTTACACATTAGGGGCAATTTTACCATTTGTTAAGGCCAATTAACCTACAAACCTGCATGTCTTCGGGACAGGAGAGGAAACCAGAGCAATCCCATGCTGTCACAGGGAGAACTGGCAAACTCCACACATACAGCAGCTGAGGTTAGGATCGAACCTGGGTCTCTGGTGCTGTGAGGCAGCAGCTCCACTAGTTGCACCATGGTGCCACCTTCATACTATGTGCTAAAATTCTGAAACATAGGCGTCATGTGAAAATCAAGATGTATTATCCTTCCCCTGTAGCCCTCAAGAAGGCAACAGTATTCTTGAATCACACAACGTAAAACTACTTTTATAAATAATCATTGTTTTTAAGATGTTAGGTGAGGGATATCTATTAGTCAAGGCAATAAAATAACGTATAAGATTATCCCTACCGAAGTTGTGAAATGAACTTCAAACATTGTCTGACCAAATTGTAGTAAAGTATTTTTTTTCTTAAGTGTAGTCAATTGCAAATGTTAGTGAGTAAATTAGTTTCTTTGGAGTGTAAGTATCTTAACTGCTTAAATATCTAGAATTATTTAAAATAATATTTAAATCATGCCATTATATATTACCCATGGAATGGTTTTACCTAATGATCAGTTAGAATACCTATTCATTGGAACAATACAAGGCATTGCTCCTATCCAGCTGAGTTTTAGCTCTGGGATTAGCTCTAAGATCCAGGCAGACATCAATCTGGGAGTGGTGGAGATGTAGGCTAGATATCCCAGGGGTGGGATCGGAAGACTAAGGAAGATCGGCAAGTCTCCAACGGCTCTTGCCAACTTCCACAGATGCATTATAAAAAGTATCTTATCCAAACCCAGCTTGGTTGGCAACAGCTCGGCCAAAGATTGCAAGAAATTGCAGAAAGTTGTGAATGCAGCCCAGTCCAGCACACAAACCAACCTCCTCCCCACCTCCTCTACACTTTACGCTGCCTTGGAATAGCAGCCAACGTAATCAAGATCCATTTTCACCCGGTCATTCCTTTTTTCCCCTCTCCCGTCGGTGAAAATACAAAAGCTTGAAAGCACGTACCATCAGATTCAGGAACAGCTTCTTCCCCGCTGTTGTCAGACTGCTGAACTGACCTCCCATAAGCTATGGTGTAGTCCAAATCTTCCAATAAAAAGTACCTCTTTGCAGATCTTGGAATTTTTCTCCATTAACTGACTCAATAATATTCTGTACTCCAGAATGTTTCCCTTTACACTACCTGTTGTACTTGATTGTACTCACGTGTAGTATGATTTAAACGGATAGCATCCAAGCAAAGCTTTTCACTGTATCTCGGTACATATGACACCAAGAAACCAATACCAGCTGACCCAACGCCTAATAGCAGAGGCCTGATAATGCAGAATTCACCATTTCTGCAATGTTGCAATTTAGTTAAGGCCTTAATAATGTACACTGGAGAGTTAACAGGCTTAACTCAGGCATGTGGGTTAATGTTCCTGTGAGATATTGGATATCCTGGAGTAAATTCCTGGTTAGATCAAAGCCCTTAACAATTTAAAAGTTGAAAGCCAAAAACACCACAATGATTTAACCGAGAGGATTCAACTCTCTCATTAACTAGCAGTGAGGAAAGATCATCATCAGGAGCGAGCAGCAGGTTAAAATTTACTGCAGCTGGTTTATAAATAGAATGTTTCGCGCCTCAGTGCGAGTGATAAATTTGAGTTATTTTAGTGATCTGAAATTAATTAGATTAGGCTTTGTAATCATTCCCTTATGTTTATTTTTTTTTATCACCCATGAACATTCAAGACATTGAACTCGCATCTCGTGAGAGCAGGGTTTCAGGCTGGGGCCCCAGAACTGAACAACGGCTGCTAAAGCAACATATCAATAAATTGCGATTGTTTAGCTGCCAATGATTTGTAATATGCTGGCATGTTGCCATGGAACCACTTATACTAGTTTGCCATCGTGCAGTGTTCCTCCATTCCAACTATTCAACTTAATACTTACCATCAGGAGGAATTCAAATTGTGTCACTTTTGCACTGTATCTCCCCGTAGCCTCTGCACACAATCCTGCTGCTGCCTTACGGTGCCAGAAACCCGGGTTTGATCCTGACTATACGGAGTTTGGTGCTGTCTGTACGGAGTTTGTACATTTACTACGTGACTGCGTGGGTTTTCTCCATGTGCTCCGGTTTCCTCCCTCACTCCAAAGACGTGCAGGTTTGTAGGCTAATTGACTTAGGTAAAAACTATAAATTGTCCCTAGACAATTGTCCCTCTAAAATTCACCTTAAGATGTCAAAGGTTACAGAGGGAACGCAAGAGAATGGGTTTGAGAGGGAAAAATATATCAGCCATGATTAGACTCAATGGGCTGAATGGCCTAATTCTGCTAAGATGTTTTATGGTCTAAGATAATAAGACTAAAAAAAAGGTGTTTTTTGTTAAATTTTGTTAAACCACATCAAAGTTTATAAAGTTATGGAAGACATAGATAAGGTAGATAGCCTAGACCTTTTTGCCCAAGTACCTGTAGATATATCACTGACTAAAGAACATAGCTTGAAGATGAGAGGGAGAAAGTTTAAGGAAATGTGTGGGGTAAGTTAATTTCTCACACAACGAGTGATAGGTGACTGGAATGCGCTTCCCGGGGTGGTGGTGGAGGCAGATGCAAAAGCAGCGTTTAAGAGGATTTTAGGTAGGCACATGGATAGGCAGGGAATAGAGGGATATGAATCACGGATGGGCAGAGGTGATTAGTTTAACTTAGCATTATGTTCGGCACAGGTATTGCGGGCTGAAGGGCGTATTCATGTGCTGTACTGTTCTATGTTCCATGTTAATTAGAAACAGACATAGGGCATTCAGCCCAACATGCCTGCATTACCATCCACCAAGGCCCTGCTTGATTTGTTTATTGTTATCTCACTTTCCCACACTAACCTTGTCTGCTTTGATAGGTATAAACATTTTGATAGATATTAAAAACCCCAATATTTCAATATAAAATAAATGATTAATAATAAGCAGTATATAAATATAGGCACTATGAACTGCAGATACTGGTTTACAAAAAAGTCACAAAGTGCTGGAGTAATTCAGCGTGTCAGGCAGCATCTCTGGAGAATGTGGATAGGTGAAATTTTGGGTCGGGACTTTTCTCAGCACTTTGTTCTATGTATTCTTCAAAGTGAAAAAAGACATTCATTTATATAATAAAACACAATGTTATACAAGAGAAATAATCTGATATTCTGCTTTTAATTATGGCTTGCCTTGTGACAGACTGTTAATGTGACATTGTTAGTTTAGAGGTACAGTAGTGCTTATTGAATCCGTGCCGACCAACGATCACCCATACACTAGTTCTATTCTACTCACTAGGAGCAATTTACAGAAGCCAATTAACCTACAACTTGCGCATCTTTGGAATATGAGAGGAAACCAAAGCACCCGGAGAAAACCCACGTGGTCACAAAGAGAATGAACAAACTCCGTAAAGACAGCACCCATAGTCAGGATCAAACCCGGGAGTCTGGCAAGTGTGAGGCAGCAACTCTACTGTTGCGCCACTGTGCCACCCAAAATTAGCCATAACATTTCCTTCAACTTCCAAAACACATACAAATAATTGAGTTAGATAGAGCTCTAGGGGCTAGTGGAATCAAGGGATACGTGGAGAAGGCAGGCACGGGTTATTGATTGGGAACGATCAACCATGATCACAATGAATGGAGGTGCTGGCTCGAAGGGCCGAATGGCCTCCTCCTGCACCTATTTTCTATGTTTCTACATTTCTAAATGTCACTCAATCAGTTGATTAAGTTGTATTTCTTGCACTAATAATGTTGAAAATGTCCCATGGATCAGAGCTAAAGGAAAGAATCATGCCAGGAGCCACTGAACAGTTAATCCAAAGATCCACACATAGTGCTGGAATATCTTAGTGGGTCAGGCAGCATATCTGGAGAAAAGGAATAGGTGACGTTTCAGGTCGGAACCCTTCTTCACACTGAAAGTAGAGAGGGTGGGGGCGATGACATGGAGGTAGGAAAAGGCCAAAACAAATCAGGGCCAGCATCATATGATCAAGGAAGTGTGGAGCCCATTGCTGGCTGTGGAAGATATGATAATGAGAGGGATTCAGGGATGTGAACAGTGGAACTGGTAAGACAACTCTAATGTGTGTGTGTGTGGGGGGGGGGGGGATGCAGGGGTTACTTGAAATTAGAGAAATCAACGAACCAACACATAATCCATGGGACACATCTCTAATCTGCTCACAGTTTTTTAATTCTAGATTGAAAGAAAAACACCAGTTTATTCCTTGAAGAATTCATTCACAATAGGGTCATGTCCTTCGTGAGGAGCTCTAATGTTGCTTTACCTTTTCTCTTCAACCTCTATTGCCAGAGAAATTTCACTTTTCTATTTGCGTCTCCAAACATACGGGGGCACAAAGTGATATTTCTCTCATTCTAATAGACCCAAGGGGAGTGGTGGTGGTGGGGGTGCTGACCTGTTCAGACCCCATTTATATATTCAGCTTAATGTCCTGAATTGTGATTTAGTTAGCAAGCTAACCTCACCACCCCTTCCCACCCCCGCATACCATTCAATTCAATGGATAATTTATAATGCTTTTTTTTTAAATCTCATCCATTAACATAACATTTTAAATCACTTGCTTTAGCATGTAGGCTGAGCAACTAAATTACTAACAGTCCTGCCTAACCCGTGTGCAGCCATTTAGAATCTCATTGCATTGCATCAAAAAAAAAATCTATTTACACGCTAGTTGCAAAATAACAACAGGCTCTGTAAAAATTATTAAAAGTATATAAATTTGTGGAATTTAAAAAAGATTAATATGTAGGAATACAATCCCTGTCTCGACGATACAGCCAATTAATTTTTAAAAGAAAAAAAAGACGTCTTTTTACAGTCCATTCCAGGATAACCCAAAGCACTCTGCAGTTAATGAAGTATTTTTAGTCATTATTGTAATAATGATTGCATACATTGAATCATTGAAACATACAGCACGGAAACAGGCCCTTCAGTCCACTGAGTCCATGGGCACCCTTTTCACTCTAGATCTATGTCCCCCCACTTTCTCATCCACTCCCTACATACCAGCGGAAATTTAAAGAGCCAATTAACCTAAAAACCCACACGTCTTTAGGATGTGAGAGGAAATTGGAACACCCAATGGAGATCCGTGTAGTCACAGGGGGAACGTACAAACTCCACACAGATAGCACTCTAGGTCAGGGTTGAACCAAGGTCAGTGGAAGTAGCTCTACTAGCTGCTCTGCTGTGCCACCCTATTGCAATAGGACGCCATGAAGTACAATGTTATAACATTTATTAAATACATGTAAAAGTAGAAAATGCAGAGACTTTCAACGGCAGAGTCCTAGATTTGATCCTGACTACTGGTTTATATACAGAGTTTGTACCTTCTTTCTGTAACAGCGTGGGGTTTCTCCGGGTGATCCGGTTTCCTCCCACACTCCAAAGACATGCAGGTGTGTAGGTTAATTGGCTTCTGTCCCCAGTATGTAAAACACTCTGCACATCAGGCAGCATCTGTGAAAAAGCAAAGTAAATGAATATTTCAGTTAGTGGAGAATTTGTCAGAGCTAGAATGGTGGAGAAGACGAGTTTGTTTCCAGTTGTAGAGAGGGTGAGAGAGGGAGATTAGTTTAGTTTAGTTTAGTTTATTGGTAAGTATACCGAGGTTCAGTGAAAAGCCTTTGTAAAGCTTTTGTTGCATGCCAACCAGTCATCAGAAAGATATACTTGATTGCAGTCGAGCCATCGACTGTGTACAGATACAGGATAAGGGGCTTTTGGAATAGAGGATTAAGAGTAGAGCAATTGTAATACATGATTGCAGATCCACTTCTGGGACCAGCACTCAGGGTGTCGCCTGGCTTGGGTGCCATCTTGGATTTTTTCCAAGAATATCTATGAGAGGGTGAGGCCACAGTTGCCCAGGTGACTCAAATACTAATGGAGTCAGTTGGTAAACAGATTCAAGCAGACAAAGAGAAGATCTGATCTGTAAGGAGTGACTGCTTACTATTGAGGATAGGGTAAATGCACAGTCTTTTACCCACGGAAAGGGGATCAAGAACCAGACAACATAGGTTTAAGGTGAGAGGGAAAAGTTTTATTAGGAACCAGAGGGGCGACTTTTTCACACAGAGAGAGGTGAGTATATGGAATAAGCTGCCAGAGGAGGTAGTTGAGACAGGTGCTGGAACAAAATTTGACAGGTACATGGATAGGAAAGGTTTAAAGAGATATGGGTCAGGTGGGACTAATGCAGATAGGACATTTTAGTTGGCATAGGAAAGTTGGGCTGATGGGCCTGTTTCCGTGCTGTATTACTCAGACTCTATAACTTTTAATCAGCAAAATATTCCTCCTCCCGATCAACTTTTCTGCTTAATTTTTTGCAAAGCTACAAAATAGTCATCTTTCTAATATTCTTAATTCAGATGTTTAGTTTATGAAGTTCAGATTCAGGATTGAAATCCAGCATGTGGGCATACAGTATCAATGATATCTACTGAGTATCTAAACAGGACTTGGACAAATGACCCTCCATGTGTGTGTTTATGTAAGAATTCCATCCTCAGTTTATTCAAATCTTTGCCAAGTTGTGGTAGTGTTTACATGTGATGGATGCAGGAAAGGAGAGAAGAATGTGTATACTGTATGAATAAATATATACAAAATATGATTTATTGCAAGTAAAAGCCAAATAAAGCATTCCATTCCTTTTTTTTAATCTATATGGAAATAACAAAGTAAATGCACTGAATTCTTGGCTGTCAAATTCCAAATCTCTATATTTAATCTTATTTAAATAAAAATTGCCCTCTGACACAGGACAGCACAGTGGTGCAGCGGTAGGGTTTCTGCCTTACGAGGAACCAGCGCCAGGGACCCAGGTTCAATCCTGACTATGGGCATCGTCTGGATGGAGTTTATATGCTCTCCCTGTGACTGTGTGTGTTTTCTCCGAGTGTTCCGGTTTCCTTCCACGCTCCAAAGATGTACAGGTTTGAAGGTTGATTGCCTTTTGCTAAAAAAAAAATCTAAATTGTCCCTCATGTGTAGGATAGTACTAGTGTATGAGTTGCTCATTGGTCGGCATGGCCTCAGTGGGCCGAAGGGCCTGTTTCCACGCTGTATATCTAAGCTAAAGTAGAGAAAACTAAGGTAGTGCCAGGAATTCAAGAGTTCACAGGTTAGTTGCTTGACTCTCAAGGTCAAAATTGGAAAGGCTCATTGGTGGAAGTTGGAGGGTTTGCAAAAGTCCTGAGAGAGGCCAGGTTAATGATTTGATAGGCGCTGGACAAAGATGAATCATCTTCGTGAATCTTTGTAGCATTTTAGATGTAGGATGATGCCCAGCTAAAATGAACTAAAATCTGTTAGCTATGGGCCACTAACGTATTTACTTTAACCACGAGGTGAGGCCACATTTAGAATATTGTATGCAGTTCTGGTCACTTTGTTATTGGAAAGATGTTGTGAAGCTGGAAAATGCGCAGAAAAAATTTACGAGGATGTTGCCAGTACTCGAGGGACTGAGCTGTAGGTTGAGGTTGACCCAGCTAGGACTTTGGAGTGCAGGAGGGTGAATAGTTGATATTATAGCGGTGAGATGGGGTAAATGCACAGTGCTTTATCTTAGGGGGAATAGTAAGATTGAACGAGAACTTACCAGTTCGAAGGTTGATCTTTATTTTATGAGGAGTCGAAGTGAGGGATTTCGTGAAGAGCCCGCCGGCGCGCATGCTCGACATACTTCAAAGTAGCGGCGTGGAATCACAGAAACCAACAAAGAAATGACTTCGCATAGTAAGATTGAAGTGACTAAGATTACCAGATGAAGGTGATTGAGGGTTGGGCGAGGAGGGCACGAAATCCCTCACTTCGACTCCTCATAAAATAAAGATCAACCTTCGAACTGGTAAGTTCTCGTTTAATCTTACTATTTCATTTCGGAGTCACGTGAGTGACTTCGTGAAGACTTCAAAGCTTCTGTGATTACATGCCCTGGACCACGTCCATGCTGACACACCACTACCAGGGATGGATGGGAGGAACAAACTTGCTCAATAGTTCATACTGCAAAACAAGAGCAGAGTTATTAATAACAAATCAAAACCCCTCATGCGGGGACATCTCCACGTTCGTGACCTGCATTCAGCACGGCTTCTGCAAACTGTAGAGGAGCAGCAACAGGCTTGTTATAAAAACGCTGGAACACAGCTTCATTAGCCCATCCTGCTGTGGCGAGAATTTGGTCCATGGGCACCTCCATGACCCTCGCCGTTGACGTCGATGCAGCCCTGTTGGAAAGAGACTTGAACACATTAGTGTCGATACCTGACTTACCCAAGACGATGGAAGCCACATGGATATCGTCTGGACTGTCACTCGATGACGAGGTCTCTTATGAGTGACAAGCAGGTATCTCTCCATTCCTCCGATGCGTGCCGTCACCTTGACATAGTGGCGGATATGTGAGGCTACACATAGCCTAGCATCTGCGGGGTATGCCGGGAACTTCAGCTGCAGCCCTGTGCACCCAGGTCTATGCTGCTTTAGTAGCTCGTCAATGAAAAAGACTACTTCTGTGGGAGTAGACGTCATTCTGTCGACACGAAGTTTGTGTAGTGTCTGTACCCTCTGAGCTGAAGTCAGCGCTAGTAACATCACCAGCTTCATGGTGCGTTGGTCCAGTTGGAGCCCTTCCATGGGTGACCACGTCCTGAGCAGGGTTAATACGTCCCTGACATCCCAGGTGATATTATAGCGTGGTGTAGGCGGATTCATATTGAATATACCCCGCATGAGTCTGGACACTAGCCTGTTGGATCCTACCTCCAAACTGAGGTAGAATGATAGCGCACTTCTGGCGCTGTTGATGGCACTGTAACTTAAGTGTTCATCATGGTGCAACCCCGCGAGGAATTCCAGGACGTCGGTTGTTGTCACGTCATCGTACGTGATGCGAGAGCGGCTGCAGTAGGCTTCCCACTTCTTAATATGCGAGCGGTATCTTCGCCTTGTAGACTCTCGACACGACGCCCCGGTGGTATCCATGGTCCGAGCCGAGAGGCCGTATTGGACTAACGGCCTGTTCAGAACCTGCAAGCCAACAAATGTAAATAGCCATGGCAGGGATGCGGCTCCCCTGAGACAGGGTGAGTAACCAATTGTGGGCAACCCTTCAAAAGGACCCAAGGTTCGTTGAGCATGTCAAAGACCACCGGATACCAAGGCTGTGTGGGCCAGTCGGGTATAATAAGGATGCCCTTGGCAGCATCTGCCTGAATCTTTCCCAATACCCGACTGATGAGGCAAAATGGGGGGAAGGCATAGAAAAACTACTTCCCCCAGTCCAGCGAGAATGCATCTAGCGCTATTGCCCCAGGATCTGGTTCCCATGAAACGTAGGTTGGTACCTGATGGTTCCACCGTGACGCAAAGAGGTCAATGTCCGGTTTACCAAATTTGGCTGTGACTTTAGAAAAGATCTCAGGATGCAACATCCATTCAATATTGTCATTAAATTTGCGTGACCTGGTGTCCGCCACAGTATTAAGCTCACCTGGCAAATAGGTAGCTGAAATCCAAATGTCTCTTTGAACACACCAGAGCCAAATTGAGTTTGCCAATTTGTCACACGAAACTGGCCTGGTACCACCCATATGGTTTAAATATGCTACTGCTGTGGTGTTGTCTATTTGGAGACGGACATGTGCTCCAACAAGCTTGGAACAATACGCACGAAGTCCGTGGAATGCTGCCAGCAACTCCAAATAGTTAATCCCTTGAGTTAACAACATCGTTGATTCAAGGGTGTCCCATCTGCCACCACAACTAGAGCAATTATTCGTGGCTCCCCAACCATTGGAGCTTGCATCAGTTTGCAAATATACCACCGGATTAGCCTCCCTAATAGGCTTGAATGAGTTGCTAATGTGACACACCCACCATTGCAACTCATTTATCGCTTCGGGCGGCAGCTGCATGGACCGATCATAATGACCAGCGTTCTGTTTTAACGCAGCAATTTTAGCTCTTTGCAAATTCTGATAATGCAAAGGTCCATATCGCGCTGCCGGAAACAAAGCTACCAGCTTCCCAATTATTGTAGCTAAGTGCCGAATCGATGGTATATTGGTGCGGATTAAATCTTGACACACCTGGGTAACCTCCTCAATCTTGTTAATTGGAATGGTAACCCTCATGCTTATAGAGTTCACCGTGAACCCTAGGTAATTAATCACCTGGGCAGGGTAGAACTTTGATTTCTCTGGATGGACAATAAACCCCAATTGTTGAAATATATTGACAGCAGCTGCAACACCCTGTTCAGCCAATTCCAGGGTGTGGCCCACAATTGAGACATCATCTAAATAGGCCATAACTATATGGTGTCGTTGTCTCAAATAAGCCATAATTGGCTTCACTAATTTAGTGAACAATCTAGGGCTGTGGTGAGCCCATTAGGCAAAGCCTTGTACTGCCAGAATTGCCCCATCCAGATGAATTTTAAAACCTTCTGTCACATTTCTGGACGGATACGGAATAATATGCGTCTTTTAAATCGATGCATGCCATAAAGCAACCATGAGAAATCAATGATTTGGTTGTTTCAACGTATCCATTTTAAAATGAGAATATGTTACAAAAGTATTCAAACGGGTTAGATCAATAATGACACGACAACTTCCATCCTTCTTAGGTCTGGTGAATATGTTCGAAACAAATTCAACTGGCTCATGCACCACTCTCTTAATCACTCCTTTGCTCAAGACTTACCAATTCCTTATAGCCGGCTGCCTGTTCTGCAGCAGATAATTTAAACGTTCGAGCGGGCATGTGCTGGGATGGAGGAATGTCGCCATTAATAAACTCAATTTTATGCCCCTGAATATTCTGCAACACATACTCGTCACCAGTAAAATTACCCCATGCACCCAAAAACCACCGAAGGCGACCACCAACATGTGAAGTTAAACAGAGAGAAAAGAGAGAACCAGACCCCCTCACCTCCGTGGTTACCGGCGGTCCTTGACACGCGTGTGTGGACGTGGAGGTGCTGGGTTGGCTTGAGGGCGCGGCGTCTTCGTTTTCCACCAGGGTCTCTGCCGACCCTGTCCTAAAAAAGACCCCTGGTGCTGGGTCTGATGTTGCTGTCATTGTGGAGCTTGAGGGTGGGTCCTCGTCGAGGTACTGGCAGACCCTCGTGATCGAATGTATGGAGACTTTGAGCCTGACGGTGTGGGGGCACTCTGAGGGCGCATGATCCCCACCGTTTTGGCTTGCTCGTCAAGCTCTTTGACTCTCTTCGAGAGGTCCTTCCCAAAGAGCTGACGGGGCGGGGGCGGCGGCGGTGGTTTGCACAATCCTGCAAACTTTGGATTGAGCGCTGGGCGGATGCTGGTTTTGCGAAACCCGTTAATTTTGTGCTGGGTCGCGCACAGGAGGGCCAGGGCATCTTCCTGGTCCAAATTCAATTCGTCCCCGTCCACCGACCGCACAAAGGCGGTAATACCGGCCGTGAGGAGCTTCAGGATCCGCTGCAGTTTTACCTCCTGTTGACGGATAGCCGCACTGATGTTGCCCCATATCGGCGTATTGACCACAGGCACGTTGAGGGAGTTGCAATTGGATGGAGCCTTGTGACGGCTTATTGCCTGGATGAGGACTTCTTCCTGCTGCTCCAGGCTGATAGTAGATGTTTGTGAAGACGCCCTGTGCCTGTTGCTGCCCTGCTGTTGTTGACGTTGAAGCAGGAGCTCCAGCAGCCGCTCCATACGGTCAATACGCCCTTCACCCTGAACACTCAGGTGGTCGGAGTCCTCCGGCTCTGAAAAGAAAACCGGGCTCCTGTCATCGGCCCGCACCTCGTCGAGGCCCTGCCGGTGCCGGTAGTTGTCGCTAACAGCCGCCGAGGCGAAACTGCGCGATTCCTGCGCGGGCGTGTTCAACCGCCTCCGTTTAGCGGGAGCTGAAGCCGCTGCCACTAAGGGCACTTGCGGCGAGGTGTCGGCACCAGCCGAAGCATGGCTGCCTGGGGCCCGCGCAGTCTTGCCGGCTGCCCACATCGTGGACGTTGCCGACGCATGGTCTCGCCCACCCATCCATGGGGGGCTCGGCGACCGTGACAAGACCCGACTCGACCGACCCATCCCGGCGTCGAGAGTCGGGGTGTGCCGGCTGGACCTCACAGCCGCCCCGGGTCTCTCCCTGGAACCTGACCGCTCCTCCGGGTCAGGCAATGCCTTAGCCCTGGCAGGGTTAGGCTTCTGGGCTCCTGCCCTCCCCCTTCTCGGAGGGCTGAGTGGAACAGGCCGTGCAGCCGCACGCACCCAGCTCGAGGTCGCCAGCGAGCCCGCTGACGACCTGACTGCCATGGCAGGGTCCCCCTGCTCTGGCGGCACACCACACTCCTCCTCGTCGAACTCCTCCGAGCTGTGGTGTGCTGGCGGATCTGGACCTGTGAACACAGGGCTTACCCACATCTCCGCCTGAGTCCCGGCCTGCGATGCAGGTACTGCCGATGGTAAAGGCCCCGGAACTGTTGACCGGCGAACTGGTCCTGATGTCCTCCGGCCCTTGGAACTCCCATCCATGTCCTTGCTGCATGACAAAACCAACAACAAGAACCACCAACTAAAGGTAGAATACTTACCTCCGTGGCCCCTTCTGAAGGGCTGGCGAGGAGCGCGCTCCACCGCCAGCCGTCGCAGCAACGCGGTACGACGATATGTCGAGCATGCGCGCCGGCGGGCTCTTCACGAAGTCACTCACGTGACTCCGAAATGAAATCAATAACCAGATCATAAGTTTAAAGTGAGTGGGGAAAGATTTAATAGGAACCTGAGCGGATACCCTTTTACACAAAGGGTATTAGGTATATGGAACGAGCTGCTGAAGGAGGTAGTTGAGGCAAGTACTATCACAATATTTAAGGAACATTTGAACAGGTTGATGGATAGGACAGGTTTAGAAGGATATGGGCCAAAGATGGTCGGCAATGGGAAAGGTGGGCTGGATGGGCTGTTTCCATGCTGTATGACTCGAATACTCTATGACTATGAAATGGATTGTTGGCCCTGCACTCACTGTACTTGACTTGACCCACAACACCCATGCTAGCATTCCAGAACAACCCCCCCCCCCCCACATTTGGTGGAGGTGGAATATTGCGTTGGGGGACCAGCTCACCCGTGTGAATCTGGGACGCAATAGGTCCCACTTAGTCTAGTATGACAATAAATGTGAACTTGAAAGGGAATATCTTAAAGATATATTTTGGTTAAGTTAAAGCTTTCCTTATCATAGACATTCCACCAGAAGCATAAAGCAAAGGACACAACTCTTCTACCTATTGAGCCTGTTACTGCTTATGGACTGCTCTCTCTCTGCCCACCTTGTAGCAGTGAGGTCTAAAACTGAATTAGTCCCAAGAGTTAGTCCCACTAACTAAAGATTAGTGTAGTAGCGATATTCCTACAGTGAGGAAGTGCGATGTAGAGCGTAGGCCTAGCCAAGGGCAACATAGCTTGTAATAAAAGGGTTTAAGGTGAAGACTTAATAGCTGAGAAGATGGAACTAGTTGTACAAATGCAAATCATCCTTTTGAATGAAAGTTTAATAGCAAAGAAGATAGTGGAGAAGATGTTTCTACTTATGGGATAGATCAAAAGTAACTACTATTGTGGTAAGATCATAATTAATTAATCCAATAAGGAATTCCGAAGAAATTCTACTGAGAGCGCAGTTAGAATCTGTAACTTGATATTACATGTGGTAGTAAATGTGAATACTGCAGATGTATTAAAAGATAATTAGACAATACGGCAATACACTGAAGGTTATACTTTGAAGAAAGTAGAAAGGAGGCTTTTATAAACGTAGCGTTGGATGTGGGAAGAATAGCTTCTTTCTGTGCTAAAATGCATTTGGAAATGCAGAGGTATTTCTTGAGGAGAGATTGCAAGCTTCCCTTTTTCTTGCTTCAAACAGTTTTGAATTGTAGAGCCATAGAGTCCTACTAGTCGGAAACTGGCCCTTCAGCCCATCCTGTCTGGGCCAATTGACAGTTGTAATTTAGCATTTAGATGCTCAAGGTAGATTAGAACAACTAAGGGTAATGTGTTACAGTGATAACTTCATGTTTACAGCTTGTACATTGGATTACTAACTGTTCCATCATCCATTTTGGATTGCCATACTCATATATTGGAAAAGTTACTTTTTCTGTTTGGTTGTTAGTGGTTTAGTAGTTTGGGTGTGATTTAAAGATGACTATGTGGGAGACTTTGCGGGTGATGTTTTCCTCGTGACCGCGTGGGTTTTCTCCGAGATCTTCACTTTCCTCCCACACTCCAAAGAAGTACATGTTTGTAGGTTAATTGGCTTGATATAAGTGTAAATTTTCCCTAGTGTGTGAAGGATAGTATTAGTGTGCAGGGATTGATGGTCGGCGCGGACTTGGTGGCCGAAGGGCCTGTTTCTGCGCTATATCTCTAAATCTAATCAAACTAAACATGCATTTAGTGTTGTGTGTCAACCATGCAAAAATAAAGTTCTTGAATAAATGTGTCTTGCACAGTGTACAGTTGTGTGATTGACCCTATATCATTTGAGCATGTCACTGTCAATTCTGTGATGTAGTCAATGTGCCCCTGACTGATCTTTCTGTGTTCTTGTTTCTTCTAGGCAAGATGAACAATGTGTTACCACGGCTTGTCTGATTCTGGGCTGAAAAATCCACAATGGTCACCTGTAACATTCTTTGCCTGAACTTCTGATACAAACCAAATAAATACATAAAAAAGGGAAAAAAAGAATATGGGATGTGAGGAATAACTGGACATCTTTCTCCCAGAGCTGACACAGACATGATGGGCTGAATATGCTCATTCAATGTTGCATGACTCAAATAAAATCATGCCCATTAGTTGGGTTTAATACTTGCTTTGGGTGTTAATGTCTCCAGTAAGTGACAATTCATGCACACGCTTAGTGCTATTAAATTTTGTGTATATTTATATCTCCAAGTACTTACTAAAGTCTGGCAACAGGGTTCGTAGTCGAAATGCTGCGAACTATACTATTAGCCATTGAAGTGCTAATATCAAGAAGAAGGCTTATTCACTACAAAAATACCTTTGTGTTCTGGCTTCAGTGCAGACACAACTTCAAAGGGAATTCAAGAGATCTATATCATACCAAGATCTTTGATGAAGTGGAAGGAGAGAAGGCGTGCGTGGGACATAAACGTTAATGTTGATCAGTTGAGCCAATTGGGCCATTACTGCACTGTTTTCAGTATGTAATTACTTCAAACTCTAATAATAAGCTTTAATTAGTTCTTCAGTGTTCAAATAAATGTCCAGTTCTATAGACCCTTTCTCGTCAAATTCGAATGCGTAGTTGATTCAAGATAAAGTAGTTGGCTTGATTTTTACCTCACTGCTAGAAACTTTCCCTGCTATAAGCTTTCCCACTGCTGAATGTGCCAACCATAAATACACTTCAAGATGATGCAATGGATTCTAAGTAGCCCCCTCAAACCGTTGGTCCCGAATACCGAATACCCAGGAGGACAAGTGCCTGAGATGCATGGGAACATCATCAGTTACAGATTCCCCTCCATTTTCACGCTACATTCTGATTCAGAAATATATCACGGCTCCACCATCATCTCAGGGTCCAAATCCTGGAAAACCGTATCTAACGACCATATCTAACAGCTGTAAAAAAAAAGCAACTGCAGCTGCTGGTTTATATCAAAGATAGACATAAAGTATTGGAGTAACTCAGCAGGTCGGGCAGTATCTATGGAGAAAAAGGATGGGTGATGTTACATGTCAGGATCCTTCTTCAGACTGTGACATTTCAGGTTGGGCCTGACCACCATACTGACCACGGGGTAGCGCCCGCAATGACTGCCTCGCCAACAGTCTGTCTCATCCCTTCCTTCTTTGTTGTTTTTCAGTATGTGTTAAATGTATATTTTAGTGTTCTTTGGCCTATTTTATGTGGGGGGTAGGGGGGAGGCCTTGGGGGAAACATTTTTAGCCTCATACCTTGACGGAGATGCAAATTTTTTTCCGTATCATATCTCCGGCTGTTCTGCGGCCTAACATCGTGGAGTTGGCGGCCTCTTGCTGGAGACCGACTTCGGGAGCCTGCAGGACATAACATCGTGGAGCTGCCGATCCCTGTCGGGGATCAACCTCGGAAGCTCCAACTGCGGGAGCCTGCGGACTTTAATATCGTGGACCTCGCAGCCCTGGTTAGAGACCGACTTCAGGAGCTCCAGGCCGCAGGAGCTTCGACCGCCCCGATGTGGAAGCTTCGATCACCCTGACATGGGAGCATCAACTGCCCCAATGCAGGAGCTTCACCGCCCCAATGTGGGGGCTTCGATCACGGGCTACGGGAGCTTCAATCGCCCCAACTGCAGATGGTTCGACTACCCCAACCGTGGGAGAATAATGAGGGAAGGTGATTAGATTTTATTGCCTTCCATCACAGTGAGGAATGTGGGGAATCTGCTGTGGTGGATCTTTATGTTAACTTTTATGTAGTTATGTAACACTGGGTTACTTTGTTGATCTTAATCTGGTATTATTCTGGTGAATTCAAAGACTGAAGAAGGGCTTTGACTTGAAACATCACCCATTCCTTCGCTCCATAGATGCTGCCTCACCCGCTGAGTTTCTCCAGCAATTTTGTCTACCTTCAAAGTGATTCCTGTAGTCATGATAACATTTTGTATACACAAAAGTCTGCAGATGCTGTTTTTTTACAAAGGACAAAGGACAAAGGACATTTATTGTCACATACACCAATTGGTGTAGTGAAATTTGTCTTGCCATGCAGCACATAGATAAAGATAAGTCATAACATTAAAGAATTTAACATAAAACATAACAAAAACACTGGTTCCCACTATGAGGGAAGGCCCAAAGTCCAGACCCCATCCCCAGTTCACCCATAGTCAGGCCTATTGAGGCCTCCACAGTCGCCGCTATGGGGGCCGATGTTCCAGGCCCTTCTTCGCCGGGTGATGATGCTCCGGCGACGGGAGAACCCTCTCAGCGGCTCAGGGTGCCTGTAATGGCCGCTTCCTTGCTGGAGACCGCGGTTTCCGACGCCAACAGGCCGCGCTGGATGGAGCTCCACAACTGCCAATCTCGCCGAGAGATCCCAGGCTCCCGATGTTAAAGTTCAGCGCTGGCCGCTCCATAGTCCCGCAGCTCCGCAATGTTCTCCTGCGGTCTTCAGCTCACCGGAGCTCCAGCGTGGTGACCCAGGCAAGGCATCGCCCGCTCCGCTCCGCAATGGCGCTCCAGCACTGCGCTGCTGCCGAAGCCGAAGTTCTGGGCGGTCCCCCCAGGAAACGCCGCTCCAGGCCCGCTGGTAGGCCGCGAGGACGGGTCGATGGTGCAGCCCGGAGAAAAGCTGCCTCTCTGACCAGGTAGGGACCCAGTTTCCCCCTTCCCCTCCCCCACTCCCACATAAAAAAGGCTAGGACTCCGAAAAACAGAAAAACTCAACTTACTAAAAATTAAAAAAAGAGAGAATAAACGGACAACTGCAGGCTGGGCAGCCATACCTGTACAGGACGGCGCCCCCAATCAGCTAAAACAAAGTGCTGATAGTGTGAAGAAGGGTTCCAATCCAAAATGCAACCTGGACCACTGAATTCCTCCAGGACATTTGTATATATTTTACAGTTTAGGTCAATGTTGAAACCCAGCTCCATAATAACATTTGCATGTGTTCCCATATTCACTTTGACTAATTCACAATTGGCTGTAATAACTAATCTCTTTAAACTGCTGAATATTAAGGGTAAAACACAAAGTGTTAAGGGCCTGTCCCACTTACATGTCCTTGGCACGCAAATTACGCGACCTCGTGGTCGCACTGAGCCGCGAAGGTCGTGCGCGACTTCATTCGACCGCACAGCCGTCTGGAGCGCATGATGTCATTTGAAGATGGACGCAAAATGCTGGAGTAACCCAGCGGGACCGGCTTCATCTCTGGAGAGAAGGAATGGATGATGTTTCGGGTCGAGACCCTTCTTCAGTCTGAAAGAAACGTCACCCATTCCTTCTCTCCAGAGATGCTGCCGGTCCCCCTGAGTTACTCCAACATTTTGTGGCTATCTTCAATTTTCTTGGCCCCGCTCTGGGAGTAGAAGTGGGGTTGGATCCGGACCGCAATGGCCGTGAGCCCCAGGCTGACCTCGGCGATCATTTGCCTGCTTCTGCTGCTGTTAGAGGTGAGACGTTGCATCGCGCCAGGGTCTTGGGCCGGTCCCACTTTGGCTATCAGTTCCGCGACAGGCCCTTGGTGTGCAAAGATTTTGTTCGCTACAAACATTTCGGAGCCCCACGCGATGTCATGCACAACTACATACCCCTCCGCGATTCTCAGTGGACTGGCTCCGTGCAGCCATACGATGCCTATGCGCCTCAACGTGACCACGAGGTCGCGTAATTTGCGTGCCAAGGAAACGTAAGTGGGACAGGCCCTTTAAAGTAACTCAGGTGGGGCAGCAATTGTGGAGGAAATGATTGGCAATCTTTAGGGTCGGGACCCTTCTTCAAACTCCTCGAGTTACTCCGCCGAGTTACTCCAGCACTTTGTGTCTTGCTCATGATTACAGCATCTACTGTTTCTTGAGTCTGAAGAGGGGTCTCGAACCAAAACTTCTCCCATGCATTTCCTCAACAGATGCAGTCTGACCCACTGAGTTATCCCAGCACCTTGTGGCTTGCTCAAGATTCCAGCATCTGCAGTTCCTTGTGACTCGAATAGCAAGGGAATCTTACTCTCGCTTGCTTCCATGCCCTTGTTCCAAACACGAGTGCAGTAGTCAAAGTCAAAGTCAAAGTAGTTTATTGTCATGTGTCCCTGACAGGACAATTACATTCTTTCTTTGCTTAGATGGAAAGTAGTAGTAGAACATAGTGAGCATTGACTACAAAACAGATCAGTGTGTCCATATACCATTATATACATAAATACACACATGAATGAATAAATTGATGAAGTGCAAATAACAGATAAAGGGGTATTAATGTTTAGAGTTTTGTCCAAGCCAAATTTAATAGCCTGATGGCTGTGGGGAAGTAGCTATTCCTGAACCTGGTCGTTACAGTCCTCAGGCTCCTGTACCTTCTACCCGAAGGTAGCAGGGCGATGAGTGTGTGGCCAGGATGGTGTGGGTCCCTGATGATGCTGCCAGCCTTTTTGAGGCAGCAACTGTGATAGATCCCCTCGATAGAAGGAAGGTCAGAGCCGATGATGGACTGGGCAGTGTTTACTACTACAGCAGCAACCTTCAGAAAGGGCAAATGGTGAACGGTTAAAGAGGGAAGGATTTCTCAGTTGTTCAACACAACAGTGTTATTGGGAATAAATAATTTTTTTTCTGAAATTTGATGGACTCAATGGCCTCTCCCTGTGAAGATGGATTTTGGTTGCCTACTAGTTCTGCCTTTTCTTTCTGCCTTTTTGGTTTGGTCTCCCTGATATAGGAAATATGTTGCTAAGCTGGAAAGGATGTTGCCAGGACTTGAGGGCCTGAGCTATGGGGCCAGGTTGACCTGGCTAAGTCTTTATTCCTTGGAGCGTAGGAGGATGAGGAATGATCTATAGAGTGTATAAGATCATGAGAGGAATACATCGGGTAGACACACAGAGTCTCTTGCCCAGAGTATGGGAGTTACGTACCAGAGAACATTGGTTTAAGCTGAGGGGGGAAAGATTTAATAGGAACCTGAGGGGCAACATTTGTTGAGGCAGGTACTATCACAATGTTTAAAAAAAAACATTCGGACAAGTACATGGATAGACAGTTTTAGAGGGATATGGGCCAAACGCAGGCATGTGGGACTATCAAAGATGAGGCATGCTGGTGGGTGTGGGCAAATATCCACCCTGTATTACTTTAAAATTCTTTAAAAAATATAATGTTTTCATGAATAACCTTTTCCTTTAAATTATGTGGTGCATGAGCATTAGACTATTACAGTGCCCACCATAATGTTTGGGACACAGTCCCATCATTTATTTATTTGGCTCTGTGCTCCACAATTTGAGATTTGTTATAGAAAAAAAACACATGTGGTTGAAGAGCACACTGTTAGATTCAATTAAAGGCCATTTTTATAGATTTTGGTTTCACCATGTAGTAATTAAAGCTTAAACTTAGTCCCCCCATTTCAGGGTTCCATAATGTTTGGGACACATGGCTTCACTGGCGTTTGTAATTGCTCAGGTGTGTTTAATTGCCCCCTTAATGCAGGTATAAGAGAGCTCTCAGCACTTTGTCTTTCCTCCAGTCTTTCCATCACCTTTGGAACCTTTTACAGCTGCTTATCAACATAAGGACCAAAGTTGTGCCAAAGAAAGTCAAAAAAGCCATTATGAGTCTGAGAAACAAGAATAAAACTGTTAGATACATCAGCCAAACCTTAGGCTTACCAAAATCAACTGTTTGAGACATCATTAAGAAGAAAGAGAGCACTGGTGAGCTTAATAATCGCAACGGGACTGGCAGGCCATGGAAGACCTCCACAGCTGATGATAGAAGAGTTCTCTCTATAATAAAGAAAAATTCCCAAACACCTGTCCACAGATCAGAAATACTCTTCAGGAGTCAGGTGTGGATTTGTCAATGATCACTGTCCGCAGAAGACTTCATGAACAGAAATACAGAGGCTACACTGCAAGATGCAAACCACTGGCTAGCTGCAAAAATAGGATGGCCAGGTTACAGTTTGCCAAGAGCAACCACAGACTTCCGGTGGCGCCATGGAGCAGTGAGAGGCGCAGCATTTGGCTCAGTTCCTGACAATGCGCTAAAAGCGCTAAAAAGCCTTTAAAAAAAAAGATGGGACTGATCTAAAAATACTCACCGGGGATGCCTGACATCGCGTAAGTGACATAATCTTAAAAATCGCCGCAAAATAACAGGGAATAAAGCCACTTTTAAATGAGTAAAAGGAACTCACCCAAACGACCCACTTCAAGACCTCTGACCAGATTGCTTGTTAAGGAGCTGGGAAAAGCACCACAAACAACTCCAGAAGGGTCTGAAGAAGAAATGGAAGGTTGAAGATTCATTGCTGAAATGGAAGAAAAGGTAAAAGAACAGGAGCAGTCTTTAAGAGCAGCTCTGTCAAAAGGCTTTGCTGATATGTTACATAAGGAGATTTCCGAAACTGGCTACAAGTATGCAGCTCAGGACAAGTTATTGAGACAATTGGTACTCTAAAGCAATGTATTGAGGACTTAGAGACCGAGCTAAAAACAGAAATTTAACGGGTTGACGAAGATTATAATGAAAAGTTGGAGCCTGCTATCACTACTTCTGCAGAACACAGCACTGCTATTAAAGATCTGGAAACTGCGATGAAGGAAGTGTCTGAAGCGATGAAGAGAATGAAAGAAGATCAAGACTGAGTTTCTGGGCAACTGACTAGAATGACCGACAAATGTCTCGAAATCGAAGCTCGGTCAAGGCGGCAGAATTTAAGGATAGTTGGAGTGAGAGAAGGAAAGGAGACTGGAATGGACCCTCGGGAGGTCACTGCCAACTTACTTAAACAAGTATTCAAGCTGTCTGTAAACCCGAAAGTAGATGTTGCACACCGAGTTCAGAGGGCACACTCGAGACCAGGAGCACCACCAAGACATAGCAACTCTTGACATTATGAAAAAGATTCCAATCACAAAAAATCTGATGTTTGATGGTGAAATTGTCCGATTCTTTAGAGACTACCCAGCTGAAGTGGCTAAGAAACGTGCCCAAAGACAAGACTGATCCTGAAAGGAATTCCAAACTTAAGATATGGGATAATCTCTCCTGCAAAAATGAGGATCACATATAATGTTTTGGAGCGTTTCTTCATTGATCCAGAAGAAGCATTTAAATACGCACAAGAGCTAACAAAGGATATTAAAGGATAAGTAAAATATCACGGTTATCTGGAGGTTTAACTTTTATATATATCTGGAGAGGGGAAACTGAAAAAATATGACTTTTTAAATAAATATAAGCACAAATGTTCTCGATAAGATGGCCGAAGAAGTTACACGCGGTGAAGTCTAGACACCTTATCAACTTTGAAATTTAAAATCAAGGACAAACTTTTTTTGAACGAAAGATTAAAAAAATTTGAGTTATGCAGCACAGAAAAATTAAATTAAATGGAGCTGAACATAATAATACACGAATAAAAATATATCCATAATTATATATTAACACATAAATAACTGGACTAACTCATGTATACTAATTTAAAAAGTACTAGCATAACCGAATAATGATTCCATTTTCCTTTTTAAAAAAAAAGTCAATATTGAACACGCTGTAGTTTTATGATTGCTAGTTAAATCCGTTGGATTATTATACTAATATACTAATACACTAAAATGTGCGTAATCGATTCGGGAAGACAAATTCCCAGTTACGCTCAAGATAACCTAACAAGGAATAAAGCTGGAAGGGAGTGAAAAAGTTGGCAGGCACCCAAGATTGTAATTTTGCTTAACCCCTTCCAACCAGCAGTTTCTTATGTAAATGTACTGGCTTTGTCTGCGAAGTTAAATACAGTAATTGTTAGTAAATAGTAAATACATGTCCAGTTGAAGATTTTAGTACAACTACATGTTCCATGGTTTTCTCTATATTACCCAGTTTTGAACTGTTCCTTCTTTTTCACAATACTTGTTTAAGGGAACAGAGCCGAATGTAACTTAACACCTACGGAAGGTTTCAAGAATTTTTCTCCCACCATTTGGTGTTTTTTTTCAATTGTTTTATCACAATTTTTATGTTATTTAGCACTTTTTTAAATTTATATTTTTCTTTAAGGGCACATTTACGAGGGATATACCAACAGTGTCTAGCAGCTGTGAGCACCCACCCAACACCCAGAAGCTTGAGGTATTGTGTTGCACAATCGGACATAAAGGTACCAATGTAATTTACAATACAAGACGACGTGCAAAGAAAAATTGGAGGAATTACGTTTTGTAGCTGGAACATAAGGGGCACTAATGTGCCAATCAAAAGGGGCAAGATTCTTGCCCAATTAAAATCACTCAATGCCGATATAATATTTCTACAGGAAACACACTTGTAACTTCAAGCTCAGACCAGGCTGAAGGCAAATTGGGTCAGTCAAACATATCATTCCTCCGAACTCTCTAAATCTAGGGGTACCGCAATTATAATTTATAAAGGCATACCATTTAAACATAAGAACACCATTGCAGAAAAAGAGGGAAGGTATGTCATAATTACTGGAGAGATACACACTACTCCACTCACCATAGTAAATATTCATGCTCCTAATTTTGATAATCCGCAATTTTTTAATAAAATCCTGAATATAATTTCTGAGTACAATTACCAAAATGTGATAATTGGGGGAGATTTCAATTGTGTTCTGGATCAATATCTGGATAAATCTGCCCAACAAAAGAGTCTTAATATAAAATCAAAATCCAGTGAACCTTTAAATACATACATACAAAACACAAATATAACAGATGTATGGAGGATTGCAAACCCAGCCGGAAGGGAATATTCCTTTTATACATCAGTACATAAAACCTGCACACGTATTGACTACTTCCTAGTGGGCACAAAGTTTATTCCCCTTACAACTAATCCTAAATATCATAATAGTGTCATCTCTGATCACTCTCCGTTAACCTTCTTCCTAAAACTAGAAGGAATGCTCAATAAAAAATCATTTTGGAGGTTCAATCCCCAAATTTTGAACAACCCGGATGGTTATATGTACCTAAAACAACAGATGGAACTTTTCTTTGAGACTAACGACACCCAAGACATCTCACCCTCCCTATTATGGGAATCCTTTAAGGCATTTATCAGAGGTTCTATTATTTCATGCCAAACCTTTCAATATAAAAATAATAGGACGGAACAAATGCAACTAGAAGAACAAATTAGACAACTTGATTTAGAAAAGGCGAATGATCCAACAATAGATAACACAACAAGGTAGCAATATTGAAATTTAAAATAAAACCAAATTTTATCTGCAAGAGTCATTAGATTATTTCAAATTACAAAACAGGAAAAATTCGAATTCGGCATTAAGCCACACAAACTTCTGGCACGTCAGCTGAAAAAGTGGAAAAGGATCATACTATTCTAAAAGTCAAATCAGATAAAGGTGAGGTGTTAATGATGCCTAAAGACATTAATAAAAGATTTGATCAATTTTATCAAAACTTATATACATCCAAAACAACAGCAGACAACAATAAAACTATAAACTTTCTGGACAACTGCAATCTCCCAAAACTTAATCCGTTGGAACAAGAGGAGTTAGGAACACAGGTTTCAATCAAAGAAATAGAAGAGACAATAAATTCACTGAAGAATGGTAAAACTCCGGGACCAGACGGATTCAGTAATGAATTTTATAAAATATTTTACAAGGTAATCTCACCACGTTTATACAAGCTTTACACATATGCATTTAAAGAACAGACACTACCAGAAACACTAGTGGAATCAACTATTACACTCATACCCAAAAAAGATAAAGACATTGCATTATTAAATACAGATCAGAAAATACTAGAGAAAGCTCTGGCTGGAAGATTAAGTAAATACGTTAGTAAATTAATACATGCGGATCAAATAGGGTTTATACCCAAGAGACATTCATTTAATAATCTGAGACGTCTTTTTAATATAATGTATTCACACAAAATTGAAGAAGACTTATCAATTATTTCATTAGATGCAGAAAAAGCATTTGACCAAGTAGGATGGGAATACCTCTTCACAGTATTGCAAACATTTCAGATGGGAGAGAACTTTATTTCATGGATAAAATGACTATAGGCCACTGCTAGAATATTGAACAACCACATACTTTCTCTGAAATTTCACTTATCCAGGGGCAATCGACAGGGTAGTGCATTATCACCGCTGCTATTTGCTCTTGCGATAGAGCCCTTAGCGGAAAATATAAGAAGGCATCCGAATATTCACGGTTACAAAACTAAACATTCCAATAATAAAATATCATTATATGCAGATGACATATTATTATACATTACAAAATCTCAAGTTAGTATACCAAATACAGTGGCTTGAAAAAGTTTTCATACCGCTTGAACTTTTCCACATTTTGTCACGTTACAACCACAAACGTAAATGTATTTTATTGGGATTTTATGTGATAGACCAACACAAAGTGGTGCATAATTGTGAAGTGGAAGGAAAATGATACATGGTTTCCAAATTGTAATACAAATAAAAAACTGAAAAATGTGGCGTGCAAAAGTATTCAGCACCCCTGAGTCAATACTTTGTAGAACCACCTTTCACTGCAATTACAGCTGCAAATCTTTTGGGGTATGTCTCTACCAGCTTTGCACATCTGGAGACTGAAATGTTTGCCCATTCTTCTTTGCAAAATAGCTCAAGCTCAGTCAGATTGGATGGAGAGCGTCTGTGAACAGCAATTTTCAATTGGATTTAGGTCTGGACTTTGACTGGGCCATTCTAACACATGAATATGCTTTGATCTAAACCATTCCATTGTAGCTCTGGCTGTATGTTTAGGGTCGTTGTCCTGCTGGAAGGTGAACCTCTGCCACAGTCTCAAGTCTTTTGCAGACTCTAACAGGTTTTCTTCCAAGATTGCCCTGTATTTGGCTCCATCCATCTTCCCATCAACTCTGACCATCTTCCCTGTCCCTGCTGAAGAAAAGCATGATGCTGCCACCACCATGTTTCACAATGGGGATGGTGTGTTCAGCGTGATGTGCAGTGTTAGTTTTCCACCACACATAGCGTTTTGCGGGAGAAAAATGATTTTATGGCATTTATTCTGCCTATTGGAAACATCGGAAGTGGTTTCCAGAATTGAATCAAAGCAACTAAAGGCAGGAAGTTTGCATTAAATATAGAATTATATTTTCTAGTTACTTGGATACTCAAGTATTTAAATTTTTCTGTAGCAATTCTAAAAGAAAAATTTTAAAGGTGTGTCGAATCTTGGGGTTTTAGCGCCATGATTTCACTTTTATTCCAGTTTATTCTATATCCTGAGAAATAACCGAATTCCTCTATTAGATTTCATATACAGTGGCTTGCAAAAGTTTTCATACCCCTTGAACCTTTCCACATTTTGTCACGTTATAACCACAAACGTAAATGTATTTTATTGGGATTTTATGTGATAGACCAACACAAAGTGGCACATAATTGTGAAGTGGAAGGAAAATGATACATGGTTTTCAAATTTTTTTATAAATAAAAAACTGAAAAGTGTGGCGTGCAAAAGTATTCAGCCCCCTTTACTCTGATACCCCAAAATAGAATCCAGTGCAACCAATTGACTTCAGAAGTCACCTAATTAGTAAATGGAGTCCACTTGTGTGTAATCTAATCTCAGTTTAAATACAGCTGTTCTGTGAAGGCCTCAGAGGTTTGTTAGAGAACATTAGTGAACAAACAGCATCATGCAGCCTAAGCAACACACCAGACAGGTCAGGGGTAAAGTTGTGGAGAATTTTAAAGCAGGGTTAGGTTATAAAAAAATATCCCAAGCTTTGAACATCTCACAGAGCACTGTTTAATCCATCAATCCATCATCCGAAAATGGAAAGAGTATAGCACAACTGCAAACCTACCAAGACATGGCCATCCACCTAAACTGACAGGCCGGGCAAGGAGAGCATTGATCAGAGAAGCAGCCAAGAGGCCCATGGTAACTCTGGAGGAGCTGCAGAGATCCACAGCTCAGGTGGGAGAATCTGTCCACAGGCCAACTATTAGTCGTTCACTCCACAAATCAGGCCTTTATGGAAGAGTGGCAAGAAGAAAGCTATTGTTGAAACAAAGCCATAAGAAGTCCCGTTTGCAGTTTGCTACAAGCCATGTGGGGGACACAGCAAACATGTGGAGGAAGGTGCTCTGGTCTGATGAGACCAAAATGGAAGTTTTTGGCCTAAATGCAAAACACTATGTGTGGCGGTAAACTAACACTGCTGTGAGGATGCTTTTCTTCAGCAGGGACAGGGAAGCTGGTCAGAGTTGATGGGAAGATGGATGGAGCCAAATACAGGGCAATCTTGGAAGAAAACCTGTTAGAGTCTGCAAAAGACTTGAGACTGGGGCGGAGGTTCACATTCCAGCAGGACAACGACCCTAAACATACAGCCAGAGCTACAATGGAATGGTTTAGATCGAAGCATATTCACGTGTTAGAATGGCCCAGTCAAAGTCCAGACCTAAATCCAATTGAGAATCTCTGGCAAGACTTGAAAATTGCTGTTCACAGCATCTCTCCCTCCAATCTGACTGTGCTTGAACTATTTTGCAAAGAAGAATGGGCAAAAATGTCAGTCTCTAGATGTGTGAAGCTGGTAGAGACATACCCCAAAAGACTTGCAGCTGTAATTGCAGCAAAAGGTGGTTCTACAAAGTATTGACTCACTGGGGCTGAATACTTTTGCACGCCACACTTATCAGATTTTTATTTGTAATAACATTTGGAAACCATGTTTCCAATTTATAATGAAAGGTAAGACTTTGATATCTATATTGCTGTGAATTTAATTTGTCTCCAATTTTAATTGATTGAATTGAATTAAAGATACAGGATGGAAACAGGCCATTCAGCCCACCGAGTCCACACTGACTCTTAATCACCGTTCACACTAGTTTTATGTTATCCCACTTTCGCATCCACTCCCTAACACTCGGGGCAAATTTTACAGCAGCCAATTCCTACAAACCCAGCACATCTATAGGATGCGAGAGGAAACCAGAACACCCGGAGATCACAGGGAGAATGTGCAAACTCAAAACAGACAGCACCTGAGGTCAGGTTTGGAATGATATGGACCAAGCGCAGGCAGGTGGGACTAGTGTAGCTGGGACATGTTGGCGGGCATGGGCAAGTTGGTCTGAAGGGCCTGTTTTCACATTGTATCATTCTATATGACTCTATGAGGATGGAACCCGGATCTCTGGTGCTGTGAGGTGACAGCTCTATCAGCTGAGCCACTGTGACTGACTAACGTATGACTGAGGCGTCCCATTCTCCAACCTGCCAAGTAAATAGCCTGTAACAGTCTGAGCTTATTTTTGATTGTATTAGACTAGTGACGTGCGAGGTGGTTAAGTGCTGGCATAGTGCTATCAAAATCAATTCAAGTGGTTTTAAGTGCATGATTGAAAACATGCTTGTTACACCTCCAACTACCATGAACTTCCCACACTTTGGCAGAACCACATGTACCTCACACTGTGGGTGTGAGAACAAAATGTATTTTAACCAGACTGGGTAGTTTAGTTTTAGGTTTAGGTTTTAAAAAAACAGCGTGGATACAGGCACTTCGGCTCACCGATTCCACAGCGACCAATCATCACCCATACACTAGCACTATTCTACACACTAGGTACAATTCATAGAAGCCATTTAACCTTACACTAGCACTATTCTACACACTAGGTACAATTCATAGAAGCCATTTAACCTACAAACCTGCACATCTTTGGAGTGTGGGAGGAAACTAGAACACTCGGAGCAAACCTACACGGTCACAGGGAGAAAGTACAGAAGACCTTCAGGCAGTATCCGTAGTTAGGATTGAAAATGGTTCTTTGGTGCTGCAAGGTAGCAACTCGATCACTGCGCTACTGTGCCGCTCTGTGTTGCCCATTTTTAAACATGGTTGAGCGTTTTAGCTAAATTAAATAATATATGCTTCCAGGATGAGTGAGCACATATTTGAACGGCGGCGTGACTCTTGTCGCAGCGGCCTCTGCAGTCCATCTGTCTTTTATTTGGTCTCGTTTTGAGTGTAGTTATAGTGGGTTTTTTTTTGCTGGGTATGTGTGAGGGGTGGGGGGTGGGGTGGGGTAAACCTTTCAAATCTTTTCCCTGTATGGAGGACCCAACCTTTTCTCTGTCGGGTCTCCATTGTCGTTGGGGCCTAGCACCGTGGAGCGGCCTCCAACTGGACCTGGGGCTCCAGTCGCGGAGCTGCGGGCTACTTACCAACGTGGAGCTGGCCGAGTTAGGAACGGGAGGAGCTGTGGTGGCACGCTGCTGCTGCCCGACCCCGGAGATTTGGAGGCTCCAGCTGCAGGCCGGTGGACGGTGACATGGTGAGCTCCCGGTCCCTGGTGGGAGACAGCTTTTTGAGGTTCAAATGACAATAAACGGTATTGGATTGCATTGTATTGTATTGTATTTAAAATTTTAGCTGAGAGATGCAAGGATACGAAGAAAAGCTCTCTCACTTAAAGGGGATTTAAAATCTGGACGAGAAACAAAGTAAAACAAGGCTTTCAAAAGAGAGGTAATGGGGTAATAATAGTAAGATTAAATGAGAACTTACCAGTTTGAAGTTTGATCTTTATTTTATGAGGAGTTACAATGAGGGAATACGTGAAGAACCCGCCAGCACGCATGCGCGACATTCTTCAAAGCAGCAGTGTGAAATCACAGATAACAGAGTTGACTAACATAGTAAGATAAGAGAACCAGCATACCAGTTGACCTTTATAATAGAGGGTTTGGGAGCGGAGGGCACGTAATCCCTCATCGTAACTCCTTATAAAATAAAGATCAAACTTCAAACTGGTAAGTTCTCATTTAATCTTACTATTTTACTTCGGAGTCACGTGAGTGATTACGTGAAGATTTCAAAGCTCTGTGATTTCATGCCCTGGAAACGAGTCCATGCTCACACACTGCCATAATGACAAATGGAGGAAGTATGTTAACGTATTTCAGACATGAAACTGTGCTGAAAAACAAGAGGGTATTTATTTAACAATAACAAATAATAATACCCCTACTTCGGGGAAATTATAATACAGAACTTAATATTGTGTCTGCAAACGTCTCAGGCGCGGCCACGGGTTTATTATAGAACTGTGAAAGGTTTTTTTCATTAGTCCAGCCCGCTGTTGCAAGGATGTGGTCCATAGGAACTTCCATCATCCTTGCCGCCGATGTAGAGGCTGCCCTGGTGGAGTGAGATTTTAAAACGTCAGTGTCCACCCCCGCTGCACCCAATGTCACCCTTACCCATCTTGAAATAGTTTGCACGCTGACTCTGTGATGAGGACATTTGTAACTTATAAGCAGAGCCCTTTCTGTGCCCCTGAGACGCTTGGTGACCTCCATGTAGTGTAACAGCTGGGTCACTACGCATAGGCGGCTGTCTATGGGGTAGGCCAGGAAATCCAACTTGCGGCCAGATGATCCAGGCCTGTTTTGTTTGAGTAACCCCTGAATAAAGAAAGTTACCTTATTGTTGGTTATAACCATGGCGTCCATACGTAGCTTGTGTAGGGACTGGACCCGTTGCGCCGTCACGAGTGCCATCAGCATTACCATTTTGTATGTCAATTTGGCTTAGGAAAGAGACGTTACTGGTGCCCACCCTTGGAGCATGGTTAGCACAATGTCAATATCCCAGGTCTGGGAATATCTAGGCCTGGGGGGATTTGAGTTAAAAATGCCCCTCATTAGTTTAGACACCAAGGGATGCGACCCCACTACAAGATGATCTAAACCTTGTGCCAGATATGAGGATAGGGCACTCCTGGCACAGTTGATGGCACTGTAGCTTAAACCTTCATCAAAATGAAGGCTGGCCAGGAACTCCAGCACTTCCGTAATGGTGGCGGTGTCATATGTGGTGTTTGTCTTGGTACAAAACACCTCCCATTTCTTGACGTAAGTGAGGTATTGTCTCCTGGTGGACTCCCTGCACGATGCTGTGATGATATTCATTGTTCGGTCCGACAGTCCAAAATCCAGAAGTCGCCTTTTCAAACCCTGCAAACCAATAGGTTCATCTGGTCATGGCACGGGTGACTCTCTCCTGTCACAGGATGGACCAATAAACTCGGATGTTTGGGTATTGGAATGCATGGTTCTGAGACCATGTCCAGTACCACAGGGAATCATGGCTGAGTAAGCCAGTCGGGCACAACCAGAATAGGGGGGGTCTTGTTGAATTTTCTGCAAGACCTGACTGATGAGGCAGAAGGGGGGAAATGCATAGAAAAACAAATCCCCCCAGTGTAGCGAGAAAGTGTCCATCGCTACTGCCCCAGGGTCTGGTTCCCATGCAACATATATTGGTATTCGGTGATTAAGTCTGGATGCAAAAAGGTCGATATCTGATGTCCCATACCGATCTATAATATCGGCAAACACTTTGCAGTCCAACATCCATTCGGTGTTGTCATTAAACTTGCGTAACCTGGTGTCCGCCACTGTATTTAACCTACCCGGAAGGTAAGTGGCTGATATCCAAATGTTCCTTTCTAAGCACCAGTGCCAGATTATATTGACCAATTCATCACAAGATATCAACTTTATTCCACCCATATGATTGATATAAGCCGCCACGGTGGTATTATCAATTTGTAAGTGTACACGCAGATGGTGCATGTCCGAACAGTAAGCCCGGAGTTCATGAAATGCTCCTAGCATTTCTAATGATTAATTCCCAGTGCCGGGAGTAAGGTTAATTCATGTGCATTCCATCTACCGCCGAAACTGGAGGTGGTATTAGTTGCTCCCCAGCCTTGAGCGCTGGCGTCAGTTTGTAGTGTAACCAAGGGGTTTGTGATTGTAATGGGATTAGAGCAATGTCGAGCATTGTCTATCCACCATTGTAATTCCAATTTTGCTTTTGCTGGTAATTGCATTGGCCTGTCAAAATGGCCAGTATGGTGTTTGAGTGCTGCAATTTTTGCTCTTTGTAGGTTTGGGTAATGCAAGGCCCCAAATTGTGTGGCTGGGAAGGCAGCCAGAAGCTTCCCAATTACCCTGGCTACTTGCCGAATAGACGATTTACTGATGCCAGCAAGGCTGTTGCATGCTTCTATCAAGTCTGACGCTTTGTTTGGTGGCAAAGTGACAGACATATGAACAGAGTCAATTATGAATCCCAAATAGTCCATAGTGGTAGAAGGCATTAATTTGGCTGGATGGATGATAAACTCCAGTTTTTGAAATAAGTGCTCAGTGGCTGAGACAGCCAATTTGGCCAACTCCAAGGCCAACTCTTGGAAACTAGTTGTTTTGAAGTGGGCGTACTGCACAAAAGTATTCAGTTCTGTCAAATCAATAATGATGCGGCATCCGCCGTCTTTTTTATTTTTAGTGAAGATGTTCGATACAAACTCATGAGACTCACTTTTGGTTTTCTCAATTACCCCTTTTGTATGTCGTCTTAAGAGTTCAGCATGACCTTCTGTCTTTCCTTTCTGTGAAAGTACAAATTTCGAAATGCTGAACAGGAAAGAGGAGTTTGTGAACAAATTCAATTATGTATCCCTTCATACTTTGCAGTATGAAAGGATCAGAAGTTATAGAACTCCATGCATCGTGAAACAAGTGCAACCATCCCCCAATCCGTGAAGAATTTAAACATGCGATGTTCCTGAGGCAGCCAGACCCACCTACCTCCATGGTTACCGGCCATGCTGCGTTGGTTTCCTCTGTTCTTATTTCCTGGGAGGTGGAGGTGCTGTGGTGTGGGGGTGGCGCATCTTCCAAGAAGGCCGTGCTGGGCCATGGTCTAAAAAAGACCGTTGAGCAGGTTGGACGGCCTTCGAGCTTTCACCAGCAGGTGTTCTGTCGCTGTGGTAGCGTGGTCTGCTGGTGGATGCATAGGGGTGCTGTCGCCGCAGGTATGAGGACGTGGTGGCAGTCGGCACTTTTATCATGCCTATTGCCTTTGCCTCTTCATCGAGGTCTTTTACCTGCTTAGGCAGGTTGTCCCCAAATAGTAGTGTAGGCAGCTGTGCACTGCTGGGTCTGCACAACCCCACGAACCTGGGGTTCAGTGCAGGCCGGATGACACTCTTCCTGTAAGAGTTGATCTCAAACTGAGTGTAACAGAGGAGTGCCAGAGCATCCTGTAGATTTTCCGGCATTTCCACTCCATCCACTGACCTGGCAACGGCCGTAATTCCAGCAACCAGTAGTTTTAGGATTTTCTGGAGTTTTACTTCCTGACTTCTGATGCCAGGGCTCATGTTACCCCAGATGGGGTTGTTGACTGCAGGCACGTTGAGGGAGACACAATTCTCAGGAGCTAGGTATTTGGCTGCAGTGTCATTAATGGCCTGTTCTTGAAGTTGATTTGTTGCCATGTAGTTGATACTGGCTGCCAACTTTGGTTTGCATCGGCAGCCCTTTTTGGGTAGGCATCGCAAATTTTGAAACCATGCCCAATAGCTCCTCTTCTGACACCCCTAGCATTGGTGTTTCTTCAGCCACACTCCCCTCTTCAGAGTCACCCCAGTTCTGACTCCTTATGCTCCCCTGCGAGGAGGGTGTGACATTTGGCAGCCCTGTAAAGGATGCTACCGTGGGTCTGTGAGGAGACCCACTGTGACCATACCCCTGCTGTAGCAGGTCACTTTGGAGCAACTGCTCCACCATCCACTCCATGCGGGATAGTCGACCCCTGTCTCTTCCCCCCAGCGGGGTGGCCTCCAGCCCAGACTCAGCCGAGTCAGCGGACCTGCCCGACGTCCAGGTGGTTTTGCTGCCAGTCCGAGGAGCACCTGCGGGCTTTAGCGGCGTGAAGTCGGGGGCTGCAGTTTGAATCAGCAGTTCGTGAGAACTCGACCGCTGCTGGCTGCCTCCTTCGCGGTCCTCAGCAGCTAGTTTGTCAGCGGCTCGTTTGGACTTCGTCCTCCATTCCATCTTGGTGCGCTCTGTAAGAGAAATGCTAAACAGAGCTGACAACGACCTCAGGAATGGTAAGTACATACCTGCGGGCCATTTTTAAACTTACGCTGGAGGAGCGGCGCTCCTCCTGACTGTCACTTCGCAATGCGTTCGACGATATGTCACGCATGTGTGCTGGCGTGGTCTTCACGTAGTCACCCAGGTGACTCCGAAGTAAAATTTGCCACACCTTAGAGAAAAAGTCAGGCTATGAAATAGTGATATTTTTTTAACAAGCTTAGCATTCGATGGCCTGAATGTCCTTCTTCTTCATCAAAATATTTATTAAATTCTGTGACTCTTTGTTAGGCACAGTGGTGTAGTGGTAGAACTGGTGTCTTACAATCCCAACGAACCGGGTTCGATCCCGACTACGGGTGCTGCCTGTACGGCGCTCGTACGTTCTCCCTGTGCTTGCTTGCGTTTTCTCCAAGATCTCCGGTTTCCTCCCACATTGCAAAGACATGCAGGTTTGTAGGTTAATTAGCCACTGTAAATTGCCCCTACTGTGTAGGATAGACCTACTGTACAGGTGATTGTTGGATGGCGCAGAATCAGTAGGCTGATGGGCTTGTTTCCACGTTGTATCTCTAAAGTCTAATCAAATTATTTAATAAGAAGACAGCATAGATTCAATGGGCCGAATGTTCATCGGTATATCAAAATGATTATTTAATTCTATGACCCTTTATTATTAATATTAGTACAATGTTAGCTATGACTCAAATGCAGAAGTTTTGATATAGCAGATGATTTTGGATTTCCTACATTTTAATACAAATAATTCTGATGACACTGATCATGAAGGCATTACTGCCGAGCTTCCCTGGGATGAAGCACATCGGCAATCCGTTTAATTCCAAGCATTTCTGGTGTCATCTGAAGATGGAAATGGTTCCACATGAATTAGGGCAGAGGGCAGTCCCCATTTTATCCTCGTGGCTAGACAACTCATTTAAAGGCCATTAAATCATCCCCTTCTGCACACCATTGACCTTGAGCTTTCTTGTGTTTGCTTTTCAGCCAACAGTTAGGAAACTCGTTCATGGTTAAGGTCAAATCCCAGTGCCACTTGATGAACTGCAAACCACCAGATTTGTTTTATAAAAAGGCAGATAATTGGAAAATGAATGTTCCAGGGTCCTGATGATAAATGAGCAATCCTGCACAATTTCATCACAAAGGTTTCAGCCAGTACCCAAGTAATAATAGGAGTCAGCCCTGTTATCTTTGGCTCAGTATTAATGACACACCCTGATCAATTGAATTAACCAAATACTACTCCAAATGATGCATAAAACCTCAATTCCAAATATATAATGGCTGTATACTCCTGAATTAAGCCATTTCATTATAATCTGCAAAATAGGACACAAAATGCTGGAGTACCTAGGCAGGACAGGCAGCATCGCTGGAGAACATGGAAAGATTTTGACCTGAGACATCACCTTTCCATATTCTCTAGAGATGCTGTATGACCTGTATCTCTGGAAAAAGGAATAGGTGACATTTTGGGCCGAGACCCTTCTTCAGACTGTCCTTCTTGTGTATCAAAATAATTATTTAAATCTGTGATCCCTTATTATTAATACAATGCTGGAGAAAATATAGTTGGATAACTCAAATACAGAAGTTTAGCAGTTAATTTTGGATTTCCTGCTTCTTCTGGTGTCATCTGAAGATAGAAATGGTTCCACATGAATTGGGGCAGAGGGCAGTCTCCGTTTTATCCTGTCTGAAGAAGGATCTTGACACGAAATGTCACCTATTCTTTTTTACCAGAGATACAGAGATAACCCATTGAGTTACTCCAGCATTTTGTGCCTATCTTCGGTGTAAACTCGCATCTGCCATTCCTTCCTACCCATGCTGCTTGACTTACTAAATTCATACTCCAGCACTTTTTGTGTAGTATTGTGTATTAACCAGCATCTGCAGATCTTGTTTTTTTCATTGTAACTTCCCCTAATTTTCTTCCTGTTGCTGCTCACTCCATCAGGAAATGGGGTAGATAACGTCTACCAGTACCCTACCAAATGACAACTCTTCTTGCGCCTCTCACAAAGTAATAGAGCAACTCAGTGGGTCAGGCAGCATCTGTGTTTAGTTTAGATTAGGTTAGATTAGGTTAGTTTAGTTTAGTTTATTGTCACGTATACAGAGGTACAGTGAAAAGCTTTTGTTGACTGCTAACCAGTCACCGGAAAGACTATACATGATTACAATCGAGCCATCCACAGTGTACAGATTAGTGACAGAGGGAATAACATTTAGTGCACGATAAAGTCCAGTAAAGATATTCCGATGGTCTCGAGAGAGCCAGTTATGGATAGGTGATATTTCAGGTCGGGACCTTTACTCAAACTCCATGCCTACGGAAACACACGTGACAGCAGAAGCGAGTCCAGGTCAGACACATGGTCGAAGAACTGGAAAGCAGCAGGAATCACAGAGGGGGAGCAGTAAGAAAGAGTCTCACAGAACTCCAGTCAGATAGAGAAAGGAAGCATTTAAAGTAGGCTTTATTTGAGGAGATTTTACATTATGGCAGTAGAATGGAGACACAAGAAATGAAATGCTGAAACCTTGCATAGAACACAAAGAGCTGGAATAACTCAGTGGATTAGGCAACATCTGAGGAACAAATTGCCAAGCAATGTATTGGGCCGGTACTCTTCTTCAGATCCCTGTGGCCAGTCTTCTTTGGTGTTGATAGATGATTAATATCTGGGAAACTGGGTACGATTCTCTTGTTAGCAGAGACTCTGCATAAAGAGGAGAATGTAGAAACAAGGTCCCGACCCAAAACGTCACCTGCCCATGTCCTCCAGAGATCTGCCTGTCCCGCACTTTTGTGTATTTTTTCTCTCTCTGCATAGCGAGACTTAGTTGCCCCAGCACACAGATTCCTGACAGTCACAGGAGACTACAATATTAATATTTGTTGGAGATTATGGATTACAAAATGTGAGAGAGAGTCCAAAAATTGTTGTTTTTGATAAGGCAGAGGGCAGCGAAAGCTGTGTCTTGGTGAAGTACAGTGAGGTGTCAACCAGCTACGCAGCAATTTAACCCCTGTGGCTCTCTCATCCTGGTTGACTGTATTCAAAGGGCATCAATCACCCTATATAGATTTTTAAAAAGCTTGTTTTTCAGCAGTGTATTCTGTATCTATTCTATAAAACAGTTAGTTGAGCTTCATTTGTCTCTCGTCATGTTCAGTCTTCAGTCCCATAGTTACAGTTCCATAGTTTGTTTTGTTAGTTATAATATGTTTAGTTATATAGTTAATGTCTGCAGGTATTTTAATGCTTTGCTCTGATGCCGTATATAGAAACATAGAAACATAGAAAATAGTTGCAGGAGGAGGCCATTCGGCCCTTTGGGCCAGCACCGCCATTCATTGTTATCACGGTTGATCGTCCCCTATCAAAAAACCCGTGCCTGCCTTCTCCCCATATCCCTTGACTCCGCTAGCCCCTAGAGCTCTATCTAACTCCCTCTTAAATACTGTATACTGTATTATACTGTAACTGTTGTGCTAGAATAAAAGTTTTAACACATTACAACTGGACTTAACAAATCATTGGAAATTCAGTGATCCCACAGTATTAAATTCAATAACTTTCAAAAGGGATGTTTCAATTGCTTTGAGCTTTCGTCTGACCCTGTTTGGAAGATTACAACAGGTTTTAAGCTTGAAAGATCAAGGAAAGATCTCCTGATAGTGCAAATTTGCCACTGTGGTACTAAAGCCTAGATGATTAAATTATGAAATCAGTTCCCACAGAGTGGGTGTATCACTGTGTTTAGGTTTTAGTTTAGAGATAAAACATGGAAACAAGCCCGCAGAGTCTGCGCCGACCAGCAATCACCCCTTACACCAACACTATCCAACACACTAGGGACAATTTATAAATTTTACCGAAACCACAAACCCGTACGTCTTTGGGGTGTGAGGGAAAAGCGGAGCACCCGGGAAAAACCCACGCAGTCATGGGGAGAACATACAAACTCTGTAGAGACAGCACCCATAGTCAGGATTGAAGCCAGGTCTCTGGCGCTGATAGCAGCATCTCTACCATTGCGCCACCATGCCATCAGTGTTGTTGGCACATATGACAACTGAATACTCTCGATTCTCCTGACTCTCTACTTGAAATTTGTAGTTAAATAACTGAGATCTTAAAATAAGTTTACGCATCTTCTCTGGTGAAAGTCATGAGGTCAGCCATGATCACATTGAATGGCGGTGCTGGCTCGAAGGGCCAAATGGCCTACTCCTGCACCTATTGTCTATTGTTTCTTGTCTAAAACTCATATATCCCCAACATTGTTAGTTGAGCTATATGGAATGAAATCACAAAGTCTGTTCTTCTTCTTTCGTGTGGCGTGCACATCCTAACGTTGTAGGACAACTTGTTCTATTTGATCTTCTGTTTGTGCACGTCAAGTTGATTGCATTAGTCGAAACAGGGCGGACCATGTGAAGGTTCCAATCTTCCACCTCAACAAAGTCTGTTAACATAGCCTATGTCACTGAAAGGGTGGTAGAAATCTCTGAGTGTTTCTTGGATGGTAGTAGATGCTGGAGTCTATATGTTTTAGTTGAGTTAAAAACATGGAGGGTATGATAGAAAATTAAGTAAATAGGTTTGAGGTAAAGGTCACATATGATCACAATGAATGGTGAATTGTTTAAGAAGGAACTGATGCTGCCTCACACGCTGAGTTTCTACAGCATTTTTGTCTACCTACAGTGAATGGTGAGATAGGTTTGAGGAAGGTTTGAGGAAGCTCATAGGTCTTCGTGTTCCAGCTGTATTCACTGGAAATATATTAAGAATCCCAGCTATTTTTGTTCCTCCTGCCAACCCTTAGGCGTTCAGATACTGTGCAATGACTCTAATAACCGCCTGTTCTAAACTAACAAACACAACAAAGGCTGGGGATTGAAAGAAGGTTCTCAATACCCAATGGACTCAATGCAGTCATCTCCCATCTGAATGTTGTTAAGAAAAAGCAGCACATTTGACCCAATCTCCAATTGATGTTGAATATACACTGCGGTTTTAGTTCAAAGATTCTGTTAATTGTCCACTTTCTGCCCACATAGCCATTCCAATCCAAGTTAAACACTTCTGGTCTAAAACTGGGTTTTAAATGTACTCTAAACATGATCTCAATTAAAATAAACAACACTCCTGGAATAGTAACTGTGGTTGAATTCAATGAATAGGCATTCAATATTTATCCTCATGTCCTAATCTTCTTAGCTCCACGTTGCCAAAGGGTAAAGGTCCTCCCACACATGCACAAACCCTGCCATCTAATCTGCTTTCCTATGAGCCCAGTGTTCAGTGACAAGGCAAGACTTCACGGCTCAAAGTGAAACCTACTTGTAAACAAAGTGAACATTTACGTCAAAGCTGTATTTGTACATGTGTGGGAGCAGAGTAACCCACATACTGGGTGTGGAGAGGTTGCACAGTTTACTAAGAAAAATTAATAGCAAAACGATGAACCAAAACCAAGAATGGAGGAAGAGGGCCCTTGATCAAATAGCACTTGTGGAAAGAGATACAGTTAATGTTTCAGGTGAATCATTTTTCATCAGAAGCTTTATGTATAGTTTTCAAATATGAGATCTGTGTTCCTAATTAGATTATGTTGACACAAGTTTTCAATGAGCAATAGAGAATCAAGGGGGTGAGATTGCTGAAGACGAACGTGGAGAATGCTATAATCAGATCAGCCCTGATATTACTGAAAGGACCGTGCTCAAAGATCATAATGATCTCTCCTCCTAATTCATATGTTAACAAAGCGAAGGTCCATTGTATTTTTTGGTGGATGGTGTCTGCAACTTTAGTTTTGTTTAGTTGAAAGCTACAGCGTGGAAACAGGCCCTTCGGTCCACCAAGTCCAGCCAACCTGTGATTACCCGTACACGAGTTCTAACCTACATACTAGGGGCAATTTACAGAAGCCAATTCATTTACAGAAGCCAATTCATTTACAATCCTGCATTGTAATGTGGGAGGAATCTGGAGCACCCGGAGAAAATGCACGCGGTCACAGAGAGAACATACCAACTCTGTACGGACAGCACTTATGGCCAGGATCTCTGGTGCTGTAAGGCAGGAATTCTCCTACTGCACAACTGTGCCACCTTTGATTCAGGAAGTAATTCTTTTGGAGAAAGCAATTTAGAAAGATCCTTCAGATGACTTTCACTGCAGCAGAATGGAGTAGGGGGGGCTAAAACATCGCCTATTCCTAATCTCCAGAGATGCTACCTGACCTGCTGAGTTACTCCAGCATTTTGTGTCTCTCTTTAGTGTAAACTAGCATTTGCAGTTCCTTCCTGCACATCATGTGTACAATGGTTTATATTATTTATTCCCATGGGCTTTGTATTGCACGCTTGCTTGAGTTGGCAATGGTCTTGCTCCACTTTCCAACAAGCTCTGTTCACTAGCTCAATGTCATTTGTTGCCACAACAATACCATCTCTCCTTTAGGGAGCTTATCTCTTTACTTAAAGATGTTAAGGCATTGTTTTAACTCTTTGAGTAAGATTACAATTTATGTTCTTGTTTGACTGCTGCCTCTAAAGTCTGTGCAAAAAGGAGCAGCACAGTGGCACAACGGTAGACAGGGTCGAACTGGCTGCCTTACAGCACCAGAGGCCCAGGTTCGATCCTGACTGCTGTCTGTATGGAGTTTGTACGTTCCCACTGTGACCAATGTGGGTTTTCTCTTGGCGCTCCGGTTTCCTCCCACATTCCGAAGACGTGCAGCTTTGTAGGTTAGTTGCCCCTTGTGTGCAGGATGTGAAACTGGCATAATCTAACTGTTCATGTAAAGCGATACATGTACTGAACTGTATACATACATTATTTTCACTCTTCGTCGGTACATGTGATAAAAAAGTACCATTGAACCATTTCAAAGATGTGCAGGTTTGTAGATTAATTGGCACGTGTAAATTGTCCCGAGTGCGTTAGTTAGAACGGCTGTCTGGGGGATCGTTGGTTGGCATGTATTCGGTGGGCTGAAGTGCCTGTTTCAATGCTGCATCTCTAAAACTAAACTAAACTAACATTAAATGTTTGTAATTCAGTATCTTCTCATTGAGCAATGAGTACAAACATCTTGGGTGATCCTGTGGCATTTGCAGGGTTGTGTCATTTCACCAATGTTCAGCGATCCATTTTAAATTTGCCACATAATGATCTGAAAGGCAATTGTAGTTATTGTATTGTTAACCTTGAAGGTGAGGCAGTTACACTCTTCAGCAAGTTAACCAAAACAGTAAAATGTTGGAAATACACAGCATGTCAGGTCAATCTGTGGAAAGAGAGTTGAAAACTGGTCAAAGAACCTTCGTCAGATTCCTCACTTGCTGAAGCATCTCTAACTTACAATGATAGCTCTGTTTCTCATCCCACAAATGCAGCCTGACTTCCCAAGTAGAATTTAAAGTTACAGTGCAGAAGCAGACCCTTCAGCCCACTGAGTCCGCACCAACCAGCGATCACCCCGTACACTTGTAATATCCTACACGCTAGGGACAATTTACAGTATTATCAAAGCCAATTTAACCTACAAACCTATACGACTTTGGAGTGTGGGAGCAGCCAGAGAAAAGCCACGCAGTCACAGGGAGAATAGTAAGATTAAACGAGAACTTACCAGTTTGAAGTTTGATCTTTATTTTATGAGGAGTTACGATGAGGGATTACGTGAAGAAACCCGTACAGCCATTGGTGCGTAAATCTTCAAAGCAGCGGAGTGAAATCACAGTTAACAATGACTGAAGTATAATGGTAAGATAACAAAGGCTAGAACTACCAGATTATAGTTTTGAGGGTTGGGAGCGGAGGGCACGTTATCCCTCATTAGTACCTTCTGTATTTCTTTTTTTAATCTCAGCTAAGAAAAAAGCAGGAAGAGGCAGCAGGAAGAGACAGATGCTGGAATCTTGAGCAAAACACCAAGGGCTGGAGTAACTCGGCAGATCAGGTAGCATCAGTGGAAGGAAAAGATAGGTGACATTTTCGGTTATGCAACCATCAAGTAGAAGAATTTACATTTCAGTAATTGTTTTTTCTGTGGAAAACCATGTTATTTATTTCTGTGTCTCTTTCGACCACTGGAGGGAGTTGAGCAATAACATCACTGCAATTCTTAAAGTCTCCCAAAGTCACATTCAGGATATTGCAGGTGCTGATACTTGTGCCTAGAAGTTGGAGTATATCAGTAAACTCCTGATGCTATGATTCTAGCGCCTATTACTGAAGCTAATGCCTAGAATTTGGAGTATACCAGTAAACAAACATTTTTGTTTAAAGTGGTTTTCGGAGAAAACCCACGCGGTCATAGGGAGAACATATGAACTCTGTGCAGACAGCACCCGAGGTCAGGATTGAACCCGGGTCTCTGGTATTGTGAGGCAGCAGCTCTGTCAGCAGCGCCATTGTGCCGCTTCTAACACAATGCTAGTCCAGTTGGTGTCAGTAATGTGTTAGAATGTGTTTCAGTGATGCAGGTTTGTGGGATTAGCTCAGTTAGGCAATTTGGTCAGTGTGGACAAGTGGGCTGAAGAGTCTCTAATTTTTTGTTGGTCTGTAATTATCCACTGCCATTCACAAGTAGCTCTGGCAGAGCTTTGATCTGACCTGTTGTCTGGGAGATCTGTAATTTCATGCTGTTCTGCATCATTCATACCCTCCTGTGTTGCAGCTTCACTGGTTCAACGACTCATTCTTAAGGGCCCGTCCTACAAGCATGCAACTCTATGCGATGAACGCGACCAAACCGGCAGCGAGGGCCGCGCGGAGGTCGGGTGAGTGGCGCAACGCGGCGCAAAGTGAGGCAAACTTGGAGCGAAGTCTAAGGTAAGTTCGCCAGGACAGAGAGGGGCACACAGAGGGGGGCACAGAGGCACACACACACAGAGGGCCACAGAGCCACACACATAGAGGGTCACGGAGGCACCTACAGATAGGTTCACGGAGGCACGATGTCAGGGCGGTGTGTCATGCGTCGAGGCGACTGCGAGCCGACAAGCCGTTGCCGCGCAGAATGTTTGAACATAGTCAGTTTTTCGGAGCCCCGCGCGATGTCGGGACGAACTCCGCACAATTCCGCACGGCTCCGGCGATTGAAGTGGGACCGGCCCCGCAACGCCGGACGGCTCAAGCGACCACGTTAGGTCGCGATAATCGCATAGAGTTGCATGCTGGTGGGACAGGCCCTTTACATAAGTTCATGTTAAGGAGCAGAATTAAGGGCCTGTCCCATTGTATGAGGTAATTCAAGAGTTCTCCCGAGTTTTCCCCTGATTCGAACTCGGAGAATGTCCGTAGCGGGTCCGTACGAGTTCGTGGATGTCTTGTAGCGGCTCGTACGAGTAAAAAGTAAAACATTTTTTCATCACGAGTACTTTTTTTACTCGTGGACATTTTTCACAGTGTTGAAAAAACGTCACGAGTTTACCGGATCTCCTTAGTACCTACCGTTACTCATACGAGCCGCTACGGGACATTCACAAACTCCTACTGACCCGCTATGGACATTCTCCGAGTTTGGATCGGGGGAAAACCCGGGAGATTTCTTGATTTACATCGTACAGTGTGACAGGCCCTTTAGGCCATTTGGCCCTTCAAGTTTACTCTGTTGTTCAATCATGGCTGATCAATCTTTTCCTCTCAACTCTATTCTCTTGCCTTCTACCCACAACCCTTGACACTTGTAATAATTTATCAATCTCCACCTTAAAAGTATCCATTAACTTGGCCTCAACAACCGTCTGTGGCAATGAATTCCACAGATTCACCACCCTCTCACTAAAGACATTCCTCCTAATCATATAACCATATAACCATATAACAATTACAGCATGGAAACAGGCCCTCTCGGCCCTTCCAGTCCGTGCCGACCATTTATTTTCCCCAGTCCCATCTACCTGCACTCAGACTATACCCCTCCATTCCCTTCCCGTCCATATACCCATCCACTTTAATTTTAAATGTTAAAATCGATCCTGCCTCCACCACTTCTGCTGGAAGTTCATTCCACACAGCCACCACTCTCCGAGTAAAGAAGATCCCCCTCATGTTACCCCTAAAATTCTGTCCCTTAATTCTCATGTCATGCCCTCTTGTTTGAATCGTCCCTACCCTCAATGGGAAAAGCTTATCCACGTCAACTCTGTCTATCCCTTTCATCATTTTAAAGACCTCAATCAAGTCCCCCCTTAACCTTCTGCGCTCCAAAGAATAAAGACCTAACTTGTTCAACCTTTTTCTGTAACTTAGTTGCTGGAACCCAGACAACATTCTAGTAAATCTCCTCTGTACTCTCTCTATTTTGTTGACATCCTTCCTATAATTAGGTGACCAAAATTGTACACCATACTCCAGAATTGGTCTTACCAATGCTTTCTACAATTTTAACATTACTTCCCTACTCCTATATTCAATGCTCTGATTTATAAAGGCCAGCACACCAAAAGCTTTCTTTTCCACCCTATCTACATGCGATTCCACCTTCAGGGAACTATGCACAGTTATTCCTAGATCCCTCTGTTCCACAGCATTCTTCAATTCCCTACCATTTACCATGTACGTCCTATTTTGATTTGTCCTGCCAAGATGTAGTACTTTGCACTTATCAGCATTAAACTCAATCTGCCATCTTTCAGCCCACTTTTCCAAATGGCCCAAATCTCTCTGTAGACTTTGAAAATCTACTTCATTATCCACAACACCACCTATCTTAGTATCATCTGCATACTTACTTATCCAATTTTCCACCCCATTATACAGATCATTGATGTACATGACAAACAACAGTGGACCCAACACAGATCCCTGAGGCACCCCACTGGTCACCGGCTTCCAACCTGACAAACAGCCATATACCATTACTCTCTGACATCTCCCATTTAGCCACTGTTGAATCCATCTTGCTACTCTGCCATTAACACCCAAAGATTGAACCTTCTTAACCAATCTTCCATGGGGAACCTTGTCAAAGGCCTTACTGAAATCCATATAGACAACATCCGCTGCTTTGCCCTCATCAATTTCCCTAGTAACCTCTTCAAAAAATTCAAGAAGGTTTGTGAAACATGACCTTCCAGGCACAAATCCATGTTGACTGTTCCTGATCAGACCCTGTTTATCCAGATGCTTATATATATTATCTCTAAGTATCCTTTCCATTAATTTGCCCACCAATGACGTCAAACTAACAGGTCTATAACTGCTAGGTTTATTCTTTGAACCCTTTTTAAACAATGGAACAATATGCGCAGTACGCCAATCCTCCGGCACTATTCCCGTTTCTAATGACATTTGAAATATTTCTGTCATAGTTCCTGCTATTTCTACACTAACTTCCCTCCTAGGGAATATCCTATCAGGACCGGGAGACTTATCCACTTTTATATTTTTCAAAAGTGTCAGTAATTCCTCCTTTTTGAATCTCATAGTTTCCATAGCTACTCTACTTTTTTCCCTTACCTCACAGAGTTCAATATCCTTCTCCTTGGTGAATACCGAAGAAAAGAAATTGTTCAATATCTCCCCCATCTCTTTTGGCTCTGATCTCTAATCTCCTTTTGAGAGGTACGTTCTTTTATTCTGAGGCTATGGCCTCTGATCCTAGACTCTCCTACTAGTGGAAACATCCTCTCCACATCCATTCTATCCAGACTTTTTTAGTAAGTTTTAATGAGGTTCCCACATTCTTCTAAACTCTACATTTGAACGGTGCTGCTGCTTGGAACATGTCACACTGCACTTCTAATTGAAACAAAGGTGAAGCCTTGCTTCATTGTAATGCTAGACTGTGGGGTATGCCAGCCGATGATGTTGCAGATCATGCTGGTGTACAATCAAAGATACAAAGTGCTGGAGTAATTCAGAGGGTCAGACAGCATTTCTGGAGAACATGGATAGATGACGTTTTGGGTCGGGATCCTTTGTAGCCCAATTGTTGCCTTATGCCCCTGTCGCACTTAGGTAAACCTGAACGGAAACATCTGGAGACTTTGCGCCCCACCCAAGGTTTCCGTGCGGTTCCCGAAGGTTCCCGGAGGTTTTTGTCAGTCTCCCAAATGGTCGAAAGTGGTTTCCGTTTTAAAAATCGGTAATTTTTTAGTCAAAGCCGGTTGCGATGCTAGTTGAAGATGGTTGCCGGAGGACAAAAAGCTCCGGGAACCGCACGGAAACCTTGGGTGGGGCACAAAGTCTCCAGAGGTTTCCGTTCAGGTTTCCTAAGTGGGACAGGGTAATAACTGTGAGAAACCACCCGGTGGATGGTTCCATTAGGAAATCCATCCAGGGAAAACCCACGCGGTCACAGGGGGAACGTACAAACTCTGCACAGACAGCACCAGTAGTCAGGACCGAACCCGACTCTGGTGCTGTAAGGGGGATGTGGCACTGTCAATAGTTCAGATACCCAACCCGAAACATCACCTATCCATGTTCTCCAGAGATGCTGCCTGACCTGATAAGCTTTGACTACTCATTGAGGTCTTTGTTGTATTTTGACAGAAGCATTTAAATGCATTCTCCCACTGTACATTTATATGTGTACCGGGAGCGAGTTGGATGCGTTGGATGTGAGGAGCAGGCGCTGACTGCTAGGAGCGTAAACCGGGGTTAATGCCTCCAGCAACTTCAAGGTGGGCTGCAGGAAGCACCTCAGGGATGCATAGATGGCCAGTCAAGTACAGGAGAGTGACATTGCTTTGCGGGAACTGCTCCAGTACATCGAGCGTGTGGGCTGACTGGACTTTGAATAATGGCAGCACCTGAATGTGTAATATTTGCACAAAGAATTTCACTGTGCAGTTGCACGTGACAAATAAAGCACCATAGAGCCATTGATACGTACCGGCTCTCAAAGTCTCTTAATGACATTAACTCTCCAGAATGTCAAATGGTGCCAAAATACACAGGCCATCTTCTTCAGTGGGTGCACACTTGATGTCGTGCAGCTGAGACTGCTCCAAGTTTAACTCGCATCGAGTATTGAATCTGGCAGAGATTGGAGACTTCTTCCCATCAGTTTGGGCTGAATTCCAAAGAAAGTCCCAGAGGTGTAAAGGATAGTGTGTGAACCTAATCCCAGACCAACTTACTTTCAACAGAATATAATACAGAAATTGGCTCTGTTGTGATTACTATAATGTAGTTCATCACTGCATGATGGAGAGACCTGGAGTTTCAAACAGTGTCACTGTACTTGGTTTCTTTTGTAATGCTTTATCTCCCTGTGTTTTATTTACAAAGCAAAAAAAAAATAGTTTGGTGCGGAGTATAAAGGCAAGAAACACGATCTAATTTGCAGTTCAGCTTTTGCTATGTTAAAACATTCCCCCTCCGACTGGAACTCACCAGCAATAAATATTATAAATGGCAATAAGCTCAAGGCAGTATAAAAAATTAATCATAGAATTATAGTCTGGAAAGGTCAGTCAAACCTTTTTTTTTAAAAAGACTGTCGTTGAAATCCCCAAACATACTTGGTGATTACACGCGTAATCTGGGCTGTCAGTTTCAATGAGGAGCAAGTTCCTGTAGAACTCAGAGGAGTGTTGAAGCAGTCAGGATTAATCAGTGCAGCCGCTGCAGCCGACGACGCCACGATGTGTAGGCTAATGCAGGGTAAGCTCCTCACCTAAACCAAACCCCTTCACCCACCTGGATTCCGCGGTCAAACTACAAAGATCTTCCCGGCCACACTGCACAGGGACCTGTTCATAATTGTAGGGGATTTCAAGACCATTATTTGCACTCAATCTAAATCTTATCTTGGAAGTGGTTTAAAGGTCCATACCTGTACCAGCAGCTGTTTATGAGAATATAAATTGGTTCTGCTTTCTTCAGCAAGGGAATGTTCACAAGTATTAAGCGGCTGCGATTTTAGATAGTATTTGAAAACTGTGGGGAGAACGCAAAAAAGTTATCTCATGAAAATTCGTACCATTTTGAAGATGCACAAACAACAAATTTTTCTCTCGCATTTCTTTCCCCGCCCCCACCTTAGTCGTCCTACCAGTTCCACTTTTTGCATTCTTGTATCCCTGTCATTAGCCCATGTTCCACAGTCAACAATGGGCAATTATGGTCTTCACCCTTCCTGAGGTCATCTATTGTTGGCCCTGCTCTGTTCTGGCCTTCGCTATCTTTTAGTCTGAGCAAGGGTTCCGACCCGAAATGTCACCCATTCCTTTTCTCCAGAGATGCTGCCTGACCTGCTGAGTTACTCCAGCATTTTTTGTCTATCTTCGGTACAAACCAGTATCTGCAGTTCCTCCCTACACATTTTGTCTGAATTTTTTCTGGAGTTTGACAGGCTTGGCTGGTTTTCATATCGAGTTTATGCAATTAGATCTTTCAACTTTCCTTTCTCAATTAAGCTACAAGTGCTGAAAGATGATCGCGCATATTGCTCCAGTTATTATTGGTCATACATCAACTTTTTTTGGCCATGGTAATTACAATTAAGTTACAGAAAATGTATAACAAGCAACAACCATTAGATCCCAAGTGGATTAGTGTGAAGTTTATGGTCCAAACAACCTTCTAACTTTATCTGCTTAATCTTCCATTTCTTGCTTCCCATGCGTTTATCTTTCCATCATATGCATTGATAGATGCGTAATCTGTTACATGTCTCTTAATGACACCATGTAACTTGCCAACAGGCACATTAAGCACCTCAGCAACTCTGAGCAATAGACAATAAACAATAGGTGCAGGAGTAGGCCATTCGGCCCTCCGAGCCAGCACTGCCATTCACTGTGATCATGGTTGATGACTGATCATCCACAATCAGTACCCCCTTCCTGTCTTCGCCCCATATCCCTTCACTCCTCAATCTTTAAGAGATCTATCTAACTTTCTCTTGAAAGCCTTCAGAGAATTGGCCTCCACTGTCCTCTGAGGCAGAGAATTCCACAGATTCACAACTCTCTGTGTGAAAAAGTTTTTCCTCATCTCCATTCTAAATGGCTTACCCCTTATTCTTAAAAGTGGGCTAAATGAGCCTAAAGTATAGGAAGGAACTGCAGATACTGTTTTAAACCGAAGATAGACACAAAAAGCTGGCGTAACTCAGTGGGCCAGACAGCATCTCTGGATAAAAGGAATAGGTGACATTTCGGCTCGAAACCCCTCTTCAGACCGAGAGTAAAGGGAAAGGGAAACAAAATATATAGCTGATGATATATAGAGATATAGCACAAATTAATGAAAATATGAAAAACATATCAATGATAAAGGAAGCAGGCCGTTGTTGGCTGCGTTTTAGGCAAGAACAAGTTATGCGGCAATGAGACTCGGTGTCCCTTTTGTTGGGATTGTCCATGATTGTAGGATGTGCCTGTAACTTTTTTGTTATTCTTGCAATGTAGGCTTCACTGTAGAAGTCAACATGTATGTCCTGTCCCACCCACCCATGAACTGCAGATACAATTCTGAAGAAGGGTGTTGACTCAAAATATCATCTATCCATGTTCTCTAGAGATGGTGCTTAACCTGCTGAGTTACTCCAGTACACCGTGTCCATTAGAATGCAGAATTACATTATGGGTCGGCCGTGTTGCTGTGGGTGTGAAGTCACATATTATCCAGTTACTGCACTCTGAGGAGCATTAATAAACTGATTGTATTTTAATGACAGCCCAGTTCAAGTTTCACGGTCATCATTACTAATGCTAGCTTTTTTTAAATTTAAATAACCTGATCTAGACTCCCCTCATGTCTTAGTGACATCTGATTGTACATTTCTGGATTATTCATCCTGCAACATACCCAATCCGTCACCACGTCACAAAATGAAATAAGCACTGTACATATATTATATTGTGACTGAAGAGGTTAATGATAGAAGAAGTGGGAAGGTGCCTAATTTTAGTTTTAAGCTTTAGAGATACAGCATGGATAAAGGCCCTTTGGTGCACTCTCAACTACTCCCTACACACTAAGAACATTTTTACAGAGGCCAACTAACCTTTAAACTCGCAAGTCTTTGGGATGTGGGAGGAAACCAGAGCACCTGGAGGAAACCCATTAATTCGATATTCTCCAACTTTTCCATCCACTCCCTATACACAATAGGGGCAATTTACAGAGGCCAATTGACCTACAAATCCGCACGTCTTTAGGATGTGGGAAGAAAACAGGGCACCCGGAAGAAACGTGGACATAGGAAGAATGTGCAAACTCCACATAGACAGCACCTGAGTTCAGGTTCAAACTTGGGTCTTTGGTGCTGTTTCTCTACCAGCTGTACCAATGTGCTGCCCTTAATTCCTTCCTTTGATTCCATCCTAAAATGTCACTATAGTGCTTTGCTACATTTTAAACTTTAATTTGGGTGTCTTACTCTCAGCTATCCATGCATGGCCATCTTCAGATCTGGAATGGTGAAGCTGCGGGTATCGGCAGCTAATGATATTGCTTCATCTACTTTGGCAAATGGGGGAAAGATGCGCCTAATATAGAGAAACAAGGAACTGCAGATGTTGGTTTACAAAAAAAGACATGAAGTGCTGGAGTAACCCAGTGGGTCAGACAGCATATCTGGAGAACATGGATGGGTAACGTTTCAGGTTGTGATCCTTCTGCAGACTGATTGTGATGGAGGAGGGGAGAAAGCTGGAAGAGAGGAGGGGCAGGACATAGCTTGGCAAGTGAAAGATGGATACTGGTGATGGGGGATTTTGAAAGGCAGATGGTCAGAGATGAAAAGCCAAAAGGTCATGGAGTCATACAGCATGCAAACAGGCCCTTCGGCCCAACTTGCCCATGCTAGCCAAGATGCCCCATCCACACCAGCCCCACCTGCCCACGTTTGGCCCATATCCCTCTAAACTTTCCTATCCATGTACCAAATATCCAAATGTATTTTAAATGTTGTTATAGTACCTGACTCAATTACCTCCGCTAGCAGATTGTATCATATATTCACCAACCTTTGTGTGAAAAAGTTGCCCTATTAAAGACTCCTATTAAATTTTTGCCATCTCACCTTAATACTTTGTTCCCTAGTTCTTGTTTCTCCTACTCTGAGTAAAAGACTGTGCATTCACCCTATCTATTCTCCTCGTGATCTTATACACCTCTATATGATCACTCCTCAGCTCCCTGTGCTCCAAGGAATGATCCAAGCCTGCCCATTCTCCCTTTATAGCTCAGGTCCTCAAATCATGGCAACATCCGCATGAATCTTCTCTGCAATTGTGTGATTAAACGTATCTGGAATTCAGACTCAAATCTGAAGAAGGTTTCGACCTAAAAAGTTATCTATCCATGTTCTCCAGAGATTTTGCCTGACCCACAGAGTTACTTCAGCATTTTGTGACTTTTTTTGTAAACCAGCATCTGATGTTCCTTGTGTCTCCATTTGACTGCTCCACAGCAAAATCTCCTCAAAGTAGAGATGCTGCCTGACCTGCTAAATTACTCTAGCACTTTGTGACAAATTTTCCAGTGTAGGCGGTTACTTAAACTCATAGGAAGTAAAAACAATTACTTGGTTATCAGGCATAATTTGTACTTTTCTTCTTGGAAACCAATGGCAAATATAAAGACAAAATGAGTAGGATGGAACTGCAGATGCTGGTTTAAACTGAAGATAGATACAAAAAACTGGAGTAAGTTTCACTGTCGTCCTTTTGAGTTTTATTGTCTGTATACTCATTATCACCTAGCCCACAGCCAACAATAGACTGTTTCCTTGATCATCGTTACTTTTTTCGCATATCTTTCAATCGTTTGTTCTGTATCTCTCTACATCACCGTCTATGTCTTTCGCATTCTCTTTCCCCTGACTCTCACTCTGAAGATGGGTTTCGATCCGAAACTAACCTACTCCTTTTCTCCAGAGTTTCTGCCTGACTCGCTGAGTTGCTCCTGATTTTTGTCGGCAAATATGAAGAGTCAAACTCCTCACCTACCAGCTTAAAAACCATTGCAATCTCCATTATCCTCAATATAGTACACAACGCCAACTCTTGGGATGTGAACCAGTTGCAGAGAGAATGGTTATACTTTATGGTCACACTGACATATCTGTCAAATTAAAATCAATGTAAGTGCTTCAATGATTATAAGGGGATTTTGAAATCTTCTTCATTGTACTCTTGGAGTGCAAAAGCAACTATGAAGAGCCAGGTTACTCAAAGAGCACTTTAAAAAGTAAATCACACCATTGCAATATCTATTATTCTGAAAACAATGCACAAGATCTGCAAGCCCTGGGGTATGGATAGGTTTTCGAGAATTACAGTTATAGCTTATGGTCACACTGACACATTTGTAAAATTAAAATCAATTTAATTGCTTCAATGATTATAACAGGGTTTTCAAATCCTTTTCATTAGTGGTCTATTTTGCTGACTGCCTCTGGGGTGGATATTAAAAGCTAACCTTGTTCTTCTTTATTAAAGAAAAAGCAAAGCGATTTCAATGTTGGTATTCAACATTTAGTTTCAAAAACAAATAGACACCATTCCGATCCATTGACCCACAGACTGTTACAGGGCTGAGTTTCATTCTCTTTGGGATGATGAGTTTTTTTGATACATTCAGCTCAATCAAAAGCAACACTAATATTACAGCAATAAAATGCTCCAATGGCAGAAGAAACTTTATTACCTCAATATTAATTCCACTCTACAAAAAAAATACATTTACAAGGCAATAAAAGTAAATTGAAAACACTTGACTGACATCCTCTTCTGATACATTCTCTCTCGATTTGCACTGCCTCGCGATTGAATTTACATTCAGTATAATTCCTACACTTCTATTAAATCTATTTGTTTGCTCTCACTGTAAGTGTCCATTATGCTCCAGAGGCTGGTACACTATGGATAAAATTGGCTTTGGATTGGCTGAAGCCCATTTCATAACTATACCCAAGTTGATATTTTTAATAGCTTATTATACAATTTCTTGTCATGTAAATATAGGAGGTCAGGTTCTTATCAATGTGTTTGTCCTTCAAGCGAATCTTTGAAAAGCATGCAAGAGGATGGGCCTTAAATTCTGCATCCTTAAAACAAGGGCCCTCAACCAATTTGCTTCCAATGCACCACGCGTCACACAACAATTAAAGGTTCATGGTGAGACACTGGAAAGCATGTGCCACTTCCCATTAACTGGCGTGCCATCTCGCAGAACCGATGGCCATTGAGTGATTGAATAGAAGGATGTATGAAGAAAAGTACAGAAAACAAACTTGGTACAAATTTCATGGACAGCATTGATGCGTGGCCTCTCAATGACGCAGAATACCAACAGCAAGCATAGACATCACAAAGACATGCGGAATTGTAGGTTAATTGGCCTCTGTAAAATTCCCATAATCCGTAGAGAGTGGATACAAAGGTGCGATAGCATAGGACTAGTGTGAATGGTTCGGTGTGGTTGTGCCGAAGGACCTGGTTTCCATGCTACATCTTTAAAAAATAATTCTTTTTTTATTAGAAGCAAATGTGCAGGAGCAGAACCAACGGTTTATAAAATTATACATTATTGTACAGCTTCCATTTTAACTTTTTTAGCTTTGAATTAGAAGAGAAGAAAGGAGAAAAAGCAAGTAAGAGAAAGAGTGAGATGTGCCAAGATAGGACCCCTAGACTACCAAAGTAGTGTAGCCAAAGAGTGAATTTAAAAAAAAAGAAAGAAGAGAGGAATAGAAAAAAAAAGGACAAAAAGAAAAAGAGAAAAAGTGGTGATATACCTGCCTCTCGCCCCTCCCCACCCACCTCACCCAACCCATAGTTAGATTTAAATCCAAAGTTGTGTTGCACCATACTTTCCTTGTAAGAAATCAGTGAAGGGTGTCCATGTCTTGGAAAAATGATCTGTTTTTTTCTGCCAAGCTAAGTCTAATATTTTCAAGATGTAGTGTCTCGGACATGTTCATAATGCACATCTTAAGAGTAGGGACTGATGTATGTTTCCAAAATGTAAGTATTAATTTTTTCTCCGTATGCTACATCTAAACTAAACTAAACTAAACTGATCTCTGGAGGAAATGGATAGGTGAGGTTTCGGTCTGAACTTTTATTCAGACAGAGAACACTGATGTTGGTTTGCTTGTCCTGGTGAATTTGAATGATTATGAAGAAGCAGCATTGTCAGTATTGTCAGAGTGCCTGGTAACAAGTCAAAGGGTCTGTCACAGAAGGAGATATGCGTTAGGATCTCTTCCAGTGTGTTGTTGTGAGTCGGCATGTCAAGCATGGAACCATGAAATACTGTGGTCATGATCCATTGACAGTGTCATAGAAATTGTGGAATTGTTAGTCAAAACGTTTTTTAAATAATATGAAACAAAATATTGATAAATGGTATCTTTTTTAAACAATCATCTGCGACCTCCAGAAATCTCTACTGGTTTTGGCAATACTTGTCAATGAGCTTTGGGCCTGTCCCACTTAGGCGATTTTCCAGCAGATTGCCGGCCACTGTCTAGTTGCTGGCAGTCGCCTGAAAAACCGGGGATCTGGAACGGCGACTGTCAGAGTGGAACACACACACACACACACACAAACACATTGCAAAGGCGGGGGCCCAGGGCAAGCGGGGGGAGCGCTGTCTGAAATTCACACGGTACAAAGCCAAGGTAATACAGACACACTCTGCGATGAACAGGAAGGTTAGGAAGGCTAGCACAGTGTACGGTAGGTCCTTTAAATGAATGGGGAGGGGGGGAGGGGAGAAGGGGGGAGAAGGAGTGGAGACAGACAACTTTTAATGAGCCAGAGATGCACAGCTGTGAAGTTTGGTGGGCATTTAACATTCCCAGTCGGTTTTCCTTGGTTCTGAAAACTCGTGCTTACTTTTTTCCCCCCAATGAGCCAATGGCGATTAACTAAACTACCTACAACTACCTCGACTACCTATAACTACATGGCAACCCCACTACAACTGCACCTCCGACTACAGGATTATCGATTTTCTCCATGGTGACCAATTTTTGGTCCCAGAAAATTTTTCAACCTGTTGAAAAATTTGCCGCGCCTTTACTGAGGCCGCGACTAGTTCCCAGAATGTGGGAACTCCTCGCGACCATGAAGGAGACTCACCAGAGACCACCAGCGAACATGTGGCGCCCATGTGGCGATCATGTGGCGAGCGCAGTCTCCTGCATTCGCCTAAAAAGTCGCCTAAGTGGGACAGGCCCTTTTGATTATGATGTGAGGAATAAATTCATTATGATTCCAATGCTATCTAGTTTTATGGCAAAGTATTCTGCAAGTGAAGAGATTTTAAAGTATTCTCTGTGTATGTTTTGTAGTTTGATAGATATCAACATGTAGAGGTGATGTTTCTGAACTATCTTCTTCTGAAAAAAATCAATTGCACCAATATATCACAATTTGAAATTTTATCTAAATCCAGGGTGTGCAGTATTGTCATGAGTTCCTATTCTTCGTGTACTGCATGGAACCAAGGTCTCGTTCTCTGCTTCAAAAGAAGTTCAGGATCTCTTGGGATGGTTTGCGCACGGTGATTTATTTCCTATTTCAACCATGATGCTGGTCATTTTATCTAACTAGTGAACACGAACCATTGCTGGTAACCTTGAGAAAAAAACTGCATAGTGATGCAGCTGGTTAATTTAGTTTATTGTCATGTGTGCCGAGATATAGTGAATAGACTTTGTTGCATGCTAAGCAGTCAGCGGAAAGTCAATACACGATTGCAATCGAGCCATCCACGGTGTACAGATCGTTGATCAAGGGATATCGTGACTAACTGCCTCACAGCTCCAGAGACACTGATCTTCGGTGCAGTCCACTGGAGTTTGCACATTCTCCCAGTGACCGCATGAGTATCCTCCAGGAGCTCCAGTTTCCTACCTCGTCCCAAATACATGTGGGTTTGTAGGTTAATTGTCCCTCTGTAAATTGCCCTTGGTGTGTGGGGAGTGAATGAGGAAGTGGGAAAACAGAGAACTAGTGCGAAAGGGGTCATTGATGGTCGGCATGAACTCAGTGGGCAGAAGGACTTGTTTTCATGTTGTATCTTTCAATCAATCAAAATGAATTATTCATAAAATTGCAGGAAATTCATGAACTGTTCCATAATGTTTCACATTCTTGGTGATAATATTAAAAAAGGCAGCAAGTTAGTTTAGTTTAGATTATTGTCACATGCACCGAGGTACAAGGAAAAGATTTGTCTGACATGCTAACCAGTCAGAGGAGAGACTATACATGAATATAATCGAGCCATCCACAGTGTACAGATGCAGTGTAAAAGGAATAATGTTTAGTGCAAGATAAAGTCCAGTAAAGTCCAATTAAAGATAGTCTTTAGCTATTAAAGATGAAGAGGGTCTCCAATCAGGTAGATGGTAGGTCATGGACTTGGTGACAGGATGTTTCAGTTCTGACAGATCCTGATATCAGGTCAATCTACAGAGTCATATGTCCCAGCTACATTAGTCCCATCTGCCTGCATTTGGCCCATATCCCTCAAAACCTGTCCAATCCACGTACCTGCCTAATTGTTTCTTAAATGTCGGGATAGTCCCCGCCTCAACTACCTCCTCCAACAGCTTGTTCCATACACCCACATCCTTTATGTGACAAAGTTACCCCTCAGATTCCTATTAAATATTTTCCCCTTCACCTTAAACCTATGTCCTCTGATCCTTGATTCACCTGCTCTGGGCAAGGGACAGTGTAATAGGCAATCCTGTAAGTGACAATCCTGATAAATTATTATGATAAACATCCCGGCGCATTGGTTGAGCAGGCAATGCACAGTGTGGTGGCAATTGTATATGATGTGAAGAACAGGGACATCCACAGAGATTCAGAGGCAGTGATACTGACACTCTGTAAAGTACTGAGAAGACCACACAAGGTGTCCACATGTGGTCTTCGTGCTCTTGGGGAGAACTTGAGGTGGTGGAAAGCACTCACATTAAAGGGGAGATGTGGAGAAAACTGATGAAGTGGATGCGCAGTGCAAGTACAAGATTAGAAAGCTTGGGAAGCCACAAAATTGAAGTGAATGAATAACGACTCCGTGTATGAAATAATTGGCCTGGAAACAGACCATCATGCATAGTAAATACTGTCACAGATGAGACGTTTAATGGAGAGCTGGATCAATGCTTGATTTAAAAGAAACGTGTCTTTGAATAACACTCTCCTTGACCTCAGACCTTTCTAAACTGTGTTGCAGCCAATGGAGTACTGTTGTCTTGTCAGGTAGCCAATTTATACACAGCAAGCTGCCACAAACAGAAAACAATATAACCTGGTCCATTTATTCTCAGAAATATGGACTGAGAAGAAAATTATTAACCAGCTCACTAATGTAAAAAAGCACACCTCTAATACAAAGTATTTATAAAACATTATCTGCAGCATTTCCCTAGCAGAGGTTTCTCCCAGTGGATCTTAAAAAGAAAAGACTAAAGCTGGCTAGTTACAGAATATAAAATATAGAAGCAGGGATAGGCCACTCGGCACTTCATGTCTGATATAACATTTGTTAAACCATGCTGATATTTTTACATCAGTGTCACTGTAATATATTTCAATTGTAAGTAGGTAGCATTTAAGAGGCATTTAATAGCAATAGTAGCATTTAAGAGGCTTTTAGATAGGCACATGGATATGTTGGGAATGGATGGAAATGGATCACAAACAGATAGAGGATTTTAATTTAGCATTCTGTTCAAATACAGCTGCAGATACAGAGATATAGCACGGAAACTGGTCGTTCGGCCCACCGAGTCCGCACCGACCAGCGATTCTCATGTGCTACCACTATACTACACGCTAGGGAAATCTTTACCGAAGCCACTTAACCTACAAACCTGTACGTCTTTGGAATGTGAGAGGAAACCTGAGCACCAGGGGGAAACCCCACACAGTCGCAGGGAGAACTTAAGAAGTACCTACAGACAGCACCCGTAGTCAGGATCGAACCCGTGTCTCTGGCACTTTAAGGCAGCAACTGTACCGCTGCACCACTGTACGACCCCAAGTTCATAACTTGCTCAGTTAAATCCTACCTAAATTGGTGTCATCTAAGACTAGTTTGTGGTCATGACACTCCATGGAGTCTCTAATCATCAACTTTACATAAATAATGATAATGAAAGCAACAGGTACTTGCTGGATGATCTAATATCTAGCTTTTATTTTAATTCATTTGCACAGATGCACACCAAGCGTCTCGGTACTGCCAGCAAGGTGATTCTTAGTTTAGAGTTTAAAGATACAACATGGAAATAGGCCCTTTGGCCCACCGAGTCCACGATGACCATCAGTCACCTTTTTGCACTGGTTTTATGTTATGGAGATAAGACCAGGTGATCGATGGTCAGTGTGGACTTGGTGGGTCATCTAAATCTTTCCAATCCATGTACCTGTTAAATATCCTTTAAATATTGTTATCATATCTTCCTCAACTACTTCGTTTAGCAGGTTGTTCCATACGCCCACTACCATATAAACTCTGTGCACTCACCATATATTTAGTGAATTGTACTTTACTTCCAAATTTTACTTCGGAGTCACGTGAGTGCCTACGTGAAGAACCCCGTACAGCCATTGTGCGTCATGACGTCAGACGCATTGGTGCAGTCGGCCGGTTGGAGCAGCAGCATTCCTCAAAGCGGTAAGTTTAAAAACTCGAGGTAAGTTTTTAAAACATTTTCAGAGTTCATTTTCTGTGACGGTTGGAGAGGTCCTTTTGGAAATGTTGCAGAAAGTGAAAAAGGTGGCGGTGAGGCGCTCCGGAGGGAGGAAGGTTGACGACCAGGAGAGTGTTGTTGGTGGAGGCCCGTCTTGTGCACCTGGTCCGGTGCCGGCTATACAGCCAGTGGTTGCGGACCCACTGCCTGTGAGCAGTGTAGGCTTGCCAGTAGGGCGGACGGCCACTGGCAAGTCAGATAGGCCCGTTGACCCAGAGTCGGGCCTGGAGGTTGTACCCTCTACAGGAGAGTCCGTTTGCTCACGGCTCTCCCAGGTTGAGATTCTATTATAAAAAATGCTCGACAGGGACCAGCTCCGGGAGGAGGAGTGGTGCCCAAGCCAGGCTGTTGGAGAGCCTGAGCTAGCAGCACCTTTTACAGGGTTGCAGGAATATCCTGCCTGTGAGGAGGATGTTCCAATGGTGCAGTTTGCTGACACCGAATCTATGGTGGGGGAGAGCAGTAAGGGAGTTCAGTTGGAGGTAATTCCTAATATTGCTGGAAACTTTGCTATGCCCAGAGAGGCAGGAGAGCCGATTGGTGAAGAATTGGCTGCAGCAATTCAGTTTATCCTCTCCCACCAGTTACAGGAGTTGGCCATGGATGAGGAAGCAAAGAAGTATGTAGCTCCTATTAATTGTGATCTTCTGAAAGTACCTGTGGTTAATCATCAGTTTTGGAATACAGGGAATATGTCTGAAGCCCATCAGGATGCACTGGGGCTGTTTTGTAGTGCATTCTTTAATAAATTAATAACATCAGAAGAGCCGCTATAAGGCCGGTGATTAATCCTAATCTGGCGGCTTTCTGCAAACCGCCCAGTGTACCGCCAAGAAATCTGTTGTTTGGAGATGATCTTGTTAAAAGAGTGTCAAGAGGATGTAAAAACTATGGGCCTCATTAAGACAGCTGGCAAACAAGGGAAAAGGTTTTATCCTTATCAAAGAGGCACCAGTTCGGTTGCAGGGGAAGGAACCAGTCATACAGGTCTACAATACCGGAATTGGCAGGCTGCCACCGGTATGAAGGGAAAGGTGTCTTTCTCTACAAGGGGCCGTGGACAACAAGGTCTACAAGGACATATGCAGGTAAGGAATGTGCCATTGAGAGAGAATGAATTAAGTAATGTTACTGTTGAAATTGGGGGAAGGTTAAAATTGTTTCTCAAACAATGGCAGGAGTTAACGTCAGATTTGTTTATACCTAACAGTATTGAAGGGGTGAAAATTGAATTTTACTCTAATGAGAGTCCACCTAATCAACATGTTCCAAGTCAGAAACTTATATTTTCAGATGAAGAAAATGTGCTCATACAAGAAGAAATTAATTCTTTACACAAGAAAGGGGTAAATGAGACATCAGTCTATCAAAGTTGTCAATTTGTGTCAAGTATTTTTCCTAGGGCTAAAAAGACTGGTGGATGTAGAATTATCCTGGATTTAACGAGTTTGAACACATTTGTTTGTTATAGGCATTTCAAAATGGAAACTTTTTCCACGGCCAAACATCTAATCCAAAGGGTGTTACATGGCAAGCATTGATTTGAAAGATGCATATTACTCAGTGTCTATTCATGGTGATGATAGAAGATATTTGAAATTTATTTGGAAGACTCAGCTGTGGCAATTTAAGGCACTGCCTAATGGATTAACATCAGCTCCTAGACTATTTACTAAATTGGTAAAACCTGTGTTAGCATTACTCAGAGCTCAGGGGCATATAGTAATGGCCTATTTAGATGATATTCTGATTGTTGGATAGACTCATGCTGAAGCTCAGTTGTCAGTTTCAGTTGTTAAATCCACTTTTCAACAATTAGGGTTCATTATTCATCCAGATAAATCCAAATTATCACCAGTTCAAATCATTGATTATTTGGGATTTACCATTAATTCAAATCATATGTTGGTAACTTTGCCTAGGGACAAATTGCAACAGTTGATTGAGGACTGTGTTAATCTCCTTGGAGAACAACAACCTTCAATTAGACAAATAGCTAAGTTGATTGGTAAATTGGTGGCTGCTTTTCCAGATGTGCAGTATGGTCCTCTGCATTATCAACAATTACAATGATCAAAGGAACAGGCACTGAGAATACAAATGGGCCATTTTGACAGGCCTATGCAGTTGTCAGTTGGGGCAATTCCCGACATACAATGGTGGATAGTAAATGCTTCAAAAAGTTTTAGGAAGGTTTTAGTGGAACCACCTTCAATTATATTACAGACTAATGTAAGTGCACTAGGTTGGGGTGCAACAGATATGTCTTCAAGCTGTGGAGGCAGATGGAATGCGGAAGAGACATCCCTTCTTCAATTAAGAGGGATCAATTATTTGGAGTTGTTGGGAACCTGGTATGGGCTTAAGACTTATTGTTCTACCTGTAGGGACTTGCATGTGCAGGTTCAGATTGACAACACCACAGCAGTGGCATATGTAAACCACATAGGTGGAGTCAAGTCACAGTCTTGTGATAGACAGGCTAACCAGATTTGGAGCTGGGGCATTGACAAAAATATCTGGATTTCAGCAATTTATTTGCCAGGTAGATTTAACACTGTAGCTGTCACTAGATCACGTCAGTTCAATGACAACATAGAATAGATGTTAAATCAGGATGTATTTAATCAAGTGATTGTTCGGTATGGAATGCCAGATATTGACTTGTTTGCATCTAGATTAAATCATCAGTTGCCCAGATATGTTTCATGGGAACCAGATCCTGGTGCAGCAGCGGTAGATGCTTTCTCGCTGCGTTGGGGAGGAAAGTTTGTGTATGCATTTTTCCATTCTGTCTCATCATTAGATGCTTGCAAAAGATCAAGCAGGATTCTGCTTCAGGGGCATTGGTAGTGTCAGATTGGCCTACACAAGCATGGTTTCCTCTTGTACTACAAATGGCTAGGGAGCCTCACATGATTATCCCCAAGAATGAAAATCTACTGGTAAATCCAGTAACTGGGGATCAACATCCTTTAAATGATCGTATTGATCTGTTAATTTGCAGACTTTAAGGAGGCCATACCTGGGGAGAGGACTGTCTGATCGTACTGTGGATGTTCTCACGTCGGCCTGCAGGGATAGTACACAGAAGCAGTATATCACCTTGATAAGGAAGTGAGAGCAATTCTGTCTACACCAGAACATTTCATATCAAACAGCAGATATCACAGACGTATTGGAGTTTTTGTCCATTCTTTATTTTGATCAAAAATTAAGTTACAGTGCGATCAATACAGCCAGGAGTGCTCTGTCTTCTTATTTAACCATGAATTCAGAATTGCATTCAGTAGGGATACATCCGTTAGTTTCACGATTTATGAAGGGAGTTTTTAATTCTAATCCTCCTAAACCCAGGTATGCCGGTATTTGGAATGTGAGTGAAGTTTTTATGCTTCTTCGCCAGTGGGCTCCTGTTGCAGCTTATCTATAGCCAAATTAACCATGAAGGTGGTCATGCTTATGGCATTGGTTTCAGCCCAACGTGTACAAACATTGCAAAAGCTACAGCTAGACAGAATGCATGTGTCGGCAGATGCCATTATATTTTATGTCTATGATTTGCTTAAACATAGTAGAATAGGCATGACAGGATGTAAGGTTGTGTTTTCAGCATACCCCACAGATAATCACTTGTGTGTGTTTTCAGCATACCCCACAGATGATCGCTTGTGTGTAGTCTCACATTTATCTCGTTACATTGAGGTTACTAAAGCCCTACGAGGAACAGAGTCTGCATTATTTATTAGCCACAAAAAACCACACAGTAATGTGTCGGTGCAAACAATTTCAAGGTGGTTAAAGCAGGTTTTGGGAAGTGCTGGAATTGATACTGATAAATTCAAATGTCATTCCACCAGGGCGGCATCAACTTCCGCGGCAAGGGCGATGGACGTGCCTATAGACCATATACTCGCAGCCGCTGGATGGTCCAGTGAGCTGACTTTTGAAAAGTTTTACCACAAGCCAATTTCAAGGCTGGGGGTGTTTGCTGATTCTGTTTTGAATTCTGTTATAGTTTGCCCCTGAGAGAGGGGTTTGTTATGGTTTCGTTTGTAAATAAACTGTTATTCACTTAAGAAATGTTATTATTGATGCATTATTGATTGTTAACGACTTTGAGTCAATCGATGCAGTGTGAACGCCGGATATGGGTCCGCGGCGTGAAATCACAGTGCTTTGAAGTTTTCACGTAGTCACTCACGTGACTCTGAAGTAAAATAGTAAGATTAAATGAGAACTTACCAGTTTGAAGTTTGATCTTTAATTTATGATGAGTTGAGTTGAGGGACTACGTGCCCTCTGCTCCCAGCCCTCATAGATTTCATCTGGTAGTTCTAGTCTTTGTTATCTTACCATTATACTTCAGTCATTGTTATCTGTGAGTTCACTCCGCTGCTTTGAAGATTGACGCACCAACGGCTCTACGGGGTTCTTCACGTAGTCCCTCAACGCGACTCCTCATAAAATAAAGATCAAACTTCAAACTGGTAAGTTCTCATTTAATCTTACTATTTTATTTCATTCAAGTTTTCAGATTGTTGAAACTTCTTCTGATAACGGACCAGCATGGTGGTGCAGGGGTAGAGTTACTGCCTTAAAGTGCCAGAGACCCAAGTTCGATCCTGACTATGGGTGCTGTCTGTTTGGAGTTTGTACATTCTTTACCTGCGTGGGCTTTCTTTGGAAGCTCATGTTTTTTCCCACTCTCCAAAGACATGCCGATTTGTAGGTTAATTCATTTGGTAAAATTGTGTGGGAAGGATAGTATTAGTGTGTGTGTAGGATATTATTAGTGTACGGGGATCGCAGGTTGGCGTGGACTCTGTGGGCCAAAGGGTTGTTGTTCCCGCTGTATCTCTAAACTAAACTACACTACTTGGTCCAACAATTTATTTAGTGGTGGGGGAGATGAGAAAGAAGAAAATGTTTCTGTTGTTTGAGCAATAGGCAGGGTTGGAAATGCAAGAATGATAAATGAATATTACATGTTCAGAAAAAGGAATAAGCATTTAATATTGTATTATTGAAAGAACGCGTGGCATTGAAGCAAAGACTGGGATATATGCAAAGTATACACCTGAATTTGCTGCATCAGCTAAGTGTACAATTATGGATTCATACCTATGCCTTAAGTTGGTTCAGGAATAGGGTCTTCTGTAAGATCATGGTTGATCTGTGACCTCATTCCATTTACTTGCATTTGACCTATATCCATTAATACTTTGGTTGACAAAAATCTATCTATATCAGATTTTAAATGAACAATTGACCTTGCATCAATTGCAATTTGTCCCCTTTGTGCATATAAAATGTTCTTACCTTCAGTCTTGAGATTTCTGGCATTAATTTTTCAATTCTGTTCTCTAATCTTCGACTCCCCAACGAGCAGCAGTCGTCTCTCTCCAGCTTCTCTTGTTATTCCACATTGGAAACTTTGATCGAATCATCCATTTCAGGCACAGATACACACAAAATACTGCCTGATCCACTGAGTTACTTCATTTTGTGTCTATCTTTGGTATAAACCAGCATCTGCAGTTCCTTTTTATTACATTTCAGGCACAGCCCTGGGTTGCACATCATAATGCTGGTTGTTTTTCCTGGGAAAATCGTCACCATTCCCTCTGAAACCATTATATCCCTTTCTATAGTGTGGCACCTAAAACTGCTCAGAGTGCTTCAGGTGTATTCGAAGTTGGGCCTTGCACAACTATGGATTATCCGATAGAGCTGCAGACATAACTATCAGCATTCTGCCAGCCTATTTGATTATTGTTGTGTCAGTCTAAGATACGTAAAAAATCTGTGCATATGGAAACCCAAGCCTCTTTGGACCTCGGTGATTCTTGCTTTTCACCATTGAAAAAACTGTTTTGTCTTATCCTTTCTAGAATCATATTAGATGATTGCTCTGTTACAATTTTTTTCCATTCATTTAATCTATTATTGCATTGAAATGTAATACTACCAGCTGTTTACAATGCCATTCATTTTTGTGTCACTAACAAATTAATAAGTCACTCTCTATCTTATCTTCTGAGTTGTTTATAAATCTAATTAGGCTTTAGTTTAGTTTAAAGATACAGCGTGGAAACAGGCCATTTGGCCCACCGAGTCCACTCAGAACTGCGATCAACCATACACTAGTTGAATATTATCCCAGTTTCGCATCCTACACACTAGGGGCAATTTTACAGAGGACAATTAACCTACATTACCTGCAAACCTGCACTTGTTTGGAATGTGGGAGGAACACGGAGCACCCGGAGAAAACCCACCTGGTCACGGAGAGAACGTGCAAACCCCATACAGATAGTGCCCGTAGTCAGGTTCAACTCTAATCTCTGGCACTGTAAGGCAGCAACTATACCGCTGCACCACTGTGTTGCCCTTCATGGGTTGTACTAGTCTTTTCATATACCACTGGCCATACTCCGATAACTGTTGTATCCCAATCAACCATCCATAAAGTTTAATGAATTGTCTCCCACTCAACCAGAGTGCAATGTAACAATTGGACTGATATCCACACACTAAAATGGTTGAAACTATACCTGAAACTTTGATGCTAAATAAATAAATTCCCAGCCTTATACGCTAGAGTATAGAGGAACAGAAGATGATTTCATTGAAGCATATAATATTCTGAGGGATGGATGCTGTGAGCATGTTTCCTTGGTCGGCTCCAGCCTTCCTGAGGTATCACCTCTTCCTCAGCCAACAATGGGCCATTATGGGCTCCACCCTTCCTGCGGGCACTTGTTGCCGGCCCTGATGTGTTCTGACCGTTTCTCACCTCCAGTTTATTCCCCATCCACACCTCCACTTTCTGTCTGAAGAAGGGTTACGACCCGAAACGTCATGTATACTTTTTTCTCCAATTTCACGTAACCAGAGTAGAATTAGGCCATTCGGGCCGTTGTATCTATTCCGCCATTCAATTCTCTTCTCTCTGGCTCCTAATCCCATTTTCCTGCCTTCTCCCCATAACCATTGATAAAATCTTAATTAAGAATTTGTCTATCTCTGCCTTAAAAATATCAAATGACTTGGCTGCCACAGCCCTCTGTGGCAATGAGTTCCACAGATTAACTACCCTCTGGCTAAAGAAGTTCCTCCTCACCTCCTTTCTAAAAGAGCGCCCTTTTAATCACCTATTCTTTTTCTCCAGAGATACTGCCTGACCCGCTGTGATAATCCAGCTTTTTGTGTCTATCTTCAGCATAAACCTGCCGTTCCTTCCTACACAAGAAAAAGGGGTTAGTTTCAGGATTCGGGGTCATCCATTCAAAATGGCGATGAGATGGAGCTGAGGGTTGTGAACCTTTGGACTTCTCCAATTCAATGTTGGAGATTGTGTCTTTGAATACATTCAATCGTTAAATTGACAAATTTTCAGACCAGGGAAATTAAGGGTTAAGGTCATTTGATAGGACGATCGAGCTAAGGCTAATAATCAGATCAGCCAAGGACGGAGCAGATTTGAGGGGCTGGATCTTATTCCTGGGTGTGCACAGCTCTGAAGAATTGTCATGGACCCAGCAGGTTGATGTAATCATAAAGAAAGTCCATCAGCACATCTATTTCCTTAGAAGATTGAGGAGATTTGGCATGTCAACTATTACTATCTTGAACTTCTACAGGTGTAATATTGGCTCCATTCCAATAGAATCCATTAAACATCACAACCTCCAAATATGTAAGTATGTGTATATGTATATATATATGTATGTATGTATATGTGTGTGTATATATATATATATACATATACATATACATACATATATATGTGCGTGTGTATTTATATTTATAGATACACTGAACGTTTTTATTGTTTATTGTGATGTTTACAGAGTACTGGTTTGCATATCCGCATATATGTGCTGCTTTAATATGACATATGGGACATATGACAATAAAATGCTCTTGAATCTTATATGTAACCACGCTTACAATATTAAGCGGTTCATCTTCCCCCAAGAAAATCGACTACGCAGAAACACGTGAAGTGGGACTTGGGAAACGATTATATCAAAGTAAGTGTCATTCATCATCAGCATCCTCCTAATCCCTTCCCTGATGGAAATGACAGATAAAAGCCTCACCTGCAGGGTGACCTGTAACCACTTTGTACCTTGGGCTCGGTGTGGAGAACACGTTGCTGTATAAGTTAAGAGGGAGTGGTGCGATGAAACTAGATCAATACTGCCTGCTGATCGATAGAGAATGCTAAAAGTATGTGCATCTTGCAGTGCCTTAGAGCTGCAGATGGAACATACCATTTCATCAGAAAAATGGATTGGAGTTCACGGAGGCCTTGTTGTCCCTGTGCACCAGCCTTCCTCACTGAAGCACCCCGGGGCCACTAATCTGTGAAATGAAATGAATAAGGCACCGCAGGTCCTTGTCAGAAACAAATGCCATGTTCGTCTCTACTGAAAGCTCTAAATACTTTATCTGTCGGAGCTTAAAACAAGCGCGACTGAATGGAAAGTAAGTGATTGTCTGCCAGATCATTTATTTAACAGAGGCAAAATTCAATAAAGAGGACAACGTAGAAGGGAGCAGGAGTAATGCAGCAGTGAGTCATTTATCATTGAGCGGAAGGTCATTGTTACCCTTATCTCTTCTGTAATAAACTAGTGCAGGCTAGTAATGAGTTGCAATGCTTTGTATCTCACTTTGCTTCCAGAGCAGGTTAGTGCAATTCTCCCGCACCCCCTCCCCATGGCCCCTTAACCAGAACATGAGCTTGCATAAAGATGGAGCCCATGTTTACCTTGACCATTGAGCTTGTAGCAGTTTCAATCGAAATGTGCCTTGTACAAGAGAAACTCACGCACAACAGTCAGGAAAGAAACAATCTGATTGAGAGAACAACTCTCATGATGCCAAGGAAAGACGCAAAATGCTGGAGTATAAAGTGTCATTATCATCATCACTTAACAGGTCAGGCAGCATTCCTGGAGAACATAGATAGGTAACTGAAGTAGTCTGAAGAGGGGTTCTGACCCGAAACGTCACTCTTCCATTTTCTCCACAGATGCTGCCTGACCCACTGAGTTATTCTGGCATTTTGTGTTTATCTTTGGTATAAACCAGCATCTGCAGTTCTCTCTTGTATTGATCATGGTTTAGAATAGATAACCATTGTGGGCTCTCAAAGAGGGAAGTTGGACTTATCCCAACCATTCCTGAACAGGATCTCTAATGTTAATGCCACTGTTGAGTTGGAGAAAATATTGGTACATTGAGGTGATCCCAAACAGCATGAGAGCATCTATGAGATTAACAATAATAGATAGAATGACAATGTTCAGTGACTTTTGTACCTGTGGGAATGATCCTGAGCAAATAATAATACTAAGGAGCATTGTCCAATGAAAGTCTGAAAGAGAGAGAATATAGCTTTGGAGAACCCAATGCAGAAATTGGGTTGAGGAAGTAAAGAATCACAGATACGATTATCCGCATGACTGTGCAAGAGATGTACCATAGAGAATAGCTGAAGGCGTGGGATCCAAGGGAGGCAAAGTACTAGCTTTGTAGCTGTGATTATTAATCACTCATCGTCACAAGATCCACCCTTAAATCGTGGAGACCTCAGGATAATAGATAATGGAAATTCATCAATTGAGTGAGTTCTTCTGCTACATAGTCAGTCCATTGAGTAATTAATACAGCCTGAAAAATCAAAAATAAAATGCAGATTCTGACAATCTGAAACAAAAACGAAACAAGGTGGAAAAACCTCAGCTGGATGTGCAGCATCTGTGGGAAGAGAAACAATCAACATTTTGTGTTTGCAACCCCACTATTGGAACTTCAGAGTGGCAGAGCTGGTAGAGCTACTGCCTCATGGCACCAGAGACTCGGGTTTGATCCTGACCTCGGGTGCTGTCTGTGTGGAATTTGCACATTCTCCCTGTGACCGTGTGTGTTTCCTCCAGGTGCTCCGGTTTCCTCCCACTGCCCAAAGGCGTGCAGGTTTGTACATTAACTGACCTCTGTAAATTGCTACTAGTGTGTGGGCAGTGGATGAGAAAGCAGGATACCAGGTAACTATTCTGAATGGGTAATTGGTGGTTGGCATGGACTCAGTGGGCCAAAAGACCTATTTTACTTCGGAGTCACGTGAGTGACTACGTCAAGAAGCCCCGCCAGGTGCATGCTCGGCATTACATCGATGCATGTCAGTAGGAACGGGCTGCAGATCGCAGCTCCACCAGCGGTGAGTAACAGGCCCGCAGGTAACTGGGTTGAAATTACTTCCTGGGTAGAAACTCCGTGACGCTGGCTGGAATGGCCAGGAGGAGTTTGGGAAGTTTTTAAAAATGGACACGGTGAAAAAATCGGCGTAGGGAAAGCGCACGTCCCGGGTGGAAACACAATTAAGATGGGGACCACAGATTAATACGGTGCTGGTTCCGATACCGGTAGCCGTTGACCCTGCCGTAGTTCAGCCTTTAGACGCTCCACAGCCACAGGCCACGGAGGGTTCTCCCGTGGAAAAGAAGTTTGCTAAGCCTGTAATATCAGATGAATCTGATGAAGAAGAGCAGGGCCAGGCAAACGAGCCTGTGGCTCAGGATGGACCAAATGGAGAAAATGCTTCAAACAATTATTAACCAAGGGTCAAAAGACCCAGAATATTCCCAGGCAGCCCCTGAGGGGGTTCCATATCACGAATATGGTGCCTTTACAACATGGGAATGTGAACCTCCAGAGCCTTGTTTAGGTCTGGAAGAAGTCTCCTTTGAGCAAGTCTCAGGAGTACCAGGGCAGTAGGAGACTGACCCTGAAGGTGGTGTTTTTGGTCTTGAATATCCACCACAGCACAAAAGTCAAACTACAGGTGTACCAAATATAGCACAATAGTTTGCTATACCAGAGGGAAGCGTGAGGTCATGGAAGAAAACCTGGCGGCCAACATTAATTATTTGGTTTCTCACCAGCTTCAGACAACTGTCATGATTGAGACAGCAGACCTCTATAAAACACCTGTTAATTGTGCATCACTAAGGGTGCCGAAGGTGAATCCAGCTATTGGACACCCATGACTTTAACAATGCGAGAACAGGAGGGTCCTCAAGCTCATTGTAGCTGGCATTACTGCTTTTGGGGAGCAGTTGGAAGGGCATGCTATGTCCAAAATCCAAAAAGACATGTTGGCATTGTTTGTAACTCTTAATTTGAGATTAATTGTATGAGAAAAATCGCCATTTGGCTCATCCTGCACTCAAGATTTGCTGGTTTGTGTAAATCAAGCAATGTTCAAGCTCCAGATTATTTATTCTGAGAAAATCTGCCTAAACAAATTAAAGATATCGATGAGGAGGCAAAGACTATCAGTCTCATAAAACCCTTTATATTTGGTCAAAGGAGACAATCTGGCTGGATGAGAAGGGGGTTTGATTCAGGAGCAGGAACATGCAGAGGCAGGGGTATGGTGAGAAGGTATTATCACCCATCACAGCCCAATGTTAATCCATATATTGGGAGAAGGAGACCGTCACGGTCATTTGCTGAGGTACAAAAACTTTATTCTATCACAGAGGAAACTGGTGTAGAACCTCCAGTTGGTGGTAGATTGCAATTGTTTTATGATGAATGGTACTGTACAACATCTGATCGGTTTATATTAGATACTGTGTCAGGTGCTATTATAGAATTTATGGAAGGAGTTGATCTACCTGTACAGGATAAACCTAATCGGATTTTGGTGTTTTCTGCACCTGAAAATTCTCAGGTAAAAGAAGAAGTAAAAAATGTATTTAAAAAAGGTAATTGAAAGTACGGAGAATCATCCGCAACAATTTGTGTCAAATATTTTCCCCAGGACAAAGAAAGATGGGGGTTGTAGAGTCATTCTGGATCTCACAAAATTGAATTCATATGTCCAGTATAGACATTTCAAAATGGACACCTTCAACACTGCAAAGGAGTTGTTGTCCATAGGGTGTTACATGGCTACTATAGACTTAAAAGATGCGTATTATTCAGTGCCAATTCATCACCATTACCGCAGGTACTTGAAGTTTAATTGGATGGGTCAGCTGTGGCAATATAAAGCATTACCTAATGGGTTAAGTTCAGCTCCCAGGCTGTTCACAAAATTATTGAAACCAGCACTTGCATTGTTAAGGGCTCAAAATCACATTGTCATGGCTTATTTTGATGATATTTTAATTGTTAAATGCCACTCAGGAATCAGCCGAAGATTCAGTTTCAGCAACTATAAGCCTGTTGGAAAGGCCAGGGTTTCTGATCCATTCAACGAAATCTAAGCTACAGCCATTGCAAACAATTGAGTATTTGGGATTTGTCATTGATTCAGTTGCTATGTCAGTAACTTTACTAACAGATAAAGCGGAGGATATTACAAATGCATGTAGTTGCCTTGCTGACAAACCTTATCCCTCCATCCGAGAAGTAGCTAGTAGACAATACCACAGCTGTCGCATATATCAATCACATGGGTGGAGTAAGATCAGTATCATGTGATCATCTGGTCACCCTGATGTGGAATTGGTGTGTATCTAGGAATATCTGGCTTTTGGCTATCTATCTCCCAGGGGAAGACAATGTTGTGGCAGACAACAGATCACGGGAGTTTAAAGACAATACAGAATGGATGTTAAATCCACAAATTTTCCAAACAATTGTCAATCGGTATGGTGTACCAGACATTGATCTATTTGCGTCCAGATTAAGTCACCAATTGCCTAAATACGTGTCATGGGAGCCTGATCCAGGAGCTGTAGCATTGGATGCATTCTCGCTACATTGGGGAAATATGTTTTTCTATGCTTTTCTCGCATGTTGCCTGATTAGGCAATGTCAGTAAAATAGACCAAGACTCTGCCACGGTTGTTTTGGTGGTTCCAAACTGGCCTACACAGCCATGGTCCCATTGATTCTTAGACTGATAATTGAACCATTTATGACGATCCCAGGTCCAGGGATTTGTTGGTACAATCAGTGACAGAACAAGTTAATCCATTGCATGATCATATGAATTTGTTAATCTGCAGGTTCTGACCAGACTATTACAAGGGCTTGGACTGTCAGATAGGACCATGGATGTCATAACGTCAGCTTGGAGAGATAGCACTAAGAAACAATATATGTCTCGCATAAAGAAATGGGAAGTTTTTTGTATTCAGTCAGATATATCTTATCATACTGCAAACATATCGGATGTATTGGAGTTCCTTGCTATGTTGCATTTTGATCAGCACCTTAGTTATAGTGCCATTAATAGTGCTCGTTGTGCTTTGTCTTCCTATTTATGACAATTTTCAGAACATCTATCTATCGGGTCTCATCCATTAATATCCCGATTTATGAGAGGAATTTTATTAAAAAATCCTCCCAAACTCAGATATACAGAAATTTGGGATGTTAGTATAGTTCTCACATTGCTCCGGCAATGGGCTCCAATTACGTCACTGTCTTTTCAGAAATTAACATTTAAAGTAGTAATGCTTATGGCATTAGTGTCAGCACAAAGAGTACAAACATTGCAAATATTACGTTTAGATTGTATGCACTTGTCTGCAGATAACATTACTTTTTATGTTTATGATCTAATCAAACAAAGCAGAACAGGGAAGTCTGGAACCAAGGTAATCTTTAGAGCATATCCTGTCGACCAAGCATTGTGTGTGGTTAAGCATCTGACTCAATATATTGAAGTAACCAAGAGTCTCCGAGGTTGTGAGACAACAATGCTTATTGCCCATAAGAAACCATACAAAAAAGTGTCAGTACAAACTATTTCTAGATGGTTAAAACAGGTTTTGGTTGTAGCTGGAGTAGACACTGATGTGTTTAAATCTCACTCCACCAGGGCAATGTCCACGTCCGCGACAATGGCACAGGACGTGCCGTTCGACCAAATTTTAGAGGCTGCAGGATGGTGTAAAGAAGAAACTTTTTCCAAGTTTTACAATAAACCTATTATCACGGTGCCAGAGTTTGGATATGCAGTGTTGGGTTCTGTTTGATTATTTGCTTTATTTTATGTAATGATTCATATCTTTTGTTGTAATTTCCCTTATGATAGAAGGGTATTACTTTTCTTTCTTTTATTATTATTAAAATATATATTGCATTATTCAAGCAATGTTTAATAATATTATTTACTACTGTGTTAACTGAAGCAGTGTGTTGTATGGAATGAATCTACGGCATGAAAATCACAGAGCTTCAAAATCTTCATGTAATCACTCACGTGACTCCGAAGTAAAATAGTAAGATTAAACGAGAACTTGCCTGTTCGAAGTTTGATCTTTATTTTATGAGGAGTTACGATGAGGGATTACGTGCCCTCCGCTCCCGAACCTCATAATCTAAAAGATCATCTGGTAGTTCTAGTCTTGTTTGAGCCTTACTATCTTATTTCGGCTATTGGTTCTGTGTTTTTCATGCCGCTGCTGTGAAGTATGCCGAGCATGCGCCTGGCGGGGGTTCTTCACGTAATCCCTCATCATAACTCCTCATAAAATAAAGATCAAACTTCGAACAGGTATGTTCTCGTTTAATCTTACTATTTCCATGCTATATCTCTATCTCTCTGCAATATTGACTATTTCTCGGTGCTACCTGACCTGCTGAGCATTCTTCAGTATTTTCTAATTATGTTACTGTGAACAACCTATTCGGTAGTCTCTAATCAGAGTCTGGTCTCCAAATCTCTTATTTATGAAACATAAATTTTATTTTCTAAGTTCTGTGTGGAGTTATGAAAGTTGAAGATTTTCCATACTCCAGACATTTTTGTTTTGGATATCAGCAGTTCCAAGTAACAGCTTAAGTAAGAGCACCTTCATCCAAGAAGATAGTTTGCACTCAAAGTGGACACATTTTACTTCAGTCCACATGAAGATTGGTTTTATGTACTACACAAGACATTACATAGTTTCCAAATGTAGAAACAAGGATCTATGGGTACTGATTTTCAGAAAAAAGGAAACACAAAGTGCTGGAGTAACTCAGCGGGTCAGGCAGCATCCCTAGAGAACATATACTGTGTGGGTGACAATTTGGGTTGGGGCCCTTCTATGATTGTAGTAGAAAGAGCCAGCTGGTGGAGAGGTCACCTATCTATGGTCTCCAGAGATGCTGACTGACCTGCGAAGTTACTCCAGCACTTTGTGTCTTTTTTTGTACAGTTACCAAAGCCACAATGCAATATACCTCTCAGTATTCCACCGGAACAAATGGTAGACATATAGTAAATGACTAATAAAGGAGATTTAGCTCTAACTCATTAAGTCAAACTGCAAGGTAAGTTTATGGAATCAGATTCAGTGGTGTAAATACAACAGCTTAATTAGACACACAGTAAAACAAAGCCCATTGTTCATTGTAGCCATGCTCCAAGTCTGCCTGATGTACTGAACTCGATTAGGCACATAAATCAGATCTATTTCAGCAATGTCCCACACTGCACACAATTAAATGGGCAATTTGAATCGGATAAGCACCCTGCTGTTAAGCTGCACTAGATCATAGTGACCCATAGTGATGAAGTTTGACCGAAACACAGAGCAATGAACCATTTAACTCCCCTTCCCATTCCCATACTGACCTTTCTCTCCTGGGCCTCCTCCACTGTCAGAGTGAGGTCACACGCAAATTAGAGGAACAGCACGTCATATTTCGCTTGGGCAGCTTACAACCCAGTGGTATGAATATTGATTTCTCATATTTCATGTAACCTCTGCATTCCCTCTCTCTCCATCCCTCCCCCATCATAGTCATCCTGCTAGTTTCACTGTTTCTATTGCTTCGTTATCACCTCTTCCACAGCCAACAGTGGACCATTGTGGGCTCCACCTTTCCTTGGCCATCCGTGCCGGCTCTGATTTGTTCTGTATCTTTTCATACCTCTAGTTTCCCTCTCTCTTGACTCTCAGTTTGAAGAAGGGAATTGACCCGAAACGTCACCTATATATACCTTTTATCCGGGGATGCTGCCTGACCCAGTGAGTTACTTTGCCATTTTGTGTCTGTCTACAGCAATAAAGGTTAGAATAGATAATCCACATTGGCTTTGGAGCCCTGTAAGACATTCAGGAAATCTCTCCTGAGAAATGTTTAAACCCAAATCACTTGTTGACAACTGATCATTGAACTGTATAATCTTCAATGGAGCATATGCATTGGCTTGTGAAATTCAATGACTCTTTCGCAAAGCATATAGTGGTCAAAAACCTGGCTAAGAATTAACTCACAATTATATTACCTATCATAGTCTCAGAACTATCAAATGTTTTTCACTCTCTGAGAAACCTTTCAACTGTGTCTTCAGCTGCTTTTTATCTGGAACTTTAAAGATTGAGGGGAGACTTGATAGAAGTATATAAAATTATTTGAGGCATAGATAGGGTAGACAGTCTGAACCTTTTTTGAATACTCCGTTTTTACAAAGATCAAAATATATTTCATTTCATTCTCAATGTGCATACTGTTATTCACATTTTTCGGAACATCTATACCTTCAGATTGCGTGTGTAATTGGAAGTCACACCAAACAAATCTGGTTGAGAACTTGTCGAAGGCCCAACCATTTGTACACCAGTAATCTAATTGCTACTTCAGATTGCTATCTCTTAACTGAATGAACAATCAGCATGACTCCCCAGAGCCGGCCATTAAAGACTTATTCATCCATTGACTGAATAGTTGGATGTTATATCATTTGCCTGCGCCTGATAAATAAAGGACCATCATTGGAATCTACATTTATACCTTCCGATAACGCATACTCTTCAACTGAAACACAAGTCTTCTTATTGAGCTGCTGGCCATTAAAAAAGGAAATAAATCGAGAACCAGAGGATGTAGGTTTAAAGTGAGGGGCAGAAAGATTTATTGGGAACCTAAGGGGCAACATTTTTTTACACAAAGGATGGTGTGTGTATGGAGCAAACTGCCAGGGGAGGTAGTTGAGGCAGATACTATTGGAAACATTTAGACAGATACATGGATAGGATAGGTTTAGAGGGATAAGGGTCAAACGCTGGCAGGCAGTATCGATGTTGGTCGGCGTGGGGATGTTGGGCCGATGTTCCTGTTTCCACCTGTATGACTATGACTCATAATATACCTTATGAATTAAGGCTCAGACTGGAAAAATAAATAATATGTATTTCTTTTCACCAACCAATGACATTTCATGACCATAGAATTGATGACTCTCCTACAAGTTAGACTTGCAAGCTGAGTGAAATTTACTACCATGTTGTTCCTGCCTTAGTTTAACTCCCATAATATCAACATGTTATAGAACGCCCTCTCTTTCTTTAAACAGCACATTAGAAATAGAGGCAACAGTAGACCGAAAAGCTCTCCCTATCCATTGTTTCTTCCTCCTTGCTTTCCTAAAGTAAACAGACCTTGGGCACTGTCTGTGCGGAGTCTACACGTTCACCCAGTGACCGGGTAGATTTCCTCGGGGTGCTCCTATTTCTCTCACATCCCAAAGATGTGCGGGCTTGTAAGTTCATTGGCCTCTGTAAAATTGTCCCTTCGATGAAATCCAATTAAGTCCGATTAAAGATAGTTCAAAGGTCTCCAATCAGGAAGATGGGAGGTCAGGACCTCACTCCAAAATCATCTGGTGAAAATATTGTTCAGTTGCTTGCTAACAGCTGTCGTTCAGTTGCTGGGGAAAAACTGTCCCTGACCCTGGTGATATGTATTTTCAAACATTTGTACATCTAGCCTGATGGGAGAGAGGAAAAGAGGGAGTGTGAGATTGGTCCCTGATTGTGCTGTTGGCCTTGCCGAGGCAGTGTGCAGTGCACATGGATTCGATGGAGGTTAGTTTGTGTGACGGTCTGGGCTACGTACACAACTCTCTGCGATTCCTTGTGGAGAGGCAGGGTGTTCTGTGATGAAACCTGCACGAGTACATCCAATCAGCCTGAACAACCCAATTTATTGAAGGTGTTTGATCCATCCGCTCGATAAAGTGAAGAGCACAGGAGCATCCATGAAAGCAAAGCATGACACAGACACATCAATATTTCTTATCTTTTTAATAGTTTTCAAAGCAATGGGTCTTTGAAGGCATGTCACACTAACACTTGAAAAAAGGCCAGATAAAATGATTATGAGAGTAATCTCTATAAGTGCCGCCTGATATTTTCTAGAAAGCGGCTTCAACTGGTTCACTTGGCTGTGCTACAAGGCAATTTAAACTGCGGCTGGATACCTACTCATACCACAGGGGTCAGCAAGCCATCTTTTCAAATAAAGCCCGAAAAGAACTCAATACTAAGTGACTCCTGTCCATCTATCTATCCGCTCTGTAATAGCTTCAAATAACTTGTGTATTTAATAATGAATTGGGTTTGAAAATTTAGCCCAGCCTGAGTAATGCAAAGTGAAATACTAGTATTGATTGCACGGCTCATTGGCTCTGGTCAAGATAATGCATTCTGAAGCGCATGTAAAATTATACAGAGGGGCTGGTAACGGTGGTGGCTGCGGCTTCATGGTTCTGCTGCAGGAGTTGCATTTACTGCAGGAGCCCATACCACGCAGGAGTGCACGGCATGGGGGCAGAGAGGCAAGAAATTAGCAAAAGGGCTGCATATGCTTCGTTAGAGTAGGGCAGTTCCACAATATCCAACATTTGCACAGGATGAGGAGAAACCAGTGGGAGGGAGCCCTCATAGTGGCACAGCAGCGCAGCGGTAGAGTTGCTGCCTTACAGCAACAGAGACATGGGTTCGATCTTGACTACGGGTGCTGTCTGTATGAGTTTGTACTTTCTCATGTAACAACATGGATTTTCTCTGGGTGTCCAGTTTCCACCCACACTCCAAAGAAGTGCAGGTCTTATAGGTTAATTGGATTTGGTAAAATTGAAAATGTTCCCTCGTATGTAGGAAAGTGCTAGTATAACCGGAACACCAGGAGAGAACCCAAACAGTCACAGGGAGAATGTACACATTCCGCACAGATAGCACCCAGAAGTTCAGCATTGAACCTGGGATTCTGGCGTTGTGAGTTAGCCACTACTAGCTGCATTACTGTGCCACCCTTTGGTGCTGTCAACTTTGGGATAACATTTTGGATTACGCCCTTTATATAAATTTAGAAAATATTTAACAGTAACATAGAACGAGAGAGTTTAAAAACTACTGGAAAAATGCTTCCCTAGTCAAAACCAATTTACCTGGTTATTCATGGAGCTCGTGTAGATGATAACGCTGTGGGCAAATTGGACCTGGAATGCAGAGATACCTTTCTAAAAAAATGATTAAGTGGTAAATGTAATGCAAATTCTTTGATTGGAACCAATTTCAGCAAAGTCTGAACTTTCATTCCAGTTTGGGCCGTCAGAGTGGGTATGAACCACCAAATCACAGCAAGCTGTGAGGAAGATGGTGATCCGCTTCAAAGAGGAAAATATAAGGTGGAATAGTCAGATACATAACATATGAACATCACCGCCAAAACGTGCAATGGGTAGAAGCTGTTCTTAAGACTAGATGTGTCACCATTCAAGCTCCTGTATCTTACAACTTTCACCTAACTCTGACTCTAAAAATAAAGGCCTTGCCTTAGTATGTGAGGTGTTCCATGTGCAAATTCAACACTGAAAATTATGACCAGCCATAGATAGTGTATATTGAGAGAACATTTCCAGTAGTAGGACAATCTAGGACCAGAGGGCACAGCCTCAGACTAAAAGGATGGGTTTGAGGAGGATTTCCTTTAGGTCGAGGATGGTGGATCTGTGGAATTCACTGTGGACATTGAGTACTTTTGGAGCAGTGATTGATAGGTTCCTGTTGAGTAAGGATGTCAAATGTTATGGGGTAAAAGCCAGGTGAGTGGGTTGAGAGGGAAAAATATATCAGCCATGATCGAATGGTGGAGCAGACTCGATGGGCAGAATGGCCAAATTCTGCTCCTATGTCTCATGATCTTACTTTTCAAACCACCGTTATGCCCAATGGCTAATGGGGGGTCATCCTTCTGAGTTGTCTGGGTGACCCCTTTCAAGTGCAAGTGGAGTTTAGAGACCAGACATGTCTCTTTCTGGGTAAAGCTCAATGTAAGGTGCGGTGTAGAAGTGTTTTGCCAACTGATAGACCTAAATAAATGTTTTTTCTTAACGGATGATAGTTGCACTCACATTCATGCATTCAGTTCCTTCCAAGGGAATGGAAGCATGGAGGAGATTATAATTAGTGGACGTTACTGCAGCAGCATTTAATGTTGGTGACCCGACACACATTTCTTCCAAGGTCATTTATTAGTTTTGCCATTTGTCAATCACCACCCTGCCTATTGGAGAGAAGCTACCAGGTGTAAATGCTATGGATGTCTTTATGAAGAATAGCTCGAGTTGAACATTAACAGAACACTGAGGTTCAGAATACCTACATGATTCATTCTTGTATTCCTTTGATAGTTTTTTAATGTCATCTCTTCCCACAGCAACCAATGTTGAACACACTGCCAACCCTGTCAATGCAGGAATTTTTAAAAGGTCATTAAACCTCATTTATCCACCTTTACATTATAATTATTAATCCTTTCTGTCTCCAGAAATGCATCTGATTTTCTGCTTCACTTCAATGGTCCTCCCTGGAATATTATTCTTTCTACTGAATTCCTAATTTCTTAATTTGTTGTCCTGGTAACTGTACATAATTTTTACAGTAAAATCTTCTCTTGGCTTCAATGAGCACCATTTCAATTCTAATAGAGGTCCAATTAAATTGTCATTGTTAATGGACAATATGATAAACTAGAGGAGCTTTATGGGAATGATCCTGGGGATGATTGGGTTAACGCAGTGCTTCTTAAACTATTTCAGTGTTGTTCACCCTTGAGTATTTATCACAAAATTTCATTCACCCTCGACTAAAATTCCTTATGTTTTTTGGTAATTTTCATCTTATTCTCCCTTGTGTATAACTTTAAATATAATTTATTTTGTCACATGAGCAAAAACACATAAATTAACTAATTTCTTAAGTGTTTATTTTATTCAACTTTTTTGAACATCCTAAAAATATGTAAAGAAAATAGGAGTGAAAATAATAAATAAATTTAACTACCACTGGAGTCGGAAAATCATTCTATTACAATGATAAAAAACCATTCCAACGTCTAAACACTGGGCTTCAGCTCCATCCTACCCTTTCGGGCTTTGATTACTGCAGTTATTTTCTTGGAAAACTGGCACAAACAACCATGGAGTATGTGATTTAATATATTAGAATCCACCAAATATAACTTTCTATAACTCTCCCCGACGAATCGAAAATAGACAATAGGTGCAGGAGTAGGCCATTCGGCCCTTCGAGCCAGCACCGCCATTCAATGTGATCATGGCTGATCATCCCCAATCAGTACCCCGTTCCTGCCTTCTCCCCATATCACCTGACTCCGCTACCTTCAAGAACCCTATCTAGCTCTCTCTTGAAAGTATCCAGAAAAACGGCCTCCATCGCCATCTGAGGCAGAGAATTCCACAGACTCACAACTCTCTGTGAGAAATAGTGTTTCCTCGTCTCAGAAAGCATTTGATAAGGTCCCACATAGGAGATTAGTGGGAAATTTAGGCCACATGGTATTAGGGATAGAGTGCTGACATGGATAGAGAAGTGGTTAGCAGACAGGAAACAAAGAGTAGCGATTAACGGGTCCCTTTCAGAATGGCATGCAGTGACTAGTGGGGTACCGCAAGGCTCGGTGCTGGGACCGCAGCTATTTACAATATACATCAATGATTTGGATGAAGGAATTCAAAGTAACATTAGCAAATTTGCAGATGACACAAAGCTGGGTGGCAGTGTGAACTGTGAGGAGGATGCTATGAGAATGCAGGGTGACTTGGACAGTTTGGGGGAGTGGGCAGATGCACGGCAGATGAAGTTTAATGCGGATAAATGTGAGGTCCACTTTGGTAGCAAAAACAGGAAGGCAGATTACTATCTAAATGGCATCAAGTTGGGAAAAGGGGAAGTACAACGGGATGTGGGGGTCCTTGGTTCGTAGGGGCTGCCCTGCCAACAGCTGTTAGTCTTTTCACTCTTTTTTTTATTTTTAGTTAGTTAAAGTGTTTGTTTTTGGAGGTATTTTAGTCTTTTTATGAAGGGGGTGGGTGGGGGGGGGGGGGGGGGGAAGGGGGAAACTATTTTCTCAGTACCTACCTGGTCGGAGATGCGGCTTTTCTCCGGGCCGTATCTTGACCCCTTCCTCGCGGCCTACCGGCAGTCTGGAACGGCGTTTCCTGCCGGGACTGGCCGGGACTGAAAGTAAGCATGCAGGTACAGCAGGCAGTGAAGAAAGCGAATGGCACGTTGGCCTCTATAACAAGAGGAATCAAATATAGGAGCAAATAGGTCCTTCTGCAGTTGTACAGAGCCCCAGTGAGACCACACCTGGAGTAGTGAGGAAGGACATTCTTGCTATTGAGGGAGTGCAGCGTGAGTTTGCAAGGTTAATTCCCGGGATGGCGGGACTGTCATATGCTGAGAGAATGGAGCAGCTGGGCTTGTACACTCTGGAGTTTAGAAGGATGAGAGGGTATCTCATTGAAACATATAAGATTGCTAACGGATTTGGACACGCTAGATTCAGGAAACATGTTCCCGATGTTGGGGGAGTCCTGAACCAAGGGCCACAGTTTAAGAATATGGAGTAAGCCATTTAGAAGACGAATATGGAGTAAGCCATTTAGAAACACATTTTCTCACAGAGAGTGGCGAGTCTGTGGAATTCTCTGCCTCAGAGGATGGTGGAGGCAGAGAATTCTGGATGCTTTCAAGAGAGAGCTAGATAGGGCTCTTAGAAATAGCGGAGTAAGGGGATATAGGGGGAAGGCAGGAATGGGGTACTGATTGGGGATGATCAGCCATGATCACATTGAATGGCGGTGCAGGCTCAAAGGGCCGAATGGCCTACTCCTGCACCTATTGTCTATTGTCTATTGTCTATTGTCTTTGTTCTAAATGGCTTACTCATTATTCTTAAACTGTGGCCCCTGGTCCTGGACTCCCCCAACACCGGGAACATGTTTCCCGCCTCTAGCGTGTCCAAACAATTGATAACCTTAGATGTTTCAATTAGATCCCATCACATCCTACTAAACTCCCGAGTATACAAGCCCAGCCGTTCCATTCTCTCAGCATACGACAGCTATTAACCTTGTAAACCTACGCTGCACTCCCTCAATAGCAAGAATGTCCTTCCTCAAATTAGGGGACCAAATCTGCACACAATACTCCAGGTCTCACTAGGGCCCTATACAACTTCGCTTTCTTCACTGCCTGCTGTACCTGCATGCTTACTTTCATTGAATGATGAACAAGGACCCCCCAGATCCCGTTGTACTTCCTCTTTTCCCAACTTGACTCCATTTAGATAGTAATCTGCCATATCAATTTTCCAGCTCCACTGCCATTGAAACCATTAAGAGCTTACTCACCACTTTAATGGCAATGCTTTTTTCAAGTATAGGAAAACAAAATCTGAATAAATTAAGTCATTCACCCTTCATTCATCCCTGTAGTTTCATTCACCCCAAAATAATTTAATTCGCCCTTGTTTAAGAAGCACTGGGTTAACGTACGAGGAATGTATGAACGCTCTAGGCCTGTACTTTAGACGGATGAAGGGGGATCTTATTGAAATCTACGGAATAATGGAAGACCTGGATAGGGTGGATGTGGATAGGATGTTTTTCAGTAGTGAAGGAGTCTCAGACCAGAGGGCACAGCCTCAGATTAAAAGGCCCATTTGGAATGAAGATGAGGAGAAATTTATTTAGCCAGAGGGCGGTGAATCTGTGGAATTCATTGCCACAAAAGGCTGTGGAGGCTGAGTCGACATATTTATAATATAAAGATTGATTAATAAGGGCGTCAAAGATTTATAGGGAGAAGGCAGGAGAATGAGGTTGAGAAGGAAAGATAGATCAGCCATGATTGAATGTCTGAGCTGATGGGCCAAAGGGTCTCATTCTACCTTCTCTATGTCTTATGATCTTTTGAATATTGTCATGTTACGCTGTAATCCAGTCCATGTTTTGTATCTGTTAAGTCTATTTTGAGACCAAGGGCTCTAGTGATAGGTTCAGGAAGTTGGAGGAATGTGCTGGAGTAGATAGGATGGCAAACGTTATATATACATGGTATCAGCTGGGAGGGATGTTTGGAAGATCCATTTGTAAACTATGATTCATTCATGGGATAGCACCTTGGCTGAAATTGCAAGAATTTATTTGGCAGTCCTAAACTCCCTTTGAAATGTGTGATGTATTTAAATCACTTTTAGGGCAGAATGGTGGCGCAGGGGTAAAGTTGCTGCCATCCAGTGCCAGAGACCTGGGTTTGATTCTGACTGCAGGTGCTGTCTGTATGGAGTTTGTTTGTTCCCCCCCCATGACCTGCATGGGTTTTTTCTGTGAGCTCCAGTTTCCTCCCACACCCCAAAGAAGTGCAGGTTTGTAGGTTAACTGGCTTAGTAAAATTCTCCCTGGTGTGTGTAGGATAGTGTTAGTGTGCAGGGATCGCTGTTGGTGGGGACTCAATGGACCAAAGGCCCTGTTTCCGTGCTGCATCTCTAAACTAAACTAACACTTCAAAGGGCAGTGAAGATATTTAACTATGGAAACAACATGGCGCCAAAGTCAGGTGACGTCTTGCGTTCTGGTCCCAGAAGGGGACCTACTAGCATACATTACAATCGCTGCACTCTTTTCCAACCTTTGCTTCAACAACAGCATTTCTTACACTAACTGTCTTCTCAGATTTGTCAATTCTCAGACTCTCGGGACCTCGTGGAACGACTCTTGGAGCCTCGAGCTCAACCTAATCAAACCTAATCAATACCGTCTTAAATTACTTGATAATCTGATGGTGCGGCTGTGCTGCAGAGGAAGATTCACCTGGATGTTGGGAATAAAGCATTTCAGTTATGAGGAGAAATTAGTGAGGATCCATCATTTTGCCTTGGAGCCAGGGCCGGATTTAGATGAAGGGAGGCCCTAAGCTATTTCACTTGTGAGCCCCCCCCCACCCCCCTCCCAATCCCTCACCCCCACGACCAGAGGACCACGACTACCCGACAGTGACAGTGTTACACTTTTAGATCCTACTGTATGTTGTTATTAAACAGTTGGCTTTAAAATACATATAGATTCACCGCAGAGCAGGCGATGCCTTACCTGGATCGCCGTTTGAAGCTCTAGAGTGTTGGGCCTGCTGCTTCAACATCATGGAGCTGTAGTTTGCGGAGCTCCCAGCCTCGGGCCACGTTGATTTCAACATCGCGGAGCCCTTTTCCAAGGGCCGCCAGCATGAATCTCCACCCAGCTCAGCCTGTGGACTTCGGGAGCCGCAGTCTCCGGTAGGAAGTGGCCGATTCGGAAGTCCAAGCCGCTGAGAATGTTCTCCCGTTCCGATGTCGGATGGTGACCCCCAAATTTCATTGGAACAATGGCCATGGGGGGGGGGGGGGGGTCCAAGAGGAGGGGGTCCATTGGAGACAGGAAAAGGGATCATCAATGGGGGCGAGGACCCATTTCCATGGAAGAACAGTGAGAGGCAGAGGAGACGGAAGAATAGCTCCAAATCGCGGCGGGCGCAGAACTCATTAGGATGGGGACGGAGGGGGACAAAGGTGATGGCGTGAGGCCTCTGCTGAGGACAGACTGTTCGGTATCTGCGAGGGGGAGGTCAGGGGGGATGGCGAACACATGGCATGGATGGGGGTTGGGACCGGAGGAAGGTAGGTGAGTGGACTGAGGCCGAGGCTATGTCTGGTGGAGGGGTGGTGGGTGTTCAGGGGGTATGGGAGTATGAGGACTGTAGTGTGGGTGGGGAACAGCTGGGGTCACATAGTTTGAGGGGGATGGGGAAGACCCAGTGGAACAGCCACTGAGGTTACCAGGGTTCGGGGACTAGTACTAGGACCCAGCGCAATCAAACTTAGGGGAGTTGGAGTTTGCAGCGTGAAAGCTTCAGGCCCAGTGCTGAGTCCAGCCTGCAGGTAAGGTGACGGTGGAGTGGCCAGGTTCAACGGGCAAAGAGTAGGAGGTCCCGGTGGGCAGATGATCAGTGGGGTGGCGAGTTTCGACGGTTCCGGTGAAGCACCGAGGTGAGTAGGCCCCCCTAGATCTCGAGACTCTCAGCTTAAGCTTGTCTAGCATGTACGTAAATCCGGCCCTGCTTGGAGCAGAGGAGGTTAAGAGAGGACATGATTGATGACATGTAAAATTATGAAGGGTATAGATAGGGTTGATTGCAGGAAAGAGAGTGGTGAAAGCAAAGTTGCTGACAGCATTTAAGAAGTATCTGGAGAAGCAATTGAATTACATACGTTTAGAAGGTAAATGGGTCAAGTGCTGGGAGATTAGATTAAAATGGATGGATGCCGGTTGTTATGGAGTGACCGGTTTCCATGCTCTGTTACACTATGCCTATGACTCATGTCTGCTGAGCTTCTAGGTAGCTGCATGAGCATTGGACTGCCAAACCTCTTGCCTACACCATTTAAAACAAAAGCCAACCTGTGTGATTACTCTTGAACCTTTCAACCCAGCTCTCTCTCTGATAAATCCAACTATTTGTTTCTTCCACTACTGAGGGAGATGAGGAGAACCTTCTTAGCTATGTTCTTCATCAACAGTGGCACAGTGGCGCAGCGGTTGTTGTCTTACGGCGGCGGAGGCCAGGTTTGATGCTGACTACGTGCGCAGTCTGTATGGAGTTTGCACGTTCTCCCTGTGACTGTGTGGTGTGCACCGGGTGCTCTGGTTTACTCCCGCATTCCAAAGTGTGCATGTTTGTAGATTAATTGACTTCTAGCTAGTATGTAGGATGGAACTAGTGAGTGGGTGATCATTGGTCGGCACAGACTCAGTGGGCTGAAAGGCCTGTTTCCACTGTTTAACTAAACTAAACTGAACTAAACTAAGCTAACTACTGACACATTCCTTTACCGTGGCATCGCCAAGTGGCATGGTAGGCAGGTGATTGTATTTCCTGGCTCCGGCAGATTCAAGTACCACAACTGGACAGGTATTTTGATATCACTGCCCCTTGAATTTTGCAATGTTAAGAAATTCCTGCACAAATGTTTTTTCACCCCACACCCCAAAAAATTCCCTCAGAAGTGGTAGGGTTAGAAAATTGCATTCAACAACTGGACGGCACTGAATAAAGGAGCTGAAACAAGGAACTGCAGATACAGGTTGAAAGATACTACATTCTGGAGTAAATGGTCAGGCAGCATTCCTGGAGAACATGGAGATCACGGACTGGTGATATTTTGGGTCGGGACCCTTCCTCCGCACATGGATAAGTGTCCTTTTGGTTCAGAACCCTTCTTCTGCATTTCAATCTGTTTTCTTTTTCTCGTTTGTGCAAGGCTTCCAATGTATTACTAGCTGCCTGTGATTTTCTACCTAATCTCTGTGATTTAGAGCAACAAACAAAGTTCAGAATTAATAGGCTATTCTGAGAGGGAGAAAAAAAAAGTACATTCTTTAGTGGAAATTATTCATCAATCATAAAAGCATGAATAGTTAATTCACAACTATACTTTAAATTATGATAGCTGCACAATAAACACTAATGAATGCAGGACATTCTAATTGAGCTGCAGTAGCCATAAATCTATTATTATGCTGTTGAAATAATAATTAACTTTGGTTTATTACTTGTGTACAACCCTTTCCCTTTTATTGCTTCAATTAGCTTTCTTCTCCTGCCACTTTCCCCCTCTGTCATCTTCAAACTCCCCCTGATAGAGCCTTGAGTAAACGTTAGTGCATTCTAGGATAATGAGAAAGAAGCATCAAGGGATATAGACGAACTGTAGGTGATCATTTCTCGGCAATGTTGACCCCGAGCAAAGCATTCTGACCAGAATCAGTTCGATGATTGTGGGAAAGAACTGCAGATGCTGGTTTAAGTCGAAGATAGACACAAAATGTTGGAGCAACTCAGTGGGACTGGCAGCTTCTCTGGAGAGAAGGAATGGATGAGGTTTCAGTTCGAGACCCTTCTTCAGGCTGATGTCAGGGTAGTGGGCGATACAGAGATAAAATGTAGTCGGAGACAATATGACTGCTGACCTCATTTTGGATGAACCATCTAACTGAAGATAGACACAAAATGCTGGAGTAACTCTGCGGGACAGGCAGCATCTCTGGATAGAAGGAATGGGTGACATTCCGGGATTTTGACTCTAAATGTCACCCATTCCTTCTCTCCAGAAATGCTGCCTGTCCCGCTGAGTTACTTCAGCATTTTGTTTCTATCTTTGATTTAAACCAGCATCTGCAGTTCTTTCCTACACAAGGAAATGCAGATGCCAGTTTACAAAAAAGGACACAAACTACTGGAGTAGCTCAATAGGTCAGACCATGTGTCACGCGAACATGGAAAGGTGCTGTTTTGGTTTGGGACTTGGGGGTGGGAGTCTCTCCTAGCCTTTTTCCTCTCCCTCCCCCCCCAAAAAATATCAGTCTGAAGAAGGGTCCTTATCCGAAACGTTACCTATCCATGTTCTTCAGACATGCAGACTGATCTGTTGAGTTACATAGAACTTCAGCACTTTGTGTCCTTGTGCATAAACCAGCATCTGCAGCACCTATTTATGGTGTTATGGGAAGGATGTGTACAAATTTGTAAGACTGCATTTCACAAAAATGTTTAGAATAGAAAGGAAGGTTGAAATTGGTCTAGTTTCCAAGTAAATAGAGTTCAAAGATTCAGTATTGTTGTCAGGAGTGATCGATGGCAGCAAATTAGAAGGGAGGATGACCAGGAAAGAAAAGGAAGGCGTGTGTGAAGGACCTGTAGATACTGGTTTAAACTGAAGATAGACACAAAATATATACAACAAATATTATCGATGTATCTCCCTCTCTCCTGAAGTCAGTCTAAAGAAAGGTCCCGACCCGAAACGCCACCCATTCCTTCCCTCCAGAGATGCTGCCTGTCCCGCTGAGTTACTCCAGCATTTTGTGTCTACCTTCAGGAAAAGGAAGCCAACTGTTTAGCACAAGCATTTTTGAAAGAGGCGGATTTGCAAGAGGTAGATTTCCAGAGAACATGTGATTAGAGGAGCCATTACTGCAACTCTTCTCAAATAGTATTGCATTAGGTTTAAAATACTTTAGGTTATGCTAATATGGTCATGAAATGCACTTCATAAATGTTTTTATTTCTATGAAAGCTATCAGATCACTATAAAGGGAACATGGGAGGGAATATTCTGCTGTAACCTGGTCGACCTAAGTAAGATAACACTAAGACAAAATATAATTTTTGTTTAACACTCCATGCCCAGTTGATCAAGATCATGCTTATAAAATTTGATAACTATCTTCGTTATCTACGATTCCACCCACATTAGTGTCATCTGCAAACTTACTAATCATGCCTTGTTCATTCTGTGCACCAGGGACTCGGGTTCGATCCTGACTACAGGTGCTGGCTGGTTTTCTCCGAGATATTTGGTTTCCACCCACACTCCAAAGATGTACAAGGTCGTAGGTTAATTGGCTTGGTATAATTGTAAATTGTCCTTGGTGTGTAGGATAGTGTTTCTGTGCAGGGATCGCTGTTTGGTGCGGACTCGGTGGGCCGAAGTGCCTGTTTCTGTGCTGTATTTGTAAACTAAACTAAACTAAAATTGATGATAAAAAAATGCCTGGTCCTGTTATTCACAACCCATATGAAAGTTATAAAAAAAAATCACATCACGGTTATAGTTTGAAAAACAATCTTTCCCTTAATGCCATCCATTTGGTTTTCTTTTCTAACCAAGATTGAGTTCCTAAGTGGAATCACAGTGCGTTAAAAACATTATAGTACATTCCAGCACAGGAACTACCTTGGAGTCCTTTTAATAGAGCACCACATTTAATCAGAGTTTAAAGGTTTTTGCTTTGGAGTTATTCAGAGTTATCATCGGTTCATCAGGGACATATTTCTAATCACTGAATCGTAGAAATTGTTTGGCCTAATGTAATTTGCAGTGCTTGCCTCTGTGTCTCAAGTTAATGCTGATATTCATTTACAATTCTTGCAACTTAATTAGGTAATGTGGCGGGCAGTAATACCTAGATGTGCTGATATTTGTGTCAACTGATCTGGAAAAAAACACATTGACAAGCCTTGAACTTTGCCCACTTCAGCACCGTAATTAATTTTTATAGTGTTGCTCAACCTTAATTTTCAATCCACAAAGTGGCTGCAAAGCCTTTTAGTCAACGCAGGAGAAAATAAACCTAAATGCAGAAACTTCTTAAACCTCACAGCTTCTCTAGAGCCACGTGTACTAGCAGTGTGGATCGGAAACTGCGCCAGGCTTGGGGAAAAGCATTTGGCCATTGTTGCCGCAGTTGGTGAAAGCAACTCCACGTCTCCCAGAGCATGTACTCCAGCATTCTGTGCCTATCTTCAGTCCAAATATTAATTGTGTTATGCACCTATGGAATAAGCAATATGGAAAGGTTTGGATTGAGTGGATGTGGAGAGGATGTTTATGTCATGTGATAGGAGCAGAATTAGGCCAATCGGCCCATCATGTCTACTCTGCCATTCTCCTGCTTTCTCCTCAATACTCCTGACACACGTACTATTCAAGAATCTATTTATCTCTGCCTTAAAAATATCCATTGACATGGCCTCCACAGCCTTCCGTGGCAAATAATTCCACAGATTCACCACCCTCTGACTAAAAAAATTCCTTTTCATCGCCTCCCTAAAGGAATATCCTTAAATTCTGAGGCTCTGACCTCTAGTCCTAGACTCTCACACTTGTGGAAACATCCACTCCACATCCACTCTATCCCAGCCTTTCACTATTCGGTAAGTTTCCAGGAGTGGAAGAGTCCAGAACCAGATGGACACAATCTCAGAGTAAGGTGTACCTTTAGAATGGTTTTAGACAGAGGGTGGCAAATCTGTGGAATTCATTGCCACAAAGGCAAGAAGTAGGAAGCCTACTTCCTTAGAAGGCTTAGGAAGTTCAGCATGTCCCTAACAACTCTCACCACTAAAGATGTTTATAAAGATGTGGTGTAGAAAGCATTTTATTGTAATTCATCACAGCATGATTTGGGAACAGCTCCATCCGAGACCGTAGAAAATTGCATAGAATCATGAACGCAGCCCAGACCATTACACAAACCAACTCCCTTCTATCAATGCCATTTATACCTCATGCTGCCTTGGCAAGGCCACCAGCATAATCAAGGACAAGTCGCACCCTAGCCACTCCCTCTTCTTCCCTCTCCCATTAGGCAACAGATCCAGAAGTATGAAAATGCACACCTCCAGATTTAGGGACAGTTTCTTCACAGATGTTCTCAGGCAACTGAACCATCCTAACAACAACTAAAGAATGGTCCTGAGCGATCATCTATCTCATTGGAGACCCTTGTATTATCTTTGATTGGACTTAACCTTGCACCAAACGTTATTCACGTTATTCCCTTTATCATGTATCTGTATCTTGTGAATGGCTTGTTTATAATCATGTATTGTCTTTCTGCTGGCTGGTTGACACGCAACAAAAGCTTTTCACTGTACCTCAGTACACGTGACAGTAAACTAAACTCAACTCACCTCCATACAGCGGTGGAGGGTCCAATGTAAGATCATTTACCTAAAATGCTAAATGTGTTTCTCTCCCCACTAATACTTCTCGATCTACAGATCTTCAGCCTCCACAATCAGAGATGGCATTGGGTCATGGATCAAGGGCCCTGGCAACCACAGTTACCAGTTTTACATTAATTAAAATTACAGGGGGTGATTTCAACATTAAAAAAATGATTTCCCGGGAGGGACATTTTTCACCATGCTGGCTTCGCTACTTTCAGCGTGATGTGCTCCTAGTCAAACAGTATGCTAATTATCCAGGCCATAAATTGTGACCCTGTGATCCAGCCTTTGATATTAAATAAATATTGCTTGCATCGCACAATGGCGATGGGGAAATGATATTGGGGTTGGGGTGCATCAGAAAATGCGCAACTAGTTTTTAGATGGGCTGAACTTCACCAGTCAGGACCCCAAAACATGCCCAAAATTGTTCTCCACATGCTTCCTTCATGCAACGGGGGAACAAATGGGGTGTTCCCTAATCCAATCGGTTCTTGTAAGAAGGAATTCCCATCTCATCAGCATTACAGTGAAACCACTAGAGAGCTCTGCATAACCAGAGCTCTTCAAGCTGACTAATTATTTAATTGGGCTGTCAGAGGCAAGGAGATGTATCTAATTCAACCACCACTTAAAAGTGGGAGCATGTAATTGATCTCATTCTTACTGTAGGACTTTCACAGAGCTTACATAAAAGTCAACGCAGTGCGTCAGTAATTAATTGTGTGAAGTACGTTGGGATCTTTCTATGATGATGTAAACAGCTGGAGAAATGAAAAATAATTCACCATTTATAACTCCAGAATTGAAAGATAGCAACTGAGTCTTTGAAATATTGCCTTGTGTGTAAACCCGGCATCTGTTCTGCACATAGCAAGATCCCAGAAATTGATACAATTTGTCAGGTGTTGGTATTGTTTGTTGATGGTAGGTCATCAGCTCAGGTGATCTTTTGGAATGGCAGCTCAGAGATAATTATACAGAGACCTGGAACATTGTCCCAGAGATGTGAATTTGGACCTCACAATGACAATTGAGGAACTTAAGTTCAAATAATGAAATTAGTCGTTACTTTTCATAATAATCTGAAGCTGTGTCACTCACGGTGATGATGGAACTGTTGGATTGTTGAGTAATGGTCGGCACAGTGGCACAACTGGTAGCAATGCTGCCTCACACCAACAGAGAACAGGATTTGATCTTGACTGGCTGTATGGTGGTTCCACGTTCTACTTGCGTGCGGTTCCTCTGGTTCACTCCGATTTCGGCCGCATCCCAAAGATTTGTGGATTTGAAGATGAATTGGCTGCTGTAACACTGCCCCTAGCGTGTTGGGAATGTATGAGAAAATCGGATAACATTGAACTAGTGTGCACAGGTGATTGTTGGTCAGCATGGACTTGTGTAACGTGGTGGGGGGAGGGGGGGGAGGGGGGGGGGGGAGAGGGGGAGAAGGCCCTGTTTTCCCGTTTCCATCTCTAAAATTAAAAAATCTAAATATCGATGCTGCTTCTGGAATTTTCTTTGCACAAATTGATGGCCAAATTTCCTTGAGCACAAACAATGACTACACTTAAAAGTATTTCATTGGACATACCAAGTTGAAAACTAAACTCACCTGTTCAACTAAGGGACACAAAGTGCTTGAGTAACTCAGCGGGGCAGGCAGCATCTCCAAAGGCGTACATGTTTGCAGGTTAATTTGTTTGGTATAAGAGTAAATTGTCCCTAGTGTGTGTAGGATAGTGTTAATGTGTGGGGATTACTGGTCGATGGAGACTTGGTGCGCTGAAGGGCCTGTTTCTGTGCTGTATCATTGAACTGAACTGAACTGAACTAAATCGCTGGAGAATATGGATAGGTGCATTTTGGATCAGAACTCTTTTTCACACTGGTCCACTAATGACCTGGAAAAAAGGAAAAGTTACCCCGAGTGTGTAGGGAGCGGATGAGGAAGCGGGATGAAATAGAACTAGTGTTAATGGATGATCGATGGTTGGCATTGACTCAGTGGGCCGAAGGGCCTGTTTCTAGATTTAAACTAAAACTAAAAAGAGGTGGACCGTTAATAAGGACACCAATTTTAATCCAGGTTGGGATTTTATGTGCAGGCTTGGGTTCAGGTTGCAGTGAAGCCTAGGCCTTTTATTTGATCCACTCTTTGGCTTCACTTACAATTCTTGGCTGAGATCCTGGATTGATTTTTGAATTCCTGGCCCGTCACAAGGAGCAAAAGTATTTGGCAGCAGAAGCCGGATATATGGGATCTACAATGATGGTCCTGAGTGTTTTTGTAATTCCATCAGGAACAATCAATGCTTGCTCCCAGTTGAGTAATGTAATTAGTTCCCTTACCCCCTCATTTCCCACCAATCTATTCTCTCTCTCATTAATTTCCTTTTTCCATTTACCTACGCTAAGGGATAACTTCTGAGCATTTTATCGGGATGCATCACAACCTGGTTTGGGAATAGCTTCATCCAAGACCGCAAGATTCTTGCAGAGAGCTGTGGATGTAGTTCAGACCATCAAGCAACCCAGCCTCCCTTCCGTTTACTTCATTTACACTTCATGATGCCTCGGTAAGGCCTTCAGCATAATCAATGACCGGTCTCACCCTGGTCACTCCCTCTTCTCCCCTCTCCCATCAGACAGGAGATACAGAACTTTGATAATATCATACTACCATATTCAGGAACACTTTCTTTCCAGCTGTTACAGGCAACTGAATGGTTCCCTCATCAGCTAAATGCAGTCTAGGTCTTCCATCGACCTCATTGGAGACCTTTGAACTATCTTTAATCGGACTTTATTGGACTTCAATGTTGTATCTTGCACTAAATGTTATAACCTTTATAATTTATCTGTGCACTGTGGACGTCTTTAGGGTGGCACAGTAGTACTGCGGTGGAATTGTTGCCAGAGACCCGGTTCAATCCTGACTGCGGGTGCTGTCTGTACACAGCTTGTACATTCTCCCATTGACCACGAGGGTTTCCTCTGGGCAATCCGATTTCCTCCCAGACTCCAAAGACGTACAGGTTTACAGGTTAATTGGCTTCAGTAAATTGCAAATTGTCCCTAGTGTGTGCAGAATAGTGTAAGTGTACGGGGTGATCACTGGTCGGTGCGGACTTGGTGGGCATAAGGCCTGTTTCCATGCTGTATCTGTAAACTAAACTAAACTATTTGTGTTTATTAAAGCATATCTGGGGATAATGACAGAAGGCACAAGGAATTGCCAATTCTGAAATCTTGAGCAAAACACAAAGTGTTGGAGAAACTCAGCGGGTCAGGCAGCATCTATGGAGGTAGACACAAAAACCTGGAGTAATTCAGCGGGACAGGCAGGATCGCTGGAGAGAAGGAATGGGTGACATTTGGGGTCGAGACCTTTCTGAATGGTGTCTTATACAACACATATCGTCCATTAACATCACTAAAACTGAGGAAGGGTCTCGACCCAAAATGTCACCTATCCATGTTCTCCAGAGATGCTGCCTGTCCCACTGAGTTACTCCAGCTTTTTGTGTCTATCTTCGGCATAAACCAGCATCTGCAGTTCCTTCCAACTTACAGCATCTATGGAGGTAACGGACAGGTGACACGTTAGGTTGGGACCATCTTCAGACTGAAACGTCATCTGTCTGCGTCCTCCGCATATGCTGTGTCTGCAGAGGGTCTGAACTCTTCACCCATCGGTTACACATACATCTCCAGGGCTACATGAGGGCAGATCACTTTGGAAGCAATCTTCCATTGTGGAAAATTAGACAATGTTACAAATATCACACACAATACTCTCATATTCTGCACATATGTGAAATCCAAACCCATACATAATTGAGAACTGGGAGGAAAGCGGAGCATCCGGAGAAAACATAAAAACATAGAAACAAAGAAAATAGGTGCAAGAGGAGGCCATTTGGCCCTTCAAGCGAGCACCGCCATTCATTGTGATCATGGCTGATCATTCACAATCAGTAACCCATGCCAGCCTTCACACCACATCCCTTGATTCTGCTGTCCCATAGAGCTCTATCTAACTCTCTTTTAAATTAATCCAGTGAATTGGCCTCTACTGCCTTCTGTGGCAGAGAATTCCACAAATTCACAACTCACTGGGTGAAAACGTTTTTTCTCATTGCAGTTTTAAATGGCCTCCCTTTTATTCTTAGACTGTGGCCCCTAGTTCTGGATTCCCCCAACATTGGGTCCATTTTTCCTGCATCTAGCTAGTCCAGTCCTTTTATAATTTTATGTTTCTATAACATTCCCTCTCATCCTTCTAAATTCCAGTGAATACAAGCCCAGTCTCTCCAATCTTTCCTCATGTGACAGTCCCGCCATCCCGGGGATTAACCTTGTGAACCTATGCTACACTCCCTCAATAGCAAGGACGTTCTTCCTCAAATTAGGAGAACAAAACTGCACACAATACTCCAGGTGTGGTCTCACCAGGGCCTTGTATAGCTGCAGAAGGAACTCTTTACTCCTATATTCAAATCCTCTCATTACGAAGGCCAAATATTCTTGTTATGAAGGCCAGCTTTCTTCACTGCCTGCTGTACCTGCATGTTTATTTTTAATGACTGGTGTACAAGGATACCCAGCTCTTGTTGCACTTCCCTTTTTCCTAATCTGACACCATTGAGATAATAATCTGCCTTCTTGTACTTGCCACCAAAGTGGATAACCTTAGATTTATCTACATTATATTGCATCTGCCATGCATCTGCCCACTCACTCAACCTGTCCAAATCACCCTGCAACCACCTAGCATCCTCTTCATAGTTCACACTGCCACACAGATTTGTGTCATTTGCAAATTTGCTAGTGCTACTTTTAATTCCATAATCTAAATCTATAATATATATTGGAAATAGTTGCAGCCCCAGCACCAGGCCTTGCTGCACTCCACTCGCCACTGCCTGCCATTCTGATAGGGACCCGGTTATTCCTACTCTTTGTTTCTTGTCTGCCAACCAATTCTCTATCCATGTCAATACACTACCCCCAATACCATGTGCTCTAATTTTGCCCACTAATCCCCTGTGCGGGACCTTATCAAATGCTTTCTGAAAATCCAGATACACTACATCCACTGGCTCTCCTTCATCCATTTTACTTGTCTCATCCTCAAAAAATTCCCGATTAGTCAAGCAGCATTTCCCCTTCATAAATCCATGCTGACTTGGACCAATTATTTTACTGCTATCCAAAGGCGCCGTTATTCCTTTAATAATTGACCCCAGCTTCTTCCCCATCACCAACGTCAGGCTAACTGGTCTACAAACCCACGCAGTCACAGGGAGAACACAGAAACTCCGCACAGACAGCACCCAAAAGCAGGATCGAACTCGGGTCTCCGGAGTGAGGTTACTGTGCCACCCAATTCTCCTCTTCTTTCTCAGATGAATGTGAAAGATTCCCGAGCACAGTTTGAGGGATCTGCCTGGTGTCTTGTACAGCACATATCATCAATCGCATCACTAAAACACTGTCTGAAGAAGAGTCTCGACCCAAAATATTCATGCTCGCAAGAGATGCTGCCTGACTCACTGAGTTACTCCAACTCTATGTGTCCTTATCACTAAAACAGCCTTCATTGTTATTGGCATATAGCTGTTTTCAAAGTTTACTGTGCATAGATTAGTTCCTGGAGTTACTACATTACAAAAGTGACTGTGATGCAAAGCTACTTAAGAATACCTTTAGACAGGACAAGGTCATGGAAGGCTCTTTCTGAAAGCAAATCTTTCTTTCAGAAACTTTTTAATGATAATGTTCTAACATTTATCCCAAGCGCACATATTGGATAAAGATCAACAAATTCTTCCAATTGGAGCTGCAACTACTTTGGAGGCCAATCTTTGTCAATCCCTTGAAGTATTTCCAGTTAATTATTTCATAGGTCTGCACAGCGCTCATAGATTATTCATGAAGTCCTCATAGCTTATGCACCAAAGTGATGCAGTGGCAAGATGAATGTCAGTGAACAGAAGCAGTATTGTTAGTGTGCATTGTGCAGGAATGCATCACCAAAATGCTGGACAAACAGCATCTCTGGAGAGAAAGGATAGGTGATGTTCGAGACCCTTTTTCAGGCCCTTCCGAGAGTCAGGGGAGAGGGAAACGAGATAAGGAAGGGTACAAAGCACAGAGGGGGAGCAGCAAGAGGGTGTTGCAGAACTTTCGTCGGAGAGAGGAGGAAAACTTCTTCAATGTATGCATACCTCGAGGAGTTACTGAATTACGCCAGTATTTTGTCTCCATCTTAGATGTTAACTGGCATCTGCAGTTTCTTCATACACATTTTGTCTGCTCCTCCGCTCCACTGCAAAATCTCCTCAAGGTGTGCCTACTTTGAAGAAGTTCTCCTCCTCCCTCCGATGAGGGGTTTGTGGGAGCAGCGGAGAGGAGAGGAGAAAAGATGGGGCACATTGAAGCCCTGAGTTCTTTCAGCATTCTGATTTCCATTGAGAAAGAAGATTATGTTCAGTTCATTTTCTCACTTTCGCTGGAAACATTTACAATTTGTACCAGTGGATGCTACCTATTCTGGATATCCAGATAAAATGGAAGATGGCTTAGCACTGTGCAGGATGAAGGCCAACCTTCACCATGTAAACCTATACATAGAAACATAGAAACATAGACAATAGGTGCAGGAGTAGGCCATTCGGCCCTTCGAGCCTGCACTGTCATTCAATATGATCATGGCTGATCATCCAATTCAGTATCCTGTACCTGCCTTCTATCCATACCCCTGATCCCTTTAGCCACAAGGGCCACATCTAACTCCCTCTTAAATGTAGCCAATGAACTGGCCTCAATTACCTTCTGTGGCAGGGAATTCCACAGATTCGCCACTCTGTGTGAAAAATGATTTTCTCATCTTGGCCCTTATCCTTAAACTGTGACCCCATGTTCTGAACTTCCCCAACATCGGGCACAATCTTCCTGCATCTAGCCTGTCCAAACCCTTAAGAATTTTATAAGTTTCTATAAGATCCCCCCTCAATCTTCTAAATTCTAGCGAGTACAAGCCGAGTCTATCCAGTCTTTCTTTATATGAAAGTCCTGCCATCCCAGGAATCAGCCTGGTAAACCTTCTCTGTACTCCCTCTATGGCAAGAATGTCTTTCCTCAGATTAGGAGACCAAAACTGTACATAATACTCCACGTGTGGTCTCACAAAGGCCCTGTACAACTGCAGTAGAACCTCCCTGCTCCTATACTCAAATCCTTTTGCGATGAATGCTAACATACCATTCGCTTTCTTCACTGCCTGCTGCACCTGCATGCCCACTTTCAATGACTGGTGTACCATGACACCCAGGTCTCGTTGCATCTCCCCTTTTCCTAATCGGCCACCATTCAGATAATAGTCTACTTCCCTGTTCTTGCCGCCAAAGTGGATAACCTCACATTTATCCACAGTATACTACATCTGCCATGCATTTGCCCACTCACCCAACCTATCCAGATCACCTTGCAGCCTCCTAGCATCCTCCTCACAGCTAACACTGCCCCCCAGCTTCGTGTCATCCGCAAACCTGGAGATGTTGCATTCAATTCCCTCATCCAAATCATTAATATATATTGTAAATAGCTGGAGTCCCAGCACTGAGCCTTGCGGTACCCCACTAGTCACTGCCTGCCATTCTGAAAAGGACCCGTTTACTCCTACTCTTTGCCTCTTGTCTGCCAGCCAGTTCTCTATCCACATCAATACTGAACCCCCAATACCGTGTGCTTTAAGTTTGCATACTAATCGCTTATGTGGGACCTTGTCGAAAGCCTTCTGAAAGTCCAGATATAACACATCCACAGGTTCTCCCTTATCCACTCTACTAGTTACATCCTCGAAAAATTTTATAAGATTCGTCAGACATGATTTACCTTTCATAAATCCATGCTGTCTTTGTCCAATGATTTCACCACTTTCCAAATGTGCTGCTATCCCATCTTTAATAACTGACTAGCATTTTCCCCACTACCGATGTTAGACTAACTGGACTGTAATTCCCCGTTTTCTCTCTCCCTCCCTTTATAAAAAGTGGGGTTACATTAGCTACCCTCCAATCCTCAGCACCACTCCAGAATCTAAAGAGTTTTGAAAAATTATCACTAATGCATCCACTATTTCTGGGGTACCTCCTTTAGTACTTGGGGATGCAGCCTATCTGGCCCTGGGGATTTATTGGCCTTTAATCTATTCAATTTACCTAACACCACTTCCCGATTAACCTGGTTTTCACTCAGTTCCTCCATCTCATTTGACCCCCGGTCCCCTGCTATTTCCGGCAGATTAGTTATGTCTTCTTTAGTGAAGACAGAACCAAAGTAGTTCTTCAATTGTTCTGCCATGTCCTTGTTCCCCATGAACAATTCACCTGTTTCTGACTACAAGGGACCTACATTTGTTTTAACTAATCTTTTTCTCTTCAGTCAGTTTTTATGTTCCCTGCCAGTTTTATTTCATAATCTATTTTCCCTTTCCTAATTAAGCCCTATGTCCTCCTCTGCTGGGCTCTGAATTTCTCCCAGTCCTCTGGTAGGCTGCTTTTTCTGGCTAATTTGTATGCTTTGTATACTAAGGCTCTTAGGCCTGAAGGCTAGGTTTTTTCCTGCAGCTGTGAAGTGCACAGCCCCCACATTCGCAAACACTCTTTCACGAATGGCTATTCACTTCACTCAGTTCTTGCCGTATGGCCTAGTTATTCACCTGGCTATAAGGACGTAATCTATAGCTTTAACGTGACAGGCAGAAAGGTTAAAGGAGATGTGTGGGGGAAGTTTTTTTTACATTGAGAATAGTGGGTGCCTGGCACTTGCCAAGGGTGGTGGTTTTAGTTTCAGTTATATTTTTAAAGATACATCGAGGAAACAGGTCCTTCGGCCCACCGAGTCCATGCCGACCATCAATCACTAGTTCTATGTTACCTCACTTTCTTGTCCGCTCCCTACACACAAGGGGCAATTTACAGAGGCTAATTAACCTACAAAACCGGTGCACCCGAAGGAAACCCACGCAACCACAGGGAGAACGTACAAACTCCACCGATCAGCACCTAAGGTGAGGATCGATCCCGGTTTCAGACGTTATGAGGCAGCTACTCTACTATCTATGCCACTGTGCCTCCCTGGTTTTGATAGATATGATAGAGGCATATTAGGGGCTTTTTGATATGCAGATAAGTTTATTTTGGCATCATGTTTTCCATCGGTATCATGGGCTGTAGAGCCTGTTCCTAGGCTGCAGTGTTCTATGTTGAAATTGCTGGTTTTCTACTGTGTGTGGTATTGTGTTGTTCCAACTTTCTATTTTCGACATACCTTCAAGGCAGATGGCCAAGAGATTCAACTTCCCATTTCCTTTTACAATGTGCGGTTAAATTAAAATAAAGACTGACTGTAGGCAGTGTGCTGGACATTATAGAGTAATTTTAAATGTACCACATAACCAAAGTGGCTGCTATTTCCCTTGACTTGCTGAATGTATATTTGAAGTTGATTGGCAATCACATTCACAAGATTTTTACAGGTACAGATTCTCAGCAAAAAGCAGAATCTCCTCTGGAAAGTCTTCACGCTTACATAACAATGATTTTGAGTATTCATTGCATATATCTAAATAGCTTAAAACTCTTGAAAATGCTCTTCAATTGAAGTCTTCCACCATTAGTATTTGAAAATGTTACACTCCAGGACATGATTGTGGGAGGCTCAGTGAAGCAGCAGAAGAGTTGCTGCTTCACAGCACCAGAGACCTGGGTTCGATCCTGACTATGGGTGCTGTTTGTATGGAGTTTGTATGTTCTCCTGTGAACGCGTGGGTTTTCTCCGGGTTCTCTGGTTTCCTCCCACACTTGCTAGTTTGTAGCTTAATTGGCTTTTGTAAATTGTCCCTAGTGTGTAGGATAGGGTATGCTGGTCATTGGATGGCATGGACTCAGTGGGCCGAAGGGCCTGTTTCCACGATGTATCTCTAAACTAAACTAAACAAATCTTTCTTTCTAATATCTAACCTAGTATATATCAGATCTCACAACATTGACGATGTAATAATTCAGAGACTGATAGCCATTGGTTCTGGGAGTAGGGCTATTTGAGATTTACACATCATAAACTGCCATTTACACATCTTTTACGCTATTCATGTGGATAATAATATACACCAAAACCCAGCTGTGGCCTGTCTGTATCCAATCCAAACACATCAAGTCGCCACCCTATCTAAGCCAAAGGATTTAGAACTGTGTTTAAACTTCGGACCTGAACCCAGCAAGAATAGATACAGCATATTAAGATCTGGTGCCATATTCTATGTAATAAACTGCTGAACCTCAAAAGCCACGTCAAGAATGAGTCAACACACAAAGTATTTAATTGCCATATGTACCAAAAAGAGAACAATGAAATTCTTACATACAGCAACATTACATGCTTATAAATGCAAAATGCACAGATAATATATACAGGTCCTCCACCGATTTTCCGCCAACAGGTATTCCCGCATTTTGTTTAGCTTTGATTAGTTTAGTTTAGATTAGTTTAGTTTAGTTTAGTGGTACAGTGTGGAAACAGACCCTTTGGCCCACTGAGTGCACGATGACCAGCGATCCCCATACCTTAGGACTATCCTACACGCTAAGGATAATTTTACTGAAGCCAATTGGCCTACAAACCTGGAGGTTTTTGGAGTGTGGGAGGGAACTCGAACTCCCAGAGGAAACTGACGCAGGTTACGGGGTGAACGTACAAATTTCGTAGAGACAGCACACATAATCAGGATTGACCCCAGGTCTCTGGCACTGTAAGGCAGCAACTCTACCACTGCGTCACCATGTCGTCACTTTAATCTGGATAAAAATATGAGAGTGCACTTGAAATCCCCCCCCCCCCGGAAGTCCCCCCAAGATTGTGGCGCCTGGACCGGGTGAGGAGGCTGATCTCAACCACGTCAGGACTTCCGCAGGTCAAATGTGCCCCCTGCGGCCGGCTCTGGAACTCCGGCCAAGCCGCAGCCGACAGATTTGTGCCCATAGTCACAAGGCAATCTTTGTGGACGGGTATCTCTGGCCCCTGAGGCCGTGACCTATGTTGGTCAGGCAAAATGGAACAGCACTACCATTCACTGTGATCATGGATAATCATCCACAATCAGTATCCCGTTCCTGCCTTCTCCCCTTGACTCGGCTATCGTTAAGAGCTCTATCTAATTCTCTCTTGAAAGCATTCAGAGAATCAGCCACCACTGCCTTCTGAGGCAGAGAATTCCACAGATTCACAACTCTCTGGGTAAAAATGTTTCTCCTCATCTCCGTTCTCAATGGCCTACCCCCTATTCTTGAACTGTGGCCCCTGGTTCTGCACTCCCCCAACATTGGGAACATGTTTCCTGCCTCCAGCATGTCCAATCCCTTAATAATCTTACGTTTCAATAAGATCCCCTCCCATCCTAAATTCCAGTGTACACAAGCCCAGTCGGTCCATTCTTTCAACATATGACAGTCCAGCCATCCCGGGAATTGACCTCGTCACCCTACGCTGCACTCTGTTAATAGTAAGAATGTCCTTCCTCTAATTTGGAGACCAAAACTGCACACAATCCTCAACACTATCTAGGTAATTGGTCTTCATGGCAGTAAAATGCTCTGACATTATGAAAGGCAAGAATGAAAAAGAAGGTGTACAAAATCATGCGAGGAATAGATCAGATAGATGCAGAGTCTCTTGCCCAGAGTAAGGGAATCAAGAACCGGAGATTCGAGGTTTAAGGTGAGGGGAAAAGATTTAATAGGAACCTGAGGGTAACTTTTTCCACACAGGGTGTGGTGGGTGTATGGAATGTGCTGCCCGAGGAAGTAGTTGAGGCAAGTAGTATCGCAATGTTTAAGAATCATTTGGACAGGTAAATGGATAGGATGGGTTTAGAGGGATATGGGCCAAAACAGGCAGGTTGGACTCGTATAGATGGGGCATGTTGGTCGGTGTGGGCAAGTTGCGCCAAAGGACCTGTTTCCACACTGTATGACTCCATGAGTCTATGAATAACTTCACTTTTTTCCCTACTTACTCCTGTGATAGTGATAAACGACCAACTAGACCTTTCTACTCTAACCCAGTTTTCCATTTCCTTTATATATTCTTGCTTTTTAAATATTTATCTAATTTTGCTTGGACGGCCATATTTGACAAAGCCTTTGTTCCCTTAAGACTAAACAGTGCAAAACTAAAAAGCTTTGTGATTCTCACCTTGATTATCCTCCATTAACGTCCCCAATCTATTGGCAATGAAACTGATCTACTTTATTCACTCAAAATCCTTCATAAGAAAGGAGGAGAAAAGTACTGAGTTTCACATTTTGAATAATAAATTCCAACAACACAGCTATAAAGCTATCTTGAAACATTGATGTATTTTGTTTGTGGTATTCTTTTATTTATTCAGTACTTTAGAGTTATGTAACTTACAATTTTTATTGCAGGTAAAACATTGATATGGTGCACTCTTGCATTTGTCTTAGTGGATGTCATTAAAGTAAACCCATTGTTCATGATTAAACTCTGAACTTGGCACAAAACGTCCCTCTGTGACTTCCATTTCTCTGCCTCTTTCCTCATACCCCTTCATTCCTTTAATATCTGGAAATCTATTCATCTATATTTTGTAAGGAATTAATGTCTGAGCTTCCATAGCCCATTGGGGTAGAACATTCAAATGCTTCACCTCAGAATGAAGACATTACTCTTTATATAAATGTAAAATAAAATAATTATATTAATGATCAGATAACTTGAATGCTAGTAACATGGAATGAAGGATGAGTATTGACTAGGACATAAACCACCATTGGATCTGAAATGGTAACAACCTGTAACAGCTGGTAGAGCTGATGCCTCCCAATGTCAGTGAATGACTTGCAAAACCTTCCTCCTTTGTCAAAAGAACACATGGATTTTGATTTAAGCAACCTTTGGTTACTTAATATGCAATACAAACTAGTAGTAAGGATTGCTGCAGAAATAATGCAACAGAGTGGCACAGGTGGTAGAGCTACTGCCTCACAGCACCAGAGACCCAGGTTCAGCCCTGACCTGAGTGTTTAAGACAGTATTAGTGTACAGGGTGATCGCTGGGCCTGTTTCCACGCAGTATTTCTGAACTAAACATTTATGCACTGCCCAATATTACTATGGCAATCCTGTGTCGAGTGATGCATTGTGGAAAAACAGCGACAATCTCTAAACTAGGAGAGGGAAGAATTGAAGGGGCTGGTTGAACAATATGCAGGAAGAGATATGTACTGTATACAGAGCATGGACACCCTCCAGGGCTGCAAGCAGCCTCTGTTGACTAGAGGGAAGGTTGCTTGGGATAACTGCTCAAAGGAAAACGCTTAGATCTGCATGTAATGCAGGTACAGAAGTGTGAGAAAGCACACCTCCAAATTCCAGAGACACACACAGTTAATCCCCAGCTGTTATCAGGCAACTAAACCATCCTACTAACAACTGGAAGCAGTCCTCAGCTACTATCTACCATTGATGACTCTCGACTAGCTTTAATCGGACTTTAATGGAACTGATCTTGCACTAAATGTTATTTCCTTTATCATGTACCTGTACACTATAGACGGCTCGATTGTAATCATTTATAGTCTTCCCGCTGATGGGATAGCATGTGACAAAAAAGCTTCTCATTGTACCCTGGTACATGTGACAATAAACTAAATTGAAAAAAACTAAACTGATTTTGAGAAGCCTGCAACACAAGAAAGTCTCCATGTAGTCTGTGTCATCCTCTGGTCTGAGTTTAGTTTATTTTAGATTGGAAATAAAGCAAGGAAACAGGCCCTTCGCCTATTGAGTCCACATCAACCATCGGTCACCCCTTCGCACAAGTTCTATGCTATCCCACTTTCTCTTCCCCTCCCTACTCAGTAGGGACAATTTACAGAGGCCAATTAACTTATAATCCTGCACATCTTTGGGTTGTGGGAGGAAACGCACATGGTCACAGGGAGACTGTGCAATCGCCACACTGACAACACCAAAGGTCAGGATGGAATACGGGTCTCCGGCACTGTGAGGCCAACAGGCCTTTATGGCCAAGTTACGACTTATTTTACTTTGAACTTGAACGATACAAGATGGTGTCAGAAACATGACAACTCATGCACTACCTTAATTTAATTTATTCTTACACTCTTGTACTCAAGTATGATTGACCTAGAAGCCAAATGTTAATCTCACGCTGTTTTGGATGCAGTAAACTACACACTAACCTTTCCTACACATGGCTTCTTAATGTGCAAGTTATGCAGTTTAGTTGAAAAAAAAACTGCATTGGTTTTAAAACTTTTTGAGGCTACAAAGCCTTTTGAATCTCTGCACAGCTAATAAAAGCGCTTGAAGGATATCTGGCAGACCATATTGTAGGCACTAGGATAATGACTGAAGGGCAATCATTGGCCTGGACAATGAGAGAAGTAACATAGTCGTTGTCCTGGCCAATGGAGTTCTACAAAAATTTCAACAGTGAATGCTGGAACTACAACAGCAGATCAACGACCCTCCATCAGAATTGGAAAGGATTCGAGTTTAAAATATTTGAAGGTGTAGGAAAGGGTGAAGTGTAGAAAACTAAAGGGAAGGAACAGTTGGAGGAAAGGAGGGATTGATGGAAAGAAGGAGAGAAGGTGGACGGGGTGGGAAGGAAAAAGATGGATGGGAAGGAAGGAGGAGAGGAAGGAGAGAAGAAAGAAAGAAGAAGTGAAGGAGGGAAGGAGAGAAGGAAGGAAGAAGGAAGGAGGTAAGGTGAGAGGGAGGGAAGGAAGAAAGAGAAGGAAGGAAGGAAGGACAGAGGGAAGGAAGGAAGGAAGGAAGGAAGGAAGGAAGGGAGGAAGGAAGGAAGGAAGGAAGGAAGGAAGGAAGGAAGGAAGGAAGGAAGGAAGGAAGGAAGGAAGGAAGGAAGGAAGGAAGGAAGGAAGGAAGGAAGGAAGGACAGAGGGAAGGAAGGAAGGAGAAATTAAGCTTCAAATGGAGTAGTGCAATGGGAAACAATTAATAATGGGAAATGTCTGAAAAACGTTTTCCCACGGTACTGCATTGGTGAAGCCTCCGACTTTAATATGCAATTTATTAATTTACACCACAAATAAAATTAGCATATTTTGCACTTAAGAGTGACTAACCCTTCCAACGTTACAGTGTATGCAGGGAATACAAGTTTAGTATAATATTTTTTTGTTTAAAGCAAAATTATGAGGCATAGAATAGATATTTGGAACCTTTACCCCAGGGTGGAAATGTTAAGAACTAGGGGGTTAGCTTTAAGATGAGAGGGACAAAGTTTAAAGGAGATGTACAGGGTATGTATTTTTACATAGAGTGTGTTAGTGCCTGGCCCTTATATCCAGGTCTGGGAAGTTTAAATATGAAATGACCATATTTAAATACTGTAGGCAGAGACATATTCAACAGACATCTATGAAATGAATAGGTGTACAAAGGAACTGTTTGATGCTGATTTAAACTGAAGATAGACACAAAAAGCTGGAGTAACTGAACCAGGGTCTCGACCAGAAACTCCAGAGATGCTGCCTGTCCCACTGAGTCACTCCAGCTTTTTGTGTCTATCTATAAAATGAAAATGTATATAATTTATGAGAAAATGTACATGCCATATTAGAATCATCCGTGAGTTACCACTGATAATTAGTTTTCTTAAGTATTGAAACATAGAAAACATAGAAAATAGGTGCAGGAGTAGGCCATTCGGCCCTTCGGCCATTCAATATGATCATGGCTGATCATTCAACTCAGTATCCTGTACCTGCCTTCTCTCCATACCCCCGATCCCTTTAGCCACAAGGGCCACATCTAACTCCCTCTTAAATAAAGCCAATGAACTGGCCTCAACTATCTTCTGTGGCAAAGAATTCCAGAGACTCACCACTCTCTGTATGAAAAATGTTTTTCTCATCTCGGTTCTAAAAGACTTCCCCCTTATCCTCTTCTAGCAGGAGACAATTCATTTCAATCGCCTATTTTCATTAAAGGAGTTCTATTTCAGTTTATCAGGGAATTTTGAATGGCTACATTTGTGAATGTTAAAAGCGGACTGGTGTCAAAACACTACCATGGATGACTGCCGTTGTGCTTGGTCAACAACTTCGCTATTTATTAAGGGAAATAAGCACAATCTTTCCCTCAATAGCTCACTGAAAACTAACTAATTCTGCCCAAATCACTCTCACCAGTTTTATGTTCCCCAGCAAAGATAAAAAGTTGCTATTTAGCAATTGGGAAAGTTAATTAGGCCCAATAAATCTTCCTTTTTGATTGACCTCATTTCAGTCTGTCTCCTCCATCCGTATTCCCAAATGCTTGTCACTTTAGCATGGTATTAAATGCCTCTCCAACCAATACATATTGTTCAATTCCAACGCCTGCCTTGGCAACTTATTCCTCAGGTCTTCGGGATGAAAAATGTCTCAACATTTCATGTGTCCCCTGGTATTTAAATGCTTCATTATCTCCAAAATTTAACTTGATCTGCTTTATCAATCCCCTTCAAAACCTTGAAAACTCTAATTCATTTCAAAGCTATTTCCCTGAAGCACACTTGCTTAACTTTACATCATTACAATTTCTAGCCCACTGGAAGAATCTCTTTTTTTCTCTTCATTCTTTGGATTAGGCCAGCATTTATTACCTGTCCACAGAGGTGTCCTTCAGAAGGTAACGATGCACTGGCTTCTTGAATTATCATGTGGTGAATGCATTCCCATAGATAGACACAAAGTGCTGGAGTAACTCAACGGGTTAGATAGCATCTCTGGAGAAAAAGGATGGGTGATGTTTGAGGGCAGGACCCTTCTTGCATTCCCATGTTCCAGTTAGTTAGGAACTTTAACCTGGTATTCCAAACGTTTGTTCTTTGATGTCCACTCTCAAGTTCAACATTATGGGGCTTCAACAGAGCAGTGTGGCAGCATAATGGTTGAGATATGGGGGTTATAACCCAACATTGTTGACTGATAAACCAAGACTAAGAGTTCAAATCCCATCACAGCATCTGGTAGATTTAAGTTCAGTTACTGTAGAATTACATTCAGTAGTAGCGCTAAAGGAGTGACAGATTGTAAACCCTACATGGTTCACAGATGTAGTTTAGGGAAAGTAGTGCGCTGTCCTTATATCAAAACAATAAGTAGTGGAGTAACTCAGCAGGTCAGGCAACATCTGTGAAGGGAATGCATAAGTGACATTTTGGGTTAGGACACACAACGTTGCCTAGTTAAGTTTATTAATATTGTCACATGTAGCGAGGTACAGTGAAACATTTTTTTTTGTTGCATGCTATTCAGTCAGTGAAAAGACTATACATGATCACGATCAAGTCATTCACAGTGTATAGGTACAGGATAAAGAGAATAATGTTTAGTGCATATTAAAGTCCAATTAAAGATAGTCAGAGAATCACCAATGAATCCATTGGAGTTTATCAATTCGCCCATCCATTCCCTACACAAATATTACCTGACCTGTTGAGTTACTCCAGCACTTTGAATTTTGTTCAAGATTCCAGCATCTGCATTTCCTTGTCTCTCCTGCTGCCAACAACCTTTGATCGGATAGGAAAATGTTGGCATGCCAATCTACAATGATACCAAATCCTTAGCAACAAGAAAGCAACAAGGATGACACCAAATTATTACAAGTGAAACATAATTTTGAGTTTTTGTTTTGTTAATGCAAATTTCTTTATCTGACCTTATTAAAAATCCAAATAATCACCATCAAACAGGGAAGAGTTTACCCAAGAGAAAGAAACCCCCTTTCAGGGAGATTTTGGTTGATTATAATCTTGACTGACCTTGTTTAGCAGTTGGAGCAATATTTAACCTCTGCAATCTGTGCTTTTTATGTTGTGTGACTCTAAGTAATGTAGTTTAGTTCAGTTTATTATTGACTCGTGTACTGAGATACAGTGAAAAGCTTCTGCTGGCGTGCTATCCAGTAGGGGAAGAAAACTATACATTAATACAATTAAACCATCCACAGTGCAAAGATAACGGATAAAGATTTAAAGTCTGATTAAAGCGTTCAATGAGGTAGATCAAGTCAAGTCAAGAGAGTTTATAGTCATCAGATAGGACAATTAAATTCTTGCTTTGCTTCAGCACAACAGTGTATAGTCGGCATGAATACAGAACATATCAGTGAGTCCATATGGGAGGTCAGGACAGCACTTTAATGATGGGAAGACCATTTGGTTGCCTGATAACAGCTGGGATGAAACTGTCCCTGAATCTAGACATGTTTGTCGTCAACTTTTTGTACATCTTACCTGATGGGAGAAAGGAGAAGGGGAATGACTGGGGTAAGACTGGTCAAGAAAAAGACTATACATGAATACAATTAAGCTGTCCACAATGCAAAGATTAAGGATAAAGGATACAACATTCAGTGCAAAGATACAACACTGAAGTCCAATAATCTCCAAGAGGAAATGGTGGTACAGCTAATGGAGCAGCTGTCCCATAACGTTAGCAGCCCATGTTTAATCCTTACCTTTGTTGCTGCCAGTGTGGATTTTGTACATTCTCCTTGAAGACATTTAAAACACAGTTGGACAGGTACAGTGATAGGGAAGGTTTAGAGGGATATGGGCCAAAGGTCGAGCGGGTGGAGCAGGCGTAGTTGGGGCACGTTAGTTAGCATGGGCAAGTTGGGCTGAAGGGCCTGTTTCCATCCTGTATGACTCTATGACTGTGAGTTTTGTCTCCTGTGCTTTTCCCCCACGTCACATGGATGTGCTTGGTTGGTTGGTAAGTTATTTGTTCGCTGTAAAGTTAGGTGATGGGACAGTCAGGTGGGAAGGTAGACATGGAAGAGGAAATAGGCTCAAGAGTCAAGAATGAATAGTGTTTAGTTGTCACATGTAGCAACAACGGAACAATGCAATTCTTACTTTCAGATGCTTAACAGGCCTGTAAACGCAATACATATAGATAATATATGATCATCATTTAAAAATCAAAAAAAATAATTACCATAATGCTAGTGCTAAAAAACCCCAAAGTCCTTAGTGCAAGCAAGATAGTCCACAGGAGTTCATAGTTGCTGAGGTTAGTGTTGCATGGCATTTAAGAGCTTGAAAGTTGTTGGGAAGAAGCTGTTCATGAACCTGGTTGTCACGGTTTTCAGGCTCCTGTCCCTTTTCCTCGATGGTAGGAGCAAAATGAGAGCGTGGCCAGGGTGGTGTGAGTCTTTGATGATATTAGCTGCCTTTCTGAAGCAGCGCCTCCTGTAGATCCCTTTGATGGTGGGGAGGTCAGTATTTGTGATGGACCAGACAGGGTCCACCACTCTCTGTGTTCTCAATCATTCCTGGGCATTCAAGTGACCTAACCAGTCAGTCTGCAACGCCACCAGTCAGTATGCTCTGACTGGGAAATACATGGGGGAATGGAATTTACTCTGGGAGCAGGTAGTGACCAATGGGCTGAATGGGCAACATTCTTCTATGTTGCAAAGGCTGTGATGGATCAACAGTGACAAAAAAATTAAATGTTCCTTTAAAATCTAACCCTGGACGGAATCAGAGAGTGTTTCTGTTTCTGCACCTAATGTAGGTCAGGAGGACACAGTGGGAAATGGCACTTGTGCTTTCATGACTTCCAATGCATTCATTTTTAATGCAGGAATAATCACACACTGCAGATAGTTTGAGTGAAATGTCTAATCTAGTAGTTTTCTTCAGGGAGATTGGTAATGGAACTTTCCTACTGATGAGAACTTAGTACGTGGAACAGTACAGCACAAGAACAGGCCCTTCGGCCCATACTGTTCATGCTGAACATGATGCCAAGTTAAACTAAACTCCTCTGCCTGCACGGGATCCATCTCCCTCCATTCCCTGCGTATCTCTGCGTCAAACTAAAGGCTAGTTAAATGCTTCACCACCACCATCCCCAGCAGTGCATTCCATGCACCCACCGCCCTCTGTGTTTAGAGTCATGGAGTGATACAGTGTGGAAACAGGCCCTTGAGCCCAACTTGCCCACACCGGCCAACATGTCCCAGCTGCACTAGTCCCATCTGCCTGTGCTTGGTCCATATTCCTCCAAACCTACCCTATCCATGTAACTGTCTAATGGTTGTTTTAAACGTTAGAATTATCCCAGACTGTCATATGCTGAGAGAATGGAACGTCTGGGCTTGTATATGCTGGATTTTAGAAGGATGAGAGGGGATCTTATTCAAACATATAAGATTATTAAGGGTTCAGACACACTAGAGGCATGAAACATGTTCCCGATGTTGGGGGAGTCCATAACCAGGGGCCACAATTTTAGAACGGAGATGAGGAAACACTTTTTCACACAGAGAGTTGTGAGTCTCACACAGAGAGTTGTGAGAGTTGTGGAATTCCCTGACCCAAAGGGTGGTGGAGGCTGGTTCTCTGGATACTTTCAAGAGAGAGCTAGATAGGGCTCTTAAAGATGGCGGAGTCAGGGGATATGGGGAGAAGGCAGAAATTGGGGATGATCAGCCATGATCACATTGAATGGCGGTGCTGGCTCAAAGGGCTGAATGGCCTACTCCTGCATCTATTGTCTATTGTCTAATTGCACCACTGTGCTGCCCTAATACTGCCTGACCTGCTCAGTTACTCCAACACTTTGTCTTTTGCTCGATTACAGCATCTGCAGTTCCTCGTGTCTTCATATTAGACTTTAGACTTTAGAGATACAGCGCAGACACAGGCCTTTCGGCCCACCAAGTCCGCGCAGACCTGCGATCACTCTGTACATTAGCACTATCCTACATACTATGGACAATTCGCAATTTTATCAAAACCACTTTACCTACAAACCTGTGTTGGCGTGTGAGAGGAAACCGGAGCACCCGGAGAAAACCCACATGTTCACATGGAGAACATGCAAACTCCATACAGACATTACCCATAGTCAGGATCGAACAAAGATCTCTGGTGCTGTAAGGCAGCAACTCTACCACTGTTCCACCACCCCATTCTACTGTCCCTTGTTAACCTTTTAGTGAAACCGGCATCCATGTACAGTTTATTTCGCATTGTGGATAGTCACGACTGCATGCAAGGGAATTGAAAAAAAAAAGCAATTTTCATGTCCTGCAAAGCTGGCTTGGTCCCTTGGAGTGGTGACTCATTTGGGTGTGGGACACAGTATTGCATGTGCCTCTGTTTGCCATCTAAGAGAAGGCTCTCCAGCTCACCACACTGCCTTTCTAAGCAAACACTGTTGAATGCGTAGGGGGAATGAATCCGTGCCTGAGTAAATGTTCCCTTTAAATCAACCTTCTCATTAACAGATGACCATCTCCTGGAATGCCTCACGCCGGTCTCTGCTCGTGAGCTACCCACTGTTTGACAATGACTTATTTATACATCTCTCTTCCAAGAGGGAACCAGCCTATCATTTTCAATATGCTGCTGTGCACACGAGTGCACATGAGTAATAAAAAATGAATCTTTAAAGCTTTTATTCCAAATTCTGTGTTTCAATGGGATGGCACAGTGGTTGAGTTGCTGCCTTAGAGTGCCAGAGACCCAGGTTCGATCCTGACTATGGGTGCTGTCTACATGGAATTTGTATGTTCTTCTGGTGACCACCTGGGTTTTCTCCAGGTGCTCCAGTTTCCTCCCAAACTCCAAAGACTTGCAGGGTTTGTGGGTTAAATGCCTTTGGTAAAATTATCTCTAGTGCATAGAATAGTGTTCATGTCGTTGGTCGGCGCACACTCGGTGGGCTGAATTGCCTGTTTCCGTGCTGTATCTCTAAAGTAAAAACTGAACAAAATCCTTGAAAGAGCAAAAGATTATGTTTCTGCTTTGTTGGAGAAAGCTTTGACCGCACAGTTAAATGATGTTGCAGTATATATATATTGACCCGGGATGAGTATCTAAAGCACTCCTCCCTTCATTTCATCAGCATCAGAATCTCTTTCACGTGGCAATACAAAGTCAACCATCAACCTCAGGGGATCCTATTAGAGATCTGATGTCCCTAAATGTTACTTCAAAAGTGCCCAAAGTTTTCTGGCAGAGATAATTAGATTGTAAAAATATAGTTCATTCATTTTCAATGAAGACTTTCTAAATAAAAATATATTTTTAATTACCTTGGGTGGTTGTGGGAGCCACATATCAAAGCTAGTCAGTCCCAACGTAGCAATACAAGTTGTATTATCAATATACAGCCAATGTAAAGGTGCAGAATAATTGCTCAGGGGAGGCTCTCGGTGATATATTAATTTGAGATATTGTCTGGCAACATTATTTATTCTCTGCTTCTCCACATTTCTGAGTGATCCATAAAATTCGATGGATTGCCAGGACTTGAGGGCCTGAGCTATATAGGGAGAGGTTGGGCAGGCTTGGAATTTATTCCTTGGAGCGCAGGAGGATGAGGGGTGATCATATAGAGGTGTATAAGATCATGAGGGAAATAGATAGCGTACATGCACAAAAACTTTTGTCCAGAGTAGGGGAAGGAAGAATCGGAGGACATAGCATTGAGGTGACAGGGGAAATATTTAATTGGATGCTGTCCGACCTGCTGAGTTACTCCAACACTTTGTGTTTCCTTTAAACTCACCTGGTTCAGTGAAAATTTTAAGGGTCAGCAGGGTGGCGCAGAGATAGAGTTGCTGCCCAATGCCCCTGTCCCACATAGGAAACCTGAACGGAAACCTCTGAAGATTTTGCGCCCCACCCAATGTTTCCAAGCGGTTCCCGGAGGTTTTTGTCCTCCAGCAACCACCTTTAACTAGCTTCGCAACCAGCTTCGACTAAAATATTACCGATTTTTAAAACGCAAACCACTTTCGACCATTAGGGAGACTGACAAAAACCTCCGGGAACCGCACGGAAACCTTGGGTGGGCCGCAAAGTCTCCAGAGGTTTCTGTTCAGGTTTCCTAAGTGGGACAGGGGCATTAATGCGCTTGCAGCGCTGGAGACCCGGGTTCAATCCTGACTACGGGTGCTGTCTGTACAGAGTTTGTACATTCTCCCCGTGACCTGCGTGGGTTTTCTCCGAGAACTTTGGTTTCCTCCCCCACTCCAAAGACATACAGATATGTAGGTTAATTTTCTTGATGTATGTGTAAATTGTCCCTAGTGTATATAGGATAGTGTTAATGGGTGCAGGGAATGCTGGTCAGTGCAGACCCGATGGGCTGAAGGGCCTGTTTCCGTGCTGTATCTCTAAACTAACCTGAACTAAAACCTAAAGAAAGGATTAGTAACAAATGTGTCAGGGATTTAAAAGAAGTAACATCCGATAAATAGTCTAAAAAAAACCCTGGCAAACTGGCTCCACCAGTGGTGGAGTGATAGAGTTGCTGCCTCACAGCGCCAGAGGCCTGGGTTTGATTCTGACTACGGGTGCTATCTGTGTGATGTTTGCCCGATCTCCCCGTGACCGCATGGGTTTTCTCTGGGTGCTCTGGTTTTCTCCCATATTCCAAAGACGTGCAGGTTTGTAGATTAATTGGCGTCTTTAAATTGTCCCTAGTGCGTAGGGAGTGGATGCGAAAGTGGGATAACATAGAACTAGTGTGAATGGATGATTGATGGTCGGCGTGGACTCGGTGGGCCTGTTTCTATGCTGTATCTCTAAACTAAAAATAAACTAAAACTTGGTTCTGAGAGTGATGGATTGCTCCACAATCCATCCCGATAGGTAGGAAAGACACAAAATGCTGGAGTATTTGGCTGGAGCATCCTGCTTTGGTGCCTGACCCACTGAGTTTACTTTACTTTAGAAATACAGCGGATACAGAGCCCGCACCGACCAGCGAATACACCGTAAACTAGTACTATCCTATACACTAGAGACAATTTACAATTTACTGAAGCCAATTATACTACAAACCTGTGCGTCATTGGAGTGTGGGAGAAAACTGGATGACCCTGAGAAACTCCATGCAGGTCATGCAGGGAAAGTACAAACTCCACACAGACAGCATCTGATGTCAGGATCAAACCCGGGTCTCCGGTGCTGTAAGGCAGCAACTCTACTACTGTGTCACTGTGCCACCACGCCAGCATTTTGTGTCCATCCTTGGTAAACCAGAATCTGCACTTCCTTGTTTCTGCATTCCAATATTTAACCATTTAACCATAATTACAGCACGGAAACAGGCCTTCTCTGCCCTTCCAGTCCGTGGTGACATTAGCTTACCAGGAAACCTGCATTAGCTTACCAGGAAACAATCAGAAGCACAGATTTTGTCTAGCCTTTCCGAGCTAAAGCACATTTCACTCTCTTATCTCAGAAGAGTCACAGGATACAGTTTTCATAAGTCATAAGTCATAAGAGCAGCATTAGGCCATTCAACCCATCGAGTCTACACCATTCAATCATTGCTTATCTATATTTCACTCTCAACCCCATTCTCCTGCCTTCTCCTCTTCTTTGACTCCATTACTAATCAAGAACCTGTCAATCTCCGCTTTAAAAATACTCAATGAATTGGCCTCCACAGCTGTCAATGGCAATGAATTCCACAGATGAATTCACTGCCCTCTGATGAAATTCCTCCTCATCTCCTTTCTAAAGAAACATCATTTTATTCTTAGGCTGTGCCCTCTGGTCCTAGATTCTTCCGTTTGTGAAAACATTCTCTCCACATCCACTCCATCCAGGCCTTTCACTATTCGGTAAGTCCCCCCTCATCCTAAACCCCAACAAGTACAGGCCCAGAGCCATTAAATACTCATGATAGTTAACATAATCATCCCTGGGTTGATTCTTGTAAACCTCTTCTGGAGCCATTCCAATGCCAGTACATCCTTCCTCAGATATGGGGCCCAAAATTGCTCACAATACTCCAAATGCAGTCCGACCAGTGCCTTGTAAAAACTCAGCATTAGTTCCCTGTTTTCCTCCTCATCTCCTTTCTGAAGGTATGTCCTTTTATTCTGAGGCTGTGTGCTTTGGTCCTAGACTCTCCTACCAGCAACAATGTTATCAGGCAACTGAACCATCTTACCAACAACAAGAGAGCAGTCGTGACAATACTACCTTATTGAGGACACTCGGACTATCTTTGATCGGACTTTATCTTGCACTAAACATTATTCACTCTATTCCCTTTGTCATGTATCTGTGTATGGCCTGATTGTGATCATGTATTGTCTTTCTCCTGACAGGTTAGCACGCAACAAAGGCAATTGCTGTGCTTTGGTACACGTGACAATAAACTAAACTAAACTATAAATGATAGTGGAAGTATCCTGTCCTTTTGATCAGAATTGCTCAGTTCCATGCTGAGCACTTGCTGTGCAACCTTCGTTTCACAAGGAACGTGATTAAAAGCTGACTAAATGGAGATATCATTTTGCTGCCTCTTTAAGCATTTACTCAATCAATGTGGATGACTGTCAGAAAGGTGGCATGCGTATTTCTAAGTAATATTAGCATGTCAAATGGAGGATTCCCCAAGACTTAGGGAGTTAATTATCTCTGACAACTTTGCCAGCTAATTTCCTATTTATATGTACAAAACCACAGCTTCTATTTTTTATTTTCAGTTGTCACAAAGGATTTATCAATCAAGTCAACAGAAAAATTGGCTTCCCGAACATTTGTTATTCCCCAGGAGTTTATCTGTTTGAGATCACTCCCTACCTTGTGACAGCACAGTTGACACAAAACATAATATTCATTGTTTGGAAGAGGACGCCGCCTCCCAGGGTATATAATGGGAAAACTTCCCCGTGCTTGTCCCTCTCTTCATGTCTTATCAAAGCTGCCACCATGTCAGTGTCTGAAGCTGAAGTCTCACTGCTGGAATGGCTGCTGACAGCACCAACAGCCCTCCCTCTCCATCACTATCACTGACAATCGAGTGGTGGATTCTCTGCACACAGGAGTCCAAGGAGTCCCTAGCAACACCATCTTGATGACAGCCTCACCGTTGATGGAGCTTTGAGTCCGCCCATCACTTTTGATCCTGCTGTTATAAATGTGGAAATACTCATGTCGTCAATGCTATCAGATGCTAGTGCTTTCCCGGGACATAAACAAGACAGCTCCTCCCTCGTCAGCGCCGATCACAGTGTTCTTTCAGTCTTCAGTATTTCAGCCTGGCAGAGCCCTAGTGGTTGTTTGTCCAGATAAATGCGCATGTTTATGAACAAGTTGGACAATAGGATTGCGAACAATGAGCTGGGGGATCTCAATGGGTAAGGCAGCATCTGTGGAGGGAATCGTTTCAGGTTGGGGAGTGAGGAGGGCCGCAGAGAATAGAGGGGGGACCCACCAGGGGACCGCCGAGAACAACGGGGGGACCCAGCGGGGGGGGGGTCACCATGAACGATGCCGGGGGGGAACCATGCCAGGGATCGACTGTGGCCATTTGCGGTGGCAGGCCTGGTTCGCCGCTACAAGCAGAAGATAATACTAGTCGATCAACTTTTTTTAACTTTGTCAGCGCAAGAAACATAGCAACACATGTGCACTGCTTAGGTGAGGTCTGCTGTACGATTTTACTGGGTTGTATGCAAAATAATGCATTCCACTGTACCTAGGTACATGTGACAATGAAGTATCATTGAATCCTTGAAACATTTGGACTGAGAGAGTAGGTAGGGAGTTAGGCAGTAACATATAGATCCAGATGAGGAAGGGTTGATAGGAAGATGGAGTCAGGTGGGGGAGGGAAGGGTGCAAATAGCGTCACTGATGGGAACCTGGAGACACAAGAGACTGTAGTTGCTGAAATCTTAAGCAAACCACAAGGAACTCAACAGGATAGGGAGTATCTTGGACAGGTAGGTGGATAGGGAAAACACTTGACCAGGTATATGGATAGGAAAGATTTCGGGGGATATGGGCCAAATGTAGGCAAATGTGACCAGCCTAGATTGGGCATCTTTGTTGGTATGGACGGGTTGGGCCGAAGGGAGTTCTTCCATGCTGTATGATGATATGACAACCTGTGGAAGGGATTGGGCAAGTAACTTATCAGGTCATGACCCTTCTTCAAACTGATGGCTGGGTGGTGATGGGTGGTCACAGGGAGAACATGCAAACTTCACACAGACAACAGGATCGAACCTGGATCTCTGGCACTGTGAGGCAACAGCTCTACCAGTTGTGCCGCTGTGCGCCACTGTGCCACCCTACCTCATAACATTATCAGATAAAGAAACATTTGATAAAATGTACACGGATACAGCGCATGGAGCTGGATTAACAGGTGGGGACTTAGAGCCTACAAAGGAACAGGTATCACAGAGTCCATCACAGAAGCAATGATCCTTTTGTGGAAGTTAATATTAATATCTCCAGCGCCCTGGAGAGGAAAAGACTCCAAAAAGTAGTAAACACTGCCCAGTCCATCATTGGCTCTGACCTTCCTTCCATCGAGGGGATTTATCACAGTCGCTGCCTCAAAAAGGCTGGCAGCATCATCAAGGACCCACACCACCCTAGCCACACACTCATCTCCCTGCTACCTTCGGGTAGAAGGTACAGGAGCCTGAAGACTGCAACAACCCAGTTTAAGAATAGCTACTTCCCCACAGCCATCAGGCTATTAAACCTGGCTCGGAACTCTAATCATTAATATCCCTCCATCTGTTATTTGCACTTTATGAATTTATTAAGTCATGGGTGTATTTATGTATAGAATTGTAGTCAATGCCTTCTATGTTCTGTTGTGCTATGCAAAGAAAGATTTTCATTGTCCTGTCAGGGACACATGACAATAAACTCTTTTTGACTTTGATATTAATAGTGAGATTATATTAAGGAACCAAGCACTTGCATGGATCTTTTATGTTTGGTATAAATATAAATCTCATGAAATAAAAAACTTGTTCCTGATAATGTCATAATCACAATCACAATCATAATCACACTTTATTCGCCAAGTATGTTTTGCAACATATGAGGAATTTGATTTGCCACACAGTCATACCAATAAAAAGCAACAGAACACACAAAATACATTTTAACATGAACATCCACCACAGTGACTCCTCCACACTCCTCACTGTGATGGAAGGAGAAAAAAAAGTTCAATCTCTTCCCTTCTTTGTTCTCCCGCGGTCAGGACCCTCAAGCCTAGCATCGAAGGGGCGATCTTGTCGCCCATAGCCGGCGGTCGGGCCCTCTGGATCGGGGCGATCAAGCTCCTGCATTGGGGGGGCGGTTCAGCTCCCCCGCGCCGGGCGATCTGACCCCAGGTCGGGGCTGGTCGAAACCTTTTGTGTCGTTTGGATCTTGCCGACATCAGTCTCTACCCGAGACTGCCAGCTTCTTGATGGTGAAATCCGCAGGCCGCAGTTGGAGCGTCGATCCCAGGCTAGGGATCGGCTCCGATGTTAAGTCCACATCTCTGCGGTGGGGCTCAAAGTCAATTCTGAGCAAGGCCGCCAGCTCCATGATGTTAAGCCTTAATATTATGATAAAGGGAAGCCCTCTATCAATTACAACATCTTATTTTACTAGTAATTGTACTATATGGAATTTTGCTGCCTCTTCAGTGTTAACCTCTTGTCTGAGGAATGCAGGCAGATTCCATACAGCAGATTGTAAGTACCATGAGATACTTGCACACATCAGAAAAATTACTATTCCATCCCAGTGAGTCAAATAAAATTATGGCAGTTATTTTTCTGCTAATGTTTGTTTTAGGCAATGTGGAACTGCCCATTCAATGATTTAGTTTAATTTAATTGAGTTTAGTTTAGAGATACAGCGTGGAAATAGGCCCTTTGGCCCACAGAGTCCACGCTGACCAGCGATCACCCCGTACACTGACACTATCCGACACACGAGGGACAATTTACAATCTTTAACAAAGGCAATTAACCTACAAATCTGTACATCTTCAAAGTGTGGGAGGAAACTGGAGCACCTGAGGAAAACTCACGCGGAGAACGTACAAACTGCGTACAGACAGTACCCATAGTCAGGATTGAACCTGGGTCACTGGCACGGTAAAGGGCCTGTCCCACTTAAGTGATTTTTTAGCGGACTGCCGGCGACTGTCACCGGCTGTCGCCTGAAAAACCGGGAACTGGAACGGCGACTGTCAGAGTGGAACACACACACACACAAACATATCGCAAAGGCAGGGGCCAGGGCAAGCAGGGGGAGCGCTGTCTGAAATTCACATGGTGCAAAGCCAAGGTGATACAGACACACACCACGATGAACAGGAAGGATAAGACGGCTAGCACAGTGTACGGTAAGTCCTTTAAAAGAGGGGGGGTGGGGGGAGATGGGGGAGAAATGGGGGAGAAGGGGGAGAAGGGGGGAGAAGGGGGGAGAAGGAGGGGGGGGGCAAGGGAGGAGAGGGAGTGGAGACACTTTCACTAAGTTGACAACAACTTTCAATAAGCCAGAGATACACAGCTGTGAAGTTTGGCTTGCATTTAACATTACAGGTCAGTTATCCTTAGTACTGAAAACTCATGCATACATTTTTTTTACCCAATGATCCAATGAAAATGACCGGTCAGCAAAGGCGATTAACTAAAACTACCTACGAGTACGTCGACTACCTATAACTACATGGCGACCCCACTAGAACTGCATCTACGACTACAGGATTATCGATGTTGAAAAATTTGAGGCGACCATACTGAGGCCAAACTAGTTCCCAGAATGTGGGAACTCCTCACGACCATGAAGGAGACTCACCAGAGACCAACAGCGATCATGTGGCGAGCGCAGGGTCTCCTGCACTCCCCTAAAAAGTCGCCTAAGTGGGACAGGCCCTAAAGGCAGCAACTCTACTGCTGTGCCACCACGTTATTGTTAACAAGATTGTAATAACAAGATTGTCATTACAAGTGCTAGAGACATACATTGCAGCATCCAAAACTTTCATGCAGAATTTGATGTCCTTGAGAATATCTTCTTGCAGTAGAGGCCTCCATTGGCTTGGAAAAATTAGAGTCTCTCATATCTTTGAGGGAAAAAAAACTTAATGGTATCTTTTTAGTTGAAAACAAATTGCAGGTATGTAAAAAAGACACATGGACCTATGGATAGGAAAGATTTAGAAAGATCTGGAAAACAGGACTAGCTTTGATGGGGAATATTAGTTGGCATAAATAAATTGGGTTGAAGGGCCTGTTTCCATGCTGTATGATTCTATGTTTATGACCTTAAAGGAAAGTGCTTTAAAAGATAAATGTTGTCTTTGGGACTGAAAAGTAAATGGTTTGATCCTATCAATGTTAACATAATTGTGGCCTTGTGTCAATAAAGAAGAGAAGAGGGGTCCAGGCAGATGGAATGAGTTAAGGTTCAAATGAGGCTTTCTCCCATTTTATCATTGACTGCTAAAATACATATCTTTCCATGAGCAAAAGACAAAGTGCTGGAGTAACTTGGGTTAGGCAGCATCCGTGGAGAGCATGGACAGGTGACATTTTGGGTTGGGTCTCTTCCTCAGAATCCACGGTTGCTGCCTGACCTGCTAGGTTCCTCCAGCACTTTGTGTTTTGCTCAAAATTTCAGCATTTGCAGTTCTTTGTGTCAACTCATTCCCTGACTCGCCTTTGTCCTCCAAGCTGTCCCTTACGCTTGGGCCAAGGGCAACCTGACACCCCAACCCAAACTGGACTCGGAATTGGTCTTAATTATCTGTTAACCTTAGTGCAGTCAACACTTGTGCAACATATATAATGGAGAATGTTTCTCCTTCCAAAGCTAATTCAGTGCACAATTGCTTCAGTGCAATGGAATTCCTAAACAGAGGGCCAACGAGCAGACTGTTCATTGCCATTTTCTGCAGTGACTGTTTAAGATGCATAAGCTTGAGGAAGCTCAATGTAGTTATGTTTCAGGCAATTTTCTGAGATGTCAATTGAGACACCTTTTCTAATTTAATAGCAGCCAATAGAAGTGATATGCTAAACCCTCAGCAACTTAAACCATAATAAGGCATAGGAGCAGAATTAGGCTATTTGGCCCATCAAGTCTACTCCACCATTCGATCAAGGCTGAACTAATTTTCCCTCTCAACTCCATTCTCCTGCCTTCACCCTCTAACTTTGATGTCCCTTACTAATCAAGAACCTATACATCTTTGCTTTAATAATCACCAGTCTTGGCCTCAACAGCCAACTTTGGCAATTAATTCCATCACCATTTGGCTAAAGAAATTTCTCCTCATCTCTTTTCTGAAGGCACATCCTTTTATACTGAGACTGTGCTCTCTGGTTTTAAACTCCCCCATCACTGGAAATATCCTTTTCACATCCACACTACCTGGGCCTTTTATTATTTAGTCAGTTTCAATGAGATCTCCCCTCATCCTTCTAAACTCCAGCGAGTACAGGCCCAGAGTAATCAAAAGCTCCTATTATGTTAACCTAATAATCCCCTGGATCATTTTCGTAAGCCTCCTCTGGACCCATTCCAATGTCAACACATCCCTCCTCAGATATGCAGCCTAAAATGCCTCAAAATGTTCTAAATGATCCGGTTTCTCGGGCCTGCAATCAGTCTTCCTAGTACTAGGACCTGAGATCCGGACGATTACATTGTTTGAGAGGGAGTTGGTTGGATTTCAGGAATGTGAACTTCTATTGTTATAATTTCTGAATGGGGCCTTTTTAATTGCACTGAACATTGAATTTGTTTATAATTTTAAACATTTGTATTAGCATCAAAACCAAAAACAATAGTCCTTTTTGATTTATATCATTTATCAGTCAATGTCTTGATGTGGAAAGTGTCACTGCTTCAGGCCATAAGATCAGGTCTAATTGAGGTCTTGTGTTTGGAACAAACATAACATCAACTCCCATTTGTGTAGTGGCTTTAATGCAGCAAACGCTTCCAAGATGTGACAGTGGAGCGTTATCCAACAAAAGCTGATGTCAATGCACGTTAGAACAGATGACTAAAAGTTTAAAGATGATCTGTATGTCGCCTCCAATTGCAAGCTCAAATGACTCATTTCACTCAACCACATCGAGACTATTATTTACGTAACTCTTTCAATGCTGCAGAAGAATAACTGGCAGACATAAGGAGATGGCGGGGCAGACGATAAGAAGCTTGGTCAATGGCACAATTTAAAGAGAGGTAAAGGTGAGAAGGTTCAAGAAAGTTAAGGGGGGATGTCATTGAAAACTACCTTATAATGAAAGGCCTAGATAGAATGGACGTGGAATGTTTCCAGTAATGGGAGAGTCTCGAACCAGAGGGCATGGCCTTAGAGTAAAAGGATGTAACTTCAGCTCGGAGATGAGGAGGAGGAATTTCTTTAGCCGGAGTGTGGTGAATCTGTGGAATTCATTACCACAGATGGCTGTCGAGTGCCAGAGACCTGGGTTCGATCCTGACTATGGGTGCTGTCTGTATGGAGTTTGTACATTCTCCCCGTGACCACGCGGGTTTCCTCCAGGTGCTCTGTTTCACTCCCACTAGTTTACGAGTCATTATGGTTGGCGTGGGCTCGGTGGGCCGAAGTTCTGGTTTCCAAGCTGTATTTCTAAACTAAACTAAATGAAGCCTCAGTGTAATATAATATTCTAACACTCTTGTACTTGAATATGAGTCTGCCTATATACAGTAAGCTGTTTACTGAACTGTGTGCAAAAAAAGGAATTTCACTGTACCAAAGGGCATATGACAATAAAGTGCCAGTGTACCACTGATCCATTGTGATATTCCATAAGCAAGAGTTAAAGACTGCTCCATTGTCCCATGCACCAGGAAGGGAAAATCAAATTTCTACTTGCTCCAGGTTTACAGGCACATTAGATCAATAACATGACAAATAAATATACATTGATCAATAATACCATAAGTTATCAGAAATGATCACCGTAGAAAGTATCGTGACTGGGTGCATCATAGCCTGGTGTGGCAATCCCAATGCACAGGAGGGCAAGAGGCTATAGATACTGGTGGACACAGCCCAGTCCATCTCGGGCACAGTCGTCCTCACCATCAAAAGCAACTACATGAGGCGGCATCTATTATCAAGGAGTCCCATCATCTGGGGCATGCCCTCTTCTCGCTGCCACCATTGGGTAGGAGTTGCAGTAGCCTGAAGTCCTGCACCACCAGGTTCTGGAACAGTTATTTTCATTCACTCATCAGGCTCTTGAACCGACCCACACAACCCTAATACTATCTTAGCAACCACAGAACACCACAGATCGCCTCTTGCCCAATAGATTTGTTTCTAATTGTGCCCAAAATGCTGGAACGCCAATTGATTATTCTGCACTGTCTTTCTCTTTTCATTGTAGAAACATGGAAATGCGGATGCTGGTTTACAAAAAAAGATACAGGAGTAACTCAGCAGGTCAGGTAACATCTCTGGAGAACACGGAACAGTCTGAAGAAGAGTTCCGACCAGAAACATCACCTATCCATGATCCCCAGAGATGCTGCCTGGCCTGTCGACTTACTCAAGCACTTTGTCCCTTTTCTTTTCCTTTTCTTTTCTATTGTCTTATATGATTTATGTTCTGTGTTGTCTGACTTTATGTGTCTGTGATGCTGCTGCAAGTAAGAATTTCATTAAACCTGTACTTCACCGTATTTGTGCATATGGCAATAAGCTCAACTTAACTTAAAATAATATCGCAAGGTAGTTCAATTAGGCAGGCAGGTTAATTGGCCAATGTTAATCGTCCCTTGTGTGGCAAGATATGGGGGTAGTTGATGACAATGTAGGCGGAATGAAATAGGATTAGTGTAAATGAGTGTTTGATACTTGGCATGGATTAAGTGATCAGAAGGGACCGTTTTTGTGCTTCAAGACCCTATGACTAATGTGGGTAAGGCTCTTTTCATAATTACGCCCTTAATCAATTCGCTTAAGCTGGTAGCAATCACATGTTTTAATTCTTTTTGTGAATGTTGGTGTTTATCAAGGAACGACAGGCAATGGTGATGAATGAAATGACTTTGCAAAGTTGGATTAAGACAGCTGCATCAAGCATTCCCTCGGTGTACATAGCATTGATAATACTAAGCAAAGCTCCCTCTGCTCTGCTGCAACCTTGTGTCTCAGCCTGAATGTAAAACCTTTTGTTGTAACCATGTCACTCAATCATTTTCAATGCAAGAAATTGATGAGCGGCACGGTGGCGCAGCGGTAGAGTTGCTGCCTTACAGGGCCAGACACCCGGGTCAAATTCTGACTACGGGTGCTGTCTGCACGGAGTTTGTACATTCTCCATGTGACCACGTGGGTTTTCCCCGGGTGCTCCGGTTTCCTCCCACACTCCAAAGACATACAGGATTGTAGGTGAAATGGCTTCAGTAAAAGATAGTAAATTGTCTGTAGTGTGTAGGATAGTGCTAGTGTATGGGGATCGCTGGTTGGCGTGGACTCGGTGGGCCGTAGGGCCTGTTCCCACGTTGTATCTCTAAACTACATTGAACTACAATTTGGTGAGCCATTTACTTGAGGTTTAAGCTGATTATTTATACAATGGTTTTCAGCGATGTGACATCACTGATGTCTGTACACAGTTTGAAACCTACATGTTCTGTTCCTTTACAGAGTTAACAAGAATGTAGCCAATGATCCAGTGTCCTCCTACGCGGCTCTATGAAAAGTTCCTTCGGTAACGCTCGGGGAAGATCCTTGGGATTTGCCTCAAATTTGATAAGTCTGGAAATGTTGTTAAACCAGATAATGCTACAGAGAACTATTATCATGGACTTTCAACAGAAAAACTGAGGTTAATATGGCATGACAGTACTAAGAGGGCAAAGTACGGTCAGAAATGCCATACTGAAACTCTCCTCCCCAAGGTCGACATAAAAGCTTAAAGTTCAAAATAAAATTTGCAGATGCTGGAAATCTGAAAGAAATACAGACTTTAGAAATTAGACTTTAGAGATATAAAGCACGAAAAAAGTCCTTTCAGCCCACTGAGTTACCGCCAACACTAGTTCCATCCCACACACTCGGGACAATTGACAGAAGCCAATTAATCTACAAACCTGTACATCTTTGGCGTGTGGCAGGTCATGAATGGTAATAAAGATATCAAAGACTTTTCATTTCTAAAGTGGGACCTTTGGAACCCACAACAATTTCATTTTGTTGCTGCAAGATAGATTCAATCCCAGATCCCAGAAGAAGAAACAAAGATATTAATCTCACTGATTCTCAAGAAATAAAATTCAGTAAATATGCTGGCATATTTGCTATTTAAAACAAATTCAAAATGTGTGGTAGAAAATAATCAATTTGCTGCTAGGGTAGATATCATTTTTAGATATTTCTTCCCCTCTGTTATCAGGCTTCGGTAAAGCCATTTCGTAAGCTAGGGTTCTGTCCAATTCATCTCTACCCCATTGTGGACATTGGACTTTGTCTACGGTACTGATGGACTACAAGGCGGAGAATTAGGTTCTGCACTCTATATCTTTTTGCACTATTATTGTTTGTTTTTCAAGTGAGTGAGTGAGTGAGTGAGTGAGTGAGAGAGTGTGTGTGTGTGTGTGTAGATATATGTATGTGTATGTATATATATACACACACACTGAACATTTTTCTTCTCATTTATAATATTGTCTACTGTGTACTATGTTTACTTATTCTGTTGTACTGCTGCAAGTAAGAATTTCATTGTTCTATCTGGGACATATGACAATAAAGCACTCTTGACTTGACTCATTGTCCTTTGTCCTATCTATTGAACTAGAGTGTGACACGATTGTGTTTACATATAGTATATCTGAAATGTTTGGATAACTTGCAAAACAAAGCTTTTCGCTGTACCTTGGTGCACATGACAATAATAAACCTAAACCTAACCCTAGGTGCCGGTTTAAAAGAATAAGCATCTCGGCTCAGTGGGAAAAAAAACCCCTTCTATTGAAATTAAACTTGATCTCAGCCTCACCTGTACCATACTATATTTTTAGCATAACATTCACCAGATGCAAGAACACTAACCACTTGTAAATGTTGCATAGCAGAAAGAAAATCAAGCTATAACTGTAGACGACATTTTTCTATGCAGGGTTTGGTTTAATGGATGCAGCTATATAAAATTAATACCATTATTAATTACACAAATTTATTCAACATGGTCAAATATTGTTGGATATTAATGGTAAGGAATTCTGAATATTTTATTGCTGACCATCAAACGATTCATCAGCACACTCTAGCTTACAGATTAAAAATGGTTTTGAGTCATATTAAATAAAGTTGATGCAGAACAATAAAGAGAGGTGGTATACTTCCAAAGTAACAGTATTAAATCTTTAGTAAAATGCACCCAAGAGAAAGAGCTAAGGTCAGTTGAATCTCCCTATGATCAAAGTCAGCATAATTACAAGCTTTTATTGGATAGGTGTTAATTCATTTGAAACCTATCCCTGCTCATTCCGGTTTTTTTGATTGCTTGGGACAGGCACTCAGTTAATGATTGAGTACATCAGAACAGGATAGGTTTACAGCTTAGTCAATTTAAAATTTAAACTGCTGCTATAGATGCTCCATCTGTGAATCAAAAGGCCAAATCCGGCCACTTCAAACTGTCTGCGAGAACGAGGTTTCATCAATCTCTGTCAGTGCTGTGCACGGCGGGCTCTGTTTAACCCTTCAGCATTTTGGAGGCAGTCAATGCTCAGGCATGTATCACTGCGGCGGCTCAGAGTAAATCATAGTGACCTTTTGAATCCTGCTTTGAAATAAATTAGCAGCGGAGGGCAGAGTGGAAGAAAAAGACACAATGATAATTTTGAAGAAATAAATTGGCTATATTTACTCCCTTGAACTGCTGATATAATTTTTTTCGAATATAATAAACATTTGAACTCCAATGTTTTATTCATTTTTTGAGTTAAAACACTCGGGAGAACAATCCATGCCGCTGCCACAGGGTCCGTCATCGTGGGTTGTTTCTCCTTCTCATGTAAAAGGCCTTTCAGCCTGTCTTGCCTATGCTCATTCCTTTAAAGAGTGTTATAAATGGAAACAAACGCAGACCGAAGATGGACATAAAATGCTGAAGAAGGGTACCGAAGAAGGGTTCCGACCCAAAACGTCACATATTCTTTTCCTCCAGAGATGCTGCCTGACCCGTTGAGTTACTCCAGCATTTAGTGTCTTTCTTTGGTGTAAACCAGCATCTGTATTTATTTCCTACACATAAGAGTAGATCATTCAGCCCCTTGATCCTGTTCTGCCATTCAATAAGATCAATGCTGATCCATCATTTCTCGTTGATGTAAGGGGTAGTTCAGCCCATCTTATCTTTGCTGGTTCCTTTAAGGAGACTGTTATAAATGGAGACAGAGTAGACCAGTTAGCCCCTTGACCTTTTTCTACCGTTCAATAAGGCCAAGGCTGAGCCATCATTCCCCAACTCCACTTTCCTCACATTTTTGTACAACCTTTGATTTCCCTGTTTATTAGAAATCTATCTCAGCCTTATGTTTACACAAGAATTCTACCCTCTCAATGTCGAGGCAGCACGGTGGTGCTAGAGACTCAGGTTCGATACTGATATGGGTGAATGGCTGAATGGAGTTTGTACATTCTCCCCATGACCTGCATGGGTTTTCTCATGGAGATCCGGTTTCTACCCACACTTCAAAGACGTACGAGTTTGTGGACTAATTGCCTTTGTAAAATAGTCAATTGTCCCTAGTGTGTAGGATAGTGTTAGTGTACTGGGATAGCTGGTCGGCGTGGACTTGATGGACCGAAGGGCCTGTTTCTGCACTGTATCTCTAAAGTAAACCAAACACAATGTCCTGTGGCAAGGAGTTTAAAAAACGTCCAGGGCATCTAACAAGATTTTTTTCCTTAGCTTCATCTTAAATGAGTGTCCCTTAAATGAAAAGCTTCCAATTAGTACCCCCTCCCTCCACCCCATACCTTATGCTCTCTCTTTTGAATCTTTCACGCTTAAATCCAGTTCCCTGCAAAATAATAACAATTGAATCTGTTTCTACAGTTAATTTGCAGCATTACAGATTCTAAGTGAACTGAATGAGAATAAACCTCTTTATCTCCATCCCTTGGTAATATCTTAAATCTGTGTCTTTTGTTTATCGACCCACCTGGCAGTTTTCCCTTATCGAGGCTGTTCATAATTTTTAGCTCTTCTTCCAAGTATCCCTGTAGTCTTCTGCACTATGATGAGTCTAATGCCTTCTCTCTAATCTCTCAGCCGAACTCAAATTAGGGAATCTGACATACATCTCGGGAAACACTACCGAGCTGAAATTCCTTTGTCTCTTTGCGCTGATTAATGAATTTGCATCAAACACTAGCCTGCACATATGTTAACCTACGTGACATAGAGGAGGGGGTGAACTTTGAAGAAATAATACACAGAGGGGTTCTAATACAAACACACTAACCAGTGTGCTTAAATGTAAGCGTGATGCCAACGTTAACCCTTGTATTTTCATGACACAGAAGTTAATTTCTGAAGAAGGGTCTTCACCTATTCCTTTTCACCTGAGATGTTGCCTGACCTGCTGAGTGACTCCATTATTTTGTGTCTATCTTCAGTGTAAACCAGCATCTGCAGTTCCTTCCTACACTTAAATTATTTATTCCGCGATCTCAATCAGACATATCAAAAAGGCGATTGGGATTAAAATAATTGAAGTATCTTATTGTGCTGGTGATCCTGATAAGAGCTTGAAGTACAAAAAATACACAAAGTGCTAGAGTAACTGTTGTTACTGTAATTGTAAGTGCAGTTTCTTAATATATGTATTGAAGCACAGTCTCTTGAGTTGTAAGGCAGCAACTCTACCACTGCACCACTGTGCTACCTGATCGAGACCCTGCTTCAGTGCAGCACTGGACCACTCACCAATGGAGACTCCTATTTGACCTGTTTGCCTCAGCTCAGGCTTCTCTGATGCCTCACCACAGATACTGCACCCCTTTCTCCAGACAGCGCAGTGTGGGCTATTCTCCAGACAGCGCAGCATGTCCCACATGTCAGTGGAAATGCTAGACTGTTGAACTGGAAAGAATATCTGATGGTCCAGGACTTCCGTATAGTGAGCACTGGGAGATCCCATCAACAAAGTCATCTTTAACACTTTAGTGGCGGTTACAAACATGGGACCTTCATATCTTGCGGCCTTCATATCCTTAGATGTACTTTATAAAAGGCAATACCTTTGGATTAATTTTTTTCTATAAGGGACGAATTGAATTGATATTTATTCTGCTATCCTGGGCCAAATGCAGGCAGATGGGAGTGGTGTAAATGGAGCATGTTGGTTTGTGTGGGCAAGTTGGGCAGAAGGGCCTGTTTCCACACTGTCTGACTTCTATCTCTTTCCTTCCGACATCCTTCCTATGGCAGGGTGACAAAAACTGAAAAACAATACTCTGAGTGTGGCCTCACCAACGTCTTGTACAACTGTAAAGCTGTGGAATTACAACATATGGTTAAACCTCCTTCCATCTGCATCCACAGCTCAATCTTACTAATAGCCTCCTCTCCCTCTTCAAAGTGTTACGTACGCTATGCTTTCCTCTGGTGTGACTGGCATGTGTAATGATGTATAAAAAAGCTGGAGTTTACATTGCTACTGATGCGACTGATGCATCCGAACATGTGAGTAATGTCCCAAAATAATAACTACATTGATGATTGGCAATTCAGTAATGCTCAGCTATTAATCCAAATTGTGTTGAAGATGTACGGTTTCCTTATGATTTATGATGCCATTAGCTGTATCTCATATAAGCAGAACCAAAATAGACTGCTTGTGATAAAAGCTAAAAATGTGCCCCGTAACATATTGCAATTTAAATTTAAGAACTCACATGTTGAATAATACCAAAATGTAGTATTTCTACCAGGGACAGATAGGTCATCTCTTAAGGAACAGAATCTCTTAAGTAGCCAGGCTTATGTGAGAAACTACACCTGGGCTGAAGGTAACTGTCTGGAGTATGGACCAGATTTATATTCTAAAGGAGTACATTCAACAATAGACTCCAGGTTGCACGGCTGAGCTACATGTGTAACAGTGGTATGGAGACATCAATACTCTGACTTATTGAAGGAGTTATGATAAATATTGACACTTGCAATGTTTTGCCCTCCTTTCCTCTAAGTAACTGTATAAATCAAGAAATGCAAACAATCAATGCTGCAACAGCACATCGGATCCATGAGCACCTGGAAGAGAATACTTGCTCCACTTATCAAGGGGCTCAACGTTGAACATTGAACTTTGTCTTACAGTTGCCACACAAGAGACTGCAGATGCCAGAATCTTGAGTTAATACAAACTGCTGGAGGAACTCAGCGGATCCATGGAGGGAATGGATAGGCAACATTTTGGGTCCCGATCCGAAACACCATTTGTCCATTTTCTGCCACAGATGCTGCCTGACACTCTGAGCTCCTCCAGCACTTTGTTTTTTAAAATATTTCCTACTGCTGTTGGATGCTGTGCTGAATCTAATCTAAACATTCAATGCTTGTCCGTTTCTTCCCTCTACAATGGAAGGAAAGATTGCATTTACAGATACTCAAATACGTTTAAAGTGTTGGCAATGTTACAACATGGCAGCATCTCTGGAGAAAAAGGGTTCCAACCTGAAATGTCACCCATCCTTTTTCTCCACAGATGCTGCCTGACCCGTTGAATTGCTCCAGCACTTTGTGTCTATCTCAATGGTTCAATGGTTCAAAGATACTATATTGTGACCTGTATTGCGGTACAGTGATATTCATTTTTGTATACAGATCAATACTATACATAAGCATTTAGATATATTTTAGATAAACATCTCAGATACAGTACAAGTGTGTGTGTGCCTGTGTTTATGTGTGTGCATGTGTGTGCGTGTCTCTGTTTGTGTGTGTCTGTGTGCATGTGTGCATGTGTGCCTGTGTGTGTGTGTGTGTGTGTGTGTGTATGTGTGCATGCATGTGCATACGTGCACGTCGGTGTCTAAGTGCCACAGATGCACACATGCCTACATGCATGTGTGACTAAATTATTACAATCACAAATGATTCGCATCTCCAGGAGCGCAGGCAACATGTTAGAATATTTTACTTCACAAAATAATAACAAGGCTTGACATGGTGCAACTTAAATTAGCTGACAGAATACAGAGGAGAGAGAAAACTGGATTGGAGACTGGAAATAAATGTTTTTTCAGTGTAATTTTCCACTGTGGAGATAGAGACACTTTGGTAATGAGTCTTTGTTTCGATTATTTCTTTTCCCATTTTCCCACTGACCTTGAAGAGGGAATTTGAAGTATGTTGTATAAATTTGCATACCATGCTAAATGATGTAGGAATCAAAAGTATATCAAGTAGGCATTTATGTCTGAAAGTGATCTAGGGAGGATTGGGCTGACTAGCCAAAATGGTCTTTAATATTACGAATGTAAGCTGGTGTGTTATTGAAAGTGTAGTTGTGCGGCAGGGGACAAAGCTTGTGAAGAGAGGAAGGAGTAAATGAATTTGGAGGTCAAAGCTGACCAGTCATTGAAACTGTCTCCACAGCATGACACACCAATTAATAAGGCAAATAAAATGCTCAGATGTACAGCCAGAAGGATTGAGTCCGGGTCTGAGAGGAGAATAAAAGTAATCTCAAATCTGTATAATGGAATACAATGTAGGTTCCGCGCCTAAGGCATTCTCCATTTCATAAAGATTAATCCAGATATAAACCAGGAATAACTTTTAACCAACTTTATTCTTGGCAGTTCTGTATGCTCCAGGCACTGGAGTGGGACTGGGTTGCTCAGAGATCTGCTCCATCACTCCACCACACAACACTTTCACCGCACTGGCACGAGCTTTGAGAGTACTTGTTGCTGTCACTAATTTTCATCCGACCCATCAAGTCTACTCTGCCATTCAATCATGGCTAATCTACCTTTCCCCCTCAACTCCATTCTCCTGCCTTCTCCCCATAACCCATGACACCCTTGTTAAACAAGAATCTGCCAATCTCCGCCTTAAAAATATCCATTGAGTTGGCCTCCACAGCCATCTGTGGCAATGAATTCCACCGATTCACCACCGTCTGACTAAAGAAATTCTTCCTCATCTCCTTTCTAAAGGTTCGTCCTTTTATTCTGAGGTTAATGGGCTTTCATTATAGGCTCTCCAACTTGTGGAAACACTCTCTCCACCTTAACTCTATCCAGGCCAAGAAATTTTAATTTATTCAGAGACGTGGTGTGGACAAGCAGCATTTGACATCTAATGCTGAATTAAATGACCTTCTCAGACAGTTCTTAGATAGTTAAGAGTTGTGTTTTTGTGCATTTTATGTCACATATTAGACACAAAATGCTGGAATAAATCAACGGGTTAGATAGCATCTCGGAAAAACATGGATAGGGGACGTTTCATGTCGAGACCTTTTCACAGACCCGAAACGTCACCTATCCATATTCTCCAACTATGCTGCCTGAGTTACTCCAACACTTTGTGTCCTTTTGTATATTAACGCATCTGCAGTTCCTTGTTTCTACGAAGTCACATATTGTCCAGATGATTAAAGTTAGCAGATGTCCTGCCCATTAGTGAACCTTGCGCACTTCAAGACAATTTCAAGAGAGAGTTAGATATAGCTCTTAGGGCTAACAGAATCAATAGTCAATATACAATAGGTGCAGGAGTAGGCCAATTCGGCCCTTCGAGCCAGCACCACAATCAAGGGATATGGGGAGAAAGCAGGAACGGGATACTCATATATTGGATGATCAGCCATGATCATATTGAATGGCGGTACTGGCTCGAAGGGCTGAATGACCTACCCCAACTATTTTCTATTAGGATTTACAGGTTGGATTTGGTAGTAGTATTGGCTTATTATTGTAATGAGTACTGAGATACAGTTAAAAGCTCTGAATTTTGGGTGCTATCCAGATAGATCATACCATATACTGTACGAGTACAATCATATACATTAATACACCAGGTAGTACAAAATGAGAAAGTAAGCAATGTGCAGAATATAGCCACAGAGCCAGAGAAGGAGCAAATAAAAAATGTGCACGGGCCACAATGAGCTAGGTTGTGAGAATGGTACATATTTAGTTTATGAGAGATACAGTGCAGAAACAGGCCCTTTGGCCAATGAGACTGCAAAATGCACAATCCATACACACTATCCTACACACACTAGGGACAATTTACATTTATACCAACCTACAAACCTATATGTCTTTAGAGTGTGGGAGGAAACCGAAGAGAATGTACAAACTCTGTACAACCAACACCCATAGTCAGGATCGAACCCAGGTCTCTGGCTTTGTAAGGCAGCAACTCTACCTCTCCACCACCACAGCAGGGAAGAAGTTGTTCTTGAATGTGGTGTATGTGCTTTCAAGCTTCTTTACCTTCTGCCTGATGGGAGAGGGGAGAAGAAGGAATGACCTGGGTGCGAGTGGTCCTTGATTACATTGGCTGCCCTCCTGAGGCAGTGTGAAGTATAGATGGGGTCGATGGGAAGGGGTTAGGGGAGGGGGGAGGGGAGTAAGGGGGGGTGGAGAGGCTGGGCTGTTAAAGTTGACCTGAGGGTTCTTTTGTTTTACACATGTGGGGTTGAAGTCTGGAATGTGCTGCCTGAGGAGTTGGTGAAGGCAGATAATGTTGTTACATTTAACAAAGATCTTGACAATACTGAGGCATAGAAGGTTAAGGACCTTATGCAGGGTAAATTGGATTAGTGTAGATAGATACAATGGGTGTCATGGCTATGGTGGGTCAAAGTGCCTGTCATGTGCAGTACAACTCCCTGACTCTATAGATGGATCTTAGTTTAGTTTCGTTTAGTTTAGAGATACAGCATTGAAACAGGCCCTTTGGCCTACCGAGTCCATATCGACCAGCAATTCCCGCAAACTTGCGCTATCCTACACACCAGTGACAATTTTTACCGAAGTCAAGTAACTTACAAACCTGTACGTCTTTGGAACGTGGGAGGAAACAAGAGCACCCGGGGAAATCCCCGCGGTCACAGAGAGAACGTACAAACTCCATACAGACAGCACCCGTAGTCAGGTACAAACACGGGTCTCTGGCGCTGTAAGTCAGCCACTCCATCGCTGCGCCACTGCGCCGAGTTGGTAGGAATTAGGACATAAACACTTGCAGGAGCCAGTTTGGCGAAATGCCCTGTGTCTATGGTGCATATCCCACGTTGGGTAAACTTCGTTGAAGGTGGAAACTCAAAAGACCCCAGATCTATTGATTTTAACAGCAATGGTAAGAGAGGAGAGGAATGGTAGGAGGGAGAGAGGGGTATCTGGAGGAGGGATGTGGGTTAATTACCTAGAGGTTGGCCTCTCATAACCTCAATTCCAAAAGCCTTGCTGGAAATTACATACATCTGGAGCTTACAGGAAGGGATGGTCCAAAGAATGTAACAGATGAAATTGGCCCTGGATTAAGTTTGCCCACATTATTGAATATTATTCACTGTCTAGGCTACTTTATAAGGAACGGATACCTGGGCCAAGTATCAGAAGGTAACCAGCATCCATCAAACTGTTCCCTGGAATGAATCAATGCCCATCTGAGAGAAAACCAGAGAAAGTTGGCCTGAAAAAAACGAAGGAAAGCATTAATCAAGAAACGGATATGCAAGTAAATAATGATTCTTTCAAACCGGTTAATTTTTAAAAAGTAGTGCTCATGATATTGGACAACTGTCTTTTATCTAATTTATTTATTGATGATTTGCCCAGTAACAGGCTATTCGATTTAACAAGCAAACTCCCAGCCACCGTCTCTCATTTAAAGATACACACACATCCAGTCAGTATTAATTCAAACCTGATCTGGTTGGGCTGTATTATATCACATTCGATATTAGTCTCTGTGTTTGGGGAAGGGTTAGGATATGACCCTAACAAGAAAATGAACAAGAAAACAGGTAGAGTTAAAGTTAGGCACATGGAACTGTAAATATGGTTTACAAAAAACATCACAAAGTGCAGGAGTAACTCAACGTGTCAGGCAGCATCTCTGGAGAACATGGAAGCACGGGACTTAAAAGTTACCGATCTGTGTTTTAACAACATTGCTTCTTTCCGATTGATATCACTCTGATCCATATGACCCTGAGCTGAACTCTGGTTTACATTTGAAGAGTATCGATAATAATGGTCACTCTGACTCTGTATCACCAGCCACCTCCCCATCAAGTTGTGAATGCCTCTCAGTTTGACCACTCCATCGCTTTTCTTGCAAGGATCCCTTGTTTCACTCTGCATTGCCCTAAAGTCAGGCAAATTCCTGCAGCTACTCACACCGCCATCATGATGGAGTCATGCAGGCCCTTCGTCAGGACCAATAAGAACAGATGCCACATTTGGTCTGAGCCAAAAGGCCGAGAAATAAATGAATAAATGATTAAAATTCTGTAGATGGATACAATGTTTATTCCTGGATATTAAAATCCTGTCATGGTTGTACAATAAAAAAAAACATAATATCAAATAAAATAAATCAAACTAAATCAAATAAATTAAAATAAAGTCATTCAAAATTTCACCTGGACTTCTCTTTGCCCTCAGGGTTATTGCTTATTTAAATGTATGGAGTCACCACCTGCATGCAGCTTGCCATGTGTAAAACCAGAGTTGGACATTTAGTGTGTAAACTACTGACCCCCAATTCACTATTGATTGCATGGATAGAGGTCTGAAGTGTACTGATCTACCAATGGTATTTGGCTGGATCAATTCCTTGCCTTGCTTGCCGTGAATTTTGGTTCAACATTCCTTTGATAACAGGCCTTGTCCTTTCTTAAGGGCACTATGGATATGAAAAGTCCTCTTCTAAAACTATCACACCTATATGTATTGTCCTCCAGCCTTGTAATTCTGTCAGATATTGTGGGCAGGTGGGACTAGTGCAGCTGGGACATTTTAACCGGCGGGGGCAAGTTGGGCCGAAGGGCCTGTTTCCACGCTGTATCACTCTACATTCATGCTCTTGCAATTCCAGCTTCTTGCTCACTTCTGACTTTAATTGCTACATTACTGGTTATTATCCACATCTCCATCAAAGGTCGTACAATCTGCACTCTCACTGTCTAAACTTACCACTCTCCTCTTTCCTGCTATTGTTGCTCCCTGAAAACTACATCTTAGATTCTTTAGTTTAGAGATGCAACGTGGAAAACGGCCCTTCAGCCCACTGATTCTACAATGACCATCAATCCCCATACACTAGCACTAACCTACATACTAGGGACAATTTAAACATTTTTTTGTATGGGGAGAACGCGAAAACTCCATACAAACAGCATCCATAGTCAGGATCGAACCCGATTCACTGGCACGAAAAGGCAGCAACTCTACTGCTGTGCCATTGTATTGTCCCTTTAAATTATAATTGGAAAGTTTCCTTGTGATATAAAATTACCTCCTTAACAGGGACTTGAACCATGGACCCACAGATTACAAGTCTGATGCTTTACCAACTGAGCTATCCAAGCTCCATTTCTGAACAATCTTTTCACCTTCTTCAAAAGCAAAAGGATAAGTACTGGAAAAACTCAATGGATAGGGCAGCATCTGCAGACAGACAATATTTTGGATCACTCTTTGTGTTTGCTCAAGATTTCAGCATCTGTATTTTCTTGTGTCTTCATCTTCTTCCAACATCCCTTCATTGTGGTCCATTGTCAAATGTTATCAAATGGCACTCCAGTCAAGCACTTTGGGATGGTTTTCTACCCCAGAGGAGCCTTATAAATATATAATCATTATTGTGTGGCGTCACCTGATGGTCGGACCACTTACTGTCGAACCCTCGTCAGTGGTTACGAGGACTGTCACGTGATGTCATGGGTTAAGGGGAGTGGCCTGCTACATCAGCAGATCTTACCTTGAGATCACGAGTCAACAGGTAGCTGAGCTTGAGTCAACACCCTCGCTCAGCAGCAGCAGCAATGACTCTTATGTTAGAGAGTCCCAAACGCACATGTATGTTAAACGTATCTCACCGAATAAAGTAACCGTTTGATCACAAAGTTTGGACTTGCCACAATTGCATCATCCCTCAGCCACCTTAGTGTTTCTTTCAGTCGCTCTGTCATTGCCTCCAACTGCAGACCATCAGTGGACTATGAAGCCTTCAGAATGACAGAGGACATCATTCAGATCTGAAATAAATGTCACTGGCAGCTATCCAAACTATGTGCGTAAAGTTTAACCAGCCATGCTGCTCTGCCCGCTGCCACAATTAACAGGATATTCCACTGGTTGCTACATCCTGGAAAGGAGGAGGGCAAGCTGGCACGGAAGCGGGATACTTTTCCTGAAACCAAAAACCACGGAAACATTCCTCGGTGGATCTGGGAAGGATCTAACTCATCCGAGGTCCCGTGGTAACTGCTGTCTGGTTTAGTTTAGTTTAGTTCAGTTCAGTTCAGTTTAGTTTAGTTTAGCTTGGTTTAGCTTGGTTTAGTTTAGTTTAATTTATTTTAGTTGACATTAGTTTAGTTTAGTTACGTTCAGTATAGTGTAGTATAGTTTAGCGATATAGTGTGGAAACAGACCTTTCAGCCCACCAAGACCATGCCAACCAATGATCACCCATACTCTAGTTCTTTCCTACACACTAAGGACAATATACAGTAGCCAATTGACCTACAAACCTGCATGTCTTTGTAATGTGGGAGGAAACCGAAGCACCCGGAGAAAACCCATGCGGTCACTGGGAGAACATACAAACTCTGTACAGACAGCATCCGTAGTCAGGATCGAACCTGGGTCTTGGGTGCTGTAAGGCAATACTCTACCATTGCACTGCCATGCCACCCCTGTCATTCATGGAGGATGCAGCCATTCCTTTTATCGGAACAACCTCCCTGCATTTTGTTCAAGCTCTCTCCTACGTTTACTGGCTAACGCCAACCTATCCCGTCAGCAGCTGATTGACTGCGAGAGTTTAAAGTAATCATGTAAATGACAGTTTCATTTACTTTCATATCTGTCCTGGGTGCAGTGTCAACACTAAAAGTGTCTCAGCACGATGATGCATTGCTGTCAAGTGACCTGGCACATCCTGGCACAGCTTTGCAATGCTAATAACGTAATCTCATCCATTTATACCCCTTAAATCCCGAGAGAGGCTGCAAATTGGAAGAGATGTCAGGAAGCCTTAAAGGGCAATCGCAGCCTGGGTTCTGCTGGGTTTTGATGGAGGTTCTGTGTGAATCTGCTAACTATGACACGTAAACGTGTTTGATACAAAACACAAAGTGCCGGAGGAACTCAGCAGGTCAGGCAGCATCTGCGGAGGGAAACAGGCAGGTGACAATTTGGATCAGGACCCTGCTGCGACTGATGGAATAGAAGGGGTGGTAACTGGTGGGAAGAGGTATGGGGAAGGTGTGGGGCAAGCGCTGGCAAAAGAGTCATAGATTCATGCAGCATGGAAACAGGCACTTCAGCCCAACTTGCCACAGTGATCAACGTTGCATCCACACTAGTCCCACCTGCCTGTGTTTGGTGCATATCGCTCTAAACCTGTCCTATCCTTGTACCTGTCTAATTGTTTCTTAAATGTTGCAATAGTCTCTGACTCTGCAGGTAGTCTGGATCCAAGTAAAAGGGGGGGGGGGGGGGGGGGAGGTGTTGAGGAGAGTATCCACACTCTCCATGTTATAGAGTCATATTGTATGGGCCTTTTGGCCCAACTTTTTCATGCTGCCCAAGATGTCCCGTCCAAGGCTGTCCCATTTGCCTGCACCTGGCACATATCCCTCTCTCCCTTTCTTATCCATGTACTTGTCCAATGTATTTTACATGTTGTCATTGTACCTGCCTCAATTACTTCATCTGACTGCCGAATGGGTGGCAAGTGGCACCACCATAATGGCTGCCTCGCCAACAGTCTGTCTGTCCCCTCACTGGTATGTTTTAAAAGTATGATTTAGTGTGTCCTGGTCTGTTTTATGTGGGGGATGGAGGGGGGGGGGGGGAATCGGGGGAAACCTTTTTCAATCACTTACCTCGATGGAGATGCGATTTTTCTTCTGTATCGTATCTCCGCCCCCCCCCCCCCCTGTGGCCGAACAACGTGGAGTGTTGCGGCATTTCCTGAAGGCCAGCCCGGTGCTTCAAGCCATGGGCGCGGCGCGGATTTACCATCATGGAGCCTATGATCCTTGCCGAGGATCGCCCATGAAAGAGCTCCAACCACAGGGCATGTGGACTTCAACACCGTGAAGCCCGCGGTCTCCAGTAAGAAGAGGGAGCTCCATGCTGCGGAGTGTTCCATTCTGTCCCAACGCCGGAGTTTCGACCATCCCGACACGAAGGATTCGGACATCGGATCGTCGGCAGCGGCGACTGCGGAGGGTTTCAGCGCCAACCACGGGTGAACAAAGTAGGAAGATGATTGAACTTTATTACCTTCCATCATGGTGAGGAATGTAGATTCCGCTGTGGTGGATGTTTATGTTAAATCTTATTTTATGTGGCTGTGTGTATTGTTGCTTTTCACTTAGATGGCTGTATGGTAACTCAAATATCACCGTAGCTTCATTGGTGCATGTGACAATCAATTTGAAACTTGAACTTGAAACTTGAAACTTGATTCCACAAACCCACCATCTGCCAAAGAGTCCCCAAAAGCCTTTGATAGTTTGGGGGTTCCAGCCCAGTGTACACCCAGATCTTGCAGACTGAGCTCTGCTTGTGTTCTCAAACATGCTTTATCACTCGCTTCTCTGAGATGTCCTTCCATAAGTTGGATTACAGTTCAAATCACCGCTACCCCATTATGGACATTGGACCCTGTCTCTGGAACTAATGCGCCACAATGCTGAGAAATATAATCAGTACTTCGCTCGACCTATTGTATTTGACTTTGGCCTGATTGTATTTATGTATAATATCATCTGTTTGCATGACAAACCTTTCATTGTACCTCGGTACATGGGATAATAATAAATCTAAACATAAAGCTAAACTTAGATGCTGATTTAAAAAAATCGTCACCTAGGCTCAAATAGAGTGAAAAACCCCAGGTCAGGCTGCATCTCTGGAGAACATGGAAAGTGATGGATCGGGACTCATTAGTTTATATACTGTCTGGGTGCATTTTCAATGCACATATCGACATTCACAAAGGAACTCAGTCAGTGCTGACAGTCACAGAGATCCTCAACTATAGGGATACACTCCGGGGGTCCCTGGCAATGCTAGTACTTCTGCCAAACACTGTCCCTTTAAGACAGACCTCCACCAATGACTCCCCAATGACATCTGAGTGGCACTCACCTCGAAACCGTCCAACAACAGCGGGATTACTGAAGTACCCTTGTTTGCTTCACTGAAGCTGACGATCTTCATATGTGTGGACAGAGATAGCAAGACTCAGAAGACTATTAACAAAAAGACACAACCATAGCTGCACTTGCCCTGAAACTAGACTTTCAACAAGGCACACCAACCAGAGAGCTTGGAACATCTTGGCCACAGGAAACAGAAACCATGAAAATATTTCTGGTACCAGTGCAGCAGAGCTTTGCTGAGGTCAAGTTTTAGATGATCTGATATTTTAGCTGTTTCAATTAATCCATTAGCTGTAGGTCTAGGTTGATTATTGTCAAGTGTACCGCGCGCAGTACAGTGAAAATCTTTGTTTTGCATGCCATCCAAACTGATCACGTAATACTTCAGATAAATACGAGCAAGTCAAACTCAAGTACAATAGATAGAGCAAATGGCAAGGCACAGTGCAGAATATAGTTCTCAGCATTCTAGTGCATGTTCCATATCTAAAGTCCATTGGCAATGATTAATAGCAAAATAACAATAAATTAAATTTGATTGAAGTGGGGTACAAAATCATGTGAGGAACAGATCAGGAAACGGACAGTTCTCTTGCCCATCATAAGGAAATCAAGAACCAGAGGACATGGGTTTAAGGTGGTGGGGGGGGGGGGCAAAGATTTAATAGGAACTCGAGGGGTAACTTTTTTTACACAAAGGGCGGAGGGTGTATGGAACGACCTGCCAGAGGAGATAGTTGAGGCAGGTACTACCGCAATGCTTATGAAATGTTTAGACAGGTACCTGGATAGGATACGTTTTGAGGGATAGGGGCTAAACACGAGCAGGTGGGACTGGTGTAGATATGACATGTTAGTTGGAGTGGGCAAGTTGGGCCATACAAGCTTTAGCTTTCATTTATATGAAGTCTTTATTTTTTAAATCGCTACTCCAAATAGTATTGTATCATCAATGTAAAAAAACAAGAAAGGAATTCACAATTGCATAAAGAATCGTAATGATTGTTCGGGTGAGTTTTATTTTGTGGATACAATGCCCCTAATTAATATATTCATTGACAACGACCTGCCAAATCATTAAATGTTCTTGAAAATGATAAAGTGATTTACATAATACAAGAAACATCCACTGTTGGTTTGTAGAGGTTAATATCAGGGAAATAATTAGACTTGCATAATATGTTATGGCGGGTGCATATTAATGCAGGCCACGAGCCAATTAATCATCAGAACATCAATATATAATTTGCATAAAATTATCCTCTTTAAAGAATCCACATTTTGGCTGACATCGTTACCTCATCAATAATGCAAATTTGGACCTAATATTTGGAAATTGGAAGGACAACCCACAGAAATTCAAACAGTGAGATGTTCAAGACAGAGTAAAACCTCCGCTGTTGAGATTTGTATCGGAGAGGTAATTCAAGCGGTTGTGAATAACCAGGGAAGTGGCCTTGAAAGCATTTATCTGAAATATATTGTTCTATTTAAGTTTTGCAACCAAAAAATAAACCGTAAATTTCTATTTTCCCTCCAGTTAAACCCCTGTGGCAAGGGTCCCAAGGTTACACTGTGAATTTAAATAATCTGTCTGTGTGAGGTGGGAGATATTTTGAGGGCAAATGGCTGCTTAGCTGGGCAACTCCAGGCCAGAACCTTGCATTAATGATTGCATGGAGGTTAATTTACTTTGCACAGGTTGAATGGCTGGGGAACTCAAAGCCACCTCCCTCAAGCCACAATTAAAAAAGGGAAAGGACTTGCATTTATTTGACGCCTTTCATGACCCGAGGAGTCCCAAGGCCTTGTCAGCTTTTCCTTCAGAAATGTGGTCCCGCTTGTAATGCAGGGGGACGTGGAAGCGAGTTTGCTCACAGTGACACATCAGAAATGGAGTAAGGAGCTGGTTTGGCTGTTTAGTTTAGTTTAGTTCAGTTTTAGTTCGCTTAGTTTCATTTTGCTTAGTTGAAGTTAGTTTAGTTTGCTTTTGCTCAGTTTAGCTTTGTTTAGTTTAGTGATGCAGCATGCAGAAAGGCCCTTCAGCCCAATGAGTCCACACTGACCACTGACCACACACTTTCACATCCACTCACGATGCACTAGGGGCAATTTACAGAGGCCAATTAACATACAAACCCAGAAATCGACACAGAATGCTGGAGTAACTCAGCCGGTCAGGCAGCATCTCTGGAGCAAATGGATAAATGGCTTTTCAGGTCAGGACAATTCTTCAGACTGATTGTAGGGGTGGGGTGGGAAAATAGAAGCAAGAAAAGACCAGGGCAAATCAGGGCACGCCACAGATGACCATAGGCTGGGTGGTTCCCCAACAGGCCAATTGTTAACTAAGGAAGGTGTGATCTCAAGAGGAATATATCGCAAGTCTTTTGGAGCGTGGGTGGAAACCGGAGCACCGGGAGGAACCGGAGCACCGGGAGGAAACCTATGCTGTCACAGGAGAACATGCAACCTTTTAAAGTTTAAAGTAAAGACTTTAAAGATACAGTATGGAAATAGGCACTTTTGCCCACCAAGTCAGCGTCGACCATCGGTCACCCCGTGCACTAGCACTATCCTACGCACTTGGGACAATTTGCAATTTACAGAAGCCAATTAACCTTCAAAGCTGCACGACTTTGGAGCATAGAAGGAAACCAATGCACCTGGAGGGAACCCATGCAGTCACAGGGAGAATGTACAAACTCCACACAGGCAGCACCCGAGGTCAGGAGCGAACCTGGGTCTCGTTGAGGCAGCAGCTCTACTGGCTCTGCCTCTGTGCCACCCCTGTTGACTGATGAAAAAATAGTGGTCAGTGAAAGCGAAATTACTGCAATTAAAGAGAGCTGCTTCTTAGAGCTGTGAGCCACGCCCTTCTCTGCTGAGTTGCGGTGTTTCTTTACCTTAACTATCTTTACTATCTTCAATGCAACACAGTTTTAAATAACCAGCCCATTAGTTTTGCAGCTCTATGCACTAGTTTATGATTCACATATAAGTGAAAATAATTCAACATGAAGAAGGGTTCTGACCTGAATCGTCACCCTGTCTTTTTCCTCTTGAGATGCTGCCTGACCCGCTGTGTGACCCCAGCACTTTTGTCTATCTTCAGTATAAACCAGCATCTGCAGTTCCTTCCTCAAGATCTACCCAGAGCACTCCCAGGCCATTCAGCCCATTAAATCAATGGCAGCCTGTCGTGCTGAGCTTTCCATTCTGCCTTTCCCCCTCCGGCACTTACCCCAATGATTTCTATCTTTGAAAGGCAAAAATTCAGTCCAGGTTCTCCAAGGTAATTAACGTCAAGAATGAAGTGCTTGGATTCATGGTCCTTTGAGATGATGTCCCTTTAAAAGGTTTGATAAGGAAGATGAATGATAAGGTCAAACCAGCATAAAATGGATTACTGGTATAAAAATACATAGCAGTTCCTTGAACGCAAGTGCACCATACATTCCTCTATGCGATAGTTATGGGATACGGATAATGGTACGCAGTGTCTTTAGTAAAATGATGCAGTGCTGTTAGTCACCTATGCAGATGTTACAATGACAAATGGAATAACAGCTAGCTTAGCATGTGTTGCAAGGTTGTAACACACTCACGGGGTTTAGATGACGTTGTTGAGGTGGGTCACAGAAGTCACCTGATCTCATAGAGCCGGGAAGAGAGTGCCACGACGAGTTGCAGTGTGTGTGCGTGTGTTTTACTATAGGTGAAGCCAGTGCCGCAGTCTGATACCTGGCTCCCACCGTGACTGCATTGTGTACGCAGGCGAGGCAGGTATGATCTATCAGCATGACAGCAGAGACATGGGCAATGTGCAGAGGCATCTAGGTAGGAAGGACACCGCCAATGATATATGATGTCTAGTCGTCCCCGCCTCATTTCAAATTAGTTTTTTTTTTGCCTACTTTGTGCATTTGTCAGCTTCACAAGAGAATACTAACACATTCCAATGCATAAATAAATAGATTAAATTAATCCTTTAAAGGAATAATGCAGTCATATTTTCCAAGGAGATGTGTCTAGTGAAATGTATGTTAATTACTGTACATTCTCTCTACTGTGGACATGCAATATAATCACCACACGCCTGGGTTATTTAACGATGATTAGCGGTGACAACTAGTTGTAACCACAGTGACCAGATCACAATCCTACAAGGGGCCATTTACATCCTGCCCATCTGTCGTAGTAACAGCACAGAGTACTGGGCTCAGAAGCTGTAAGGGTTGTGACTGGCCCATATGTCAGTTATAGAGTCGCAGATTCATACAGCATGGAAACAGGCCATTCGGCCCAACATGCCCACACAAGCCAACATTTCCCACCTGTAATAGTCCCACCTGCCTGCATTTTGGCCCATATCCCTCTAAACCTGTCTAAATGTTTCTTAAATGTTGCGATAGTGCCTGCCTCAATGACCTACTCCGGCAGCTACTTCCATACACCCACCACTCTTCATGTGAAACAGTTACCCCTCAGGTTCCTATTGAATATTTTCCCCTCACCTTAAACCTATACCCTCTGGTTCTCGATTCCCCCACTCTGGGTAAGAGACTCAATGCATCTACCCGATCTATTTCTCTCATGATGTTGTACACCTCTATTAGATCACCCTTCATCCTCCTGCATTCCAAGGAATAGAGTCCGCCTCTGCTCAACCTCTCCCTATAGCTCAGGCCCTCGAGTCCCAGCAACATCCTCGTAAAGTTCTGCTCAAGTGTCAACAGTAGTTTATTTGATAGCAGCCCTGCATTCAGATTTGAAGATAACAGGTTGAATCCCCATTCCAGAATGTGCACACATAATCTAGATGCGCTGAGGGTTTTAGTTTTAGTTACAGAAAAATAGGCCCATCGGCCCACTCAGTCCATGCCAACCAACAAACACCTGTTCACACCAGTTCCACGCCGTCTTACAACTCATCTACTCACTACACAATAGGAGCAATCCACAAAGGCCAGATAACCTACAAACCTGCATGTCTTTGGGAAGTGGGAGGAAACTGGAAGAAACTCACACGGTCACTGGGAGAACATGCAAACTCCACACAGACAGCACCTGTGGTCAGGATCAAACCCGGGTCTCTAATGCTGCAAGGCAGCTGCTTTACTGTGAGATGTGTTGGCCAGTTAAAGGTGTCATTGCCCAGGTGAAAAATGAATAGACCAATTGGGTGAACAAAGGGTTAGCATTGCCTTGTTGGAACAAATGGCCTTCTGGATTGCAGGGTTGCATAAACGTTATTGTATGTTTAATACAATGGCTCAATAGACTTATTCATCCAAGCATAAAATATGATTCTGATTAGTGGGAAAATTGTTCAAAAGAAGAGTATATAAATATGGATCTTAAACATCAGCAAACAACTCATGTCTTTACTTTCTTCCAGTCTTGCAGTTATTAATCCCAAACAATCACCTCTCTTACAGTCCAGGTCATTGATATCAACCATATGGGATCTCCAAACGTTTCAGAGGCAGATACTTTGCAATTAGCTCCCACCAGATGCAAATCCATGCTTGCATTTCCAATTAGATTGAATGGTCAGTTAGTTGGACAATGAGAGGTTCTGTATTACAATGTACAGGGCTATGGATTTAATGCTGGGAATCTATCACATGATGACAAAGTGAAAATTCCTCCAAGTTATGTTTATGTAAAGTGCCCCTAATGTACTTTTGCAGATTAACCCTTTCCATATATGACCCAGCGGTGCAGCAGTAGAGTTGATGCCTTAATGCGCCAGAGACCCGGGTTCGATCCTGACTACGTGCACTGCCAGTACGGAGTCAATACATATTCATTGTGATCGGGTCACTTTTCTCTGGGTGCTCCGGTTTCCTCCCACACTCCAAAGATGTACAAATTTGCAGGTTAATTGGCTTCAGTAATGTTACTGGTTCAGTAACTAGTATATGTTATTTATGTTAGAAACCAAGACATAGAGACAAAGAAAGACAGAAGAAAAGCGATAATGGCAGATACAAGGAAAGAGATGAAAAAGGAAAAAAAATAAAGAGAAAGACGCACAAAAGGATAGACAGGATTCTGACCAAAAACATCATCTCGAAGAAGGGTGTCGATCCAAAGCATTGTTTACTCACGTTCAAAAATGGTCCTGATCCAAAACGTCACCAATCCATGCTCTCCAGAGATGTTGCCCGATCCGCTGAGCTACTGCAGAATTCTGTGTTCTAAGAAGGATAGACAGATGGACTTACAATTGTATGAGTTAACGTTTGCTCGTGATGCCCCAAAGTGTTTCACACCAGTGATATACCTTCGAAGCACACTCATTGTTATGTTGTAGGAATCTTGTTGCCTGATACATAGCAAGCTCCCAGGAACAGTGACGTGATAAAGACCAGATTATGTTCCAGTTGCATTGACTGAAGGTTAAATATTGGCTCGTGTTGAGAATAATTCTCTCATGCAACTTGAAAGCAAGTTGAGTTAATTGGCATCTGCAAAAGTACGGAGAGATACAGGTACAATGAAGGTATAAATTCTGCAGCATCCAAGACATAACGATAGACAACACACAAAAGTATAATTAATACATAAATCACATATAAATTCTGTAAGAGAGTAAAAGGAACTTTTACCCATTGTGGTCTCTTTCAAGGCTCATCCAACAGAAGCCTACTGGCCAAACAGCTCCATTGTCTTGAAGCCAATTAGAAACTATAGCGGCTTCGTCAGACCTTCCCTGGTAACTGGATGTTGGCTGTTAATCGTGTAAGATCATAGTACCTAGAATTAGTAAATTAAATCTTGATTTTCATTTTTTTAAAGCGGCACAGTGGCCCAGCAGTTGAGTTGCTGCGTTACAGTGCCCGAGACCCAGGTTCGATCTTGACTACAGGTGCTGTATGTATGGAGTTTGTGCATTCTCCCTGTGACCGCGTGGGTTTTCTCTGGGTGCTCTGGTTTCCCCCCACACTCCAAAGACGTACAGATTTGTAGGTTAATTAGCTTTGTTAAGTTGTAAAAAAATTGTCCCTAGTGTGTGTAGGTTAGTGTACGGGATGATTGTTGGTTGGTGCACATTCGGTGGACCAAAGGGCCTGTTTCCACGATGCATCTCTAAGGTCCAAGTAAAGTCTAAAGACAAGGATTTACATATTTATGCCAATGTTTACGCCCTGGTGAGATCAGCGCTTACAGTCCTGATGGCCTGTGCGAAGCAACTCCTTATCAGCCTCTCTTTTTTTGCTGTATGACAGCGGAGGCACTTGCCTGACAGCAGCAGCTGGAACATTCCATTGCTGGGGCGGTAGAGGTCCTATGACCTTGCAGGCTCTGGATCTGCACCTCCTGGTGTATAGATCCTGCAGAGGGGGGGAGTATTGTAGTTCCCGTGGTGCGTTCTCCCGCCTGAGGTGGTAAAGGCGCTGCCTTGCCTTTCTCACCAGTGTGGCAGTGTGTGTTGTCCATGTCAGATCCTCTGTGATGTGGATATTTAAAGCTGCTCACCCTATCCACAGTAGTCCCATTTATCCCCAGTGGCGTGTACGTCCTTGGTTGTTGTGCCCTTCTAAAGTCCACAATCAGCTCCTTAGTTTTTGTGACATTCAAGAGGAGGCTGTTATCCTGACACCAGAGAGCCAGGTCAGCCACCTCCTCCAGGTAGGCCTTCTCATCATTATCGGAGATCAGGCCCACCACCCTGTGTCATCAGCAAACCTAATGATGGAGTTGGAGCTGAACCTGGCCACACAGTCATGTGCATACAAGGAATACAGTAGGGTGCTGAGGATGCAACCCTGGGGGGATCCTGTGTTCAGGGTGAGGGGGATGGAGGTATGTCTACCCATCTTGACCACCTGGGGCCTGCCGGTCAGAAAGTCCAGGACCCAGGCACACAGGGGAGTGTTCAGTCCCAGTTCCAGTAGCTTATCAGCAAGTCTGGTGGGGACTATGGTGTTGAAGGCTGAACTGAAATCAATGAACAGTGGAAACCTGGGAGACCGCATCATCCGTGGATCTGTTTGGACAGTCTGCGAACTGCAGCGGATCCATGATGCGAGGGAGGAAGGCCTCGGTACAGTGAAAGCTTTAGTTTGAGTGCTATCTAATTAAACCAGGTAATCACTGCACATGAGTGCAATCAAGCCATACACAAGCACAATAGGTAGTGCAAAGAGTGTACAGGATATAGTGTTATAGCATTGTGGTGTTACAATTCCAGAGAAAAAGTCCAATGTCAGCTTTGTGGTTGTTTGGGAGATCGGGACTACATCCTTGCTTCTGGGAGGACCGTTCGGTGGTCTGATAAAAGAGAGGATGAAGCTGTTCCTGAAAAAGACGGGACTGCAGATGTTGGTTTACACTGATGATAAACACAAAATGCTGGAGTAACTCAGCGGGTCAGGCAGCATCTGGGGAGAAAGAAAATAGGTTGATTTTTGGTTCGAGGCCCGTCTTCAGACTGAATGGCTTCTTCTTCTTCCGTGTGGCGTGCACAGCCTAAAGTTGTAGGACAACCTGTTCTATTTGATCTTCTGTGTGTGCACGTCGAGTTGATTGCATTAGTCGATAAAAGGTTGCAATCGTGAAGGTTGCAATATTCCACCCCAGACTGGATGTCAGGGTAGTGGGAAACTAGAGGTATGAGCAGGAGGAATCTTGTGGTACATGCATTCAAGCTCTAGTATCTTCTACCCGACAGAAGACAGGAGAAGAGGAAATGACTGGGATGAAAAAGTTTCTGAATTATTTTGAGTGCTTTCCCGAGGCAGCGTGATGTGCAACTGGAGTCGATGAGGAGGAGGCTGGTCTGTGTGAAGGATTCGGCTATATCCACAACTCTCTGCTATCTCTTGTGGTCTTTGAAATTAATTAACCATCGCAATTAAGAGCATTGTGAAGACAGCACTTTGCAGTGGCAAAACTTTACATGATCCTGGTCAGTTAAAGGAAGTCTGCCATCACTTTCTCAAGGGGTAACTAGTGCTGACCAATTAATAATGGTAGTGTCAGCAACATCGATGCCCAGAAGAAATATTTGAGTAACACTGATGTAGGCCTTCTGGTAACCAATAGAAAACTTAGTTTCCTTCACTCAACAGTAAAACTTTCTGAAGCATCAGCGAATCGAATATACACAACTCCTGCATTATTGGATCAGCGAGAACTAAAACAGAAACCAGTCCCCAGATAATCAGGAAACATGCTGAATCCCATCACACGCCCATTTTGGCGTCTTCTACAGTTACAGACAGTTATAGTTGTCTCCACAATGCTGAGAAATATACTCAAGAACCAAAGTGTTTAATTGCCATATTAACAACAATGAACAATGAAATCAATACAAGTGTGAGGCCACACGCAAATTGGAAAAACAGCACCACATATTTTGCTTGGGTTGCTTACAACCCAACTTAATTCCCCTCTCCCCCCCCTTCCTTCCTTGCCCCCTCCACCCTAGTCAATTTACCAGTGTCACAGTTCTCCACATTGTTTCTCTTGAGATCACACCTTCCTTAGCCAACAAAGGACCCACCAGGCAACACCCTGCCTGAGGTCATTTGTGGCTGGCCCTGATGGTTCCTGGTCTTTTCTCGCCACCAGCTCTTCACCCACCACCCCCAATTTTCTGTATGAAGATGTGTCCCGATCCAAAACATCACCCACACTTTCTCTCCAGAGATGCTGCCTAACCTGCTGTCACTCCAACACTTTGTGTCTATAATTAATACTTGGTACAGCTTAACAGACCTGTAAAACCAGTATTCAGTAGATAAATGTATAATAGTCAATTGAAAATCCCGCTGTCACAGTGAGAACATACAAACTCCACACAGACAGCACCTCTAGTCAGGATCGAACCCAGGACTCTGGTGCTGTGAGGTAGCAGCTCTTCCACAGTGCCATTTTGCTGCCCTAACTTTATTGCTGAAAAAGTTGCTTGCTAACTTTATCCCTGATTTTTGGTTTAGTGTAACTTTGTAAAGCGGACGCATCATTAAAGTTACCATTCCCCCCCCCAAAGAAATGCAGCAGATTCTGGAACTGTGAGACCAAAGTAATACTGGAAATACTCAGCATGTCAGGCGGCATCTGTGGAGAGAGATACAGCATCAAAGTATCATAGACCAGAATTGTCTATGACCACTCCAGTTACTCTATGTTTAGGGCCACAACTGGAAATGTCGTCAGTCTATTCTCTCCACAGATGCTGCCTGGCCCGCTGAGTTCCTCCAGCACTTTGTATTTTGCTCACAATTCCAGGATCTACAGTTCCTTGTGTCTCCACAGTTACTGTCTGGACTGGCTGGAGAAGATTTCCAACATTTTGCATTTTATCAGAGGTGTTACTGATTTCCTTTCATGTGTGTGGAGTTGAGTGCCAACATTTAATTTAGTTTAAGAGTCAAGATGTTTTTTTTGTCATATGCCCCAATACAGAACAATAAATTGTTACTTGCAGCTGCAGCACAACAGGCTTATATTTAGTTTAGTCTAGAGATACAGCATAGAAACAGGACCTTTAGCCCTCCGAGTCCATTCTGCCCGGCGATCACTCATTCATACTAGTTCTATGTTATCCCACTTTCTCATTTCCTACACACTGGGGACAATTTGCAGAGGTCAATTAACCTACAAAACCGTACGTCTTTGGGATATACCAGAGCAACCAGAGGAAACGCAAGTCGTCACTGGGAGAACGTGCAAACTCCACACAGAAAGTACCCGAGGTCAGGATTGGCCAAATTATTGGGTATTTTGGCCAAGTGACTGGGTATTTTTAAGGCACAAATCGACAGATTCTTGATTAGTGCGGGTGTCTTCAATTATGGGGAGAAAGCAAGAGAATGTGTTTGAGAGGGAAAGATAGGTCAGTCATGATTGAATGGCGGAGCAGACTACTGGGTCAAATTCTCCTCCTATAACTAGAACCCGGGTCTCTGGCACTGTGAGGCAGCAACACTATCAGCTGCCCCACTGTGCCACCCTAACATACAACAACATCGCTGCTGAAATAACGGCTCAAGGCAGGAGATATCCATTTTTTCTTGTTGGTAACTCACCACACCACAAGCAACTCTGGGCACAGTGTGGATCAGACCCACAGCATAGATGTATGGAATAGCTCTCGGTAATTTTGACCTCTGCAACATCAGGTGACCACTACCAGTGCACCAATGCTCCATTGCATTTTCTACACCTGCCGTTCGAATGACTCTCGGGGGGGAAAATGCTAACAGTGTCAAAATGTGAAGCAAAAATATGATTTCTGCCCACTGGGAACTGAATGACATTGCCTGGACTCACGCTTTGTTGGAAAGGACACATTCATCCCATTAGCCCCGTTGTGAAAAGATTAAAGAACAAATTCAGCAGGGTTGTGCTCACAGGCTGGGTTTTCCAAGATGAAACAGCTCTGAAAACAGGATCTATCGTACTGAAACCTTGTCTCTGACTCATGCTCCCAACCTCTGACCTGACAGTGTGATATAACAGCATGCCTCCTTATTTTCTAAACCTATCTTTTTCATACCTTTGATTTAGCTCAGTAATTTAAACTTCCTAACAAAATACTTTGGTTGAGGCTTAAGTTTATTATTGTCATGTGTACCGAGGTACGGGGAAAAGACTTGCTTTGCATGCTATCCAAACAGATCAAATATACCTTACATGAATGCCATCAAGTCAACGTCAAGTACAATAGGTAGAACGAACAGGAAGATACAGTGTGCAGAATATAATTCTTAGCATCGTAGCGCATTATCTCCACAGACAATATGCAATATTCGCAAAGGGGTTGAAGTGAATCGGACAGTACCTAATTTATAGATGGATGGTTCAAAAGCTTGATAAAGAGGGGAAGACGTTGTTCCTGATTCTGGTGACGTGCAAAATTTCAAGCTTCTGCACCTTCTGTTCGACTTTCAGCAGTTACGTCTTTCTATTTTAGCAAAAACCTAAATGGAAAATAAAATTCTGAGTACAGTCATAGAGTCCCACTGAACGGAAACAGACACTTCGAACCAGCTCGCCCATGCCATCCAAGATGACCCATCTAAGCTGGGCCTATTTTCCCATGTTTGGCCCACACCCCTCACAACTTTTTTCTATCCAAAAATGCGAAAGTAAAATACTGCAAAGTATTTTCAGCGTTTTCAGTTTCCCTAAGCTTTTTTTTATTAATTCTCCATCACACTCCCACTCTGAACCATCTGCCTCTGGCCTCCTACACTGCTCTAACAAGACCCAATGTAAGTTTGAGGAACAGCCCCTCATCTTCTGTTGTAGCTTTCCAGGCTCAGTATCAAATTGTTCAACATCAGTAGAGTTTATCTCACTTTATCTGTCAGAGTGAGCTTGCTCTTCCACCTCTGATGTTGCTAGTCTGTCTCTCTCCATCAACACAGTCAGATCTCCTGGGCATGTCCTGCAGCCCTGCATTTCACGACTCTTCCGTTCCATTCTCTGTGTTCTCCCTGCAACTGTTCCCATGTCATAACTTTAATTAGCAACAAACTATGCTCTCTCTTTTGTACTATCCCCTTTAAAATGACCCAACTTCCATCTTATTCCCAGGGCATTGCTAACCTTAGAGATATTCTTTTCGTCCAATCCTTAGCTCCCCAGCCTCCCTGCAAATTAATACCACCTTATTTTCTCTACTATCCACAATGCCTTTATTTAAGAAGGGGTGCAAGGACTAGCCAAGTACTTCAGACGAGTGAGCCTAACATTAGGGCAGCACAGTGGCATAGCAGTAGAGCTGCTGCCTTAAAGCACCAGAGACCCGGTTTCGATCCTGACTATGGGTGCTGTCTGTATGGTGTTTATACATTCTCCATGAGACCAAGTGGGTTTTCGCCGGGTGCTCCACACTCCCACCACACTCCAAAGATGTACAGGTTTGTAGGTGAATTGTCTTCAGTATAATTGTAAGCTGTTCCTGGTTCATAGGATAGTGTTAGTATATGGGGTGATCGCTGGTCAGCGCAGATTTGGTAGGCTCTACATGTTTGTAGTCATCCTCTGTATGAGAAAGTTAGATCCCAGTGACATTTTGGGGTAGATGGAGACTAACTCTCCAGAGTTGCTGCCTCGCAGTACCAGAGAACCGGGTTTGATCCTGACAACGCTCCTGTCCCTGCAGAGTTTGTACATTCTCCTTTGACCATGTGGGTTTTCTCCGGGTGCTACAGTTTCCTCCCACATACCAAAGATGTGAGGGTTTGAAGGTCAATTGGCCTCTGTAAATTGTCCCTATTGTGTTTACTTACACAGATGACTGTGGGGGCCAGGTTAATGGATATTTTTAAAGCAGAGATTGATAGATTCTTGATTAGTACAGGTGTCGGGGTTATTTTGAGAAGGCAGGAGAATGGGGTTGAGGGAAAGATAGATCAGTCATGATAGAGTGGCAGAGCAGACCTGTTGGGCCGGATGGTGCCATTCTGCTCCTATCACATGAAAAAAAGCTAAAGTGGAATAACATCGAATTCGTGCACGAGTGATCGATCGTCGATGTGGACTCGGTGGGTCAAAGACCCTGAACATCCCGTTTCCACGCTGCATTTCTAAATTCTAATCTCTAACCACTTTCACTGCCGAATGAGTAGGGCTGGCTAGGGAATGGGAGAGGCTCTATGTAAATGCAAGGCCTTTGCCTCAAAGATTACCCACAGACTCCTGAAAAAAGTGCAGCCCAACACATTCTAATCAGAGTCCATTTGAATGTGATCTGTTTCCACAAAGATGGTAAACAAGGCCACAATATTTTGTGATCTGTCATGATAGATCCAACCTGAAAAACATACAGCAACCTCTGCATGTTGCAAACAATCAATAGAGCTATTATACAAAAACCAAATCTCTGCTGGCATGTCAGTTCCACTTTGCGTTACTTCTTTTCATTGTACAAGAACAATTATGTTAAAAAAAATGGGTCAATAATCATTTTACAGGACTATTGGCTGAATGGAATATTGAGACAAATTTCAGCAATCTATTTGGATTATCCTCCTTTCTTGGAAAGTAAAGATTTACAGCATCACATAAATAAGTTTTTAATTCTCATTTCATTTATTTTATTACGGGTCTTTTGCCATCCACTTGCCCTATAATGATTTTTATATTTCTTCTCAGGGACAGATCCTTTTATTTTCCCCCACGTGGAACTGTTGATGCTTCTTGGGAAGAGCATAAGTGCCCCTTTCAGGCTGAGACAGGTTATTGCAACTGCCTGGTTTTTGTGCACGCTGCAGTTTATCATTCTTCCTTCGCTAAAGGGAGAACGTGAGTGACAAACTTGTTCAATTCTCATTAACATGAGCAGAAGGGTTCAATACAAACTTGTCAGGTTCAGGACTCCCTATCGATTAGTGCAACAGAGGTCACGCATCAACAGCTGTCCAGATGCCTGGAGAATCAGCCTGTGGAGGACATGTCCTTAAGCATCTTCCCTGGTCAGTGGGTGGACAATGAACAGTGGCTCTGTGGGCAAGTGCACCATCTTTGTCTCACGTTTGGAAATTCAGACAAACAAGTTCAGACACAAAGTGCTGGAGTAACTCAGCGGGTCGGGCAGCATCTCTGGAAATTAAACTTCATGAGATTTAGTTTAGTTTTAGTTTAGAGATACAAGAGCTTAGAGAGTGTTTAAAGATAATGGGGTGACACGGTGGTGCACCAGTATAGTTGCCGCCTTACAGCGTCAGAGACCCCGGTTCGATCCTGACGAACGATGCTGTCTATATGGAGTTTATAAATTCTCCCTGTGACCGCGTGGGTTTTCTCCAGGTGCTCCGGTTTCCTCCCACACTCCAAAGATGTGCAGTTTTGTAGGTTAATTGACTTCTGTTAATAGTCCCTTGTGTGTCGGATCAATCTAGTGTATGAGTGATCATTGATCAGCACGGACTTGGACCGAAGGCCCTGGTTCCACGTTGAAACAGGTCCTTCGGCCGACCGAGTCCAAGCCGATCAGCGATCCCTGTACAAAAGCCAATTAACCTACAATTAAATGTAAAATGTAATTTGCCCATGTCTCCCCAACATGCACTTCCTTACCCACTGAGAACCTCCCAAACTTTGTTTCTTGCTCAAAACTACAGTAGGAATATTTCAAGATAATACCACACTCCCTGGGACTCTCCAATTGTTAACTCTCACCAAAGGATTCTGTATAAATGTTCTTTCTCTCTCAGGGACCCCTTGTAAACATTAGCAAACACGTGGGACCTCTTTCCAAATATTAACATCCAGCCAGCCCCTCCAGTTTTAATTTTGAAACAGCAAAACACTGAAAAATATTTTAATAATTTGTAATTCTCTTTGGAATACCCAGGCCAATAAAAAAATATTTTAAAAAAAGATATGCTTCTATGTAGAATCTTAAGCAGCTCTTTCAGAATACCGCAATGTGCGTTACATTGAAATATGTTTTGAAAAGTGCCCTCATGTTACTATAGAAAATATGGTTGCCAATCTTAGAAGAAATGTTGTATGGACAAGATAAATTAAATTTATGTATAAAGTTTATAGAAATAATTGTAGTTACCTCCCTCTCTCTTGGTTTCTTGCTCTTTTGGGTACCACAGTAGCACAGCAGCAGAGTAGCTAGCTGCCTTACAGCACCAGAGTCCCAGGTTCGATCCAGACCACAGGTGTTGTCTGTGTGGAGTTTGTACATTCTCCGAGTGACATGTGGGTTTTCTTCGGGTGCTCCGGTTTCCTCCCAAACTCCAGAGGCATGCAGCTTTGTAGGTTTAATAATTTAACCGAAGGCTCTGTTTCCATGCTGTATCTCGAAAGTAAATTAAACTCAATTAAATCAGACAAAAAATTCTGCTTATCTTTCCTCTCCCATTCATTTCAATTGGCTCACTATACTTCACCTGTGTAGATGGTTTATGCATGCAACCAATAATATAGCTACCTTAGTACCATTAACCCCGCCTTAGTTAACATCAATCATAACGCTTTCCCCTCCCTGGGTACAGTTCAGTAGAAGAATGTAATCAGTGCTTGCTGACGTGTGCTATACCCTGTGCTATCATTAAAGGATGTTATACACTTCAAGAGTATTGCTTATTTACATGGTGTCAGAAGTGTCGATCCTCTGTTGCCTGGACAGGTTGTTCGGTTGCAAACCGCCAGTGGTTACTCCCGTCTGGCTACCGTAGTTGGGGTGGCTGATTCACCTCGTTCGTACCTGGTCGACTTTGAGGGAACATCTACCGAAGAAGCCGTCAACACCTGCTTGCAGTGAACAAACCGAAGCCGCAGCCTCCGGGCCCCTATGCCTCGCCACTCTCATACCAACGGCCGGCTGCGGTCCCAGCCAGTGTTCCCTGCATGCATCGGTCCCCATCTAGTGCGCCCTGTTCCCCTCTGCGCGGGTCACCTGTTGCCGCTCGCGGTTCTGACTCTCCTGCTTCTCCCACCCCGCTGCCCTTCTCTGGTTCCCCAGCTGTTTCGCAGCCTCCGGTCCCTTCTGATCTTTCGGGGGAAGGGGGAGAGACGCATACGTGCTCGGGTCGGATTTGTAGGCCACCTGTTCGTCATGGCGATTATGTTTAATTCTGTTGTCATGGCTTCCAATCTGTTTTGATTTTCTAAGGGGATGGATGTACATGGTTTATGCATGCAACCAATAATATAGCTACCTTAGTACCATTAACCCCACCTAGTTAACATCAATCATAACGCTTTCCCTTCCCTGGGTACAGTTCAGTAGAAGAATGTAACCAGTGCTTGCTGACGTGTGTTATACCCTGTGCTATCATTAAAGGATGTTATACACTTCAAGAGTATGTGAATTGCTTATTTACAACCTGGATTGGGTTTTTCAGCCAGATTTCCCAGACTAATTGCTGAGAAATTTACGGATGTTGGCATTATGTAATAACAAGGTTCTATCGAAACAAAATTACGTAATATCTCAGTGGGTCAGGCAGCATCTCTGGCAAACATGAATGTTGACATCATCCCATTGGAGTCACCATAGTCCTGAAGTTCCGTGGCCGGCACTCTGCTGAACAGAAGCCTCTGCTTCAACCAGCCTTTGGGGGTAACCTGCTTACAGTTTATCGACAATGAGATCTGGGCCATTCGAGGTGGAAGATTTATCCTGCTGTATACACTTGGTGACGGAGTGTGATTTAAGCTCTGGATCCAGAATTACTATTAGTTTTAGTTTTATAGATACAGCGTGGAAACTAGCCCTTTGGCATACCGGGTCCATACCGACCAAAGTTCACCCATACACTCGTTCAATCCTACACACTGGGGGATGATTTAAAGAAGCCAATTAACCTACCAACCTGTACGTCTTTGGAGTGTGGGAGTAAATGGGAGCACACAGGGAAAACCCATGTGGTCACGGGGAGCATGTGCAAACGCAGGACAGACAGCACCGGTAGTTAGGATTGAACCCAGGTCTATTGTGCTGTATGGTAGCAATTCTACCGCTGCCGCCCACTGTGTCACCATCTGGATATCTTCTGAAAAGTATCACTCCCCTTAAAAATTCCAAATTGTTATTTGCCACTTAAATTTAATCCCTGCTCGCTTAATGAGTTCCATGTAAAGAAAGCCTTACTTGCTGCCTGTTGAATTACGCTCTGACTTTACATGGAAGTAATTAAGTAAGCAGCGATTACATTTAAGTGGCAAATGGCAATCACAACTTGCGTTTATGCAATGCCCCTAATGTGCTTTGACAGCCTGAAGTACTTGAGAGTGGAGTAATCACCAGTGTCCCAAAGGGAGAGAAGTGTTGACAGTGGCAAGAAGCTGGTTGAAGGGATGGGTTTTTCAGAGAATCAGAAAGATGGAGGGAAAAGAAGGCAAAGAAGTTTTACTTTAGTTTACTTTAGAGATATAGTTTGGAAATAGACCTTTCGGCCCACTTAGTCCACGCCAACCATCGATCACCCATTCACACTAGTTCTGTTTTCCCACTTCACACCCACTCCCTACACACTAGGGACAATTTACAGGATCCAATTACTTACTAATTAACAAAAGGACACAAGGTGTTGGAGTAACTCAGTAGATCAGGCAGCATCTCTGGAGAAAATGGACAGGTGACATCATGGGTTGAGACGATTCTTCAGGCCCTGAAGACCTTCTTCAACCATCTGAAAAAAGGATCTCAATATGAAACGTCATCTTTCCATGTTCACCAGAGATGCTCCCTGACCTGCTGAATTATTGCAACACTTTGTGTCCTTTGTGTAATAACCAGCAACTCCAGTTTCCACCTACTAATTAAGTTGGCTTAAATGTTTTTACATATTTTTAAATATTCCTCAGCCTACCTTTGTAGTTTTAACCAGATTTTTTTAATTTTTATAAATAGTTGTGACATATTGTAATGTTTTATTCTTTTTAGCAGATCTTCAGTCTTTTTTGGAAGATCATAGAACATTGGGAATGGTATGGCACAGGAACAGGCCCTTCGGTCCACAATGTTTGTTCCGGACATAAATATAAGCTAAACTAATTTCCTCTGCCGGCATGTGATTCAAATTCCTCTATCCCCTGCATATCCATGTGCCCATCTAAAGACCTCAAAGCCACTATCTTATCTGTCTCCACAATGACCACTGACAGTGTGTTCCAGACACCCACCACTCTCTGTTAAAAACATGCCCCGCACATCTCACTTAAACTTTCCCCTTATGACCTTAAAGCTGAGTCCACCAGTCCTTGACAACACCACCCTGCGAAAATTGGTCTGACTGTCCACCCTATCTATGCCTCTCATAATTTTATATAGTTTTATCAGGTCTCCCCCTCAACCCCCAGCAACCTCCATTCTGGAGAAAACAATCCAAGTTTGTCCAACCTCTCCTTATAGGTAATGCCCGCTAATCTGGTAAATTAGCAGGATTCTGGTAAATAATCAAAACAATTGTAGATGTTGAGAATGGGAATTAATAACAGGAAATATTGTGGATAAATCAATGGGTCTGAGGAGAGAGAAACTGAGTTGAAGTTTTAATTCAATGTATTTTCATCAAAACTGGAGTAGAGTTCAGATAATGTGTCGTTAACCTGAAATACTAACTCTGTTGCTACAGAACACTGTCTGACCAATTGTGTTTGTCCAACAGAATACTGTGACCAACAAATATGTGTGTACAAAATCATGAGAGGAATAGATCTGGTAAACGCACAGAGTCTCTTGCCCAGAGTTGGGGAATCGAGAAACAGAGGACATACGTTTAAGGTGAGTGGGGAAAGATTTAATAGCAACCTGAGGGGTAACTATTTTGAACTATATTTGGGAATGGTATTTGGGAAGTGGGTGTATGGCTGAACGGGATTACTAGCTGCCGGAGGAGGTAGCTGAGCCAGGTACGAATGCAACATGTAAGAAACATTTAGACAGGTACATGGATAGGGTAGGTTTAGAAGGATATGGTCCAAAAGCAGGCAAGTGGGACTAGTTTAGATGGGGCATGTTGGTCGGTGTGGGCATGTTTGGCCAAAGGGCCTGTTTCCATACTGTATGACTCTTTGACTCTATAATAGTATCTGATTCTGACTTGGCACCTATTTTGATTTCAAACAATTAGTGAATCAGACTGCTTTTCTCTCACCTCCTGTTGGAACCATAATTCTGGAGTCAGCTAACATTGTTTATACTGGAACTCCAGATTCAGTGTGAAGTTAGATTATTTTCAGGCTTAAACCACCCTTGTTTTTAGAAACGTTTGATTACTCTCTTGAACTTCTACAGGTGTACGGTAGAGAACATAATGACTAGTGTCACGGCCTGGTTCGGGATCTCTAATGCCCAGGAATGAAGGAGATAACAAAAAAATGTTGGACACTGCCCAATCCATCACGGGTACTCACCTCCCCACCATGGAAGGAGGTAGTGCCCAAAAGTGGCAGCCAATATCATTAAGGACTCACACCACCCTGGTCACACTCTCATTTCCATCCTGCCATCGGGAAGAAGGCATAGGCATCTGAAAACCATGACCTCCAATTTCAAGAATAGCCTTTTCCCAATGACCAACAAGTTCTTGAACACTACAAAACACTCCCAACTATAAAATGTGGATTGTTTTTGCTTTTTTTGCAGGAATATTGGGATCATTTATTTATTTATTGATTATTTTATCTATGTTATCTATGAGTATTATGTTTACAGCCTGTTATTCTACCGTAAGAAATAATTTAATTTTTCCATTGTTGGTACATATGACAACAAAACACTCTTGACTTGACTCTTGAGGTGTAAGACACTGCAGATGCTGGAAGCCTGAACCATGCGAAAAGTGCTGGCAGAATTCAGTGGGTTAGGCAGCATTGGGGGGGGGGTGGTGGACAGGTGATGTTTCGGGTCGGGACCCTTCTTCAGATTGATCCTGCTGAGTTCTTCCACCATTTTGTGTTTTGCTTGTAGATAGAAATTCAGGAATGTTTCTTTAAGCTTGTTCTCTCTGCTTGTTTGTGTGCATTCTTTGTCAGATCTTGAATGGATAACATGTGGCATACCTGCTTCTCAACAATTTAACTTTGTCCCCAATATTTTCACAAACAATCTGCAGAAATGTGTAAATGGTTCTAAGGGTTCTGTCTTGTCAATAAACGTTAACCACTAAGAACATAAACATGCCATATCACCATTCTGACAATTTTATGGAGACCCCAAAGGAAAAGTGGACAATGTTCTGATGTTCAAAACAGATTTTGGTGGGAATGTGAACATTATTGAGCTTACAGCATTGAGGTCAGTCAGTTCAACTTGTTTATGCTAATATAAACGTCATTGAAGTGGACTCCAGCAAATAGTTTACTACGGATAAAAGTTCAAAGATCAGAGGCAACCTGTTAACAATAAGTGAGTTTGAGGTAAGAAGATAAGTCAGATGGAATTTGTCACCCAATTGGTAAAAGAATTGTAGAATGAATAATCAACCAAGGTCATCAAGGCAAGTGAACAAGTTCTGGAGATAATTTGCACAGACTGAGAGAAAAGTGGGACTCAGTTCGTTAGTCTTACTGTCTTTCTCGCTCCATTGAAGAAACAACACAGAAACAACACACCTTTCTCCTAAATTATAGGGCAGCAAAGTAGCGCAGCTGATAGAGCTGCTGCCCCACATTGCTAGAGACCTGAGTTCAATCCTGACTATGGGTGCTGTTTGTGTGGAGTTGGCACGATTTTCCTCTGACCACGTGGGTTTCCTCTGGCTGTTCCGGTTTCATCCACATCCCAAGACATGCGAGTTTGTAGGTTAGTTTAATTTAGTTTAGTTTAGTTTAGAGATACAGTGCGGAAATAGGCCCTTCGGACCACTGAGTTTGTGCAGACAAGTGACCCCCGTGCACTGGCACTATCCTACACACACTAGGGACAATTTTACAGTATTACCAAGCAAATTAGCCTACAAACCTGTACATCTTTGGAGCGTGGGATGAAATCGGAGATCCCAGAGAAAGTCCACAAGGTTACAGAGAACATACAAACTCCATAAAGACAGCACCCGTAGTCAGGATTGAACCCAGGTCCCTTGCGCTGTAAGGCAGCAAATCTACTGCCGCACCATGTGCCACCCAGAGAAGGATCTATTATCATCTGATACAATCACTCTACTCTTTTGAATCTTTTATCTACTTGTAATTCCATCCACCTATTGTATGTTGCCCAGACCATCACACAAACCAACCTCCGTTCCTTCCATCGACTTCATTTACACCTCGGCAAGGTCACCAACATCAAAGACTAGTCTCACCCCGGTCACTCCCTCATCTCTCCCCTCCCGTCAGGCAGGAGGTATTAAAGTATGAAAATGCACATCTCTAGATTCAGTGTTTAAGAAGGAACTGCAGATGCTGGAAAATCGAAGGTAGCCAAAAATGCTGGAGAAACTCAGCGGGTGAGGCAGCATCTATGGAGCGAAGGAAATAGGCGACGTTTCGGGTCGAGACTCTTCTTCAGAATGATGTGGGGGTGGGGGGGGGGTGGGCAGAAGAAAGGAAGAGGCGGAGACAGTGGGCTGTGGGAAAGCTGGGAAGGGGAGGGGAAAGAAGGAGACAGTAGGGACTGCCTGAAATTGGTGAAGTCAATGTTCATACCGCTGGGGTGTAAACTACCCAAATGAAATATGAGGTGCTGCTCCTCCAATTTACGGTGGGCCTCACTCTGGCCATGGAGGAGGCCCAGGACAGAAAGGTCGGATTCGGAATGGGATGGGGAGTTGAAGTGCTGAGCCACCGAGAGATCAGGTTGGTTATTGCGAATGGAGCGGAGGTGCTGGGCGAAGCGATCACCAAGCCTACACTTGGTCTCACCGATGTAGAGCAGCTGACACCTAGAGCAGCGAATGCAATAGATGAGGTAGGAGGAGGTGCAGGTGAACCTCTGCCGCACCTGGAAAGACTGCTTGGGTCCTTGGATGTCAAGGGGGGAGTTAAAGCGACATGTAGCATGCATTTCCTGCGGTTGCAAGGGAAAGTGCCTGGAGAGGGGGTGGTTTGGGTGGGAAGGGACAAATTGACTATGGAGCAGTCTCTGCGGAAAGCCAAAAAGGGAGGAGATGGGAAGATGTGGCCAGTGGTGGGATCCCGTTGGGGGTGGTGAAAATGTCTGAGGATTATTTGTTGTATGTGACGGCTGGTAGGATGGAAGGTGACGACAAGGGGGACTCTTCCCTTGTACGAGTGGGGGGGATGGGGAGTGAGAGCAGTGTTACGGGGTATAGAAGAGACCCTGGTGGGAGCCTCGTCTATAGTAGAAGAGGGGAACCCCTGTTCCCTAAAGAACGAGGACATCTCCGATGCCATGGTTTGAAACACCTCATCCTAGGTGCAGATGCGGCATAGACGGAGGAATTGGGAGTAGAAGATGGAGTCTTTACAGGAAGCAGGGTGGGAAGAAGTGTAGTCCAGATAGCCATGGGAGTCAGTGGGTTTATAGTAGATGTCGGTCAGTAGTCTGTCACCTGCGATGGAGATGGTGAGGTCTGGAAACGGTAGGGAGATGACGGAAATGGTCCAGGTGTATTTGAGTGCCGGATGGAAGTTAGTGGTGAAATGGATGAAGTTAGTGAGTTCTGTATGGGTGCAGGAGGTAGCACCAATGCAGTCATCGATGTAGCGGAGATAGAGTTCGGGGATAGGGCCATGGTACGCCTTGAACAAGGATTGTTCGAAGTACCCTACAAATGCTACACTTGTCGCAACCCTAGATTCAGGGACAGTTTCTTCCCAGCTGTTATCAGGCAACTGAACCATCCTATCCACAACAAGAGAGAGGTCCTGAGCTACCATCTGCCTCATTGGAGACCCTAGGACTATGTTCAATCGGACTCGACTGGACTTGCTTTAGTACTAAATGATAGTCCCTTTATCATGTATCTGTACACTGTTAATGGCTCAATTGTAATCATGTATATGTGGGCAGTGGGCAAGTGCTATAGACCTGCACGGGACTGTAGATGCTCCCGCCCTCACGAGTCTCGGACAGATGGGGCTCGTCAGCCTGGGAAGGCAGTCCATCTAGGAGAGGGAAACTCTGATTTAAAACCTCCACTGCCTTGTGCCAATATCCAGTCATGGAAAAGGCTCCAGGAGTAAACCTCAAGAAAATCCGGAGTCGGAACCCCTAAGGCAGTTTGTCGTTGTCTCCAACCTCGCTCTGGCAGCTCCTGCAACGGCGCTGGTGCCAAACTCTAACGGCCCCGCTGTTCCTTTGGGTCGATCAGCGATGTGGAGAGGGGGGTTGTGCTGCATGGGCAACAGCCTGTCCTCCATATGACATCCCCCAGGCTTGCATTCGACCAGGATGCATCACCCATGGTCAATCATGACCGAGAGGGGCCTACTACTACCTACTAATCATGTATAGTCTTTCCGCTGACTGGTTAGCACACAACAAAAGCTTTTCACTGTACCTCAGTACACATGACAATAAACTAAACTAAAGTAAAACTACATGAGTTAGACTTGATTGTATTTATGTATTGTATTACCTGATCTGTTTGGATAGCTGCAAAACTAAAGTTTTTCACTGTACCTCGGTACACGTGATGATCATAACCCAAAACTTTTCAGAATATCCCAAAGCCCTCTGTGATGGGATTGTGAATGGTAGGCATTGCTGCAGTTTTGTGGTTTATGGGACCTGTGTCTACATTTGGAAGTTCCGCTGGGTACTGAAAGATAAAAATGTGGAGTTCCAGGTTTGAGGTTCTGAACATCTTTGATATAATTCGATTCACGTTTAGTATAGTTTAGTTTAATTTAGTTTAGAGATACAATGCGGAAGCAGGCCCTTCGGCCCACCAAGTCCGCCCCTAGAGACAATTTACAATTTTACCGAATCCAATTAACCTACAAATCTGCACATCTTTGGAGTAACGATAATCAAGGAAAAGTGGAGCCCACAATGGTACATTGTTGGCTGCGAGGTAGGTGATAACGTTAGTCGATGTTTTTGCATATATCTTTCATTTATTTGTTCTTATGTACCTTCTATAATCTCTCGTTTCCATTTCTCCTGACTCGTAGTCTGAAGAAGGGTCTCAACGTCAAATGTCACCTATTCCTTTTCTCGAGAGATGCTGCCTGACCTGTTGAGTTACTTCAGCTTTTTGTGTCTATCTTCTGTGTAAACTGCCATCCACAGTTCCTTCCTTCACATTATGAACATATTACCTGATTTGATTATAACATGAAAGAGAAAGCTTTTTGCTGCAACTTAGTACACAGGACAATAATAAACCTAAACCTAAACCTAATCGAATGGGGCCTCAGCTGGAAAGGGATGTGGAGAAAGGATACCCTTGGCAAAGCTTTAGGCCCTCAATGCTGCATTAATTAGTGTCACCTCACTATGCTGAGGCTACCAGCCAAGACTTTGCTCAAAGAATGCTGCTTGAAGCTATGGTTTCCTGCCTTAGAGGGAATCGTACTACCTCTGAGTAAAACTGACACTTGAGATTAGAAGAGGCGAGACGTTATAGGACAACTTAATTACAGCAGATGCTCACATTCTCCCTATGCATTTATGAAAACACGTTCAACTACATGAATCTGTGTATGTTCCAACACCAAATCTTTATATACTATAGAAAGTAACAGGTGCCAGGGAAGAGTTTAATGGATGTAATTCAAATACATGACCTGGCTGATGTCTCCATCTCACTCAAACATTATTTTTAGATTTCAGCTTGGCCAGCATCATTACTCTGGTTTAATTAAAGCGATGACTCCTTTAATGGCATCAGGATATCCTTTGATGTATTGATGAAGTGGCCAGCCTAATATTGGGGGCTGCAGCTTGCTAATGAATTATTTCTGGACATCGCTGACATTTATCTAGACAGCTGGAGTACCTGCCTTAACATGAACCTGATGTTATTCTTGACATTGGTTGCTACCTTAGTTTAGTTTAGAGATACGACGGAGAAACAGCCACTTTGGCCCACCGAGTCCACACCGACCATCGATCGCCTGTTCACACCAGTTCTACCTTAACCACTTTTTCATCCACTCCCTACACACTGCGGGGAATTTTTTCAGAGCTCAATCCTGAGAGGACGGTTCAGTTATCAGGCAACTGAACTGTCCTCTCACCAGCTAGAGAGTGGTCCTGACCTCCCATCTACCTCATTGGAGACCTTCAAACTATCTTTAATTGCACTTTATTAGACTTTATATGCACTGAACATTATACCCTTTATCCTGTACCTGTACACTGCGGAAGGTTTGATTGTAATCATGTATTGCGTTTTTGCTGACTTGTTAACACACGATAAAATGCTTTTCACTGCAGCTCGTTATTCATGACAATAATAATAAAGTAAATTAAACTAAATGTAGGGCTGCACAGTGGCGCAACAGTAGATTTGCTGCCTTACAGCGCTAGTGACCCGAGTTCAATCTGACTACGAGTATGGAGTTTGTACGTTCTCCCCGTGACCATGTGGGTTTTCTCCAGGGGCTCTAGTTTCCTCCCACACTCCAAAGATGTACAGGTTTGTAAGTTTATTGGCTTTAGTAAACATTGTAGATTGTCCCTAGCATGTGGAATGTTGCTAGTGTGTGGGGTGATCACAGACTCAATGGGCTGAAGGGCCTGTTTCTGCGCTGTATCTCTAAACTGAACTAAACTAAGAGCATGCAAAGAGTTGCCAGTCTCCGGCACCATCTTTGGTGCAAAAAGGGATGTAAAAAGGTCCTATTAAACAGTAAACCATTATTTCTGCCAGTGAACCCAATTAAATTTATGACACTCCGGGTTCATTGGTAAGCCTGCAAATGGCTATGAGTGATCGGTATCTGTGCGCTGGCTAATGTATTTGTCATGTCCACTGCCCACCAGGCTTGCTGCCCTGTATGGAGAATCCTCTTGCTTATTAACCATGCTTGATCACTACCCTACTACTCTCCCTAATTTGTCTCAGTAGTACCTTTAGTGTTGTTTCTTAGTAAAGAAAATTACAGGGTTTCGAGCAACTGAAAAAACATCCTTCACAGAAAGCAGCCAACTCACAAGCGAAAGGCTCATGGATAGGCAGTGATTTGAGGATATGGGCCACATTCATGAAAGAGAGATGATTTTACTTCAGCTTTATGTTCGTGGGCCGAAGGGCACTGTTCCTGTGTTGTACTGTTATATGTGGTAGCAGAAATTTAGGAATTGTTATCATATCCAATACAGCACAGTGATGCAGTTGGTTGAGCTTCTGTCTCTAGGTGCCAGAGCCCTGGGTTCAATCCTGACCTCGGGCGCTGTCCGTATGGAGTTTGCACATTTTCCCTGTGACCGCATATGTTTCCTCCAGTTTGGGTTTGTAGATTAATTTACCCTCTGTAAATTGCCTTTGTGTGTACGGGTTAGATGAGAAAGTGGGACAATAATACTAGTCTGAAGAAGGGTTTCGGCCCGAATCATTGCCTATCCCCTTCGCTCCATAGATGCTGCTGCACCCGCTGAGTTTCTCCAGCATTTGTGTACCCTCGATTTTCCAGCATCTGCAGTTCCTTCTTTAACATAAAACTAGTGTGAATGGGTGATCGACAATCGGTGTGGACTCAGTGTGTGTGTGTCCATGCTATATCTTTCAATCAATTCAATCAATTGGATCAGAAATATAATTAACATTTCAGGCTGTTGACGCTGCATCAGAACAGGGAAAGTGAGAAAAAAGTAGTTTCTGATGAAGGGTCTCGGAACCTATCTTTCAATAGACAATAGACAATAGACAACAGGTGCAGGAGTAGGCCATTAGGCCCATCGAACCAGCACCGCCATTCAATGTGATCATGGCTGATCATCCCCAATCAGTACCCCGTTCCTGCCTTCTCCCCATATCCCCTGACTCCGCTATTTTTAAGAGCCCTATCTAGCTCTCCCTTGAAAGCATCCAGAGAACCTGCCTCCACCGCCCTCTGAGGCAGAGAATTCCACAGACTCACCACTCTCTGTGAGAAAAAGTGTTTCCTCATCTCCGTTCTAAATGGCTTACCCCTTATTCTGTGGGGTCTGGTTCTGCACTCCCCCAACATCGGGAACATGTTTCCTGCCTCTAGTGTGTCCAAGCCCTTAACAATCTTTCCATCGATGTTGCCCGACCCACTGAGTGTGCCCGATCATTTTCTGTTTTTTTGATTTCCCAAGCATCAATGCAACAAAATGCAGACCAAAGAAACTGCAGATACTGGAATATTGAATTAAACACAAAGTGCTGGTGTAAATGAATGGGTCAGGCAGCATCCGTGGAGGACACGAATAGGTGACTTTTCAAGTTGGGACCCTTCTTCAGACTGATTATAGTAGGGAACTGAAAGCTGGCAAAGAGGCGGGAGTGGGACAAAGCCTGGCAAGTGATATGTGTGTACAGATGAGGGGGGATAGGTGGACAAAGACTAGAGAAGAAAAGGAGGCAAAAGTGTGTCAGCTAAGGAGTGAAAGAGGAGTGAAATGTGAAGCCAGGTATAGGTAGTAGGGAAAGGGAGAAATGGATGTGTCATGGTGGGAGGGCACAGGAAACAGAGGACGGAGTAGAGGGAGGGTGTTACCTAAAACTGGAGAATTCAATATTCATGCCATTGGTTGCAAGCTACCCAAGTGGATTGTGAGGTACGGTTCTTCCAGTTTGCGTGTGGCCTCACTGTGGCAATGGAGGAGGCCCTGGACAGAAAGGTAGATATGGGAATAGAAAGAGAAGTTAAAATGGTTATAATAAAAGGCACGAAGTGCTGGGCTGGAGTAACACAACAGGTTAGGCAGCAGCTCTGGTATGGACAACACAGAGAGATGATGTTTCAGGTCGGGACATTTCTTCACAATTCAGAAAATTTGTTTATAGGAATGGGAAGGGGAGTTAAAATGGATCATAAATGTCACTACATGTACACACACTTCTTTGAGGTTTAATAATTTTCATGTGTTCCTCATAATTGTTCACACTGCTATGACTTGGTGATAATTCGGACTTTAGCCCCTCGTTCTTCCCTGGATTGCTCTTTTTTTTTAAAAAACCTTTGCCGCAAAACGACTGATGAACATCCCATCTGTAACCGACAGCAGAACCAACCAAAACTGCTGTGTTTACAATGTCTTATGTGAGTGAGTAATTAATTACTTGCTGGTATATGGTGCGCTGTGCAATATCAGCTCTCCTTATTAATTCATGGGTGAATCCCCCCCCATCAGCAAACCTTTCAAAAATCAGTTACAAACAATGGATTTTTCGAACGATTTTATTTAAAGGGCACTTAATGGCATTCATGTGTAGGGCTGAGCCAATGGAAACCCTGTGTCCCCCATGATAGATTTGATGATGTTAATAACTGAATTTGAGGGGGACCTCATTGAAACTTACCAAATAGTGCCAGACCTGGATGGAGTCAATGTGGAGAGGATGCTTCCACTAAAGGGTGAGTCTATCACCTCAGAATAAAAAGATGTACCTTTAGAAAGAAGATGAGGAGGGATTTTTTTTGTCAGAGGGTGGCGAATGAGTGAAATTTATTGCTACAGAAGTCTGTGGTGGCCAAGTCAATGGATATTTTTAGGGCAGAGATTGATTCTTGATTAGTACAGGTGTCAGGAGTTATGGCGAGAAGGCTGGGGAATAGGGTTGAGAGGGAAAGATAGATCAGCCACGAATGAATGACGGTGTAGTCTTAATGGGCTGAATGTTCTAATTCTCAGAGAAATGTACCCTTCATTTGTTTCCACGGAGTGCTTGCACACCACCTCTGAAACTTTGTTCTGCTGGCATGGGAATATCCCTGAATACTTCACATCTAATGAAGTACATTTGGTTAATTTACTTTAGTTTAGTTTAGTTAATTGTCACATGTACCGAGGTAGAATGAAAAGCTTTTTTGTTGCGTGCTATCCAGTCAGCGGAAAGACCAAACATGCCTGTAATACGTAGGCTTACAGTGATGGAGTCATACAGCACAGAAACAGACCCTTCAGCCTAATTAGTCCATGCCAAATAAGATGCCCCAACTACGCTAGTCCCATTTCCCGCATTTGATCCATGTCCTTCTAAACCTCTCCTATCCATGTACCTGTCCAGGCGTCTTTTAAATGTTATTATAGTACCTGTATCAACTACCTCCTGTGGCATTTGGACAGGCAGTAAAAAGACATTTGGGCAGATATATGGCTAGGAAGGGTTTAGAAGATCAAGGGCAGGCAAATGGGACAGTCTAATATGCCACCTTGGGCACAGAGTGCTGGAGTAACTCAACAGGTCAAGCAGGTCAATCTCTGGAGACAAAGGATGGGTGATGTTTTGGATCAGAATCCTTCTTCAGGCAAGGTGTCAGTATGCCACCTTGGTTATCATAGACACGATGGGTTGAAAGGCCTGCTTTTATGCTGACCAGCTCCATTAACTGTGATTGAGATACCAACAGTGCAACATAGAACATAAAAAATAGTACAGCACAGGAACGGGCCCTTTGGCCCACAATATTTGTGCCAAATATGATGTCAAGTGAAACAGATCTCATCTGCCTGAGCATGATCCATATCTCTCTATTTCCTGCACTCCCACATGTCTATCTAAAAACCTCTTAAACAGCACTATCATATCTGCCTCCACCCCCACCACTCCTGGCAGTGTGTTCCCACCCCCACCACTCACTGTGTAAAATAACTTGCCCCGCACGTCTCCATTAAGCTTTGCCCCTCTCTCCTTATTATGTTGAGCCATATTTACTGTGCAGAGAACCTAGAATAATTCCTCAGTACTTTGTAATAGTGAAATGAATCATTCATTTCCTACTGAGAGGCTAGGTAGTGCCTTAGCCTGATGTGCCATCTGAGGTTTGGCAATTCTGACAATGCAGAACTGCTTCAGTGTGAGCTGGAGTGGGAGCCTGGATTTAACGCTATGGGTGGAGGGTGGGACTTGAACACCTAACCTTTTCACTCAGTAAGGTGGAGGTCACTCACTCTGCTGCACTTGTCAAAATCCATCTTGACACCTTTAGACTTTAGACTTTGGAGTTACAATGTGGAAACAGCGATCACTCCATACACTAGCGCTATCCTACACACTTGGGCCAATTTACATTTTTTTACTGAAGCCTATTAACCTACAAACCTGTACGTCTTTGGAGTGTGGGAGAAACCCAGAGCGCCCAGAGAAAAAACATGCGGTCACAGGGAGAACGTACAAATTCCGTACAGACAGCTCCCATAGTCAGAATCGAACCAGGGTCACTGACGAATATTGCCCCTTACCCTGCACATTAAGGTCAGCACAGTGATGCATCTGCTAGAGTTGATGCCTCATAGCGGCAGTGGCCAGATTCGGGTGCTGTCCGTGTGGAATTTATACATTCTCCTTGTGACCATGTGGGTCTCCTCCGGGTGCTGCAAGTTCCTCCCACCTGCCAAAGACAGTGCGTTTGTAAGTTGATTGGCCTCTGTAAGTTACCACCTAGTGTGTAGGAAGTGGATAGAAAGTAGGATAACATAGAACTAGTGTGAACGGGTGATCGGTGGTCTGTGGGGACTCAGTGAGCCGAAGGGTCTGTTTCCATGCGGGTATCTCTAAAACAAAATCTCCCTCAATTACATACAGGAGCAGCATTACTGTATCTTTGTCACAGATGTGGAAGGAAACTGGAGCACCCGAAGGAACTCGGGAGAATGTCGAAAACTCCACACAGTCAGCGGCCAAGGTCATGATTGAACTTGGGTCTCCAACGCTATAAGGCAGCAGCTCTACCTGCTGCATCATTGTTCTGCATTGAGTGAAGTCAATTTATACCTGACTACTTGGCAGAGACGGTGATGGTAGAGTGCAGAGATATCGTAACATTCACCAAAGTAAAACTTGAAATTCATTGTTTCCCAGTAGCTTAAGAATGGGCTCATTGATATTAATGCCTCCCAGTAGGGTTCGATTTTCTAAGCATGACTGAACACAATCATTTTAAAATCCATTCAGCCAGGCAGCATCGCAGCAATAATTCAATGAGGCAATTCTGGAAATGTTGCCATTCCTGGTACTTGTGAAAAAATGTCCTACACTCAAGCAGATCATCTTGCTACCATCTGCCATTTCTCCCAATCCATATTGGACTTGGCCAACAATTGTCCAATTATACAAATTTACTATAGCAACATTCAAAAGACATTCGGTTAGGTACATAGATAGGAACGGTTTTGAGGGATATGGGCGGGTGGTTCTGGTGCAAATGGGGCATCTGAATCGGCATGGACAAGTTGGGCCAAAGAGCCTGTTTCTGTGCTGTATGACTCCATGACTAACAGAACACCTTGCTCTAGTTACATTTCCTTCCACAGTGACCTCTCCCTACTTCTGAACTCTCATTAACTTCCTTTCTGATTTGAATCCATGTTGGAATAAATTGATTAAAGATATAGTCAATTTATTTGCTCAAATGGTTTGGTTTAGTTTAGTTTAGTTCATTATTGTGTACTGAGATAGAATGAAATGTGGGACAAATCAAAATTAATATCAGATTTTAATTAATTTCACCATTACCTAGGAATAGTTTGCTACCTTAAGTCTTACAATGTCCACAATAAGTTGCTGATGCTCAGAATAGGGTAGATCTATGGTCCCTTGAGCAAACTCCACCAGACAATGTTATTGCATCAGTCCTCCTTTCCCAACTTGTTCTCATATCCATCAAAATGTCCTGGAATCTATTGATTTCAGCTTTGACTATACTCACTGAATGTCTACAGTCCTCTGGCTTTTAAATATTCACAACCCTATTCAGGAAGAATGTTTCCTCATGTCAGTGCTAAAGAACCAAACCTCTTATCCTAAAATTAAACTGATACAATTTTAAAGTCCATTGAAAAAGAAATACAGAATCGTAATTAAGACAAACCAACATATTAATAAATAATTAAACATATTAAAATAAAATATAAGAGGGCATAGCTTAAAGGTCAGAGGGGTAAAGTTCAAAGGGGATTTGTGTGACAAGCGGTGCGTACCAGGAATGTGATGCCCCATTCTCGTTATTGTGGAAGCAGATACGTTAAAGTCATTTATGAGGCTTTTAGGTAAGTACGTGGATATGCAGGGAATGGAGAAATATGGATCACGTGCAGGCAGTGAAGATTAGTTTAACTTTGCATCATTGCTGGCACAAACATTGTGGGCTGAAGGGCATGTTTCTGAACTTAAACTGTTCTAAGTTTAGATATAGAAACAAGGAAATGCAGATGCCAGTGTATAGACACAAAGTGCTGGAGTAACTCAAAGACTGGAGTATGAAGAAGTGTCCTGACCCGAAATGTCACTGAGCCTTTTTCTCCAGAGATAGACAAAAATTGCTAGACTAACTCAATAGGTCGTGCAGCAACTCCAGAGAAAAGGATTAGGTGACGTTTCAGGTCGAGATCCTCCTTCAGACCCTTTTCTTCTGAGATGCTGAGCTATTCCAGCATTTTGTGTCTATCGTTTGTTCTAAGTTCTATATGTTCTATGTAAGTCAAACATCTACTTGAATCTATCTAACTCCACAGAGTTGTTATTTGAATGGGGTCATCAGATGGCCCTTCTTGACATTTAGTGGAAGACTGGATGTGAAGTCAACTCAGGGAGTCATCAGGATGTTGCTGTGCTGGGTCTGGTGATTCCAGGGGCTGAGCAGAGGGATATGTGTAGGGAGGAACTGCAGATGCTGGTTTAAACCAATGGCATACACAAACAGCTTGTTGTGCCTGTCTTCTGAGCAAATGGATGTCTGACTTTTGACTATGGTCAAGAGTCAAGAGGCAGTCTACACTGTTTAATTGTCATATGTACCCACCATGGAACAATGAAATTCTTACATGCAGCAGTATAACAGGCCCATGAATGCAATACACAAGGATACTATGATAAACTAAAACATTCAATACATTGATAACCACAATGCTAGTGTCCATTGAAGTACATAGTTGGTTAGTGTTGTGTTGTATTCAAGGGCCTAATGTTATTTGGGGAGAAGCTATTCTTGAAACTGATGATTACATTTTTCAGGTTCCTGTACCTTCTTCCTGACGGTAGAACCAATGGTAGAAGCAACGTGAGAGCATGGCCAAGGTGTTGCGGGTCTTTGATGACATTGGCTGATTTTTTGATGCAGTGCCTCCTATAGATCCTAGCATAATCGAGGACCAACCTCTCCCCTGTCACTCCCTCGCTCTCCCTCTTCCATCAGGCAAGAGGTACAAAAGTGTGAAAACGCATGCCTCCTGATTCAGGGACAATTTCCTCCCACCTGCTATCCTAACTAAAAAGTGGTCCCACTATGCACCTCATTGGAGACCCTTGGAATACCTTTAATCAGATTTTGCTGGACTTTATCTTGCACTTATCATGTTTCTGTGCACTGTAGCGATGTTATAAAACTTACCTTCAGCGGCGCTGCAGTTCTGCCATTGGCTGTGTGCGCGACTTTGGCGCCTTTGAGGGGGGGGGGCCGGGATTAAAATCCAGTTTTCTACCGCCTTTTCAAGGCAGATTTCCTCGGGCTGCTAGCTGATGCAGAAAAATCCTTCCGACTTCGTTCCTGATTTTTTTTAAATCGCGACAATTTCATAATTATTTTAAAATAAAACGCGACTTCTAATACCATCAACGCCTACAACGTGACGGATCTCAAGTACAGGACAAAACACAGTGTAAGTCGTGTATTTTACATATAAACTTTCTTCTTGGGATGGCTTTAATCAATCCTCTGTAAGCGAAAATGTGATTTGGACCCCATATGAACTGGCAGTGTTTTTCCTGCCGATATGGGGTTCAAATTCATCGCAAATGCAACATTCCAATCGATCACGTTCCATAAGCAAGATGATTAAAATGCCCATTTTTTTTGGAGATAAGCCATCTAAGTTGTCTGTATTTTGTCTTATAATCTCTCTCCATGATCATTATTTTTAAACTGAATATTCACAATAGTTTGAGTCACATGTATTGTGAAAAAAACAATAATTTGATTATATTTTGGGTGGAAGTTTCTAGATTAATTTATGGGAATTAAACCTTAAATTCCTTCCATCTGGGATATAAATTCATGACTGTGAGATTTAAAAATCAAGTTATATCGTGAATTCTTGTGTGAATAGCATTAGTTTGTTATTTGGATACTTAGGCTATTTAAAATATTTATCCTTTTCTTAAGAAAGTGAATCTACAGGACATTGTTAATGGGAAAGTAGTGGGCAGAAAGGCATGTCATGTGTGGTTTGATGAGCAAAAGCTTGTAGTTTACAATGCAAAATTGAAAAGTTGAGAAAAAACAAGGTGTACAGAGTTGCTTATTGGTTACAATCTGAGGAGTACGATGATGCTACTGCTTATGATATGCCAATGTACCAGCTAGCAACTGATCTTCTCCATAAAAACTTGGACTATTGCTAGAAATTGTAATTTATTTACCTATCCGTTACGGATTTACAGCATATAATACAATAATATTAAAGTTCTGATTTTGAGAATATCACATTTTTGAATTTTCAAGACAGTCTGGGTGTTTATTAATATTTCCGTCACAACGGTCAATTTTGTAATTAACTACAATTGGGTAATTAACTAATTATATGCTTTAATTTCAGGTCATCCAAGTAAGATTTTTTATATTTGTTTCAGAATGCTTCAATCTATAATAACTGAAAATTTCATTCAGTTCTCTTGATTTTTAAGAAAGTGATGGGTTTTTGACTGTCCTCGATCACAGCTTTTGAGTTAAGTCAATGGAAAAGCAATAGGGAACAAGTTGCTAATTTCCGAGTATGAAAATAGCCATAACTTTTTTAATACTGAAGATATGAAAGTGAATTAGGTGTCAAATTAAACTTCTTTTTATGCTTTATCTTATGGGATAAATGGCAGACTTGATTTTTTAAATCTCAAAATGTTGTAACATTGCAATACACTGGGTTGTAATCATGCATTTTCTTTCCGCTGACTGGTTAGAAACATAGAAACATAGAAATTAGGTGCAGGAGTAGGCCATTCGGCCCTTCGAGCCTGCACCGCCATTCAATATGATCATGGCTGATCATCCAACTCAGTATCCCGTACCTGCCTTCTCTCCATACCCTCTGATCCCCTTAGCCACAAGGGCCACATCTAACTCCCTCTTAAATATAGCCAATGAACTAGCCTCAACTACCCTCTGTGGCAGAGAGTTCCAGAGACCCACCACTCTCTGTGTGAAAAAATTCCTTTTCATCTCGGTCCTAAAGGATTTCCCCCTTATCCTTAAGCTGTGACCCCTTGTCCTGGACTTCCCCAACATCGGGAACAATCTTCCTGCATCTAGCCTGTCCAACCCCTTAAGAATCTTGTAAGTTTCTATAAGATCCCCTCTCAATCTCCTAAATTCTAGAGAGTATAAACCGAGTCTATGCAGTCTTTGTTCATAAGACAGTCCTGACATCCCAGGAATAAGTCTGGTGAACCTACGCTGCACTCCCTGGTTATGGGCCTGTCCCACTTAGGCGTTTTTTCAGCGGACTGCCGGTTCTGAAAACTACTGCTTACCTTTTTTCTTCCCCAATGAGCCAATGAAATTCACCGGCCAGCACCAGCTACCACCTATGAGAACCTCCAAGAACCTTTGACATCCTGGCAATCCATTAGGACCGTCTGGCGGCCCACCTACGGCACGGGAATGATCACTACTCTCCATGGCAGCTTTATTCTGGTCGCTGCTAATTTTTCAACATGTTGAAAAATTTGCGGCGACTAGTTCCCAGAATGCGGGAACTTCTCGCGACCATGAAGGCGACTCCCCAGCAACTACCCACGAACATGTGAGGACCATGTGGCGACTGCATAGTCTCCTGCAGTTGCCTAAAAAGTTGCCTAAGTAGGACAGGCCCATTAGCATGCAACAAACGCTTTTCACTGTACCTCGGTACGCTTGACAATAAACTAAACAAAAGGTGGTGGAAAGAAGTCTGAGCTGTGATTAATGGATAGACAGAGACTGAAGATGGGGAGTGGACAAACCAACCTCATAAGTTCTTGGGAGCCATTGTCTCCAGATGGAGGGGCTTCCAATTTATTAGTTTAGTTCCCTTTAGTTTCGAGATACAGCATGAAAACAGGCCCTCCGGCACACTGAGTCCATGCTGACCAGCGATCCCTGCACACACTAACACTATCCTACACACACTCGGGACAATTTACATTTATACCAAGCCAATTAGCCTACAAACCTGCATGGCATTGGAGTGTGGGAGGAAACCGGATCTTCCCGGAGAAAACCCATGCAGGTCATGGGGTGAATGTACAAACTCCATAAAGTTATAATCAAGCTAAGAAGAAACCCCCTCTTTGATGTTGGTTATGATTCTCTAAAATTATCTACCTCAAAGGGAGTAGAATCCACATTGTTGAGTATATGGAAGGTTGGGGCCAAAAGAGTGTGGTGCAGCGTAAAAATCAAAAGGGTTGGCAATTGGGCAGACTTGAGATTAGAGGTGCAGGCAGGAAATGTGCTAATCCATTAACCATCAATCGCTAGCACTCCCTAACTACATATATGTCTACTAACAGGCCATCTATTAAATATATAACTTTTGCCCTTGTTAGTTTCACTCATTATCACCTTCTCCTCTGCCAACAATAGACCATTGTGGGCTCCTCCTTTTCTTGATCGCCGTTGCTGGCTTTCATTTGATACCTTTCATTCATTTGTTCTTTGTACCTCTTCATATCTCCAGTTTCCCTCTCCCCGGACTCCCAGTCTGAAGAAGGGTCTGGACCCGAAACGTCGCCTATTCCTTTTCTCCAGAGACTTTGCCTGACACGCTGTGTTACTCCAGCATTTTGCCTCTATCTTAAATGTAAAATCAGTTGTCCAGAGCTGTCATCGAAGGATCTGAATGAGCAGAGAAACTTAACTTGCTTAAGTATCAGAACACCAATCTTTAAAAAAAATAATCTTGACCAAAAAAGACTGCAGATGAAATATTGCTTTCAAGTTACAATTACAGCATGTTTAAACATGAAAAATGATGTTTTAATCTGCTTGTGTTAATAAGTTTAAAACCTCATGGTAAGTACTATTCATTTGAGATGCTATTAGTATGCATAATTATGCTAATTAAGTTGCAATTAAGCATCAATCCTATGGAGAGCTTTTCCACTTTAATTTAATACAGGTTGGTTGACAACATCACTTAAGCATTATTTTTGGTGAAGATTACAGGTCTCGGGTGGATGTGAAATAAGTTGTGGTATTCGGTGAAGATTTAACTGGAGAAAGAAGGGAGTTGGCAGTGATCCAGAATTACTTTGATTTCAGTTGAACTTTAAAGCTGCTGCTATGGCCATTAATTACTGACAAAATTGAACAGTTTGCATGCATTGTTCAAATGTGTAAAATGTAAATGAGAAAACTTGTTAGCAAAGATATTATATTACTCTCTTTGGATGCCTGGGATTGCTCTCACTTCTACATTTAGTGAACCTTACCGGCTTCTCTGCTACTGTTTGCAACGATACTCATTGCTCCCATGGACCAGTTCCATAATCAGTAACTGGTTCCCTCTCAGTGCCCGTCAGAAGGCAGGAAAGTGACAGCACTTCTAAACAGATGCAGATGTTACCTCTTCCTCAAATATGGCTCCAGATTTTAGATGGAGAGATGAACCTCCTTGGTGAGTCAATTTACCAAGCTTTGATTTTTTTTTTAAAATACAGCAGGGAAACAGGCCCTTCCGCCCACCGAGTCCGCGCTGACCATCGATCCCTGCACACTAACACTATCCTACACTCTAGAGACAATTTTACCATTTTTATCCGAACGCCAATCAACCTACTAACCAATACATCTTTGGAGTGTGGGAGGAAACTGGAGCATTCAGGGAAAACCCAGACAGTCACATGGAGAATGTGCAGACTCCATGCAGACAGCACCCATAGTCAGATCGAACCCAGGTCTCTGGCACTGTAAGGCAGCAACTCTACCGCTGCGCAACCATGCTACTATTGTAGAGCTATGAAATACAATGCACACTCTTTTAAAATGCTTCAGTGGGAGATGGTCTTGGGAACCATTCAGGCATGGAGTCATGTAGCATGGAAACAGATATTCTAACCTACCAAGCCTATATTGATCATCAAATGTCTTTTTTACTCAAATCTACACTGATCCTATTTTATTCTAGCCACATTCCTGCCAGCTTTCACCAGATTCTAACACTCACATACACTGTTGGGTCAATGTGCACTGACCAATTAATTTACACATCTTTGGGACTTGGCAAGAAGCTGGAGGACCTGGAGAAACCCACAAGGTCGCAGTGAGAATAATCAAACTCCACATGGAATGAACCAGAGGTCAGGTTTGAACCAGGTTCACAGGAGCCAAGAAACAGCAGTTGAACAACTGTGCCATTGTGTCATCTCAAATCTTATTCATCAATTTATTTTTCCATAATCCCTTCTGTCCATTGAGGGAAGGGCTGGTTTTGTTTAATTTGGCATTGTCATGTGTACCGAGGTATATTGAAAAGCTTTTAGTTGCTTGCTATCCTGTCAGCAAAAATAAACTATACATGATTACAATTAAGCCATCCACATACAGGATAAGGGAATAACATTTCGAGCAAGATAAAATCCAGATTTTCATTTTTTGTCACCCTGCTATAGGAAGGATGTCATTTAGCAGGGGAGTACAGGCCAGGATGATGCGAGGACTTGAGGACCAGAGCTATAAGGAGAGGTTGGCAAGCTAGGACTTTATTCCTTGAAGTAGAGGAGGCTGAGGGGTGACCTTATGAAGGTATATAAGATCATGAGGAGAATAGATAGGGTGAATGCACGCAGTTTTTTTAACCGGGGTAGGGGAATCAGAAGGCGCATGTTTAAGATGAGAGGGGAAAGGTTTAATAGGAATCTGAGGGGCATTTTTTCACTCACAGGGTGGTGGGTATATGGAACGAGCTGCCAGAAGAGGTAGTTGAGGCAGGTACTGTAACAATATTTAAAATACACTTAAAATAGGTACATAGACTTGGACAGGGACATGAATAGCAAAGGGTTAAAGGTTGGCCAAATACAATCAAAGGGGACTAACTTAGATGGGGCATCTTGGTCAGCATGGGCAAATTGGGCCAAAGAGCCCGTGTGACTGCTGAATGACTCTATAATATGTTTTACCTCATTAACTGTTTGTTCTTCTTTCTGTTACATGTCTCTTCCACTTATCTTGCACAGGGAGAGTGGAAGGATTAGAGAATCTATGCCCATAAGTGCGCACGACCAGACACAAGAATAGCTTCTTCACCTCTGTTATCAGGCTTCCGAATGTTCCATCTATCAGCATCCGATTCACCCCTACCTCAATGTGGACATTGTACTTCATCGATATAACTGGTGTGTAACATTGCTGAGATCTGTATTCTGCACTCTGTATCTTCCCCTGTTCTACCTATTGTACTTGAGTTTGACATTAGTATTTATGTGAAGAATTATCTAATCTGTTTGGATAGCGTGCAAAACATAGCTTTACACTGTACCTTGGTACATGTGCCAATAATAAACCTAAACCTCAACTATAGTTTTTGTTTTCAGAAAGCTTAAATTACTGAGCTAAACCAAATGTATGACAAAGATGGGATTAGAAAATATGGAGGAATTCAGCTGCATCACACTGGCAGAGCATAACCTTTGTGGTTAGGAAACAAAAGGACACAATTTGCTGGAATAACTCAGCGGGTCAGGTAGCATCTCTGGAGAAGATGGATAGATGATGTGTAGGAAGGAACTGCAGATGCTGGACACAAAATGCTGGAGTAACTCAGTGGGTCAGGCAGCATCTCAGGAGAGAAGGAATAGGTGACGTTTCAGGTCAGAACCCCTTTTCAGACTGAAATTGTACATCTATTGTGCATTAGTTTGACTTGATTGTATTTATGTATAGTATTATCCGGTCTGCATGGATAGCATGCAAAACAAAGCTTTTTCACTGTTCTTTGGGACACGTGTCTGCAATCAACCTGAACCTAAACCAAAAAAATTCTGCATCTTTTGCATAGAATCACAGCATCAGGATATTCTTTGCAGCAAATAAAATATTATTGAAATGTATTTACTGCTGTAACACAGGTACGATGGTAGCAGATTTGCACCTTCCACACCCCACTAGCTGCAAGATGACAATGGCCATGTACTGCACATTTTAACAGTGTTATTTTCAACTGTTCATTAGGGTGCTGTTAGGCAGCGTGAGTGAGGCTACAAACACAATGTCAAACGGAAAGAAACATGAAAGATTGTTCTCTGTCTGGAGAAAAATCTGTCGGAAGCAAATGATTAATAAAATAGAGAGTGAGTGTTGCTTTTGTGTAGTGTCCCAATGTGAAACTATGCAGCCACATTAATCAAGCACTTCACTGAAGTCAGCTCGTGCAAGAACTGTGAGTTTGCCTCTCACTTCAGTATGGCTTTATATCTTATTTTAGCTCACACATTGCAATGAGATGAATTTTAAGACCCTGAACCTATGCCAAAGCATTATTTGCTCGTGTTTGAATTTGTTACATTTTTTGTGGAGCTATATGTCGTAAAAGTCAGAGAGTCACACAGAAAGAAACTGGCCCTTCAGCCCATCATGTTCATGAAAACCATGAAGTGTTTTTCAAAAGCAAAACACCAAATGCTGGAGGAACTCAACGGGTCAGGCAGCATCTGTGGAGGGAATGGACGGAGGACGTTTCAAATCAGGACACTTTTTCAGATTCAAAAACAATAAATTGAAGGGAGGGGGCAAAGATTTAATATGAGTCTTTATTCCTTGGATCACAGGAGGATGAGGGGTGATCTTATAGAGGTATACAAAATCATGGGAGGATTAGATTGGATAAACGCAGAGTCATTGCCCACAATAGGCCCCTGAATCTTTCCCTTCTAGATTTGGACATCTAGTTCAATAAGGTCATTGATCCAATTTATTTAAATAGGTCAAAAATCAGAACTGCTGATGGGACATAAATGGGTTGTGAGATATTGTGAAGCCTGACCTAGGGCAGCACACTGGCATAGCGGTAAAGTTGCTTCCTTATAGCGCCAGAGGCCCGGTTTTGATCTTGACTACGGTTACTGTCTGTATGGAGTTTGTACGTTCTCCCTGTGACCGCGTGGGGTTTCTCCAGCTGCTCCAGTTTCCTCCCACGTTGCAAAGACGTGCAGGTTTGTAGTTTAATTGGCTTCTGTAAATTGGCCCTAGTGTGTAGGAAAGAACTAGTGTAGGGGTGACTATTGGTTCGCGCAAGCCGAAGGATCTCTTTCCATGCTGTATCTCTAAACTAAACTAAACTACAGATGAACAATGGCCACGGACATCCTCTGTTAAGGTCTGTGGGACCACAGGGTTAAGAGACACTTTCATCAAATCCCATCACCAATTGTTAAATGTTCAGAGTTCTGTCCCTGTACAGCTCCTCAGGCCAAACGAAGTGGAACATATTGAATGAGGAAATAATTGCAGCATTATTTTTAATTATAGGAACATATCTTTGCCAAATAATAAAAACACAGGGAGTTATAATTTAGTTATTCACCCTCACAGCTGGGTGTTTGACTTAATTGGCTTAAAGAAAATGTAGAAAGTGACAGTCAGACTATTTCAGTTAAATCTTGTTTTCAAATAATAATCGGATGCAAAGTAATATAATGCCTGGCTATCTCTGTGTGCCTTTGTGTGTAATAGTTCCGTTTAGTTTCGACATAAAGCATGGAAACAAGACCTCCGTCTAACTGAATCCACACCGATCATTGTTCGCCCGTTCACACCAGTTCTACGTTATCCCACGTTCTCATTCACTCCCTATACACTAGGAGCAGTTTACAGAAGGTCAATTAACCTTCAAACCCGCGGATGTGGTTTATGCCAAAGATAGACACAAAATGCTGTAGTAACTCAGTGGGTCAGGCAGCATCTCTGGAAATCCCATCACTTTGGGATGTGGGAGGAAACCAGAGCACCTAAGGAAACCCACGCGGTCACAGGGAGATCATGCAAACTCCCCACGGACAGCACCCGTGGTCAGGATCAAACCCGGGTCTCTGATGCGAAGGCAGCAGATCTAGCTGCTACGCCACTGTGCTGCCCGATACCTAAAACCTTGGATAAAGTTCACCATGATCTCCACATGAAAGATTTATTTTTATTTATTCATTCAAGGGATGTGAGCCAGACCGATATGAGATCACTCACAATTACTTTAAAATTCAAGTCATTAAATACATCTGGAGTCAACAAAAATATTGTTTTTCAGTAACAGTAACAATGGAACAACCAGCATGCCATTAAAACCAAAGGGACACAACGTGCCGGAGTATCTCAACAGGTCAGGCAGCATCTCTGAAGATTGTGGCCCTCAGATACCATCCGCACTATTTTTGCCACAAATTTTCGATCCCTTTATCTTATTTTTCAGTGAATGGGGGGAAATGGATCATGTGAAGGCAGAGGATATTAACTTGGCATCAGGTTCAGCATGGACATTGCGGGCTGAAGGAACTGTTCCTGTGTTGTACTATTCTATGTTTTGTACATTTTCAACCAATGCCTTTCACAGCAAGTTGGGCCAAGACACCACCTATCCATGTTCTCCTGTGATGCTGCCTGACCTGTTGTGTTACTCCAGCACTTTGTGTCTTTTCCTGTAAGCATGCATCTGCAGTTCCTTGTTTCTGCCATTAAAGCCATTTCCTTTACTAGGCCACTAATGTCCTTCAGAGATAGGAACCTGCTATCCTTACCCAGTCTGTCAAGAATTGCCCCTATTGTGTAGGGAGTGGACGGGAAACTGTGATAACGTTGAGTTTCAAGGTGCAGCATGGAAACAAGCCCTTCTGCCCACTGAGTCCACGCCAACCAGCGATCCCCGCACGCTAACACTATCCTACACACTAGGGACAATTTTACAATTATACCAAACCAATTAGCCTACAAACCTGTATGGCTTTGGAGTATGGGAGGAAACTGGATTTCCCAGAGAAAACCCACACAGATCCTGGAGGGAACGTACAGAGTCGATACAGACAACACCCGTAGTCAGGATCGAACCTAGGTCTCTGGTGTTGTTAGCAGCTCTACTTCTGTACCACAGCGCTGCACCCTAGAGCTAGTGTCAATGGGTGATTAATGGTCAGCGGAGACTCGGTGTGCTGTGGAGCCTGTTTCCATGCTCTATTTGGGGAGAAGGCAGGAGAATGGGATTAGGAGGGAGAGATAGATCAGCCATGATTGAATGGCAGAGTAGACTTATGGGCCGAATGGCCTAATTCTACTCCTATCCCTTATGACCTTATAAAATAATAAGGAATCTGCCTGCACAACGCCTCTAGTTCTGCCTGTTCATATATCTACTGTATCTAAATGCTTCTTAAAAGTTGCTATCATATCTGATTCTACCACTTCCCCTCGCAGATCAATCCAGGCACCTTCCACCCTCTGTATTAAAATCTTGCTTCATAAATCTCCTTTAAAATTTCCACTCTCATGTTAAACCTACTGTATGCCCTCTCGTGTTTGACATTTCCATCCTGGGGAATGAGAAAACCTCTGACCATTTATTCTATCTATGCCACTCATAATTGTAGATACTTCTGGCAGGTCGCTCCTGGTCTCTGGTGGTTGGAGCTTTCCGATTCAATATTAGATGTAAGAGACATAAGGTTTAGGTTTATTATTGTCACCTGTACAAAGATACGGTGAAAAGCTTTGTTTTTGCATACTATTCAATCACATTAGATAATACTATACATCAATACAATCGTCAAACAGTACAATAGGTAGAGCAAGGTGAATATACAGAGTGCAGAAAATAGTTCTCAGCATTGTAGCACATCAATTCCATAGTCAATGTCCACAATGGGTAGAAGTGAATTGAACGGTACCCTAGCTTATGGAAGGTTCATTCACTGCAGATGCTGGAATCTGATCTGTTTGCTTTGCATGCAAAATCAAAGCATTTTACTGGACCTCAGTTCATGTGACAATAATAAACCTAAATCTAGTCTTGAGCAAAAAAAAACAAAGTGCTGGAGGAACTGCTGGTATTATTGCAATGTTTGATAACAAGTACACAGATGGGATCGGTTCAGAGGGATATGGGCCAAATGCAGATAGGCGGGACTAGTGTAGATGGGATATGTTGGTTGACGTGGGCAAGTTGGGCCAAATGGCATGATTCCACACTGTATGACTATGACTCTATAACTCAGTGGGTCAAGCAGCATCTGTGGAAGGATGGGCCAGATCATAGTTGAGGTTGGGACTTGAAGGACCCTGATCTGAAACATCATTTGTCCATTTCCGTCCACATATACTGTCTGACCTGCTGAGTTTTTCCAGTTCTTTTTATTTTACTTTGGAAGTCGGTGAAGCAGTATGTTATTTAAACAGAACTGGAAAAGTGGCAGTGTGTCACAGGATGAGTGCAATAAAGGTCCATGTGGAAAATGAAGCCAGCGTCTAGCAAACCCAGAAGGGGTGGGAGCTACTTTGGGTTTAATTCAAGAGTCACGATTCAAAAGTGTTTTATTGTCAAATGTCCCAAAATGGAACAATTCAATTCTTATTTGCAGCAGTACAGATATGTAATCATAATTTTGACCCGAAACATCGCCCATTCCTTCTCTCTAGAGATGCTGCCTCACCCACTGAGTTACTCCAACATTTTATGTAATCATAATACTCTATAAAACCCATAATAAACAACAGCAAAAAAGAAATATATATGAGACACATATATTTACATGTATGTATTTATGTAACATTGATAAAATAGTAGTAATGATAATCAATGATCGCTTTCTTTGTAAGCTCCTCCTTTATCCTGCAAAGATCCAACATAATTGCTCTTCCCTCATTTTGACCTTGCAATCATCCCTTTGTTTAACCATTTTATGATTGTTTTTGTTTAGTTTAGAGATACAGTGTGGAAACAGAACCTGTACACTGAGTCTATACTGCTAAGGACAATGTACAGAGGCCAATTAACCTACAAATCTTTGGAGCATGGGGGGAAACCAGAGCGCCCCGGAGAAAACCCACGCGGTCACTGGGTGAACGTACTAGCTCCATGCAGACAGCACCCCTATTCAGGATGGAAACCAGGTCTTTGGCGCAGTTCAAAAGTATGTTATAGGAACAGAATTAGGCCATTTGTCCCATCTAGTCTACTCCTCCATTCAATCATGGCTGATCTTTCTTTCCCTCTCAACCCCATTCTCCTGTCTTCTCCCCATAACTCCTGACACCCTGTAACGCAGTAAAGGGCCTGTCCCACTTAGCGATCTTTTCGGCGACTGCTGGCATCACTGACTGACGTATCTGGTCACCGAAAAAGTCTCGGCGTGATGCGGCGTGAAGCAGTGTGATGCGGCGGTGACGTGGCCTGACGCGGGGTGATGACATATTGACGCGGTCTATGCTCAAGTGTCTCAACATTTCTTTTGTCACCGCCGGATTTTGAAATGTTCAAAATCTTTCGGCCACCCTGATACATCAGTCAATGATGCTGGCAGTCGCTGAAAATATGCCAAGTGGGACAGGCCCTGAACTCTACTGCTGCTCCGCTGTGCTGCTCTCATTCCCTGAACCCCTCACCCTCTCCACCACTCCTTGATACTATATGCACTGCACAACCCCTCGTTTACAGCAAGCTTTGAGCTCTGCCCCCTAAAATTTCTTTATGTGGCACGGTATTAATTTGTGTTGGATGGCAGCCTTCTGAAGCTGCCTGGGCCATTTAGTACATTAAAGGTGCTGAACAAATGATAGTTATTGCAGTTAATCGGGCGTGCCGCTGCACAAGGTTGAAATCTAGATCAGAGACGAAGGATTTTTTATTTCAGGCTGCTCAAAGCAGGAGGGTGTTGTGGAGGTAAAGTAGTTCAGGGAGAACATTTCAGAGGTCAATGGCACATAGATAATAAGAAACGAGCAATAATCAGCTTTGAGAAAAGGGTAACGTGCGTGTGGGGACATATGGTTCAGAAGATTGCTCAGATAGCATAGGGTCAATTCATAATTTAACTGACATCTTCAATGGTGTAAGTGTCCTTAATTTCTAATTTAGCCACAGAGGGATGTTGATTAAGTGAATGTAATTTCCATTCTCTTTTGTCTTTGTGCATGAACAATAATTAAATGCAATAAAATTCTTTGTAGTATTCCCTTTATGTTCAACTGTCTTTACTGCTATATTAAAATGCATAGATGGTACAATATTAGAAACATCACAAAGGCCTAATACCTATCCCAGGTCAGTGCTTATTGTTAGCATTAGTCAAATCCCTGTGCAAATTAAAACTAATCTGATTTTATTTTTAAAGTTCAAGAATGACAGCGATTCACCCGTTGTGATGTAAATTTCTCATCATGGGATATTTGTCACACCAAACCTTATATTTATATTTTTACACCTGTATGCTTATGTCAGCATGTAGTGTAAGTTAATGCACAAATATCAGGCACAATCATGCACTATCATGTAGAGCTTCCATGCATAATTGGTCCATATGGTCATTATCATTAAATAGGAAATTAGACTTTGGAAGCTTTTGGGTCCAATCTAACTATTACAGGTTAATGTGGAAGCTTATTAGATTCAAACTATTAAAGGTTATTGTGAAGCCTTAATGAAATCCAAGCATTGCAGGTTATCATAGAAGGGTGTACTACAGAGAGAATCCATTCGACCCATTTTACCTGTACTAGCCAATAGAAAACTACGATCCTTTTAATCCAGCTCTTTTGCTCTTTCCCCACCAACCTTACACTTTTGCAACTTTCCAATTCCCCTTTCGAAAGTTACACTTGATTCTATGTACACCACCTTTTCAGGCAGTCGGTCCCATCCCCTCATCCCCTACATCAGAACAAACCAAGCAACATACGTCTACCTTATTTTCTGTTTTTTCATATTTTCGGTCTTTCATATAATTTAGTTTAATTTTGAGATTTATCAAAAAAGATTTTAGAGTTATCCTATGTTTGCATCTTGTCACCCTATGCATTAAGGGCAATTTTGCAAGGGCCAATATACCTACAAACCTGCAAACAAAGGAAATGTGGATGCGGGTATATTTTGAAGACACTGGTATATCTGAGAAGCCAGAAGTAGGTTCCTGGTCCGAAACATCGCTCATCCTTTATCTCCAGAGATGCTGCCTGACCTGCTGAGTTACTCCAGCACTTTGTGTCTATCTTTGGAACTACAAACTTGCGCATCTTTGGGCTGTGGAAGAAAACCAGAGCACCTGGAGGAAACCCACACAGTCACTGGTAGAATGTGCAAACTCCACATATACAGCATTCCAAGTCAGGATCAAACCTGATGCTATTTAATCTGGTTTAAAAAATTCCAGGAACATGAAATACGTTTCAGAACCTGCAATTTTTTTTTCAAATCCAGGAAATTTTATTTTTATTTACTCTATCTAAACCTTTCACAGATGAAAGTTATTACAAAACAACTGGAGGAAACATTGAAAGTTTAAATGTTTAAAATCCAAAATTTACAAGTTAATACTGTATGAAGAATTTCTAGACCAGCTACTATCGCGTATTATTAACACCAAATGAAGTTCACTGTAGCAGCTGCACATTCTACACTCCTTAAACTGAGGTCAGTGAAGCAGAGAGGATTTTCAAGGCAAAGGTATTTACAAAACAAAAACAAGTCATTGGTTAGATTAGTTCTGGTTGGCCTACAGTATTTACATTATTCCTATATTCTTATCGGCTCCCACTCCCTAAGATTCTATCACTCTCCCAGATATTTGGGAGCAATTTACAAAGGCCAATTAACCTACTGACCTATAGGTCTTTGGACTGTCTGAGGAATCTAGAGGACCTAAAGGAAACCCAAGCGGTCGCAGTGAGAACAAGCGAATTTCATATGGACAGAAATTACGTTAATGTGAACAATTTTGAGACATGTTACTATCTCCTGTTATCAACACCAAATGAAGTTCACTTTTTTTTAAATCAAAAAATGTATTCAAATATTAAAAAATAATATTTACACTACAATAAAACAAGCCAGAACCCACCACCATAACACAAACATATATCCATAATAAACTACTATACAACTATGATACAATCCTTATTGAAGATACATTCAACGGTTGCGGAACTCCCTCAGGGTGCCCGTAGACAGGGCGTATTCCCTTTTTAACTGCACCCGGGCATGGACGTATCCCTGGAAAAGGGGCAGGCAGCCGGCTCAGGTAAAGCCCTCCACTGCCTGGCGCCTTGACTCGCGGATGGCGAGCTTGGGCAGGCACAGGAGCCTGATATTTCACTTGGGCTCCTTACAACTCAGCGGTATGAATATTTATCTAACTTCATGTAACTTGCATCCCCTCTATCTCCTCCCCTCCCCCACACAAGTCATCGTACTAGTTTCATTGTCATCCTGCTGAGTTTCACTATTTGTATCATCGTTGCTTTTTGCATATCCTTCATCCATTTGTTCTATGTACCTTCTGTATCTCTCGTTTCCCTCTCCCTTGACTCTCAGTCTGAAGAAAAGCGTCAAAACATCACCTATTCCTTTTCTCCAGTGATGCTACCTGACCTGCTGAGCATTTTGTGTCTATCTTCGGTGTAAACCACCATCTGCAGTTCCTTTCTGCTTCTCAATGGTTCAATCCTGACTCTTGTGTTGTCTATGTGGAGTTTAAACGTTCTCCCTGCAAATGACTTGGTTTTCACCAACCAATCAAGATTCTTCCCCATCCCAAATACATGTTTGTAGATTAGTTGGTTGTTTCTAAATCATTCCTTAAGTAAATTCATGAAAGACAAACCATTAAGGTTCTTTATTCTCCCTTGTGCACAGCGTTAGTTGGTGGGCATTGGTTAATTCATCATTGTGACTGGACCAACATCCTCACAGCTGTCAAGAGTCAAGAGTCATAAGTGTTTAATTGTCATACGTATCAAAAACAGAACTATGATTAGTATGGGTGTCAGGGGTTATTGCGAGAGTGCTGGAGAAGGGGGTTGAGAGGGAAAGATAGCTCAGCCTTGATTAAATGGCGGAGTAGACTTCTTGGCCTAGACAAATTGCCTAATTCTGCTCCTAGAACCTATGAACTTACAAAATTATTACATGCAACAGCATAATAGGCCTGTAAACACAGTACTCATAGTTAACAAAATAAACAAAAAAAATCAATAAATTTAAAAAAACATTGTTATTGTAAAACAAAAGCCCGAAGTCCCGAGTGCAACCAAGACATAGTTGGTTCATAGCTTTGTTCATGGGGTGGAAGATTGCAACCTTCACGTGGTCCACCCTGTTTCGACTAATGCAATCAACCCGGTGTGCACAATCAAATAGAACAAGTTGTCCTACAACTTCAGGCTGTGCTCGCCATACGCAAGAAGAAGAAGCTTTGTTCATGTTTGTAGTGTTCAAGACACTTGTGGTTGTGGGTGGTCACAGTTTTCACAGAGGTCACAGTTGTATGAACAAAATGGTTTGAATGGTGCTATATTTGTCGCATGTGCAACTGCACAATGGAATTCTTTATGCTTATTTACACATATAGGCGCTGCCATGTTTTGGTGCCATTTCCACAGTCAAAAGTCCAGTCCGCCCACACGTTCGACCTACTGGAGCAGTTCCAATCCAGGTAAGCCCCAGGCTCCAGGCTCCTGCAAGGCCTTCCTCCATCGCCTTTGACTTGCTCAACCCACGAACCGACATCCCTCTCCTCGCCTGGCTAGTTATTTGTCCTGGGGGCGTCACCTGCTGTAGACCTTGAAGCCGCTGGAGGCATTACCCCGATTCACCCTAATACCGGCCCTTGCTCCTCACATCCGATTACACCAGCGGCTCCCTCCAGGTACCTCATAATGCTACCTCATAATGTGGCGAGCTATTTTAGAACTCCTTCCTGGCATCCACAGAGTGGAGAGAAGACTGTGCTTCACAAGGGTAAGATAAATTTCAGGAGTTTGAAAAAAAAAATATATATATAGTTTATTCAAGTCAAAAATATGTACAATACAGGAACTGCGTAAGATATTCTCGGAGGCTATACATACATTCAATATTGTTTACACAAATCACTCTATTATATTCCACACCCTTGCCACCGCTTGCTTGAAATCCCTTCCCTTATTTTGAGGCCATCTCCACCACACCCTGCCCCCCAATGTCCAGCAGCGGAAAGAGCCTAGACTGTGGCCCTCCCCCACAGAGCCTTGGCGTTGGCTGCACCGAGCTTCAGTACGTCCCTCAGCACATACTCCTGCAGTCTGGAGCGGGCCAGTCGGCAACATTCCCTGACAGACATCTCGCTCTGCGGGGAGGTCCACAAAGTTTGGGTCAACGAAACTCTCAGGTGCTTTGTCACTCATCTCTTAGATTCTGCTTGGCTCAAAACCATCCAAATAAACTTGGATGTTTCTGTGTGTAAACTATCTTTTCCTACACGGCACGACTTTATTCCAGACACTATAGGCTTTCATAAATTAGAGTTAATCACAATGCTTGGCTTGAAAAGCAATGATAAATACAAGATAAATACAAGTTGTCTCTTTCTTTAGCATTATGAGCCTGTCCCACTTAGGCTATTGTTCAGGTGACTAGGCTGTCGCCACATGGTCGCCAGAGTGCTGCCTGTATGGTCGTGAGTAGTCTCCTCAGTCGTCTAAAGAGTCGTACCATCTTGTCGTAGCTTGTCGTAGTTTATCTTGGGTGGACGTAGGTTGACTTCGGTTGTCATAGGTGTGGTCGTAGGTTGTCGTAGATGTGGTCATAGGTGGATGTCCTAATGGGTCGCCAGTTGTCGGTAGCTTGCTGTAAATTGACGTTAACTGGGTGGTAAGTTGTTGTAGCTTGTCGTAGCCATTGTTGTAGACATTATCATAGACATTGTCGTAGGGGGGTCCAGTCCCCTTTTTTTTCGACAACCTGCTACGACTATGACAGTCGCCGGCAGTCACCTGAAAAATCGCCTAAGTGGGACAGGCCCTTTAAGATTTCTCTGCGCCATATATGGTAAAAGTGCAAACAAAATGCATTCAGATTCTTGACAGTCTGCAAAGTAAAAAATAAAAAGTTGTAAGGAAGTGATCTCTAAGAGCGTGATCTGTGTCCAAGTGTCGCAGATAACTTGCCTATTAATAGGAAACTAAGTGCTGAGAACCCCAAATTCTCCCCTCATTGTCAATGAACCAAACCACAGCGAGCCCTTTTAAAGCTTGTGCTCCAAGAGACAGCTTCTCAATATTAGTTCTTTCACCTATGCAGCAACCGAGAATCGGCCAAGGTGAAGTCGCCATTAACCAGAGAATGAAGAGGCTGTTGATTTTGTTTTAATTCTGCAAATTGAGCAATTCCTGTCCTTGCCCAACCTAACCCCTTTTAGAAATATGATGGAGTGCAAGGGTGAAGGTGGTTAAGGTTTATAAGCCTGAGGTTCAAAAAGCCACACTTTCTAAGCCCTTGTTAATTATTTTTCTCTTCCTGTGATCATTGATCACATCCACTCAGAAAACACTTTGGGAAAGGTGTCCTTTCTTCTTACAATTTATTCCGAGAGGAAACTGAAGACTTATTGAGATCAAAATTCAGTTGAAACAGAGCTGCAGTGTATTCAGTGTTCTTTCTTTCAGGCTTTGAGAAGCCTTATTAATGTGTTTTTTTGTGGTTTCCTATCATAATTGAGGAACCTAGCCCACAAGCTATCAAAAACCATGACCTTTCACTTGGCCAAGGCCATTTAGCGCAACCTTTAACAGCAAATCTCAGTTACGCTATTAATTCCAAGCAACAGATTTTTCTTCCACATACATCATTTTTTTTGTGCCGTGAAGTCAGGTGGGTGACCCCAGATATATATTACCCAGGCTGGCCAGAACAAATGCATCTAGTTACTCTCTCAGTCTGAAGAAGGGTCCCGACGCAAAATGTCACCTACCCATGTTCTCCAGGGATGCTGCCTGACCCGCTGAGTTACTCCAGCACTTTGTGTCTAGTCTTTCCTTCTTAAAGAAAACAGGTCAACAGGGACGGCACAGTGGTGCAACGGTAGAATTGCTGCCTGACAGGTGCCAGAGATCCGGGTTTGATCCTGACTACGGGTGCTGTCTGGACGGTGCTTGTATGTTCTCCCCGTGACCATGTGGGTTTTCTCTGTCTGAATTTTAGCACCCACACTCCAAAGATATACAGGTTTGTAGGTTAATTGGCTTCAGTAAAGTTGAAAATTGTCCCTAGTGTGTAGGATAGTGTTAGTGTATGGGGATCGTTGGTCGGTGTGGAGTTGGTGGCCAGATGGGCATTTTTCAATCCTATATCTCTACACTAAACTAAACTAATCAGAACAGCAATTTGATTGATAAGATTTGGTTGTTAAGCACAACAAATGTGTTTTGTGTAATTCTAAGACATAATTTCATAAGGTAGCAGATCACAAGATAGAGAGGGAGATACCACAAATGCATGTACAAGTTTCTTAAAAATTGAACAACTTAAAAGAGACACATTGTCACATTAAGGGGTTAGGATTGTGTTCGTTATTTTGTGCTTTAGAATTTGAAAATCAAAATTTTAATTTATATCTGCATCAAAACTAATCCCTCCCTTCCCTCACCTGTATCCACCTATAATTTGTCAGGCTTTGTTCCAGCCCGACTTCTCTTTTCCAGCTTTGTCCCTCCACAACTAGCAGTTTGAGAGGGTCCCAACCCGAAAGGTCGTTTGTCCATTTCCTCCACGGATGTTGCCTGACCTAATGAGTTCCTCCAGGACTTTGTGCTTTGCTCTGATCACCCAATTTCTTAATCTCAAATTTTAATCACGCAGCACAAGAAACTGAGTAACTCCTTTCCTTATCCTCTCATCAATGCTCTCATCTTTTTCCACTGTCCTTAGTTCACTTTGAATGAGCAGGGAACATCGTTAACAAGAGCAGTATTTATTATTCCACCTGAATTACCCTTGAGCTAAACACCTTGATGAGCCTTTGTATGCAATAAGGGTCAAGTATAGCGTTGTGGGTCTGAAGTTACATGAATTCCACGTCAGGTAAGGCTGGCAAATGTCCTTGCTAGTCCTGGCTGAGTTATTACACCAGTATGACTGATGATTCCAGGTTGATTTAATCACTTCAGTTTAACTTTTTCAGCAGACATGGGGAGGGATGTAAATGCACATCACTGGATGCATTTCCAGGGTTACTAGCCCAGTAGCATAAATGTTATGCTGATACACACCCCCCACCATTAAAATGTGGTGCTAAAGAGCCTTATCTATTTTCTACCCATAATGGCAGTGAGAAGTATAAGCTTGAGAAATGGTGCCCTTGAATGGTGACCAACTAACTAGACAAGTAATCCAGAGATACAAGACTGCAGACACTGTAATCAAACCAAATGCTGGATGTTCACAGCAGGCATCTGTGTCAGCATCAGCGTCTTGGAGGTGGCACAGTGGTGCAGCAGTAGAGTTGCTGCCTTACAGCACCGGAGACTCGGGTTGGACCCTTACCTCGGGTGGTGTCTGTATGGAATTTGTATGTTCTCCCTATGAGAGCTTGGATTTTCTCCAGGTGCTCTGGTTTCCTCCCATATTCCAAAAACGTGCAGGTTAGTAGGTCAATTGGCTTCTGTAAATTGTGCTGAATGTGTAGGATAGAACTAGTGTATGGGTGATCACTGATCGCTGGCCAAAGGGCCTGTTTCAACATTGTGTCTCTAAACTAAACTAAACTAAGACTGAGGAAAGGTCCCAACCAGAAACATCTGGTCCTTTTTCCCTCTACAGATGCTGCCTGGTGTGCTGTTCCTCCAGAACTTTGTTTTTCATGCTAAAGTAATCCAGAGATTTGGAATAACAATGTTGAGCCGGTGCATTTTTCTGCAGAATTTATGAAATTAAATAAACTTTAAGCTGTGAAGATAACAGGTTATCATTAGAGACCCAACTGGTTCCCTGTTGTTTTCAGGAGATAGAGTTTAGACTTTAGAAACATACAGCATGGAAATACACAAGGGACAATTTGCAATTTTACCAAAGCCAATTAACCTGCAAGCCTGGAAGTCTTTAGAGCATGGGAAAAACTGGAGCATCCAGAGAAGACCCACGCAATCATAGGGAGAATGTACAAGTGTTAAAGAAGGAACTGCAGATGCTGGAGAATCGAGGGTTACACAAAAGGCTGGAGAAACTCAGCGGGTGCAGCAGCATCTAAGGAGCGAAGGAGATAGGCGACGTTTCGGGTCGAGACCCTTCTTCAGTCTGAAGAAGGGTCTCGACCCGAAGCGTCGCCTATCTCCTTCGCTCCTTAGATGCTGCTGCACCCGCTGAGTTTCTCCAGCCTTTTGTGTAACCCCCGGGAGAATGTACAAACTCCGTTCAAACCACCCGTGGTCAGAATCAAACCCGGGTCTCTGGTGTTTCAAGGCAGTAGCTCTACCGCTGCGCCGCTGTGATCAAATGCTTGGAGTTGCAAGAAAGATGTGAAGATTTGGGAGGAATTAACATCAAGGATTTTGAAGAGGAAAGTGGGGGATGGTTGGGTCGGAGAGTGGGAGAGTAGGAGTGAAGGTGTGGTGCTGGGTTTATAGGCTACTCACAGTTCCACTGTTGCATGTTTGTGGCCTACCCGATCTCCACAAGCTAAAGCAGTGGAGAAGTAAGAAGTAGGTTCAAGGTTCAAGGTTCAAGGTTAGTTTATTTGTCACATACACCAATTGGTGTAGTGAAATGCTTCTTGCCATGCAGCACATAAAATAAAGAATACAGACACAACACTAATAAAGAGATTTAAACATAAAAACATCCCCCCACAATGGTTCCCATTATGAGGGAAGGCACAATGTCCAGTCCCCAACCCATGTCCACCCATAGTCAGGCATATTGAGGCCTCCGCAGTCGCCTTCACGGAGGCCCGATGTTCCAGGCCGTTCTCGCCGGGTGACAGTGCTCCGGCGTCGGGAGAATCCTCTCAGCGGCTTGGGACACCTGGAACGGCCGCTTCCTTACGGGAGTCCGCGGCTTCCAGAGCCGATTGGAAGAGACAGATCTGAGACAAGTACCACTGGAAGAGACAGATCCCATACGTACACTATTACAGATATATGTAAGGGACTGACACTTCATGTCTCCGAGCATTGTCCATCATCTGGAAGGTTATATGACACATTGTGACTAATTTTGCACAGATTGAAACTGCTTGTATCCCATTGATTTTTGTTCCCTACCTAAACAAAATTGAGTATTTAGATAGAGTCTGGCTGAGCTGGTTATTGATTGATCATACTGGAGTGGAAACACAAAGGCATGAAACAAACAAGCACAATTGCTCCTTCATAAACAAGAGTTGCAAGAGATCAATCTAATCGGGATGGCCCTAGTCTTATAATGGTGCCATTACTGTTAACAGAACAGAGTTGGGAATAAGGTTAGATACCACAATTATAGCAGCTTCCTTTTGTTGTCCTGCTAGTGTGCCACTAATAGGTTTTCTTTCCAAGGCAAAGTTTACCTCAATGGTTCATGTACAAAATCATGAGAAGAATAGCTCGGGTAGGCACACAGAGTCCCAAGCCCAGATTAGCAGAATCAGGAAGCAGAGGACATAGGTCTAAGGTGGGGGGGGGGGGGGGGGGGAGATTTAATAGGAACATAAGGGGTAACATTTTCATACAAAGCATAGTGGGTATCTGGAGCGAGCTGCCAGAGGAGGTAGTTGAGGCAGGTACTATCACAACAGTTAAGAGACATTTAGATAGATAAATGGATAGGACAGGTTTAAAGGAATGTGGGCCAAATGCAGGCTAGTGAGAATGGGACATGTTGTTCAGTGTGGGCAAGTTGGGCTGAAGGGCCTGTTTCCACACTGTAAAACTCTATCACTGCATTCATTCAACAAGGTACTTTTCAATGACAGTGAGTAAATCCTGGCTTTGCCAGTGAAGCAATATCTGCTGAAAGAAAGCAAAAGCTTTCCTACCCTACTTGTGTCTGTATACTGAAACTAAAATGACAACAGATCAGCCATGGTTCCCACTCTCTGTCACAATGTGTGGAACTGTAGTCATTATGTTAATTCTGTCCAAATTGGAGATATCAGGACACTAAAATTGAGTAAAGGCTTCTGGACTGCTCGGCCATTTGGTCAATTTAAATGTGCCTTCTGCAGAAATGGGACAAGCTGCAGAATAGTGCTAGTTTGTCTACAGCCTAGAAAAGAGTTGCAGGAAGAGAATGGAACATCTGCAGATTCTGACAATTAGGTGTAAATTGCATGGAACGGATATGGTGAATGCAAACCAGACATACACATTGTAAATATAGCTGCAAAGCTTTACTTTGCTAGATGTTGATTGGGTTAAGTGTTGAGCCTTGTCTGGTTTTTTTGAATATCCAGGCACATGTTGCATAATTCATCTTTGTTAACTTGCATCTAGAAACATTGGCAGATACATTGTATTAGTTACTGTATTATTGGGTTAGGGAAATGTCTATCATGTACTGTGTTAATCGGTATCTGTTAGTGGACTGTAAAGAGACCACCCCCATGTGGTTTGGCCCCTCAAAGTTCGGGGACCTATAAAAGGCCGCTCCCACGAGGTCCTGCGTCGATCTTCTGTGAGAACGCTTAGGACTGCATGACTTTTTGGAGTGTCTCTGCTTGCACTATAGAAAGACAGAAAATGCTAGACTATAAAACACAGATAGGTTACGTAAGAAGAATGGATAATAATAAGAATGGATAATGATGTAAGAATGGATAGGTGACATTGGTAGAAGGGTCCTGATCTTGAAAAATCATTTATCCATGCTCTCCAGAGATGCTGCCTGGCCCTTTGAGTTACTCCATCCTTTTATATCTTTTGCTGCAAAAAATATATTTTTTACTCCAATTGTGAGTTTGCAAAACTAATTTCCTTTCATTAAGATTGATGCATTAAGCACCCATGCTTGCTTTAACAGTATGTCTTATGGGAGCATATAAGCAAGACAATAACCATTGGTGGAAAATGTGAGCTTGCATTAATATAGCCATCAACGTCTTGTATAACTGCAACATGACCTACCAACTTCTATAATCAATACGCTGACTGATGAAAGTCAATGTGCCAAAAGTCTTTTAGACCAACCCCTTTTGATATTTTGTTACTCCAACCTAATGATTCACGTTCACAAGTTATAGTAGAACTCCGCCATTCAATCATGGCTGAACTCTGCCTCCTAATCCCACTTTCCTGCCTTCTCCCCATAACCCTTGACATCCATTCTAATCAAGAATCTGTCTATCTCTACCTTAAAAATATCCACTGACTTGGCCTCCACAGCCTTCTGTGGCAATGAATTCCACAGATTAGCTACCCTCTGACTAACAAAGTTCCTCCCTACTTTATTTCTAAAAGAGCACCCTTTAATTCCGAGGCTACCTGTATGACCCCTGGTCCTAGACTCTCCTGCCAGTGGAAACATCCTTTCCACATGCACCCTATTTATGCTTTTCATGATTCTGTAAGTTTCAATGAGGTCCCCCCTTGGCCAGGCAGATACAAGGATCGAACCCCGCAGTGGTTTGGTGTATTAGTGGGGAACTGTTATTGTGTTTTTCCAAAATAAAGTTTAGATGCGCAAGTGCTTGACTCAGTATTTTATTGACTGAAACTAGACTAGGGGGAAGCTTAGAACGAGCTATTTACAATTACACACAAATAGTTTGCCATCGTGCACATCATAGTCTGACACAGTGAACATATTCACTGTGTGGGAGGTAATAACAAGGAACTGCAGATGCTGGTTGTACTATAGAAAGGGCATCAATTATACCGGTGCCCAAGAAGAGCAAGGTGACATGCCTCAATGACTATCGACCAGTGGTACTTATGCCTGTGGTGATGAAGCGCTTTGAGAGGTTGATCATGGAGCAAATCAACTCCTACCTCGACAAAAACCTGGACCCACTGCAGTTCGCTTACTGCCACAACAGACCAACGACGATGCGATCTCGCTGGCCCTCCACTCCGCTCTGGACCACTTGGACAATAAATCTCATATGTCAGGCTGCTATTTATCGATTGCAGCTCGGAATTTAACACAATCATCCCCTCCAAGCTGGTACCAAACTCTCAGAACTGAATCTCTGTGCATCCCTCTGCAATTGGATCCTCGACTTCCTCATTCACAGACCACAGTCCGTTTGTATTGGTGGAAATGTGTCAGCCTCGATAACAATCAGCACGGGAGCACCTCAAGTGCTCAGCCCCCTGCTGTACTCACTCTATACGCATGACTACGTAACCCGAACTGATTGTGGACTTTGGAAGGAGTAGGATGGGGACCCACAGTCCCATTTATATCAAAGGGTCGATGGTTTGAAAAGGTCAAGAGCTTCAAATTCCTGGGTGTGCACATCTCTGAAGATCTTTCCTGGTCCGAGAACACTAATGCAATTATCAAGAAAGCACATCAGCGCCTCTACTTCCTGAGAAGATTACGGAGAGTCGGTTTGTCAAGGAGGACTCTCTCTAACTTCTACAGGTGCACAGCAGAGAGCATGCTGACCGGGTGCATCGTGGCTTAATTCGGCAACTTGAGCGTCCTGGAGTGGAAAATACTTCAAAATGTAGTAAACACTGCCCAGTCCATCATCGGCTCTGACCTTCCTTCCATCGAGGGGATTTATCGCAGTCGCTGCCTCAAAAAGGCTGGCAGCATCATCAAGGACCCACACCACCCTGGCCACACACTCATCTCCCTGCTACCGTCGGGTAGAAGGTACAGGAGCCTGAGGACTGCAACGACCAGGTTCAGGAATAGCTACTTCCCCACAGCCATCAGGCTATTAAACCTGGCTCGGACAAAACTCTGAACATTAATACCCCGCCATCTGTTATTTGCACTTTATTAATTAATTCATTCATGTGTGTATTTACGTATATAATTGTAGTCAATGCCTACTATGTTCTGTTGTGCTATGCAAAGAATGAATTTCATTGTCCTGTCAGGGACACATGGCAATAAACTCTTTTGACTTTTGACTTTGACCACGAACAGGCTCGGCGAGCACCTCCGCCTAGGCCTACATGATCCCCCGGTCGCTAAACACTTTAACTCCATCTCCCATTCTCATACTGACCTTTCTGTCCTGGGCCTCCTCCACTGTCAGAGAGAGGCCCAATGCAAATTGGAGGAACAGCACCACATATTTCACTTGGGCAGCTTACAACCCAGCGGTATTAATATTGATTTGTCTAACTTCAAGTAACCCTTGCTTTCCCTCTCTCTCCGTCCCTCCCCGTTTTGGTTTTCCGACTAGTTCTACTGTCCTCCTGATTAAATATTACTGATTGTATGTCATGTCACCTTCCCCTCAGCTAACAAAGAACCATTCTACTTTTCTTTCCACCATCCACTTTATAACTCATTATCTGTTATTTGTTATTTGCACTTTATCAGTTTATTGATTCATGTGTGTATATATTTATATAATGATATATGGACACACTGATCTGTTTTGTATTAAATGCCTACTATGTTCTGTTGTGCCGTAGCAAAACAAGAATTTAATTGTCCTATCAGGGACACATGACAATAAACGCACTTGAACTTGAACTTTGAAGAAAAGAGCTTCAGAGCGTCACAATCCTGTGTGAAAAAAACTCTTCCTCATCTCCATCCTAATTGGGCAAATGATTATTTTTAAACAATTGCAAGGGCGGCACAATGGCATAGCGGGAGAGTTGCTGCCTTACAACGCCAGAGGCCCGGGTTCGATCCTGACGATGGGTGTTGTTTGTACAGTCTCTACATTCTCCCTGTAAGTTCTACTCTGCACGGGTTTTCTCTGGGTGCTATTTCCTTCCACATTCCTAAGACGTACAGGTTTGTAGGTTAATTCTCTTGGTAAAATTTGTAAATTGTCCCCAGTTTGTAGGATAATGTTAGTGCACGGGGTGATTGCTGGTCGGTGCGGACTCGGTGGGCCAAATGGCCTGTTTCTGTGCTGTATCCCACTCCTCAGTGGATGGAAATGAGCTCTCAATCTCCATAAAACCTTCTCCGTCCCTATCTCAATCAGGCTCACAACTTCCCAATCGATCTTTGGAATTAAACTAGTTTCAACAACTTCAAAAATGCTGGCCTGTCGACAAAACTATATTGGCTTTTCTAACATCGTTCAGGAAACAGAATTTGTCATGATCAGACATATCAGTGACTTTAGACCTACTAATGCTCCTCCTAAGTTCTGGGGAAATTAAGTGTGGACATTAAATGTTGGCATTGACAGCAGATTCCGTATCCCATTAATGAATAAGATTTTCCCTTCCAATTCTAATAATTGACAGGGATTTTAATTGAGATCAGCAAACTAAGCTGAGGTAAGGAATCAACTTTTAGTTTAGTTTAGAGATACAGCATAGAGACCACGCCGACCATACTAGTTCTATGTTATCCCACTTTCTCATCCACGCCCCACACACCAGGGTTAATTTACAGAGGGCCAATTAACTTACAAACTCTGCATGCCTTTGGGATGTGGAAGGTGACCGGAGCACCCAGAGGAAACCCATGCGGTCACAGATAGAACGTGCCAACTTATATACAGACAGTACCCAAGATCAGGAACAAACTGGATCTCTGGGGCTGTGAGGCAGGCAGCAACTCTACCAGTTGTGCCACTGTGCTGCCTGCCTTCTTGAGCATTGTACTCTGCTATAAAGGTACAAGAGCACATTAAATAGACATAGAGTTCAAATTCTAAGCAAAGTGACGCGTAGGGTAGAACGCGGGCTTTCCAGCCTCTTGTGAAGTTAGTCTTACACACTTTCATTTTACATTCAGGTCAGGATGGTAATTAAAGTTTACTGAAATCATAGACTCGTAGATTCATACAGTGTGGAAACAGGCACTTCGCCCAACGGACCAAAATGTCCCATCTACACTAGTCCCACCTGCCTGCGTTTGGCCCATATCCCTCTAAACCTGTCCTATCCATGTACCTGCCTAACTGTTTCTTATATATTGCGATAGCCCCTGCCTCAACTAACACTTCCAGGAGCTTGTTCCATACACCCACCATCCTTTGTGTGAAAAAAATATCCCATCAGATTCCTATCAAACTTTTCCCCTTCACCTTAAACCTTAACCTCCATTCTGATGGAGCCAGGAAACACTGACTGCTCACTCTGCAAGTCTCCAATTCTCTTTCTAAGGTCAATGCTGAGAAATTTCTTATGTTTATTTGACATGATGGCTTGGTATCTGCCACTGACTTGATTGTTCATTTATGCCTCTGATGTGCCATGCCAGCTTTCAAAGGTTTCACCCTGGCGTTGTGGAAGCCACTAATTGTTGTGACACTGCCGTCACTGCTTGTAATGCTTGCGACACAAGTCCAGCACACTGACACGCACTGACATGCAGCGGGTCTGCATGTGATGCTAACACTGTTGTACAGGCGAGACGGCACAGAGTGAGTGAGCGGACGCCATGGACAAACCAGACGGCCAATCATTTTAACTCCCCTTCCCATACTGACCTTTCTGTCCTGGGCCTCCTCCACTGTCAGAGTGAGGCCACACACCAATTGAAGGAACAACACCTCATATTTCGCTTGGGCAGCTTACGACTCGCCTGCACGATTATTAATTTATTTAACTTCAAGTAACCCTTGCATTCCCTCCCTCTCTCTGATCTCCCCCACCATAGTCTTGCTAATGTCAACGTTTGTCTTCTTTGTTATCACTTTGTTCCCAGCCAACAATGGACCAATGTGGGCTTCACCTTTCCTGAGTTACCTTTTCATGCCTCCAGTGTCCACCTCCCTGACTCTCAGTCTGATGAAGGGTCTCGACCCGAAATGTCACCTATACCTTTTCTCCACAGATGCTGCCTGACCCGCTGAGTTACTCCACATTTGGTGTTTATCTTCAAAGGAGTGATGAGTGATGCAGGAGCAAGCGAATAATGAAGTGTTTGCTTGGGAGTTTGAGTCCTCTCTACAGCGTGCTGCAGCAGTTCGACATGCGGTGACATGTATAGTTTAGTTTATCGTCACATGTGCCGAGGTACAGCGAAAAGTTTTTGTTGCATGCTAACCAGTCATTGGAAAGACTACACATGATTACAATCTAGCCATCCACAGTGCATGGTTACTGTAGGAGTAGAGCAGGGGTCGGCAACTTAAGGCCCACGGCCCGTAACCCGAAATAATCCGGTCCACAGGCATGTATTTTTTCCTGTCATCTAGACTTCTTTAGACTGTTTAATACTGTTGACCAGCGACATAAAGACTTGCTTTAATGCTCCTAGCGATCCTGTTTGCTAATACCAGAAAAAAAAACCAGAACTGATATAATCCCACAAACTGGGCAAAAGGTTAGTTGGATTGGTGGGCGCGGTTCCACTGATGTAAATGTGCAGTTGCAGCGGCTGTGGTGCCTGGTGCTCAGCGCGCCCCGGAACCACCCGTCCCCCGCGCTTCACCTGGGGGAGGGTCAGGGCCAGGGCCGCCCTCCCCAAAGATGGCGCCGCTGGTGGTAGCTGGTTCGTGTGGACGTGGCAGGAGGTGGGGGAGAGAGGGGGAGGAGAGGAGGAGGGTAGGGGAAGAGGGGAGGAGAGAGAGGTGGAATAGAGAGGGGGAGGAGAGGGAGGTGGGAGGAGGGGAAGAGGAGAGAGGGGGGAGGAGAGTGACGAGAGAGGGGGGAAAGAGGGTAACAAAGGGTCTGTATGAAGTTTAGGACAGAGGGGTGAGGATAGTTTCCATACCAGTGCCTCAAACTGACTGCTATGTTCATTAAACATAATATCGTTTAAATATATAAAAATAAGTCAAAGTTTAGTTAGTATGTATTCTTATTACCTCCATTTATTAACTATGGCGATATAGATGTGGCCCGACATCCGCTCACAGACATGGGTCCTGGCCCCTGGAGTAGAGGCATAAAAGATTGGAGCTATTGTAACTAGTTGCCTGGGTTGGGCACCATCTTGGATCCGCTTTGTGAACCTCTGCTTTGTAAACAGTGCCTGAATCAATGAAATAGTGAGATTAAATGAGAACGTACCAGTTCGAAGTTTAATCTGTATTTTATGAGGAGTTACAATGAGGGACTACGTGAAGACCCCATCCAGCACGCATGCGCGACATTCTTCAAAGCAGCGGTGTGGATTCACAGAAAAAACACAACGATTAAAATAAATAGAGTAAAGAAAAAATAAGAACTTAATTACCAGTTGATCTGTATAATAGAGGGTGGGAGGGGAGGGCACGTAGTCCCTCATCGTAACTCCTCATAAAATACAGATCAAACTCTCATTTAATCTCACTATTTTGTTTCGGAGTCACATGAGTGACCACGTGAAGACTTCAAAGTCTTGTGATTCCGAACCGTGTACCAGCTCATGCTTCACTCACTGTCTGAAGACCTTTGAGGGAGGAAGTATGTTTTCACAATCAACAAAAACCTGTTTGTGAACAAAAAAGGTTTATTAATAACAATAAAAACAGAGAGCTCCCCCGGGCTTAAATTAAATATTATCTGCAGACTCTAAAATTCTGTCTGCAAACATAGCAGGTTCTACCAGCAGCTTATTATAAAACCTTTGGAAAGTTCTCTCCGAGGAACATCCTGCTCTGGCCAGAATGTGGTCCATAGGCACGTCCATTCGCCTAGCCGCCGACGTGGATGCAGCCCTGGTGGAGTGAGATTTGTAAACATTAGTGTTGACTCCCGCGGACTTAAGCACCTGCTTGAGCCACCTTGAAATGGTTTGGCTCGTCACCTGACCATGGGGCTTCTTATGGCTTATCCATAAGGCTTTTTCTCTCCCTCTTAAGTTGTATGTTGTGTCTATGTATATGGCGAGATGGGTCTTGGAACACAGCCGTGGGTCAGATGAATATGCCCGGAACTCCATGACTGGAGGTGTGGTTCCTGGTCTAGTTTGTTTGACCAGACCCTGAATATGGAATGTAAAACAGTCCAATGACTCTGTCATGCTGTCCAGCCTCAGAAGGTGGAGGGACTGTGTGCCCTTTATGCTGACACTAGTGCCATGAGCATGACTGATTTCAGGGTAAGTTGTTCCAGCGTGAGTGAGCTGGGTGGTGGCCATCCCCTAAGGTACGTCAGCACAATGCTGACATCCCAGATCTCAGTGTACCTTGGTCTGGGAGAATTAGTGTTAAAAATGCCCCTCATGATCTTGACCACCAGTGGATGGGACCCCAAAGCCTGTTGTCCTGCTGCTGGAACTATATAACCTGACAATGCACTCCTGGCTGTATTGATGGCGCTGTAGCTGAGTCCATCCCATTGTAATCCAACCAGGAACTCCACAACACTGGTAGCTGTTGCTGTTGTGTAGGTAGTTCCTGTTTTGGAGCAATACCGTTCCCACTTCCTTATGTTGGTCAGGTATTGTCTCCTGGCGGACTCCCGGTGGGATGCGGTCATCATGTTGATGGCGTCCTCAGACAGTCCGAGGCCCAGTAGAGGTCTTTTTTGAATCTGCAAGCCAGGAGATTGACTCTGTCATGGCACGGGTGACTAATGCCTGACACTGGGTGGATTAATAATACTGGACTGATGGGGATTTCCAACGGTGTTTCGACAGCCATGTCAAGGGCCACTGGGAACCATGGCTGTGTAGGCCAGTCGGGTATTATCAAGATTCCTGAAGCGGAATCCAATTGAATCTTGCGTAATACCCGACTGATGAGGCAGAAGGGAGGAAAAGCATAGAAGAACATTTTCCCCCAATGCAGCGTGAATGCATCAACTGCTGCTGCCTCAGGGTCTGGTTCCCAAGCGACATACGTTGGTACCTGGTGATTTAGCCTAGATGCAAATAGATCGATATCTGGTGTGCCATATTGCTTTGTAATTTCAGCAAATACTTTGGGATTTAACATCCATTCGATGTTATTGTTAAATTTGCGTGACCTGGTGTCTGCCACTGTATTTTGCTTACCTGGTAGTTAAGTTGCTGATAACCAAATATGTCTTTCGACACACCATTGCCAGATTAGGTTGACCAAATTGTTACATGATATCGACTTTACACCACCCATGTGGTTGATAAAGCCAGCACTGTGGTATTATCTAATTGCAACCGGACATGTGCGTGAAGCGTATTGAACTCCCGTTCGTCGTGGGTGGACTGCATGAACGCTAATGTCGGCATGCATGCTGGACGGGGTCTTCACGTAGTCACTCACGTGACTCCGAAATAAAATCAAACATCAAGCGATGGGGCTAAATGTTTCATGAAATGCTTTAACAAAATTAACCAAAACTTGTCTATGGGTGCCTGATGCACAACTAAAGTAGAGATGTGAATATGATGTAAGGTTATCATGATATACCTTTAAATTTTAGAGATACAGTGCAGAAACAGGCCTATCATCCCAGTGAATCCACACTGACCAGCGATCACCCCGTACACCAGCACTATCCTACATACTAGGATCAATTTACAATTTATAGAAGCCAATTAACCTACAATCCGACACGTCTTCGGAGTGTGGGGGGAACCGGAGCACGCGGAGAAAATCCACGCGGTCATGGGGAGAACGTACTTCATTTAGACAACACCTGGTGTCAAAACCGAGCCCGGGTCTCATGCGCTGTAAGGCAGCAATTCTATTGCTGCGCCACTGTGGTGCCCTTTAAAAAAGATATATTTTAAAAGTTTAAGTAATCCAGGTTCAGGAGATGAGAAATGATAGAAGAGTAAGGGACAAAAGGAATAATTATGCCTAGTCTGGTCAAACATGGATCTAGGGTGGAAGATTGCAACCTTCACGTGGTCTGCCCTGTTTCGATGAATGCAATCAACCCGGCGTGCACAATTGGTTCCATTGGGCCTCGGCACCCCCATGTGTAACTGGCTACTGGACTTCCTCACTGACAGACCCCAGTCTGTGAGGGTTGGAAATAACACCTCCAACACCATCTCTCTGAGCACCGGCTCCCCTCAAGGCTGTGTCCTGAGTCCACTGCTGTTCACCCTGATGACTCACGACTGTTGTGCCAGGTTTAGTACAAACCACATCATGAAGTACGCAGATGACACAACAGTGGTGGGCCTCATCAGGGACGACAATGAGCTGGCTTACAGGGAGGAGGTGAAACAACTGGCGGACTGGTGCAATACGAACAACCTGATCCCGAATGTCGAGAAAACAAAGGAGGTTATCGTCGACTTCAGGAAAACCTGGCACAGTCCCACACCACTTCACATCAACGACAGCGATGTGGAGGTGGTCAGTAGCACAAAGTTCCTGGGGGTGCAGATCACTAACAGTCTGACCTGGTCGAATAACATCTCATCAACTGTTAAGAGAGCGCAGCAGCGGTTGCACTTTCTGCGCCGGATGAGAAGAGCTCATCTCCCCCATCCCATCCTCACTACTTTCTACAGGGGCACCATAGAGAGTATTCTGACCAGCTGTATCTCTGTCCGGGTTGGGGACTGTAGAGCCTCCGACTGGAAGTCTGTGCAGAGAGTGGTGAGGACAGCGGAAAAAATCATCGGGACCTCTCTCCCCTCAATCGGGGATATTGCGACCAAATGCTGCGTGTCTAAGGCCAGCAGTATTATAAAGGACCCCACACATCTCCATCACGGTCTGTTCACTCTGCTGCCCTCGGGAAAAAGATACCGCAGCATAAGGAGCAGAACATCAAGGTTCTGCAACAGCTTCTTCCCACGAGCCATCAGACTCCTGAATGCCATGTAATGGGCTGCCACCATTGTCTATTTATCCTTTTCATCCATGCCTATCCTTCGGTTAATTTATTGTGTTGCACAGGGAGCCAAATGCAACGTAATTTCATTTGGAACTGCATATATCAATGTATTTCTAAATGACAATAAAGTTTGTTTGACTTTTGACAATCAAATAAGATCAAATAGAACAAGTTGTCCTACAACTTTAGGCTGTGCACGCCATACGCAAGTAGAAGAAGAAGAAACATGGATCTTTTAAGTTATTTTCATTACCAACTTGCTGCTATCGACGTGGGTGATGGCTCTTGAAATGTTCATTAAACGATCTTTGAAATGTGATGAAGGTTTCTACTAACAGAAACTCTTTGTGTCGGCTGTCCTGAATTGGAGAGAATTATTTCAAAACTGGTGCGGTGTGAGAGTTCTTGAGAATGAAATTGCAGCATTCTGCATTTAAAAGTGTGTGTGTGTGTGTGTGTGTGTGTGTGTGTGTGTGTGTGTGTGTGTGTGTGTGTGTGTGTGTGTGTGTGTGTGTGTGTGTGTGTGTGTGTGTGCGCATGTGATGCTTGTGTGTGCGCATGCGATGCTTGTGTGTGCGCCTGTGTGCGTGTTCGCATGCCTCTGAGTCCGAATGAGTTTTGTGTGCTTGCATCCGTGTGTGCACATCCATGTAATTGTGTACACAAATAAAGGCAAACAGAATAAAAATTTTGCACAGCCATAGATTTTTAAATGGTCTAAAAACAATATCGCTACAATCAGTCTGAAGAAGGGTTTCGACCCAAAATGTCACCCATTCCTTCCCTCCAGAGCTGCTGCCTGTCCTGCTGATTTACTGCAGCATTTTGTGTCTACCGCTACAATCTCCGATGGCAATGTTTCTGCAATTGTTCCCTATTTTTTGGCATTTACATGGGAGGGGAGAAGTGCTGAAGCAATTAACTATTTCCCTGGCAACTGCTGCCATTAACACTGGGAACGTTACAGAGGTCATGCCAACCTACAGGCTCTGGTTAGGTTACCATTGCAACTTACCTTCTCTACACGGCAGAGGCTCCAAGGGGCAATCTTTTGTCTAGCCAGGTAGGCAGAAACACACCTGAAGGCTGCACAGTGGCACAGCGGTAGAGCTGCTGCCTTACAGCGCCAGAAACATTGGGTTTGATCCTGATTACGGGTGCTGTCTGTACGGAGTTTGAACATTCTTCCTGTGACCACGTGGGTTTTCTCCAGATGCTTCAGTTTCCTCCCACACTCCAAAGACGTGAGGTTTGTGTGTTAATTGGCTTCCATAAATTGTCCCTAGTGTGTAGGATAGAACTAGTGTGCAGGTGATCGATGGTCGGCGTGGACACGGTGAACCAAAGGGCATGTTTCATGGCTAAAGAGGAAGAAGATTGAACTTTATTGCCTTCCTTCTCAGTGAGGAATGTGGAATCCACTGTGATGGATGTTTATGTTAACTTTTATGTGATTGCGTGTCTCGTTGCTTTTCACTTAGTATGGCTGTATGGTAACGCAAATTTCACTGTACCTTAATTGTGACAATAAACTGACCTTGAAACTTTGAAATCTATATCTCTAAACTAAACTAAACCTGAGGTGCCTTGGATCAAGTCAGAAGCATTGATCAGACAGCAAAGAATGGTGGTCCATTGATGGGTAGAGAGGTAGCGTCGCAAAGCACAGAAACAGGCTCTTCATCCCAAATTGTCCATGCTGGTCAACACGTCTCGCTTGAACTTGAAGGATACTTAAATTTATAAAACGAACCCGATTCCTCACAACCACACAGAATAATGCACACGTACATATGTGTAATTAACCTCCCCACACCTACACTGTCTCCTTCAAAGTCACAGTCATGGTGCTGAATAGCACAGAAATCGCCCCTTTGGACGACCTTGTCCATGTTTTAGACTTTACACTTTAGAGATACAGTGCAGAAACAGGTCCTTCGGCCGGCCAAGTCTGCGCTGAATAGCGATCACCCCCTACACCAGCACAATCCTACACACTAGGGATAATCTATAATTTTACAGAAGGCAATAACCTACAAACCTGTACGACTTTGGAGTGTGGAAGGAAATCGGAGCATCCGGAGAAAACCCATGCAGTCACAGGTAGAACGTGCAAACTCCATACAGACAGCACCCATAGTCACAATTACACCCGTGTCTTGATGCTGGAAGGCAGCAACTTTACCGCTTCGCCACTATGCCGCCTCAAGCTGGGCTTGTCCCATTTGCCTGCATTGGGACCATATTCATCTAAACCCTTTATATCCATATATCTGTCCAAATGACTTTTGAAATTGATAATTGAATTTGCTTTTATTGCTCCCTCATGCACGTTCCAGATACGGACCACCCTTGGAGTGAAAGTGTTGCCCTTGAGATCCCACTTAAATCTCCCCCTCTCACCATAAGCTTATGCCATCTAGTTTTAGAATCATCTATCCTGCGAACATGATTGCGAGCATTTATTTATCCATGCCCCTCATGATTTTACATACTTCTAACATACAGTTCCAAGGAAATGAATGGCAGCTTTTACTTCTTTCACTAATTTATCACTTTCCACCTTTATCTCATTGACTTTTCTTTTTCACCTTTGCATAATGACATAGTCTTACAGAATGGAAATAGTCCCTGTGCCCCACTGAATCCGTCATGTCATAGGAGCAGAATTAGGCCATTCACCCCATTGAGTCCACAATGTCATTCAATCGTGGCTGATCTATCTTTCCCTCTCAACCCCATTCTGCTGCCTTCTCCCCATAACCCTTACATCCGTACTAATCAAGAATCTGACAATCTCTGCCTTAAAAAGATCTAATGACTTGACCTCCACAGCCGTCTGTGGCAATAAATTTCACAGACTCACCGCCCTTTGGCTAAAGAAATTACTCCTCATCTCCTTTCTGAAGGTGCGTCCTTCTATTCTGAATCTATGCCCTTCGGTCCTAGACTCTTCTACTACTGGAAACACCCTCTCCATATCCACTCTACCCAGGCCTTTCATTATACGGCAAGTTTCTATGAGATACCACCCTCATCTTATCCATGTTCTTCAGCGATGCTGTCTGACTCGCTAAATTACTCCAACACATGGATTTTTTTTTTGTTAAAACACGCTGGTAGTTCCTTTGCTGCACCGTCTGCAATCGATCAAGAAGACAAACAGCCACCAACGTCTCGTAGAGATGAGGACCCACATTCTTGGAAGTACCCGCACTCCACAAACGTGTAAATGAATGTCCAGCATTTTATTTTTTGTTTGGGCAGCAGGATAAGTGGAGTAGATTGCAGGCATTAACTTAGACTGCGTCACTGACTCTACCACCACAGCTGTGCCTCTGCTAAATCAGCTCTCTTGCAAAGTTGCACTTGGTAACTCCTAGAAAACGGATCCCTAGGTAACGTTGTCAGCTATATACCACAAAAAAACGGCGCAATTTTGTTAAAAATCGAAACGGGCTGAGGGAAAAGAAATATGAAAGCTAATCAGAAATCTACTAACTAAAAAAAAAAAATTGCACCGTCAGTTCCTCAAGGCGAAGCCTCCCTGTTTAAGTACTAAGTCCTTCGCATTCACCAGTCAGCAGTTGGACATCCACTATTACCTGTTTTGTGCAAACGATATTAGAAAACTCTGGCACTGAGCCAAGGCAATAGACCGAGACATAATGAGAGCTAAACAGCTAATTCCCTTTGCTGGGAAAAAAATCACAACTCAACCCCTTCTACACAGCTGCTCTAATCTACTTTTTGTTTCCATTTTACTACCCATCGCTTGCAGTTACAAGAAGAAACAAGAGCAGAACAAGACCATTGAGCTTGCTCCGCCATTCAATAAGGTCGTGGCTGATCAGGTAGCCCAACTCCACCTACCTGCCTGGTCCCTGAGCTCAGTCCTCTCATGTAGGCACAAGGAACTGCTGATGCTGGTTTACAAAACAAGACAAAGGGTGCTGGAGATTCTATGTTTGAGTCTGAAGAAGGGTTCCAAACCAAAACGTCACCCATTCCGTTCTTTCCAGAGATGTTGCCCGACCCGCTGAGTTACTCCAGCACGCTGTGTCTATCTTTGGTATAAACCAGCATCTGCAGTTCCTTGGTGCTGCAATACAGGGTGATAACCTATATAGATACCATACAGTGTGAACTGGCTGGGGACAGAAATCTAAAACCACACACATCAGAAAGGTAATGGAAACCTCTCCACCTGCCTAAATGAGTACAAATTTAGCAACACTATCAACAACTTACAGAATAATGCAGCCTCTTTGATTGGCAACCCGTCTATCTGCTTAAATGTTCATCAGTACAACGTATATATGCCAACTACAAATTCCATACAGATTGAACCCATAGTCCGGATCGAAGCCGGGTTTTTGGCACTGTAAGGTAGCAATTCTACCAGAGCACCACTGTGCCGCCCCTTATTTAATTATGAATCAAGATAAAACATTTTGAGCTGTTTGGGCCACATCAGACATTACCTTATGATCGTAAGATCATGTGATAGGAGCAGAATTAGGACATTCGGCCCATCATGTCCACACCATTCAATCATGGCTGATCTATCTCTCTCTCCTAACCCCATTCTCCTGCCTTCTCCCCATAACCTTTGACACCTGTACTAATCAAGAATCCATCTATCTCTGCCTTAAATATGTCCACCTCCACAGCCTTCTGTGGCAAAGAATTCCACAGATTCACCACCCTCTAACTAAAGAAATTCCACCTCATCTCCTCCCTAAAAGAACGTCCTTTAATTCTGAGACTATGACATCTAGTCCTAGACTCGTCCACTAGAGGAAACATCCTCTCCACATCCACTCTATCAAAGCCTTTCACTATTCTATACATTTCAGTGAGGTGCCCCCCTCATTCTTCTAAACTCCAGCGAATACAAGCCCAGTGCCGTCATATGTTAACCCACTCATTCCTGGATAATTCCTGTAAACCTCCTCTGGACCCTCTCCAGAGCCACACATCTTTCCTCAGATATGGTGCCCAAAATTGCTCACAATATTCCAACTGCGGCCTGGCTGGCGCCTTATTGAGCCTCAGCAATACAAGCCCTCTCGAAAAACCTGCTCGTATTGCATTTGCTTTTTCATTACCAATCCAAATTTCAAGGGTCAGATTATTGTCACGTGTACCAATTAAGGTAAAGTGAAACTCGATTCGACTTGCAGATTAGCTTATTGCGAATCCTGCACCAGCATTCCCAAGTCCCTTTGCACCTCCGATTTCTGGATTCTCTCCCCATTTAGAAAATAATCTACACCTTTATTCTGACTACCAAAATGCATGACTTTCCTTCAGTATATTCCATCTGCCACTTCTCTGCTCATTCTCCCAACCTATCCAAATCCTTTTGCAGTGTCCCTGCTGTCTCTACACTTCTGCCCCTCCACCTATTTTCGTATCATCCTCAAAACTTGGCCACAAAGCCTTCAATCTCCTCTTGTGCTGGTGGAAAATGAGCAAGGCATGGATGCAGGATAGATGGGAGACCCTTTTGCCCTTGAATTGAAGCCTTAAATGTCCCCAGCTCTGCAGAGAGGATGGGCTTGTTCAGAAAATTGACCATTCCAAGATGGGTTCAGGAACAATCGATAAAAAATGACTGACACCTAATAAGGATTTTATCCCTTCTTTCTTTCTGCCATTTATTACTGTTAACAAGTGAGCAGGGATCAAATAAATGTCACAGTGCTTTCATTTAATTAAATGTATAGATATAATAAGCTAATGTGGCAGAAAGGTGGGATGTTATTTATACCTTAATTTCCGTAGATTGGAAATTTATAGCCAACACTTGGCTTTGACGAGGCCACAAATAACAGTAGTTAAACTGCTTTGAAATGGCCACTAGATCGCATTAATAAAATTAGATAAGGCAACACAGTGATATACTGTATGCGCCACTCACGTCAAAGACAGGTTGATATTTAGTTTAAATTGAAAGAGTACTCAAAAGAGAAATGTTTGCTTTGGCCCCATCGCGGCCGGCTGCTAAAATATTGCCTTTCACTGGCACTCCCTTGTAAAGCTGTCAAACAAGGAACGTGCCTATCACGGGGAAGGGGAGGTAGATTGTACATATCGCCGCAGTTAAAGATGATGCTGCTGCCAAGCGTGGAATTTCTCAAACCCATACTGCTTCCCTTTCACTTGCCTCGTACACAAACACATGTCCAAGCATAACATTCAAGTATTAAATCTGGATTGAGGTAAGAAGCTCTCTCGATGTCAATACCCAGGGCACTAAAAAGGCCCACTCTGATTCAGAAGGTCTATGGCCTACTTTAAGGCTTTCTGCCCCAATTGATCATTCAATGATAATTAAATGTCACATGCGCCTAGATGCGGTGAAATTATTTCTTTTTTGCATGCAGTACACAAAGTACACAACGAGTAGCCACATATCTGGCTCTTTGGTTCTCCCCTTGTTCTTTGCCTGCCCCTACCATGCTGGGTTCCCTCGTTGTTCTTAGGCTGACCCGCTGAGTTACTCCATCACTTTGTGTCCTTTTGTGCAAACCAGCATTTGCACTTCTTATGTTTTAATGCTTCAGGTCAATGGCATTTCATCAGAATGGAAAACCCATAAGAGAAATAAACATGATTTGGCTGAAGAAGGGTCTCGACCCAAAACGTCACCCATTTCCTCTCCCCAGAGATGTTGCCTCTCCCGGTGAGTTACTCGGCAATATTGTGTTTATCATGTTTGGTTGAGCTAAGTTGAGTTGAGTTTAATTTAATTTAGGTTTATGTCTTAGATTTAGTTTTGTTTAGTTTAGTTTACAGATTTTAGTTTAGAGATGTAGCAAGAAAATAAGCCCTTCAGCACATTGAGTCCAGGTCAACTATTGATCACTCGTTTACACTGGGGCTATGTTATTCCACTTTGGCATTCATTTTCTACACACTAGGGGAAATTTTACAGAGGACAATTAACCCGCAAGCCCACACATCTTTGGGATGTGGGAGGAAACCGGAGCACCCAGGGAAAGCCTACGCGGTCACAGGAAGAACATGCAAACTCCACACAGACAGCACTTGATGTCAGGATCAAACTTGGGTCTCTGGCGCTATGAAGCAGCAGCTCGACTAAATAAAAAAGAGCAAAAATCTGCAAATGCCCTTGCTCAACAACCAGAGACAATCGTTTTAAGATGGGAGGGAAATTATATAATAGGAAATTTAGGGGCAAATTTTTCACAAAAATAGTGGTGGGTATATGGTGCAAGCTACCAGAGCAGGTAGTTGAGACAGGCACTTTAACAACATTTAAAATACATTTAGACAGGTAGACACAAAATGCTGGAGTAACTTAACGATCTGGCAGCATCTCTGTAGAAAAAGGACAGGTGATGTTTCTGGTCAGGACCCTCTTTCATACCCCACAATAAATAGGTACATGAATTGGAACGGTTTAGAGGGATATGGGTGAAACACAGGCAGGTGGGACTAAAGTAGATGGGACCTCTTGGTCTGCATGGGCAAGTTGGGCCGAAGGGGCTGTTTCCATGCTGTATGATTCTATGACTATGATACTGGCTTCTTCTTCTATCAAGGTACGCCTAGGGTTAAAAATCAGCTTCACCAACAGCAAATGACCCAACTTGTTTTCATAAGCGGCCTTTCCAGAGCAACCTATCAAGCTAAAATCCATGTCATTTAAATCAAAGACTAACATCCTGTGTGTTTTGTTTATTTTCTCGATACACAGGATGTGGGCACTGCTGCCAAGCTGGGCATTCAGAGTTGAACATAATTGCCCTTGAGGAGGTGCTGGTGGTGAACCTAGTGCTTTGACCGCTGCTGTTTATGTGGTGAGCGTACTCCTACTGAGATGTACGCGAATATAGGTTGAGACTTGAGTTCACCAGTTGAGCATTTACATTTCCTTCATTCACTGTTTGATTTGTAATGTATTTACAAAGTAGGAGGCTGAGCAAAGAGTGAGGCAGACTCTGTGTTTGTGTGTGAGTGAGAGCATGTCCGTGCGTGCGTGCGTATGTGCATGTGTTTCTGTGTGTCTGTGTCTCTGCATGTTTGTCTGTCTGTGTGTACCTGTTTGTGTGTGTATGTATGTATTTATGTGTGTCTGTGTCTCTGCTTGTTTGTCTGGCTGTGTGTGTGTCTGTGCGCACGTGTGTGTATGTTTGTCTGTGTGGTTGCTTGTCTGTGTGCCTGCTTGTGTGTGCGTTTGTGTGTCTGTCTGTGCCTGTGTATGTGCGTGTGTCTGTGCATGAGGGGTGATGGAGGGAGGTGTTAGTCAATGGGATGAGCAGAGGAGGACAGTGACATTGAGATGACGTGAACCTAATACATACTGAGAGGTTCCAGTCAGCCAAAGGATGAAACTCACTGGATGATACAAACTTGTGGTAAGGTACCACGGTGTTCAAGTAACTAGACCAACACTATTCAACAGTTCAGGAAGCATCAGTAGAGGGAGAAACGAGGTTACTTTTCATGTCAATAGTTCTGACAAAAGGTAATTGCCTGAAATGTTAATTCTGTTTTTCTCTCCACTATCTCTTGGGCAGCATCATGGCGTAGCAGTAGAAATGATGCCATACAGTGCCAGAGACACAGGTTTGATCCTGGCTATGAGTGCTATCTCTACAAAGTTTGTACATTCTGCCCGTGACCACATGGGTTTTCTCTGGGTGCTCCAGTTTCTTCCCACACTCCCAAGATGTACAGGTTGGTAGGTTAATTTGGCTTTGGTTAAAAAAAAAGTTGTAAATTGTCCCTAATGTGTAGGATAGTACTAGTGTATGGGGATTGTTGATCGGCATGTACTCGGTGGACCGTAGGGGATCTATTTCCACACTGTATCTCTAAACTTAACGAAGATGCTGCCTATGGTCAAATGCTGGTAAATGGGACCACCTTAGACGGGGCACCTTGGTTGGTATGGACGACTTGGGCCGACAGACCTGTTACTGTGCTGTACTGCTCTCTGATCTGCTGAGTTCTTTGAACACTGTCTGTTATTATCTCAAGTTTCCAGGATCAGCAGAGTTGTTGCTCCACAGTTCTGAACTAAAGTTGTGAGGATATGAATTTAGGGACCATCATATCATCTGAGGAGATTAATTTCGATAGCCTAATTAGGAATGTTAAGGAAAGGAAGAAAATCTGCGAAGCTTGACTGGTCTGGTTTATATGATTAGTGCGGGTGTCAAGGGTTTTGGGGAGAAGACAGGAGAATGGGATTGAGAGGAAAAGATAAATCAGCCATGATTGAATGGCAGAGTCGACTTCATGTGCCGAATGGCCTAATTCTGCTCTTGGAATTTATGAACTTACGTGTGACTCCAGCCCCACAACAAAGTGCTCAGCTCTTAGTATGTCGTTTAGAGATACAGGTAGGAAACAGGCCCTTCTACGCCTGTGTTCAGTTTTGGTTACCGTGCTATAGGAAGGATGTCTAAGTTGGAAAGAGTGTAGAGAATATTAATGAGGATGTTCCTGTTTCTGTGCTGTATAATTCTATGACTTCCCAAAATAATCAACAGTGCTTTGAGGTGGGGAGATGGATGGGGTTCATGGTTCATTGTGTATGCGTTGAGCATGCCAAAGGATGTAGAAAGTACATCTGTCCCCAACCATTGATAGTTTGATTTTCAATGCTGGTTCTGTGTCCCTTATTCCAGGGAACATTGTTCAGACTGAATAGTCTTCTTATTCGATGACTTAAATCCAAGGATCCACCAGAACAAACATTTCACAAATGTTTGGCTTTAAGTGGGTTTAGAGATGTATCATGGAAACCGGCTCTTCTGCCTACTGAGTCCGCACCGACCAGCGATCACCCCGTACACCAGCAGTATCCTATACGATAGGGACCATTACAATTTTTACCAAAGCCAGTTAACCAACAAAACCTGTACGTCTTTGGAGTGCGGAAGGAAACCGGAGCACCCGGAGAAAACCCACGCAGTCACACGGAGAACATACAAACTCTGTACAAACAGCACCCATAATCAGGATCGACCTGGGTCTGTGGCGCTGTAAGGCAGCAACTCTACCACTGCACCACTTTACTGGGCACCAACCAATGTCATTGGGTGTATTTAATTTTGACAACAATTGGATAGAAATGATACGACCTGGAGTATTATAAACTGGAGTGTATAATCACTCTTCATTGGCAAATTTGATCCTAATTGAGAATATAATCTGAGTCAAGAGAACATCCCCATGTTCCTCAAATAGTGCAATTGGATCTTTTTCAACTGCCAAATCCATCAGCTCCTATTTTAACAACTCATCCTAAATTACAACTTGACTTCATTTCAAAAACACTTAATTGGGTTTCAAGTGATTTGGGATGACCAAACCTCTATAAAAGATCCAAACCTTTATTTAATCCAAAGGACCACAGGAACGCTATATTCTTGTGCTACACCACTCAAGTTTCCGTCTGCAGTTATGTGGGACCCTGGCTCTTGTGGCATAATAATCAATGTCACGATGCTTCTGGCAGTCGAAGCTACCCTACAAAGCCAACCGTCGTGTGTCTGGGTGAGATTTGATATCAAAGATAACAGCCAAGAGAAGCAGGTGGAATTGACCACAAGTCCCAACCATCTGGTCGTGAAGAGCAGGTGCAACAGAAGCAGTCTGGGAGCCTCTTCAAACAGTTTTAAATGACCTGTGTTCATAGTTTATTTTTAATCTGACTCTTGTAAAGCAAATTACTCTGTTTGACTTTTTAATCATAGAAGTAAATTGTACACTTGTAGCATGCAACAAGCGATTATTAAATCCCCTTGCTTCACCAGACAATCCCCTGAGTTCACTATTATAACAGAAGAGCCAAGCAAAACCACCCATTGAATCATGGGTGGCAAAGTGGTGCAGCATTAGAGTTGCTGCCTTATAGCACCAGAACCCGGGTTCGATCCTGACTACGGGCGCTGTCTGTAAAGAGTTTGTACATCCTCCTTGTTCGTTTTCTCTGGGTGTTCTGGTTCCCTCCCACATTCCAAAGAAATACTGGTTTATAGGTTAATTGGCTTCTGTGAATTGTAAATTGTCCCTAGAGTGTTGGATAGTGCTATTATATGAGGTGATTGCTTCTTTTCCCCCCTCCCTTCTCAATCAATCTGGAGAAGGGTCCCAAGTCTGAATAAGGATCCCAATCCAAAATGTCACCAATCCTTTTTCTACAGAAAAACTGCCTGACCCGTTGAGTTACTCCAGCACTTTGTGACTATCTTTGGCTGAAATCTATGAATTTTCTCCAGAGACACTGGCTGATCCATTGAGTTACTCTAACATTTTGTGTTTCTTATTGTGATCAAAACACCTCCAAATGCATGATGATCCCCAAGGGGCAGTGGCTATTGTCAATTTCTGGAAGATGATAGCTACTTTGTCCTGACAACCTTCATGGTTCAGCAAATCTTTTTATGTTTTGCCCAGGAGAACACGTGTCAAGAATTTGTTTAGGTACAAGGAACTGCAGAAGTTGGTTTACAAAAGAAGACACTAATAAGTGTTGAAGTAACTCAGTGGGCCAGGCAGCATCTCTGGAGAACATGTTAGGTAACAGGATAGGATCAGGTCAGGACCATTTTTTAAACTGATTGTTGATTGGGGGAGTTGTGTTGGGGGGGATAAGAGAGGTGAGAGCAGGACAAAGTTTGGTGAGTGATAGATGGAAACAGGTTATGGGGGTTTTGATTGGCAGATGGTTGGACAAAGCGCAGAGATGAAAAGGCAAATGTGTGAAGAGAAATAGAAGAGGTGTGAATTGTGAAGTCGAAGGAAAGAATATAGATGGAAGAGATCGGGAGGGAGAAATGGGTGAGAATCCAAGTGGATTCTTTAATCAGAGGGTGGTGCATCTGTGGAATTCAAGCCAAGTCGGTGGATATTTATAAGGCAGAGATTGACAGATTCTTGATTAGTATGGGTTTCAGGGATTATGCGGGGAATGCTGGGGAATGGGATTGAGAGGGAAAGATTTCCCTCAGCAGAATAGACTTGATGGGCTGAATGGCCTAATTCTGCTCCTATAACGTATGAACATGGATAACAGGAAAGATAAAGGCGGGGTGAGGATTCGAGAATCTGTTGATTGCCAAGGAAATTCTTCACATAGTCAATAAAAGTGTGACACGGCCTTTGTGCTGGTATTGCAATTCAGCGGTGCTGCATTACTGAGATGCAATGAGCTTCGCTGCATCAGCAGCAAGAACCAACACAGACAGAGTGGCTATCAGCTGGAGCTGCTCGCTGTAGGAAGCCATTAAAATTACAATGAGGAATTTGGCACTGTTAATATGCAGTGTTATTAAAATAGTGATGATAAAAATCCAAGATTGCATAAATTCATTGGCTTCTGCAATAACACATCACCCAGTTGTTTGTTTCTTTCTATTTTCTGAGAATGGCTATTTTTAAAGATCCACCAGTTGGCATTTAATCAATTATACTCCTCCACAATAAGGAGCCACTGGCAATTGATGTGAACAGTGATGATTGGGGGGCGGGGGGGGGGAGACAAAGAGCTAGAGTAACTCAGCTGGTCAGGAGGCATTCCTGGGGAACAAAGATAGGTGGCCTTTTGGGCCGGGACCCTTCTGTAGATACTCTCAGACACTCAATACTCTCAGACAACCAGGGGTCTCCTGGGATACTGCCTGATCTGCTGAGTTACCCCAGGACTTTGTCTTTTATTCTTTATTCTAGGTCTATGTCTTTATTCTTTGGAGTGCAGAAGGTTAAGGTGGGACTTGATTGAGGTCTTTAAAATGATGAAAGGGATAGACAGAGTTGACGTGGATAAGCTTTTCCCATTGAGGGTAGGGAAGATTCAAACAAGAGGGCATGACATGAGAATTAAGGGACAGAAGTTTAGGGGTAACATGAGGGGGAACTTCTTTACTCAGAGTGGTGGCTGTGTGGAATGATCTTCCAGCAGAAGTGGTGGAGGCAGGATCGATTTTAACATTTAAAAGTAAAGTGGATAGGTATATGGACGGGAAGGGAATGGAGGGGTATGGTCTGAGTGCAGGTAGATGGGACTAGGGGAAAATAAATGGTCGGCACGGACTGGAAGGGCCAAGAAGGCCTGTTTCCGTGCTGTAATTGTTATATGGTTATTTATGTGAACCAGCATCTGCATTTCCTTGTCTCTAGTTTAGTTTATTGTCACTTGTAAAGTGAAAAGCTTCTGTTGCGTGCCAACCAGTCAGCAGAAAGATTATTGAGCCATCCAAAGTGTACTGCTGTTGGAGTAGAAAGTGGAGTTTAAAAAAGTGGAGCGATTGCAACGCATGATTGCTGGTCCATGTCCGTGGCCAGCACACAAAGAGTTGCCTTGCTTGGGCACCATCTTGGCAGTGATAGTGGGGTTATTTTCACACCACAAGTTGAAAGTCGAGCAGGAGCAGTGGAGCAGTTAGTATAGCTGCTGCCTCACAGTTGCACAGACCCGAGTTTGATCCTAACCTCAGGTGCTGTCTGTGCTGAGTTTGCACGTTCTGCCTGAGACCACAGGACCCGGAGGAAACCCATGTGGCCCCAGGGACAACGTGCAGACTCCACACAGAGAACTCTCGAGGTCAGTGCCACCGTGCCGCCATCTGTACCACCCATCTGTGGAGGTAAATAGACAGTAGGTTTTGGGTTGAGACCCTTAATCCAGCCCAAGGATCTCAATGAATCTAGTCTAGATGAAGAGTCTCAGCCCGAAACACCAACTGCACATTTCTCGCTGCAGATGCTGCCTGACCCATTGAGTTCCTCAAGCAATTTCCTTCTTTATTTTGAATAATCTATTTCAATCTGACTTTGATATACATATCCCAAATAGAAAAACAGAGACCTATAGTGGATAGAGAGAAGGCACATAAAACTAGTGTGAATGGTTGTTTGATCATTGGCATGGACGTGGTGAGCCAAAGGACTTGTTTCCATGCTGTATCGTTCCATCAATTATAATGGAAATTATGATGCTGCCCAACACAGCTCTTCCAGAAGCTCTATTTTATGTTTCTACAGATTCCAGCATCTGCAATCTCTTGTGCCTTTATAAAAAATACAATTGATGCTAGTCAGTTAGATCACCATGACAGCTGTCTATGCCAGGCACGTGTACTGGTCCTGCTGTCATCCTGTGGAGTTCCACCGTCTGTATGACTTATTATTGCCTACCCCAAGCCTACAATGGACCATTCTGGGCTCCACCTTTCCTTGATCATTGTTACTTTCTGCACATCTTTCATTCATTTGTTCTATTTGCCTTCTATAATCTCTTGTTTCTCTTTCCCTTGATTCTCAGTCGGAAGAGCGGACTTGCCCCGAAACGTCGCCTGTTTCTTTTCTCCAGTGATGCTGCTTGACCCGTTTGAGTTACTCCAGCGTTTTGTGTCCACCTTTGTGTGTTCTAACGGCGCCGATCCCATATCTTCCAACGCTGGCCTCCAGAAACATAGAAAACATAGAAAAGAGATGCAGGAGTACGCCATTCGGCCCTTTGAGCCAGCACCACTATTCAATATGATAGACAATAGACAATAGGTGCAGGAGTAGGCCATTTGGCCCTTCAAGCCAGCACCGCCATTCAATGTGATCATGGTTGATCATCCCCAATCAGTACCCCATTCCTGCCTTCTCCCCATATCCCCTGACTCTGCTATTTTTAAGAACCCTATCTAGCTCTCTCTTGAAAGCATCCAGAGAGTCTGCCTCCACCGCCCTCTGAGGCAGAGAATTCCACAGACTCACCACTCTCTGTGAGAAAAAGTGTTTCCTCGTCTCCGTTCTAAATGGCTTACTCCTTATTCTTAAACTGTGGCCCCGGTTATGGACTCCCCCAACATCGGGAACATGTTTCTTGCCTGTGTCCAAGCCCTTAACAATCTTATATGTTTCAATGAGATCCCCTCTCATCCTTCTAAACTCCAGTGTACAAGCTCCATTCTCGCAGCATATGACAGTCCCGCCATCCTGGGAATTAACCTTGTAAACCTACGCTGCACTCCCTCAATAGCAAGAATATGCTTCCTCAAATTAGAGGTCCAAAACTGCACACAATACTCCAGGCGTGGTCTCACTAGGACTCTGTACAACTGCAGAAGGACCTCTTTGCTCCTATATTCGATTCCTCTTGTTATAAAGGCCAACATGCCATTCGCTTTCTTCACTGCCTGCTGTACCTGCATGCTTACTTTCATAGACTGATGTACAAGGACTCCCAGATCCCATTGTACTTCCCCTTTTCCCAACTTGACGCCATTTAGATAGTAATCTGCCTTCCTGTTTTTGCTACCAAAGTGGATAACCTCACATTTATCCGCATTAAACTTCATCTGCCATGCATCTGCCCACTCCCCCAACCTGTTCAAGTCACCCTGCATTCTCATAGCATCCTCCTCGCAGTTCACACTGCCACCCAGCTTTGAGTCATCTGCAAATTTGCTAATGTTACTTTGAATCCCTTCATCCAAATCATTGATGTATATTGTAAATAGCTGTGGTCCCAGCACCGAGCCTTGCGGTACCCCACTAGTCACTGCCTGCCATTCTGAAAGGGACCCGTTAATACCTACTCTTTGTTTCCTGTCTGCCAACCACTTGTCTACCCATGTCAGCACTCTACCCCCAATACCATGTGCCCTAATTTTGCCCACTAATCTCCTATGTGGGACCTTATCAAATGCTTTCTGAAGGTCCAGGTACACTACATCCACTGGCTCTCCCTTGTACATTTTCCTTGTTACATCTTCAAAAATTTCCAGAAGATTAGTCAAGCATGATTTCCCCTTCGTAAATCCATGCTGATTTGGACCGATCCTGTTACTGCTATCCAAATGTGCGGCTATCTCATCTTTTATAATTGACTCCAGCATCTTCCCCACCACCGATGTCAGCTAACTGGTCTATAATTCCCCGTTTTCTCTCTCCCGCCTTTCTTAAAAAGTGGGATAACATTAGCTACCCTCCAATCCACAGGAACTGATCCTGAGTCTATAGAACATTGGAAAATTATCACCAATGCATCCACGATTTCCAGAGCCGCTTCGTTAAGTACCCTGGGATGCAGACCATCAGTCCTTGGGGATTTATCAGCCTTCAGTCCCATCAGTCCATCCGACACCATTTCCTGCCTAATGTGGATTTCCTTCAGTTCCTCTGTCACCCCAGATCCTCTGTCCACTACTATATCAGGAAGATTGTTTGTGTCCTCCTTAGTGAAGACAGATCCAAAGTACCTGTTCAACTCATCTGCCATTTCCTTGTTCCCCATAATAAATTCACCTTTTTCGATCTTCAAGGGTCCAACTTTGGTCTTAACTAATTTTTTCCTCTTCACTTACCTAAAGAAGCTTTTACTATCCTGCGTTATATTCTTGGCTAGCTTACCTTCGTACCTCATCTTTTCTCCCCGTATTGTCTTTTTGGTTATCTTCTGTTGTTCTTTAAACATTACCCAATCCTCTTGCTTCCCACTCATCTTTGCTACGTTGTACTTCTTCGCTTTAATTTTTATACTGTCCCTGACGTCCCTTGTCAGCCATAGTCGTCCCTTTCTCCCCTTGGAATCTTTTTTCCTCCTAGGAATGAACTGATCCTGCACCATCTGTATTATTCCTAGAAACACCTGCCATTTTTGTTCCACTGTCATCCCTGCTAGTGTATCTTTCCAGTCAACTTTGGCCAGCTCCTCCCTCATGGCCCCATAGTCCCCTTTATTCAACTGCAATCCTGACACCTCCGATCTACTCTTCTCCCTCTCCAATTGTAGATTAAACCTGACCATGTTATGGTCACTGCCTCCGAATAGCTCATTAACCTCGAGGTCTTCTATCAAATCCAGTTCATTACATAACACTAAATCCAGAATTGCCTTCTCCCTTATAGGCTCCAATACGAGCTGTTCAAAGAATCCATCACAAAGGCACTCTACAAAGTCCCTTTCTTGCGGTCCAGTACCAACCTGATTTTCCCAGTCTACCTGCAATCTCCCATAACAACCACAACATTACTTTTATTACATGCCAATTTTAACTCCTCATTCAAGTGATCATGCCTGATCATCCAAAATCAGTACCCCATTCCTGCTTTTTCCCCATATCCCTTGATTCCGTTAGCCCTAAGAGCTAAATCTAACTCTCTCTTGAAAGCATCCACTGCCTTCTGTAGCAAATAATTCCACAGATTCACAACTCTCTGGATGAAATTTTTTTTCCTCATCTCAGTTCTAAATGGCCTACCCCTTATTCTTAAACTATGTCCCCTGGTTCTGTAAAGACGTAATCGTTTTGGATCCAATCACATTTGTTCCTCGTCTCTCGGGTGGGTGCCTGCCCTCTTTGCCTGTCACACAGAGCAAAACTTGTTCCTTTGCCGTGACTCATCTGGCCTGAATCGCCCCATTCTCACCACTGCGTGTTTGACTTGGACACCATGTAATGATGTGGTGGAGGATGGCTGTTAATGGGTTACAACCCTGACCTGCAAGGTTTGGCTCCCACGGCTGTGTTTTATTGAACTTGGCACAACACTCCCATTCGAGAGCCAATGAAAATTATAATGTTCCCTCCATTTGAAATGAAGTAGCCCCCATTATGAGATACTCCCATTCAGCAATACTGATTAGTAGGGCTTGTTCACGTTGAATGATCAATTGATGTCTGGTAAAGCATCCCCATTAAATGAACGTCCCTGGTAGCTCCGTCCCCATTAACTGGTGTCAAGATTATCTGATTAGATATTGATTGGCTCTCATGCTGTCAGACTGATTGGTTACAAAGTGTAGGGAAATTAACCTGGACACAAAACTGTTAACGTTTTCAACTCGACGAGGCCATGGTTGAAAACACAATGCAGAAAAAGGCATCGGTCCTAATAGTTTCCAATTAGTAACTAAAGCAATAAAGCAGCCAGACTTAATGTCAGACTGGTAATTAAGTACACCGCAGCAATTAGTATAACATTTGTTGTTTATGTGCCGGTGGTTGTTTCAAACTTAGGGTTACTCTTGTTATTGGAGTGTGGGTGCATTTTATTACAGGCGAGATGAATTGCAGTGAAATACTTTGAGACAGGTTCCCTCCTTTAGAGTGAAGCTCCCATTGCTCAGCCCAGCCCCGTGCTCTTGTGGGTGACGTTTTGGGTGAGAAGGGTTTTGTCCTTTACTGTGCTAGCTCGAATCACCCCATTCTCACCACTGTTTGTTTCACTTCAATGTCGCCTATCCATGTTCTCCTGAGATGCTGCCTGACCCTCTAGGGATACTCCAGCAGTTTGTACCCTTTTCAGTAAACCAGCATTTTCATTTCCTTGTTTCTACAGTGTTGTTGTATTCACTCTAAACTCTTCCTAGGTTTAACTTCCATTCCACGTTTGATCCATGATGGTATTCCATGACACGAGGCAGCGACACGAGCTACTGCCTTACATCACCAGAGATCCTGATTACCGGTGCTGTCTGGACAGAATTTGCACGTTCTCTCTGTGACTGTGGGGATTTCCTGCTGGTGCTCCGGTTTCCTCCCACATTTCAACGGGTGCAGGTTTGTAGGTTAATTGGCTTCTGTAAATTGTCTCGAGTGCGCAGGGTAGTACTAGTGTACAGGTGATTGTTGGTCGGCACGGACAAAGTGGACCGAAGGGTCTGTATCACTACAACTAAAACTAAAAATAAAGTAAAATTACTCCTGGTGTAAATGCTTTGATAAAGAATAAGGGCCTATGTAGGAAAAGAGGCAATAGAGAAATGTGGGCGGATGAGACTAGAAATGTTCTGAGTTAGCACAGACTGAATGAGCAGCATGGCCTTCATCTATATCATAAATATAAGAATTTTACACAGTGGCTGATGTTTAGGATCTTATCTATTATCATTCGAACAGATGTATGTGAATGCTGCAATAGTTAGAAGACATGCATTGGTATTGGTTTTATATTGTCATGCGTACCGAAATGCCACCTATTCCTTTTCTCCAGAGATGCTGCCTGACCCACTGAGTTACTGTGGCTTTTTGTGTCTGTCCACAGTAAGGTAGGTTGGAAGGTGAACTACACCGGTGGCTTATTAGAGGACTATTCAGTAATCTGATAACGATGAGGAAGAAGTGTAGTTCAGTTTAGTTTTGAGATACATCATGCAAAAAGGCCCTTCAGCCCACCAAGTCTATGATGACCATCAACCAGCCTTTCACACTGTTTCTGTGTTATCTCACTTTCTCATCCACTCCCAACATACTATGGGGCAATTTACAGAGCCAATGTACCTACAAACCCACACATCATTGGGATGTGGGAGGAAACCAGAACACCCGGAGCAAACCCACGCGTTCACAAGGAGAGCGTACAAACTCCGTACAGTCAGGAATAGAAACATAGAAAAATAGGTGAATGAGTAGGCCATTCGGTCCTTTGAGCCAGCACTGCCATTCGTTATGATCATGGCTGATCATCGAATATCAGTACCTTGTTCCTGCTTTTTCCCCCTATATCCCTTGATTCCTTTACCCCGAAGAGCTAAATCCAACTCTCTCTTAAACATCCAGTGAATAGGCCTCCACTGCCTTCTGTGGCTGAGAATTCCACAGATTCACAACTCTGTGGATGAAAAAAATGTCCTCATCTCAGTTCTAAATGGCCCACCCGTTATTCTTAAACTGTGACCCCTGGTTCTGGACTCCCCCAACATCAGGAACATTATTCATGCATCTAGCCTGTCAAATCCTTTAAGAATTTTATATGTTTCTATAAGATTCCCTCTGATCCTTCTAAATTCCACTGAATATAAGCCCAGTCGACCCATTCTTTCATCGTATGAGAGTCCCACCATGCCAGGAATTAACCTGGTGAACCTACGCTGCACTCTCTCAATAGAAATAATGTCTTTCCTCAAATTAGGAGACCAAAATTGCGCACAATACTCCAAGTGCGGTCTCACCAGGTACAACTGCAGTAGGACCTTTTTGCTCCTAAACTCAAATCCTCTTGCAATGAAGGCTAACATGCCATTAGCTTTCTTCACTGCCTGGCGTACCTGCATGCTTACTTTCAGTGACTGATGTACAAGGACACCCTGGCCTCATTGCACTTTCCCTTTTCCTAATCTGACACCATTCAGATAATAATCTGCCTTCCTGTTCTTGCCACCAAAGTGGATTACTTCACATTTATCCACATTATACTGCATATGCCATGCATCTGCCCACTCACCCAACCTATCCATGTCACCCTGCAGCCTCATAACATCCTCATCACAGCTCACAATGCCACCCAGCTTTGAGTCATCCACAAACTTGGATATGTCACATTTAATTCCCCAGTCTAAATCGTTAATATATATTGTAAATAACTGGGGTTCGAGCACTGAGCCTTGCAGCACCCCACTAGTCACTGCCTGCGATTCAGAAAAGGACTTGTTAATTCCCACTCTTTGCTTCCTGCCTGACAACCAGTTCTCTAAAATGGCAATACCCTATCTCCAATATCATGTGCTCTAATTTTGCACACTAATCTCTTGTGTGGGACCTTGTCAAAGGCTTTTTTGAGATTGAGCTGTAGGTTGTGCTGTGATGCAGCAGCTCTACCAGCTGCACCACCCGCAATATTCCTGAATTTAGAAATATGTGTTTTTCAGGCATCGTTATCTTCTGTCTGACTAACATTGTAATGTTTCCTACATTACACCAATAACTCCAGTGGCAGAACTTAATTGGCTGCAAATACGTTGCAAGCACCTTGAGATTGTGAAAGAGGACGTACCTATAAATAACCACAGGTAGACAAAGTGCTGGAGTAACTCAGTGGGTCAGGCAGCTGGGTGACGTTTTGTGTCGGGACCCTTCTTCAGACAAAGTAGGGGGGGGGGGGAAATGGAGGGAGGTGGGGGGGATGGAGGGGGGGGTGGAGGGAGTTTGGGGGGGGGAGATGGAGGGAAGGAGGGTGGAGGGAGGTTGGAGGTCGGGGGGTGGAGGGTTGGGGGGGGTGAAGAGCTGGAGATGAGCAAAGACCTGGACCAGTCAGTGTCAACCACAAATGACCTCAAGCAGGGCAGGGCCTGGTAGGTCCATTGTTGGCTGGGCACGGTGTAATCTCAAGAGGACACTGTCAAACTGGTAGAACGACTAGGGAGGAAAAGGGGGCAAGGAGTAGGGTGACCGGGAGGAGTGTATGAGATGAAGTTACATAAAATTAAATAATTCAATGCCCTATTCACCTGTACTACATTGCAGAAATTAGACTTTGGCTGTGGAACTGATACGCTACAATGTTGAGAACTATATTCTGCAGTCTGTATCCTCCCCTTTGCTCTACCTATTGTACTTGAGTTCGACTTGATTATCTGTTTTGATTGGCTAGCATGCAAAATACAAGGCTTTTCACTATACCTCAGTACATGTGACATATAAACCTACACTAAATTTTGTTTTGCTCGAGATTCCAGCTTCTGCAGTTGGAGCCTGTGGTACACAAATTATCTGGAATATTTCCTGCAATAAAAAAAAAACAGCATCTCAAATCTATTTCTTCACCAGAAAGGGTCTTTCTATTTTTCTTAAACACAGGCAGGAGGTATTGGGGTGAATAGGGGAGAAAGGAAATGAGGAGAAAGGAGCTGCAAAGGCCATAAATTACATAAAATGAGAAACCAATTACAATGCCATGCCACCTGGGAAAGGAAATGAACGATGCAAAAAGACTGAGTCATACAGCATGGAAGCAGACCCATCGGCCAAACCAAGATGTCTTCTTCTTCTTGCGTCTGGCATGCACAGCCTAAAGTTGTAGGACAACTTGTTCTATTTGATCTTACTTGATTGTGCACGCCAAGTTGATTGCATTAGTCAAAACAGGGCGGACCACGTGAAGGTTGCAATCTCCCACCCCACCAAGATGTCCAATCTGCACTAGTCCCACATGCCCACATTTGGTCATGTACCTGTCTAAATATTTCTTAAACGTTGTGATAGTTTATGCCTCAACTACATCTTCCAGCAGCTCATTCCATAAACCCACCACATTTTATGTAAAAAAGAGTGATATTGTTGATCACTTTTATGAAGTGCGTTTTGCTCTACCGACAGAAGATATACCTACCACCCATTGTGTATAAAATGTTTCCCCTTAAGGTTCCTATTAAATGATTACCCGGCACTTTAAATGTATGTCCTCTGGTTCTCGATTCCCCTACTCTGGGTAAAAGACTTGGTGCATTTACCCAATCTATTTCTCTCATGAGTTGTATCTTCAAGATGAAGACAGTTGTGTGTTTACATTGAGATACGTGGGAACATGGAGGCCAGGTGATCTTGAGACATGGAGAGGGCTGTTCATGTTAAACAGTGGCATCAGCAGAACACTTGCACTCATTCTTTTCAAGCATCTTTCCCCCTGCTTTTACATTAAGTAAATAATGCAGGATAATCATATGCCTATGAAAATACTGAAGCTTCCCTCTATTTATATCACTGTAAATAGTTAATAAAATTGAATAGTTTTATTGGCATTTGGCAAACATAAATGACAGATTTGTTATTAAGGCCAACTTTAACTGGTTACTTCAAATAAACAATTAACAAATAAATTATTTACCTTATTTCCAGAACTTGAGTCATGGATTAATTATGGCATAAAAAAGTAGGCCATTCAGCCCATCAATTCAATGCAAAGTTACTGAAGAATAATTCAATAGTCCATTCCTCTTTTCTACTTACACTTTGGACTTTAGAACTTAGAGATACAGTGTGGGTAACAAGCCCTTCGGATCACTGAGTTTGTGCCGATCACACCATACATTAGCACTATCCTACACACTAGGACAATCTACAATTTAACCAAAGTCAATTAACGGACAGACCTGTATGTCTTTGGAGAGTGGGAAGAAACCAGACCACCCAGAGAAAACCTACACAGTCACAGAGGGAACATTCAAACTCCATTCAGACAGCACCCGTGGTCAGGATCAAACCCGGATCCATGGTGCTGTTAGGCAGCAACTCTACTGGGCATTTTGGGCACCATATCTGAGGAAGGATGTACTGGCTCAAAAGAGGGTCCAGAGGAGGTTTACAAGAATGATCCCAGGAATGAGTGGGTTAATATATGATGAGCGTTTGATGGTACTGAGCCTGCACTCGCATTTAGAAGGATGTGGGGGGACCTCATTGAAGCGTACTGAATAGTGAAAGGTTTGGATTGAGTGCATGTGGAGAGGATGTTTTCAGTAGTGGGAGAGTCTAGGACTAGAGGTAATAGCCTCAGAATTAAAGGATGTTTCTTTCAGAAGGAGATGAGAAGGAATTTCTATAGTCAGAGGGTGGTGAATCTGTGGAATTCTTTGCCACAGAAGGCTGTGGAGGCCAAGTCAGTGGATATTTTTAAGGCAGAGATAGATAGCTTCTTGATTAGTACAGGTGTCAGAGGTTATGGGAAGGAGAATAGGGTTCGGAGGGAGAGATAGATCAGTCATGATTGAATGGCTGAATGATTGAATGATTGAATTCAGAATAGACTTGATGGGCTGAATGGCCTAATTCTAATACTAATTCTAATCCTACTGCTAATCACTTATGAAGTTACCACTGTTCCACCCATGTCCATCTATTTCCTTTAAGTATCTTTCACTGGATTGGCTATGGCAATCATTGATTCTCTCTTCCTCCATTGACCTTGCGGATAATAACATCAAGACCAATTTTACTTCTTGCTTAAAATCGGTCATCATAATATCTCTTGCCCTGAGCCTTAGATTTGTACTTTCAACCACTGTACAATCAGCTTAAAGTAAAACGTTGGAGGAAGGTTCCTTTGATATAATAGAGGCGGAATAAGAAAGGTCGTTAAGAGCAAGCATTTTCACTCAAAGGCTAATAGCATTTTGGAGGGATAAGAATGGTTGCTAATAGGAAGGATTTTCTCTCATAGGATAATAATATTTTGGAATAAGATATCAGGGCTAGTTCTTGAGGTAGAAAGTGGTTCAAGAGTCAACAAAACAATATTTGTGAAAAATGAAAAAGATTGCTCTACACAAGGAAGAGTTATAATGTTTGATAAATTTCGACTCCTGAGTGCATTGATATGTATTTCCAGTTGGCAAAGGAAGAACCAATCTGATTCAAGTGTAGTTTAGTTTAGTTTAGAGATACAGCATGGAAATGGGTGCTTCGACCCACTGAGTCCATACCGACCATTGATCAGCCATTCACATTAGTTATCCCACTACACACTAGGAGCAACTTACAGAGGCCAAATAACCTACAAACCTGTACATCTTTGGGATGTGGGAGGAAACCGGAGCGCCCGGAGGAAACCCAAGTGGTCACAGGGAGAACGTGCAAACTTCACACAGACAGCACCCGAGGTCAGGATTGAACCCGGGTCTCTGTGGTGCTGTAAGGCAGCCCCTGTACTACTGCGCCACTGTGCCACCCAACCATGAGAGCTTCCAAAATGGTAGGTTGCATGGGCACAATGCAAGAGTTTCTAGTTTAATAACAACAATGACTTGCATTTATGTAACTCCTTAGACATTGTAAAGCATCCCAGTGGAACTACAGACACAGAATATGGGACAGGTGCAAGTTAATAGGCTGTAATTCACTCTGGAGTCCCGAATGAAGCAGTGTACCAGGAGACAGAAGCCCGAGCTGTTTACAAATGTCAGCATATAAACTACAACCTCAACCCTGTTACTTTTACACATTATACGTATGCCATTAGAAAGGAGGTTAGGAGGAACTTCTTTAGTTGGAGGGTAGTTAACCTGTGGATTTATTGCCACAGAGTGGCCGTGGAGGCCAATTCAGTGGAATTTTTAAGGCAGAGATAGACAAATTCTTGATTAGATTGGATGTCAAGGGTTATGGGGAGAAGGCAGGAAAATGGGATTAGGAAGCAGCAATCAGCCATGATCGGTGGAGTAGACTCAATGGGCTGAATGGCCTAATTCTACTCCTATAACTTGTGAACATGAACCATTATCTTCAAGCTTAAGGGAAAACAGTGCAGTTCCTACTTTACCAGGAAGGGGCTTCAAAGTGTATATATGTAGGAAGGAACTGCAGATGCTGCTTTACACACAAAATGCTGGAGTAAAAGGCCTGTCCCACTTTCACGACCTCTGCCGAGTTTGCCCTTGACTCGTACTCACAGCGTGGTCATAGGAGGTCATAGGTAGGTCGTAGCAGGCTGTGATGCTAGTCATAGGTACTCGTGGCATCAAGTAGGTCGGGGCATTTTTTATAGCATGATGAAAAATGTCCACGAGTAAAAAAGGTCGTGAATTAGGTCGTGAAAGTGGGACAGGCCCTTTACTCAGCAGGTCTGGCAGTATTTCTGAAGACATGGCATAAGTGAGGTTTTGGGTCTGATGAAAGGTCACGTCCCAAAACGTCACCCATTCCTTTTCTCCAGAGATGCTGCCTGTCCCGCTGAGTTACTCCAGCATGTTGTGTCTATCTTCACAGTTTATAGTCAAATCAGAGATGACCATCAATTACAAGGAAGTGTGTACAGGGGAGATATTCTAATATAAGGGTTTAACTTAACATATTGATTATTCGGTGTTGATCAATTCTGCGCAACATTGTATTGAGAGCCCTTGTGATTCATTTGCCGCACATTATGTCTGTGGCTGTGAGGGAGCTGGATACCTCAAGAGTAGCATTCTCTCATCAACCAGGTATAGAATCAGGCGGCCTTGTGCATGTACAACGCTGACTGCACCTGGCATGGACACCGCAAGATAAATGCAGCTTGAGCAGGGACAAACACGTTGCACTCAATTGCAACGATGGCCATGTCAATGGTTTGACCTCCCATCAGGGGACATTCCACTGACATCAATCCATTGCAAGGCAGAGTCAGCCACCGAAAGAGAAACACTCCCACCTAGTGGCAGGTTGCAAAACCATCCCACATCTTGTGGAGATGTAGATTCATAGAAAGTGTACAAACGCAGGACACAAAGTGCTGGGATAGCTCAGCTGGTCAGGCAGCATCCCTGGAGAACATGGATAGGTGACATTTCAGGTCTCTGAAGAAGAGTCCCCACCGGAAAGGTCACATCCATGGTCTCCAGAGTGGCTGCCTTACCCGCTGAGTTACCCCAGCAATTTGTGTGTTTTCTCGCAGCTTCATAGAGTAATACAGAACGGAAACATGCCCTCTCGCCCAACCTATCCATACTGATCAAGTTGTCTGCTTGAGCTAGTTCCACCTGTCTGAAGATCCCTCTGCCGCATCTACACTCGTCCCTCCTCTCCCCATGTTTATCCCATAACCCTCTAAACCTATCCATGTACCTGTCCAAATGTCTTTTAAATGATTCTTAAACGTAACAATAGTATCTGCGTCAACTACATCCTCTGGCTGCTCATTCCACATACCACCAGTGGTGATGGTGCCGGCATATACAATAAAGGCATTTAAGATGAGAGGATGAACTGTAGAGGCACAGTCATACAGCATGAAAACAGGCCTTTCGGCCCAACATGCCCATGCACACCAAGGTGCACCATCTGGGCCAGTTGCCGGCATTTGGCCCATATCCCTCCAAACCTTTCCTATCTGTTTATTTTAAATGTTGTTATAATATGCCTCAGGGATCTATATGGGCACTTGAGAGAAAACACAATTTACAGGATTAAGATCTCCCAACCTACCTCGTTGTAGCACTTGTACTTTTTTTTTATTGTGCACTATCTCTGCTGCTGTAACACTGCTTTTCTCATTTTGCACTACCTGTTGAACTTGAGTATGGTCTGATTGTATCTGTGCATGATATGATTTGTCTGGATAGCATGCACAACAAGGCTTTTCACTGTATCTCGATACACACGACAATTATAGTGCAATAACAATCCAACCTTGGTCTCCATGTGCCAAATGGCATTGTTCAGTGCCAAAACATTTCCTTGCTTCTAATCACATTGTCAAACAATCTACGAAAAGGACTTGAGACATTTTTTAGTTTAACATACACCATGGAAACAGGCTCTGGGGCCCACCGAGCCCACACTGACTATTAATCGCCCATTGACAATAGTTCTATGTTATCCCACTTTCTCATTGAACTCCCTACACACTAGGGGCAATCTACAGAGGCCAATTAACCTACAAACCCACGCGTCTCTGGGATGTGGGAGAAAACCGGAGAACCTGGACAAAACCCACGCGGTCACAGGGTGAACATACAAACTCCACACAGACAGCACCTAAGGTCAGGATCGAACCCTGATCTCTGGTGCTGTGGGTCAGCAGCTCTACCAGCTTTGTCACTGCGCCGCTGCAAATAAAAAAAGCTTTTACTTGATTTCCTGAGTCAATGTTTTTCTAAAGAATTCAATAGTTTGAAAAATCTGCTTTTAATTCATCCAGGGTGAATCTCTGTCCCAGCAAAGCTTCTTCAACACAGAGCCATTTGTCTGTGTAGATTTATCAAAGGTCTTTGACAGTCTCTTATTGAATCAAATTGAAGTCAAGTATCTTTGGCCTCAATACCTTACTTTTGTGCCTAAATCCCTTAGCCACATCCTGTTGGTCAGTTCTACCCCATCCAGCTAAACATCTGTGTTTATTAGTGGAACCTCAGAGAGCACTAATGTCCTGGCACTGAGAAAAACTGTTAATAAAAGACTTGCAGTCTGAAGAATGGTGTCGACCCGAAGCATCACCAAAGATGCTGCCTGACCCGCTTAATTACTTCAGAACTTTGTGTCTTTCTTTGGTATAAAACAGCATGAGAACATTGGAAGACTACAGTTTTATGACCTACTCGGTGAATTATACTTCCATGCAGATATCCAAGCCTTTAGAGATCGTGCAAAGAAGATGCATCAGGAGTGTGTTCAGACTGAGGGAGTTCACTCTTCCAACATCAGCCTCAGCTTTCTAGTCGAGACCTGTTTTTTTATATGAGGAACATTCACTAACGTGAGGTGTGCTAATGGATTTTATGGAAGGGAGGCATTGTGTATTCCATGTTATTGTAAGCCTGAATGCACGTGTGATTATGGGTTGTCACGTGTGTGGAACAACATTTTGGAAGTGTGCATCCTATGCACAAGAGAGAATTATCCAGCACAACACAGCGGCAGCCTCATCCAAAGCCCTATCCTCTCAGAGAAAGTTAACAAGTCAAGTTCAAAATGCAAAATTAAATTTGAAATAATCTCAATCATCCCTGTGTCTCCAACGCCACGTTGATGACAACCTTTCAGCCATTTGCTCCACAATTATGCTTTAGACACTGAATAGTCCAGCACAGGAACAGGCCCTTCAGACCACAATGCCTATACCGAACATGATGCCAAGATAACTAACACATCTTCCCACACGTGTTCCATATTCGTCCATTCCCTGCATATCCATGTGCAAATCCAAAATCCACATAAATGCCATGATCGTATCTGCCTCCACCATTACCACTCCAGCATGGCTGGAGAAAAAGGATAGGTGACATTTCGGGTCAGACACTTCTTAAGTCTGAAGATGGGTCTTGACCTTAAATGTCACCAATCCTTTTTCTCCAGAGATGCTGCCTGACCCGCTGAGTTACTCCAGCACTTTGTGTCAATCTTTGGTGGCCCATGCTATATCTCTAAACTAAACTCAACTAAACTAAAAACTCAACTCAACTAAGCTAAGTTAATCTAAGCGAAACTAAACTAGCCAGGTAGTTGAATGAGGGCATTGGTTAGGCCACAGTTTTATGACCTATCGAGTCTGAATAAAGATCCTGAACCAAAATGTCACCTATGCTTCTTTTTCCAGAGATGCTGCCTGACCTATTGAATTACTCAAGCACTTTCGAGTCCATCTTTGGTATAAACCAGCATCTGCAGTTTCTGTTGTTTCTCCAAATCCTGCTATTCAACTATAGAACTGAAGGGAGCCATTCAACTCACTGAGGTCTCCCACCCAACCCCACCCCCAACATTTCAGCTCCTGGTTCCTGGCCTTATAGGTTTAAGGCACTGATTCTAGTTCACTTGATACTAGTTCCTACTTCCGTATAGTGAGGATACCTTCATTCTCACCCCTGCTCAGGGATTCAGATTTCAGGTCCAGGAGTTCATCTAAAAAAAGGCTGCGTCATCCTATCTCAAAGTGGATTAAGTTTCCAGCTTCTTTCCAAATCCATGGCTTGACTTGGATTTAAGGGAAGTCACTCATAGGTCCTGGCAAGAGTTCAGGAATTGCATGCTGTTAGGAACAGATTTAGTATATGTAAAAAGGAATTTCACAGAGCCCAAAAGAAATAATTATCTCCAACTCGCATTTCATATGATCTCATGCAGTTAATAGGAACTGGGCTCAGATACTTGATCTGTAAGTATCAACCATAAACACATTGGACTGTGGTGAATTATTGCCAAAGTCAGGCAGTCTCATGCACCTACAAGAGCATTATTCCGCTATATACTTTGATGTGAACACATTCCAAGATTGATTTCAGATGGTTGGCGAAACCTTTCAAGAATCCGACCAACGTTAGAATTTTCCAACACATTAAAAAGAACTTCAGCTCTTCTACCAACTGGGAGCACAAGAATCCAGGCAACACTCCAGTGTGGTACGAGGGAACACTCTGTCCTCAGAAAAAGACACAAAGTGCTGGAGTAACGCAGAGGTCAGGCAGCATCTGTGGAAATGTAAAAAAAAGGAATTCCAGATGCTGGTTTCTTCCCACATTCCAAAGATGTAAGTGTTTACAGATTAATTAGCCTCTGTAAACTTCCCTTAGTGTGCAAGGAGTGGAGGATGCATAAATCAGATATCGATGGTCAGCATGGATTCGATGGTGCCAAAAGACGTAGGTAGAAACTACAGGTGCTGGTTTACACCAAAGAGAGACACAAATGCTGGAGTAAATCAGCGGGTCAGGTAGCATCTCTGGGGAAAATGGATGGATGATGTTTCAGGTTGGGACCCTTCTTCAGACTGATCTATGTTTCCGACTGAAGAAGGGTCCCAACCTGAAATGTCTCCTATCTCTTTTTCTCCAAATGTTACCTGTTCATTTTTCTCAAAAATGTTGTGTTTAGCATCTGTGGAAAGCAAGGATAAGTGGCATTTCGGCATGGGATCCTTCTTCAGACTGATTGTGGGTGGTGGGGGGGGGGGGGGGGGGGGGGAGCGGGGTGGAGGGTGGTTGGTGGAGAAAGCTGGAAGAGAGCGAGTGATAGGTGGATACAGGTGAGGGGGGGGGGGTTTGATGGACAGATGGTTGGACAAAGGCCCTGATGTGAAAAGACAGAAGGTTTGAGATATGGATAGAGGAAGTACAAATTGCAAAACCAGAAGAAAGAATTTTGATGGAAGGGGGAAGGGGAAAGAGGAGAAAATGGCAGAAAGTAGGTTCAGTCCGGGTTGTAAGCTACCCAAGAGGAATGTAGGGTTCTGTTCCTCCAGTTTCCATTTTAACTCCCCTTCCCATACTGACCTCTCTGTCCTGGGCCACCTCCATTGCCACAATGAGGCCACACACAAACTGGAGGAACAGAACCTCATATTCCACTTGGGAATAGGCAGTATAGACATTGAATTCTCCAATTTTAGCTACTAACCAACACACAACCCATCCTCCCCCCCCCCCCCCCCCCCCCCCCCCCCCCCACCCCCCCTGATCCCAACACCTGGACTCTCACCTATTTCTGCACATCCACCGATATTCTTCCGTCTGGCTTTACACTTCGCACCTCTGCTATCCTTATTTCACACCTTTTGACGTTGTATCACTGACATTTGCCCAAATGTTTGCCTATCAAAAAATATCAGAATCAGAATCACACTTTATTTGCCAAGAATGTTTTGCAACATACGAGGAATTTTATTGGCCAGGTCAATCATACAATTAAAAGCAACAGATCACTCAAAAACACATTTTAACATGAACATCCACCACAGTGACTCCTACACATTCCACACTGTGGAATGCAAAATAAGGTTCGGCCCTTCCCTTAGTTCTTCGTCGGTCGTGGTGCTCGAGCCCCCATTGATGGGACGATCTTGACTCCCGTAGCCGGCGCGTTTGGGCTCTCTGCGTTGAGGTTATCAGCTCCTGCATCGGGGTGGGGGGGGCGTCAGCTCCCTTGCGCCGGGCAATCTATCCTTCCGCGACGTTGGAGCTTCCCGACTAGCCTCCCACGACTGCGAGCTTGATGGTAAAGTCTGCTGTGGTAGCGATCCCAGGCAAGGGATCAGCTCCGATGTTAAGTCCGCACCCTGCGATTGGGCTCAAAGTCAGTCGGAGGAGACTTCCAGCTCCATCGATGGAAGGCCGCAGAGCGCCATGAGAATGTGATCCGAAAACTAATCACATCTCCGGCAAGGTAAGAACCTGAAAAAAAGCTTCCTTGATCCCTCACCTGTATACACCTATCACATCCCATCCCACCACAATCAGTCTGAAGAAGGGTCCCGAGATGAAACGTCACCTATTTATGTTCTCCAGAGATGCTGCCTGACCTGCTGGGTCCTTTTTTGTAAACCAGCATCTGCAGTTCCTTGTATGTACTCTCCTCTCAAAGGTGTCTTCTTTCTGATGGGATGTCAGAGCTGACCCTGCCTACGTTCTTGGGGATAGTAAGTGATCCACTGGCTCTGTATCAAAGAACAGGACAGTTATACTCAATGTCCTGGATGCTGCTTATCTCTATCCTTCAACACCAAAAAAAGCAGATTATCGGGCAGATTATCACACTGTTATTGGTGCGAGCCAACTTTATGTAACTCAAAAGAAATTGCTGCCACTCGGAATCTGAAGTAAGTTCTGACAAAGAGTCTAGGGCTTGAAACATTAATGTTTTTTGTTGTTTTTTAGCGGATGTTGCCCCACCTGCTGAGTGTTTCCAGCTCCACGTAGTCATGTTTAACTTCAGTATTCCTCCTTATCACTCTTCAGAGGCTGTCTCCACTTGTCTTTGGGATGTGGGAGGAATCCGGAGCACCCAGCAGTAAACCCACAGGGAGAACGTGCAAACTGCACACAGATGACACCCGTGGTCAGGATCGAACCCGTCGCATTCTCTGTTGCTGCAAGGCAGCAGCTCTACTGGCTGCGCCACTGTGCCTTCCCAAGAAGAGAGGAGAAAAGATAAGAAGACGGAAGTGAATAAAGAGGTGAAGGAGGAGAGAGCACATTCTCCGATGGTCCAAGCAGATCTTGGACCCACATGTAACAGGTTCAGAATTTATTCAGATTGAAGTGCAGTCAATTTGTTGTCAATTTTGAGTTCCCATTAAAAATAAAACTAAAACATCAACACATTAATGTAAGAATATTAGTTCCCCTCTCTCCTCTCCCCCACTTGGCTCCATCAGCCTTTTACTTTTCTATATTTTCTTATTTTCTAAAGCGAAAACACGTCAGCACATTGATTTAAGAAAATTCTATTTTGACAGGAGCGAATGGACAGGTTTAAAATAAATCTATGAAATAGAGCAATAGATTGCAGACTTCTCTGAAGCAGTAATGTGATTAAGCAATTATTGCCCTTTACTGAACCCAAATGACTTTCATTCCACTTCTTCATGATGTGTATCTGGTGTGTGTGTGAGGTTGTTCAAGTCTGCACCACACTTTAAGGTCAAAGGTTCAAGTGTCACTCCAGAATCTTAAGCACATAATCTAGCTTGACAGTTCAGCTAAGTACTGTCAGTCGTACTGTCATTTACAGGAGACTTTAAACCAAGTCTCCTCTATCAAGTGGAGTGCTTTCTCGAAAAATTGGATAGTTCTCTCAGAGATCTTGGCACATACTTTGTCCAGATCATGAAGTTCTCCTTAGGCAGTGTAGAGTCCTGCATGTTGCACAGTGGTGCAGCAGTAGAGTTGCTGCATTACAGCGCCAGAGACCCCGGATTCAACCCCCACCTCGTGTGCTGTCTTTGTGGAGTTGGTACGTTTGCCCTGTGGCTGCATGGCTTTCCTCCAGCAACTCTGACTTTCCTCATCCCAAAGACATGCAGATTTGTAGGTTAATTGGCCCTGGTGTGCAAGGAATGAATCCTGTGCAGTGGGGCAACATCAAACTAGTATCAATGGGTGAATCATGGTTGGCATGGACTCAGTGGGCCAAAGGCCAAAAGAGTGATGGGTGTATGGAACGAGCTGCCGGAGGAGAAAGTTGAGGCAGGTACTATCCCAATGTTTAAGAAACATTTTGACGGATATATGGATAGGACAAGTTTAGAGGATTATGGGCCAAAAGGAGGCAGCTGGGCAAGTTGGGCCGAAGTGCCTGTTTCCACGCTGTAAGACTCTTTGACCTCTTTGCTTGCTGTATTTCTAATTGTTGTACTCCACTTACGAAATCCAACATGTTACAGTAAAATGGAACCAAATTTCAAAAGGGCAGTACAAGTGCATATAATGATACAAATCATTTGGATGTCAGAAATCTGAAGTAATTTCCACCATCTGTATTTATTTTGGTTTTAAGGCTATTGTTTGCATGGTACTCCGTCAAAGAAGTCTATACACAATAAAGCGATTCACAGTGCATGGATAAAGGACAAAGGATACAGCATTTAGTACAAGATATAACATTGAAGTTCGATAAAGTCCTATTAAAGATAGTTCAGAGGTCTCCAATGAAGTAGATGGGACGTCAGGACCGCACTCTGGCTGATGAGAGGATTGACTGTTCAATTGACTGATAACAGCTGGGAAGAAATTGTTCCTGAATCTGGAGGTATGCATTTTCAAACTGCTGTACCCCTTGCCTGATGGGAGAGGGGAGAAGAGGATGTGACCTGGGTGAGGCTTGTCCTTGATTATGCTGGTGGCCTTGACAAAGCAGCAGGAAGTTTAGATGGAGTCAATGGAAGGGAGTCTGGTTTGTGTGATGATCTGGGCTATGTCCACAATATACTTGAGCATGTACATGAATAGGAAAGGCTTGAAGGTATATTGGCAAAGTGAGGGCATGTGAGACTTGCTGAGATGGAGCATCTTAGTCAGCATGAACAAGTTGGGCTGAAGGGCCCGTTCCCTCACAGATACTAACTGACCCTCTGAGCGTCCTTGTTATGTGATACACTATGCACGTTCTGTACTGTTCTTGAGAAAAACATTTCAAGAGGCTGTTTACCCCTAATCAAGACACTGTTTAAATATCCTCCAGTCACTCAGGCCTTAATTATGGAGTTCAGTAAATTCCCCTTGACCGATATGTTGTTAACAGTTCTATAAAATCTTTTTTACCTTTTTATACCTCTAGTTACCCTCTTCCCAAAGAGTCCTGACCCGAAACACCACCTGTTCCTTTTCTCCAGAGATGTTGCCTGCCCCGGCTGAGTTACTCCTGCAATTGATGTCCATCTTCGATGTAAACCAGCATCTGCAGCTTCTTCCTACACTATAAAATATTTATATTTCTTCCTGGCATTTCCAAAAATACAATGTTATATTCGCAGTTTTTAAGTTTAATTTTTTGCTTTAGAAAATGAAAGCTGAAAGATTTACAATTTTTGCAAAAACTTTCTTTTAAATGTTGGTGTTTGAAATCAGCAGAGCTTGGGCATTTCATTTCGGAGACACGTGAGTGACTTCGTGAAGAACCCGCCAGCACGCATGCGCGACATATCGTCGCTCGCATTTGCAGTCGACGGCTGGAGGTGGAGCGCGGCTCACCACCAGCCCTTCATAAGGACCGCTCAGGTAAGTATAGGCAACCTGGAGCTGGTTGTCCCTGCTGTTTGAACTGTGTTTTCTTCAACAGGGATATGGATAAAAGGAGTACAAGCCGCAGGACTTCCGAAAGGAGTCGTCGGCCATTATTCCCAGAGCTCTCTACAACGGCATCACCCGCTAGACGGGCCGGGAAAAAGGCGCGAAAGTCGGGGAGCCCTGTGATTACAGGACCCGACCCACCGACACAGCTGTGTACGAGCGGGGTACACGCAGAGCAGGAAGTCGGTACGGCGCCGGAGCAGGTAGACCCTGACTCCATTTCACTATCTCCAACAGGGAGAGAATCGTTGGCTGATATGAGCAAACGGGTTTCACGTGCTACTGCACGGCCCTTCTCCCCGAGCCCTCGTGGAAGAGCCAGGGATAGAGCTCAACAACAAAGCCCTTTTAGGGCAGAATTGTCACCAGAGACCGCTAGACTGCGGACTGGTGGCTTACCGAGACCTGAGTCCACTGGCAGACCAGGGAGGGCCAGTGTAGACTCACCACCTAGCAGAACCAGTAGGAGTCATGCAGGTGGAGTCTCACCACGGTCACCGCATCCCCCAATAGCGGCAGGACGGGACCGTACGTCGCCTGAGTCCAGGAGAAGGACAGGCGGCAAGCCCGCGCGGATGTCGGGTCACCACGCTGCGGCGGCAGGTGCTGACTTCACACCGCATATGCCCTTCGAGGCAGTCGGACCTAGCTCATCCAAAAGGAGGCGAATGAGCAGATCCGCGCGGGAGTCATACAGCTTCGCTGAGGCGGCTGGCAGCGACTTTTCGTCACGGCACCGAGATTACCTCGACGAGGTACGGGCCAGTGATAGGAGCCTCAGGAGTTCCTTCGGGCATGAGGGCTCTGACCTCCCATTCACGCACGATGAAAGGCGCATCGAACGGATGGAGAGGATGATGGAACGGATCCTGCAGCAAAGTCAACGGCAGGAAATGTCCAGTTCCAGGGGACTTTTGGATATATCTCCATCGTCAATGGGTAGCATGAGGCAGCCAGGAGAAGAGGATATCTTGGTACACGAACCAGTGGCACCCGAGGTTCCTCAGGAAGAACTTTTGGACGTGGCAGCCAAGTTTGCGTTACCCGAATCATCGGGGCAACCTCTCAAACCTAAACTGGCCGCTACCATTCTTCCTCACCAACCACCAGCTACAGGATCAGGTCCTTGCGGAAGCCATGAATAGGTACAAGGCACCGAGTAATTGTAACTCACTCAATGTACCTATTGTAAATATGCCTATTTGGGGCAATATAAGCCCGGGCATAAGAGCACAGGAGGTAAAATTACAGAGAATCCTAAAATTGCTCAAATCTGGGATTACCGCTTTTGCGAGGTCGGTGGACGGGATGGACTTGAACACCGAACAGGAGGATGCTCTTGCATTATTATGTAATACGCAATATGAGATAAATGCGTTTCGAAAAAGTACCATCAAGCCCACGCTAAATCCCAAATTCGCGGGGCTACGCAGAGCATCTCCAACACCACCACCCAGACAACTATTCGGGGAAGACCTACCGAAGCAGGTCAAGGATCTAGACGACCATGCCAAGACAGTGGGTCTTATGAGGTCGCACACCTTGACCAGACAAACGGCCAGGAAAACGCCATATTCCACGCCACAGGGTCAAACCGAAAGGCCAGCAAGGACCTACATACCGGCGCCTCCACAATACCAGCATTTTCAACAGCCAAGGCCTTTTTTAGGGTAAGGCCCGCAGCGGCCAGCATGGAAGATGCGGCAACCGCATCACCAGCACAACCCAGCACCTCCACGTCCCACCAAACATGTTAGGGACCGCCGATAATCATGGAGGTAAGGCGGTCTGGATTTCATGCACTTGCATGTCTAACCTCACATGTTGGAGGGAGATTACGGTTCTTTAAGGAGGCATGGGATACCATCACCTCAGATGAGTTTATTTTACAAAGTATTCAAGGCCATGAGATTGAGTTTATAAATGGTCAACTTCCTCCACCTCAGCATATGCAGAATCGCAAATTTGCACTTTCCAGTAAGGAAGTAGCAGAAGGCTATGCTGAAATCTTGAGATTACAAGAAAAAGGGGTGATAGAAAGAACTATCCACGAACCAATTGAATTTGTATCCAACAGATTCACAAAAACCAAGAAAGATGGTGGATGTCGGGTTATCATAGATCTAACCCATTTGAATACTTTTGTAAAATATACCCATTTTAAAATGGACACGTTCGAAACAGCCAAATCTTTGGTTTCCAAGGGCTGCTTCATGGCATGCATTGATTTAAAAGATGCATACTATTCAGTATCCATTCAGAAACATCACAGGAAGTTCTTAAAATTTACCTGGATGGATCAACTTTAGCAATACAAAGCTTTGCCCAATGGGCTTACCACAGCCCCCTGATTGTTTACTAAATTACTCAAACCAGTGCTAGCAACACTGATGAGGCAAAACCATATGGTTATGGCTTACCTGGATGATATCCTAATCATTGGGAATACATTGGAATCAGCAAAATTGGCAGTTACAGCCACTGTGGAATTATTTCCAAAAATGGGATTTATTATCCATCCAGATAAATCGAAGTTCTGTCCTTCACAGATCATGGACTATCTGGGATTTACGATTGATTCCAATTGAATGATTACCACCATACCAATTAACAAAGTTGGGGATATCATTGAAGCATGTAATAATCTGGTCTGCGCCAGTATACCATCAATCAGACAAGCTGCTAAGGTAATTGGGAAAATGGTAGCAGCTTTTCCAGCTGCTCAATTCGGACCTTAACATTATCAAAATTTGCAAAGATCCAAGATTTCAGCATTAAAATTGAATGCTGGACATTTTGATAGACCCATGCAGCTGCCATTCAAGGCAAAAATTGAGTTACAATGGTGGATTGATAATATCCGTAACTCATTCAAACCCATCATTGTGCCTCGTCCATTGGTGTACTTACAAACAGACGCAAGCTCCCATGGCTGGGGAGCTACGGACAACAACACAAGTTGTGGGGGCAGATGGGACACCCTTGAATCTACCCTTTTGTTATCACAAGTGATAAATTATTTGGAGATACTAGGGGCATTCCACAGACTTGGACATGAGTGTGAGTAAAGTTTGAACAATAAGCTCTGTCTCCAAATAGACAACACCACTGCGGTGGCATATCTAAATCATATGGGTGGTACCAGGTCAATTTCATGTGATGAATTGGCAAATACAATTTGGCTTTGGTGCATACAACGGAATATTTGGATTTCAGCTTCCTATCTACCAGGTAAGCTCAATACAGTGGCGGACACCAGGTCACGGAAATTTAATGACAACATTGAGTGGATGTTAAATCCCCAAATATTCGCCAAAATTACAGCCAAATTTGGTAAACCGGATATTGACCTTTTTGCGTCACGGTTAAACCATCAGGTACCAACATATGTATCATGGGAACCAGATCCTGGGGCAATGGCGATGGACGCTTTCTCGCAAGACTGGGGGAAATGGTTTTTCTATGCATTTCCTCCATTTTGCCTCATCAGTCAGGTATTGCGGAAAATCCAGTCAGATGTTGCTAAAGGCATTCTTATCATACCCGACTGGCCTACACAGCCATGGTATCCGGTGGTCCTTGGAATGATAAGTGAACCATAGGCCCTCTTAGAGAATTGCCCACAATTGGTGACAAACCCTGTTACAGGGGAACATCATCCCTGCCATAGTCATTTGAAATTATTGGCTTGCAGGTTCTGAATAGACCATTACTGCAGTATGGTCTCTCGTCAAGGACAATGGATACAATTGGAGCATCATGCAGGGAGTCCACAAGACGGCAATATTTAACGCAAATCAGGAAATGGGAAACCTACTGCGGCCGCTTGAACATTGCATATGACTCCATTTCAATTACAGATGTGCTGGAATTCCTTGCGGGGTTGCATCATGATGAACACCTCAGCTACAGTGCCATCAATAGCGCCAGGAGTGCGCTATCATTCTACCTCAATATTGAAGTAGGATCCAATAAACTGGTGTCCAAATTGATGCGGGGAATATTTAATTCTAACCCGCCCAGACCCCGTTACAACGTTACCTGCGACATTGGGAGAGTATTAACCCTACTCAGGACGTGGTCGCCCATGGCTGGGCTTGAATTGGACAAACTCACCCTGAAGCTGGTGATGTTATTGGCACTTACCTCAGCACAAAGGGTACAGACACTTCATAAGATCAAGATTGACAGAATGGTCTCTACCCCAGAGAAAGTAATTTTCTTTATTGATGAATTACTAAAGCAGAATAGACCTGGGTTCACAGGGCTGCAGCTGGTGTTTCCAGCATACCCCGCTGATGCTAGGCTATGTTTAGCCACCCATATCCGCCACTATATAAAAGTGACGCGGAATTTAAGGGGAATGGAAAAATATCTGCTAATCAGCCCCAAAAAATCACACCATAGAGTGTCAGTACAGACGATCTCCAGATGGCTCAGGATCGTCTTGAACCAAGCAGGTATTGACACTAATGTCTTTAACTCCCATTCCACCAGGGCTGCATTGACGTTGGCGGCTAAGGTCATGGAGGTGCCCATGGACCATATTCTTGCCACAGTGGGATGGGCTAGTGAAGCCACCTTTCAACGGTTTTACAACAAACCTGTTGCCGCTCCTGTAATGTTCGCAGAGGCCGTGCTGAATGCAGGTCAAGAACATACAGCTACTCCCCAGTGAGGGGTTTCTTTTTGTTATAATTAATAAATATTATTATTTTTCAGTACAAGCAGTCTGAAAATTTGATTACCCCTATCCATCCTTACAGTGGTGTGTGTGAGAGCATGGACGTTGTCCAGGGCATGAAATCACAGAGCTTTGAAGTCTTCACGAAGTCACTCATGTGACTCCGAAATGAAATAGTAAGATTAAACGAGAACTTACCAGATCTTTATTTTATGAGGAGTTGCGATGATGGATTTCGTGCCCTCCGCTCCCAACCCTCGATCATAAAGTCAACTGGTAATTAGAGTCTCTTCAATCTTACTATAACAAGTCATTTCTTTGTTTGTTGGTTCTGTGATTCCACACCGCTGCTTTGAAGAATGTCGCGCATGCGTGCTGGCGGGTTCTTCACGAAATCCCTCATCGCAACTCCTCATAAAATAAAGATCAAACTTCAAACTGGTAAGTTATCGTTTAATCTTACTATTTCTCAGTATCCCTGCTATTAATTCTATTTCTGATTCCAGTTATTGATTCGTTAGTTTTCTCAGGATTGTAAGGTATTTTATATGAATGGTCCTTCCATAAGCTTGGATATTGTCCGATTCATCTCTACCCCATTGCGGACTTTGGACTTTGTCTATGGAAGTGGTGCACCACAATGCTGAGACCTAGCTTCTGCACTCTGTATCTTCCCCTTTGCTCTACCTATTGTACTTGAATTTTACTTGAGAGTACTTATAATATCGTACTTTCTGATCTGATTGGATAACACGAAAAATAAAGCTCTTTATGGTACCCAGAAACACATGACAATAATAAACCTAAACCTCGTATGCGTTTCTCTAATTTTGCCAGTTCAGGAGCCTGAAAACTGGGATCACCAGGTTCAAGAGGAGTTTCTTCCCAGGAATCTTGAAGCTCTTGAACACTACACAACACTAACATTAACTATGAACTACTATGGACTGTGTCCTTGGTTTTACTACAGACTTCAAGAGGTTTTTTTGCACTAAAATTACAGTTATTAATTTATTGAATTGTTGATGATTTTATTTATCTGTGTGTACTGTATTTATGGACATGTTAAGCTGCAGCAAGTAAAAATGTCATTGGCTGTTTTGGGACATATGACAATGAAACACTTTTGACTCTCTCTCGACACCCACATTTGTTACCCACTCTTCTGAAGGTGACAATGGGTGGCTTCTTGAAGGAGATACTCAATTAATTTTGGGCAGGGAGCCATGATGAACAGGATGATACATTTCTCAGTTAATTTCCAGCCATGATGAACTGAGGATGATACATTTTAGACTTTAGAGACATAGGGCAGAAACAGGCCATTCAGCCCACCGAGTACGTACCGACCAGCGATCATCCCATACACTAGCACTATCAACCTACTTGGAACAATTTACAATTTTTACCGAAGCCAATTAACCTACAAACCTTTATATCTTTGGAGCGTGTGAGGAAACCGGAGCACCCGGAGCAAACGTACGTGGTTTCAGCAAGAACATACAAATTCCGTGCAGATGTCACCCATAGTCAGGATCGAACACAGGTCTCTGGGGCTGTATGGGAGCAACTCAACCTCTGCGCCACTGTGACTTAGAATTTATAGATGTTGGTGTATATACTGTCCTTGTAGTTCTTAGTGGTAAAAGTCATTAGCTTTAGGGACATTTTCAGAGTAAGCACAAGTGCAACAAAGTCTTGATAACATTCCAAACAAAGGGAGGTGTTCAAGGAAGTAGTTCCGTAATACAATAAGGAATTATGTTAAATCTTGCATCCAGCAGTAAGTAAGCAATATGGAAGAAGTGCTTTTGCACGTTGGCCTTCGTCAGTCAGAGTATTGAGTAAGAAAGTTGCACAAGACATTGGTGAGGCCAGATTATTATGATCAGTTATAGTCATCTTGTTATAGGAAAGATGTTGTGAAGCTGGAGAGAATGCAAAGAAGATTTACAACAATGTTCCCAGGTCTTGAGGGCTTGAGCTATAGTGAGAGGTTGAGCAGGCTAGGACTTTATTCTCTGGAGCTCAGGAGGATGAGGAGTGATCCAATATGTGTTTAAGACCATGAGAGGAATTGATATGGTAAATGCAAAGAGTCTTTTACCCAGAGTAGGGGAATCAGGAACAGAAGATATAGATTTAAGGTGAGGAGGGAAAGATTGAATAGGAACCTGAGGGGCAACTTTTTATTCACATACGGGTGGTAGGTATATGTAATGAGCTGCCAGAGGAGGTAGTTGAGGCAGGTACTATCACATTTAAGAAACACTAGACTAAGTGGGACCCACTAGGTCCCTGGTCCTCCAACACAACACATTCCTCAACGCAATATTCCACCACTCACCCGTTCCCCCAACGCAACCCGATCCCCCAATGCAATATTCCACCACTCACCCATAGCCCCTAACTGTGCAGGCGTGGCTGACGGGTTCCCGTTGTGACGCCCCTGATCCCTCCTCCCCTCAACACCCCCCCCCCCCCAACTCCGCCTCTTGCCCTTCCTCCCACCAGGCACTCACTCTATCCGCCCTCAACACTCCCCAATCCCCCATCCACTCTTAGTGGCTCTCCGGCGATGCAGCCATTCCCGCCTATCGAGTTCTCATTGTGACGTAGAACATGCAGGTATTACTGCGCAGGCGCAGCTGATGAGCACGGCAAGTGGAAAAGGGATTTATTAAAGCTTAAATTGTCAATAACATAAACTATAACTACAATTTAAACGTTAAAGATGAGATTTATTCATTCCATTCTTTCTTGTTGCAGCCAGGGTATGGGGACGGCTTCAGGCGGGGGGCCAATGGAGAGGGGGGGGGGGTGAGCACTGTCGTGGCCTACCACTGCCGCTGCCTACCCCTGCCGCTGCCTACCCCTGCCGCTGCCTACCCCTGCCATGGGACTGGTGGGGAGCATCCTGCAGCTTGGGACATGACGGCATCAGGTGAGGGACGGTGGGAGGGCTGCCATGGCCTACCGCTTGTGTGGTGGGGTGGTTGTGTGGCGGGGGGGGGGGGGTGGGGATGTTTGGGGTGGGAGGGGAGTGGTGGGTGGGAGGGAGGCATGTGGAGGAGAGGGTGTGTGGGGGAGGGGGGTGTGTGTGGTGGGGAGGTGGTTGTGTGGGCAGGGGTGTGTGTGGGAGAGGGGGTGAGTGGGGGAGGGATGTGTGTGGGCGGGGGTGTGTTTATGAGGGGGTATCATGGGGGAGGGGAGCAGGAACCATCGAGGGGGACCAGAGGGGAAGGGACTCACAGCGGTCACTGGTCGCTGGACCGCTGGTCGTTCTCCTCTGCCGGGATCAGATTCTCCACTTTCCATTTGGCGACATTTCGCCGACCAGGCCTGGCCTTTCCAGTCCCTCTGAAAATTGTGTCTGGTTGGAAACCTCTGCAGGCCATCCAAGGCTCCAGTAAAGATGCGATGGCGCAGGAAGGGGCGGACCGTCCCACGAAGTGACAGGAGAAAAGACCAATCCACGCGGCGCTGAATTTTAGAAATGTAATAACATCTTAAAACATCTAATGTAATAACATCTTAACATCTAACATCTAAAAATCTTAAAATCCGGAGAGGAGAGGAGATCGATCTGCGCACGCGTGGAATTTAAGATTTTTTTTAAACCTCTCTGACGTTTACAATAGACCACCGATCGGAACAAAACTTGGTGTATTTGCAGCGCAGGAGAACAGTGAGTTAGCTGGCGGAAAATCATAGCGCTATCGTGCAACGTTTCTGCGCAAATGGAATGACCGCGCAACCGGAAGATAACAAGATCAGAGCTTTAATTATGTATAGATTTGGATAGGATAGGTTTGGAGAGTCATAGGCCTGATGAAGGCAGGTGGGACTAGTGTAGATGGGCATGTTTGTCGGCATGGGCATGTTGGGCTGAAGGGCTGAAGTTTCCATGCTCTGCGAATCTATGACTCTTCTATGCTCACCTCAGTTCCTTGAACTCAGTCCTGGCAACTCAAACCTGAATGTGCACGAAACATGTTGCAGCCTCGTGTGGTGAAGGCTGCTGCAAGTAGTTGAGTGGGCTTCCTGAATAGAACGTGCACAGTGAGCCAATATATTTTATGAGGAGTTAATCTTAATAGGAACAACATTTGATGTGCTCGTAGAGTTCAATCAGATTGTTGCCACTACTGCCAAACTTGCCATGAATTAAAAGGTGCACAAATGCAGTTTTTTTTTATTTCACGGGCAGTAGAAGGAAGCCTTCAAGGAACCAATCACTGTAAAATGATGAACGATGCCAAATTTTGCTTTCAGCTATAATTGACTTTGGTTGCTAAAAATAATTTGTAATGTTATTACATTTCTAAACTTCTCTGCCTTATTTTCAAATCCATATAAGAATAGTAAATATTTCTACTTCCTTACGAAGTTCAGCATGAACTCAACAACTCTCACCAACCTCTACATTGAGATGCATTGTATAAAGCATTTTGTCGGGATGCATCACAGCATGGTTTGGGGACAGCTCCGTATCAAGACTGCAAGAAATTGCAAACAATTGTGGAATCAGCCCAGCTCATCATACAAAGTAACTTCCTCGTCACACCAGCAAATTGCGTGCAGACTTACTTCCCTTTGAAATGCCAACTTCAACCAAACTTATATTTCATATCGCCAGTTTTCTGCACCAAGGTGAATACCTGCACAATATTACACATTAGCTTTAGGTTTATTATTGTCACATACTGATGACGTACAGTGAAAAGATTTGTTTTGCATGCTCTTCTATCAAATCAGATAACATTATACATAAATAGAGCAAAGGGAAAGATACACAGTGCAGAATAAGGTTCTTAGCATTGTAGAGTATCAGTTTCATAAACAAATTCTAATGTCCATAATGGGGTAGAGGTGAATCGGACAGTTTACTCACTTATGAAAGGATTATTCTGAAATCTGATAACAGAAGAGAAGATGTGTAAGAAGGAACTGCAGATACTGATTTACAACAAATATAGACACAAAATGCTGGAGTAACTCAATGGGTCAGTCAGCATCTCTTGGAAAAAGAATAATAGAACCAGAGAGAAGGAGGAATCACAGAGGGGGAGCAGCGAGAGAGGGTATTGCAGAACTCCGATTGGAGAGAGGAGAGGAACCTCTTCAAAGTAGGCCTACCTTGAGGAGATTTCACAGTGGAGAAGACAAAATGTGTACGAAGAAACTGCAGATGCAGGTGGTCTAATGAAGGTTTTCGACCTGAAACATCACATATATTTTCTCCAGAGATGCTGCCTGCCTCGCTGAGTTACTCAGCATTTTGTGTCTACCTTTATATGCGTCTGGCAAAGTCTGAGAGAGGAAGGGAAGGAGGGCAGAAAGAAAGATGTGTATATCTAAATTACATCCCAACGGGCTTCATAGCCAATGAAGTACTTCAGAAAGTAGTTGCCATGTTTAAGGCCCTGTACCTCAAGTGGCACAGTGTTGCAGTCTCTGCTGGAATATTGCAAATCTTTTTAAAGAGCCATTGATTCCTCCCAACCATTCATTTGAAAGATTAATTAATTTATGAACTTGTCATTGCAATATATTGTTTGAACTTTGCCTCCCATTGGATTTCATTATGCTCTATGAAAACCGTTATTGTGTTTTTATCTAATTGTGCTTCATGCATTACAAACAAAAGTTCAATGCTTAAGACTGTTGCCTCTTAAGGCATTTGGCGTGAAAAGAAAATGTAATAAGAATAGTGACATTAATCGCAATGACACGCTCAAATCTATTGAAGGGGTTGGTCCAGTGGTTAGCGTCATGTAGAGTTGCTGCTGTCTGATGAGTTATCGGTGTGTCATAGATTTTTAAAAATATTTAAGCAACATTTTCACAATGAATGAGAGGTTGTTAGAGTCATACAGCATGGAAACAGGCCATTCGGCACAACTTCCCCACAACAACCAACATGTCCTATCTATACCAGTCCCACCTGCCTGCATTTAGCCCATATCCCTCTAAACCTATCCTATCTATATACCTACTTAAATGTTTCTTAAACATTGCAATAGTACATGCCTCAACTACCTCCTCCTGCAGCTAATTTCATATATCCACCACCCTTTATGTGAAAAAGTTACCCCTCAGGTGCCTATTAAATCTTTTCCCCCTCACCTTAAGCCTATGTTGTCTGTTTTTTTATTTGGTTTTGTACACCTCAATAAGATCACCCCTCAACTTCCTGCACTCCAAGGAATAGAGTCCTAGCCTATTGAACCTCTCCCTCTAGCTCAGGCATTTGAGTCCTGGCAAAAATCCTCATAAATCTTCTCTGAACCCTGTCCAATTTGACATCTTTCCTATAACAGGGTAGTCAACAGTGAATACAATTCTCTAAATGTGTCCGCACCAATGTTTTATACAACTGCCACATGACCTCCCAACTTCTATACTCAAATTGCCACGTTTCATTATGTAATGGCAACCTATCCTGATTATGAGTATGATATACTGTTGGATGGGGTCCAACAGAGAAAAAGCTGATTTAAATTCAGAATTGGATTTTGCTCCAGAATTGATTATGTCCATTTATAATTTGCATGGGTGGATTTTTCAATCTGGTGGTATTCTCGGGAGATATTTCTGATGAGAAGTGCTTCAGTAACTTTGAACTCTTTGGTTCAACCAAAGAACGGGGACTTGCTCCACAAAAGTAGTCTGTCACTGCCGACTCTACAAAAGGACCACACTTCATAAATGAGTCATACAGCTATACAGTATAGAAACAGGCCTTTTGGCCCACTTTGTTCACATTCTGGGCTAGCCCCATTTGCCAACATTTAGCCCACATCTATCAAAACCCTTTCTATCCATACATCTACCCAAATGTCTTTTGTAAGTTGAAATTGTATGCACATCTAATGCTTCCTCTGGCAGCTAATTCCAGATACGGATTACCCTCAGATTCAAAACGTTACTGGATGTCCTTCTCAAATCATTCCCCTCTCACTTTAAGTCATGCCCTTAAGCAGCATGGTGGCGCAGCGGTAGAGTTGCTGCCGGGTTCGATCCTGACTACGGGTGCTGCCAGTATGGAGTTTGTACGTTCTCCCTGTGACCGCGTGGGTTTTCTCCAGGTGTTCCAGCTATGAAACCAGACACTAAAACATGTAAAGCCGACATTGGCAACTAGCAATATACTCTACATTTTACTGAGGCCTACCTTGCATCCAGTTACTGTACATCAGGTAGGCCTCAATGTAACAAGTAATAGAGTGCAAATAGTAGCTGTTAACTTTAGAGTGGATGATATCCTTTGCAGGAAAGGAAGGATGTGTGGGTGCTTACACGTGCCTTTGACATCACATCCAGGGAACATCAGTGTAGCCTTTCAGAAAAGTGATAAGGGAGTTTACCTAAATGAAGGAAGCAGATTATTTATTTTTATACAAATAACATTGAAGGTTGATTCATAAACTGGGGAAGAAATAGCAATACGTTGTTTAGTATCATAAAACTGCTATGACTAAAAGCTCAAAGTTGCACCAGCTTCCAGCACTGAAGATGAGAGCTACCTATTTAGGTTAGTTTACTGTCATGTGTACTGAGGTACAGTGAAAAGTTTTTGGTGTGTACTATCCTGTCATTGGAATGACAATTCATGATTACAATCGAGCCGTCCACAGTGTACAGATACAGGATAAAGGGGATAATGTTTATTGCAAGATAAAGTCCAGCAAAGTCTGGATTAAAGATAGTTTGAGGGACTCCAATTAGGTAGGTGATAGGTCAGGACCGCTCTCTAGTTGGTGAGAAGATGTACCTTGGTGCACGTGACAAACTAAACTAAAACTAAACCTAAAGCAGAGTTCAGCGCTGATCAAAATTGCTGAAGGAAAAAAAATCTGACTAATTCCATTTAAATTTCTGGAGGAAATTCACCGTTTTATTTCATCATGAACATTTCCCTAATGTTGTTAAAACAGCAGGGTGGAATCTTGCTCTCCAAGCTGATCACATAGTAACTTGCACAACACTTGCTGCTTCTGATAGTTTCTTCATCAACCTAGAAGTTTACTGGCAATTTATTGTGGTCTGTTGAAGTCACATCAGTGTTGACTATCCCATCCAAGGCAGCATTTTCACCAAATTTTGTATTCCAAGGCATCTTTTATATAGATGCAAAATCTTAAAATAAATTACAAGTAACAATGATTCCAGCACTGATCTGTAAACTACTAGCTGCTCTTGTCACGTCATTAACTAGACAATCCTGATCTCCCAATTCTAGGTATGTTACGGAAACTTTCCTTCAGCGGCGCTGCAGTTCTGTCACTGGCCGTGTGCGACTTTGGCGCCTTTGAGAGGGGGGCGTGTTTAAAATGTGGTTTTTCTTCAGACTATTCAAATCGATTTTGAACAGGCTGTTTAGTTGCTGGAGAAAAATTGTTTCGACTAAGTTTATTAAAATTAGCACTGGATAATTTAATAGCAGGAGTAAAATTAAAATCATCTTCTAATGCCGTCAATGGCGACAATGGGACAGATCTCATGTAGGGGACAAAGCAAGGTACGCCGTTTATTTTTTCATATAAACTTACTTCTTAGGATGCCTTTAATCAAAATTTCATGTTGCAAAAAGGTGACTTAGGACCCATACGAACACGCAGTGTTTTTGCTGCCGATATGGGGTTTAAATTCACCACAACCGCAACGTTCCAAATGATCGCGTTCCACAAAATCCCACTCGCAAGATGATTAAAATGGCCATAAATTTACGGGAACTAAACACTAAATTCCTTCCATTTGGCCTATAAGTTCATGACAATGAGATTTAAAAATCATTTTATATTGTGAATTCTTGTGTGAATGTTATTTGGACACTTAGACTTTTTTAAATGTTAACCTTTTCTTAATAAATGGATATATGTTTAGATCTAGTAATTGCATTTTGTAATTAGCTACAAATAGGTAACTAACTAATTATATGCTTTAATTTCAGGTAATTCCAAGTAATTAGGTAATTTCAGTAATTCAGGTAATTCCAAGTAATCAGGTAATTTCAGTTTAATTCCAAGTAAGATTGTTTCATATTTGTTTCAGAATGCTTCAATCTATAATAACTGTCAATGTAATTCAGTTCTCTTAATTTTTAAGAAAGTTATGGGCTTTTGACTGTCCTTGATCACAGCTTTTGTGTTAAGTCAATGGAAATGCAATAGGGAACAAGATGCTAATTTCCGAGTATGAAAATGGCCATAACTTTTTTAATACTGAAGACATGAAAGTGAATTAGGTGTTAAATTAAACTTCTTTTTATGCTTTATCTTATGGGATAAACTGCAGACTTGATTTTTTAAATCTCAAAATGTTGTAACATTGTACCAATTCCACTTAGGTAGCTCACAACCCAACAGTATGAACATTGAATTCTCTAATATTAGGTAACGACAAACCCCTCCCCTTCTTCCCCGAAGGGCCTATTTCCGCGCTGAATCTCGAAACTAAAACCTGAAAGAGAAAGTTGGCACTTGGCTTCAGACCTCAATAAAAAGACAAAATGACCCCCAGAATTGGGACCTTTGCCCCAATTCCACCTGGAAATTTCTAACTGGATTTAATACTCCATTTCTTGGAGTTGGGCTTGAACTCATGATCCTTTGATACAGAGGCAAGAAGAAAGGCCCATAAATGTGACCTCAAAACAATGTCGCAACTTTCAAGGTGAATTGAAAAATCTCTGGCTAAGTGTGATAACTAACTCAATTGTAATGACTTCCTCGAAATCAACGCCAACAGCAGAATAAATAAACACAAAGATTTGGTAAGCTAGAAAGGGTACTATTCCACGAGGACTCTACCTTGCCAAAAATATTATATGTCTGAAATATATCTGAAGAAGTGTTTCAAAAAATCTTTGAAGAAAAGTTCCAACCCAAAATGGAGTCTGAAGAAGGGTTTCAACCCGAAACGTCACCCGTTCCTTTTCTCCAGAGATGCTGCCTGACCCGCTGAACTACCCCAACATGTTGTGTCCATCGTCATCATAAACCAGCATCTACAGTTCATTCCTACACATTATTATAATTATTTCTGTTACAATATATTCACTTTATGTGCAAGGTAAATGTCCAAGTAAATGCTTAGACAGCTCTTAATATATAAAACTCTTCTTATAATTGAATGTTGATGAAAAAAATACCATTTCATTATACAGTGAATGCTATTACAACAGCTTCACTTAAACAGTGTTTAAGAGCTCAATAAATCTCCTCAATGAATTTTTATCAATTTTCATTTAATTAAATAAATTTACTTAAAAGATAAGAATTGTGCAGGACTGCTACCAGACAATCAATCATTTGTTTCACATTCTGTCTGAGCCTCTCTCCTTTGCAGAGAAGAGTTGAGCATGCAGAGGTCATTCCCAGGGTTAAATGTTGGAAGCTAAAGTGCATTCAAATGAGACTGGAAGGGGGGCTGGGGGAGAGAAAGGCTGCTGGCTGACAGACCTAGAATGGCAGACCCACTAAAAATTCAAAGGCGGTGGAGCATATTTATAGCTTTTTATTTGGGAAAAAAAAAATCAATGACGCTGTCTCTTTCAAAGATAATTTCAGCTCAGCGGTGACATGAGAGATTCCAGCCGCAGATATCCCTTCTGGGGTAACAGCTCTGAAAATGCTCTTGGTTCTGCTGTTCACACAGTGCTTTTAGCCTCACAGGAAGCAATATGATGGATTGTCAGTGCCGAGATGTTTTCATTTCACGCAGAATGTTTCTGGGACTTTGTGTTAGGTTGACATTAGACACGGTGGCACAGCTGCTGCCTCACAGTGCCAGAGACCCGAGTTTGATCCTGACCTCAGGTGCTGTCTCTGTGGAGTTTGCATGTTCTCCCTGTAACCATGTGGGTTTCCTCCAGATATTGTATGCATGGGTAGGATAGGCTTGGAGCGATATGGGCCAAACGCAGGCAGGTGGGATTAGTTTAGATGGGGTATGTTGATCGGCATCAGCAAGTTGGGCCTATGCTGTATGACTCTAAATTTATATAAAATCTCACCACCGCTAGCAGCAGTAAGACATCTGAGCTCTGTCCCTGACAGCTATCACTAGATCACTCAGGGTCTTTTATTGCACACATAAGGCCAGGTGCTTTAAGCTTTGGTCCACTGAGCGATGCCAACTAATAGGCAAATGAAAGATACCCATATTTGGTCAGAAGGAGGGAAATAAACCCAAATGCCTGAGCCTAGGAAATCTCTTTCCAATGTTGGAGTTCTCTGGGTGGCTCGGTTAATTTGTGTATGCTTGTTGTCCAGTGAATCAGTGATACAGCATCTCTGTGGATACAATGATTAATACTCAAGATGTGTCTGAAACTCGAGCTAAACATTAAACCCATACACTTTTACTCTGGCTTTTAGGCATTTCAATTTGAATCAGGGGACACTCGGGAGCTCTTGAATTAGCTCGTACAGTGGGACAGCCCCATAAGTCTGAGGCCATCCTACTCGGCCCCTCGGACTCCATCAAAACGATAGCAGGCAGCCTTGGAAGCCTTACCCCATTACTCAAACGTCACGTCAAAAACCTCGGCGCGATATTTGACTCCGCGTTGAAATTGGACAAACAAGTCAATGCCCTGGTAAAAGCTAGCATCTTCCAGCTTTGGACGATAGCTAAAATAAAACCATTCCTCCAATTTTACCTCGAAAAGATCATCCACTCTTTTATCTCCTCTCGCCTTGATTACTGCAACTCCCTTTACACTGGCATCATCCCTGTCCCGCCTGCAATTGGTCCAAAACGCCACAGCGAGACTCATGTGCACCCAAAAAAAGGGCCACATCACCCCGATTCTGGCCTCTCTCCACTGGCTCCCAGTGCGGTTCCGAATCAATTTCATGCTCCTTGGGCAACTTGTTCACTTTGGTCAATGAGAGATGTTTTTAAATGTGCTATAGAAATAAAATTGACTTGACTTGACGTCCTAACCTTACACATTCTCCATTACACAGTCAAGAATTATAGTACTTTGTACGTGCCTTCACACACATTTTCTGGCCATTTTTCCACTTCTGTTATTCTTTCCAGACATGCCATAGGACGGAGGCGACGGCTAGAGGCCCTGAAGCAGCCTGGGGCTCGACTGGATGAGGCGCTGCTCCAAGAGACCAGGCGAGCGGACCAGACGTGGCCTGCAGCGGCACAGAGCGATGGAGGATGCTTACAGCTTTGTTTGGCCAGGCCGACCCTGCAACGTCACCGGAACAACGGGCCTTTATGGTCAGCTGCACTTAAAACAACTTGGACATTGAAAATGTCACCAAAACCTGGCAGCTCTTGTACATGGTCTCACTAGACCATTTCTATATACTTTGTACTCAATCTAGGATTGCGCTTATGTATAGTAATACTTCTCTGAACAGAATGCAAAAAAAAGAACTTCACTGTACTTCAGTGCACATGACAATAAAGAACCAGTTAACAATGACGCAATTATATGGCCCCATGAACATAGAAAATGGCGTCAATGGAAGCAAATGATAGTCAATAAAATTGCTTTGTATTATCAAGGTGGTCACACACAATGAAACAGCTTGGCCAAACATCTGGGTTTTAACACATTTTCAAGGATAAAGATAGTTGCAATGGATCTCCATAAATCCCAGACTTCTATTAAAGTGGATGAATGTTATGAAGGTTGACTTTGAGAGTCTGATGGGGATGGTTCATCTCTTCAATACACAATGTGGCAACGTGCATATGAGATGGTAGAGCAAACTTATGTACGCTAAAATTAATTAGAAATCCCTAAGTAATCAATTACCCAAGTGTGTGGTAAGTGATCTATTCAAAGTGAAGAGTGGAAGTGTTATCGACAAATTTTGCTTTAATGGCTAATGGCTAATATTCAGTGGTACAGTTAGATGTGGCAGCTAGGTTAGTCTTCAAATATTTATTAAAATCTATTTGCATAAATACACATGTAAAATCTTCCACAATTTAGTGTAACTGGAAAGTATAATGGAATATAATGGTTTCCATTTTGCATTAAAAAGCATTTCTTGACATATTTAAGAGTGGTGATTTAATGAAGTTTTAGATTTGCTAATCACAAAAAATAAACAATTTAATAGAAGGTGTCCAGTTCTCCATCTGCGAGTAAGTCGACTTAAAATCACTTTAAAAGATTAAACACCCAAACAATGACAACAAATAATTTAATAGTTTTGGTGGCGCACACATGTCTGTAAATTAATTATTTTTGAATGAAGGGAAATGTGGAATGATCAGCCATGATCACAATGAATGGCGGTGCAGGCTTGAAGGGCCAAATGGCCTACCCCGGCACCTATTTTCTATGTTTCTATGTTTCTACGAGAACCAATTAAAATCTTGCTTAAAATAAAGCATAATTTTAAGAGCCTTCCCAAATGCAAGTGATCCACTGGTATTTTAATGTCATCAAATGGCTCTGTACTTTGACTGATGATATAACCATATAACAATTACAGCACGGAAACAGGCCTTCTCGGCCCTTCCAGTCCGTGTCGACCATTTATTTTCCCCTAGTCCCATCTACCTGCACTCAGACCATACCCCTGAATTCCCTTCCCGTCCATATACCTATCAACTTTACTTTTAAATGTTACAATCGATCCTGCCTCCACCGTTTCTGCTGGAAGATCATTCCACACAGCCACCACTCTCTGAGTAAAGAAATTCCCCCTCATGTTATGCCTAAACTTCTGTCCCTTAATTCTCATGTCATGCCCTCTTGTTTGAATCTTCCCTACCCTCAATGGGAAAAGCTTATCCACGTCAACTCTGTCTATCCCTTTCATCATTTTAAAGACCTCAATCAAGTCCCCCCTTAATCTTCTGCGCTCCAAAGAATGAAGGCCCAACTTGTTCAACCTTTCTCTGTAACTTAGTTGCTGGAACCCAGGCAACATTCTAGTAAACCTCCTCTGTACTCTCTCTATTTTGTAGACATCCTTCCTATAATTAGGCGACCAAAATTGTACACCATACTCCAGAATTGGTCTCACCAATGCCTTGTACAATTTTAACATTACTTTCCTACTCCTATATTCAATGCTCTGATTTATAAAGGCCAGCACACCAAAAGCTTTCTTTACCACCCTATCTACATGCGATTCCACCTTCAGGGAACTATGCAGTTATTCCTAGATCCCTCTGTTCCACAGCATTCCTCAATCCCCTACCATTTACCATGTATGTCCTATTTTGATTTGTCCTGCCAAGATGTAGCACCTCACACTTATCGGCATTAAACTCCATCTGCCATCATTCAGCCCACTCTTCCAAATGGCACAAATCTCTCTGTAGACTTTGAAAATCTACCTCATTATCCACAGCACCACCTATCTTAGTATCATCTGCATACTTACTTATCCAATGTTCCACACCATCATCTAGATCATTGATGTACATGACAAACAACAGTGGTCACCGGCTTCCAACCTGACAAACAGCCATCCGCCATTACTCTCTGGCATCTCCCATTCAGCCACTGTTGAATCCATCTTGCTGCTCCGCCATTAACACCCAAAGATTGAACCTTCTTAACCAACCTTCCATGAGGAACCTTGTCAAAGGCCTTACTGAAATCCATATAGAAAACATCCACTGCTTTACCCTCATCAATTTCCCTAGTAACCTCTTCAAAAAATTCAAGAAGGTTTGCCAAACATGACCTTCCAGGCACAAATCCATGTTGACTGTTCCTGATCAGACCCTGTTTATCCAGATGCTTATATATATTATCTCTAAGCATCCTTTCCATTAATTTGCCCACCACTGACGTCAAACTAACAGGTCTATAATTGCTAGGTTTATTCTTTGAACCCTTTTTAAACAATGGAACAACATGCGCAGTACGCCAATCCTACGGTACTATTCCCGTTTCTAATGACATTTGAAATATTTCTGTCATAGCCCCTGCTATTTCTACACAAACTTCCCTCAATGTCCCAGGGAATATCCTGTCAGGACCTGGAGACTTATCCACTTTTATATTTTTCAAAAGTGTCAGTACTTCCTCCTCTTTGAATCTCATAGTTTCCATAGCTACTCTACCTTTTTCCCTTACCTCACAGAGTTCAATATCCTTCTCCTTGGTGAATACCAAAGAAAAGAAATTGTTCAATATCTCCCCCATCTCTTTTGGCTCTGCAGATAGCGGTCCATTCTGGCTCTCTAATGGTCCAATTTTATCCCTCGTTATCCTTTTGCTATTAATATAGCTGTAGAAACCCTTTGGATTTACTTTCACCTTTCTTGCCAAAGCAACCTCATATCTTCTTTTAGCTTTTCTTATTTCTTTCTTAAGATTCTTTTTACATTCTTTATACTCATCTAGCACCTCATTGACACCATGCCTCCTATAATTATTGTAGATATCTCTCTTTTTTCGAACCAAGTGTCCAATTTCCCTTGAAAACCATGGTTCTTTCCGATTTTTACTATTTCCTTTCAACCGAAAAGGGACATAAAGATTCTGTACTCTTACAAATTCCTGTTTAAATGTCCTCCATTTCTCTTCTACATCCTTCCCATCAAATAAAATGTCCCAATTCACTCCTTTTAAATCATTACGCATTCCCTCAAAGTTAGCCTTTCTCCAATCAAAAATCTCAACCCTAGGTCCAGTTCTGAATCTCTCCATAATTATATTGAAACTAATGGTATTGTGATCACTGCTCCCGAAGTGCTCACCAACGCATAACTCCGTCACCTGACCTGCCTCATTTCCTAACAGGAGGTCCAGCACTGCCCGTTCTCTGGTCGATATCTCTATGTATTGCTGCAAAAAACTATTCTGCACACATTTAACAAACTCCAAACCATCCAGCCCATTTACAGAATGTGTTCCCCAGTCTATTTTCGGAAAATTGAAATCTCCCACAATCACTACCTTGTGCTTACTACTAATATCTGCTATCTCCTTACATATTAGCTCTTCCAATTCTCGCTCCCCATTTGGCAGTCTCGCTCCCCATTTGATGAGGGGATTAAATTCAGGAGCAAAGTAGATGATTAAGGAAAATGTGCTGAAGTATTGTAGGACACAAGGTTGCCAAACATTTCAACTCCCCTTCCCATTTCCATACCGCCCTTTCTGTCCTGAGCTTCCACCACTTTCAGAGTGAGGCCCCACACAAATTGGTGGAACAGCACCTCATATTTCACTTGGGCAGCTATGGTATGAATATTGATTTCTAATTTCAAGTAACCCCTGCAATCCATCTCTCTCTCTCTTCGTACCCCTCCCCCACCCTAGTCATCCGGCCAGTTCCACTGTTCGCATCCATATATCCCTTCGTTATCACCTCTTCCACAGCCAACAAGGGACCGTTGTGAGCTCCATTTTTCCTTGATCATTGGTGCCGTCACTGAATTGTTCTGAATCTTGTTATATCTATCATTTCCCTCCTTGGTCTGAAGAAGGGTTTCGACCCGAAACAGCCACTATTTCTCTCCAGAGGCGTTGCCTGACCCGCTGAGTTGCTCCAGATGTTAGTGGTTATCTTCAGTGTATTCATCTGTAGTTCCTTCCGATACATATTTAAGTTCTTGATTTTGTAAAAAGTCAATTGAAAAATCAATTTCTGCTTGGATTGTCTTAGTCTTGATAGCGGAATAAAAATCCAGAAACTCCACACCATTTCCCCCAACCCCCACCTAAAGTTTATCCAATGATATCCAACAACAGATGTTTCTTGGCATGTAGGTTGAATAATTTTTTTTATGATTGGTATCCCTGTACTATCAACCAGTTCAATCTTTCAGCCCTGATCCGGGTTCCATTCATTCTACAAGTCACGCTTATGAGGGAAAAAGTAAAATAAGCTGCTTTTTTTTAATTTCTGCGTGAAACTTTGTTATGGGACATTAATTTTAACAAATATTTGCAATGGGAGTGAGTCACGTTTAACTTGGAATGACTGCGATCATTTAAAGTAACTGTGTGGGCACTCCTGGGACCCCAAGATTTGAATTGAACCCAGAAAGCTTGAATGAAAGTCTCCTCTCTCCAACAGCTGGTGTTTGGATGGCCTGAATCCAAATCCCAGTGGGTGCCAATCTGTGGGGAGTACTGTTTAATCTGGCAACAGTGTGCAGTCTCGTTTAGTGGAGTTAGTAGTGTTGAGGCAAGTTGCAGAAATAAGTTACTCGTGCATGCACAGTTGCACACATATCCAGCAAGCCGGTATAGCATGTCAAACCCAAAGTGTATCTGCTCCTTTTCATTAGCCTTCCAGATCTCTTTATTTCACATTAAATATGTCTCTCCTCTTCTAGTGTATAAATGCAGTACAACCATGTGCAAGCAACGTATCCCACATCTTCCGTTTCCCAATACCACCGTCCCAAACTCCCTTCCTGCTTCCTCTCTCACCGTCGATAAGTACAAAGCTCTAGATCGTAGACCTCAGAGATACAGCATGGAAACAGGCCTTTCGGCACACCTATTCCTCGCCGTCCAGCTACACTAGCACTCTATACAGTGGCACTATCCTACACACGAGAGACAATTTACAGGTGCCAATTAACCAACAAATCTGTACATCTTTGGGGTGTGCCAGGAATCCAAAGCACCTGAAGAAAACCATAACAATGTTTAAAAGGCATTTGGATAGGAAAAGCATTTGGATAAGTACATGGATAGGAGTCAACCTCCATTTAGCCTCAACTACCTGCGCTAGCAGCTCGTTCAGTACAACTAAATATGGTCTACAGTTCATAGTTGAGGTTAATGTGGTGCAGTGTTCAAGAGCCTGATTTTGTTGGGAAGAAGCTATTGTTGAACATGCTGGTCACAATTTTCAAAACTCCTATACATTAATTTATAAATGTATACATATAAATTCATCTTTAAAGTCAACTTTTACCAGAGGTGGTAGTTGAGGCAGGTACTATAACAACATTTGAAAAACATTTGGACAGATGCATGGATAGGAAAGCTTTAGAGGGCTATGTGCCCAACACAGTCAATTAGAACTTGTGTACATGGGGCATTTGGTCGCCATGGGCAAGTTGAGCTGAAGGGCCTGTTTCCGTGCTGCATGACTATGACTTTATATCAACTACTGAGCATTTTAACATATTGCTGGTCAATTGTTATTGCGAAAGTGGGTTGATAGCAATAATGTCCAAAATATACAGGATGCAATGGAGCAACAACTACCCAACAGTTTGCAACAATGTCACCGGGTCACAGTTTAAGTTTCCATTTGAAATATTTACATGGGTGAGGCGGATGTTAGATGTTGACAGCAAAGCGTAACTAAAAATCACGTCCACAGGAAGCTGTACATGGTATCCACACATACACAAACTGTGCATTGTATATGTAACAGAGACAGCCATTTACCTCCTGCATCCATAACGAGAGGTTGCTAATTTAAAGCACAGGATCTTAATTTAAAGCACAGAACATTCAAGAATGAAATGTTGATTCAGCCAAAATTCATGGATTCATGTTTAGCTACTGCATAGACACGAGGTTTGCATATGTGCAGGTTGATCTATTTAACACAAGGTTTAGAGGGATATGGACCAAAAACAGACAAGTGGGTCGCGTAGATGGAACATCTTGGTCGGCATGAACAAGTTGGGCTGAAGGGCCTGTTCGGTGTTGTATGACTGTATGACATTCCTCCAACATGCATTTGGATCGCTGGGTGGGTAATACAGAGGGCATTCAGCCCACTGCCAGTCTTTACTGATTTAGAATCATAGAGCAGGGGAAGAATTCCATATTTTTGGGCCCCATATCTGAGGAAGGATGTACAGACGTTGGAGAGGGTCCAGAGGAAGTTTACAAGAATGCTCGCGGGAATGATTGGGTTAACATATGATGTGTGTTTGAAAGCACAAGGTCTGTACTCACTGGAGTTTAGAAGGATGAGGAGGGGACCTCATTGAAAATTACCGAATAGTGAAAGGCCTGGATAGAGAGGATATGGATACTGGGAGAGTCTAGGACCAGAGGCTCTGAATAAAAGGACATACCTTGAGAAAGATAATGAGAATTTTTTTAGTCGGAGGGTGGTGAATCTGTGGAATTAATTGCCACAGACGACTGTTGAGGCCAAGTCAATGGATATTTTTAAGGCAGATATTAACAGATTCTTGATTAGTAAGGGTGTCAGGGGTTATGAGTTGGATGGCAGGTGAATGGGATTGAGATGGGAAGATAGATCAGCCACGATTGACTGGCAGAGTAGACTTGATGAGCTGAATGGCCTAACTGAGCTAATAACATGAACTAATTCCTTTCGGCCCACTGAGTCTATGCCATCCATCAAGCATCTATATACACTAATCCTGTGCTAATCCCAATCCATACGTCTCATGCCTCTATCAACTCCTGTTTGTTCAGTCACCCATCAACTCATGATTCATCCAGTGTACTCGTGTAATGAAATGGAGGTGTGTGACTGCAGGTGCTGGAATCTGGAGCAAAGCAAAAGGCCAGGTTCTGGAGGAACTCTACAGGTCAAGCAGCATCTGTCTCAGACCATAGGTCACAGCCTCAGGATAAAAGGGTGTACTTTTAGAAAGGAGACAAGGAGAAATGTCTTTAGCCAGAGGGTGGTGAATCTGTAGAGTTCATTGCCACAGATGTCTGTGGAGAACAAGTCATTGGGTATCTTTAAAACGGAGATTAACAGGTTCTTGATTAGTAAGGGGGTCAAAGGTTATAAAGAGAAGGCAGGAGAATGGGGTTGAGAAGGAAAGATAAATCACCCATGATTGAATGGTCATGTAGACTCAATGGGCCAAATGGCTTAATTCTGCTCTTATGACTTATGAACATAATTCCTGTAAAGAAATAACATTCAGAGCTATGGAGAGAATAGAAAGGGATCTGAGATTAACCGCATTCCCCTTGCAAAGAAACAGTATGGACTTGATAGCCTGAATGGTCTCTTTGCTTGCCGTAACCGTTCTGTGAATCGGTTAAATACAATTAGCAGTGGGTTGTCTGTTGCAGATGCTGAACCTTGTTTTTTCAAGTTAAAATCTTTTTTTGTTTAAATGGCAATGAAATTATAATTGTATACAAAACAGTTTTCACATTTGCCTGAAAATCCTTTGCCTGCTATTTTAGCAGACTCACTAGACCCATTATTTTTAAATGGGCTAATGCCTTTGCTGAAACAGCAGTAAAGAAAGTCAGGCAATCACAAGAATCCTGCAATTTAATTTTAAAGCCTCAGAGAATTAAATGGTGAGGGTGTGTTTGCTTATGTGTCTATGTATGTGTCTATGTATGTGTGTGTATATAAATACATACACACATATATACACAACACTTATAGCAGAAGAGGAAAGACTAGACATATCACACACACAAAAAGGGGAAAATTAAAAAAGTGATCGATTCAAATGAATTTGTCTACTTTTTCCTCCTCTTCTGTTAAAGCTGCTGACACAGGAGGAGAGAACCATTCCTCAACCAGCCGACATATTTATTCATTCACAGATTGCGAGTGCTATTCCAATGGCCAGAGTCTATTACACTTTCCTAAATGCCCTTGAATTAGGTAACTCGTTTCTGCTGTTGCACAATCACCACATTTCTGGAGACACATACCTTCCAAAGGAAATAAAAAGGACAGAGTTCCTTCCTCAAAGGATGTTGGTGAAGTGGATGACTTTTAACAGTAACAATCCAGTGGGTTAATTACTGATACGCAAGGTTTTTTTTATTAACTCCGTAATATTTCATTAACTGGACTTTAATTTCTCCAGCTGCGTTTCAGGAAGTTAAACACATGGCTTCAAGTCACTTGTTCATAATCCACATCCCTATCATATAAATTACAGAACCATTGGGATTAAACATTCCCACCTTCACTGGCAAGTTCACAGAGCTATTGAATCGGTCTAACAAGTTACTACAATCATTAAGTATCGTGGGTGCTAGGAAACTGCAAAAAAACAGAATATGCTGGCGATTTGGGTCAGGCATGAGCTGAGAGAAGGCAAGAGTTGACATTTTAGGGCATTGTCTTTTCAATGAAACTAGACCAGACTTTAGAGACACAGCGTGGAAACAGGCCCTTCGGCCAACTGAGTGATCAGTGACCGACCAGCAATTGCCCCATACACTAGCACTCTCCTACATGCTGGGGGCATTAATATACAATTTTACAACACACGGTCTCTGGGAGAATATGAAACTCCGTAAAGACAGCACACGTACTCAGGATCGAACCCGGGTCTCTGGCACCGCAAGGCAGCAACTTTACCGTTGCGCCATTGTGCCGCCCCAAAGAACGTAAAAGGGATATAAAAGGAAATGTGGGAATCCCATTCCGTTTTTAATATGTGTTATGCCCTTTTTCCACTTTGTTTTACATGAACTGGAGGTTTTTAAAAATAAAAAAAGGCAGCAAGAGCCTTTTTCCCAGCGAAATGTCGAACACTAGAGGGCATAGCTATAGGTGAGAGGGGGGGGAAAATATAATGGAGAATTGCAGGCAAACTTTTGTTTAGACAGAAGGTGGTGGGAGCCTGGAACGCATTGCCTGGGGTGGTGGTGGTGGCAGTTACCATAGTTACGTTTAAGAAGTTTTTAAATAAGCGCAATAACTGTATTTGCAAGGAATCAAGTGATATGGATCACTTGCAGGCAGATAGGATCAATTCAGCTAGGCATCATGTTTGGCATAAACATTGTGGCCCAAAGGGCCTGTTAATGTGCTGTACTGTTCCATGTTCTAGAAATGAGGAACTGTAGATACTGGTTTACAGCAAAAGACACAAAGTGCTGGAGTAACTCAGCAGGTCAGGCAACATCTATGGACAATACATATATATATATATATATATATATATATATATATATATATATATATATATATATTTTATATATATATATTCAACTACCTCCTCTGGCAGCTCATCCAAATACCTACCACTCTTTGTGTTTAAAAAAGTTGCCCCTCAGGTTCCTATTAAATCTTTGCCCCGCCACCTTAAACCTAGTTCCTCTGGTTCTTGAAGGTCTTTCTTTGATGTTTATAGAGGAGGCGGCATTGCTCGCCAGCGCTCGGTTTCCGAACAAGGCTGATAAGTAATTCATGTGAAGCGACCATCGAATAGCAATTAAAGCCATGCATTTACATTAGTTGTCTCAATCAGAATATTATTCAGACCGAGTAAGCAATGGTGCTAAAGTACCACAGTCACTGTCTGACATGTCACAGTGTAATTATATTAACAGTTTATTGACTCGTCCATTGTTTGACCACAGAAACATTGCAGCATTGACCTCGAGGGCCATTGATTTTGTTAATTCAGTGATCATTAAGCTATCAAGACATCAGTAGAACAATCTGAACCGATTGCCCCTTCTGTTGACTGGAATACAAAGAGCTCTTCCATATGGTCAATAGAGTTTCTGATGATATGACCATCGATGATGTCTCATCAACATTGGGATATGGATATCTGAGATTTCTATTTTGGCCTTGTAGCTACATTGATGAAAGTGGAAAATCAGAGGTTGAATGGTTCATAGTTTAGTTTTCTCTTTAATTGACATGTGTGTGTCCCGATCTAGAGTTTCAAACCACCGTCATAGAGTCATAGTGATAGAGTGTGGAAACAGGCCCTTCGGCCCAACTCGCCAAACCAGCAAACACTGCCCCAACTACATTAATCCCACTTGCCTGTGCTTGGTCCATATCCCTCCAAGCCTGTCCTATCCATGCACTTGTCTAACTGTTTCTTCAATGATGGGATAGTCCCAGCCTCCACTACCTCCTCTGGCAGCTTGTTCCATACACCCAACACCCTTTGTGTGAAAATGTTACCCCTCTGATTCCTATTACATTTTTTCCCCTTCACCTTCTTCTTCTTCTTCTTGCGTATGACGTGCACGGCCTAAAGTTGCAGGACAACTTGTTCTATTTGATCTTATATGATTGTGCACACCAGGTTGATTGCATTCGTCGAAACAGGGCGGACCACGTGAAGGTTGCAATCTCCCACCCCCCCTTCACCTTGAACCTACAGTATGTCCTCTGGTCCCCAATTCCCCTACTCTGAGCAAAAGACTCTGTGCATCTACCCCATCTATTCCTCTCATGATTTTATATACCTCTATAAGATCTCCCCTCATCCTCCAGCGCTCCTTGGAATAGAGATCCAGCCTACTCAACCTCTCCCTATAGCTCACACCCTCTAGTCCTGGCAACATTCTCATAAATCCTTTCAGAACCCTTTCAAGCTTGACAATATCTTTCCTATAACATGGTGCCCAGAACTGAACACAATATTTTAAACGTGGCCTCACCAACGTCTTATTCAACTGCAACATGACCTCCCAACTTCTATACTCAATACTCTGATTCATGAAGGCCAAAGTGCCAATAGCCTTTTTGACCACCTTATCTACCTGCGACTCGACCTTCAAGGAACCATGCACCTGTACTCCCAGATCCCTCTGCTCCACAACTACTCAAAGGCCTACCATTTACTGTGTAGGTCCTGTCCTTGTTTGACTTCCCAAAATGCAACACCTCACACTTCTCGGTATTAAATTCCATCAACCTATTCTCCGCCCACCTGGCCAATCAATCCAGATCCTGCTGCAATCATTCACAACCATCTTCACTATCTGCATAATCACTAACTTTTGTATCATCAGCAAACTTGCCAATCTTGCCTTGTATGTTTTCATCCAAATCATTGATGTAGATGACAAACAATAACAGGCCCAGCGCTGAACCCTGAGGTACACCACTAGTCACAGGCATCCAGCCTGAGAAGCAACCTTCCACCATTACCCTCTGCTTCCCTTCATGTCAAAAGAGTCAAAAGAGTCAATTGTCATGTGTCCCCGACAGGATAATGAAGAGGATTTCCAAAGTCTACAGAGTGATTTAGGCCAGTTGGAAAAATGGGCTGAAAGATGGCAGATGGAGTTTAATGCTGATAAATGTGAGGTGCTACACCTTGGCAGGACAAATCAAAATAGGACAAATCAAAATGGTAAACGGTAGGGAATTGAAGAATACAGTTGAACAGAGGGATCTGGGAATAACCGTGCATAGTACCTTGAAGGTGGAATCTCATATAGATAGGGTGGTAAAGAAAGCTTTTGGTATGCTAGCCTTTATAAATCAGAGCATTGAGTATAGAAGCTGGGATGTAATGTTAAAATTGTACAAGGCATTGGTGAGACCAAATCTGGAGTATGGTGTACAATTTTGGTCGCCCAATTATAGGATGTCAACAAAATAGAGAGGGTACAGAGGAGATTTACTAGAATGTTGCCTGGGTTTCAACAGCTAAGTTACAGAGATAGGTTGAATAAGGTAGGTCTTTATTCTCTGGAGCGCAGAAGGTTAAGGGGGGACTTGATAGAGGTCTTTAAAATGATGAGAGGGATAGACAGAGTTGATGTGGACAAGCTTTTCCCTTTGAGAATAGGGAAGATTCAAACAAGAGGACATGACTTTAGAATTAAGGGACAGAGGTTTAGGGGTAACATGAGGGGGAACTTCTTTACTCAGAGAGTGGTAGCGGTGTGGAATGAGCTTCCAGTGGAAGTGGTGGCGGCAGATTCGTTGGTATCATTTAAAAATAAATTGGATAGGCATATGGATGAGAAGGGTATGGAGGGTTATGGTATGAGTGCAGGCAGGTGGGACTAAGGGAAAAAAGTTGTTCGGCACGGACTTGAAGGGCCGAGATGGTCTGTTTCCGTGCTGTAATTGTTATATGGTTATATAGGACAATGAAAATCTTTCTTAGCATAGCACAACAGAACATAGAAGGCATTGACTACAATTCTATACGTAAACACACCCATGAATTAATAAATTAATAAAGTACAAAAAACAGATGGAGGGATATTAATGTTCAGAGTTCCGAGCCAGGTTTAATAGCCTGATGGCTGTGGGGAAGTAGCTATTCCTAAACCGGGTTGTTGCAGTCTTCAGGCTCCTGTACCTTCTACCCGAAGGTAGCAAGGAGATGAGTGTGTGGCCAGGATGGTGTGGGTCCTTGATGATGCTGTCAGCTTTATTGAGGCATGGAGCCAATTTGCCATCAATTCAGCTATCTCTTCTTGGATCCTAAGCGATCTAACCTTCCAGAGCACGCTACCATGTGGAACCTTGTTGAATGTCTTACTGAAGTCCATGTACACAACATCTACAGCTCTGCCCTCATCAACTTTTTTGGTCACATCTTCAAAAAAAAAATCAATCAGATTTGTGAGACATGACTTCCCACGGACAAAACCATGCTAAATATCCCTAATCAGACTTTGCCCATCCAAATGCCTATATATCCTATCTTCTTTCTCTCTATCTTACAAAAGAGACAATGGCGCAGTGGTAGAGTTGCCACCTTACAGCGCCAGAGACCAGGTTTTCATTCCAACTATGGGTGCTGTCTGTACGGAGTTTACATGTTCTTTCTGTTTCTCCACGTGCTCTAGATTCCTACCCCCAATTCCAAAGACGAGCAGGTAAATCCTGAAATTGTTGGTTTCAACATGGATAGCCTATTTAACTGATGATAGTAGCTTTCTCCCAGCTTTCCTCCCCCCCCCCCTCCCCACCCACATTCATTTTGATATAAGGTCCCAACCCAAAATGTCATTTATCCATGTTCTCCACAGATGCTGCCTGGCCTGTTGAGTTACACCAACACAGTGTATCCTAATGGGAAATTAAACCAGTGCAGATTTACCCAGTAAATGTTACGGCCTGGATCTTGTTGGAATACACACTGGTTATCACAGATGTGCATTTAGATTTATTAACCAATGCCGAGAGTAAAAAAAAACAATATTTAGAAAGTAACATAAGAAACTGCAAATGCTGGAGTACAGAGCAAATAAACTGCTGAACAGCTGTATTTTACCTAGGGTAAACGTACAGATACTTTCATCAAGATCAAGATTGTTTTATTTTTGTCAAATATCACAAACTGAACAATGAAATTCTTACTTGCAGCAGCACAACAGTACACAAATATACTGTAATATATATACATACATATATATACACACATATATACGCATATATATACACATATATATATATACACATATATACACACACACATATATATATATATATATATATATATATATATATATATATATATATATATATATATATATATATATACACACACACGCGCACACACATATATACATGCACACACATTTAGTTACATATAATACAAACAAACAATAATAGTGCCAAAAGACAAAACCATTGCCCTCAGGTCTATGCAGTTCAGAGCTTATTTTGTAGTGCTTAATGGCTGTAGAGAACTTGTTCCTGAACCTGTTCATTATAGTTTTCAGGGGTATTTTGGTTTGCATGGACACGTTGGGTCGAAGGGCCTGTTTCCATGCTGCTGTCTGTGTGAAGTTTGCATTTGCTGCTGTCTGTGTGGAGCTTGCACGTTCTTACTGTGACCACATGGTTTTCCCCTGGGTGCTCCAGTTTCCTCCCACTTTCCAAAGATATGCAGGTTGGAAGGCTAATTGGCCTCTGTAAATTGCCCCTCATGCATAGCCGAGTGTTAGAATTAGGGAATAATGCGGCAAGAATAAAGAATAAAGATCAAAGATTAGTGTAAATGGGTAATTAACAATTGCAATGGACTCTGGGCTGGGGAGTACTTTCACCTTTAAATCCGTTCAAGTGCCCAAACAGTCCTTTCAGGTGAGGGAGAGTTTCACACACCTCCTCCCACCTCATCTACTGTATCCGCTGTTCCAGGTGTATATTCCGATATATTGGCGATTATATATTTCAGGTGCCATTATATATAACGGCACCTGGAAACCCCGGGATGACCTCCAGAGCCGACGGGCTGGATATCCCAGAAAAAATGAAGCTGGAGCTGCTGACTCTGAGGGAACCCCCGTTTGTTACGGAGCTGGAGCTGCCGTCTGTGAGGGAATTCCCGTTCCAGCGCTGGTCCGCAGAAACAGCAGGTACAGGAAACACAGTACCTGGAAACAAAGGGGCAGCCTCCATTGTGTCCGGAAACATGGCCGGCGGGCAGGACTTCCGGTCAGACTGAAGCGCAGGGGACTTCGGCCCCCTCTCCCTACTATCCTACTGGCCAATGTACAGTCCCTTGAAAATAAAGTGGAGCACTTAAGGGCAAGGCTGCTCTATCAAAGGGAGCTGAGGGAATGCTCCGTGTTCTGTTTCACAGAGACATGGCTCACCCCCAGCCTGAAGGGTTCTCCATCCACCGCATGGACCGTACACCGGCATCGGGGAAAGGGAGAGGAGGGAGCATCTGCCTCATGGTCAACTCTGCGTGGTGCTCAGACATGGTGGTCCTGTCCAACTCCTGCTCTCCACACCTCGAACATCTGGCGGTGAAATGCCGTCCCTTCTACCTTCCGAGGGAATTCACCTCCATCATCCTGACCGCGGTCTACATCCCACCCCAGGCAGACGTCCGCCTGGCACTGGAGGAGCTGCACGCCGTGGTCAACAAACACCAGACGTCTTACCCCGAGGCATTTGCCAACATTGCTGGGGACTTCAATCAGGCAAACCTAAAGAAATCACTCCCCAACTTCCACCAACATGTCTCCTGCTGCACCAGAGGACCAAATACCCTCGGCCACTGCTACACCACCATCAAGAATGCCTACCGCTCTATCCCTCGCCCTCACTTCGGTAAATCCAACCATACCGCGGTGCTGCTTCTTCCTGCCTACAGGCAGCAATTAAAGAGCGCACCCCCAGAGGCAAGGACAGTACAGAGCTGGTTGGGGGGGTGGGGGGGGTGGGGGGGGGGGGGGGGGGGCGTGGGCAGCAGAGGAACAACTGCAGGACTGTTTGGAGTCTGTAGACTGGGCAATGTTCAAGACTCGGCAACGGACTTGAATGAATTCGCCACAGTCGTTACGGACTTCATAAAGAAATGTGTGGAGGACTGCATCCCCACCAAAACCTTCCAAGTGTTTCCAAATCAGAAACCTTGGATGAACTGTGAGATCCGCACTCTTCTGAAGACCAGACACCGGGCATTCATGTCTGATGATACAGTGGCCTACACAAAGTTCAGATACGACCTTGGTAAGGCCATCAAAAAGGCCAAAAGGGAGTTCTGCTCCAAGCTGGAGGATGAGACAGATGTTCGGCAGCTGTGGCGGGGACTGAATGCAATCACCTCCTACAAGGCGAAACCAGGAGGCAGCTCGGATGTCGGCGATACATCACTCCCTGATGAGCTCAATGCATTTTACGCACGCTTTGATAGGGAGAACACCGATGTGCCTTCCTGAGCCCCCATTCGCTGTGATGGCATTTCAGTCTCAGTCACAGAGGCCGACGTCAGGAAATCCTTCAGAGGGGTGAACCCTCGAAAAGTGTCTGGACCTGATGGCATACCTGGTCATGTTCTAAAAACCTTTGCGGACCAACTGGCTGGAGTTTTACGGACATTTTCAACCTGTCACTTTTGAGGTCTGAGGTTCCCACCTGCTTCAAAAGGGCATCAATAATACCGGTGCCCAAGAAGAGCAAGGTGACGTGCCTCAATGACTATCGACCTGTGGCACTAACGCCTGTAGTGATGAAGTGCTTCGAGAGGTTGACCATGGTGCAAATCAACTCCTACCTTGACAAAAACCTGGACCCACTGCAGTTCGCTTACCGCCACAACAGATCAACGGTGGATGCGATCTCACTGGCCCTCCACTCCGCTCTGGACCACTTGGACAACAAAAACTCATATGTCATGCTGTTATTCATTGACTACAGCTCAGCATTTAACACAATCATCCCCTCCAAGCTGGTTACCAAACTCGCAGAACTGGGTCTCTGCGCATCCCTCTGCAATTGGATCCTCGACTTCCTCATTCACAGACTACAGTCTGTTCGGATTGATGGAAATGTGTCAGACTCGATAACAATCAGCACGGGAGCACCTCAAGGCTGCGTGCTCAGCCCCCTGCTGTACTCACTCTATACTCGTGACCGCGTAGCCGGTCATAGTGCGAACTCCATCATCAAGTTCGCTGACGACACCACTGTTGTGGGACGTACCACTGATGGGGATGAGTCAGAGTATAGAAGAGAGATCGAGCGACCGTCCATATGGTGCCAGCACAACAACCTGGCCCTCAACACCAGCAAAACCAAGGAACTGATTGTGGACTTTGGAAGGAGTAGGATGGGGACCCACAGTCCTGTTTATATCAACGGATCGATGGCTGAAAGGGTCAAGAGCTTCAAATTCCTGGGCGTGCACATCTGTGAAGATCTTTCCTGGTTCAAGAACACTGCTGCAATTATTAAGAAAGCTCATCAGTGCCTCTACTTCCTGAGAAGATTACGGAGAGTTGGTCTGTCAAGGAGGACTCTCTCTAACTTCTACAGGTGCACAGTAGAGAGTTTGCTGACCGGTTGCATCGTGGCTTGGTTCGGCAACTTGGGCGCCCTGGAGTGGAAAAGACTACAAAAAGTACTAAACACTGCCCAGTCCATCATCGGCTCTGACCTTCCTTCCATGGAGGGGATCTACCACAGTCGCTGCCTCAAAAAGGCTGGCAGCATCATCAAGGACCCACACCACCCTGGCCACACACTCATCTCCCTGCTACCGTCGGGTAGAAGGTACAGGAGCCTGAGGACTGCAACGACCCGGTTCAGGAATAGCTACTTCCCCACAGCCATCAGGCTATTAAACTTGGCTCGGACAAAACTCTGAACATTAATACCCCTCCATCTGTTATTTGCACTTTATTAATTTATTCATTCATGTGTGTATTTACGTATATAATTGTAGTCAATGCCTACTATGTTCTGTTGTGCTATGCAAATTTCATTATCCTGTCAGGGGCACATGACAATAAACTCTTTTGACTTTGACCAAGAACAGGCTCGGCGACCATTTCACTGAACACCTCCGCCTAGGCCTACATGATCCCCTGGTCTCTAAACACTTTAACTCCATCTCCCATTCTCATACTGACCTTTCTGTCCTGGGTCTCCTCCACTGTCAGAGAGAGGCCCAATGCAAATTGGAGGAGCAGCACCTCATATTTCACTTGGGAAGCTTACAACCCAGCGGTATTAATATTGATTTGTCTAACTTCAAGTAACCCTTGTGTTCCCTCTCTCTCCGTCCCTCCCCCTCTTGGTTTTCCGACTAGTTCTACTGTCCTCCTGATTAAATATTACTGATTGTATGTCATGGCACCTTCCCCTCAGCTAACAAAGAACCATTCTACTTTTCTTTCCACTATCCACTTTGATATCCCATTTTCACACCTTACCCTTCTATATCTCTAGATTCCCTCTCATCTGACCTCTAAAACCCAAAACATCACCCATTGCTTCTCTCCAGAGATGCTGCCTGTCCCGCTGAGTTACTCCAGCATGTTGTGTCTATTTTTTTGGCTGAGGAGCCTATTTTTGTTCTGTTTGTATCAATGAGTCAATGAGAACAAACACGGTAAACCTCTAAAGAGAGCATTGAATGAGGCTATAACATGAACTACTAACTAAAGCCCGAAACAAGATTGTACCCGTTAGCGGCATGGTGGCACAGTGGTAGAGATGCAGCTTTACGACGCCAGATCCCGGGTTCGATCCTGACTAGGAGAGCTGTCTGTACGAAGTTTGTACGTTCTCCCCGTGACCACATGGGTTTTACCCATGTGCTCCAGTTTCCTCCCACACTCCAAAGACCTACAGATTGTAAATTGTCCCTAGTGTATAAGACAGTGCTAGTGTACGGGGATCACTGTTCAGGGCTGAAGGGCCTATCACCTCGCTCTATCTCTGAACTAAACTTTCTATCAGTAAACTTCAGATGCACAGACTCAGGTCTTTGGTTAAGGAGGAAGGTCAGTTGGTTGCTGAGCAGAGAAATCTCTCGCTAAAAGGCTAATCATCACCATTAGAATTTCATTAGCTCACCTGACCCGGGAGAGAGTCCAGAACCGAATGCACGCAGAACGATAATTATACAATTTTGTCAATTTAAGACATTTCTCTGTGCGCTATTTTAGGGAACTGTTATCACAAGTTATCTATCCTTATTATAAGAACAGATACAATCTCAACTTGACCCCAAATGTCATTGAGAAATGAAACAGGAACAGCACCGACTCGTTTTTTTTAAAAAGAGCAATAAAAAAAAAGAGAGAAATAAAATGAGAGAAAGTGATGGGGAGGAGAGGGGAAGTGGGCAGGGAGGAGAGAGTGATGATGATGAGAGGGAGGGTGAGCAGGTAGGAGAGAGTGAGGCAGAGGGGAAATTATGGGGAGGAGAGAGTGACCAGGAGGAGTAGAAAAGAGAATGAGGGAGAGATGGTGGGTAGGATGGAGAGGAGAGAGAGAGAGAGTGTGGGGAGGAGAGAAAGCTAGAGAGAGGCAGCAAGTGAGAGGAGGGGGAGCGAGAGGAGAGTAAGATAAATAAAAAGATGGGGAATGGGAAACGGAGAATGTGCGTTAGGGATGGGGAGTGGGAAACGAAGAAAGGAAGAGACACAAAGAGAATTAAAGACACAGAGATTGAGAGAGACGGAGGAAGACAAAGACGCAGAGGGACAGAAAAATACAGAAATAGTCGGACATTTAGAGAAACACAGATACCAGGCAATTTCATTTCGGAGTCACGTGAGTGACTTCGTGAAGAACCCGCCAGCACGCATGCGCGACATATCGTCGCTCGCATTGCAGTCGACGGCTGGAGAGGAGCGCGGCTCATCACCAGCCCTTCATAAGGGCCACTCAGGTAAGTACTAACAACCTTGAGTTGGTTGTTCTGTGTGAATAATTGTGTTTTCTTCCACAGAGACATGGACAGTAGGAAAAGTAAAGGCCGTAAAACTTCTGCAAGGAGTTGTCGGCAACCCAACCCGGAGCCCCCCTCCACGGCAGGAGGACGGGCCGGGAAAAAGGCGCGCAAGCCGGGGAGCCCTGTATTCACAGGACCCGGTTTACCGACGCAGCTATGCCCTAGCGGGGTACCTGCAGAACAATCAGTCGGTACAGCGCCGGAGCAGGTGCATCCTGACTCCATCTCTCTCTCACCCACTGGGTCGTTCGCAGAGACGAGCAAGAGGGATTCGCGTGCTGATGCACGGCCCTTCTCCCTGAGCCCTCTTGAAGGAGGCAGGGATACAATTCCACTACCTAGCCCTTCGCGGGTTGAGGTCTCACCAGGAGCCACTAGGAAGTGGTCTGGTGAATCAGGCAGGCCCGAGTCCACTGGCAGACCAAGGAGGGCCAGTGTCGACTCACCACCCAGGGGGACCAGGAGGAGTCACAAGGGTGGAGCCTCGCCTAGGTCACCGCTTCCCCCGCTGGGGGCAGGTCGGGACCGTACGCCGTCTGGGTCCAGATTTAGGACAGTCGGCAAGCCCGTGCGGACGTCGGGTCACCACGCTGCGGCGTCAGGTGCCGACCTCTCCCCACCCATGCCCTTTGAGGCAGCCGGGTCCAGCTCAGCGAAGAGGAGGCGCTCGAGCAGGTCCGCGCGGGAATCGCTCAGCTTCGCCGAGGCGGCTGGTAGCGACACATCATCACAGTACCGATATTACCTCGACGAGGTACGGACTGATGATCGAAGCCTCAGGAGTTCCTTCGGGCACGAGGCCTCTTACCTCCCACACCCGCCCGATGAAGGGCGCTTGGATCGTATGGAGAGGATATTGGAGCAAGTTCTACTCAATCAGAAACAGGACACACACAGCTCCAGGGGACTCATGGATATATCCCCGTCCCCATCTATGGACAACATAAGACCAGATGAGGAGGATATCCTGGTACATGCCCCAGCAGCACCTGAGGTCCCTCAGGAAGATCTGCTGGATGTGGCAGCCAAATTCGGGTTACCCGTATCGTCAGGACTACCCCTCAACATCAAACTGGCCGCAACCATAGATTATCTTACTAACCATCAATTGCAGGAGGAGGTCCTTGCGAAGGCCATGGAGAGACACAAGGCTCCAGGGAACTGCAATTCACTCCACGTGCCGATTGTGAACATGCCAATCTGGGGTAATATCAGCCCGGGCATCAGAGCGCAGGAAGTGAAACTGCAGAGGATTTTAAAACTGCTTACGTCTGGGATCACCGCTTTTGCAAAGTCGGTAGATGGGGTTGATCTAAGCACCGAACAGGAGGATGCTCTAGCTCTACTCTGCAATACGCAGTACGAGATCAACGCTTTCCGGAAGAGCATTATCAAACCTTCCTTAAATCCCAAATTTGCGGGACTATGCAGAGCACCTCCTACCCCCCCACCTAGACAGCTGTTCGGGGAAGACCTCCCAAAGCAGGTCAAAGAGCTCGATGACCATGCGAAAACCATAGGTCTGATGAGACCACATTTTGTGGCCAGACCTTCGGCCAAGAAGACACCTTACTTCAGGCCACGAGGTCAGACCGATAGGCCAACAAGGACCTACGTTCCGGCACCTCCTCAATATCAACAGCCTCATCAGCCCAGGCCTTTTTTAGGACTAGGCCCTCAGCGGCCAGCATGGAAGATGCGGATTCCGCACCAACCACGAAACCCAGCGCCTCCACGTCCCACCAAAAATCCCAGGGACCGCCGATAACCATGAAGGTAAGGGGGTCTGGGTTCCATGCACTTGCATGTCTAACCTCACGAATTGGGGGCAGATTACGGGGATTTAAGGAGGCTTGGGAAACCATCACTTCAGATGAGTTTATCTTGCAAAGTATTCAGGGTTATGAAATTGAGTTTATTCATGGCCAATTGCCTCCACCCCAGCATATGCCGAATCGCAAATTTGCACTTTCCAAAAAAGAATTGGCAGAAGGCTATGCTGAAATCTTGAGTTTACAAGACAAAGGTGTGATAGAACGAACCACACATGAACCAGTTGAATTTGTGTCTAATATATTTACTAAAACTAAAAAAGACGGTGGATGCCGGGTCATTATAGATTTAACTCACTTGAATACCTTTGTAAAATACACCCATTTCAAAATGGACACATTTGAAACAGCCAAATCTTTGATTTCGGAGGGCTGCTTCATGGCATGCATTGATTTAAAAGATGCATACTATTCAGTATCCATTCGGAAACATCATAGGAAGTTCTTGAAGTTTACCTGGATGGATCAGCTTTGGCAATACAAAGCATTGCCCAATGGGCTTACTACAGCCCCCAGACTGTTCACCAAACTACTCAAGCCAGTGTTATCTACACTGCGGAGACAAAATCATACGGTCATGGCCTATTTGGATGACATTCTGATAATTGGGCACACTCTGGAATCCGCAGAGTTGGCGGTTTCAGCCACAGTGGAAATTTTTCAACAAATGGGGTTTATAATCCATCCAGACAAATCAAAGTTCCTCCCCGCACAGATCATGGACTACTTGGGGTTCACAATAGACTCCAATCGCATGATCACCACCATCCCAACTAACAAAATTGGTGATGTGTTTCAAGCATGCAAGAACCTGGTCTGCGCCAGTATACCGTCTATCAGATTAACTGCCAGGGTAATTGGCAAAATTGTAGCAGTATTTCTAGCTGCTCAATATGGACCTTTACACTATCAGAATTTACAAAGGTCAAAAATAACAGCATTAAAACTAAATGCTGGACATTATGATAGACCCATGCAATTGCCGGTTAAGGCAAAACTTGAGTTACTATGGTGGATTGGCAATATCCATAACTCTTTTAAACCCATCATTGTGCCTCGTCCAATGGTATACTTGCAAACAGATGCAAGCTCCCATGGCTGGGGAGCTACGGACAACAATAACAGTTGTGGAGGTAGATGGGATTCACGTGAAGCTACTTTGTTGTTAGCACAAGGGATAAACTATTTGGAGATGCTAGGAGCATTCCACGGACTAAGAGCCTATTGTTCAAACATGACTAACACTCATGTCCGTCTCCAAATAGACAATACCACTGCGGTGGCTTATCTGAATCATATGGGCGGTACCAGGTCAATTTCATGCAATGAATTGGCAAACACAATTTGGCTCTGGTGTATTCAACGGAATATTTGGATCTCAGCTACCTACTTGCCAGGTGAGCTCAATACAGTGGCGGACACCAGGTCACGGAAGTTCAATGACAACATCGAGTGGATGTTGAACCCCCAAATATTCACCAAAATTACAGCCAAATTTGGTAAACCGGATATTGACCTTTTTGCGTCACGGTTGAACCATCAGGTACCAACATACGTATCATGGGAGCCAGATCCTGGGGCAATGGCGATGGACGCATTCTCGCTAGACTGGGGGAAATGGTTCTTCTATGCCTTTCCTCCATTCTGCCTCATCAGTCGGGTATTGCGGAAAATCCAGCTCGATGCTGCCAAGGGCATCCTCATTATACCCGACTGGCCTACGCAATCATGGTATCCGGTGGTCCTTGGAATGATAAGTCAACCATGGGTCCTCTTGGAGGGTTGCCCACAATTGGTGACGAACCCTGCCACAGGGGAACCACACCCCTGCCATAGTCATTTGAATCTATTGGCTTGCAGGATCTGAACAGGCCACTACTTCAGTATGGTCTATCTTCAAGGACAATGGATACCATGGGAGCATCATGCAGGGAGTCCTCAAGACGGCAGTACTTATCGTACATCAGGAAATGGGAATCCTATTGTGGCCGCATGGACGTTGCATATGACTCCGTCTCCATCACAGATGTGCTGGAATTTCTTGCGGGGCTACACCATGATCAACATCTCAGCTATAGTGCCATCAATAGCGCCAGGAGTGCGCTCTCGTCCTACCTCAATATTGAGGTAGGATCCAATAAATTGGTCTCCAAACTTATGCGGGGGATATTTAATTCCAACCCGCCGAGGCCCCGTTACAACGTCACATGGGATATTGGCAAAGTGCTGACCCTGCTGAGAACATGGTCACCCATGACGGGGCTCGAATTGGACAAACTCACCCTGAAGGTGGTGATGTTGATGGCACTTACTTCAGCACAAAGGGTGCAAACGCTTCACAAGGCCAAGATCGACAGAATGATCTCTACCCCTGAACGGGTCACTTTCTTCATTGATGAATTGCTCAAGCAGCATAGACCTGGATTTACAGGGCTGCAGCTGGAGTTTCCAGCATACCCCGCTGATGCTAGGCTATGCATAGCCACCCATATCCGCCACTATATCAAAGTGACGAGGAAAATAAGGGGAATGGAGCAATACCTGTTCATCAGTCACAAAAAACCTCACCATAGAGTGACGGTGCAGACGATATCCCGATGGCTCAGGATCGTCTTGAACAAAGCAGGTATTGACACTGATGTTTTTAAATCCCATTCCACCAGGGCAGCATCAACATCGGCGGCAAAGGCCATGGAGGTGCCCATGGACCAGATACTTGCCACAGCGGGATGGGCCAGTGAAGCCACTTTTCAACGGTTTTACAATAAATCCGTCACCATACCTGGAATGTTCGCAGGAGCCGTGCTGGATGCAGGCCGAGAACATGCAGTTCCCCCTCAGTGAGGGGTCCTTTCTTGTTGTTATTAATAAATATTATTATTTTTTCAGAGAAACAGTGACGGAAATTGATTACTGCTGTCCACCTTTTCAGTAGCGTGTGTGATAGCATGGACGTTGTCCAGGGCGTGAAATCACAGAAGCTTTGAAGTCTTCACGAAGTCACTCACGTGACTCCGAAATGAAATAGTAAGATTAAACGAGAACTTACCAGTTTGAAGTTTGATCTTTATTTTATGAGGAGTTGCGATGAGGGATTTCGTGCCCTCCGCTCCCAACCCTCGATCATAAAGTCAACTGGTAACTAGAGTCTCTTTAATCTTACTATAACAAGTCATTTCTTGGCTTGGTTTTTCTGTGATTCCACACCGCGGCTTTGAAGTATGTCGCGCATGCGTGCTGGCGGGTTCTTCACGAAATCCCTCATCGCAACTCCTCATAAAATAAAGATCAAACTTCAAACTGGTAAGTTCTCGTTTAATCTTACTATTAAACATGGGGCCAGTTATTTAAGACTGATGTGCATAGAGATTTCTTATTTCAGAGGGTAGAGAATTTTTGGAATTCTCTGTCTCCGAGGGTGGTGGAAGCCAGGTTATTAGACACATTCAAGGGGTGGAAGATTGCAACCTTCACGTGGTCCGCCCTGTTTCGACGAATGCAATCAACCCTGCGTGCACAATCAAATAGAACAAGTTGTCCTACAACTTCAGGCTGTGCATGCCATACACAAGCAGAAGAAGACGATACATTCAAGGTGGAAATAGATAAGTATTGGAAAGACAGAGAAATTAAATGCTGTGGGGAAGTGGCACAGAGAGGGAGTTGAAGCCCACCCACCACAGTGAATGCTAGGGTAGGGTTGAAGGGCCGAGTGGTCTAACCTTGCCTCTATTTTCTTGTGTTTTGTGTTTGTGTTTGGGGGGGGGGGGTGTGGGAGGCAGGGAAAATGAGGAAAAAGGGGGGGAAAGTGTGGAAAGGGGATAAAGGGAAGTGTAGAGAGACAGAAAAAGGCACAAAGAGATAAAATGGAAAGATAAAGATGCAGGAAGAGAAATATATCAATAATAGTTGCTCTTCTGGTCACAGTGGGAGCATATACTGCAACCCTCACAGGTTAACGGACAGTGTGAATTGGGTGTTTAATTTAGTACGGACACCCGACCTATGGCTCGAGAGATAGGGCTCCTGTTTCAACAACACTTCACCCAGGCCAGTCGAAGCCTGTTTACTGCTGGAGGCGGCAAATTTCAGAAGGCGCTTGGGGACTATGGGCAGCGTCGCTGTGGCTGTGCAGTGCCCTGTGTTTAGTTACAGTGAGCTGATCCCCCTCTATTGCTCTTCACACAGTATGCACCTCCTTTGACGAAGATCCAGCAGTGTGGAGAAGACCGTTGAAGATTCATTGACCTGCTCCAGAGGGAATCGGCAGTGCGATTGGAAGTATTTACAGAAGCTTCATCCCTGCAGCTTGGCATATTCATAAGTTCATAAATCCATAAATGCATGGGGCGGCAAAGTAGCGCAGCGGTAGAGTTGCTGCCTTGCAGCCGCCAGAGACCCGGGTTCGATCCTGACTGCAGATGCTATCTGTACAGAGTTCGTATGTTCTCCCAGTTACTGCGTGGGTTTTCTCCAGGTGCTCTGGTTTCCTCTCACACCCCAAAGATGTACAGGTTTCTAGGTTAATTGCCATTGGTAAAATTGTAAATTGCCCCTGGCGTGTAGGATAGAGCTAATGTACGATCATCCCGATCGGAGCAGTGGACCAAAGGGTCTATCGCTGTGCTGTATCTCTGGTCTAAATCATAGGTGCAGGATTAGGCCATTCGGCCCATCAAATCTACTCAGATCTATCTTTCATAGAAACATAGAAATTAGGTGCAGGAGTAGGCCATTCGGCCCTTTGAGCCTACAGCGCCATTCAATATGATCATGGCTGATCATCCAACTCAGTATCCCGTACCTGCCTTCTCTCCATACCCTCTGATCCCCTTAGCCACAAGGGCCACATCTAACTCCCTCTTAAATATAGCTAATGAACTGGCCTCAACTACCCTCTGTGGCAGAGAGTTCCAGAGACTCACCACTCTGTGTGTGAAAAAAGTTTCTATAAGATCCCCTCTCAATCTCCTAAATTCTAGAGAGTATAAACCGAGTTTATCCAGTCTTTCTTCATAAGACAGTCCTGACATCCCAGGACTCAGTCTGGTGAACGTTCTCTGCACTCCCTCTATGGCAATAATGTCCTTCCTCAAATTTGGAGACCAAAACTGTACGCAATACTCCAGGTGTGGTCTCACCAAGACCCTGTACAACTGAAGTAGAATCTCCCTGCTCCTATACTCAAATCCTTTTGCTATGAAAGCTAACATACCATTCGCTTTCTTTACTGCCTGCTGCACCTGCATGCCTACTTTCAATGACTGGTTTACCATGACAACCAGGTCTCGCTGCATCTCCCCTTTTCCTAATCGGCCACCTTCTCAATCCCATTCACCTTCCTTCTCCCTGTAACCTTTGACACCTTTACCAAATAGGTTAAGAAATAGTTAAGATATTGCCTCCCCTGACAGTTTGATGAGATAAAAATTCAATTTTTCTCCATTGATTGACTCGTTACACAGTTGTTCTTTTTCTAATCTTCCTTGAGGAATAACTAGGAACATTCCATTTCCTATTTGAAACAGTGTAAGGGCATCCTTTACATCCAAACAGCTCCTCTATTTAATGTAACAAGCCCACTGCTTGGGGCGGCACAGTGGCGGAGCTGGTAGAGTTGCTGCCTCACAACACCAGAGACCCAGGTTCAATCCTGACCTCAATTTATCTCTCTGTCGAGTGGCATGTTCTCTCTGTGATCATGTGGGTTTCCTTTGGGTGCTCCAAAGACGTATGGGTCAGCAGGTTAATTGTCCTCTGTAAATTATCCCTAGTGTGTAGAGGGGATGAGAAGATGGAGTAACATAGGACTAGTGTGAACGGGTGATCAGTGTTTAGCATGGTCTCTGTGGGCTGAAAAGCCTGCTTCCATGCTATATTTCTGAACTAAACATCTCAGAAAGATGGACCTCTAACATGGCTGAACTCCCTCAGTACGGCACAAGAGTATCTTCCCCGAATTTGGTGGCCAAATGTCATAGAGTCATAGAGATTAGAACATACGACAATACAACAGGTCCTTTCGCCCACAATATCCATTGCGATCATGTTGCTAAGTTAAACTAATCTCATCTAACTGCACAAATTCCATTATCTCAATTCCATGTTTATCCACATGCCAATACAAAATCCAGCATCGTCTGTTCCTTGTGTCTCTATTGCTACTTTGAATGAATGTTTCAAAATTTGTACTATATTAATGTGTAAGATCATATCCTCCAATTATTGAGTTGAATGGCTAACTGGCTGGAGGTGGCTAGCCTGTCACTTTCTATCAGGATAAGATTCAGTGTCAGAGCCTTAGAATCAAACAGCATGGTAACAGGCCTTTCGGCCCATCTCGTCCATGCCGATCAAGATGACCCATCTACGCTCGTCCTACCAAGCCACATTTGGGCATTATTTCTCCAAATATTTCCGATCCATGTGCCTGTGCAAATGTCAGGGAAACAAAGAGGAACACGGAGACAGGCCCTTTGGTCCAACATATTCATGCTGACCAAGATGCCCATCTACGCTAGTCCCACCTGCCCGTGTTCATCCCGTATCCCTCTTAATCTTACCTATCCATGCACCTGTCCAATTATCTTTAAATTGCTGTTTCAATGATTGGGCTTGCAGCAGAATCTTAAACTCTGGGAAAACCCAGAAGTTTCCCTCAGTAATTGATGAGAAGCCCCTGAGGCACGTTGCCTGTGCAACTTGATACGGCTGTGTGGGTTTGACAGCTTGGGCCTGTTTGCATCTCGGGTGACAGGATCACAAGTAGATAGCAGCGAGCTGCAGTGACCTGCCCAGTCCGAGGCTGCACCTGTTAGAGAGCAGTCCACAAATCCTCAGGCACGCCAACCATCTCCTCGGCCTCCGCTTTGGGTTCAAGCAAGAGAGCAGCGGTGGGGGGAAGTGGGATTAAAAATAGCGCAGGGCCCTGTCAGAAAAAGAGGGCTGTGGCTTGATTTATGAGCCCCTGTCAGATTACTGATGCTTTTTTCTTATGGCAGTTATGATTGGAAAGCCTTCACCTGTCAAATGGGATAGTGCCAAAATAAAAAACACGAGATGATTAAATCAACAGACATCAAGTTCAATAACTGACACCAAAAACATCAGTGCAGTAAACAGGTTCAGATTAAGGACTGTGTTTATTTATGACTTACTAAGCTGGGTGGAAGGGAGAGGGGCAGAGACTCAGTCGTAAGGTTGAACGGCACAGAAAACAGACCCTTTGGTCCAATATATCCATTAAATCAAAATGCCTATCTATGTTAATCCCATTTTCTTGCATTTCATTTTATTCCTATCCTATAGTTTAGTTTATTGTCACAAGTACTGAGGTAGTAAAAAGCTTTTGTCGCGTGCTAGCCAGTCAGCAGAAAGACTATACATGATTGCAACCGAGCCATCTACAGCGTACAGATACATGTAAAGGAAATAATATTTATTGCAAGATAAAGTCCAGTAAAGTCCAATTAAAGATAGTCCAAGGGTCCCCAATGCGATAGATAGTAGCCCAGGACCACTCCCCAGTTGATGATACAATAGCTAAATTGCCTGACAACAGCTGGGAAGAAACTGTATTTGAACGTGTGTGTTTTCACACTTCTGTACCTCTTGCCTGATGGGAGGGGGGAGAAGAGGGATTGACTGGGTGAGACTTGCCCTTGATATTAACATCCTTGCATATTAGCATTATCCTACACACAACATGCTAAGGGCAATTTTTACATTTACCAAGCCAATTAACCTACAGTTTTTGGAGTGTCTTTGCAGTGTGGGAGGAAACCGAAGATCTCGGAGAAGACCCACGTGGTCACGAAGAGAACATACAAACTTCGTACAGACAGCGCCCGTGGTCGGGATCGAACCCGGGTCTCCGGTGCTGCAAGCGCTGCAAGCCAGCAACTCCACCACTGCACCACCTTGAACAAGAATGTAAACGATGCTCCGACAGTACTAGGGTGATGAATGGACAGCAGACATTTTATTTAAATTACACACCCTTCCAATTAAAATCCAAAATAAGAGCCACCGTTGCAAATTTCTGGTGCTCTTATAGTGGGCGGTGCAGTGGCACAGCAGTAGAGTTGCTGCCTTACAGCACCAGAGACCCCGGTTCGATACTGACTACAGGTGCTGTCTGTACGGAGTTTGTATGCTCTCCCTGTGACCACATGGGTTTTTTCCAGGTGCTCCAGTTTCCTCCCACATTCCAAAGACGTACAGGTTTGTATGTATAAGAAGGAACTGCAGATGCTGATTTAAACCGAAGATAGACGCAAAAAGCTAGAGTAACTCAGCGGGACAGGCAGCATCTCTGGAGAGAAGGAATGGGTGACGTTTCGGGGCTGAAGAAGGGTCTCGACTAGAAACATCACCCATTCCTTCTCTTCAGAATTGCCCTTGGCATGTTGTGTGTAGGATAATGCTAATATGTGAGGATGTTGCCTGTCCCGCTGAGTTACTACAGCTTTTTGTGTCTATCTCAGGTTTGTATGTTAATTGGTTTCTGTGAATTGGAAATTGTCCCTAGTGTTTAGGATAGTGCCAGTGTACGGGTTGATCACTGGTCAGCGTGGGCCAAAGGGCCTGTTTCCACACTGTATCTGTAAAGTCCCACAACCTAACTCCATTCTCTGCTCTTGGTGAGCCTGCACTGCCATCCAGTGGCTAATCTGCCAATATTCACAAAACTTTGTAGAATCCATCCCATCATGATGCATCACAGCTTAGCTTGATAATAAATCTTCGCAAAACCTCAACAAAAAAAAAAAAATCAGAGAATTGTTGATGTAGCCCAGTCCCATCATACAGACCAACCTCCCCACTATGAACTCCTTCTGTACTCCACACTGCCTCAGGAAAACAGCCAACCTATTATCACCCCTGTCATTCCCTCATCTTTCTTCTCCCATCAGACAGAAGATACAAAAGCTTGTAAGTACACATCAACAGATTCAGAAACAGGTTCTTCATCACTGTTAACACACTAGTGGAAGGTCTTGCCATAAGTTAGAGTGAAATCCCAATCTTCCAAATTACCTCATTATGGAACTTGTAACATACCTCTGTAACTGCAACACTCTAACACCATAAAGGGCCTGTCCCACTTACGCAAGTTTTTCGGCGATTGCCGGCACCCGTCATAGGTAGCCGAAAATTTTCGACGTGTTGATAATTCAGCGGCGAACAGAAAGACGCTACGGCTCTTCGGGTGACTAGGAGACTACTCACGACCATACAGGCGCCACCTTGGTGACATGTCTCGGGGTGAAGCCTGTATAGTCGTGAGTAGTCGCCCAAAGAGTCGTACCTTGTTCTGGTCGCCGCTGGATTTTCAACATGTTGAAAATTTTTGGGGACCTATAACGACCTATGGCGGGTGCTGGCAGTCGCCGAAAAAGTCGCGTAAGCGAGACAGGCCCATTAAGTCTATTTTCGGCACTCTGGTATTTTGCTTTTCGCTCCACCTGTTGCACTTGTGTATGGTTTGATTGTACTCATGTACATTATGATCCGACTAGAAAGCACACAAAGTGTTTCACTGTATCGTGACAATAATAAGCCAACACCAATTTATTGCATGAACCTATTCCACCTTTTCTGAAGTAGGGCTGGACTAATTGACCAAGTCTGGCACGCAGATAGATAAATCAGTGAGGCACTTTATCTGTGACTTTTAGTTCAAATAAAACATTTAAACCAGCATAACACCAGCAGTCCCAAATGAGAATGAGACAGAAAGAGAGAACATTGTATTTGACATGCTCAATCTTTGCCTCAGAGGCAACTTGTTTGAATAAATGTAGCGACCTTCTCAGTCATGAGTTGCCTAAGTTGCCTTAAACCTAGAGGAACCCTGTCAGGTTGACTCAATGTTATGATGTCTGATGTACGACTGTAATGTGGTAATGCTGCACTCTAGCATTTTGCTCTTGGCACCACCATGGAGACACAAGGAACTGCAGAATCAGAACTTTGAACAAAAAAAGTGCAGGAGGTACTGAGTGGGTCAGGCAGTTATCCGTGCATCTGATCTGTGAATGAATTAATCCATTCCTTCCACAGATGCACCTGACCCATTGTGTTCTTCCAGCATGTTGTCTGTGTGTATAGCTTGATTATACTCAAGTAGAGTATGATTTGACTGGATAGCACACAAACAAACTTTTGCACTGCATCGTGAAAGGCATGACAATGATAAACCAATACTATTTTTTCCCAAAAATAAAATTTTATTCAGAATAAATATACACAAAGCAAGAACAGTGCAAAAACTCTTCCCACGTTCTTAGTGTTTATACATACATTCATGATGTATTCAGTAGTGTTCACAATCTATCATTGCACCAAGCACCCTTGCCACTCATGTGGTTCCCTGGTAAACAAACCAATACTAACTGGGTGAATCTCCCCTGAACCTTTACCAGTGCAATCACTCTTTAAGCAATAGACAATAGGTGCAGGAGTAGGCCATTCGGCCCTTCGAGCCTGCACCGCCATTCAATGTGATCATGGCTGATCATCCCCAATCAGTACCCCGTTCCTACCTTCTGCCCATATCCCCCCGACTCCACTATCTTTAAGAGCCCTATCTAGCTCTCTCTTGAAAGTATCCAGAGAACCGGCCTTTGAGGCAGAGAATTCCCCAGACTCACAACTCTGTGTGAAAAAGTGTCTCCTCGTCTCTTTTCTAAATGGATTACCCCTTATTCTTAACTGTGGCCCCTGGTTCTGGACTCCCCCAACATCAGGAACATGTTTTCTACCTCTAGCGTGTCCAAACCCACGCTAGAGGTAGAATGTTTCAATAAGATCCCCTCTCATCCTTCTAAACTCTAGAGTGTACAAGCCCAGCTGCTCCATTCGCTCAGCATATGACAGTCCAGCCATTTGAGACCCTTCTAGAGACTGAGAGTCAGGGGAGAGGGAGTCTAGAGATATGGAAGGGTAAGATGCGAAAATGACAGATCAAAGCAGACGATGGGCAGCAAGAGAGGGTGTTGCAGAACTCTCACCAGAGAGAGGAGGAGAACTTCTTCAATGTTGGCATATCTTGTGGGAGCAGATGAAATGTGGAGGAAGAAACTGCAAATGCTGGTTTACACCAAAGGTAGACACAAAATGCTGGAGTAACTCAGTGGGACAGGTATCATCTCGGGAAATGGCTGACGTTTCTGGTTGAGACCCTTCTTTAATAGGTGACGTTTTGGGTTGAGATCCTTCACTCTGACCCTCCACCACCCCACTAGGTGGATGTATCACAAAAGGCATGCTGACATTTGCAACTAACTTACTGACCCCATTTCAAGGTGGTTCACTGAAAGTTTGGGACTTCATCTTAACCAAAGAGGGACATGTGTTTGTTATTCTGGAGTTAGCCCAAGAAATACCCGAAGACTTTTTTTTCCTAAACTACATAAATGATCTAGACAATCTTGCACTTTCATGATCACCATTACAGATGGCAGCGTTGAATTTTGGATTGATTCACAGAGTCAACGTCACACAAAATGCAGGCTGAAGCTGTTCACATGTTGTGTGAAATTTATTATGATTAATTGATCAATTGATTAACAATTAATTAGCTGGCCATTAACCAACTAGCTATACTAATCTCACTAGGTCCATGGCCATTGGAATGGGATCATGTGGGATCAATGGCGTTGACTCTCCCACAACTACTACCAACCCTCGGCCACTTCCAGGCCCCGCCTGCCACCACCACCGCCGACCCTTACCTGCACTTCGGCTGTGACCAATGACTCCGCCAATCCTCACCTCAGCTCACTTGGATTCCAGGCCTAGCTCCACACCAAATGTCTGAAGAAGGCTCCTGACCCGAAACATCACCTATCCATGTTCTCCAGAGATGGTGCCTGACCTGCTGAGTTACTCCAGCATTTTGTGCCCTTTTGTGTTTTAACCAGCATTTGCAACTCCTTGTTTCTACCCAGTAAATTATTTTCTGAAAGGTTCTATTAATTATAATATCTTATCAGCCTGTCCCACTTAGACGATTTTTCAGGCGACTGACGGCGACTGTCACTGAAAAACTGGCGACTGGAACACACACACACACACACACACACACACACACAGGGAACAGGGCAAGCGGGGGGAGCGCTGTCTGAGTGAAATTCACACGGTGCAAAGCCAACGTGATACAGACACATACCATGATGAACAGGAAGGTTGGCGCTGTAAATAAGATGGTGAAAGCACAGTGTACTGGAAGGGTCACTTAAGTCCTTTAAAAGAGGGGGGTAGACAGGATGAGAAGGAGTGGAGACAACTTTTAAGAAGCTAGAGATGCACGGCTGTGAAGCTCGGTGGACATTAACATTACCGGTCAGTTATCCTTGGTTCTGAAAACTACTGTTTCTGGGGTGTTTTCCCCAATGAAATTCACCGATCAGCAACGGCGACAACCTACGACCTCCTGCGACCCACTACCACAGCACCTATGTCACGAGAATTCTCGCTACTCTCCATGGAATCAAGATTCTGGTCGCCGCTGCATGTTGAAGCATTAGCGGTGACCAGAATGCCGTTACGACTTGTTGCGAGTCTGAGGGCACTACTCACAAACATGTAGGCGACTCCCCGGTAAACACCCATGAACATGTGGCAACCGCATAGTCTCCTGCCGTCGCCTAAAAAGCCACCTAAGTGGAACAGGCCCATTACTCTGTTACAGCGGACAATTGACAATAATGGACACCATTGCACCACCCCCATGATGCATTATAACAAGGGTTTACTGTACTCTTTTGAGGAATAGTTCCCTCAGAATAAAAACACCTTTGACCACGCCCATCAGGCTATGGTCAGCATAGAATGTCCTATGGGCACGAGTGGAGAGGGACATGTTGGAACATGTGCAATGTTTTGCCAATCAGTTTCAAAACCAAATGGCAGAATGCCCCATCACCAGAACTCACCAACTAGCACCAAGACCTTGCTTTGTCATCAATGTGATGGCCCCCAACAGACAAGCTACAGCTTCAAGATCAACACCACTACCTGTCCTGTCCATTTGTGTGCTGCTGAAATGTATTGATCGCCTCCTCAACTCTTGACCACACACAGCTACATCGCTAAATCAACAGTGACATCATTTTATTTTGATGGGCTTATCATTGCACTCTGATGAACCTTTTTTTGTGGAAGGGCAATTTAAGTACCAATTTGCAGCATATAAACCAAATGATGCATTCTATATTCTGCCCGGTGTCTTATATTTACTACTGGCAGAGGGGCAAGAATCTGAAGCACTTTAATTATTAACAAATTTAAAATTACATGGCAAATATCCAAGTCTGTAAATGAACCTCGCAGGGAACGAAAATTGTAAATGAGTAATTTTATTGTTGGGCTTGCGTTTTATTTACAGCCAATAGATTATCTGATATAATAGTGCGGCATAAATGATTCATCAGCGTGATTAACCTGGTCACCTCATTCCCTCCACTGAGCTCAGTTGGGCTGGGGAATATAACGTATAAACCTTTGCATCATCCATGCTATGTAAATGAGAAAGACAGACACAGAGTACTGGAGTAACACAGCATCTCTGGAGAACGTGGATGGGTGACGTTTCAGGTTGGGACCCTCCTTTTGACTCAAAGTAAGGGGTGGGGGTGAAGAGTTGGAGGTGAGAATAGACCAGGTCCGGCAACAAATGACCACGGGTAGGGTGGTGCCTGGTGGGCCCCCATTGTTGGCTCAGGAAGGTGTGACCACATGAGGAATACATTGAGAAGAGATGAATTTCATTTTTTTTAGTTTAGAGATACAGTGAAGAAACAGGCACTTTGGTCCACCGAATCCACATCGACCTATGAACCCTGCACATTAACACACACTAGGGACAATTTACACTTATACCAAGCCAATTAACCTACAAACCTGCATGTCTTTGGTATGTGGGAGGAAACCGAAAATCTAGGAGAAAACGGACGCAGGTCATAGGGAGAACATACAAACTCCGTACAGACAGCACCAGTAATCGGGATCGAACGCGGATCGCTGGCATTGCAAGAGCTGTAAGGCAGCAACTATACTGCTGTGCCACCGTGCTGCCCTAAGGAACTGGTTACATGGCTAAGGAGGAGGAAGGGGGCCAGAGACGAGGGGAGTGTAGGTGGAAGTTACCTAAAATTAGAGAATTCAAATGATCATATGGTTGGCTTGCAAGCTACCCAAGCGAAATGCGAGGTGCTGTTCCTCTTATTTGCTTGTGGCCTCACTCTGGCAATGGAGGAGGCCTGGGGACAGAAAGTTCAGTGTGGGAATAGGGAGGGGAGTTAAAATGGTTTGCAATCAGGAGACCCCGTAGGCCCTGACGGACCAAGCGTAAATAATGCTGATTTAATCCAAGGGAGTCTAGCATCTTAATCCAAGGAAGGCTGCAACCTTCCCTCCATTGATGAACTGTACACTACAAGGGCAAGGAAGTGAGCGGGCAAGATCATCGCCGACCCCTCTCACCCTGCCACAAACTCTTCGAATCACTTTCCTCTGGAAGGCGACTCCGGACTGTCAAAGCTGCCACAGCCAGACATAAAAACAGTTTTTACCCATGAGTAGTTGCTCTACTCAACAGCCAAAAATCTGTAGCCTCCTTGTGATCTGGTATTTTGTTGGTTCACATGCTTGATCAATTGTGTTTTATCATTAATGTGCTATTATTATTAATGTTTAGTGTTTTCTGAGTCATTCGTAATGCCCCTGTCCCACTTAGGAAACCTGAACGGAAACCTCTGGAGACTTTGCGCCCCACCCAAGGTTTCCGTACGTTCCCGGAGGTTTTTGTCACTCTCCCTAATGGTCGAAAGTGGTTTCCGCTTATTCTATGTTCCGGCGATTATTTCAAAAAATTAGAAACCGGCCGCGACTAAAAATAGGTTGCCGTTTTAAAAAAGCGATAATTTTTTAGTCGAAGCCGGTTGCGATGCTAGTTGAAGGGAGTAGACGGAGGTTGCAGGTAGTGGAAGGTAAGACCCTTTTTTTTCACCCAGTTTTATTCCACCAGGGAAGTCTGGTGGAATCTAAGGGTGCTGTCTGTACAGAGATTTTACGTTCTCCCTGTGACCGCGTGGGTTTTCTCCGAGTGCTCCAGTTTCCTCCCACACTCCAAAGACGTACAGGTTTGTAGGTCAATTGACTTTGGCAATGGGGTCCAAAAAAAATGTATGAACCGGCTGTATTTTTCACACCGACTTCACAGCAAACCGCAACGTTCCAATCCACCGTATTCCACTAAAACCCACTCGCTAGTTGATTTAAATGGCCATTAATTTATAGGCATTAAACACTAAATTCATTCCATTTGGCCAGAAATTCATGAAAATTAGATTTAAAAATTATGTTATATTGTGGATTATTGTGTGAATGTTATTTGGACACTTAGGCAATTAAAAAAAAGTTTATCTTTTCTTAAGAAATGGATAGATGTTTAGATCTACTCATTGAATTTTGTAATTAGCTACAATTAGATAACTAACTAATTATCTGCTTTAATTTCAGGTCATCCAAGTAAGATTGTTTCATATTTGTTTCAGAATGCTTCAATCTATAATAACTGAAAATTTCATTGAGTTCTCTTAATTTTTAAGAAAGTTATGGGCTTTTAATGGTTCTAGATCACAGCTATTGAGTTAAGTCAATTGAAGGGCAATGGGGAACAAGATGCTAATTTCCGAGTATGAAAATGGTCATAACTTTCTTAATACTGAAGATACAAAAGTGAATTAGGTGTCAAATTAAACTTCTTTTTATGCTTTATCTGATGGGATAAATTGCAGACTTGATTTTTAAAATCTCAAAATTTTGTAACATTGCTAGTGTACGGGGACATCGTTTGTCGGCGCAGATTCGGTGGGCTGAAGGACCTGCTTCCAAGCTGCATCTCAAAATTCTTATATGGGGGGCACAGCTATTAGAGTTGTTGCCATACAACACCACAGACCTGGGTTCAAACTTATCTTCGAGTGCAGTCTGTGTGGAGTTTCATAACTCCTTCATGTGATTGCGTGGGTTTCACCTGGCTTCCTCCCATATCCCAAAGACATGCAGGTTTGTAGGTTAGTTGCCCTCTGTAAATATTGTCCCTCACATAGGGAATAGGTGAGATAGTAGAACTCGAGTGAACAGGCGATCAATGGTTGAATGGACTCGATGGGCCATATGGGCCTATTTCCATGCTGTATCTCAAAAACTTAAAAAAACTTGACTTGGACTTCAACTTATTCTATTAATTACATCCTCAAGGAGCCCCTGTAATCTTATCAATAATGATTTCCTTTCATAAGCCCATGGCTATTTTGTCTGACTTGGGCAGGCTGGGTGAGTGGGCAGATGCATGGCAGATGCAGTTTAATGTGGATAAATGTGAGGTTATCCACTTTGGTATCAAAAACAGGAAGGCAGATTATTATCTGTGTCAAGTTGGGAAAAGGGGAAGTACAACGTGATCTGGGGGTTCTAGTTCATCAGTCACTGAAAGTAAGCATGCAGGTACAGCAGAAGTGAAGAAATGCCATGTTGGCCTTCATAACAAGAGGAGTTGAGTATGGGAGCAAAGAGGTCCTTCTGCAGTTGAAGAGGGGCCTAGTGAGACCACACCTGCAGATTTGGTCTCCAAATTTGAGGAAGGACATTCTTGCTATTGAGGGAGTGTAGCGTAGGTTCCCGAGGTTAATTCCAGGGATGGCGGGACTGTCATATGTTGAAAGAATGGAGCGGCTGGGCTTGTATACTCTGGAATTTAGAAGGATGAGAGGGAATCTTATTGAAACATTATTAAGGGTTTGGACACGCAAGAGGCAGGAAACATATTCCCGATGTTGGAGGAGTCCAGAACCAGGGGCCACTGTTTAAGACTAAGGGGTAAGCCATTTAGAACAGAGATGAGGAACACATTTTTCACACAGGGGATTGCGAATCTGTGGAATTCTCTGCCCCAGAAGACAGTGGAGGCAAATTCTCTGGATTATTTCAAGAGAGCGTTAGATAGAGCTCTTAAAGATAGTGGAGTTAGGGGATATGGGGAGAAGGCAGGAATGGGGTACTGATTGTGGATGATCAGCCTTGATCACAGTGAATGGCGGTGCCTAAAATGTTTTGGTAGATCCCCAACAAATATTATTTTTAGGGTCACTTTCTTCAGTAGAAGAGCCTGAAATCTGTAACATCCAGGTTCAGAAGCAGCTTGGTCCCGACAACCTATTAACCTACCATCAATCAAATAATGTTATACTATACATAACCTGGGCTATTAAACATTTTACCTCCCTATGTTTACATATCTGTTGGACAAAAAAATGTTATTGTTCTGTTTCGGGTCATATGGCAATAAAACATTGGGATGTGGATTATCAGTATTTAGCCTCATTAATCAACTATTGTTACTAATACAGGTGCTCCTCAACTTATGATGGGTTACGTTCCGATAAACCCATCATAAATCGCGTTGCATCCGGAGCCTGGGATCCCTTGTTGGGGATTCCTGGAGAAGAGCTCCTAACGCCAGCCCGCGGCCCATAACATCCTGAAACCGCAGTCTGCGGAACGTCTAGCCGCGGGAGTGGCGTGGACTTACGATCTGGAGCCTGGGTTCCCTGGCGACTGCGGCGGTTTATGGCCCCGACTACGGGGGAACAATGGAGGAGGGTTGACTGTACTTTGTGACTTCCACCACAGTGAAGGATGCTGTAGTGGATGTTTGTGTTTAATTCTATTGTATATTGTGTGTTCTTTTTTGAATGTAACTCTGCTGGCAAATTCATTTCCCTGCACTTATGTGTGCATGTGATGAGTAAAACTGATTGATTGATTTAGTTCAGTTGAGAGATACACGCAGAAACAGGCCCTTCAGCCCACTGAGTCCGTGCCAACCACCCTGTACACAACGAAATCCCCTGCAGTCACAGGGATAATTTACAAGCTCCATACAGACAGCGCCCGTATTCAGAACTCGGGTCTCTGATGCTCTTAAGCACCAACTCTAACGCTGCACCTCTGTGCCTGCCCGTCTAACGGCAGTGGAGAGGAAATGCTAAAATCTATTCCAAAAGATGCAATAACAGTACACTTCCAAAACACTAATAGATTTGGACAAATTTGCCATGGGCTAATAATTGCCGATTGCCTTTACTTCTCAGCATCGATTCAATTATAGATAACACCTTTCCTTGCTTTCCCAAATACATTATGTCACACGTCTTGACGTTCCATTTACTAATTTTCTTTCCAGTTCATTCACAATTCCAACTGTGTAGAACTTACTTTCTTATTTTCATATTGGGTATATATTAGATGCCTCCCTCTGAAGATACACTGGTTACAATAAAATACTCTTGCCTCTCGCGTATTCCGGGATGTAGGTTTATCAAGTATTTAGCCTCATTAATGCAACTATTGATAATAACGATGCCTTTCTTCATTTAGTCCTTTCTTCAGTTCCATACAATGAATTGAAGAGCAATGAACATCAACATGTATGATCCACATGGTGGCAGTGTTGAATGGCTTTTTGAAATCACCTTCCAAGTAGGTTCAGGTAAAAAGGCATTAACACTGTATTTCATCCTGTCCCATTTTTGTTAACAATCCATCGGGCTCTCACTGGGTTAAAACAACAACTGAATGAATGTGGAAGCAAAAATCCTAGTTCCAATACAAGGCAATGATCTTTAAAGGGAGATACAAAGTGCTGGAGTAACTCATAGACACAAGGAACTATAAATGCTGGTTTACAGGAAAGGCACAGTGTGTCTGTGGAGGGAATGGACAAGTGATATTTTGGGTTGGGACCCTTCTTCATACCGATCAGAGGCTGAGCACTGCCTCTCATACAGTTAGGTTTATTATTGTCATGTACACCAAGGCACAGTGAAAATATTTTTTGTTTTGCATGACTAAAAACTTGTGCAGACCAACTGGCTAGAGTTTTTGCGGACATTTTCAACATCTCACTTCTGAGGTCTGAGGTTCCGCCCTGCTTTAAGAGGGCATCAATAATACCCAAGAAGAATAAGGCCCAAGAAGAATAAGGTGACGTTCCTCAATTACTATCAACCAGTGGCACTAACGTCTGTGGTGATGAAGTGCTTTGAGAGGTTGCTTATGGGGCATATCAACTCCTACCTCGACAAGAACCTTGACCCATTACAGTTCGCCTACCGCAACAGGTCAACGGAGGATGCAACCTCAATGATTCGCCACTTCATATTGGACCACTTGGACAATTAAAACACTTGCGTCAGGCTGTTGTTTATAGACTACAGCTCGGCGTTCAATACCATCATCCCCTCCAAGCTGGTTACTAAGCTCACAGAACTAGGTCTCTGCGCATCCTTTTGCAATTGGATTCTCGACTTCCTCATCCCCAGACCACAGTCTGTTCGAATTGGCAGAAATACTTTATCCTCAGTAACAGTCAGTACGGGAGCACCTCAAGGCTGCGTGCTCAGCCCCCTGCTTTACTCACTCTATACCCATGACTGTGTAGGCGGACATAGTGCGAACTCCATCATCAAGTTCACCGATCACACCACTGTTGTTGGACAAATTACAGATGGTAATGAGTCAGAGTATAGAAGTGAGATCGACCAAATGGTTCCAGCACAACAACCTCTCAACATCAGTAAATGATGGCTCTCAACATCAGTAAAACCAAGGAACTGATTGTGGACTTTGGAAGGGGAAGGATGAGGACCCACAATCCTGTTTATATCACTGGGTAGATGGTGGAGAGGGTCAACAAATTCAAATTCCTGGGCGTGCATATTTCCAAAGGTCTTTCATGGACCCAGCACACTGATGCAATTATAAAGACACATCAGCACCTCTACTTCCTGAGAAGACGGAGATTCGGTATGTCAAAGAGGATCCTCGAACTTCTACAGGTGCACAGTTGAGTGCATGCTGACTGGTTGCATCGTGGCCTGGTTTGGCAACTTGAACGTCCAGGAGTGGAAAAGACTGCAAAAAGTTGTGAACACTGCCCAGTCCATCACCGGCTGGCTCCCCACCATCGAAGGGATCTATTCCTTGCCTCAAAAAGGCGGCCATCAAAGACTCACACCATCCCGGCCACACACTCATTTCACCATTGCCATCGGGAAGAAGGTACAGGAGCCTGAAAACTGCAACATCCAGGTTCAGGAACAGCTTCTTCCCTGCAGCCATCAGGCTATTAAACACGACAACAAATAAGCTCTGGACTACAACAGACTATTATTATTATCACATTATATTTATTTATTATGTGTGCATATGTGTATATAAACAAACTAAACTTTTTTTTTCTCCCATTATGTCCTATATTCAGAATTTATATATTCTGTTGCGCTGCAGCAAGCAAGAATTTCATTGTCCTATCTGGGACATATGACAATAAAACGCTCTTGACTCAAACAGATCTGACAATATTATACATAAATACAAGCAAATCAAACTCAAGTACAATAGGTAGAGCAAAGAGGAAGAGATAGAGTGCAAAATATAGTTCTCAGCATGGTAGCACAACAGTTCCCTCGGCTATCCAATGTCCACAATGGGATAAAGATGAACAGGACAGCACCCTGGCTCATGGTAAATCCATCATACCTTCCTCTGATCCATTTGAAGAGGAGTACCTACCCAAAAGGCTGTCGGTTCTTTCCCTCCATAGATGCTGCCTGACCTGCTGAGTTCCTCCAGTGCCCCATGTTTTGCTCAATGTAACCAAAAATTATGTTTGTTTTTTTAAAAAATATTTTTATTAGAAGCAATGCATACTGCCAACAATATAACAGTTTTTCAAATACACATTTAACTTGTTTAAAAAATTATACAAATATTATGAAATGATTTATATAAGCTTCTGTTTTTTTTTAGAAAGTAAAGAAGAGAAAGAATAGGTCTATAATCATTGGAGATGGTGATTAAACAATTATTATTATGATTATATAAGAAAAATAAATAAATAAAAATAAAGAATAAGAAAACAATTATACAATTTAATGTTCCCTTCCAGAATTTTAATATTATTTAATTTCAAATTATCAAACAGTAATCAAGTAAATTTCTTTGATTTACTGTTAATATTAGGTTTGAATCAGGAACTAATATTATTAGCTTTGGGTCGGGGTCCAATTTAATTTTAAGAACTACAGAAATGATTTTTAAAAATATCAGTGCAATAACTATTAAGGTTTATACATGTTACAAAACTATGCTTTAAATTAGCTTCTGAATTCTGGCATTTATCGCAAATAGAAGAGATGTTAGGAAAAATTCTATTTAATTTCGTTTTTGAATAATGTAATCTATGTAATACTTTGAATTGTATCAAGGTATGTCTGGCATTTAACAAACAACAGTGTATACATTGTAAACTTTCTTCCCAAGTATCTTTCATTATAGATAAGCCTATTTCAATTTCCCATATTTGTTGGTATGATTCTGTTGTTGGGATTTCCCTATCCAAAAGAGTATTATATATATATACGCTATTCCAAAAATTATGTTTTAAATTATATCTTTTACATAACATGTGATTCCCATATTGCTCTGACTTTAAAAGATTTGCTGTCATTAATTTTGGTAAGATCAGATTTATTGTTCATGCATAATTATTCTGATTATAGAGTGTGTCAAACTCTTAGGGTGAGACTGCAGCTATGTTTAATTTAATTGAGAATGGAAACCAGCCCTTCGGCCCACCGAGTCAATGCTGACCAGTGATCATCCATTCACACTAGTTCTATGTTATCCCACTTCCGACACACTAGGGGCAATTTACTGAGGCCAATTAAATCACAAACCTGCACGTCTTTGAGATGTGGGGGGAAACTGGAGCACCCTGTGGAAACCCAGGTGCTCACTGAAACAACATGCAATGTCGACACAGACAACACCCGAGGTCAGGATCAGACCCAGATCTATCCACTGCACCTCTCTACCGCCTTGTTCGATGGGATGAGGGAGAGAAGAATCCTGTCCTTGGATCAGCTTGGATTGTACAAAGAGGAAAAAAAAGCAATTCCATCCAAGTCTTGGCCACAAATCACAGATTTCATTACTTCCCAACATTTCTACGGCAGAATGTGAAATATTATTCTGAACCGCCTTGAACTTGGCCCACAGTCGAGGTTTACCTCCCAAGCAGCCCGCAAGTATGCACTCTCTTTTCCCAGATCAGGGGGCTGGGGGAACTAATGTTCAGTTCCTTATGTTCAGTCGCTAAAGATTTAGACTTTAGAGATACAGCATTGAAACAGGCCCTACCAGCGATCACCCCTATACTAGAGCTATCCTACACACTAGGAACAATATCCAATCTTTTTACTGAAGCCAATTAACCTACAAACCAGCAGGTCTTTGGAGTGAGGGAGGAAATCATAGAAAACCCAAGTGGCCACAGGGAGAAAGTACAGAAAGTACAGCCCCCTCTGTACAGACAGTACCGACAGACAGGATCAAACCCGGGTCTCTGGCACTACAAGGCAGCAACTCTACTGCTGCGCCACTGTGCCAACGTTTAAGTAGATGAAAAAATACTGAAAAATAAAGCTAATTAAAAGCATCTTAAAATACCTACAAATAATTTAAAAAAGATTTGTTTTCAAAATCAATTGAAATAATCCTAATCTTCTTACTTTCTTCAAAGGTCAGGGACTCGTGGTATAAAGCTGAAGGTTGTCAAGCATGTCCCAATCAGGACCAAGTTAAAGCATATTTGCTGATGTTTGATCAGCGGGGAACTTATTTGCCTGTGATTGATACATAAATTGCCCCGAATGGTCATTTTCACAATGTCAGGCTACAGTGATCAGGGGGTGAGACGAGCTGCCATGTCTAAACAAGTTTGAACTTGTTGAAAAGTTCAACATGTGCACCCTTATCTGATGGATAGAATCTTTATTCTTCTGTTCAAAGCAGCATGCTTCATAAACTTTTATCATTTTAAAAGAACATGTCACGGCTCAGTAAGTGGTTCCAGGACACTGCTGTGCACAGCTGTAGTTTGTTGATTGCATTTTCAAAAGAGTACTCAGTTCCCATATCAATGGAATAATTTAGCCTTCTTTCCCCCAGACTACCAGTGAAGCAGGATCTCCTGAGAATTTTTAAGACATATCTGCCAGGGCATCACAGTGGTGCAGTGGTCGAGTTGCTGCCTTACAGCGCAGGAGACCAGAGTTCGATCCCAACTACAAGTACTGCCTGTATGGAGTTTGTATGTTTTCACTGTGACTGCGTGGATTTTCTCCAGGTGCTCTGGTTTCCTCTCACATTTTAAAGATGTGCAGATGTAGGCTAATTGGCTTCTGTAAATTATCCCTCGTTTGTGGGATAGAACTCGTGTATGGGGGAATTCATTGGTCGGTGTTGACTTGGTGGGCCGAAGGGCCTAGTTCATTGCAGTGTCTCTAAAGTAAATTAAACTAAAATCTAGATTAATTGGTGGGAGAACAATTAGTCATAGATGGAGACCTTTCCTGACTATCCTGGCCTCATTACGTTTGAACACCTTGCTAGCAGGGCAGTACTGTGGTGCAGCTAGTAGAGCTGCTGCCTCACAGCACCAGATACCCGTGGATTTTGACCCAAAACATCTTCTTTCCATGTCCTCGAGAGATACTGCCTCATCTGCTAGGCTAGGTTTATTTTTGTCACCTTTACCCAAGGTACAGTAAAATGCTTTGTTTGGCATGTTTTTCATAGATCAGATAATACAATATAGAAATGCAATCAGTTCATATTCAAGTGCAATAGAGTAAAGGGTAAGATACAGTGTAGAACGCAGGTTTCCAAGTCTCTCCCTCTCTCTCAGCACTTAGCGTTCTTTTAAGAACAGCAAGCTTTATTGCCCCAAATGTCAATCTCAAGTGTTCTACCCTTGAATTCAAGGGTAGACATGGTCTGATTTAGTGCTCAAACCAATGGCCGAATGACAAATATGTACTTCCCATGGGAAATACAAACAGCACATTACTAAAAAATACACAGGGGAAATAAAATATTTGATCTCTCAAATCGAGAATATGACACAGAAAACTACGTATCTGGGACAAAATAAATTCCTACTCCTTACACTGTTTGTAATATGATGGAAACAACTATTTAAAAGTTGAGACATTACACTGCATGAAGATAATTAAATAAAAATAGGATTTGACATAACCAAACATTTTGCTTCTTTCCACATCTTCATCACTCCTCAACATCAATCTACAGTAGAGTTGCTGCTGCCTTACGGTCCCAGAGACCCGGGTTCAATCCTGGCTACAATTGCTGTTTGGATGCTCTCTGTGACCGCATGGGTTTTCCTCGGGTGCTCAGGTTTCCTCCCACACTCCAGAAATGTAAATTGTCCCCTGGAAATTGTAAATTGTTCCCAATATATAGGATGATGCTAGTGAAAGGGGTGATCACTGGTCTTCACAGACTCCGTGGGCCAAAGGACCCATTTCCACATGGTATCTCTAAAGTCAAGTTTAAAGGTATTTCTACAAATCATTCCAACAAAGCCACATGTAACCTAGAGGAGCAGCAAGTTATTTCAAACCAGTTTACAGTCCTTAGGATACAAATTGAATATTAAGTCATAAGAGGAGAATTAAGCTATTTACATAAGAGGAGAATTAAGCCAGTTGTCCACTCATGGCTGAACTATCTTTCCCTCTCAACCCCATTCTCACCTGCTGCCAACAATGGGTAACCACGCCCACCAGTTTTTATAAGAAAAATTGTTCTATCCAGAGGAGGTATACAGTGAGCGAAATTGGTGCAAATGAAGAAAGGGAAAAATAAATATCAATGCTGGTACTGTGAACTGCAGAAGAATACAAATGCTTGATTACTGAATCAATATAGATGCTGGAAACACTCAACAGATTAGGCAGCATCTATGAAGAAAGGAAAAGTGAGTTAATATCACACATTAATGTTTGTGCTGCTGATGATTTCCATTTCATTTCGGAGTCACGTGAGTGACTTCGTGAAGAACCCGCCAGCATGCATGCGCGACATATCGTCGCTCGCATTGCAGTCGACGGCTGGAGAGGAGCGCGGCTCGTCACCAGCCCTTCATAAGGGCCACTCAGGTAAGTACTAACAACCTTGAGTTGGTTGTTCTGTGTAAGTAATTGTGTTTTCTTCCACAGAGACATGGACAGCAGGAAAAATAAAGGCCGTAAAACTTCTACAAGGAGTTGTCGGCAACCCAACCCGGAGCCCCCCTCCACGGCAGGAGGACGGGCCGGGAAAAAGGCGCGCAAGCCGGGGAGCCCTGTATTCACAGGATCCGGTTTACCGACGCAGCTATGCCCTAGCGGGGTACCTGCAGAACAATCAGTCGGTACAGCGCCGGAGCAGGTGCATCCTGACTCCATCTCTCTCTCACCCACTGGGTCGTTCGCAGAGACGAGCAAGAGGGATTCGCGTGCTGATGCACGGCCCTTCTCCCTGAGCCCTCTTGAAGGAGGCAGGGATACAATTCCACTACCTAGCCCTTCGCGGGTTGAGGTCTCACCAGGAGCCACTAGGAAGTGGTCTGGTGAATCAGGCAGGCCCGAGTCCACTGGCAGACCAAGAAGGGCCAGTGTCGACTCACCACCCAGAGGGACCAGGAGGAGTCACAAGGGTGGAGCCTCGCCTAGGTCACCGCTTCCCCCGCAGGGGGCAGGTCGGGACCGTACGCCGTCTGGGTCCAGATTTAGGACAGTCGGCAAGCCCGTGCGGACGTCGGGTCACCACGCTGCGGCGTCAGGTGCCGACCTCTCCCCACCCATGCACTTTGAGGCAGCCGGGTCCAGCTCAGCGAAGAGGAGGCGCTCGAGCAGGTCCGCGCGGGAATCGCTCAGCTTCGCCGAGGCGGCTGGTAGCGACACATCATCACAGTACCGATATTACCTCGACGAGGTACGGACTGATGATCGAAGCCTCAGGAGTTCCTGCGGGCACGAGGCCTCTTACCTCCCACACCCGCCCGATGAAGGGCGCTTGGATCGTGTGGAGAGGATATTGGAGCAAGTTCTACTCAATCAGAAACAGGACACACACAGCTCCAGGGGACTCATGGATATATCCCCGTCCCCATCTATGGACAACATAAGACCAGATGAGGAGGATATCCTGGTACATGCCCCAGCAGCACCTGAGGTCCCTCAGGAAGATCTGCTGGATGTGGCAGCCAAATTCGGGTTACAAGTATCATCAGGACAACCCCTCAACATCAAACTGGCCGCAACCATAGATTACCTTACCAACCATCAATTGCAGGAGGAGGTCCTTGCGAAGGCCATGGAGAGACACAAGGCTCCAGGGAACTGCAATTCACTCCACGTGCCGATTGTGAACATGCCAATCTGGGGTAATATCAGCCCAGGCATCAGAGCGCAGGAAGTGAAACTGCAGAGGATTTTAAAACTACTTACGTCTGGGATCACCGCTTTTGCAAAGTCGGTAGATGGGGTTGATCTAAGCACCGAACAGGAGGATGCTCTAGCTCTGCTCTGCAATACGCAGTACGTGATCAACGCTTTCCGGAAGAGCATTATCAAACCTTCCTTGAATCCCAAATTTGCGGGACTGTGCAGAGCACCTCCTACCCCCCCACCTAGACAGCTGTTCGGGGAAGACCTCCCAAAGCAGGTCAAAGAGCTGGATGACCATGCGAAAACCATAGGTCTGATGAGACCACATTTTGTGGCCAGACCTTCGGCCAAGAAGACACCTTACTTCAGGCCACGAGGTCAGACCGACAGGCCAACAAGGACCTACGTTCCGGCACCTCCTCAATATCAACAGCCTCCTCAGCCCAGGCCTTTTTTAGGACTAGGCCCTCAGCGGCCAGCATGGAAGATGCGGATTCCGCACCAACCACGAAACCCAGCACCTCCACGTCCCACCAAAAATCCCAGGGACCGCCGATAACCATGAAGGTAAGGGGGTCTGGGTTCCATGCACTTGCATGTCTAACCTCACGAGTTGGGGGCAGATTACGGGGATTTAAGGAGGCTTGGGAAACCATCACTTCAGATGAGTTTATCTTGCAAAGTATTCAGGGTTATGAAATTGAGTTTATTCATGGCCAATTGCCTCCACCCCAGCATATGCCGAATCGCAAATTTGCACTTTCCAAAAAAGAATTGGCAGAGGCTATGCTGAAATCTTGAGTTTACAAGACAAAGGTGTGATAGAACGAACCACACATGAACCAGTTGAATTTGTGTCTAATATATTTACTAAAACTAAAAAAGACGGTGGATGCCGGGTCATTATAGATTTAACTCACTTGAATACCTTTGTAAAATACACCCATTTCAAAATGGACACATTTGAAACAGCCAAATCTTTGATTTCGGAGGGCTGCTTCATGGCATGCATTGATTTAAAAGATGCATACTATTCAGTATCCATTCGGAAACATCATAGGAAGTTCTTGAAGTTTACCTGGATGGATCAGCTTTGGCAATACAAAGCATTGCCCAATGGGCTTACTACAGCCCCCAGACTGTTCACCAAACTACTCAAGCCAGTGTTATCTACACTGCGGAGACAAAATCATACGGTCATGGCCTATTTGGATAACATTCTGATAATTGGGCACACTCTGGAATCCGCAGAGTTGGCGGTTTCAGCCACAGTGGAAATTTTTCAACAAATGGGGTTTATAATCCATCCAGACAAATCAAAGTTCCTCCCCGCACAGATCATGGACTACTTGGGGTTCACGATAGACTCCAATCGCATGATCACCACCATCCCAACTAACAAAGTTGGTGATGTGTTTCAAGCATGCAAGAACCTGGTCTGCGCCAGTATACCGTCTATCAGATTAACTGCCAGGGTAATTGGCAAAATTGTAGCAGTATTTCCAGCTGCTCAATATGGACCTTTACACTATCAGAATTTACAAAGGTCAAAAATAACAGCATTAAAACTAAATGCTGGACATTATGATAGACCCATGCAGTTGCCGGTTAAGGCAAAACTTGAGTTACTATGGTGGATTGGCAATATCCATAACTCATTTAAACCCATCATTGTGCCTCGTCCAATGGTATACTTGCAAACAGATGCAAGCTCCCATGGCTGGGGAGCTACGGACAACAATAACAGTTGTGGAGGTAGATGGGATTCACTTGAAGCTACTTTGTTGTTAGCACAAGGGATAAACTATTTGGAGATGCTAGGAGCATTCCACGGACTAAGAGCCTATTGTTCAAACATGACTAACACTCATGTCCGTCTCCAAATAGACAATACCACTGCGGTGGCTTATCTGAATCATATGGGCGGTACCAGGTCAATTTCATGCAATGAATTGGCAAACACAATTTGGCTCTGGTGTATTCAACGGAATATTTGGATCTCAGCTACCTACTTGCCAGGTGAGCTCAATACAGTGGCGGACACCAGGTCACGGAAGTTCAATGACAACATCGAGTGGATGTTGAACCCCCAAATATTCACCAAAATTACAGCCAAATTTGGTAAACCGGATATTGACCTTTTTGCGTCACGGTTGAACCATCAGGTACCAACATACGTATCATGGGAGCCAGATCCTGGGGCAATGGCGATGGACGCATTCTCGCTAGACTGGGGGAAATGGTTCTTCTATGCCTTTCCTCCATTCTGCCTCATCAGTCGGGTATTGCGGAAAATCCAGCTCGATGCTGCCAAGGGCATCCTCATTATACCCGACTGGCCTACGCAATCATGGTATCCGGTGGTCCTTGGAATGATAAGTCAACCATGGGTCCTCTTGGAGGGTTGCCCACAATTGGTGACGAACCCTGCCACAGGGGAACCACACCCCTGCCATAGTCATTTGAATCTATTGGCTTGCAGGATCTGAACAGGCCACTACTTCAGTATGGTCTATCTTCAAGGACAATGGATACCATGGGAGCATCATGCAGGGAGTCCTCAAGACGGCAGTACTTATCGTACATCAGGAAATGGGAATCCTATTGTGGCCGCATGGACGTTGCATATGACTCCGTCTCCCTCACAGATGTGCTGGAATTTCTTGCGGGGCTACATCATGATCAACATCTCAGCTATAGTGCCATCAATAGCGCCAGGAGTTCGCTCTCGTCCTACCTCAATATTGAGGTAGGATCCAATAAATTGGTCTCCAAACTTATGCGGGGGATATTTAATTCCAACCCGCCGAGGCCCCGTTACAACGTCACATGGGATATTGGCAAAGTGCTGACCCTGCTGAGAACATGGTCACCCATGACGGGGCTCGAATTGGACAAACTCACCCTGAAGGTGGTGATGTTGATGGCACTTACTTCAGCACAAAGGGTGCAAACGCTTCACAAGGCCAAGATCGACAGAATGATCTCTACCCCTGAACGGGTCACTTTCTTCATTGATGAATTGCTCAAGCAGCATAGACCTGGATTTACAGGGCTGCAGCTGGAGTTTCCAGCATACCCCGCTGATGCTAGGCTATGCATAGCCACCCATATCCGCCACTATATCAAAGTGACGAGGAAAATAAGGGGAATGGAGCAATACCTGTTCATCAGTCACAAAAAACCTCACCATAGAGTGACGGTGCAGACGATATCCCGATGGCTCAGGATCGTCTTGAACAAAGCAGGTATTGACACTGATGTTTTTAAATCCCATTCCACCAGGGCAGCATCAACATCGGCGGCAAAGGCCATGGAGGTGCCCATGGACCAGATACTTGCCACAGCGGGATGGGCCAGTGAAGCCACTTTTCAACGGTTTTACAATAAACCCGTCACCGTACCTGGAATGTTCGCAGGAGCCGTGCTGGATGCAGGCCGAGAACATACAGTTCCCACTCAGTGAGGGGTCCTTTCTTGTTGTTATTAATAAATATTATTATTTTTTCAGAGAAACAGTGACGGAAATTGATTACTGCTGTCCACCTTTTCAGTAGCGTGTGTGATAGCATGGACGTTGTCCAGGGCGTGAAATCACAGAAGCTTTGAAGTCTTCACGAAGTCACTCACGTGACTCCGAAATGAAATAGTAAGATTAAACGAAAACTTACCAGTTTGAAGTTTGATCTTTATTTTATGAGGAGTTGCGATGAGGGATTTCGTGCCCTCCGCTCCCAACCCTCGATCATAAAGTCAACTGGTAACTAGAGTCTCTTTAATCTTACTATAACAAGTCATTTCTTGGCTTGGTTTTTCTGTGATTCCACACCACGGCTTTGAAGTATGTCGCGCATGCGTGCTGGCGGGTTCTTCACGAAATCCCTCATCGCAACTCCTCATAAAATAAAGATCAAACTTCAAACTGGTAAGTTCTCGTTTAATCTTACTATTTTAATCCTTAAAATCAGTCTTCTTGACACGCTTTTATTTAACCTGATAAAAGTCCAGCATTAAATTGGTTTACAGCATTCTGCAAAGTGTTTTAAGATATTTTCTCTGTTAAATGAAATACATGTTACTGTCATTCAATATTATCATCATCATTGCTTGCTTGCAAACTCTTTCATGGCAAATATCCTGAGTGAAATGGCTTTTAAATTGCATATACACACTTCCACCTCTTAGCATCAATTTGTTGCCTAAATTAAAATACAAGGCACCATAAGGCAAGCAAAAGCATCAATAAACAGATAATAAACCCTGAACAATCAAAGACCACTCTGGTACGGAAATACATCACAATCCTTTTATTACCACCAAATCAATATACTGGAACTACCTCCAAAAAGCACTAAGGGGGAATCTTTTCACATAGACATCTGCACTTCAAGGAAATGGTGATGAGCCAATTCATCTTCTCATCGCCAACTAGAAGTGGAATAATTTCCACCTTTGCCATGTCATTCACATCTCAAGAACAAATATCAAAATATGCCAACATATCAACATCCATTAAGTCACATTTCTCTTGCTCTGAAATATAACACTCAATTCACTTGTAATCAGGACCTGGATCAGCTAATGGTAACATGATATCTAAACTGCAATGAGCTGAATGCACACCACCAGCTGGTGAACGTACTTAATCAAAGTAAACATAAGATGTACAATGAAACATAGCAAGAAACACCTACTAACATTTGCCATCTGATTATATAATTTAATTATTAAAGGAAGCTTGCATTATCTAACAAGACATGATAAGAGATAAATCCATTTTAAATACATCTTATTCTAATTCCTCAAACATTAGGTAATTCAATGGCATTTTTAAGTTTCCTTACCTTCACAAGGCCAACCTTTCACATCAAATCAAATAAAACACACATATCTCTGTGACCATGATCAACCAATTGCTCTATATAATTGGTTTAGAGATGGCTTGAGGATAAGATAGGCAACAATAAACCCCAACACTATGCCCTATCAGGCGCCCCCTTGTGTTTACCTTAGGATTTGATCCTGTTCAAGACCCAAGACCTTTCTGGTAGCAGAGATACTCTGATAATCTGGATTGATCTGTTTCTAGTAAATAAGGATAATGAGTGATTTAATAGAGATGGTTAGAACGAAAGGTGAAAAGTGGATGATTATTTTTATATACAGTAATTGGGCTGCAAATTCATTGGTTGAAAGCAGACTCACAAGTAACTTTCCGATGGGAATTGGGTTTAAACTTAAAAATGAAACTTTGGAGGGTTATAGAGGAACAGCAGGGAAGATGCACTACTCAAACCTCAGTGGTGCAGCGGTAGAGTTGCTGCCACAGAGTCAGTGACCCAGGTTCGATCCTGACTTCAGGTGCTGTCTGTGTGAAGTTTGCAGTTTCTCCCTGTGATCATGTCAGTTTTCTCAGGATCCTCCAGCTTCTACCCACATTCCTAAGACATGCAGGTTTGTAGTTTAATTGGCTTCTGTAAATTGCCCCTCATGTGTATGTTGCAAAAGTGGGATAACACAGAACTGGTCTGAATGAGTGGTCGTTGGTCAGCACAGACCAGGAGTGCTGAAGGGTTTATTTCCATACTGTATCTCTAATCTAAAACTAAACGGAAACACAAGTTTGTTCAAAGAGACAGTTTGTACATTACAGGGCAAATGGCTTCCACCTGTGTCAAACAATTCTTTCTAGCGACTACATTTTAATTCATTTACTGAAATAACTGACTGCTTTACAGTTAATTAATCAAACTGACCGCATGTCTTTACAACTAATTTGGCCCAAAGGATAAAGCACTTTGAAGATTCTGAAACTGTTTTTCAGCACCAAACACAGGCAGGTGAGACTAGTGTAGATGGGGCATGTTGGTTGGTGTGGGCTAGTTGGGCCGAAGTGCCTCTTTCCACGCTGTATGACGTTCGCTTGTCATGCACATTTAATGCACTGAGTTTGCACTCGCTAAATGAACAAATCAGAATCTGATTTTATTCGCCAAGTATTGTTTTGCAACATGCGAGGAATTTCACTGGCCAGGTCAGTCATACAATTAAAAGCAACAGACTGAAAAACACATTTTAACATGAACATCCACCACAGTGACCTACACATTCCTCACTGTGATGGAAGGCAAAATAAAGTTCAAGTTCCTACATTTGTTCTTCCTCGGTCAGGGGCCTCGAGCCCTCCATTGACAGGACGATCTTGACTCCCGTAGCCAGCGGCATTCGGGCCCTCCGCGTCAAAAAAATCCAGCTCCTGCATTGGAGGGTTGTCAGCTCCCCCGCGGCAGGCAATCGAACCTCGCGTCGGGCTAGTCGAACCTTCTACAGCATTGGTGCTCCCGACTAGCCTCTCCCGAGACTGCGAGCCCTTGATGGTAAGTCTGCAGGCCGCAGTGGAAGCGATCCCAGGCAAGGGATCCGCTCCGATGTTAAGTCACCGCCCCGAGGTCGGGCTCACGACAGTTCAAGGAGGCCTCCAGCTCCATCGATGGTAGGCCGCAGAGCCCAGAGAATGTGTTCCAAAAATTGATCACTTCTCTGGGAAGGTAGGAACCCAAAAAAATTTTTGCCCCAATTCCCTCCCCCCTCTCCCCACACAAAACAAACCGAAGTACATCAAAACAAACTCTCAACGAACGCTAAATACAACAAAAGATGAAAAAACTAACAGGCTGCCGGCAGGGCTGCCATCTCCCCTAGTGGACTTGGTGATAGCATCGAGTTAACCCCTCACAGGGTCATTCATTAGTTTAGCAGAAATAAGTCTTATCTTGCAGTTGTGGTTAGTTCTGTGAACCATTTCTTCCCCTCTGTTATCAGACTTCTGAACGGTCCTTCAATAAGCTAGGGTGCAACCTTGATTTTCCAACCTACCTCACTAACGACTTTGGAAATGTTTCTGAAACTGTTATCCTCCAATGCAGAAAACTCTATACTGCACTCTGTATCTTTCTCTTCACTATACCTGTTGTACTTATGCTTGGCTTGCTTGTATTCATATATACTGATTTTTACTGATTTGATTAGATAACATGCAAACAGGTTTTCACAGTTTTTTTAGTTTTGGTTTAGTTTAGAGATACAGCATGGAAACAGGCCCTTTGCCCACCCCAACCAATGATCACCTGAACACTAGTTCTGTCCTACACACTGGGAACAATTTACAGTATATAAGCCAATTAACCTACAAACCTGCACATCCTTTGAATATGGGTGGATACCAGTGTACCTGGAGAAAATCCATGCAGTCAGAGGGAAAATGTACAAACTCCACAGGGATAGTACCCGTAGTCAGGATTGAAGCCAGGTCTCTGGCGCTGGGAAATAGCAGCTCTACCGCTGTGTCATGGTGCCCCCATACACATGACAATAATAAACCAATATCAAAAATAGTAACTGGGTTCTGCAGCAATTGAGTTTTTTCATAATGATGATGGATGCCCAATACAGTACAATACCTGAAAATGCCTCTGAAGATTATGATAAATTAAAATCATTAAAAGAATATTAAGCCGGTAATAGCATTTTAATGATTATTACTAGGAAATAACTAATGATGGGATTTAAAAAGGATGTTAAACTGTGCCTAAATTAATCCCTTGAAGCCAGTTGTCCATTTGGCTCTGGTTTCTGTCATCTAAAATTATTTCTCTCTTTTATTAACCAAACCGCTGATAACAACTGTCAATTATGAAGGCCAAACGATTTGTTGTAATTTCTTCTGCCATCCAACATTTCCACTTCTGACTGGTCATTATGCATAGCTTTTTGTTTATGGACATACTTCCAAGGGCAGCATTTATTGTCCATCTCTGAAAAGATGGTGGTGACCTATTGCCTTGAGCCTTGGTGGACCTTCTGATCCCCTTGCTCCGGTACTGTTGCAGAGGGATTTTCCAGGATCTTGACCCATTGATAACTAAGGATGGTGCAACTGGAGGAAGTTGTTGTTGTGTTGGTCAACTGTTGTCACGCGTACCAATATACAGTGAAATGCTTTGCTTGCATGCTCACCAGTCAAATCATCAAAGGTCTATGGTATTTTCATTCACCTTGTTCTTACTTCTGTATGCATCACATGCAGATATCACATTAAGTTGATTATTGCATTTCTTGATTATCAAGTGTGTCAGGAGGTTTGGGGAGAAGACAGGAGAATGGGATTGAGAGGGAAAGATAGATCAGCCATGATTGAATGGCGGAGAAAACTTGATGCGCCTAATGGCCTAATTCTGTTCCCATAACTCATGAATGAACAAGAGCTACAGGGTGACACAATACAACCCAAATTGTTACTGTATTTTCCGCCAAGAAGGTCCCCAAGAATATATTCCTTCTCAATATATCCTCAGCCCTTTATGTGTTTACAAAAGACCTTAGGATGTTCCTTGATTTTCCTGCCAGTATGTCTTCATGCCTTCCATTTACTTCCCCAATTTCTTTTAGTCTAGTTTAGAGATACACCACAGAAACAAGCCCTTTGGCCCCCTGAGTGAGCCAACCTGCCATTCCCATACATTAGCACTATCCTACGCACTGGGGACAATTTACAATTTATCCCATTGATAAAGCTCCGATCATTAAGTGTGTTGATGCTGGTTTATACCAAAGATAGAAACAAAGTGCTGGAGTTACTCTGCCGGTAAGGCAGCATCTCTGGTGAAAGAGGATGGGTGACGTATTAGGTCGGGACCCTTCTTTAAACTCAATGATTGGGTAAAGAACCAAAAGCAGTCTGCATTTTTTTTTCTTTAGATGGTACAATAAGATTTTGAATATTCATATAAAATCTTAACCAAAAGCTTGAAGACATTTCAAATTCCAGCCTAAATTTAAATTCAACTTATTAATCATGATGATTATTGGACTTGTTTGAAAGACCTCATGATTCATCAATGGCCTTTCGGGGAAGAGAATCCACCATCCTTGCTGGCTTTCACTTACTTCAAGCAACTGGGGCTATTCAGCTCAACAGCAATTAAAAGTGGGAAACAGATGCTGGTCAGGCTCATGATTCCTGGACCCTGTTAGTTAATGAATTAATGAAGGAGCTGGCATTGCCAAGGTGAGCTAAATATCCCATGATTAACCATTGCTGATATTATTAAAAGCAGATTACTGCGGTGCAAGTCACAGTCTTAAATAACATGCTTGGTAACAATATTTCATTTTTAACAATCTGGCAAAAATATATAAATTTGTGCACATATTTTATTTCTGATAATTTCCAATGGTCCATTTCTTTAGTTACTGAATGGTGGTGCCTGTTTATTTAGTAAGTACATTTAGTTCAAAGACAATTGCCAGTTCACTGTTTAGTTTACTTTAGAGACACAGCACGGACACAGGTACTTTAGCCCACTGAGTCCGCGCAGACAAGTGATCCCAGCGCACTAACACTATCCGACACACACTAAGGGTAATTTACAATTATACCAAGCCAATGAACCTACAAACTTGTATGTCTTTGGAGTGTGGGAGGAAACCGGAGATTCTACGGGTGCTGTCTGTACGGAGTTTTTACGTTCTCCGTGTGACGTGCAAGTTTGTAGGTGAATTAGCTTTTAGGAATTAATCCTAGTATGTAAGATAAAACTAGTGCATGGGTGATTGTTGGTCAGTGTGGAGTTGGTGGACCGTAGGACCTGTTTCAATACTGTATCTATAAACTAAACAAATCTATGAATGAACACGACACAACCGATGGGCAAATAGCGATAGTCAATGCTCGCCTTGTCTGCAATATCATGTGAACAAATAGATCTTGCTCCAGGGAAGAGGCTGGATTACTGACATGCATTATCCTGACCCAAATCAGTCAACTCATTCCACCCATGTTTCCTCAGCCCGCAGGATCACATTCCCCAACATAATTCTTTTCAAGTGGCATCAAATTCTCCCAAATAGAACAGGCTGGCCAAAAAGGCCATCAGGCGTGAATAACTGGTGACCACACAGCAGGAGACATGCCGCGGGTCAGAAACACATAATTCAGAAAACAACTTTATTCTGCTACGACCACTGAAGCATAGCGTTGAATTATCCTTCACACACACACACATGGGGCTGACAGGAAGGCTCCATGCAGTATTAACCTAATATAATGGCTGTACTTTTATGTATCAATGGCTTATTATGTACTGGTGTTTCAATGCATTCATCTGGAAATTTCTGCTTTCAACTCTGGAAGGCAAACTCGTGCTTTTCATTATAAGATTGTGTATACAGATTGAACAAGTGGTTAGTATGGTTTATGAGTGTCCAGTATAAATAACGATTGCAGGCCAAGTTCCTCAAGCAGGAAGCAGACCAGTTTGACTAGACTTGCATTTCCCCTCCATCGATGATAGAGGTACTAAACATAATATCAGATATCTTTTCTTAGGCTCCAGGGATGGTGCCTGAAAACTGCAAATTGGACCTTATGGATGGCATGAGTTGATTACCATGTTGAATTACTGGGCAATAAAGTGATGGACTGGGACTGATTCTGATAGCCAACAGAGGTTTCTTTAGATAAATGGTTTCTGATATCATCAGGAAAATTGAATCCTCTAAGAACCACAATATATTGATACATTATTATTTATGATACTCCCTTTAGTTGAAATGACTCTTCAAGAAAGGATCTTCTTCTGGTAGCTCTCCCTCTAGCTTGGCCAAACCAACAGCACAAGAGCCAATAGATTACCAGAAAATGTCAAACCAAAGTATTGGTCTACAGTTTTCAGTGAAATCCAAGATTGCATCAATTTTCATAATATTTGCACTGACTCAGTACATTTCCCCTCAGAGATTTTTGTTATACTATAGATCCTCAGATTGTATTACTATTGTAAGTATGTTACAAAACTTACCTTCAGCGGTGCTGCAGTTCTGTCACTGGCCGTGTGCGCGACTTTGGCGCCTTTGAGAGAGGGGGGCGTGTTTAAAATGCATTTTTTCTTCAGACTCTTCAAATCGATTTTGAACAGGCTGTTTAGTTGCTGAAGAAAAATCGTTTCGATTGCCGTTTTATTAAGTTTATTAAAATTAGCACTGGATAATTTAATAGGAGTAAAATTAAAATCATCTTCTAATGCCGTCAACGCCGACAACGGAACGGATCTCACTTAGGGGACAAGGCAAGGTACACCGTTTATTTTTTCATATAAACCTACTTCTTAGGATGCCTTTAATAAAAATTTCACGTTGCGAAAAGGTGACTTAGGACCCATATGAACCAGCAGTGTTTTTCCTGTCGATATGGGGTTTAAATTCACCGCAACTGCAACGTTCCAAATGATCGCGTTCCACAAAATCCCACTCGCAAGATGATTAAAATGGCCATTAAATTCCTTCCATTTGGCCTATAAATGCATGACAATGAGAATTAAAAATCGTGTTATATTGTGAATTCTTGTGTGAATGTTATTTGGACACTTAGGCTTTTTAAAAATGTTAACCTTTTCTTAAGAAATGGATAGATGTTTAGGTCTAGTAATTGTGTAATTAGCTACAATTAGGTAACTAACTAATTATATGCTTTAATTTCAGGTCATCCAAGTAAGATTGTTTCATATTTGGTTCAGAATGCTTCAATCTATAATAACTGACAATGTAATTCAGTTCTCTTAATTTTTAAGAAAGTTATAGGCTTTTGACTGTCCTTGATCACAGCTTTTGTGTTCAGTCAATGGAAAAGCAATAGGGAACAAGACGCTAATTTCCGAGTATGTAAATGGCCATAACTTTTTTAATACTGAAGATATGAAAGTGAATTAGGTGTAAAATTAAACTTCTTTTTATGCTTTATCTGATGGGATAAATTGCAGACTTGATTTTTAAAATCTCAAAATGTTGTAACATTGCTAACTATTGCACTACATAGCGTTTCTGTGTCAAGAAAATGCATTATATCTGCAAACAATTTCTTTATTCAACTGGTGAACATCGTAAACATCATCCAGAATCCATTTATCCCAATACCTAGTGTAGTAGCCATTTAGACGTAAATCCATAAATCCTTGAGACGTCGTAAAGACTGTCACTACACCTAGAGTACCTAAATGTCCATACCATTAAATTGTGTAACCCATGTCTCAGATCTGACCACCATACTGTTTACATTCGTGACATATGCAATTCAATTAATTTGTTTGCTTTTAAGGTACGCAACAGAGATTTTCAACCGAGGTGCTTCAAGAACGTTTATGAATAACCTTTGAGATCCAGGGTTAGTAAGACAGTGCGTGGATGATCACAAGAGTTTGTGGTTGCTGCTGAATAGTCAATGATTGATTGATCGAGTTGATGAGCATTGCAGATCCACATTTTACAGTCCTACAAAAAGTTTCATCACCCATTCCCATGCAGTGATAACTTTGTCTTGAGATCCTCCATTATATTGGCAACTAGAATTGTAATGTAAACGGTGAGAAATATCTTATTAAGAGCAGTTAAACCACTATGACCGATGGCCTAATGTGACTGCACAGGCATGAACAGGTCTTCAGGCTTCCCTGAAGCTACTCACTTTAGCTTTATCATCTAAGGTTACATCTCTGAATGTTATTGTGCCGATGCACTCCAGTCCACTAGACTCCAATGGCTAGAGTAGAGATGTTATCTATCACTCATGAGCCACGCAGGGCAGAATTCACAACGCATTATTCGGAGCCGTCCACAGGTCAGACCTCAGACACGCCATCCCGTGTCGTCTCACTGAAACATGGTCAGAGTCAAGCCATTCCGCCGGAAGTCCTCCGCCATCTGCTTGGAGTGTCGGATTTTCCCAGAGAGAGCTTCAAATACGTCATTTTGATCAACGGCCGTCGCTACCTTGTAAATAAATTCCTCCAAGGACTCCAAGCCATTCAGACCAAGGTTGACTCCACAACCTAGAACAGGAAAATAACACATTTTTGATATACTACTGATCCTCAGAGGTGCACTGTACTACCGTCGCGATATATAACATCTCAGTGTCAAGAATATGCATTATATGTGCAAACCAGTTATTTATTCAAGCTGCGAACAGCAAGGACATAATCCAGAATCCATGTACCCCAATACCTAGAAACAAAGAACTGCAGATGCTGGTTAATACACAAAAGGACACAAAGTGCAGGAGTCAGGCAGCATCTCGCAAGAAATTGGGTAGGTGACGTTTTGGGTCGAGAACCATTTTTCAGACAGATCGTAGAGTGTTGGTGGGGGGGGATGTCAGGGGGAAAGCTGGAAGAGGGGAGGGCAGGACAAAGTGTGGCAGGTAATAGGTGAACACAGGCAAAGGGGGCAGGTAGGCAAATGGTTGGAACAATAGCCAGAGATGCTGCCTCACTCACTGAGTTACTCCAGCGCTTTGTGTCTATCTTTGGTATAAACCAGCATCTGCAGTTCATTGTTTCTTCCATCCCATTGCTTGGTTGTGCACTTATCAAGAGAATGATCGACAAGCTAAAATGAAAACGTTTATAAAATAAACTGTTTCCCCCTCATTGCACGATTACCTGTGTCAAAGTTTAAGACTCTGGCTGCTTCACCTTCTATGGTGACTACGACGTTATCTCCTTCAATGTAAGCTGCCGTGATCCTCCTGTGTGACAACAGGATTTCAAATAACCTTCGGCTGCACTGTAGAAGGTGAATTGTCAGGTCGTTCACCCGAGGCTCAATGCCTGTTTTGTAGGCATTGAAGGACTGATGAAATATATTCTTCATTATCTGCAAGAAAAATAGAAACCTACAGTGAGATGCATCTCAGCATCTTCTCCATCGATGTAGAGAAGGCACAATAGCACAATGGCACACTTGGCAGAGCTAATGCCTCAGAGCTTTCTTAATCTTGTTTCCATCCTGGCATCTGGTGCTCTCTGCGACCACAAGGGTTTCCTTCAGATGCTCCGATTACCACCCAAGTCCCAAAGACGCACGGATCTGAAAGGTGTACAGAATAGGGAAAATCGAGAACCAGAGGGCGTAGGTTTAAGGTAAGGGGGGGAAAGATTTAATTATATGGTATTGCTATGGTAGGGTAAACCTGGATTATTTTCTCAGAAATGTCAGAGGCTGAGGTTCAACTTCATAAATGTATATAAAATGATCAGAGGCATAGATAGGGTTTAAAGAATCAAAGACTTTTTACCAGGGTGGATATATCAAATATTAGATGGCGAAGGTTTAAGATGCGAGGGGGAAAGGTTAAAAGGAGGCATTTCTTTTTTACACACAAGGAGAGTGCAAAAAGTCTGCAATGTACTCCCAGTGGAGGTGGTAGAAGCTGATATAGTGGCAACATTTAAGAGGCATTTACACATAAATGCAAACTGGGAAGAGGAATATAAACCATGTGCAGGATGCTCCCCAGTGTCCCGGGCAGGTATGCGCGCAGCGGGAGTGTCCCAGGGAGCCGCGTGTGTGACAGGAGTGTCCCAGGGAGCCACGCAGGCCTCATCCACCCGCCGAACAACCGTGCTGCCGAAGACCAGAACGACGACCAAAGACCAGAATGCGCCCCGGTAGGCCCGACTCGCCCCACAGGCCTCCCAGAGGACTGTACTGCAACCAGGCGGTGAGGCCTGTCTGGGCCGAAGGAGCTTCGACGGTGGCAGCGGGAGACTAGACGGCGGCAGCAGGAGACTCGACAGCGGCAGGAGCCTCGGCGACGTTGGGGCTTCGTGGTTGATAAGTGTGAGGGGGGAAGGGAAGGAAATGGGGACCCGGCGTGGGTGGACCACCGTGAAGAACAATGGAGAATCCTCTGCCCAGGGGATAAGTCTGTGTTTGTTTGTTTATTTGTTAATTTGTTCCGGTGAAGTTGTGCACACGGCAGCCAGCCAACAGTCGCTTGTCTTTTTCTTTTTGTTTCCACTTTTTAAACTTTGTGTACCTTGTGTGTTGCGATTCTCGGCAGACCAATTTCCCTCCGGGGATGAATAAAGTTTATCGTATCATATCGTATGCTGGGTTTAGTTCAGACCGGCATTGTGGTCACCACATATGGTGGCCTGTGCTGCACTGTTCAATATTCCACACTGTTACAAATGTTATCTGCTCAGGAAACAGGACAGTTTTACTAATGTAGAAGCAAAGAACTGCAGATGCTGCTTGACAAAGAAAGACACAAAGTGTTGGAGTAATTCAGCAGGTCAGGCAGCATCTCTGGCTAACATGGATAGGTAACTTTGAGTCTGAAGAAGAGTCCCAACCAGAAATGTTACCAAACCACATTCTCCAGAGATGCTGCCTGACCCATTGAGTTACCGTCGGCTCACTGAGTCCACGCCGATCATTCATCCTCGTACACTAGCACTACCCTATACACTAGCGACAATTTACAATTTGTCCGAAGCCAATTAACCTACAAAGCTGTCTGTCTTTGAAGTGAGGCAAGAAACCAGAGAAAACCTAGTCACAGTAAGAACGTACAAACTCCATCATCAGGATCGTACCCGGGTCTGTGGCATTGTAAGGCAGCAGCTCTGCCATTGTGCCGCACCTTCATGTTTATTTTTGACAGTTTTACAAATGTTATCAAAATGGTATCAAGTGATAAGTGATCCACCTTTTGACGACTCCAGAACTACGGCACAAAAGATGGTTCACAAAAGATGGTATTAGAACATGTAGGTCTTTGTGGCTCTGCTAATTAAAAACAGGCCAAATGGTCACTAATCAATTTCTCCTGTCACTTCCTGGTGTGCACCAGTCTACATCAAGGCCTTTCACCTCAACTATACATACCAAGACATTTCTATTGGGTAGTCTCGTAATCAGAAAATGGGCAATTGAGTTCACCAGTTATTAAGAGCTGATTAATTCCCAGTTTTGCCTTATCTTAAATATTTGGACCATTGGCATATTGTTGTAGATATTGGTTATTGCGTTACATTACAAGCATGATTAGACTTCAAAAACAATTCTAAAATGCTTCCAAAAAAAACTAAGCCTTTCAAGCCATTCTCTATAAACACAAGTCTTTGACTTATAATAAAAGGATGCATGATTAAAGGCTGCATTTCTTTTCCGGCGGTACTTTCAGGATTAGATAACAAGTTCTGGTTCACGAGAATGATACTTGGTTGTGTTAGTGCACAGGATCATCAATGCTTTTACCAGAGCTGGCTGAAGCCAATAGTTTCATCAAAACATCAATCAGGAAACTCACTGCTGAGGGATTAACTCCACTCCTCACATCAACACAGCAAGGAACATCTGTAATTGCAGATTCTGTATAATTATATCCAACCTTCAGGGCTTCATGAATCATTGCTCTCAAGCCGAGAAAAAAAATAGCAATGAGATTTAAAAAGCAAACAATTGGTTGCAACATAAACCAAGTAGCCGGTTCTTTCCTCTCCCTGCAATTGCACCCAAAGACAGAGCTGTCAGTATTTTCCATTCACTTTAGATGCACTTAGACCAACATAAAGATACACAACAGTCAGTGCCATGAAGGGATGTCATCTTGTCAAAAGTTCAAGTTAGGGGAACCAAGGTATGTGGCAGTGGCTCTAACTAAACTCACATCTCACAGCTCTGTCCTTGTAACTAAATTGACTTCAAGGTGACGTGGAAAGGGACATCTATTTTTACGTTCTGGAACAAAGCAAGTTTGACATCGATTGGCATGAGATGAAGCAAATGTATGTTAGCCCCTAGCCTTAAAGTTAAAAAACACCTCCTGATAGATGCCGCACAAAATCTAACATTGATCAATATTTTGTCAATTTGGCTGCTTGCGAGCTTAACTCCCACTGTTCATCCAAAATCAGACAAACTGCTGTGATTTACGTGATTGCGGAGTTTCGCTGGGTCAGGTGGGCATAACATTAACATGCAGTAATTAGGCTCTTGCTGCAACAGGAAGGTCAAGAGAGTCAAGAGTTTTTATTGTAATATGTCCCAAAACTGAACAATGACATTCTTGGGTATTTTAGTTACTGAACCAGGCGGTGATGCAACCAGTCAATATGCTCCTCTACTGTACAACTGTACAAGTTCAAGAGTGTATTCATAGACATATTAAATCTCCTCAATCTTCTGATGAAGTAGAATCGTCGATGGGCTTCCTTTATGATTGAATCAATGTGCTGGGTCCAAGACAGTCCTTCAGATATATGTAAGCCCAGGAATTAAGGTTTTGACTCTCTCCACCACTGTCCTGTTGATGAAGATGACGGTTATGTGCAGTTTGGTCTCTTGATCTATGAAAAGGTAAACGTGCCACAAAAAGCAGTGCAAGAACATTTTCCTGATTAGTTCTTGCCATAAAAGGATTGTCAAATTGGCAGACTTTAGTTGAGCAAGCCAGTGTTCAGAAGAGATCCCACCAAAGCGTACAAAATTCTGACAGGGCTGAACAGAGTGGATGTGGGGAGGATACCAGACAGGTCTAGAACAAGCTCTCAATCTCAAGACAAAGTATTTAAGATACTAAATCTTTGGAGTTCTCAGAACATGAAGGAGGCAAAGTAATTTACTATATGAGAGATGGATACATTTCTGGATAGCAGGATCTCTGAATGTGCGGAGATAGCAGGACTATAATATTGGGATAAAGATTCAGCCATGATCATATTAAGTGACAAATGTAGTATTTTTCTAATTACCGTTATTAATACCAGCTTCATTTTTAGTTTGTTTAAGTTTTAATTTAATTTTGGGTGGCACAGTGGTGCAGCGGTAGAGTTACAACCTAACAGCTCCTGAGACTCAGGTTCAATCCTGACTATGGGTGTTGTCTGTACGGAGTTTGTACATTCTCCCTGTGACCATGTGGGTTTTCTCTGGGTGTCCAGTTTCCTCCCACACTCAAAGATGTACAGGCTTGGTAGCATAGTTGACTTTGGTAAAATCGTAAATTGTTCCCAGTGTGTAGGATAGTGATTGTGTACAATGGGATGGCTGGTCATCACTGACTCAGTGGGCTGAATGGCCTGTTTCTGCACTGTATCTCTAAAGTAAAATCTAGTTGATTCTAAATTTTAAAATTCCCATGGTGGCCTAAAAAATAAGTCCCATGGTAAACTCCCTTCTCTAAATCAATTGACCAAGGTTTTGGATGTCCTCTTTGTCATGTGTGTTAAATTCTCCTTTTAGCTTTAACAATTGTTAATCAGCAATATTCACGGAACACCTTAACTGCAAATAAAATATGGTATATAAAAGGTGAAATATTACTGTTTGTCACAACTATCCACACAATGGATATTTTGTTTCCAACTCTCACTCCTTAATGAAACTTGGAAACTAAACTGGGAACTTGGTGATTGATGAGACAACGCTTTCTTATCAGTCGCCAATGAACAATGCTCATCCAACCCAATAGCTTTTTAAAAACTGATGTTTATTCTGACTGTTCAATGGCTTTCTGCAATCATTTGCCAGATTAATAATAACCAACTGTGGCAAACGTCAAAATCTTACAAAGCCACTGCAAAAGATTAATTATTTTATGGAATCAAGAATATAAATTTTAAATCCACCATTTTCATGAGATTTGCAGGAGATTAATTTTCTAAATCTGATATCAGAATTACATTGAGAGAATATTGGAGCACATCCTGACTTCAATCTCCAAATGAACTTCCACCCTACAATGGTAAAGTGCTTAATCAAAAAGGCCAGTGTGAAGCAGAGATCTGACCTGCATAAAATTAAAGCTATGCAGCTTGTCCATGCCGACCTTGTTGGAATTTTGGGCTATTCTCATTTGATGCATAGTTCTCTAAACCCTTCCTAGGCTTATATCAGTCCAAATGTCTTTTAAAAGCCATAATTGTATCTGCTCTTATATATTATATTGTTTTCTTGCCATGCCATTCATTGTGGAGTTATTTATGTCGCGAGGAAACAGGGCAAGTGTTAAGATTTAAGTTCATAAATTAAAAAGTGATGAGCAGATTAATTGGGCCATTCAGCCCATCAAGTCATGGCAGATCTGTCTTCCCTTCTCAACCCCAGTCTCCTGCCCTCCCCATAACCCCCGACACCCTTATTAATCAAGAATCTAGCTATCTCTGCCTTAAAAATATCCATTGAATATTTAAAAGGTAGCACTGAGATCTTCCTAGTGATAAAGTATTTTAAATATTTGCTCCTTGGACAACACACTAAAATTGGGGGATGGGGAAAATAGATACATGAAACGTAGGGGGAGGGAATGCTGTTTAACGGTTAAGTTGCAAACTAAACGATCTACTTATACGTTTTAGCTTCCACACAATTCCATGTAACCAATTTTGTTTGACTTGCCGAGTAGCTGGTTATCTTCTTGCAATGCTGGAATGTCAAGATTGATCACCATTAGTACAAATTTTCATGATCTTTTGGCCAAGTTTTAAACTGTAAAACATTGCAGTGTTCTGAAGTAGATTTTGCCGAGAGATTTTTCGGCAAATCTCAGAAACAAATAAGTTATTGCAATAGAGAATGAAAACTATTTCCAGCTTCGGACTGGGAGGCTGGAAACTCCCAGTGCTGGCTGAGCTGTTAACATTCTATTTAGATTTTTCTGAAAACAATTTATTCGCAGGCATCCATCCATTGGGAACTAGGTCAAGGCACCCCAACCTCAGTTGGAGAACCGTTGAAGAATGCTTTCAGGAGACACAAGAGACTGCAGACTCTGGAATCTGGAGCAAAGAAACAAACCAATGAGGGACCTTGGGTTACACAAAAAGCTGGAGAAACTCAGCGGGTGCAGCAGCATCTAAGGAGTGAAGGAGATAGGCGACGTTTCTCCAGCTTTTTGTGTAACCCTCGATTCTCCAGCATCTGCAGTTCCTTCTTTAAAACAATGAGGGACCTTAATGGGTCAGGCAATATCTGTGGAGGGTTGAGGTTTGGGTTGAGACCTCTTCCTCTGGACTTCCTTCAGCTCAGAACTTGGCTAGTCTCAAAGGAATAGGTCTTGATGCACATGTCAAGATAGAGCAAAGATCTTGTATTACTTTTAATGTCATGGTCACTTCAGCACAGCTGGATGGAGGTTAAGGATTGTTGCGTCCTTTAATGGTCACTAACTATTTAAAGCTGCTTCACAGTTTACTGTATGCATGATCAGTTTTGATAAAGGGGAGTGTTTGTGCTGAACACCTATATGGCACAACGATGTATTAGGCATGCTCAAAACACTTGCTTGTGTACATGCATCTACTGAAGACGTGCATCTACTGGTTAATTCTTAGGCTCTAAAGGCACACCAGAAGAGCTGTAAAAGATTGAAAAAATAGACCAGAACTACACTAAGCAATTTTACAACTAAAATGAAATTCCAGCTGTAAGTTTATTCAGCAGATATCCAAAAGGGGTGGAATATTTTACATAATATTTGAAATATTGTTAGCTCTACTCAGGTATAGCGTCATAGAGCTGTACATCAAAGCTGTACTTTGCCCCATTGTGTCTATGCCACCCATTGGTATGCTCAAATAATCCCATATGCTTTAACCCCCTCCTCTCCACAGAGTTGGGTGGGGGGGGGGGGGGGGGGGGGGTGGCGGCGTAAAACATGGAAAGGTCTAGAGAGGGTAGAATGTCGTCCAGGAGGGTCCAAGAGGAGAAGGACTGGTGAAGAAGGTGGAAGGGGTCATCAGAAAAATGTAACAGGGTCCCGATACTAAAAGTCACCTCTCTTTTTCTCCAGAGATGGTGCCTGACCTGTTGAGTTACTCCAGCATTTAGTGTCTACCTTTCTATTCATATATGTGTCTAAATATGTTTTGAAAGTCATACTTTATTAGCTTCTGTAGCTTCCTCTGGCAGCTCATTCCGGATGCAGACAGCCCTCAGAGTGAGGTCTGTCTTAAATCTCTCACCTGAAGCCTGTGACTTCCAGTTTTAGAATCCACTACCTTGGGGAAAAAAGGCTGAGCATTCACTTTGTCCATGCCTTTCATAATTTTGTATACTTCAGTAAGGTCACTTCATAAGGTCACTTTTGTATACGTCAGTCTCCTATGCTCCAAAGAAAAAGTCCAAGCAATTCAGCCTCTCCCTATAACTCAAACCCGGAGGACCCAGTAACATCTTGATGAATCTTTTCTGCAGCCTTGCCATCTTAATGATTTTGTCTGGGCAACCAGGACTGCATGCAGTACTCTCTGTGTGTCCTTACCTATGACCTGCGCTGCTGTATCATGATGTCCCAACTTTTTAACTTAATACCCTTCCCAATGAAGGCAGGCATGCCAAACGCTTTCTTCACCACCCTGTCCACTTGAATCACCACTTTTAGGGAACTATGCAACTATGTTCCTAGATTTCAACAACGGCCTCTACTGCCCGACCATTATATTGTACAAGACCTGTCCTGTTTCGACATAAAGTGCAACATCTTGCACTTGTCAAGAGTTAAATTACATTTATCATTCCTCCGACCGCATTCTTAATTGCCCTAGATCATGTTGTAAAACTTAGATACTGTCCCCCATGCCACCAATTTGAGTGTCATTTATAAGTTTGCGAACAATGTTGACTGTGTTGCCATTCAAACTGGTAATGTAGACAACAAACACCAACTCTTGTTGCACATCACTGGTCACAGATCACCAATCAGAAAAACAACCCTCCACAACCACCCTTTGACTCCTTCTCCCAGCCAATTATTAATCCATTGGGCTAGCTCGTCTTTATTTCTTTGTGATCTAACCTTTCAGACAATGTGTCCATGTGGGATCTTGTCAAAGGCCTTGCTAAAGTCCACATAGACAACATCTGCTGCCCTGCCCTCATCAATCCTCTTGGCAAATGCTTCAAAAAGCTAATCAGGTTTGAGACACAATTTCCCATGCATAAATTCACGCTGGTTATCTCTAATCAGATTACATTTTTTTTTGCTCGATTTAGGGATACAGGCCCTTCTGCCCACCAAGTCCGTGCCGACCAGCGATCCCCATACACTAGCACTATCCTACATGAGGGACAATTTATAATTTTTTTACCAAAGCCAATTAACCTGCATACCTGTGCATCTTGTGAGTGTGGGAGGGATGCAGAGCACCCGGAGAAAATACAGGCGGTCACGGGGAGAATGTACAAGCTGGCGTTTTGATGGAGCAGTTCTACCACTGAGTAGGAAAGAATTGCAGATGCTGGTTTAAATCAAAGCTAGACACAAAATGCTGGAGCAACTCAGCAGGACATCCAGCATCTCTGGAGAGAAGAAATGGGTGATGTTTCAGATTGAGGCCCTTCTCCAGACCTCTACTGCTTCAGGTCTTCCACTGTACTGCCCTGTGTTTTGATAGTGTCTTGATAAATGAGACCTGGCCAATATTCAACTTGCGACTAACAAACTGACTATTTGATTTGCCGATTCAGAGAGACTGCTGTGCACAGTTCAAGTGCTGTATTTCATAAATTGTCACACCGACCACATATTTCACCAGCTATAAAATACATCGCAATATTTCAAAGGTGGAGTGAAGGGCATCATGTTAATACAAGTCTCTGTCCAAATTGTACAATTCATGACACTAACTTCTTTGAAACAAGGTACTTAATCTTTGTCTAATCTTCATTGCATGTCAAGCTCAGGGCTATTAACATTGGGACATGTTAGTACATCAAGGTGACATGCTTCTCGGTTAGATTACTATACAATATTTTCCATTTTGAGAAACAAAGATGGAACAGTGACAATTCCAATTTGTAAATTATTGAAATCTCTTTTTTGAAACGTCAGTCAAAAAAAGTATTAAGAATGCAAAAGATTTAAATTTCATAGGTTAATCAATCAGAACTCCCTCCCCCCACAGGGTGGAAATATCAAAGACTAGGGGACATAGCTTCAAGGTAAGAGAGATACAGTTTAAAGGAATTGTGCAGGGATCAAGATTCATGAGTTCGATCGTGCCTACGTGTGCAGTCTGTGCAGAATTTGTACATTCTCCCTGTGACCATGTGGGTTTTCTCCGAATGCTCAGCTTTCCTGCCATATTCCAAAGATGTGCAGATTTATAGGTTATATGGCTTCTGTAAATGGTCCCTAGAATGCAGGATAGTACTAGTGTATGAGAATCATTGGTTGGCGCGGGCTCGGTGGGCCAAAGGGTCTGTTTCCATGCTTTATCTCAAAACTAGGCTATATTGTTGACAAAGCGTTTTGTCAAAAGAACATCTGGGCAAATCTAAGGCCTTAGAATTTAGACTTTACTTTAGAGATACAGCATGGAAACAGGCCCTTCAGCCCACCGAGTCCGCACCGACCAGCAATCACTCCGTATGCTAGCACTATGTACACACTAGGGACAGTATACACAAGCAAATTAACCTACAAACCAGCATGGCTTCGGAATGTGGGAAGAAACCAAAGCACCTGGAGAAAATCCACCTGGTCATGGGGAGAACGTACAAGCTCCATACAGACAGCACCCATAGTCAGGATTGAACCCGGGTCTCCGACGCCATGTGGCACCAGCTCTAACGCTGCACCACCCCAAGTAACCAGAAGTCATACACAGACCTGTCCTTCCTGGGGTGGTGGTTGTAGAAGAACCAACTCAGGAGCTCGTGGTTCTGTGGAGTTATCGTGGGGTCGAATGAGAGGAGTGACCCAGATGGAATACAGCCCAGTTCCGATTACGGTAACTGCGGCTTGACCCCATATCTCACTCGACAATGGCAACAGTCAGCTTTTCCCATGACGCACGCTGGCTTTCGATAACCTTCCTGTCCACCCGTGATCTGCCATGTGAGGCAGGCTGCTGATTGAGATCATCAAGAAAGTTGCATGGGTTTTGTTTTTTGGAATTAGCAGAAGATTTACACAGCTTGTCTCACATGGTAGATCAGGGGCTGACAGGAAAATAATCAAAAGTTAACAAAGCTGAATGTTGCCATTGTATATTGAAAAATGGAGCCAGCTCTCTTACGGAATTATGGAAATTTCATTGAATTAATTGAAGCGTGCTGTAAGCAGTAAAATGTCCCCAGAAACTTTTGCTTAGGATAACAAGTCTTCTGTATTGATATTATACAACAACCAAGTGGTTTATATTGATTACATTGAGAAAAACAGTGACTATATTGTTAACAACTCTATCTTTAATATCTCCAATTGGCAGGAAGTTCAGAGTCACTGTCAATTCTCTTTGATCAATCACAAAATAAATCACACAACAGCCATGATCATATTGAATGGCGGTGCATGCTCGAAGGGCCGAATGGCCTACTCATGCACCTATTTTCTATGATTCTATGAACACCTTGCATATATTGGGGATACAAGGAACTGCAGATGCTGGAATCATGAGGGAAACATGAAGTGCTGGAGTATCTCAGTGGATCAGGCATCATTTGTGGAGGGAATGGACAGGCGACATTTTTGAGTTGGACCCTAATTCAGACTGATTGTCGTGGGGATGGTGAAAGTTGGAAAACAGGTTGGGTGCCAGGTTTTGTTCCAGCCATATTGTTGATATAGACCATGAATAATCTATTCCTAAGCACCGATCCTTGCGATACGCCACTATTCACTGTCTGCCAGAGGTTATATTCTAATCCTTGCATTTTGTCCTACAACCAATTCTCAATCCAGCTCAGTACATTCATCGCCTATGGCTAACATGAAAAATGTTTCAAGAAGGAGGCATCAATCAGGATGAATTAAAAGGATAGTCAATTACCTCCCCAACTTCAGCAAGCACGATAATCTATCAAAGTTTGGGAAGCTATGGCACGTACATGGGTGGATGTGTCTGGGTCATGATGTTGGTGGAGTGGGCCACTGGAGCCTCTGCAGCAGCCTGGGGCTCAATTAGATCAGCCACTGCTCCAAGTGGCCAAAGCCATGGATCAGATATGGCCTGCAGCAGCACTGAGCAGTGGAGGACATCAACAACATCACCAAACCAGGCTGACCTTGCAGCCCTGATCCAATGCTGCCACCGGGTCAATGGCCTTTTTTGGCAAAGTTAAGACTCTACATTATTAATAACTTTGTACTTAACCATAGAGTCAGAGAGTCATATATCGTGGAAGCAGGGCCTTCGGCCCAACTTGTCCACACCGATCAACATGTCCCATCTAGACTAGTCCAACCTGTCTGTGTTTGGCTCAAGATAGACACAAAAAGCTGGAGTAACTAAGGCAGCATTTCTTCAGACAGGAAGTCATAGTGAAGGGAAACGAGAGATATAGACGACGATGTAGAGAGATATAGACCAATGAATGATAAATATGCAAAAATGTAACAATGATAAAGGAAACAAGCCGTTGATAAATCTTTGTTGGGTGAAAACGAGAAGCTGGTGCAACCTGAGTGGGGGAGGGATGGAGAGAGAGGGAATGCCTGGGTTACTTGAAGTTAGAGAAATCAAAATTCATACCACTGGGCTACAAGCTGCCCAAGCGAAATATGAAATGCTGTTCCTCCAATTTGCATTTAGCCTCACTCTGACAATGGAGGAGGCCTAGGAAAGAAAGGTCAGTGTTTGGCCCATATCCCTATAAACCGGTCCTATCCATGTACCTGTATAAATGTTTCTTTAACATTACGATAGTACCTGCTTCAACTACATCTTCTGGCAGCTTGTTCCATACACCCACCATCCTTTGTGTGAAAATGTTACCCCTCAAGTTCCTATTAAATCATTCCCCCCTCACCTTAAACACATGTCCTTTGGTTCTCAATTCCTCTACTCTGGGGAAAATACTCTGTGCGTTGACCCAGTCTATTTCTCTCATGATTTTGGACATCTCTATAAAATCACCACCATCTCGAATTTAGAAGGATGAGAGGGGATCTTATATAAAAACGTATAAATCTTAAAGGATTGGACAGGCTAGATGCAAGAAAAATGTTCCCCGTGTTGGGGGGAGTTCAGAACCAGAGATCACATTTTAAGAATAATAAGGGGTATGCCATTTAGGATTGAGATGAGGAAAAACATTTTCACCCAGAGAGTTGTGAATCTGTGGCATTCTCAGCCACAGAAGGCAGTAAAGCCCAATTGACTGGATGCTTTCAAGAGAGAGAGTTAATCTTAGCTCTTAGGGGTAAAGGAATCAAGGGATATGGGGAAAATGAAGGAGCTCAGTACTGATTTTCAATGATCAGGCATGATCATATTAAATGGTGGTGCTGGCTCGAAGGGCCGAATGGCATACTCCTGCATCTATTTTTCTATGCTTCTATCACCACTCATCCTCCTGTGCTCCAAGGAATAGAGTCCAAGCCTGCTCAAGCCTCAGTCAGGCCTCTCAAACTCAGACTTTAATCACACAAAATGGTGTCAGAAATACAGTAACTCTTCTGTACTGTCTCAGTGCAATCTACGATTCTTACACTTGTACTTAAGTGTAACTGTGCCCAGGTATAGTAGGATTTTTACTGATTTGTATACAAAAAAAAAGGAATTTCACTGTACCGAGGTATATGTGGCAATAAAGTATCACTGAACCACTGGCCCAGTTGGCTAAGACACCTCAATGACCTGGGAAAAAGCCAATACTGAAGCCACAACATCACGTACAACTTGGATGGAAAACAACACCTCATGAAATTCTAAGAAACTCATCAATGCAGATCGAGCATTTGAATTAACTGATGAATTAAACAGATTAATTAATTCCTCTCTCCTCTTCATTCACCCATAATTTGTTGGCCAATTTATGAAGAGATTTCTCCTTTTCTAACCAGATTATTTCAGAGTGTTGTTACCTAGTGGTTACTAGGTAACTGGGCGCTCACTTGTCTATAGATGATATATTAATAAAGCAGTCAATGAGCAGACTGACGTCATCAACAATTTTATACGAACAACAGATTTATCAATGCGAATGGATGGATGCAAGCTGTTCCATGGCTTCTTTCTACATGCCAAATCAGCACTCAATCAATTCATTACCAAAGGTTCAAAGGTTCAAAAAGGGTCAAAGATTCAAAGGGTATATTATTGTCATGTGTACCAATTAAGGTACAGTGAAACTCGATTTACGATTTATCACTTGCGCTGCATTAGCTAAACAGAGTGAGGTGGAATTGAAACTGGGCAGAAAGCCCAGGGTGGTTAAAGTGTAGCTGCAATATTTATTTATCTGCCCTTTCCATTACCCCCTGCTGCACACTCATTATTCAGAAGACTGCTTGATGCAACTAAACATCGTCCAAGAAGCAAAGCTTGATACCAGGGCTCTGCAGCTCTCGATGGTCGAATCCCTGGGACTGGATATTACCCCAATTTAAAGGATAGAAGCACAGTAAAACCAAGAGCATTCACTGAGCACACGGTGAGATTATTGTCACTCGGATAATGACAATCGTTTATTTCTTAAGTCTATCAGAGGAGATTAATTTAAAGAGAGCGGTCCTAGACAGACGCAAGGAGCTGGAGTAACTCAACGGGTCAGTCAGCATTTCTGGAGTGAAAGGATGGATGATGTTTCAGTTCAAGATTCGGTCCCAACCCAAAACCTCAACTTTCCTTTTTCTCCAGTGATGCATGAAGATATTTTTGCCAACTGGTTTGAAACAGCAAACTCCATCCTTCTTTAGTTATCGAGTTACAGTGAGGAAACTGGCCTTTCGGACCACTGAATCCGTGCCGATCAGCGATCTCCGTACAACATCTACACACTAGGGATAATTTACAATCTTACCAACTCAATTGACCTCCAAACCAGTATGTCTTTGGAATGTTGGAGGAAACCGGAGCACCCAGGAAAAAACCCACGTGGTCATGGGGAAAATGTAATACTCCGTACAGCCAGCACCCATAGTCAGGTTCAAACCCGGGTTTATGACGCTGTAAGGCAGCAACTCTGCCTCTGTGCCACCATGCTGCCCCTTCTGAACCTGTGGTAACTGCTTCTTTAATTTGCCAGCCATTGAGACCACCCTCACTATCTAGTCCACCTAATCCTCTTCAAAACCATAGAAGCCTGTGCAAGTTTGAGTTTATAGTCATTTAAACAAGTACAATGTTAACAAGTACTGTAACATTTACAGGTGCAATAAAAATGTTGCTTGCAACAGCACCACAGGCACATAGACTCAGATAATCACAGAAAAAGGAAAACATAAATGACACAAATCATCCATGACAGTGAAAAGAACAAGACCTAAAAACATGACCAGGATATATGGGTAGGAAGAGTTTAGAGGGATGTGGATCAAAAGGAACTAGTCCAGAGTGTGAACTTGGTCAGCATGGACAAGATGGTATGAATGGTATGTTTCCATGCAGTAAAGCCATCACCCCTCTACTCCTACAGTCTGAAGAAAGGTCCTGACCTAAAACATTATCTTTCCATTCCCTCCATTGGTGCTGCCTGACTCACTGAGTCATACAGCACTGTTTTGCTCATGGAAATGAAGTTCATAAGATCATAAGTGATTGTCGAATTAGACCATTCGGCCCATCAAGTCTACTCCACCATTCCATCATGGCTGATCTATCTCTCCCTCCTAAACCCATTCTCCTGCCTTCTCCCCATAACCTCTGACACCCAGCAACACTAAACTGACTCAGAGGTCATGCAATTGAAGAGTAGGTACAAATGGGCAACCGTTGCTAGCCAAACCAGGAATACCACAATTTTCGCAAAACAAATTAATTTACAAAAAAATGGAAATTGGGAGGGAGGGGTGAAGATGTTGGAATGTGGAGGAAGAGGAGGGAAATTCCTGATCTCTTAATTCCAGCTCTTTTTTGTCTACTGCCCTAATTCTTCCAACTCAGCTTACAACTCATCTAGACAGATCAACTATGATTGACAAAAAGTTCTAATAAAACATTCATCCTGGAAACCATTAGAGAGCGATCCACATTCAAAAGCAATTTGCCTGTTTGAGTGTTTGTGAAGGTTAAATGCTTTTACTGTCAGTCATTAAGTAATTTGGGCTAGCGAGTGAAGTATTTATACCTATCCATCAATCAACACATTTACTTTCATATTCAATCAATTGACTGGTATAAAATAGTCCAACTACAACTGTACAGATCTAACACATCCTTTCAACTGAGACCTTTCACATCATAGAGAACGAGCAACAAGATGGAGTCTTGGAGGGAGTGTGATGGAGAGAACGAAAAAGGGAACAAAAGAGAGAGAAAAGGCAAGAGAGAGGATTGATTGTATGGAAGAAATGGAGTAGATTGTGTACACGACTTGCAGAGGGCATTTGAGGAGAGCATGTCTGATGAGGAAAGTTGGAACTGTTCATATACTTGCTACCTCAGGGATGTTGGCAGAGTGAGGGTGTAGGGGTTTACAGAGAATTGCTGGGGTTAAGGGCCTGTCCCACTTGGGCATCATTTGCGCATCACACAGATGGCACGCAAAGATTATGTCCATCCCAAAATCCTGGCAAATGTGCAAATGATGCCCAAGTGGGACAGGCCCTTTAGTTAATTAAAAAAAAATTAACTGCTTAAAAGCCAGTCTGCTGAAAGTGTTACAACTGATAATCTAGACAGAACTGCGAACAATGATCCTTTACTGGTGCAAAGGTACTTAATACATCCTAATCGCCCTATATAGATTTTAAAAAGCCTTTTTTTCCCAGCATTGCGTTCTGTGCTGTAGTTGTTAGTTGAATGTCCAGTGTCATTTGTCTGCTAGTTTAGAGCAGCACAGAGGTGCAGCGGTAGAGTTGCTGCCTCACAGCCCCAGAGACCCAGGTTCGATCCGGACTACGGATTGCTGTCTGGACGGAATTTGTAATTTCTCCCTGTGAGTGTGTGAGTTTTCTCCGGTTACTCCAGTTTACTCCCACATCCCAAAGACGTGCAGATATGTAGGTTAATTGGCTTTGGTAAAATTGTAAATTGTCCCTCGTGTGTAGGATAGTGCTAGTGCATGGGGTGGTCACTGGTCGACATGGACTCCGAGAGCCAAAGGGCTTGTTTCCGTAGTATAACTCTAAATATATGTTCAGTCTTTCATCTTTTAGTTGTAATTCCATAGCTTGTTTGTTTTATTAGTTATGATATGTTCAGTTTTCAGTTAAGGTCTGCAGATATTTTAATGTTTAGCTCTGATGCAGAATAACCATTGTGCTTGAATTAAAAAATTGCAAGTGCTATTACTGGGCTGAGCAAAGCATTGATAATCAATTATCCTACAGAAGGGCAGTGAAAGGTGAAGAGGAGGGTTTTGACTTCTACTCACCGAGGAGTTTGGCGTGTGACGAAGGAATTTGACCACCTTGGAGTCGGTCGTTGGGCAAGCGAGTGCCATGTAACGGTTCCGAAAAGTGCCGTAGATCTTCAGGTGGGAGCCGGGCCTCAAGGCAGAGGACTGCGAGCTCGGTGCTTCCTTGTTGCAAGAGGCAAATTCCACCCCGTAGGCGGAAAGGTCGAAGTACAAGCTGTGAGCCCGGATCTCCGGAGTAGGAACCTGCACAGAAAGGAGGGGGTTAAAAATCTGCGGTCACACTTCGGGGGGGCAAATCTTTGCACCACACACAAGACCTCAAATCAGAGGCACAAGAGACAGCAGATGCAGAAATCTTGAGCAAAACACAAAGTGGCTCAGTGGTGTTTTTTTTCACATCATAGGAGTAGAAGTAGGCCATTCGGCCCATCAAGTCTACTCTGCCATTCAATCATGGTTAATCTATCTTTCCATCTCAACCCCATTCTCCTGCCTTCACCCCATAACGCCTGACACCCTAATGGGCCTGTCCCACTTACGCAACTTTTTCAGCAACTGCCAGCACTCGTCATAGGTCGCCGAAAATGTTGAACATGTTGAAAATTCAGCGGCGACCAGAAAGACGTTACGACTTTTTGGGTGACTAGGAGACTACTCACGACCATACAGGCAACACCCTGGCGACATGTCGCGGGGTGAAGCCTGTATGGTCGTGAGTAGTCGCCTATGACGGGTGCCGACAATCGCCGAAAAAGTCGGGTATGTGGGACACGCCAATCACTAATCAAGAATCTCTCAATCTCCACCTTAAAAATATCAATTTACTGCCTCCAATGAATTCTGTGACAATGAATTCCACAGATTCATCACCCTCTGGCTAAAGAAATTCCTTCTCACCTCTATTCTAAAGGTGCATCCTTTTATTATGAGGCTATGTCCTTTGGTCCACGACTCTCCCAATACTGGGAACATCCTCACCGCATCCACTCTATCCAGGCCTTTCATTATTCACCAGGTTTCTAATGGTTCTTTTTATTATCACGTGTACCAAGAGACAATGAAATTATTGGCATACAGATCAGTAAGATTATTGCCATACACAAGTACAACCCCAGATTAGGTAACAAATGCATAGAAACAGCCCATGTGCAGAAGTTGGCAGGTTTTGTTGCCATTTGCAAGATTCTAGCTGAAGGTGGGCATAAAGGCCTGTTGCAGCCATCACCTCCATCCAGATCATCAAGTGAACCTTCATCCCTCTCCTCTCCCGGCCACCTTCATCCTTTGTGCCCGGGCCACTTCCTGCAGCTGACCTCGAGGCCGCAGAAGATAAGACCCCCAATTCTGCTCTTCAGGTCTGAAGAAGGGCGGGACCTGAAACGTCACTTATTCCTTTTCTCCTGAGAGGATGTTTGACCTGCCGAGTTACTCGAGCTTTGTGTCTATGTTCGGTTTAAGTCAGCATCCACAGTTCCTTCTTACACACCCCCAATTCTCTTTACCAACACTGTGAACTCAGCTGGTCTTCTATGAAGGGAAGAGGACATACAACATTTTGGGTCTGGATCCTTCTTTAGACATAAGCGTAGGGAGAGAAAGCTGGAGAGGTGGGGGCAGGACAAAGTCTGTCAAGTAATAGGGGTATGATTGTCAGATTGCCAAAGTAACAAAGGTTAAAGGTGAAAAGTAGACAATAGGGCATCAGATAAAAGGAAAGAAATGTAAAGCTGGAGGGTGGGATATAGGTGGAATTGGACAGGGGAGGTGAAAGAGAGGGGAGTGTAAAATGGTGAATGCGGGGATTAGTTTAGGTAGGAGGGTGACAGGGGCATTATTTGAAATTGTAGAATTCAATGTTGATACTTTTGGGTTGTAAGAGGACCTGTTCCTCCAGTTTGTGTGTGGGCTCACCCTGACAATGGAGGAGGCCAAGGACAGATAGGTCAGGTATAGGAATGGGAAGTAGAGTTAAAATGGTTAGCAATATCAAGTTATCCTATTTAGACTTTATTTTAGAATTTAGAAATACAGCACTGAAACGGGCTCTTCGGCTTACCTAGTCAGTGCCGAGCAGTGATCACCCAGTACATTAGCAATCCCCTACAGAGCAGGAACAAGTGATTATTTTTACTGAAGCCATTTAACGTACAAACCTGTACATCTTTGGAGTGTGGAAGGAAACCGGGGCACCCAGAGAGAACCTACTCAGTCACAGGGAAAACGTACAAACTCCATGCAGACACCACCCATAGTCATGAGCGAACCCGGGTCACTGGCACTGTAAGGCAGTAACTCTACCACTGCGCCACCATGCCGTCATGCGTTTTGGAGAGGCCGAAGAAAGGTTTTTACTGCACGTTCCTCCAATTTTCAGCAATAATGCTCCATAATACAAAACAACAAATTTAATAGATCAGTCTTCCACTTAGTTTATGGATCAGTTGTCAGAACCTGGACAAAATCTGCCCTCTCGCCAACTGTATGTGCTGTAATGCAAGATACATTAGAATTGCAACATTGGATCAACTGCTATTGGGGGGAGGGGGGGTGGGGGTGGAGGAATAAGGTTATTAATAGCTCACTTTATCCTTGTCAGGCAGAGATGCAGCCAGGAAATTCATGTCCTTAACTCCATCACCTGTTGGTTAATTGTGTTATGTTACATCAACCAACATATTTCCCTCGGATTTCTAACTATCAAACCAAAATCTGGGTATTTTCAAATCAAGTTCATGGCCATGATTAAGGATCAATTAGGGCAGCCCAGTGGCACAGCGGTAGAGTTGATGCCCTACAGTGCCAGAGGCCTGGGTTCAATCTTGACTACAGGTGCTGTCTTTACAGAGTTTTATGTTGTCCCTGTGATCACATCGATTTTCTCTGGGTGCTCTGCTTTCCCCCCACAAGGAGATGTAGGTCTGTAAGTAAATTGGCTGAAGCAAGTTGTAAAATTGGCCCTAATACGAAGGATAGTGCTAGTGTACAGGGTGATCGCTGGTCGTCGTGGACTCTGTGGGCTAAAGTGCCCGTTTCTGCACTGTATCCCCAAAGTCTAAAAGTCAAATCAAGAATTGCATGCCATTTCTTCCCATTCCCGCACCTACCTGTTAACCTATTTTACTCCTGTTCTTATTCACAATACCTTGTGTTTATATTGTGCCCTCAGCAAGTAATGTTCCCCTAGATGGTTCACAGAAGCAGATGCTTGAAAGTCATTGATCAGTTCTACACTGAACTAGACTTAAAGTGCAGGTGTAACTCAACGGGTCAGGCATCTCTAGAGAACATGGATAGGTAGCGTTTCAGGTCTGGGAACCCTTCTTCAGTCTGAACAAATGTCCCAACTGTAGATCAAACAGTAATGCTGATTTGATCCGTGTCTGGTTTTGCTGCTGATGACCTGATCCATAATCCATGTCAGGTTTCCACACCCACCACCTAGTGGCATGCAGGCAGCCATGTTGGTTATGCAGTTCAACTTACGATTTTGAGCCATTTTGATGGTCTCTGTATGTATTCTAATTAAAGTACTTGTTATAATATATAATGACTCTGTATCAATAGTACTTTGCACATCAACCTGATACATCACCTATCCATGTTCTCCCAGGATGCTGCATGACCCGCTGAGTTATTCCAGTACTGTGTCTTTTTTTTGTAAACTAGCATCTGCAGTTCCTTGATTCTACACAGAACATCACTGGTTAAAGAGAGCCTGTGGGTGGTGAAGTTTCCCAGCAACTGCTCGTTTAGTATAGAAATACAGCATGGAAATAGTCCCTGTGGCGCACTGGATCCATGTCAATTATCGATCACCCATTGACACTAGTTCTACATTATCCCACTTTCCCATCCACTTCCAACTCAGGAGCAATTTACAGACGCCAATTAAGACACAAACCCACACATCTTTGGGATGTGGAAGGAAACCAGACCACCTAGAGGAAACCTACGTGGTCACAGGGAGAACATGCAAACTCCACACGGATAACGCCCAAGGTTAGGATAGAACCTATGTCTCTGGTGCTGCGAGGTAGCAGCTCCATTACTGCTGAAGGTATTTTAACAAAAACGATACCAAAGCTACATTTGTTTAAGAACTGGTACTGAGAGAATCATTACACTTCCACACCTCGGCTTTTCATTTACAAGCTATTTTGCTTCTGCAGTGCTTACTTCTGCCTCTAAAGCGATTTATAAATTGCATTAAATCCAATAAAAAGGGAATGGGGAAATTACATCAATAATCAGCCATAAACCATTTCTGAGTCACTCAAGTAAACCATCTTCCAAAATAATGATCACCGAGCAGATTCATCCCAGTCAGATCAGTTTGCATAGCGGGCACAGATCTGGGAGTCTGTATGTCTGCATCATTAGTCATATGAAACTGTTTGGCAATGTACAAATGTTTCTGAAGCAAAATGTCACAACATTTTAAACTGGTTGCAATCCATACTTAATCCCAATCTGGCTCCAAATCAAATGTTGCTATTGTAACACATTAACCAGAAATGTATTCCAATTTCTTCATAGAGTCATATAGCATGCCAACCAAGATGCCCCAATTGATGCTAATCCTTTGAATGCTTCTTGCTAGGCAGAGGTATTGCCTGCAAGTAGATGCCCCTAGTCAACCTTAGCCAGGTCCTCCCTTATTTGAATGATATTGGCCTTCCCCCAATTTAAGATTATTTCCATCTTCTACCTTTTTCCATTACATTTGTGAAACATATGGAGGTATGACCACGATTCCTAAAATGCTCTCCACTGGAATGGTTTCTTTGCCAGAGGTCCAATAATGCTCCTACCCTCTTTGGTCTGACTACATACCATGTCTAAAAGCTCTCTTGAACACGTGATTAAAATTCTACCGAATTTTAATGGACAGGCAATCCCAGTTATTATTCAGGAAATTCAAACCCCAAAGTACCACAACCCCATTTTTTTTTGCATCCCTCGGATCTGCTTACATGTTTGTTTCTCTACCTTTTTGGGGGGTGGGAGGTGGAGTCTATAATATACCTCCAGAAAAGTGACAGCCCCCTTAAAGAATATGGCTTTCTTTGAGGAGCCGTCCAGGCTATGCTCTCTCAATACTGAAGTACTGCAGTGTAATATCACCTCTCCGTCTCACCTGAAAATTGACTTCCATCCACTTACCCCCTTTACCCAACTTGGTCGGCATAGATCAGTTGAGCCAAAGTGCCTGCCGTATGATTCTATGACTATAACTTTGCCATTAAATCTTTGTTATTAAAATTCTCTCTTATTTAATATCCAAAGAGTGTGCTCCTTCCGTCCTCCTTCTGTCCATCTTCATAATTTGCATTATCCTTTTCCTCTCTGCATCTTGCCTATAGAGAGGAAGTTTGGAGATCCTACAGATGTTATGGATCTATTGATGTTAACAAATTCAGTCACCGTCCTCCTGCTAACAGCTTTGTGCCATTTGTTCGGGAGGTTTGAATCATAGAACAGAACAGTAGATGAGATGAGTGCCGGTGAGTGCCATCTTGATCATTACACATGTGCTGCTAACGTCACCCAGAGCATTAAGTGGGACCCACAGAACCCAAGAATCTCAATGCAGAAGACCTGGAATGCTGCAAATAACAAAAAGTAAGTCAGATTGAAAGATTCAAGTGCATACAGTGGGAGGGAAATTGGGAGCTGTCCAAGTACAAAAGAGCAAATGTGCAAAGTGATCATACAAAGCCTTATTTTGCAAGATTATATTTCTGGTCTGGAATGGGAGTTTAAGCTCCGATAAAAGCAAAATTAGCGAGCTTGAAAAAAGACGAGCAGAACGCAAATCATCAATGTAGCCTTGCAAAAAGTAGAAATTAATTTGAATGAAACTGGATAAACAAATAATTCTAGAGAAGGTACCAAGGACTGTATGTGGAGAGGATGTTTCCACTAGTGGGTGAGCCCAGGACCAGGGTCTAGGACATATCTTTACAAAGAAGAGGAGGAGGAATTCTTCAGAGATGGAGAATCTGTGGAATTCATTGCCACAGATGGCCCTGGAGGCCACGTCATTGGATATTTTTAAAGCAGAGGTTGACAGGTTCTTGATTAGCAAGGGTGTCAAAGGTAGCAGAAGGCAGGAGAATGGGGTTGAGAGGGAGAGATAGATCAACCACGACTGAATGGTGGAGCAGACGCAATGGGCTGAATGGTCTAATTCTGCTCCTATGACTTATGAACGCATTAAGTTATTTAATGAAGGGGGCATGATGAAAGAAGTTTGGAGACAATACTAAAATTAGCCATTAGTGTGGTTGACGGAGGAGAGAAGCTTTCAAATGTTGGAGCATGGAGATTGTCTGAGAGAAGTGGCGGAGCCACTTGTTGTGTAAGTGTGGGGGGGGGGTGGGGTGGGAGAAACATGGTTTAATCTCTTCCTTCGGGGGGATACGACCTTTTCTTGTCATGTCCCCTGTCTCCGTCTGCGCTGAGGCCTAATGGCGGAGCTGACGGCCTCGGCTGCGTTCGCGGCAGCGGCAGTGGCAGTTCCGGCAGCGGCAGTGGCCCGACTGGCCCGACCTGGCAGCAGCAGCGGCCCGGCGTGGAGCTGTGGTGGCGTTCTGGCGTTCCGGTAGCGGCAGCGGCCCGACTTGGAGCTGTGGCGGTGTTCTGGCGTTTCGGTGGAGGCGCGGCTTCCGAGGCCCGGCCGCGGGCCCAGTGGATGACATCTTCGGGAGCTCGCAGGTCACAGGTTGGTGGCCTGTTCTTCCAGGGCTCCCGCAACAACAGCTGCGTCCGCTGGACTGCAGGGCGGCAGCTTCGGCAGCTTTGACCACCCTGGGCCGCGGAGTTTGAATCGGCCCGTTCGCGGGGCTGGATTCAGCCGCGGGACTGACTCACTTACCAACACCCGGCGGGGTCACAACATCGGAGGCCTGGATCGCCTCAGCGCAGAGGGAGAACAAGGAGGGGAGAGACAAAGACTAAGACTTTTGCCTTCCATCACAGTGAGGAGGTGTTTGGTGAACTCACTGTGGTGGATGTTAAATTTGTGTTTATTGTGTGTTTTTGTTACTTTTATTATATGTATGACTGCAGGCATGAAATTTCGTTCAGACCGAAAGGTCTGAATGACAATAAAGGTCATCTGAATCTGAACTAGAGAACAGTATTAAATCCTGAGAAGTGTACAAGGTTTTCTGGTTAGGGTTCATGTTAGGGTTCTGCTGAAGAGTCCCAGACCCAAGACATTAACCGTTTCTCTTTAAATAGATGCTGCTCGACTTGCTGAGCCATTCCAGCTATTTGTGTTTCTAACACAACTGAAAGTGTGCCACTCCTATTACTGAGTGCTTGCAGCTATTTCTGTTTCTAATCTGTAACAAAGTAAGGAATTGTGCAATAGGAGTAAAATCTTGAATTGTGGGGAACAGGGCCCCAGAGTGTGTGACTACAGACCCTTAAACGGTTTACTTTAGACTTGATATACAGAGCAGAAACAGGCCCTCCAGCCCACCGAGTCCATGCCGACATGCGATCACTCTGTGCACTACAGACAATTTACAATTTTACCAAAGTCAATTGACCTACAAACCGGTAAGTCTTTGGAGTGCAGGAGGAAACTGGAGCACCCCAAGAAAACCCATGCGGTCACAGTGAGAATGTACAAACTTTGTTCAGACAGCACCCGTAGTCAGGATTGAACCCAGGTCTCTGACACTGTAAGGCAGCAGCTCTACCACTGTACTGCCGCCTGTTATCTTTTAACAAAGCACACAGAATGCCTTGCTGTATTAGTCAGGACACAGAATAAGACCAGGGAGGTTAGACTGGAAATGTATTCAAAGGTTGTTAGGTTGCAGCTTGATACAATTTTTGACGGCATGTTACTGAAAGCCACCAATGCCTGGCCACTGACAGAGTGTTGGCAGATGAGATTAGGCTAGGAGGCTTAGATGTCATGGGAAAATAAGCACATGATAAAAGGGGTGTATCGGCAGGCTAGCATGCAAATTGGAAGAACAAATTTATCCGTGTCAAATCAAATGCAGGGCAGAGACTTAAATGAGAGCAAAGAATTAGAAGGAAATCTCACAGCCTGGAAAGGATGCAGGTGGAAAGCCGCTAGTATCAGAATGTGTTAATGAAGACAGATGCCTTGCAAAGCTACTGAGCAAGTGCTTGAAGATGTGCAAATCTTTGGTATAGGATGGATTCAATGGGTCAATTGGCCTCCAGTGTCACAAACTTGCCACGCTTCAACTTCCTACTTAAGTGAGTGGCTCTGGCATTTTCCATTCCCCAATCCAGCCATCTGGAGTCCATTGAGTGAAGTTGCTGATTTGACTACATGGAATCGGTGTAAATGGGCACCTTTATACTCTCGACCCAGGGGAATGGTTAGAGACTGCCTAAAGTAACCTTTCACGCAAGATGTTTATGTCCAGGGCCAAGCAGAGGCCACTGTCCAAGTTTGAAATTGGGTCTTGGAAAAAAGGAGCTTTTGTAACGTTATGAGCTGTGCTCTTACCCATTAATCACTCCCCTGCTTAGTCTAGTTTAGATTTTTAGCTTAGAGATACAGCGCAGAAACAAGCCCTTCGGCCCACCGAGTCTGTGCCAACCATCATTCACCCCATACATTAACATTGTCCTACACACTAGGGACAATTTGCAATTTCACCAGAGACATTAACCTACCAACGTGCACATCTTTGGAGAGTGGAAGGAAACTGGAGCACCCGGAGAAAATGCACGTGTTCACAGGGAGAACATAAAAACTCCAAACAGGCAGCACCCAGAGTCCGGATTGAACCTGGGGCTCTGGCGATGTAAGGCAGGAGCTCTACTGCTGTGCCACAGTGCCGCTCCTTGCAGCCCTACAGGACAACTATTTGCCTGAACTTTGAGGAGATTGGGAAGAACCAGGAGGACTGGAAACTATTGTTAGCACAGGGACTGCAGTTTCTAACAGAGGCCTGGGGATTTAGGATTGAATACAGGCCGTAGAACATCCTGCATGCTCCTGGAGAGACAATATATTTGGGTTGGGCTAACTTGTATTATTTTCTCTGGAGCCGGTCTGGAGACCTGATAAAACCATATACAATCACAAGAGTCATGCAACACTCGAAACAGGCCCCTTTGTGCAGCTCTTCCATGTTGGCCAAGATGCTGATCTCTACTAATATCATTGGCCTGTGTTTGACATATCCCTCTAAACCTTTGCTAGCCATGCAGCTACCCAATTGTATTTTAAATATTACTGTACTACTTCCTCTGGCTGGTCATTGCATATATGCACCAGTCTGTGTGAAAAGAATTGCCTCAGGTTACTATTAAATCTTCCCCCTCTCACCTTAAACCAATGCCCTTCAATTCACAACCGTGGGGGAAAAAAATATATATATATATATGCATTCACCATATCCATGCCCTCATGATTTTTGTGAGATCAGCCCTCTATTAAGCTTCCTCTCAGGGTTCTATACTCATGGAAATAAAGTCCCAACCTGCCCAATCTCTCCCTATGTTCCTCAAGTTCTAGCCACATCCTCATAAATCCTCTACGCACTCTTTTCAGCTTAATGGCAACTTTTCCAATGGTAGTGTGAACAAACTCAACATCATACTCCAGTAACCCATCATACTCCAGGTGCAGCCTCATCAACATCTCATAGAACCAGAACATGACATCCCAACTTCTATACTCTATATAGACAAAATGCTGGAATAACTAGAACGGGTCAGGCAGCATCTCTGGAGCACAGGTGACATTTCAGGTGGGGACCCTTCCGCACTGTCTGTAAAAGAGTCCCGACCCAAATCATCAACTAACCATTTTCTCCACAGATGCTGCATGACTATCAGAGTCACTGCCGCATTTTGTGTCTATCTTTGGTATAAATCAGCATCTGCAGTTTCTTGGTATTCTATACTCAATACCCTGTCTGTTGAAAGCCTACCTACCAAAAACCTTCTTCACCATTCCTATCCACCTGTGATGCCACTGTCAGGGAACTATGCACTTGTACTCCTCAGTCCTTCCATTATCCAACACTGTTCACTGTGAAATTCCTACCCTGCTTTGAGGGATATTATAATACTGGAGGGCACAGCTTTAAAAGGCAAGATGGTGAAAGTTAACAGATTTACAGGGCAAATTTTAATGTTTTTTTGTTTATGGTAGGTGCCTGGAGCGTGCTGCCAAGGAAGGTGATGAAAGCAGATACAAGAGTAGTGTTCATGAGGCATTTAGACAGGAACATGAACAGGAAGAGAAGGGAGGGACAAAGACCACATGCAGTCAGATGTGCAGTTTGCATTGGCATCATTAATGCCACAAACATTGTGGGCCGAAAGCCCTGATCCTGTACTGCTCCATGTTCTATGTTCCGTCAAACATCAATAGCAATAAAATACTAGAATGAGATATAACACCTTTTAAATAAAGTACCCAGAAAGGTTTAGTTAAAATCATAAGGTAATGTGGAAGTGACTATTCTCAGCAAGTTATTATCCAACAACTGCTGTTGACCTTCTGATAATAGGGCACAGAAACGTAGAAAAATATCAGGAGTCGGCGATAGACTGTTGGTCCCACTCCATAGTGCGTTATTATCACATGAACAGTGAAATTATTTTTTTGCATTCAGTTCAGTAAAGTATTGCCATACCCAAACACAATCCCTGATTAGCAAAGTGCAAAGGGTGGCACAGTGGAAGAGTTACAGTGCCATAAACCCAGGTTCAATCCTGACTACCGGTGCTGTCTGTATGGAGTTTGTACGTTCTCAGCCTGACCTACGTGGGTTTTCTCTGGGAGCTCCGGTTTACTCCCACACTCCAAATACTTACAGGTTTGTAGGTTAATTGGCTTGGTATAATTGTAAATCGTCCCTAGTGTGTGTAGGATATGGGGATCGCTGGTCGGCGCAGACTCGTTGGGCAAAAGGACCTATTTCTGCACTGTATCTCTAAACTAAACAAAGCTATAGAAATAGTCCACAGAGACTGCGTGCAAGTGTCACCATGTTTTGGCACCATTCATCATCAGAATGCCTCGTGACCTGTGCCCCTCAGTTAACAGTTAATTCTACTGAATACCGTGGGAAAGGAATTGGAGCAGGAGTCTGGAGGCACAAGTCCAACTGGGAACTGTGCAAGTCGGAGAGCCTCAATCAATTCTGGACCCATTCAAGGACCACATTCTTGTATTCAGAAATTGACTGGTGGAAAAATCCCAAACACTTGCTGCTTTAATAAACAAAACTGGAAATGAACCCACTCAATGTTATTATTTATGTTAGTCAGAAATGCAAGACATTAATGTTAATGACACTTCATGTCTTTATCTGCTCAGAAATGTCTACCGATTTACAATGGAACCAGAAATAGATGAAGTGATAATGTATTCTCCTGAAGAGGAAGTGCACCAGGAGAATTCAAACCATGCCACGCCAGTAGAGTTGCTACCTTACAGCGCCAGATACCAGGGTTTGACCCTGACTACAGGTGCTGCCTGTACGGAGTTTTACATTCTCCCTGTGACCGTGTGGGTTTTCCCCAGGTGCTCCAGTTTCTCCCCACACTCCAATGGTACAGGATTGCACTGGTTAGTGGAATCAAGGCATATGGGGAGAAGGCAGGCACGGGTTATTGATAGCGGATGATCAGCCATGATCACAATGAATGACGGAAGGGCCGAATGGCTTCCTCCTGCACTATGTTTCTATGATTGCAGGCAAATTGGCACTTTGGCCCAACTTGTACATGCCAACTAACATGCCCCATTTGCCTGCATTTGGCACATGTCCACCTAAACCTTAGAAACAAGGTTTCAAGGTCAGTTTATTGTCACATGTACCAATTAAGGTACAGTGAAATTTGAGTAACCAGACAGCCATACTACCGTAAGTGAAAAGCAACAAGACACACAACCACATAAAAGTCAACATAAACATCGATCACAGTGGATTCCACATTCCTCACTGTGATGGAAGGCAATAAAGTTCAATCTTCTTACAAGTAATTGCAGACACCAATTAATCAAATGCAGGCAAATGAGATCCATTTTCTCCATGCCACCTTTAAATCATGGTGTACCCTTGGCCATCTTCGGTAACTGGTCTACAATTTAAGGAACTTTGGAAGGTGACAACTCCTGTGCCCACCACCTCCACAGCTACCTCCAAACTCAACGACATAGGTTGCACAGTCATTACGATTACGTCCAGCATCCCATTCATTTCACAAGTATTGGTGTTTCAATGGTGCTCATTTCTTTAAGCATCTCATTTACTCTAAACACGCAGGTCGCCATGATCACAGGGAAGTTTTGCATCTTCTTTCAAAGAAAATATATTTCTCTGCCATTCCCCTATTCCTCAATATAGTTTTCCGAGCTCTGTTAGTGAAACAGTCCCATTAACTTCAGTTATTTTTTTCTTTCTATGGATCTCAGAAAGCTTTTCCTAGTCAGTGTTTCTTTTAGTCCCATTGTTGTATTCTACTTTTCCTTAGTAATGCCTTGGGTTTCTCATGCTAACTTCTGAAACTTCCCCATCTTCAGCATCAGTGCATTTGGGAACAAATATAGAATTAGATGACAGGAGAATGGTGAATGCATCATTATTGTTATGATCAGATCACTTCCTGCATTTCCTCTTACCCGCAACCTACGTTAAATTTTCAACGTTACTCGTGTATTAACTAAAAGTCATGACATACTACAATAGCAAACTCACAAATTCATCATTTGATTTTTTCGGATACAAAACTAGTTTTAGATGGAACTAAAATTAGGACAATCTTGACATCATTTTTTATTATGACGATTCCCCACATTCAATTATGATTGTCTTTGGTTGCACTACAGACTTTGGCTTTGTTTTATCATGGTTGTTAGCTTTATGGTTATTAAATCATTGTATTATTGATTATTATACTTTAACCTTGTGCATTATTGTGCTCATAGACCTGCAAAGCTGCAGAAAGAATTTCATTGTTACATTGCCGGTACATATGACAATTAAACACTCTACCTTTTTAAAATTAGTTCAGAGATACAGCGTGGAAACAGGCCCTTTGGCCCACTTCGGCCAGCAATCATCCATTCACACTAGTTCTATCGTACACACGAGAAGCCAATTAACCTACAAACTTGCACCGCTTTGGAATGTGAGAGGAAACTGGAGCACCCAGAGAAAACCAACATGGTCACAGAGAGAAAATGCAAACTCCATACAGACAGCACCCTTAATCAGGATCGAACCTGGGTTTCTCACATGGTAAGGCAGCAACTCTACTTCTGTGCCATCCCAATTACTCGACTCCTCAACTATCAAAACTTTCTCATTACACACAAGTTAAAAGCAACCTGCTCATTCATTTGATCCACACATACTCCATGAACTAATCCTGCACATTATTGTTGCTAGGTTAATTTGTTCAGTTTTTATGCAAGTTAAGATCCTCCACAGTTGTTGAATGCCCTCTGCAGAATCCTGCAAACTCACTGGAAGGAACAACATGCCCATCATCCTCTCCAGCACCAAGACCCTAGTCTCTCTGAGGGGATGATACCCAACATATTAGACCGACACCAGTCTCCCGAAACAGGCTATATCCCGAGCTGTCATGGGAAGAAATTAAGACGCTGACAGCGAAATTATTCAAGTGTAACAAGAGGCAGCAGTCAATACGACACAAAGTGCTAGCGTAATTCAGCCAGCCCAGGCAGCATCTCTGGAGAATTAGTCTGAACAAGGGTTCCGACCCAAAATGTCACCTATCGTTCTTCTTCAGAGATGCAGACAGTATAAATCAGCACCTGCAGTTCTTTCCTACACATCTCTACAGAACATGGATAGGTTGTGTTTCGAGTCCGAAACCTTCTTCAAATTGGTGCTGTCCTGAAATATCATCTATCCATGTCATCCAGAGATGCTGCAACACCTACTGAGTTATGCCAGGACTTCATGTCCTTTTTTTGTATTAAGCAGCATTTCTACAAGAATGCTGACAGAGAAATTCAAAAATTAAATCTGAGAAATTATTGACCCGAAACATGGATATTGTTTTTCTCTCCACAGATGCGGTGGTAAGAAATCCAGCATCTGTGGAAAGACACTGTACTTTGTGTAATTCCAGCATTTTGAGCCGCTCAGGAGCATGAAAAAAAAGCAATATTTTTCAAATCAGACTTGATTCTACATTCACATGAAGTCCCAGAGAGTTCACTAAATATTAGTCCATAATTCAATGGAAATAGTTGACATTTGCATGGTAGGGTTATGTGAAATGTGGGATGTGTATTGGATTGTGTACATAAACTGCTGATTGTTTTCCAAAAGCTTAAGTGTGTGTAAGCTCCCAGCAAACCCATTCCTCAATCCATGAAGGCAGAGTTTCTGGGGAGAGAAATAGAGCAATATTTTGCAAATTGGAAAGATTGATCAAAAAGGTACAATATTACCCCACGTTGAATGTTGAATGCATTTAAGCATCATATTCATAACAAGAGGAGTGTAGGGTCAAAGAGGTCCTTCTGCAGTTGTACAGATCCCTAGTGAGACCACACCTGGAGTATTGTGTGCAGTTTTGGTCCCCTAATTTGAGGAAGGACATTCTTGCTCTTGAGGGAGTGCAGCGTAGGTTTACAAGGTTAATTCCCGGGATGGCGGGACTGTCATATGCTGAGAGAATGGAGCTGCTGGGCTTGTATACTCTGGAGTTTAGAAGGATGAGAGGGGATCTTATTGAAACATATAAGATTATAAAGGGTTTGGACACGCTAGAGGCAGGAAACACGTTCCTGATGTTGGGGGAGTCCAGAATGAGGGGCCACAGTTTAAGAATAAGGAGTAAGCCATTTAGAATGGAGATGAGGAAACACTTTTTCCACACAGAGAGTTGTGAGTGTGTGGAATTCTTTGCCTCAGAGGGGGGTGGAGTCCGGTTCTCTGGATACTTTCAAGAGAGAGCTAGATAGGACTCTTAAAGATAGGAATCAGGGGATATGGGGAGAAGGCAGGAATGGGGTACTAATTGGGAATGATCAGCCATGATCACATTGAATGGCGGTGCTGGCTCGAAGGGCCGAATATCCCACTCCTGCACCTATTGTCTATTCTAAATAATCAATAATTTCTATTTATTCAAATGTCATTAAGTATGAGAACTACAAGTATGCATTAGCAAAAACAGCTTCTATTGTAGATGTACACACCCTATTGATCAGTATGGATATACCAGAGATAGGCACATAATGCTAGAGTAATTCAGCTGGTGAGGCAGCATCTCTGGAGAAAGGGAATAGGTGATGCTTCAGGTCCGAATACTTCTTCAGACCTTTTGTGTATAACTTTGGGATATACGCCAGTATCTCAGTTTCTTCCTACATATACCTGGTCAACAATTCCAGCACAATACCATATCAAATGTATTATCTAGATGGCACAGCAACGCAGCATCTAGTACAGGAAGATAGACACAAAATGCTGGAGTAATGCGGCGGGTCAGGCAGCATCTCTGGAGAAAAGGAATAGGAGAAATTTCGGATCGAGACCCTTCTTCAGACCCGACCCATCATCTATTTCTTTTCTTCAGAGATGCTGCCTGACCCGCTGAGTTACTCCAGCATTTTGTGTGTAACTTCAGTGTAAACCATCATCTGCAGTTCCTTCCAACACACACTGTATCCAATACAACTGTCACAATTCCAGAGACTGGGCCTTACACAATGTCTTGTGCTCTTGTACACAGTCTCTTTTTAACAGTGTGGAGTTTGGAGTGGTCTCCTTAGAATGGATTTTCCGTGACATTCCAGTGTGCTGGATTTTAAATTAATTGGCCACTGTGAATCCCCTCTTATGAAAGTAAATGGAAAAAAACTAATTAAACCTGGGAATAACAAGGGTGCGATAAATGCAAAGGAAAGGGCTTGCTCAGAGAGCCGACATAAACATAACCATATAACAATTACAGCACGGAAACAGGCCTTCTCGGCCCTTCCAGTCCGTGCCGACCATTCATTTTCCCCTAGTCCCATCTACCTGCACTCAGACCATACCCCTCCATTCCCTTCCCGTCCATATACCTATCCACTTTACTTTTAAACATGATAGGCCAAATGGCCTCCCATCACAAGAATGGAAATCATCAGTGTTTTGCTTGTACAGTTGCATTTCTGTATCCTTCTGCTTCAATGGTGCATGTGATTCAATCAGATGGATAAGGCCTTAATCATATTTAAACACTGGTTAATTTTCAATCCATATTAGTCGCAACTAGAGTAAACAAATTCAGGTATGTTGTCCAATCTCACTGACCAAAGAGAGCAATAATGTCTTAGCAACTACAACCTAGCTACAGTAAACCCTCGCAGTAATGGACCACAAAGGTGGGTGGAGGAGGGGGGGTAGCTGGTGTCTGTTATTGCTGAATGTCCACTATAATCGAGTTGAGGGGGGGGGGGTAAAGGTCAACCCAACGCCAAGGAGGGAAGAAACACAATGTTGGGTGGCGGGGGGCTAAACCAGTGGGAATTCACAGGCTGGAACGCCACTGAGCTCCCGGCCCCACATGCAGTGCACCAGAGACGGGCCCGGTAATCACAATGCCATCATGCTGCTCACTCTCTCTGTTACCGCAACTGGAAGCTCTCGCCACATTGTGCCAGCTCATTGTGTAACTGTACAGAGATTTGCTATTGCAAGGGTTTTCTGTCCTTGGTTCAGTAAACCTGCAAGAACCAAGGATTTTATTGCCATGGAGGGAGTATGGCAAAAAATACACCAGTTGATCCAGAGGTGGCACAGTGGTAGAGTTGCTGCCTTACAGCGGCTGAGACCTGGGTTCGGTCCCTTCTATGGGTGCTGTCCTTTCGGAGTTTGTATGTTCTCCCTATGACCACGCAGGTTTTCTCCGGATGCTCCGGTTTCCTCCCACACTCCAAAGAGGGGTATATAGGTTTGTAGGTTAATTGGCTTTGGTAAGAAAAAAAATTGTAAATTGTTTGTAGTGTGTAGTATAGTGCTAGTGTTCGGTATGGGTTGATTGCTGGTAGGCGCGGTCTCTTTGGATTGAAGGGCCTGTTTCCATGCTGTATATCTCTGTATAAATGTCTTTTTCCCTTGAGTAATCTAGGATTAAATTCTCGAATTTAGTGCGAGGAGATCTTGCCAAAATCGACACAATTCTCAAATGGCTTAACAGGCTAGATGGAGCAAGAATATTTCCCTTGGCTGAAGAGTCGAGAACCAGTTTCAGGATGAGGATTAGGCCACCTTGGACTGAGAGGAATTAAAGTATTCTTCACTCAGATGGCAATGAATCCTTGGTGTTGCCTGAACCAGAGGAGTACAGGGAATCAATCATCTTAATCTCTTCAATCTGACTATATAAATAATTGAGATACCATATTCATTGGGGTAGAGGTAAAATCAGACAGTACCCAAAAGCTGGGGTATCGCCCGATTCACCTCTACCACTATTGCGGACATTGGACTTTGTCCAAAGAATTGGTGCTCCACAATGTCTACAATCATATTCTGCACTATGTATCTTCTACTTTGCACTGGAGTTTGACTGGAATACATTTACGCAGAGTATTATCTGATCAGATAGCATGCAAAACAAAGCTTTTCACTGTACCTATGAACACGTGACAATAATAAACCTAAACCCAAACACTTCTTTGTTAGTGATAGATACAAAGTGATCCAGCAAATATTTCCAACTAACTTGCATTCAGGCAACACCATGGAGCAAATTTGTGCTTATCAATTTACAGCGATGGTTATGTCCAAAAAGTTGTAGCAGACAAACAGGGCAACTTATAGTTTTATTTCTGTTTTGCCTAAATTTAGTTGAAAAATTAGTGGCTTATTTTGCACTGCAGGCAACATTCCAGCAATGTTGTACACTTGACACAGAATCCCCAGAACGTCCTGACACTCCAAACCAACCTACACACAGCATACATTTGATTTGTCCTTTTGCATAATTTTCATTCAATTGTTCTTTGCAACTCTTTATATCTCTAGTTTCCCTCTCCCCTGACTTCGCAGACTGAAGGGGCTCGACCCGAAACGTCACCTATTCCATTTCACCAGAGATGCTGCCTGACCCACTGAGTTACTCCAGAATTCTGTGTCTATCTCTAGAGTATATTATTAGGCGGTGATCAATGTGGAAGTATCTTTACATTGACTGCACGGAAAACAGGAAAACCGTAACGTTCCGAGAAAGGGTACCTGCCGCTGATCAGCTCTTTCCAAGGCAGCGTTGGCACCGTAAGCGTTGCACGACTCCACAATGTAATCCGAGCTGATTCCGAGCACAGAACTCGACTCACCACACGAGCCATCGCAGATTACAATCACGCGAGGAAATTCACTCATTGGGATCTTCTTCAAGTAATCCTCAGTGAACTAGGGAAAAAGAAAGATGCGGGCAGGTAGAAAAGGATATATATATATGGCCGTCAATCACACAGTTGTAACAAGTCCAACATAAATCAGTGGGATTCAAGCGTGCTAATTCAATACATTTTTTAACAAGATGGAAATAACACAATCTGGTTAGCTGTAAAAACAAAATCAAATTTCATTGCAGAAACAGAAGGTCAGACATTGAGCCAAATCTCCTTGGCAACCATACCAGAAGCATATAATATTAACATTAATCAGCATCTGCTGTGGCTACAGAAGATAGAAGCAGACACGTGTTGTGAAATACAAGGTTAAGTGGTCCACAGCACGATTACACCAAAAACAATTGGGTTTACTTCTAAATTTAAGAACAATTACAAATAGTTTAATGTATTTGGTGACTAAACTAGGCTTTTTTGTGGAAAAAAAAGTCTCAGGCATGTAACTGTGGTTCAAAGTACAAAACTTTTGGAAATGTTACAAGGGTCAGCCAATCCTTCAGTCAGAAAAATATCCCACATTTCTATCCACAATAGCAACAGAGAATTCCTCCCACTCTCCTTCACATGGCACCTGTGAAATATGTATCCATCCACTATTCATAAAGCTGGGCAAATTGCCGGTGTGGACTTTGCGATGCATAGAAGATCTGGTTTAGTTTAGACATACAGTGTGGAAACAGGGCCTTCAGCCCACCAAATCCATGCCGACCATCACCCGTTCACACTAGTTTTATGTTATCCCAGTTTCTCATCCACTTTCTACACACTAGGGGCAATTTACCTATACACATCTACGGGATGTGGGAGGAATCCGGAGCATCCAGCAGAAACCCACGCAGTCACAGGGAGGAGGTGCAAACTCCACACAGACAGCACCCGAGGTCAAGATTGAGCCAGAGTCCCTGGTGCCATGAGGTGGCAGCTCTACCAGCTGCACCACTATGCTGCCTTCAGTCTGAGCAAAAGACATCACAAAACTGCCAGGTGCGCAGCACGGCCCCATCTGGTTCGCTAAGGGAAGACTACTCTGGTCTGATGAAGGATCCCGAACCGAAATGTCACATATCCATGTTCTCCAAGGATACTGCCTAACCCGCTGAGTTACTCTAGCACTTTGTGTTTCTTGATGTGGTCAAAACAGCTCCCTATGCAGAATGCCTCTCAAGGGGCAGTGACTATTGTTAGTTTCTGGAAGTTGGCAGTCACTTTATCCTGATAACCTTTATGGTTCGACGAGTCTTTTAATATTTTGCCCAAATGTCAAGAGCGAACAGATGTCAATAATTTGTTGAGATGCATGGAAATGCAGATGCACACAAAGTACTGGAGACCTTCCAAGTCTGTTGTCCTGACCCAATCTTTTCTCAATGTCATGTGTCCAATGTGGTTGACTCAAGACAGAGTAATTATAGCTGGATAATAAATCTTAGCCCTGTCAGGAATGACTATACCATTAAAAAAAAAACATGGCAGTGACATAGACGTAACAAACAGTAACATTAAAACATTTATTTAGTGCTTTCAACAAGGTAAACCATCATAGTGATTCAGAGGATTGGTCTTCAAGCAAGATTTGACAGATCTACAGGAAAATAGAATTCAAGGTTTAGTCCAGGAATTAGTTAAATGAGATTGGGAAAGCAATTTGGTAGTTTAGGAAGTGGATTCCAGAGACTAATACTTTGGCAGCAGAGAGCACAATCAATGGTGCTGCAATTGAGAGAAAACGCAAAGCAAATCCAAAGAAACCAGAATGGTTTTCTCAGCAACAGAGGTTTCGGGGAGACCTGACATATGTTTACAAAATATTAAGCAGCATAATTAAGATAGAAAATTAGAGCCTTGTTCCCAAAATGGAAAAAAATGAAATACTAAAGGGCATAGCTTTAAGGGGTGGAACAAAGTTTAAAGGAGTTATGCAAGAACATTGTTTTTAATTATTACACAGAGGGTGGTGGGTGCCTGGAACATGCTGTCAGGGGTACTGGTGGATGCAGATAAAATAGTAGCATTTGAGAGACTTTTAGATGGGCTTATGTATATGCAGGGAACAGAGGGATATGGATTATGTGCAGGCAGGTAAGAATTGGCCTGCGCATCATGTTCGGCACATACATTGTGGGCCGTTCTAGTGCAAAGAAAGGGAGTTTCAAAAGTGCTCTGGATCACTCAGGATCATGCAAGATACCGGTGCCATGCTACCCTTTAATTCCCTGGTAGTATAGAATGAGTGTAGAAAGGAACTACAGATGTTGGTATGTACCAAAATAGACACAAAGTGCTGGAATAACTCAGCAGGTCAGGAAGCATCTGTGGAGAAAAATGATGGGTGACATGTTGGGCCGGAACGAGGCCGGTCTGAAGTAGGATCCCGACCTGAAACGTCACCCACACTTTTTCCTCCAGAGATGCTGCCTAACCTGCTGCGTTAACTCTTTGCGTCTACCTTCAGAATAGAACAGGCATTTGGCCTTTCTCCAAATGATGAAAGGAAGTTTTAAAATAAGCTGAAAGACCAAATTAAACCTCTACTCAAAAGAAGCATTTACTATTTGGCTGGGCATTGCTTTTACTTTTAGAGATTCAGCGATGAAATAAGCCGTTGTGCCAATGCCAACCAACGATCACCCTTGTACACTAGCACTATCCAACACACCAGGGACAATTTACAATTTTTACCAATGTCAATTAACCTACAAACCTGCAAGTTTTTTGAAGTGTAGTAGGAAGCCGGAGCACCCCAAGAAAACCCATGCATTCACGGGGAGAGCGTACAACCTCTGCAAATTTAGCACTCGTAGTCAGGATGGAACCCAGGTCTCTTGCTCTGATGCGCCACTGATCCACTCCGTAATTACCTGGAGAAATTCTTGCTCGAGCCAAATGCACCCATTTTGGAAAACAAACAACTTGAAAATACGTTTAAGAAAGAACTGCAGATGCTGGAAAAATCGAAGGTAGACAAAAGTGCTGGAGAAATTCAGCGGGTGAGGCAGCAACTATGGAGCGAAGATGTAGCTGACGTTTCAGGTCAAGACCCTTCTACAGACTTGAAAATAAAAGATATTTTTAAAAAGTTAGTTTTTCTAAAACTCAAAGTCATACTGATAAAGAGCACCATCCTCCTCAGGCAATTGAAATTTGCTAAAAAATATTCCTACAGCTCCTACATCGCCCTTTTGCTATGAGAGAGAATTCGCATCCATATTAAATATGACTGACCAGCCATATAATGTCAAGCGTGTTTAATGTACTGGGAATGGAACAATTAAATTATTACCTGCTGCTGTTTACAGGCACATTAAATGCAACTACAGGATATATAATAAATTATGTTATTCTAGGTAAACAACGCAAGCCAAAAATGTGCAGTGCAACCTTAATAGTGCAAAGTCCATAGAAGATTGGCACGGAGCTGGAAGTGGTTCAAGAGCCTGATGGTAGATAGGGGGGGGGGGGGGATGATGAAGCAGTTCTTGATCCTGGTGGTAAGGATACCCAAACTCTTGTACCTTCTTCCTGGTGGTAGCAGCTAGATATGAACGTGGTCAGGGTGGCGTGGGTCTTTGGTTACATCAGGTGCCTTCTTGAGGCAGAGCCTCCTCTTAATCCCTTTGATGATAGAGGGGTCAATACCCATGATTTACCGATCATTGTCAATGCCTAACCCAAACCCTTTGGAGAGAGCAGAGCAAGGGACTGAGTAAGCTGCGCTTAGGTGCCCCTGTGCTCATGGTCATTGAGTTAGTGTTGGCAATTTGCGCTGATTCAGGTCGGTGATGGCAAAGTCAAGGATCCAGTTCATAGTTCATAGAGTCAGTCAGAGCATGGAAATCGGCCCTTCAGCCCAACGTACCCACAATGACCAACATGTCCCATCCACACTAGTCCTACCTGCCTGCAATTGGCCTATATGCCTCTTAGCCTGTCCTATCCATGTACCATTGTTTCTTAAATGTTGTGATAGTCCCTGCCTCAACTCCCACCTCCGTCAGCTGCTCTCATATACCCACCACCTTTTATGTGAAAAAGTTACTCCTCAGATTCCTATAAATTATTTTCCCCTTCACCTTAAACCTATGCCCACTCATTCTCGATTCCCCTACTCTGGGCAAGAGACTCGGCACGATCTATTCCTCTCATGATGTTATACTCCTCTGTAAGATCACCCTTCATCCTCCTGCACACCAAGAAATAAAGTCCTAGCCTGCTCAACTGCTCCCTATAGCCCAGACCCTCAAGTCCTGGCAACATCCTTGTAACTCTTCCCTGCACCCTTTCCAGCTTGACAAAATCGTTCCTATATCATGGGTTCCAGGACTGAACACAACACTCTAAATGCAGCAGATGCATTGGTCGAAGCAGAGACACAGTTACCAGAAAGCATTAGAGTAATTTGGCAGGTCACGCAGCATTTAGAAAGATCTTTGAACAGGCAGGGAAGTGGCATGCGAACCGTGTTCTGGCAGCTGGGATTAGTTCAGACTGGCATTGTGGTCTGTGCAGATGTTGGGCTGTGAAATGTTCAATTTTGTTAGAAATTTTATCTGCTCAGAAAATAGAACAATTTTACAAATGTAGAAACAAGAAACTGCAGATGCGGATCTACAAAAAAGAACAAAGTGTTGGAGTAACTCAGCAGATCAGCCCACACCACTGGAGAACATGAAGTCTTTGAGTCTGAAGAACCTGAAATCTCACCTATCCATGTTCTCCAGAGATACTGCCTGAACCTTCGAGTTACTCGAGCAGTTTGTGTCTTTTTTTTAAACCTGCATCTGCAGTTCCTTGTCTCCAGTTCCCAGAGTTTGAAGAGCAGTTTAAGGGGTGGTTTAAGTTTAGGTTTATTATTGTCACATGTACCGAGTTACGGTGAAAAATTTTGTTTTGCATGTTATCCAATCAAATTGGATCATACCATACATAAATGCAACCAAGCGAAAGGCAAGTACAATAGGTAGAACATGGGAAATGGTGCTAGATTTACAGGTTGAAAAGAGAAGAGTAGAGATCGTATTGATAGAGTTGTTGAACACCACGCGCCAATGAATAATGCCCTGACATATGGTGGTTCCTGTTGTCCAAGTGCAGAATGGTGAACCAGAGCGATCATTTCCACTGTTTATCTGATTTTTCGAATTAAGGTGGGTCCAGTTTATTATCCACAAAAACTCTACCGGGTTGATCATAGTCAGTGTGGAAACAGACCTTTCAGCCCAACTTGCCCACTCTGACCAACATGTCCCATCTATGCAAGTCCCACTTACCTGCAACAGATCTTGTCCGCAGTAGATTGCAAACCTCCTGACTTATCCAAGGCGTCTGGTTAGCGAACATTCAGATGGTAGTGGTAGGAACCCCTTATCCACATATTTCATTGTGAAGTCATTAACAACCCTGGCAAAGTCAGTCAGGTCCATTGCAGAGTCCGTGAACATCACCGAGTCTACCGACTCCAAGCAGTTGTGAAGACGTTCCTCTGCCTCCCCTGACCAACTCTGTACAATCCCTCTGCTAGAACTGTGCAGGAGGAAGGAACTCAGCCAATTGGTCTGATTTTCCACATGTGTGGGTGAGGGGTGGTGCAATGGGTGTCTCTAATGGGAGAGTAGCAGTGGTTGAGTGTGTTTGATACTCTGAACAAAATTATGCAAGGTTTCGCCAAACAAAATAAATGCCCCAAAGGCTTTCTGGTAAGTAGTAGCCCAAAATTAACAGCAGACAGAGAGTGAGGCACTGTAGTTCCATAAAAGATGGAGAGGAGGCTGCACAAATTAAATTTTATTTGGAAAAATAAATTGCAGATAATCAGATGGAGTATTAAACCCAATTTACAATTTGATTATGATCATACAATTATAAGAAACAAAGGCAGGCTCCTTCCTGCATTTGCTCTGCTTTGTAAAGTTGTCAAAGTGTGGGTGTTGCAAGATACTAAAAGTGCAAAGTAGCAACTGTTAATACAACCTAATCTTCATCTCTCAATTTCAACTCACCTTGTATCAGTGCACTAACAGACCATCCAGCCCAACTCATTGAACTTGGTTAATAAACAAGGGACCTTGCCACAAGCAGGGTGTAGATTAACTCCCTTTTGCAGAGAAAGGATTTGGTCAATGGTACACTTGTGTAGCTCAGAACCTATCCAGCACAAGCTTATTTAGTATTTCTGCATGCATCCTCTCTCCTCGAGCAACATGACATGCTTCATCATTGGACTATCAAGTTTGTGATCATTAAACACATTGGGGGAAAAATAATTGTAGTTGGGTTGTGTTTCCGTAGCCAAGCAATGGAAGTCACGCAAGATACTTTTTTACACCCAGTTATGTGCTATGTTTACACACTCTGTTGTGCTGCAGTAATTAAGAATTTCATTTTTCTATCTGAGACATATGACAATATAGCATTCTTGACACTCTTGACTGCAGACACTGGAATCTTGGACAAAATGTTGTTTAATTTAGAGAATCACAGTATTTTAATTTAAAGTATCACATCACAGAAACATGCCCTTCAGCCCACCGAGTACACACCGATTAGCGATCACCCGTACACGAGTTCTATTCTGCACTCCAGGGACAATTTACAAAAGCCAATTAACCCACAAACCTGCACATATTTTGGATGTGGGAGGAAACCGGATCCCCCGGAGGAAAATCACACAGTTGCAGGGAGAAAGTACAACTTCCACAGCATCCATAGTCAGCGTGCCTGGCACTGAAAGTCATCAACTCTACCAGTGCGCCACAGGGATGCACTCTAGTACTGATAGCCAGAGCATTACTGGTCATTACCTGGAGAAACTAACCTCAACTGGTATGGACTGATGTTAATGTTCCTCACCCGTCTTCTCTGACCCCAGTACCTCCCAACTCTCTGGCTCTCATATGTATTAATTTCTGCTGTAAAGTGTCCATACTCTCCACCTCTACTACTCCAGAGGCGGTGTCTGCCAAGAAGGTTCTCAAGAATGTGTTATTAGGTTTCACTGACATGTATTTACGTACAAATTAGGAGCAGGAGTTGGCCAGGCAGCCACTTGCACACACTCATCATTTAAAAGATCAAAGCCAATCCACTTCTGACCTTATTTCTGGATTCCTGCCCATGATAACCTTTCACCTACTTTATCAACAATCTTGGAGTTAAAAAATATTCAATATACGGCTTCCATTGCCTTTCAAGGTAAGAAAAAGCTCCAAAAGTTCAATGTTTACACACACAGACCCATCTTTGGCCCCTTCATCTGTTATTTATACGTTATAAATCGTCTATTCTCATAGATATTTGGTCCAAACTACGTTCAACACATATATATTTCTTCAGATAAAGGAGATAATGTTATCCAAAATCTACTCCAGATATAGCTCAATGCCCAATATTCATGAAGTTTATTATTGTCACGTTCGCCAAGGTACAGAAGTCAGGATTGATCCAACTGTACCACCAGGATCTGGGTGAATAGAATAACTTGGAAGTGCAGATGCTGTTTTATACCAAAGATGGACACAAAATGCTGGAGTAATTCAATGGCTCTGGCAGCATCTCTGGAGAACATGGTTAGATTACTTTTCGGGTCGGGACCCTTATTTAGTCAGTTCTCCAGGGATGCTGTCTGACCCGCTGAGTTGCTCCTGCATTTTTTGGATCTTCTGGGAGAATAGAATAGTAAGATTAAATGAGAACTTACCAGTTTGAAGTTTGATCTTTATTTTATGAGAAGTTACGATGAGGGACTACATGAAGAAGAACCCTGTCCAGCCGCACATGCGTCAATCTTCAAAGCAGCGGTGTGAAATCACAAGTAATAGTGACTGAAATATAATAGTAAGGTAACAGAAGACTAGAACTACCGGATGACATTTAATGATGGCGGGGAGCGGAGGGCACGTAGTCCATCATCGTAACGCCTCATAAAATAAAGATCAAACTTCAAACTGGTAAGTTCTCGTTTAATCTTACGATTTTACTTCGGAGTCACGTGAGTGACTACGTGAAAATTTCAAAGCTCTGTGATTTCATGCCGCAGAATCAAATCCGGCCTCTCACTGCATTGATTGACTCAACATAATTAAATAATCAATAATGCATCAATCATAATATTGCTTAAACGAATTAACGGTTTATTTTTACAAATAAAACAATAGCAACCCCTCTATCCCACGGGGAAACTATATAACTGAACTTAAAACAGAATCAGCAAATACCCCCAGCCTTGCAATTGGCTTATGGTAAAATCTCTGGAATGTCAGCTCACTGGACCATCCTGCGGCCGCGAGGATTTGGTCTATAGGCACGTCCATCGCCCTGGCCGCTGAAGTTGATGCCGCCCTGGTGGAATGAGATTTAAATTTATCAGTATCAATCCCAGCACTCACCACAACCTGCTTTAGCCACCTTGAAATTGTTTGCCTTACTGAGCGTTACCGACACCTTACTGGGCATTTTTTTGGTGCTAATAAACAATGCTGACTCTGGTCCTCTTAGGGTTCTGGTAGCCTCAATGTAATGGGACAAATATGACACTACACACAGGCGGGAATCCTTGGGGCATGCCGAAAAGACAATCTTACACCCTGTCACCCCCATTCTACTCTGCTTGAACAGATCATAAACATAAAAAGTGATGGCATCTGCCGATACCTCCATCCTGTCTAACCGCAGCTTCTGTAATGTCTGCACACGTTGGGCTGATACCAACACCACAAGCATGACCACCTTCATGGTTAGTTTGGCTAGAGATAGGACTGTGACAGGAGTCCACTAGCGAAGGAGCATAAGAACTTCGCTTACATTCCAGATAACCGAATACCTGGGCCTAGGAGGATTAGAATTAAAAACTCCCTTCATAAATCTAGAGACTAACGGATGTGTCCCTACTGAATGTAATTCTGACACCATGGGTAAATAAGACAGAGCAATTCTGGCTGTATTGATCACACTATAGCTTAACTTTAGATCGAAATAGAGAGTGGACAAGAACTCCAGCACGATTGGGATGCCTGCAGTTTGATATGAGATATTCTGCCGTAAGCAGAACACCTCCCACTTTCTTATCGAGGAGATATACTGCTTCTGGGTACTATCCCCCCAGGCCGACGTGAGAACATCCACGGTGCGATCAGACAGTCCTCTCCCCAGGTATGGCCTTCTTAGAACCTGCAAATTAACAGATCAATACGATCATGTAAAGGATGCTGATCGCCAGTTACCGGGTTCACTAGTAGGTTTTTATGTTTGGGAACAATCATATGAGGCTGAATAGCCATCTGTAACACGAGAGGGAACCATGGCTGAGTGGCCAGTCTGGCACTACCAATACTCCTGAAGCAGAGTCCTGCTTGATTTTTTGCAGGCATCAACTGATGAGACAGAATAGAGGAAATGCATATAAAAACATTTCACTCTAATGCAGCAAGAATGCATCGACCGCTGCTGCGCCAGGGTCAGGTTCCCATGAAAAGTATTTGGGCAACTGATGGTTTAATCTGGATGCAAACAAATCAATATCTGGCATTCCATATCGAGCAACCACATAATTAAATATGTCCTGATTCAAAATCTATTCTATGTTATCATTGAATTGGCGTGACCTTGTGTCTGCCACTATGTTGAATCTACCTGTTAAGTAGATTGTTGAAAGCCAAATGTTTTTGTCAATGCACCAGCTCCAGATATGATTAGCCAATCTGTCACAAGATTCTGACTTGACTCCACCCATGTGATTAACATATGCCACTGCTGTAGTGTTGTCAATTTGAACCTGCACATGCAAGTGACTCTTGGCAGAGCAATAAGCTATAAGCCCATAAAAGGCTCACAAAAGCTCTAAATAATTGATCCCTCGCAATTGCAGAAGGGATGTCTCATCACTATTCTATCTGCCTCCACAACTGGAAGACATATCTGTAGCACCCCAACCTAGAGCACTAGCTTTAGTCTGTAAGGTCGTTCAACCAAAACTTCCTTGGAACCACTTGAGACATTTGTGATCTACCATTGTATTTCTGAAATGGCTTCAGCTGGCAATCCCATGGGCCTGTCAAAATGACATGCATGTGTCCTCAGTGCCTGTTCTTTTGCTGGTTGTAAGTTTTGATACTGCAGAGGTCCAAACCACACAGCTGGAAAAGCAGCCACCAATTTACCAATTAAACTGGCCACCTGTCTAATTGGAGGTCGTTGTTCACCAAGGAGGTTGATACAACCTTCAATTAACTGCCGTCTTTTGTCACTGGGCAGAGTCACTAACATGTGATCTGAATTAATGGTAAAGCCCAAGTAATCAATAATTTTAACTGGTGTTAATATGGATTTATCTGGATGAATGATGAATCCCAATTGCTCAAAAGTGAGTTTAACAACTGAAACAGATGATTCAGCTGCATTCCGAGTCTTTCCGACAATTAGGATATCATCTAAATATCCTAATTTAGATGATCCTAATATCCTAATAGAGCTTTTTTCCTCTATACCTGGGCAGATGTCCTTGATGTTTTAATGAATCATCTAAATAGGCCATTACTACATGACCCTGGGCTCGGAGTAGCCCTAGAACAGGTTTACAAATTTGGTAAACAATCTAGGAGCTGAGGTTAATCCATTAGGCAGTGCTTTGAATTGCCATAACTTACTCATCCAGTTAAACTTCAAATACCTCCTACCATCACAATGAACAGACACTGTGTAATATGCATCTTTAAGATCTATGCTTGCAATATAACACCCTTTGGAAACCAGCTGTTTAGCAGTAGAAAACGTTTCCATTTTAAAATGTCTATACTGCACAAAAGGGTTCAGGCTCGTCAGGTCCAGAATGATTCTACATCCCCCAGTCTTTTTAGACCTAGGAAAAAAAATTGACACAAACTGATGGGATTGACGAACCAACTTCTCAATAACCCCTTTTTTGCATAATATCTCAAGTTCTGCCTGTATCTGCATATTCTCTTCTTGTGAAAACATGAGTGTTCGACGTGGGACATGCTGAGTGGGTGTACACACAGTAGGGTAGAATTCAATTTTAACCCCCTCTATACTGCCCAGTACAAACAAATCTGATGTTATCTCCTGCCATTGTTTGAGGAACAAGTGTAATCTGCCCCCAACTTGAACATCTATCCCACTTAATTTATTTTCCTCAGGAGCAAAATCTCCCCTGCACATTTCCTGACAGTGCTTGTTGCCCCCGGCCCCTTGTAGGGAAATTCATCCTTCCCCGTGTGCCTGTGGCAGGCTGCCAGCCGTGTGTGTTCGGGAATGAACGGCTCGTCCCTTCACCAGCCCCTGCCATAGCACCCTGCCGATAGGGGAAAACCCTCCTGCCTATTTTGCCACTTGTTTTAATGAGACCCACAGTTTTTGCCTCCTCGTCAAGTTCTTTGACTTGCTTTGCGAGGTCCTCCCCAAACAACAGATTAGTCAGTTGAACGTTGCAGAGTGCTGCAAATTTTGGGTGAATGGCTGGGCGTATGGCATCTTTCTTATACTTTCTTGAGATTAGTTCATCTCAAAATGTGCACTGCACAGGAGCCCCAACGCATCCTGATAAACTTCCGTCATGTGCCCCTCGTCCACCGTTCTGGCGAACGCAGTGATTCCTGCTGCAAGTAACTTGAGCACCCTCTGGAGTTTTATTTCTTGTGCCCGCACGGCAACCCCCATTTGGCCCCATATGACATGGTTGACCACCGGCACCCTCAACAACCCACAGTTAGCTGGGATTTCATACCTCTTAGCAGTGTCATCCACTGTCAGCTCTTGGAGCTGATGGGAGAGCATATACTGGATGGAAGTTGCCAACTCCTCCCCCAATGGCTCCCCTGCTTCTCTGGGGATCGCAAATTTTGCAGCTAGGTTAGGTATTAAACCCTGTTGCCCATCACCCTTTAGGCCATGTTCAGTCACTGACCCGACATCAGTATACACCTGTGCCGGCAAACACTCCTCCTCCATGAGTGGGTAATCATGCAGCCATATTCCAGGTGCTGCTGGCACAGGCTCTCCAACAGCCTGGCGTGGACACCACTCCTCCTCCCAGAGTGCGTCCTTCTCGAGCATCCTCTGCAATAGGATCTCGATCTGGGAGAGCCGTGAGCAAACGGACTCCCCTTGCGGAGGTGAAACCTCCAGGCCTGACTCTGGGTCAATGGGCCTAGCAGATTTTGCTGTGGCCTTACGCCTTACCGGCGTGGCAACACTGCTCACAGGCAAAGTATCTGCTGTCGCAAGCCCCCTTGTTGCCAACGGATTCTGTGAGCTAGGCGAGCACCCGCTACCCACTCTCCCGCACTCCTCCAAACTTTTAACAACGGGTCGCCTCGCCTTCACCTTCCCTGCCTTCTGCATTTTGAAAAGTTGTAAGTTCCTGAAATCACCCGTAAATGCAGAAAGCGACCTCCAGGCTGCGTTTTCCACTTACTGTGAGGTTTTAAACTTACCGCTGGAGGAGCTCTGCTGCTCCAACCGGTCGCCTGCACCAATGCGTCTGACGCAATGACACACGTGCGTCTGGACGGGGCTCTTCTTCACGTAGTCACTCACGCCACTCCGAAGTAAAATTGCCTGCTCTACCTTGTAGTAGCTTTTTTCCTCTATACCTGGACAGATGTCCTTGATTCCTTACAGCCATCAGGCTATTAAACACTGCAACCTCCAAATAACCTCTGAACTACATAGACTTGGGGCATTGATAATGTCTTTCTGCACCATTATTGTTTGGTATAAATGTTTATTTATTTATATATGTATACATACACGCACGCACACATGTTATACAATATGTGTCCGCATGTGTACGCGCATGCGCACAAGTGTACACATCCATCAGCATCCATTATATGTGGCGGCGCACGATATACACATATGTATATATATGTATATGGTGTAGAGGCGCCTAATGGCAGTGGCTCGACTGCAGTCCGTCTGTCTTTTTTTTTTAATTGTCCCGTTAGATGTATGTTTTTGGTTCGAATTATTATTATTTTTTAGCTGTGTATATGTTGGGGGGGGGGGGTGGAGGAAACCGGTTAATCTCTTCCCTGTACGGGGACCCAACTTTTTCCCTGTCAGGTCTCCGGTGTCGTTGGGCCTAACATCGTGGAGCCGGCGGTGGCCTCCAACCAGAGCCAACATGAGGGCTCCAGTCGCGGAGCCTGCGGACTCGCCATCGCGGAGCTGGCCAACTTCGGAGCGGGGAGAGCTATGGTGGCCCGTGGCTGCAACCTGACTTCGGAGCTTCGGAGGCTCTGACCGCAGACCACAGGATCATCGGGAGCTCGCAGGTCCCTGGTGGGAAACTGCTTTTCGGAGCTCCCGCAACGGCAATTTCTCCCGCCGGAATCGCGGGGTTTAAATGACTCGGAGCGGGGCCTAAAACATCGCCCCGCGTGGCTTAAACAGCCGCGGGATTTACCATCGCTCACCAGGGGCTTTAACATTGTGAGCCCCAGTCGCCTCGATGCTGCAGTTGGAATGCTGGACTGCGGGAGAAGAACAAAGGGAAGAGATAAGAGGAGGTGTTAGAGATTCACTGTGATGGATGTTTGTGTAAATTGTGTTAAGTGTGTGTCTTGGTTTTTTTTTGTAACGTTATGACTCTTGGAATGAAGTTTCGTTCAAACCTTGTCTGTTTGAATGACAATAAAAGGCATTCTATTCTATATGTATTATATACAACATGTGTATGGATGTGCATATATATTAATTAACTTTTGTCGTCTATTATATGGTTTACAGAGTACAATGCTTATTCTATTGTGTTGCTGCAAATAAGAATTTTGTTGCTCTGTTTGCGACATTTGACCTTAAAACACTCTTGACTCATGATTCAAGCCTGCTTCTGAAAGGGAGCATCTATGACAGCTAAGTGCTCCCTCCACACCAGTATCGCAATGAAAGTTATGTGGTGCACAACCAGAGTGCTGTTTAACCCCCGACTCCAACAAGAATGCTGCCAACTGTGTCGTGGTAACAAATGTGCCAACACTAACATACCCAAAATGGAAAGAAATCACTGAGAGTTCTCTACTTATTTCACTTTTATATACTTCGACCATTTACGAGTCCAAATTAAAGCATATTTTGATAACCACAAGCCCAACTACAAAATAAAAGCCTATTCACAGCAAGACAGACACCATTGGGCAAAGGCCACAAATGCTCATTTTATTGGAACAAGCTGTAATTGACCTATGGCTGAGTGCAAATAGGTTCCAAAAGCAAATGGACCTCGTGACCTTGGTGTTTCAGGCAACAGATGCATTGACTGTGTCTTTTAACTTTTTTTTAACTTTTAAAGTCTTCATATCAAATGATAAGAGTCAGAAAACAATTTTCTAATTAGAATGAGGTTGCATAGAGGCGTAGCGGTAGAGTTGCTGCCCTACAGTACCAGAGACCCGGGTTCGATCCTCACCACTGGTGCCATCTGTACGGAGTTTCTACATTCTCTCTGTGAATTTCTCCGGGTGTTCTGATTTCCTCCCACACTCCAAAGGCGTAGAGGTTTGCAGGTTAATTAGCTTGAGTAAAATAGTAAATTGTCCCTAGTGTGTAGGAGAGGGCAAGTATATTATTTCATAGATCAGACACACTATAGCCCAATAAAAACAAGGACCAGACCATTATACTGTCCCCATGCAAAGTATAATGATCCCATGCAGAACAAAGTTTCACAAGAAGAGGAAAAGCAATAGAACAGGAAGAAACTACATAGTTGAAAGCTGTAAACTTTTGAATGTGACACAAAGTCAAGGTCTTCATCTGAACAACAGTATAGGGGCATTCAGAGCAACCATACTTTCTCCAGCACTTTCAGAAATGCTGACCCTTTGAGTGTTCCAGGAATAAACTGGTCATCCCTAGTCTGTGGGACCTGCTGCACAAAGATCAGTTGGTACTGCCTCCATGTTATGACACAGCTACATTTCAAATGTACTTTACTCTACAAGATTGATCAGGAAGACCAGGCACTAAAACACAGGCTCAACTGATAGAGTTGCAGATTCTCAGTGTCAAAGACACAGGTTTCATCCTGACCTTGGATGCTGTCTGTGTGGAGTTTGCTCGATATCACAGTGACCATGTGAGTTTCCTCCCACATCCTCAAGGCATGCAGATTTGTGCGTTAATTGGCCTATGTAAATTACCTTTAGTATATAGGGAGTGGATGCAAAAGTGGGTTATTATAGAACTAGATCAAATGGGTGATCGATGGCCGGTATGGCCTCAGTGGGCAAAAAGGCCTGTTTTGCACACTGTATCTTTCAATTAATCAAGTGCATCTTTTCAACTGCCTAACTTTATCATGATCAAGAACATGAATGTTGTCGATCAGATTGTGATATGAATGTTGACTCGAAAGAAATGATTGCTGGATTCCTGAAATTCAAATTATTTTTTTTGCAGAAAGGGGATTGGGTAAGTCACAATCCCCCCACCCCCACTTTAATGTATAGCTCATTTCTACATTCTCTTAAACAAAACGGCATTTAGTTTAATTTACTGGAACTTTTGAATTTGATCTACATTACAAGTCAGATGACAACTATTTTTGTCAAGTTGTTTATTAAACAGAGTTTATTTTGGGCCAGTGGGAGAACTATGAACTATTAATTGTCAACAGCCTCTTTCTTTTCAAAAAATGATTAGCCATGCCATGCCAAGAACAGAATTCCCACAGCATGCCAATGTTCAAAGTCGATTAATTCACATTCGGCCCGAGCTTGCACAACACATTTAATTTCAAACTTTGAATTCTGAAGGTTTAGGATTATTATTATTGTCATGTGTACTGAGGTACAACAAGGAGTAATTTTGCATCCTATCAAATCGGATAATACTTGTTATAAATACAATTAGGTAGAGCAACATTTATAGATTAGTGCAGGTGTCAAAAGCTATGGGGAGAAGGCAGGAGAATTGGGTTAAGAGGGAAAGATAGATCAGTTATGATTGACTGGCAGAGTAGACTTGATGGGCCGAATGGCCTAATTCTGCTCCTATCACATGAACCTATGAGAATGCAGAATTTAATTCTTAGTATTATAGCACAATAAATCCAGATGTCTAGTCTGATATCAGCAAGGGGTTTGGAGGATATTCAGCCTGTGCACTAGCTTATGGAAGAACCATTCAGAAGCCTGAGAACAGAGGTGATGAAGCTGTTTCTGAGTGTTTTTCGGAATGCCTTCTGGCTTATGCACAACAGGAGCAGAGGGGAGGAGGAATAACCGGGGGAGGTCTTCGATTATGTTGGCCGCATTCCTGTGATCTACCAATGGCCTAGAGTATGTACTGTGAATAGACCACCAATGATTGGAATTAGGACATAACTGAGCCAATTGCCCCAAAAAGCAAATAGCAGCAATTTCTGTTCATTACAAACTTCAATGCATCACACTCACACATTTTTTTAAAAACAGCCTAACTTGTGTAAAGGATCAAATTTCAAGAGTAAATTCAGGTTACCCCAGATCATATTAACTACCAACTAGGTCTACTTATGACCTCGAGGTTGGATGTTAAGTCATCCATTTTCTTGCAAGGGTGTTCATCTGCATCCAAACTAGGAAATGATTTGCTAGTTAATCAACTGGACCTGTAACATTAGTTACAGATTGCAATCTCACATAAAAACATAGAAAATAGGTGCTGGAGTATGCCATTTAGCCCTTCGAGCCAGCACCGCCATTCATAAGATGACTGATCATCCTAACAGTCAGTTCGTATTGGTGGAAATGTGTCATCCTCGATAACAATCAGCACGGGAGCACCGCAAGGCTGCGTGCTCGGCCCCCTGCTGTACTCACTCTATACTCATGACTGCATAGCCGGACATAGTGTGAAATCCATCATTAAGTTTGCCAACTGTTGTGGGACAAATCGCTGATGGGGACGAGTCAGAGTATAGAAGTGACATCGACCGATTGACCAAATGGTGCCAGTACAATAACCTGGCTCTCAACGCCAGCAAAACCAAGGAACTGATTGTAAACTTCGGAAGGGGTAAGACCCACAAACCCGTTTATATCAACGGGATGACAGTGGACAGGATCAAGAACTTCAAATTCCTAGGCATGCACATTTCCGAAGATCTTTCCTGGTCCCAGCACACTGATGCAATTATGAAGAAAGCACATCAGCGCCTCTACTTCCTGAGAAGACTACGGAGAGTCAGTATGTCAAAGAGGACTCTCTCGAACTTATACAGGTGCACAGTAGAGAGCATGCTGACTGGTTGCATTGTGGCTTGGTTCGACAATTTGAGCGTCCAGGAACGGAAAAGGATGCAGAAAGTTGTAACCACTGTCCAGTCCATCATCGGCTCTGACCTCCCCACCATCGAAGGGATCTATCGTAGTCGCTGCCTCAAAAAGGCAGCGAATATCATCAAGGACCCACACTATCCTGGCCACACACTCATCTCTCTGCTACCTCTGGGCAGAAGTTACAGGAGCCTGAAATCTGTTACATCCAGGTTCAGGAACAGCTGATTCCCCGCAGCCATCAGGCTATTAAACTCGCCAACAAACAGACTATGAACTGTAACTGAACTATTGCACTTTATCTGCTTATTTATGTTAACTGAACTGTTCTATATTTTTGCTTACAATATTCTGTTGTGCAGCAGCAAGCAAGAATTTCATTATCCTATCTGGGACATATGACAATAAACTCTCTTGACTTGACCAACTCTATGCACCGTTTCTGCTTTCTCCCCCTATCTCTTGATTCTGTTAGAACTACTTTCTCATGAAAACATCAAGTAAATTGGCCTCCACTGCCGTCTGTGGCAGAGAATCCCACAGATTCACAACTCTCTGGGTGAAAATGTTTTTCCTCATCTCAATCCTAAATGGCCTACCCCTTATTTTTCAACTGTGACCCCTGGTTCTGGACTTCCCCCAAAATCAGGAACATTTTTTCTGCATCTAGCCTGTCCAATCCATGTACAATTGCAGTAGGACCTCTTTCCTCCTATACTCAAATCCTCTCGCCATGAAGGCCAACATGCCATTTGCTTTCTTCATTGCCTGCTGTACCTGCATGCTTACTTTCAGTGACTAATGTACAAGGATACCCAGGTCTCGTTGCACCTCCCCTTTTCCTAATCTGACACCATGTAGATAATAATCTGCCTTCCTGTTCCCACCAAACTGGATAAGCTCACATTTATTCACATTGTACTGCATCTGCCATGCATCTGCCCACTCACCAAACCTATCCACGTCACCGTGCAGCCTCATAGCATCCCATCGCAACTCACACTACCACCCATCTAAAATGTTCAATTTCTGGTTTATTTATGTGATGGATGGGAGATAGCTTGCTTTCATCTGAAAGAATGAAGCCACATTGCATTTCAGGCCACCCAGCAGTGGAACGCAAGGATGGTCCAAGATGGCGATGGTTGGAAGGAGAAAGGAAGAGTTAGTGTCTGTGAATGGCTCATGAACTGACTCCCCCGTCCTTGGAAATTGTCCTAAAGTTCTGTGATCAGCTTGGGGAACAAGACACAGTGACCCATGTGCACAGAAGAGCAGGGACAGCTGTGGGAGGCGATGGACGGCGCGTTTGCAATGATAGCGGGATGTGGTGTTGGCGGAGACGGCCGCAGGAGGGCCTAGAGCACCCGGGGAAATAAATGCCATGGAGCTATTAGTATTATCATTGAAGACACATGACCCAGTTTCACTGCAGAGTCAAGCAAAAAACTAGAAATGGGTGGAATATAAGCAACTGGATAGATTATTCTATGCACACAGAGACTCAAAATTCAAGCAATACATGCTAATGTGATGATTTATTTTATTGGAAAAGGAGGAATTGACCATTCCTTCTTGCAGGAATGAGAGAAGCCACCAATCAGACTCGTTTTAAGCCAATGTATTACTAGCAGGAGGTACTTGAAGATGAAATTGAAAGTTTGAGAAAAGTGACAAGAGTGGTTCCTTGAAGAAAATTAATTGTCCACGGTTCCTACTCTATGCACATGTAGGTATTTCAGCTTGCAAAAACATAGAGCACAGCTGTGATGTGGTGAAAAAAGAGTCAAGAGTGTTTTACTTTACTAGATAGAACAATGATATTCTTAAGGACCTGTCCCACTTGGGCGACATTTGGGCGACTGCGGAGCGCCAGTGACTGACGCCCGTAAAACCGTCAAGTTGCACGACATACACGCTGACGTATATGCTGTCATGCAGCTGACACCCGGTTAGGGTTAGCCAAAAGAGGATGTCGCATCATGACGCAGGCGTGACGCGTGGTTAGGCATGCTGTGACGTGCAGTAACGCGTGGCGCTTCCCTGTCACCCAAGATTTTGGAATGTTCAAAATCCTGGGGCAACATTTGGATGTCACATCATGTCCCGAGCCCTGTCACACGCTGGCGTGTGCTGTCCTGCGGGTGACACCCGGTCGGGGTTGAGGCTGTAAAATATTCTTCCTTCAATGCATGGTTTTTAAACATTAATATAATAAATTTAATACAATAAAATTAATTGTGCAAATGAAAATATGTCTAAGTCGCTCCGTTTCATTTATAGATGTATTGGTCCGTTTCCAGATCCGATCACCAGGGATGGATTCAGTGAGTGTAGACTGAACTCCCCTCTCCCTCTACCATCCCTCCTTCTCCCTTCCCCCCCTCTTCCTCCCTACTCCCTGCTCCACTCTTCTGCCCCTTACCCACTACCCCTCCCCTCACATCCCCTTCTCTACCCCTCCCATCCTCCCCCCCCCCCCCCCATTTTCCGCGACCCCCCTCCCCCCCATTTGTGGACCCAGCCTGCGACCAGCGAATCCCTGCACACTATCCCACATACACTAGGGCCAATTGATACAAACCTGAGCGCCTTTGGAGTGCGGGAGGAAACCCAAACCCTAACCCTAATCCTAACCTTAGCCCCAACTGTAACCGTAACTCTAGGTTGATAGGCTTGGTATAAGTATAAATTGTCCCTAGCGTGTGTGGGCTAGTGCGCAGGGGGGGGTCGCTGGTCGGTGCGGACTCGGTGGGCCGAAGGGCACTGTATCTCTTAACTAAATGTGACACAGGGGCCCCAGGGGTTTGACTCAAACCCCCAATGTTCTGCCTGCTCCTCATGGGAACTAAACTGTTGGCCATGAGTTGTCCCAGAGGCAGATCTCTCTTCCGATGGTCTCTCCAAACCCCCAGAGGCAGTGGGCTTTTCAACTGGGTACAGGCAATGTTGTCAATGTACCAGTGCCACCCACCTGCTCCGGCCACTGAGTCTAAATACCCACCACCCATTTTGAAGCAAGGCGAGGGGGAGGAGGGTGGGTGGGTGGTGAGTGGGGGGGGGGTGTTGTTCCCAAAGTCTGCATTTATCCCATAGTCACTGTTACTAAAACTGATGATGTGGCCTTTGTGCAGTACTATTAGTGAGATCTAGCTGTCACAGGCTGGGTCCACAAATGGGGGGCATCGGGGAAAGTGGGGGGGGGGGGGGGGGGGGGGAAGGAGTTGGAGAATGGGAGAAGGGAGGGAGAGGAGCAGAAGGGGATGTGAGGGAGGGCGTAGTGGATAAGGGGGAGAAGAGTGGAGCAGGGAGAAGGGAGGAGAGGGGGACACCCCCCTCCCCCCATTTGTGGACCCAGCCTGTGACAGCTAGGGGGTAGTTGATAAGGGGGTGAAGAGTGGTGTGGGGAAAGGGAGGAAGAGGGAGGAAGGGAAGAAGGGGAGGAGGGGGGGAGTGGAGAAAGAGGGATGGGGGTGGGGGGGATGGTTGGGGGGAAGAGGGGAGAGGGGAGTTCAGTCTACAGTCACTGAATCCATCCCTGTGAAAAGATACGGCGATTGGATCTGGAAGCGGACCAATACATCTATAAATTAAACTGAATGACCTCAGACATCTTTTCATTTGCACAATTGATTTTATTGTATTAATTTTAATATATTAATGTTTAAAATGGATGCATTGTAGGAAGAATATTTTACACCCCATCTGTGGTCCCTAATCCCAACCCTGACCCTAACCGGGCGTCACCCACAGGACAGCACACGTCAGCGTGCGACAGGACGCACAACATGAGACATCCAATTGTTGCCCCAGGATTTTGAACATTCCAAAATCCTGGGGCAACAGGGAAGCACCACGCGTTACCGAATGCATCACCAAGTGTCGGCCGCGTCACGACACGACAACCTCTTTTTCGGCTGTCGCCTACATGTCGCCCAAATGACGCCCAAGTGAGGCAGGCCCTTTACTTGCAGCAGCATAACAGAATATGTTAACATCGCTTGCTTTCATAGGGGTTACTCCTAACCAAAATTATATTAAATGTCAGTTGACAATGTGTAACGTTAATGCTTCAGATGGTACAGGCATTGCAACCAAGTATGAACACTTTGGGAGGAAGACCAAGATGTCTATCTGGGACTAAGAGGTCCGAGTTGGTTCTAATAGTAAGATTAAACGAGAACGTACCAGTTTGAAGTTTGATCATTATTTTATGAGTTACGATGAGCGATTACGTGAAGAAGGCCATCAGCCCGCATGCGCGTCAATCTTCAAAGCAGCGGTGTGAAATCACAGATAACAGTTGTTGAACTGAACATAGTAAGATTAGAGAAGAGTAGAACTACCAGATGACCTTTATGATATGAGGGTTGGGAGCAGTGGGCACGTAATCGCTCATCGTAACTCCTCATAAAATAAAGATCAAACTTCAAACTGGTAAGTTCTTGTTTAATCTTACTATTTTACTTCGGTGTCATGTGAGTCACGACGTGACGATTTCAAAGCTCTGTGATTTCATGCCTGATACGAGTCCAAGCGTCACACACTGCATCAATTGACCATGGATGAGTGAAAAAGATTAATGCATTCAGACATGACTTTGTTTAAAATGCTGATGCTTTAATCATCAAAGGAAAAATAATAGTGACCCCTCTCATCCAGGAGGAAACTATAAAACAGAATCTAAAATAGAGTTGGCAAATATCCCCGGTCTGGCAATGGGTTATTGTAAAAGGTTTGGAAAGTATGTCCATTTGACCATCCTGCAGCTGCTGGGATGTGGTCTAGCAGAACGTACATAATCCTTGGAGCTGATGTAGTAGCAGCCCTGGTGGAGTGAGAGTTGAAAATATTAGTATCTACTCATGCATTAGCCAAACCCAGTTTTAACCACCTGGAGATGGTCTGAAATAATACCTTCTTAAGAGTTATTTTGTAACTAACACACATTGCTAGTTTGGAGCCTTTAAGGCTCTTGGTGACCTTGACATATTGTTGTAAATATGTGACCACACATTACTGAAGGTCCATGTTTGTTCTGCTTAACTAAATCATAAACATAAAATATTATGTTATTTGCAGATATAACCATCCTGTCCAGTCGCAATTTATGTAGTGACTGGACCCGTTGCACTGAGATCAGTGCCATGAGGATAACTACCTTATCAGAGCCGGCTAAATATAAGGATGTAGCTGGAGCCCCCTGGTGAAGTAGTGTTCACATAACGTCAATGTCCCATACTTCCGTGTAACTGGGCCTGGGAGAACTAGGATAGAAACATAGAAAATAGATGCAGGAGTAGGCCATTCGGCCCTTCGAGCCTGCACCGCCATTCAATATGATCATGGCTGATCATTCAATTCAGTATCCTGTACCTGCCTTCTCTCCATACCCCCTCATCCCTTTGGCCGCAAGCACCACATCTAACTCCCTTTTAAACATAGCCAATGAACTGGCCTCAACTACCTTTAGTGGCAGAGAATAGTAAGATTGAACGAGAACTTACCAGTTCGAAGGTTGATCATTATTTCATGAGGAGTCGAAGTGAGGGATTTCGTGAAGAGCCCGCCGGCGCGCATGCTCGACATACTTCAAAGTAGCGGCGTGGAATCACAGAAACCAATCAAGAAATGACTTCACATAGTAAGAATGAAACGACTAAGATTACCAGCTGAAGGTGATTGAGGGTTGGGCGAGGAGGGCACGAAATCCCTCACTTCGACTCCTCATGAAATAATGATCAACCTTCGAACTGGTAAGTTCTCGTTCAATCTTACTATTTCATTTCGGAGTCACGTGAGTGACTTCGTGAAGACTTCAAAGCTTCTGTGATGACACGCCCTGGACCACGTCCATGCTGTCACACCACTACCAGGGATGGATGGGAGGAATAACTTGCTGACTAGTCCATACTGCAAAACAAAGCATATTTATTAACAAACAAATCAAAACCCCTCATTCGGGGACATCTCCACGTTCTTGCCCCGCATCTAGCACGGCTTCTGCGAACTGTAGAGGCGCAGCAACGGGCCGGTTGTAGAACCGCTGGAACACCGTCTCATTAGCCCATCCTGCTGTGGCGAGAATATGGTCCATGGGCACCTCCATGACCCTCGCCGCCGACGTCGATGCAGCCCTGGTGGAATGAGATTTGAACACATTAGTGTCGATACCTGACTCACCCAAGACGACTCGAAGCCACCTGGATATCGTCTGTGTTGTCACTCGATGGTGAGGTCTCTTATGAGTGACAAGCAGGTATCTCTCCATTCCTCTGATGCTTGCCGTCACCTTGACGTAGTAACGGATATGGGAGGCTAAGCATAGCCTAGCATCGGCGGGGTATGCCGGGAACTTCAGCTGCAGCCCTGTGCACCCAGGTCTGTGTTGCTTCAGTAGCTCGTCAACAAAGAAAACTACTTCTGTGGGGGTAGACATCATTCTGTCGACACGTAGTTTGTGGAGTGTCTGTACCCTCTGTGCTGAAGTCAGCGCTAGTAACATCACCAGCTTCATGGTGAGTTTGTCCAGCTGGAGCCCTTCCATGGGGGACCACGTCCTGAGCAGAGTTAAAACGTCCCTGACATCCCAGGTGATATTGTAACGTGGTGTAGGCGGATTCGTATTGAAAATACCCCGCATGAGCCTGGACACTAGCCTGTTGGATCCCACCTCAATATTGAGGTAGAATGATAGAGCGCTCCTGGCGCTGTTGATGGCACTGTAGCTTAAGTGTTCATCATGGTGCAACCCCGCGAGGAATTCCAGGACGTCGATTATAGTCACGGCATCGTACGTGATGCGAGAGCGGCTGCAGAATGCTTCCCACTTCCTGATGTGAGAGCGGTATCTTCGCCTTGTAGACTCTCGGCACGACGCCGCAATGGTATCCATGGTCCGGGTAGAAAGGCCGTATTGTTCTAAAGGCCGATTCAGAATCTGCAAGCCAACAAATTTAAATAGCCATGGCAGGGATGTGGCTCCCCTGAAACAGGGTGAGTAACTAATTCTGGGCTACCCTGCAAACGGACCCAAGGTTCACTGAGCGTGTCAAAGACCATCGGATACCACGGCTGTGTAGGCCAGTCGGGTATGATAAGGATGCCCTTGGCACCGTCCATCTGAATTTTACGTAATACCCGACTGATGAGGCAAAACGGGGGGAATGCATAGAAAAAGCAATTCCCCCAGTCTAGCGAGAATGCATCTAACGCTATAGCCCCAGGATCTGGTTCCCACGCGACGTAGGTTGGTACCTGATGGTTCAACCGGGACGCAAAAAGGTCAATGTCCGGTTTCCCAAATTTGGCTGTGATTTTTGCAAAAATTTCAGGATGTAACATCCATTCAATATTATCATTGAACTTGCGTGACCTGGCGTCCGCCACAATATTAAGCTCACCTGGCAAATAGGTAGCTGAAATCCAAATGTCTCTCTTGACACACCAGAGCCAAATTGAATTAGCCAATTTATCACATGAAACTGACCTGGTACCGCCCATGTGGTTTAAATATGCCACCGCTGTGGTATTGTCTATTTGGAGCCGGACATGTGCTCCAATGATCTTGGAACAATATGCACGAAGTCCGTGAAACGCTGCAAGCAGCTCCAAATAGTTGATCCCTTGTGATACCAACATCGTATTCTCAAGGGTATCCCATCGGCCCCCACAACTAGAGAATTGATTCGTAGCTCCCCAGCCATCAGAGCTCGCATCAGTTTGTAAGTATATCATCGGTTTCGCCTCAATAATAGTTTTGAACGATTTACTAATGTGGCAAACCCACCATCGTAATTCATCCAATGCTGCAGGCGGCAGCCGCATTGATCGATCATAATGACCAGCATGCCGTCGCAACGCAGCGATCTTGGCTCTCTGCAAGTTTTGATAATGCAGAGGTCCATACCGGGCTGCCGGAAACAAAGCCACAATCTTGCCAATGACAGTAGCTGCGTGACGAATCGATGGTATACGAGTATTAATCAAGTCTGTACACACCTGTGTTACCTCCTCAATTTTGTTAATTGGTATGGTGACTCTCATGCTAATGGAATTCACCTGGAACCCCAGATAATTAATTACCTGGGTGGGGCAGAACTTAGATTTTTCTGGATGAACAATGAACCCAAGCTGTTGGAACAAATTGACCGCAGCTGCAACCCCTTGTTGTGCTAATTCCAAGGTGTGGCCGACAATTAAAATATCATCTAAATAGGCCATAACAATATGATGTCTTTGTCTTAAATAAGCCATAATTGGCTTCACCAATTTAGTAAATAAGCGAGGGGCTGTGGTGAGCCCATTAGGCAACGCCCTATATTGCCACAGCTGATCCATCCAGATAAATTTTAAGAACCTTCTGTAATATTTTTTCATAGGTACGGTATAGTACGCATCCTGTAAATCAATGCATGCCATAAAGCACCCTTGTGAAATCAATGATTTGGCCGTTTCAAACGTGTCCATTTTAAAATGAGTATATGTTACAAAGTTATTCAGAGTGGTTAGATCAATAATGACTCTACAGCCTCCATCCTTCTTAGGTCTAGTAAAAATATTGGAAACAAATTCAACGGGCTCATGAACCGTTCTCTCTATGACCCCTTTCTGTTCCAACCTTAAAATTTCCTTATAGCCTACTGACTGTTCCGCAGCCGTTAGTTTGAAAGTACGACCCGGTCTATGCTGAGGTGGAGGGATGTCCCCATTAATAAACTCAATACTATGGCCCTGAATATTCCGTAACACATACTCATCGCTGGTAATGTCACCCCATGCACCCGCAAACAACCGCAAACGCCCACCAACATGTGGAGTTAAACAAAGAGAAAAAAGAGAACCAGATCGCCTCACCTCTGTGGTTACCGGCGGTCCCTGACACGAGTGGGTGGTCGTGGAGGTGCTGGGTTGGTTTGAGGTCGTGGCGTCCTCATTTTCCACCTCGGCTTCTGCCGAGCCTGTCCTAAAAAAGACCCCTGGGGTTGGGGTGGCTGATATCGGTTTGGAGCTGGAGGGTAATTCCTGGTGGAAGTGCTGACAGACCCTCGTGAACGGCCAAGTGGGGCTTTCGAGCTTGATGGCGTGGGGGCACTGTGAGAGCGCATGAGCCCCACGGTCTTGGCTTGTTCATCCAGCTCTCTGACCCTTTTGGAGAGGTCTTCGCCAAAGAGCTGACGGGGCGGCGGCGGCGGCGGTGGTTTGCACAACCCTGCAAACTTAGGGTTGAGCGCTGGGCGGATGCTGTTTTTGCGAAAGCCGTTTATTTCGTTTTGAGTAGCGCACAGAAGCGCCAGAGCATCCTCCTGGTCCAAATTAAGCTCCTCTCCGTCGACCGACCGCACAAAGGCAGTAATCCCGGCCATGAGGAGTTTCAGGATCCGCTGAATTTTCAGCTCCTGCTGACGGATAGCCGCACTGATGTTGCCCCATATTGGCGTATTGACCACAGGCACGTTCAGGGAATTGCAGTTTGATGGAGCCTTGTGGCGGCTCATGGCTTGTAGCAGGACTTCCTCCTGAAGCTGGTGATTATTTAGGAAGTCCACTGTGGCTGCCAACTTCGTATTGATGGGAAGCCCCAACGAATGAGGGGCTGCAAATTTGGTAGCCACATCGAGGAGGTCCTCCGCCGGTAATTCAGGCGGGGGTGGGATGGGGTCAACCACGGCCTCCTCGTCCTGCTGCTCCAGGCTGGTGTACGAAGCTGGTGATGAAGCCCTGTGCCTGTCGCTGCTGGATGCCTGTTGTTGTTGACCTTGTAGGAGAAGCTCCAGCAGCCGCTCCATCCGGTCAATACGCCCTTCACCCTGAACACTCAGGTGGTCGGAGTCCTCCGGCTCTGAAAATTGGCCGGGGCTCCTGTCATCGGCCCGCACCTCGTCGAGGCCCTGCCGGTGCCGGTAGTTGTCGTCGACAGCCGCCGAGGCGAAACTGCGCGATTCCTGCACGGGCGTGTTCAACCGCCTCCGTTTAGCGGGAGCGGAAGCCGTTGCCTCTATGGACAGGTGCGGCATGGTGTCGGCACCAGCCGAAGCCTGGATACCTTGGGCCCGTGCAGGCTTGCCAGCTGCCCACATCGTGGACCTTGCCGACGCATGGTCTCGCCCACCCATCCATGGGGGGCTCGGCGACCGTGACGGGACCCCCAACTGACTCGTCCCGGCGTCGAAAGTTGGGGGGCGACGGCTGGACCTCACAGCTGCCCCGGGTCCCGTCCTGGAACCTGACCGCTCCTGGGCGGCAGGCAGAGCCTTAGCCCCGACAGGGTTAGGCTGCTGGGCTCCTGCCCTTCCCCTTCTCAGGGGGCTGCGTGAAACGGGCCGTGCAGCCGCACGGACCCTTCTGCTCGAAGCCGTCAGCAAGCCTGCTGACGACCTGGCTGCCATGGCAGGGTCGTCCTGCTCTGGCGGCACACCACACTCCTCCTCGTCGGACTCCTCCGAGCTGTGGTGTGCGGGCGGGTCCGGACCTGAAAATACAGAGCTCACCGACATCTCCGCCCTCGTTCCGGTCTGCGTTGCAGGTACCCCCGACAACTCTCGCTCCGGAACTGCTGGCCGGCGACTTCTCCTCGAACTCCGGCCTCTCCCATCCATGTTCTTGCTGTGAAGCAAACACAACAAGAACCACCAACTTAAGGTAGCATACTTACCTGCGTGGTTCCCTTATGAAGGGCTGGCGAGGAGCACGCTCCTCCGTCAGCCGTCGCAGCAACGCGATACGACGATATGTCGAGCATGCGCGCCGGCGGGCTCTTCACGAAGTCACTCACGTGACTCCGAAATGAAATTCCAGAGACTCACCACTCTCTGTGTGAATTTGTTTTTCCTCATCTCGGTCCTAAAGGAATTCCCCCTTATCCTTAAACTGTGTCCCCTTGTTCTGGACCTCCCCAACATCGGGAACAATCTTCTGGCATCTAGCCTGTCCAACCCCTTAAGAATTTTGTACGTTTCTATAAGATCCCCCCTCAATCTTCTAAATTCTAGCGAGTACAAGCAGAGTCTATCCAGTCTTTCCTCATATGAAAGTCCAGACATCCCAGGAATCAGTCGGGTGAGCCTTCTCTGTACCCCCTCTATGGCAAGAATGTTTTTCCTCAGATTTGGAGACCAAAACTGTACGCAATACTCCAGGTGTGGTCTCACCAAAACCCTGTACAACTGCAGTAAAACCTCCCTGCTCTTATACTCAAATCCTTTTGCTATTAATGCTAACATACCATTCGCTTTCTTCACTGCCTGCTGCACCTGCATGCCTACTTTCAATGACTGGTGTACCATGACACCCAGGTCCCATTGCATCTCCCCTTTTCCTAATCAGATGAAGTGACATCCTCCATCATTCACAATGAAGTAGCCACGCCTGCCATAATTCTGTGCCTGCCTCGAACGACAATTCTGACCAGATTCCCGAGCCTGTCTCGAAAGGCAATCCTGACCATCATACTGAGCCTGCCTCGAAAGACAACTCTGGCCCCAATTCCAAGCCTGCTTGGAACCCTTGCATGTTGTGCAGTATAAATTAATCACATGTTATCATTTTTTTTTTAAACAGATCTGAATCTCATGTTGTCATTGCCACTTGTACAAAAAACAAGTGTAAATATTACCAACTTGTAAATGGTCCACAACCCCATGTTTCGAAAGAACCAGACCCACCTACCTCCATGGCTACCGGTGGTCTTATGGTAAGCCCAAAGGCTCCTGATGTGGGTTATTTTTCCGTCCTTGATTGGAGAGTAGGACTGGTAGGGTGCGTGGATTCCATATTTTCCCTGAGACCAGCTTGAGCCTTGGCCTGAAAGACCTCTGCCCAGCTTTCAAGCTGCCACCGGCTTCAGTGAACCGCTTACTGCCGATGGAGGCGTTGGGGTGCGTCGTCGCCTAACGATGAAGCTTTGCTCCTCGTCGGTACCTTGATTAGTCCGACAGCATTTTGCTTCCGCATCCAGGTCTTACCTGTTGGATAAGTCTTACCTGAAGAGAAGATTCGGCGGCTGGTTTCATTTCCTGTATTTCATGCCCCTCCAATGTCACCCTGATAGCGCTGTTCACTGCCGGCATTTGTGTGTGAGGGGAACTCTGGCCCCTTCGGGGTATTCTGCCAACGGCTGGAGACGAACTCTTCCGGCATCAACACCTTCGTTTGCGAGTATCCCTTGAAACCATATGCATGTGCTCCAGTATATTCCACGAACATACCTTCAATTTTGAAGTCAGTTACACACTGACCACTCGCACTGCCCTCCACAGAGAGGGAGATTCGTAGGCGGCCCTGAAAACAGGTGCTGCCACTGGTCCCTTAGGATACCTGCGCTGATGTGGCCCCTCCTTCGGACCCATATCAGGTTTGAGCATTACATTTGTGGGTAAACGCCCGAGGGCACTATCCATGCTCCATCTGGGTTAAACGTCCGAGGATGTACCCAGGTATGTCGGAGGGGATCCCTCCTGGCCTGACTCCCCGAGTCCACAGGCTTGACCGACTTATTTTTGGTTTAACCCCCTTTCTGGGGACCCACAGCGGTCTGGAAGCAGCTGACTGCTATATGTTGGAGGGGCCCCTCCTGTGCTGACTTCCACAGGCCTGACCGACTTACTGTTGGTTTTACCCCCTTTCTGGGGAACCACAGCGGTCTGGAAGCAGTTGACCCCTGTATGTCAGTGGGGGACCCTCCTGGCCTGACTTCCACAGACCTTACCGGCTTGTTGTTGGTTTTACCCCCTTTCTGTAGCAATGTTACAAAATTTTGAGATTTTAAAAATCAAGTCTGCAATTTATCCCATCAGATAAAGCATAAAAATAAGTTTAATTTGACATCTAATTCACTTTCATATCTTCAGTATTAAGAAAGTTATGGCCATTTTCATACTCGGAAATTAGCATCTTGTTCCCCATTGCCTTTCAATTGACTTAACTCAAAAGCTGTGATCTGGAACAGTTAAAAGCCCATAACTTTCTTAAAAATTAAGAGAACTCAATGAAATTTTCAGTTATTATAGATTGAAGCATTCTGAAACAAATATGAAACAATCTTACTTGGATGACCTGAAATTAAAGCATATAATTAGTTAGTTATCTAATTGTAGCCAATTACGAAATTCAATGAGTAAATCTAAACATCTATCCATTTCTTAAGAAAAGATAAACTTTTTTTTTAATTGCCTAAGTGTCCAAATAACATTTACACAATAATCCACAATATAACATAATTTTTAAATCTCATTTTCATGAATTTCTGGGCCAAATGGAAGGAATTTAGTGTTTGATTCCTGTAAATTAACGGCCATTTAATCAACTAGCGAGTGGATTTTAGTGGAATGCTGTGGATTGGAACGTTGCGGTTAGCGGTGAAGTCGGGAGGAAAAATACTGTTGGTTCATACATTTTTTTGGACCCCATTTCGCAACATGAAAATGTTATTAAAGCCTCCCGAAAAACCAACTTTTAATATAAAAATAAATTATTTACCTTTTTTTCTCCCCTACGCAAAATCCTTCCAGTTGTCGGCGCTCACGGCTTTTGAAGATGATTTTTAAATTACTCTAGGTAATAAATAATTTAGAGTAATTTAAAAATACCTTCATTCATGAAATGTCAGAGCGATTTTTCTTCCGCAACGAAATCGCCCGACAGTGATCGATTTTCCCTGCCTGTGGAAAAACGGCACTTTAAGCCCGCCCCCCTCTGAAAGGCGCCAAAGTCACGCACACGGGGAGCGGCAGAACTGCAGCGCTGCTCAAGGTAAGTTTTGTAACATACCTACTTTCTGGGGAACCACAGCCAGTCTGGAAGCCACTGACTGTACTGTCAGTGACTTGGGTGGAGAACCCGACGGCTACCCGCACTTCCGCAGTCTCTGTAGCTGGTTCCCCGTGGTCCCGGTATCCATGGTCCGAGACTGGGATTCCCCGCAGTCCATAACCAGTTTTGCAGCCTGTCCGGACATCGCCCCAAATTAGTATCAGCAGGAAAATCTCTGCAACAGAGATTCCTGCAGAAAAGAGAAAAAAACAGAACCTGGGAATAAGTTGAAAACTTACCTTCAGATTTAAACTTACCGCTGGAAGGAGCAACACGCCCGCCAGTCAGCCGTTGCGCAATGCACTAGATGTAATGACGCGCATGCAGGTTGACGGTCTTCTTCACGTAGTCACTCACGTGACTCCGAAGTAAAATTGCCCATATTTGGACAATATCTCTCTGAATCTTTCTATACACACTTTTTCAAATTCCTTTAAGTACTGTTGTACCTGCCTCAACCTGTTTAACTGGCAGCTCGTTCCATAAACCATCTGCTATGTGAAAAATGTGCTCTGCGGGAGTCTTTTAATCAAGTTACCTCCCATCCTCCTAGGAAAAGAATTCCACCCTATTCAGTCTCTTCTCATAACTCAAGATATAACTCTTACAGGTTAGTCGCGTTTCCTGCCCCATTTTGTCCTAGTCCAAATCACCCTAGCACAGCAATTCATCATTTAAACATTTGGGAATTTCATGCCTCCATGTCGGCCCCTGCGAGAAGATGTACACATTTTAAGGATGTACTCCGAACCTTCCAATCAAACTCACTGCGGCCCCTGCACTTTTTTAAAATCTGCGCTTTCTCCATAATACTATATTGGGTGTGTTTATTTTCACTTCTGCACTACCCGATATATTCATTCATGTATGGTATGATCTGGATAGCATCCAAAGCAAAGGTTTTCAGTGTATCTGAATACACATGATAACAATAAACCAATGGCAACAAATGCCACAGCCCAGTTATCAGTCTATAATCAGTCTTGTGGAACTGGACTTTGTCTACAGACTGGTGTCTACCCAATTAAACAAAAATGATGCTGTAGCTTTAGTTTAGTTTGGGGATACAGTGCAGAAACAGGCCCCCTCGGCCCACCAAGTCCATGCTGACTCGCGTTCCTTATACACCAACTGCACTCCACATACACTAGGAACAATTTACAATTTTACCAAGCCAGTTAGCCGACAAACCTGTACATCTTTGGAGTGTGAGAGGAAACCAGAGCTCTCGAAGAAAACCCACGCCAGTCATGGGGAGAACTTACAAACTGTACAGACAGCACCTGTGGTCAGGATGAAACTCGGGTCTATGGCGCTGTAAGGCACCAACTCTACTGCTGTGCTTTTGTGCTGCCCTTGTAATGAATGACATTTTGCTGATGCATTAACAAAACAATCTAGGGCTAACAACTTTATTCCAATTACTGTATTTTGTCACATGCTATGAAGTTGCTGTTTCGTGTATATCAAAATGCAAATGTGTTTTTTTTTAAAAGGGGGCCTTGGGAGAATTACCTGATTCAGCTCTGGTTGCACTGAAATGTGATTTGGTAGCTAAATTTAAAGTATGAAATAGAAAATTTACTACAACCCATTGGATTCTGCTGATTGCTTGATGCACAATGCAATGCTTGCTGCTCAAACGGATGTGCTTATCAGGGCTTTTTTCTGGGCTTCATTCCAAGTTGAATGCGAGTCTTAATTGGTGTCACACAGGGAGGGAAGGGAGGGGTTGCTGCTGTCTCAAGCAACACTCAATGGTATCTCTTGCTGCTACAATTAGTTGCCTTCTATCACTGCACACAATTCCAGAGATCACAAACAAGGCCAACTCTTTCTACTTTCTTGCAATTAAGGCATAAGAAAATCAAAGTTCACCGTTCAGATGTTTATTTAGACTTAAAATGGGCTCCAAGGCGTACATCTGCATGTGTGCATATGTGTGCGTGTGCTGCCTCTATTTATGCCTTGAGAACTTGAACCGCAATGTGTTCAGTGGGGTGGAAAATTGCTACCTTCACGTGGTCCGCCCCGTTTCTACTAATGCAATCAACTCGACGTGCACAAATGGAAGATGAAATAGAAGCAGTTGTCCAACAACTTTAGGCTGTGCACGCCACACGAAAGAAGAAGTGTTCAGTTTGATTGTATTGATTGAAAGACACAGGCCCTTTGCCCCCCGAGTTGGTGTGGACTTGGTGGGCAGAGATACAACATCCATGTATCTCTTGCTGCGAGAGATACAACATCCATGTATCTCTTGTTGCTACAACTCCCCCCCCCCCCCCCCCCAAATCTTTCTATTTACATTTCCAAGTATTTTTAAAGTGTTGTTGTATCTACCTCAACCTTTTCATCTGGCAGCTCGATCAATATACCCATGACCTTTGTGTGAAAACCTTGCCAATCACGAGCCTTTTGATCAAGGTATCCCTCAATTTCCTACACTCCAAGAAAAGAATTACAGACTCTTCTCATAACTCAAGATACAACTTTCACGGGTTAGTCTCATATCTTTTTCATGTTCACAAGTACTAGGAGCAGAATTAGGCCATTTGACCCATCCATTCATGGCTAATTTATCTTTCCTTCTCAACCCCATTCTCCCCAATAACAACCGACACCTTACTAACCAAGAATCTGTCAATCTCAGCCTTAAGAATATCAATTGATGACCTTCCTAGCCATCTATTTGTGTCCCAGCCCAAATAGTTTTTAAGCATTGAAATTGTTACCACTTCTACCCACATACACTAATTGCAGTTCCTAATTAACCTAAGAGCCTGCGTGATATTAGGACATGGGAGGAAAACCGGAGCACCCAGAGAAAGCCCATACGATCTCATGGAGAACTCCTTCAAGAGGGAGTTAGATTTAGCTCTTTGGGCTAAAGGAATCAAGGGATATGGGGGAAAAGCAGGAATGTGGTGCTGAGTTTAGATGATCAGCCATATTGAATGGCGGTGCTGGCTTGAAGGGCCGAATGGCCTACTCCTGCACATATTTTTCTATGTTTCTATGTGAGATCAATATATATATAGCACCAGAGGTCAGGATCAAATCTGGGTCACAAGAACTCCGATGTAGATAACTGCAAGTAAATGCAAAATGGAACTTACTGATCTTTGGCTTCATTTTATAGGATGTGGGAACCATGAGCAAGGCTGATAGTTATTAATCAGCCCTAATTGACCTTGAAGGAGACAAATGTCATTCAAATTTGTCACACCACTGGGCCAACTGATCAGGAATTTCCTCCAACTCTGCTTGACTGTGGACCCTTGAAGGATGTCCTGAAATTAAGCTATTTTGGACCCATGGAACATTGATACATTATCATCTGACAGTATACTATGTAAATAGTTTCAAAAATTCAGATATTCACATAGCAAAAAAGTTGCTAAATTACAGTAAAACTCCAACAATTCAGCATGCTGGGGGATTTGGGCATCTTCTCTAGTCTTATGTATGTTAATAATTTCCCACGGGTATTCACTTAAATACTAAAACTATTGACATAAATGTTCCATGTGCTCCAGCACGTTGCAAATGCAGTAAGTATCACTTTGCAAGCTAACTGCCAAACCACTGAATTTCCAATTTGGGGGTGTGGCAGGAAGAGATGGGGCAATTATTTGCTGCATGTATGCTGCATATATGGTTTGTTAAAGCAACACTTCAGATTCATTACTCTTGCAATGGATACACAGACTCTTAGCTCACATTCCAGTATAGCAGAAAGCAAGTTACAAAAGAAACACAATACAATGGTTTCTTGCAAAAGGGCAATGAAAATGGGTACAATATTCAAATGGGTACAATTTACAAAAATATCAACAATCTCGGCAACATCTTTGTTAGCTTTAGTGGCATCAGTTTGGAAAATGCAAGCACTATGAAGAATACTTCACCACCCTTTAAATTTGACTCTTCAGCACTGAATTATTCACCCCACTCTCTGGAGCCAAACTTGCACAAGTATCAGTTCAGACTCAAAGGGCTTGGTTTACCACTGTACAGGTCTGTGCAAGCAGAGTTAAGCTGTCACTTTAATTTTCCACCTTACTCCCACTTCACCTTTGGTCTGCTGCAGCAAGAAGCCCGACACAAATCCAATCAATAATGTCTCATTTTCCAACAAGGCACATCATACCTTTCTAAATTCAGCATCGAACAACATTTTCTGACAACCAGCCTTGTATCTCGTTTCCGCAAATCTTTTTTTTCTCTCCTCTCCTGAGAATTTCAAATCTATTTTACTTCCTATTTATATTCTACTTCAACCAGAGATACTTGGGTCACACAAGACAATCTCTTCCCTGCTACAAACCTTCCCTTTTCTCATTTTAATTAATTTAGTTTAGAAATAGCTCATAGAAACAGGCCCATCAGCCCAGGCCAACCATCGATGCCACATTCACACTACTTCTATGTGTAGGAAGGAACTGCAGATGCAGTTCTATTTACACTGAAGATAGACACAAAATGCTGGAGTGACTCAGCAGGTCAGATAGCATCTCAGGAGAGAAGGAATAGGCGACATGTCAGGTCGAGACCCTTTTTCAAACTGAGGGTCAGTCTGAAGTAGGGTCTCAAACCGAACCATCACCTGTCACACTACCTCTATGTTGTCCCACTTTCTCATTCCCTCCCTACACACTAGGGGCAATTTACAGAGGTCAATTTACAAAGGTACAAACCTGCACATCTTTGAGATGTGGGAGGAAACTGGAGCATCCCCCACTCGGTCACATGGAAAACGTGCAAAGTCAAGATCACACAGGCGCACCAAAGTCAAGATCAAACCTGGGTCTCTAGTACTGGAAGGCAGCAGCTCTGCCAGCTGTGCCACTGTGCCGTAGGCAATTCCGATGAAACATATCCAAAGTCAGCACAGAATCTACTTAACCTGATATTTCATTTAAGTAGTCAGCAGGAAATTGGAAAGTACTGAAAAAATTACAAGTAGGTCATCAGAAAGAGACAGAGGGGTGGGGAAGGAATTGCAGATATATTTCTGTTCCTGGAAGTGATTGCTCATAAAAAGGAGAAAACGTATCCTGACCTGCCAATAAAATGCAGCACATTGAAGGAGAGATGCGTCAAGGCATTATATTAAAAATAGACCAGAATTATTCGTGTAAGTGGGTCAAATGCAAAGAATTTGTTTCTCAGAGGGAAATTCATATGTATAAAAATCATTAGAGGAATACATCGGGTAGACGCTCAAGAGTCTCTCACGCAGAGAAGGGGAAAATCAAGAACCAGAGGACATAGGTTTAACGTGAGGTTTTAAGTTATAAACGGTAAAGTTTTAATAGGAACGTTTTAAAAGAGGAACTCAAGGGGTAACATTTTCACACAGAGTGGTGGATGTATGGAATGAGCTGCTGGAGAAGATAGTTGAGGCAGGTGCCATCACAACGTTTTAAAAACATCTAGACAGGTACATGGATAGGACATGTTTGGAGGGATATGGGCCAAACGCGGGCAGGTGGGACTAGTGAAGATTGGCTGGTGTGGGCAAGCTGGGCCGAGGGCCTGTTTCCACGAAGTATGAGTCTGTAAAGAAAAATACCTGCTGCACAATGAAGAATTAACCAGGAGAATGTCATTGAAGTTTGAAGCAGAATTTTACAAGTAGCATGTTTAAAGGTTGGTTCTCAAATGCTAAAAGTAGGGTTGATATTCTGGTTTCCATCCTAACAGATGCGTTAATATTGGAGGCTGAGGAATGATACCCCATCAACACCAGATCTTCTGACTCTTGTCTGGGCACTTCAATATCTGAACCGCTTCCCCATTGAGCCATGTCACCTAGCAGCAGAGGATTTATTAAACAAAGATTTTAAATGACAGTGTGAAAATTAGTCTCTGAAGGAAACTAAATGGTTAACGCTGGAACCTGTTAGTATTCACAGGTGAAGCTTCACCCCATGCATTTCTAAGCTTTGACCCACCTAGGACATCAGTGTGGTCTATTAAGTTTTATCTCCCCGTCCTGTCTGCGGCTCAAAATTTAATACAGAATGCTGGAAAGTCAAGTAATAGTAGAACAGCCAGGAATGATATTGAGGTAAATTGGAGGTGCCACTGTCCCTCCCTATTCTTAAATCACAGAGCATCAGAATAATGGTGATGGAGACAGATGCAAAGAATAATAATGACAAGAAAGCTTTAATTAGATTAGAATAAGAGCGTTTCATACAAGCCTCTGACGAATTAACAAGCTGCCCAGAATGAGATTCATTAATTTCAATTGTTCCTTCTCCTTCCCCAGAGTAAGAAGTCAAATGGTAATGCAAGAATATTGTCAAAAGGAGCACCTACGTCATCAGATACAGGCACCAACGTTTATAATTAGGTTTCATGCATTAAATGAAAATGCAGCAGTTTCTTGAATGGAGATGGACCCCTCCCCATTCCCATACTGATCTCTCTCTCCTGGTCCTCCTCTACTGTCAGAGGGAGACCACATGCATTTTGGAGGAACAACATCTCATTTTGTTTGGGCAGAATATTGATTTCTCTAACTTTAGCATGCATTCCATCTCTCCATCCCTCACCCACTGAGTCCGCTTGCTAATTTCACCATCTGTATCCCTTTGTTACCACCTCACCCCAACCAACAATAGACCATTGTGGGCTCCACCTTTCCGGAGTCATCAATGCAGGCGCTGCTTTGTTCTGTCCCTTCTCATACTTCCAATGTCCCTCGCTCCGACTCAGCCTGATGAAGGGTCCTGACCCAAAATGTCACCTGCTCCTTTTGACTGGAGATGCTGCCTGACCCACTTAGTTACTCCAGCATTTTGTGTCTAGCTCTGGAGATGGACAATGTGTTGATGGACAATGTGTTGATGGATAGATAGAATTCTGCGATTCATAGAAAGCAGTATACAGTCAACATCCAGCAGAGCCCAAACTCTCTTCCAAGCCACATAATCTCCACTTCACGCTGCCTCGGCAAGGCCAGCAGCATAATCAAGGACCAGTCTAACCCCAGACAAGAAGTTTGAAAATGCATACCCCTGGATTCAGGGACAGTTTCTTCCCAGCTCTTATCGGGCAACTGAACCATCCTCTCACCAGCTAGAGAGTAGTCCTGAGCTTCCATCTACCTCACTGGAGACCATCAAACTATCTTTAATCGATCTTTATTGGACTTTATCTTGCACTAAACATTATACCCTTTATCCTGTATTGGTACACTGCGGGCAACTTCATTATAATGTGTATCTGTACACTGTGGATGGCTTGATTATGATCATGTATAATTTTTTCGCCGACTGAATGTCATGCAACAGAAAGCTTTTCATTGTATGTCGGTACATGTGACAATAAACTAAACTAATAGTGTTATTCATTCTTCACCAACTCATGTTCGTTCACTCCACAGCAAATTCTGATCTCATTCACTTCCCCATCTCTAACCCATCGGAGTTCATGAGCATAGAATAACTGGGAGAACAGTAATGTAAACAATGATATCCAAATGATAATTCAGTGACAAACACAAGTCTCTCTGTAATGATTTAGCAACATATGGTCATGCTGATGAAAGAAATGCCAACTAGAAGAAAACACAAAATACTTAAAATGTCAGTTACAACGGAGTTTAGTCATTCTAACGTCTGCAGTCAATCAAATGTTAAGATATAAAAGGTTGTTTGTTGCCATGTTGAAAATATGGCCGCCAATTTGCACATAGCCTTTTCTTAAAAATGATAAAATAATAAAATTACCTAATAAAATAACTGGCGAGGTTTGTGATTTCCATTCCAGAGAAACTCGCCAGCTCTTAAAATTAGTTCCAGGGAGATTACATCAATCGTAAAATGGGAGATGTGGCCTCACTTAAGCAAAGTGTCCAATAGTCAGCATTGCCAATGGTGTAACATTCTCTCTATCATTCAATGGTCTTTTTTATTATCACATGTACCAAGGTACAGTGATTTTTTTTTTTTTTTTACATATAGATCAGTAAGGTTATTGCCATACACAACTACAACCCCCGAGTAAGTTCCAAATGCATAGAAACAGCCCAGAGTCCATATGCAAGAGTGGCCACTGCAACCATCGCCTCCATCCAGATCACCAACAAACCATCATCCCTCTCTCTCACCTGGCCAACTTCAGCCTTCGTGCCCTAGGGGGCATCTCCTGCTTTGAGGTCGTGGAAGGCAAGACCCGCACCGGTTCTCTTTACCGGCCCTTTGTCCAGCACCCACCACTGTCGCTGACTCCCGGTTCCCAATCTTCGAAGGCGAGCAACAGATGAGCCTTGGACAAGGCTCCCACCCCAGGTGGCTTCCCAGTTCCATGGCGGGTGACCCAGGCCTGATGCCCAGGTATGCCAGCCTCTCAGTGCAGCTGTGAGAGTGACAAGGTCTCAGAAGTGGAACCCAAACCCAGAACTGACTGAGAAGTGGTAATATTCTTAATAAGCCAAGTCTTGCATTTCCTCGCTGCGTATTCGAATGGGCTTCAACCTCAAAGCTTCATATTAAGTGTCACAAATAATGAAATACCAGCCACAAGAAAATACATTAGAAATATTCACAATGTCATAGGGATTTACGCTACGGCTGTTTTGTGGTAGAGAGAGTGGTGTTGGAAAGCAGAGATGAGCAATTTAAACAAAAGAGTAAAATGAAAGGGTTAAACACCCCTCAGTCTTTCATTTAATTTTAGTTTAGAGATACAGTGCGGAAACAAGCCCTTCGGCCCACCGGGTCTGTGCCGACCAACGATCCCCATACACGAGCACAGTAGGTGCAATTTACAATTTTTACCGTAGCCAAGTTAACCTAGAATCCTTGGAGTGCACATCTTTGGAGTGTGGGAAGAAACCAAAGCACCTTAAAAAAAATCCCCACACAGTCACAGGGAGAACGTACAAACTCCACACAGATGACCACCCGTTGTTAGGATCAAACCCAGGTCTCTGGTGGTGAAACGCAGCACTCGACCGCTGCACCACTGTGCCACCCTCCCTCAGTCAATTATTAACATACAGTCACAATACCAAATAGTCTGCAGATAAGGCTGCAAAAACTCTGCAGATAACCATTTGACCCACATTTGCTTGCAGCACACGATCTTCCAGCATTGTGGTATATTAGATAAACTGGTATTTAGGTCAGGAGTTAATAAATAAAGCAAGAGTAATTTGCATCAACAACTTATAAGCGAACAGATAGTGAGCGCAATCTTTTTAATTGGTAAAATCTATCTTTTAAAATAACTGCTTATTCGACAGACTCGGATTGAGAATGCCAACCATTGATCATTGAGGCACGGTGTTGAAACATGTTAGATTGACAGCAGAAAATAAGTGAATGAATGAAGCAACATGTCTAAACACTATGTAATATTCGAGTGAGCATATGGTCACGGGACAATAACTCACCAAGGTGAAGAGAATATTAGCTGTAGAAAATAGTGTTTTAAATCTAATGATACGTCAAAAATTTCCAGCTACTTTATAATCGTATTTGATGCCAATGTTGCCACACACCATCCATTGTTACACCACAAAATAACTTCAGAAGTAATTGGGCACTGGATACAAGACAGTCAAAGCTAGAGGAGCCCAATTATTTCCACACACTTGAAAACTGAACCTCACAATAAAAAGGGTCTTTTTGAAAATATTAACCATTTCATAACAGAACCAAAGTTTGAATGGTCACTAAATCCAAGTGAACTGTGCAGGCAAACTAATAACCTAAAATGTACTACCGACTAAAGGTCAGCTCAAGGGACAGACTCGAGGGCCCGAGCTATAGGGAGAGGCGAGCAGGCTAGGATTTTATTCCTTGGAGGTTAAGGGGTGATCTTATAGAGGTGTTCAAAAACATGAGAGAAATAGATTGGGTAAATGCACAGTCTTCTGTCCAGAATAGAGCAATCAAGAACCAACGGCATTGGTTTAAGATGAGGGGGGAAAGATTTAATAGGAACCCAAGGGGTAACTTAAAAAAAAAAAACACACTAAAGGTGGTGGGTGCATGGAACGAGCTGCCAGAAAAGGTAGTTAAGGCAGGTAATATCGCAACGTTTAAGAAACATTATAGGTATATGGATAGGATGGGTTTAGAGGGACATGGGCCACATGCAGGCAGGTGGGATTAGTACAGATGGGGCATGTTGGTCAGCGTGGGCAAGTTGGGCCAAAGGGCCTATTTCCACACTGTATGACTATGAGATCCTGACGGTTTATGGCAATTAAAGATTGTATTTTAAAGGCATCAATTGTTGCTCAGAGGTTCATGGATGTTCAGCAGAATCAAAATGCTGTGGGTTTAAATCATACACACCAGGGAGTCATCAAGTCTAACAGCCCAGGGCACTATTCAAGACATGACTCAGACCACTCAGAGGGTGGTGGGTATACTGAATGAGCTGCCAGAGGAATATTGGAGGCAGGTCCTCCCATCTACCTCATTAGAGACGCTCAGATTATCTTTAAATCGGCCTTTACCTTGCACCAAATGTTTTTCCCTGTATCTGTTCACTGTGAACAACTTGATTGTAATCATTTATAGTCATTCCGCTGACTGGATAGCACACCGAAAACAAACATTTTTGACGGTACCTCGGTGAAACCATGCGACAATAATAAACTAAACTATATGCAACCAAATGGGACTAGATAGGGTCATCTTGGTCAGCATGGAAGGGTTAGCCTCAAGGGACTATTTTTGTGCTGTCTAATTCTATGACACACTGTCATTTATTTTGTAAGACAGTAAATGCCCATTACTCCTCCAGGTGGTTGTTCAGGTTCAATAGCATTCACCCTAGACGGCACCCCACTGTCCGACAGTATTCCCCTACTTATTCCACACGTTTTCGCTGGATAGGGAAGCTAGGGGCATAGTTTAAGGTGAGAGGACAAAGGGCAATTTTGTTTATTTTAGACTTTGGAGATACATATATAGAGATACAGCAAGGAAACAGGCCCTTCGGCCCACCGAGTCCATGCCAACCAGCAATTCCAGTCACTAGCACTTTCCTACAGACAAGGGACAATTTACAATTTTACCGATGCCAATTAACCTACAAACCTGTGCGACTTTGGAGTGTGGGAAGAAACCAGAGCACGCGGCCAAATCCCACGTGGCCAAATCCCACGTGGCCACTCCGTAGAGTTTAGCACCTGTAGTCGAGATTGAACCCGCGTCTCTTGTGCTGTAAGGTGGCAATTATACCGCTGCACTACCATGCCGCACTAGTTTAGGTTTTTTTTATTGTCGCATATACCGAGGTACAGTGTTAAACTTTTCTTGCTGTGTGCTATCCATAGTGAAAAGGCAATTGTGGAAGGAGCTGCCAGAGGAAATGATAGTCGTTGGTACAATTACATCCTTTTAAAAAACACTTGGACAGGTACATAGATAGTGAAGATTTAGTGGGATATGTGCCAAACACAAGCAAGCAGGACAAGCTGGGTTATGCAACTTGGTAAGCATGGATAAGTTGGGCAGAAGGGTCCATTTCAATGCTCTAAGCTCTATGGTCATTATGGAATTTTGCTGTGCACAAATAGACTACTATTGTCTCTGCAATACAACTCCAGCATTAAAACAATTATTTAAATACAAGGGTCCACTGAAATGAGCATCCCAGGGAAATTGATATCTTGCTTTTGCAAACTAATGCATCTGAAGTCAGACAAAATGTATAAACAAAGAACTGCAGCTGCTGGTTTATGCTAAAGATTGACAGTGTAACTCAGCGGGTCAAGCAGCGTCTCTGGAGAAGGGTCCCCAACCGAAGCATCGCCCATCCCTTTTCTCCAGAGATTGGGGCGGCTTTATGGCGCAGTGGTGATCGCTGGTAGGCACTGACTCGATGGGCCGAGGGGCCTGTTTCCACGCTGTATCTCTAAACTAAATTAGGAAATGGATATCTGCCTTATGCAAACTAATGATTCTGAAGTCCAGTCAGGGCATGGTCCTCATGGGGGTAAATGGGATAAGTGTAGATGGGTGAAAGGTTAACATGGACGTGGTGGACCGAATGACCTGAATCTGTGCTGTCCAGCTTCAAGTCTACCCCAAGATTGCCCTGTGGCCCAATTTACCTTAGTGCCGACGAAATGTGTAGGAAGGAACTCCTAATGTGAAGGCAGAAGGGTCTCCCTTATCCCTAACTAATCTGAAGAAGGGTCTCGACCCGAAATGTTTCCCATTCCTTCTCTCCAGAGATGCTGCCTGTCCCGCTGAGTTACTCCAGCATTTGATGTCTATCTTACCTTGGTGCCGAGGTGGATCTGAATGTCCATCTCCTGCTTCCTTTTCTCCAGCAGGCTGAGCAGGTACTCCTGGAAGACCCCGACCTTGGTGAAGAAGTGCTCGTTGTGCCAGCAGCCCTCCACGTTGTCGAAGTCCACGCCGAGCCCGAGGAGGAAGCGGACGCTGCGAGAGTCCAGGGCGATCTGCTGCGGTCTGGCGAGCAGCGCCGTGCGGCATCGCTCCTCCAGCAGGACCAGGCGCTGCACCTTGCCCGAGCGAGCGGCTATCAGCGCCGCCGTCAAGCCCACCGGACCCGAGCCCACCACCAGCACCCTGGCCCGGGCTCGCCACTGGCGGTAACCATCCACGCTCACTTTCAGAAGCACATAGATCAACACCGCCACCAAGGTACTCAAGGCAGTGTCGTACGCCAGCGTCTCGTACTTTTCCATCGCTCGCACCGCTGCATTTAAACCAGGTCAGAAATAATGCACCAGCAAAGGTGCAGAAAAAACCCTCTCAATTGCTGCCTCTGCCATTATTTACCCTCTGCAACCTGCAAGCAAGACTGCTCCTTAACCAGAAAAGACCCACTGCAACCTCATAGTGTACTCTCTCCACTCTCTGCCTACTGCACTCTCTCTATTGCATTCTCCAGCCCCTTTATATACTCTCTCCACTTGAATCCCACTCTCCCTCCCCGTCTCTCCCGTGAGCACTCTCTATCTATCTACAGTATTGCATTCTCCCAATCCCCCACCGAGCACTTCACATAACTCGCTCTATCTACACATCAACTCCGCACAGCCAAGGTGCAGACGGCGACTGACGCACGTTCTGAACAAACTTTCAATGGGGGGAGATTAAAAAAAACCTCCCGTGCATTCAGGAGAGAAAAAAAAAACCCAAGCCTAAGAACAAAGCACACAGACACTTACAATTTAAAGCAATCAAATTGATAGGATTCAACAACCCTGCAAATCTACGCCTTTTCCACGTCAAGAAATCCAAAGATCTCGGGAAACCGTATCAGAACCAGCCAGGAATGTTAATAACAACACTACCTCTCTCACTCTCTCTGCTTTCCCCCTGTTTGTCGCAAGACGATGTTGCCATACATATTAGAGAGTCATTGAAATTGCGCGTGTGTGTGTTTTTCAAACCTCATTCTTACTGAATTACTTTCATGCTCTCCAGTTATTCTGGACTCATTCCTAGAGGGTTGAGCTGAATGAATGATTCGGGTTAATGATTCGGTCCTAACCCCCACGCCAAGCTCTTCAATCGCGCCACATCTCTCCCCCAGAGATATATATTTTTACACATTCTCAGTCCAGCTCGACCAGTTCGCCCGGTAAAGCGACGAGGGTTCCGACGGGTTTGTTTATAAAGACAACGAGAGTTAAACACAAATTATCGCCCGGCCGGTTTCATCCGAAATGCGTCAGGTTTTACAAGCCAGTCAAACTTCCTGCTCTCCAAACCTCTTGCGGCAATCCGCTCTCCTGTCAATGTTGTTGGTGTATACTTCATAACGCCAGAAGCGGAGCCTGATAGGGAGTGTGTGTGCGTATATATGTGTGTGTATAAGAGATATAGCTACTGTAATGTCGAAGACTAGAGGGCATAGCTTTAAGGTGAGAGGTGCAAAGTTTAAAGGAGATGTGTGGGGCAGGTTTTTTTTTACGCAGAGATAGGTGGGTGCCTGGAACATGCTGCTGAGGGTGGAAGCTGACACAAGAGTGGGGTTTAAGGGGCTTTCAGATAAGCAGGGAATGGAAGGATATGGATTGCATGCAGACAGACAAGATGAATTCAGCTTGTCATTATGTACAGCACAGACATTGTGGGCTGAAAGGCCTGTTGTACTATTCTATGTTCTGCCAAACAGTACAGGTGATGTCTATGTTCCAGTCCTCAGGGTAATAGATATTCTCTCTTTCTGAATTATCAATCCATTCTAGTAAAATTTGATCAGGAATAGATTTGGTCATGTAGAATGTATGCAGAGAGGGTAAAAAACAAAAGACAATTTTTTCTTTGAACTGCAAGAGATAATATGGTTTTGAATTACAGAAAATCACAACGGGGCGTTTTCTAAGAATGCAACTGTAGATCATGTGCAGACAATGAGATTATTTTGGCATTATGTTTAGCACTGACATTGTGGGCTGAAGGGCCTGTTCCTGTGCTGCACTGTTCTAAATAGGAATGGTGGTTTTGTATTAGATTTCGACAGTGGGAATGGGATAGGACGGAAAACCATAGCTAGAGATGGAGTATCCAAAGATAAGGCTGAAGAGATAGCACTGAACAGGCCCTTTGGCCCACTATGTCTGTGCCAACCATGATGTAAATTGAAACTGCACAGTGCTGCAGAGGTAGAATTGCTGCCGTACAGTGCCAGAGACCCGGGTTCAATCCTGACTACAGGTGCTGTCTGTACGGAGTTTATATATTCTCCCCATGATCAAGTAGAAAGAACTGAAGATGACAGGAGAAGAGGTCATTACTGGGTGGTGAGGACTCCTTGCCATAGAAAACGGCATGGAGGCGGAGGCGATGGAAGCAAAGCTCTACGTCATGGTGAACCCTGAACTCGTTGAGGTGGGGATGGAGATGTCAAAGGCAAGTCATTTGGCACAAGATGGAGGTACAGGCAAGCACCGAGGAAACACACGTGGCTGTGATAGCGAGTCCGGGTAATAACATGGTTGTAGCACCCTGAGGCACCTATTGTTGTTGGTATATATTGAATATTGACGTAAAAATACTACTGCTGACCAGTGGTGCAGCAGTAGAGTTGCTGCCTTGCAACGCCAGAGACCCGGGTTTGATCCCGACGCTGGGTGTTGTCTGTATGGAGTTTATATGTTCCCCATGACCTGCGTGGGTTTTCTCAGGTTGCTTCGGTTTCCTCCCATACTCCAAAGACATATAGGTTTGTGGGCTAATTAGTTTGGTAAAAATGTAAATTGTCCGTAGTGTGTGTAGGATAGTGTTAGTGTGCGGGGATCGCTGTTCGGCGCGGACTCGGTGGGCTGTATCTCTAAACTAAACTAATTATTTAGTGCCTTATCCGTCCTCCCTGTGATCTGTTTTTATGTCAGCTTCTAGTATTTTAACTTTATGTATCCAGACGTTCTTGCCACACCTTTCATCACACTAACAGATTGGCAAGTCAAAACCTGAATTTTAGCATTGTAAATTACAATTATAATGAGGCAAGATTGTAACAGCTCAAAATGCTGAGATAACACTATGAGTGTCATTTACAGTAACTCAGGTAGACCTGAACGTAGGAAGCAAGTTGGGGGCACCTGCCATTCCTGTCACTCCCATCACCCAGCCCCAAAACGGCTGATGTCGAGGAAGAGCTTCCTTCACACAGTCCAGACAGTGTCACGGTCTCCTCAAGCAACCAGACTAGCCTTGTGGGAAAAGAAACGCAATGAAAACCACCACCACGTAAAGATGCCAATCCCAATCATTGAACACCTGGCCACAGGTGTGACTGGAAGACCTGGAAATCCCTCAATAGACTTCGTACATAGATGGGCCGATGCAAGACCAATACGAGCAAATGGGGCTATGCAGATGCGGCAGACACAGAGTGTGAATGTGGAACAGCTGGACAATCCTTGAATGAATGAATGAATGAATATGTTTATTGGCCAAGTATTCACATACAAGGAATTTGCCTTGGTGCTCTGCCCACAAGTGACAACATGACATACAGTGACAGTTAAGAATGATACATAAAACATTAACCATTATTAATAAAACATTATTTATTAAACATGTGAATGAAATAAAATACCAAAGCCACATCTAATAAGATGCCCACTTTTTGGTGAACAATGCTGCCTGTAAAATGTAGCAGTGGCTGTCCACCGTGCAAGAGCCCGGCCGAGTATTTGAAACATAGATGATGGACACGAATGAAGAAGATTGTAGCTCAATGGGTAACTCATTTGTCCCTCAGGTCTACAGTAGAGATCTGCTCAGGTGTAATGGTAAACCAACCCTTGACCATGGCTAATCTGAACACAAACCCATCCCAAGCTCATAAATGTTGCCATTCCAGTCCATTGTTATGAATATAGCAATCTCAAATATGCTGATAATTTGCACAACAAAGATTGATCAAGGTCAGAGGCCACATGCCAACAACACTAGGCAAGTCATCTTCACCTAGGTAAACTGGTGCCAAAGGTAAAATGGTACTGAGACACAAGGACAAATATAAATAATACTTAAATTAAATTATGCATAAAATTCTGAAAGTCAGCAAAAATAAACAAAAACGGAACAAAACAAAACAAAAACACGACATTAGTGAAAAAATACAATTAGACAAAGAAACAAGTCCATGGTAGTGTTTAGTTTTAGTTTAGTTTAGAGACACAGAGTGGAAACAGACTCTTCGGCCCACGTAGTCTGCCCGACCAGTGACCACCCGCAAATCAGTTCTATCTTACACACTAGGGCCAATTAACCTACAAACCTGCAAGAGCACCCAGGGAAAACCCACGGGGTGAAAGGGAGAACGTACAAACTCCATACAGACAGCACCTATAGTCAGGATCAACCAGGATCTCTGGTGCTGTAAGGCAGCAACTCTACCGCTGCACCAGTGTGCCGCCCAAGTGCAAGAGGTGGTCCCTCGTGTTCTCTTGTTGAGTCGGATCTAGGCTGTCCGGGTTGAATCAAGAACTTGATAGTAGTAAGAAAGTAGCTGATCCTGAACCTGGCGGTGTGGAACTTGAGGCTTCTGTACCTTCTGCCCGATGGTAGCAGTGAGAAGAGGGCATGAGCCAGATGGTGGAAATTCCTGATGATAGATGACACATTCTTCAGCACATTAAAAAAATGAAGATTTTGAAGAGACCTCACGACAAACGAAGATTTGAAAGGAAAATACTGTCCACTGTTCCAATTGAGTCAAGAGTGTTTAATTTTCATATGCACTGAGTCTGAAACAATGACATTCTTGCTTGCTGCTGCTTCACAGAAACATTAATGCAACACAAAAAATGTATGTACAATTAATTATATTCCTGATAAACCTGACCTTTTTAGTGCAGACAAAAGTATGTAATTCAACTCCATTAAAGATAAAATGATTAATGTGACCATTGCAACAATGGGCAAAGTGTTCTATTTACCCATTACACATCTTTCTAAGCAAGAAAATGGTTTCCGCTCCATATCTCCAATAGCATGCGAATGCAGAAATCGTCAGCTTCACCTCAGGCACCGATTGATCGAGGGATAATCAGTGCCTGGATAAATATGGATAAATGTGAGGTTATCCACTTTGGTGGCATGAACGGGATGGTGTCAGATTAGGAAAAGGAGAGGTGCAACGAGACCCTGGGTGTGTTTGCACATCAGTCACTGAAAATAAGTGTGTAGGTACAGCAGGAAGTGAAGAAAGCCCATGGCATGTTGGCCTTCATTGCAAGAAGATTTGAGTTTAGGAGCAAGGAGGTCCTACTGCAGTTGTACAGGGCCCTGTTGAGACCTCACCTGGAGTATTGTGTGCAATTTAGTTCTCCTAATTTGAGGAGAACATTATTGTTATTGAGGGAGTGCAGAGTAGGTTCACCAAGTAAATTCCCAGGATGGCAGGACTGATATATAATGAAAGAATGGGTCAACTGGGCTTGTATTCACTGGAATTTAGAAGGATGAGTGGATATCTTATAGAAACATAGAAAATTCTTAAAGGATTGCACAGGCTAGAAGCAGGAAGAATGTTCCCGATGTTGGGGGAATCCAGAACTAGGGGTCACAGTTCAGAATAATGTGTAGGCCATTTCGGACTGAGGTGAAGGAAAACCTTTTCACCCAGAGAGCTGTGAATCAGTGGAATTCTCTGTCACAGAAGGCAGTCGAAGCCAATTCACTGGATGTTTTCAAGAGAGAATTAGATTTAGCTCTTAGGGCTAAAGGGATCAAGGGATATGGGGACAAAGCTGGAATGGGGTACAGATTTTAGATGATCCGCCATGCTCTTATTGAATGGCTCGAAGGGCCGCATTGCCTACTCTTGCACCTATTTTTCGATGTTCTATGTTTTCTATGGAACTCATAAATTTTTCATATCCCCACATCTTGGAATATATAAAACAACTCAACTTGCTGCAGAGCTCTTGTTTCTTGTGCATATTTCATTTTTTGAGGGAGAGGAGATGCTTCAATTTGACCTTAGTCAGGGATTCCACATTCATGGAAAAAGAAGAGTTGAAAACAAAAAAGGAGACAATGAGCTGGAGTAAATCCATGTACACCCTACGCTGCCCTGGCAAGGCTACCATCATAATCAAGGACTACTCTCACCCATCAGACAAGAGGTACGGAAGTGTGAAAAAGCACTCCAGATACAGGAACAGTTTCTTCCCAGCTGTTATCGGGCAACTGAACCATCTAACTCGAGAGCAGTCCTGAGCTACCATCTACCTCGGAGTATCTTTAATCTGACTTTACTGCACTTTATCTTGCACTAAATATTTATTTCCTTTGTTATGTATCAGTAATCAGTGGATGGCTCGATTGTAATCATGTATAGTCCATTCGCTGACTGGTTAGCATGCAACAAAAGCTTTTCACTTTACCTCAGCACACGTGAGCTGTCTGTATGGACCAGACTGATTCCTGGGATGTCAGGACTTTCATATGAGGAAAGATTGGATAGACTCGGCTTGTACTCGCTGGAATTTAGAAGATTGAGGGGGGATCTTATAGAAACTTACAAAATTCTTAAGGGGTTGGACAAGCTAGATTCTGGAAGATTGTTCCCGATGTTGGGGGAGTCCAGAACAAGGGGTCACAGTCTAAGGATAAGGGGGAATTCCTTTAGGACCGAAATGAGGAAAACATTCTTTACACAGAGAGTGGTGAGTCTCTGGAATTCTCTGCCACAGAAGGTAGTTGAGGCCAGTTCATTGGCTATATTTAAGAGGGCGTTAGATGTGGCACTTGTGGCTAAAGGGATCGGGGGTATGGAGAGAAGGCAGGTACGGGATACTGAGTTGGATGATCAGCCATGATCACATTGAATGGCGGTGCAGGCTCGAAGGGCCGAATGGCCTACTGCTGCACCTATTTTCTATGTTTCTATGTGAGAATAAACTGAACTAAACTACAATAAACTAAATTAATCAGCAGATCAGGCAGCATCTCTGGAGAGCACGAATTGGTGACATTTCAGGTTGAGACCTGTAACGTCACCAATCCATGTTCTCCAAAGATGCTGCCAGACCTGCAAAGTTACTCCAGCATTATTTGTCCTTTTCATTAACCAGCATCTGCAGTTCCTTGGATAGACCCAAAATGCTGGAGTAACTCAGCGGGTCCGGCAGCATCTCTGGAGAAAAGGAATAGGTTCAAGTTCAAGTGAGTTTATTGTCATGTGTCCTTGATAGGACAATGAAATTCTTGCTTTGCTTCAGCACAACAGAACATAGTAGGCATTGACTACAAAAACAGATCAGTGTGTTCATATACCATTATATAAATATATACACACCTGAATAAATAAACTGATAAAGTGCAAATAACAGATTATGGGTTATTAATGTTCAGAGTTTTGTCCGAACTAGGTTTAATAGCCGGATGGCTGTGGGGAAGTAGCTATTCCTGAACCTGGTCGTTGCAGTCTTCAGGCTCCTGTACCTTCTACCTGAAGGTAGCAGGGAGATGAGTGTGTGGCCAGGATGGTGTGGGTCTTTGATGATGCTGCCAGCCTTTTTGAGGCAGCGACTGGTAAATCCCCTCGATGGAAGGAAGGTCAGTGCTGATGATGGACTGGGCAGTGCTTACTACTTTTTGTAGTCTTTTCCTCTCCAGGGCGCTCAAGTTGCCGAACCAAGCCACGATGCAACCAGTCAGCAAGCTCTCTACTGTGCACCTGTAGAAGTTAGAGAGTCCTCCTTGACAAACCGACTCTCCATAATCTTCTCAGGAAATAGAGGCGCTGATGAGCTTTCTTGATAATTGCATCAGTGTTCTCGGACCAGGAAAGATCTTCAGAGATGTGCATGCCCAGGAATTTGAAGCTCTTGACACGTTCAACCATCGACCCATTGAAATAAACGGGACAGTGAGTCCCCATCCTACTCCTTCCAAAGTCCACAATCAGTTCCTTGGTTTTGCTGGTGTTGAGGGCCAAGTTGTTGTGCTGACAGTTGCTCGATCTCTCTTCTGTACTCTGACTCATCTCCATCAGTGATACGTCCCACAACAGGGGTATCGTCAGCGAACTTGATGATGGAGTTTGCACTGTGACCGGCTACGCAGTCATGAGTATAGAGTGAGTACAGCAGGGGGCTGAGCACACAGCCTTGAGGTGCTCCCGTGCTGATTATTATCGAGTCTGACACATCTCCACCAATACGAACAGACTGTGGTCTGTGAATGAGGAAGTCGAGGATTCAATTGCAGAGGGATGAGCAGAGACCCAGTTCTGCGAGTTTGGTAACCAGCTTGGAGGGGACGACAATATTAAATGCTGAGCTGCAATTGATGAATAACAGCCTGACATATGAGTGAATAGGTGACTTTGTGGGCCGACATATTTACATATTTTTGTATCTAGAGTTGAAAACAAGTTGGAGGCATTATATCCACCACATAACCATGATGAAAAAGTCAATAGAACAATCTATGTTGGGCCATTGTTAATATGCCCCAGAGCCTAGGGGAAAAAAGCATCAATGGCAACCAGATGGATGCCTCAAATAAGTTTATGTTCATAACTTCGGAAGTGATGGGAGCAGAATTAAACCATTCGGCCCATCAAATCTACTCCACCATTTAATCTTGGCTGATCTATCTCTCCCTCTCAACCCCAGTCTCCTGCCTTCTCCCCATAACCCATCAGGTTTACATTTGGTGCTTCTATTATAATGTAAGGAAAGCAAGCACATAATCTGCCAACAGAAAGCTGCAAAAGGACCATTGTAATTAAAAGCACGGTAATCAGAAACTGGAACGAGGCATCTGACAAGCAGCTCTGACTACGTCTTAGTTCCTTGATCTGTGAAGGCTGTGAAATTTCTGTGTGGGTTTGATGTAATTACTAATTTAGGCTTTGCTGTGCATGAATAGGACTCTACGTCAAAGCTGCACACCAGTCCCGCTGGACAAAGAATTAACCTCGCAAACCATGCATACAATTGCGTGCTTTCTTGAAGGAGCACGGACTGTAAAGAAAGCTGTTGCAAACGGCTCTTATCATGTCAACAACAACTTGCATTTATGCAGTGCCTCCGGCAGGAAGAATATACATGACGTTTTCCTGGACAGCAGGCTGTGCTCAGACTCTGGCTTTTCACAATTCAATCATTTGGAAGGGGGAAATATATTGTCCAGTTTGCAGATGTTTTTGTCCCTTGTGGATTTAGAAGTACAGCATCTCAGTGTATGTTTAGGTTTATTATTGTCATATGTATCGAGGTACAGTGAAAAGCTGTAGAAACAAAGAACTGCAGATGCTGATTAATGCACAAAAGGACACAAAGTGCTGGAGTAACTCAGCAGGTCAGACAGCATCTCTGGAGAACATGGATAGGTGACGGTATGTAGGAAGAAACTGCAGATGCTGGTTTATACCGAAGATAGACACAAAATGCTGGGGCAACTCAGCGGTCAAGCAGCATGTCCGGAGAAAAGGGAAAGGTCAGACTGCAGAAGAGTTCAGACTCAAAAGGTCTCCTGTTCCTTTTCTCCAGATATGCTGCTGGTCCTGCTGAGTTGCTCCACCACTTTGTGTCTATATTGTGGATAGATGTCGTTTAGGGCGAGACCTTTCTTTAGATTGCATGTTACTTAGAAATAGAAACATAGAAAAATAGGTGCAGGAGTAGGCCATTCGGCCTTTTGAGCCAGCACCGCCATTCAATATGATCATCAAAAATCAGAACCCTGTTCCTGCTTTTCCCCATATCGCTTGATTCCTTTAGCCCAAAGAGCTAAAACTAACTCTCTCTTGAAACATCCAGTGAATTGGCCTCCACTGCATTCTGTGGCACAGAATTCCACAAATTCACAACTCTCTGGGTGAAGAAGTTTTTCCTTATCTCAGTCCTAAATGGCCTACCCCTTATTCTTAAACTGTGACCCCTGGTTCTGGACTCCCCCAACATCGGTAACATTTTTCCTGCACCCAGCCTGTTCAATCATTTAAGAATTTTATAAGTTTCTATAAGATCCCCACTCATCTTTCTAAATTCCACTGAATACATGCCCAGTCGACCCATTCTTTCATCATGTTCATTCCCGCCATCCTGGGAATGAACCTGATGAACCTACGTTGCACTCCCTCAATAACAATAATGTCCTTCCTCAAAATAGGAGACCAAAATTGCACACAATACTCCAGGTGCGGTCTCACCAGGGCCCATACAACTGCAATAGGACCTCCTTGCTCCTAAACTCAAATCCTCTCAAACTGAAGGCCAACATTAGCTTTCTTCACTGCCTGCTGTACCTGCATGCTTACATTCAGTGACTGATGTACAAGTACACCCAGGTGTCGTTGCACCTCCCCTTTTTCTAATCTGACACCATTCAGATAATAATCTGCCTTCCTGTTCTTGCCACCAAAGTGGATAACCTCACATTTATCCACATTATACTGCATCTGCCATGCATCTGCTCACTCGCCCAACCTATCCAAGTCACCCTGCTGCCTCATAGCATCTTCATCACAGCTCACACTACCACCCAGCTTTGTGTCATCCGCAAACTTGGAGATGTCACATTTAATTCCCTCATCTAAATCGTTGATATATATTGTAAATAACTGGGGTCCCAGCACTGAGCCTTGCGGTAGCCCACTAGTCACTGCCTGCCATTCTGAAAAGGACCCGTTATTTCCTACTCTTTGCTTCCAGTCTGCCATGTAGTGCTCTATCCATGTCATACCCACCCCAAATACCATGCGCTCTAACTTTGCCCACTAATCTCTTGTGTGGGACCATCCACATCCACTGGTTCAGCCTTATCCATTCCACTTGTTACATCCTCAAAAAATTCCAAAAAGTTAGACAAGCATGATTTCCGCTACATAAATCCATGCTGACTTTGACTGATCCTGTCAGTGTTTTCCAAATGCACTGCTCTAACATCTTTAACAATCGACTCAAGCATCTTCCCCACTACCGATGTAAGATGAACTGGTCTATAATTTCCTGTTTTCTCTCTCTTAAAAAGTGGGGTTACATTGGCTCCCCTCCAGTCCACAGGAACTGACGCAGAGTCGAGAGAACATTGGAAAATGATCACCAATGCATCCACAATTTCTAGGGCCACCTCCTTGAGTACTCTGGGATACAGACAATCAGGCCCTGGGGATTTATCTGCCTTCAGTCCCAACAGTTTACCTAACACCATTTCCTGAGTAATGTGGATTCCCTTCAGTTCCTCCTCCCCACTAGATCCTCGGTCCCCTAGTATTTCTAGGAGAGTGTCCATGTCAGAACCAAACTACTCGTTTAACTGTTCTGCTATTTCCTTGTTTTCCCATTATGAATTCACCTGTCTCTGATTGTAAGGGACCTACTTATGTCTTCAAATTTTATAATATGCGTGTCCCATTAATACCAAAGCTTGATTTACCCGCTTGTAAATAACGAATTCAGACTGAATAAAGGTCTTGACCCGAAACATCACCTACCCATGTTCTCCAGAGATGCTGCCTGACTCGCTGAGTTACTCCAACACTTGGTATTCTATAGTGAAAAGCTTCGCTTTGCATGTTATCCAATCAAATAAGACAATAATATACATAAATACAAGCAAGACAAACTCAATTACAATAGGTAGAGTATAGGGGAAGATACAGAGTGCAAACATAGCTCTCAGCATTGCAGCACAACAGTTCCAGAGACTATTAAGGGTTTAGTGGGTGAACATGAGTGTATAATACACTGAGCGGCACAGAAGTTCAGCGGTAGAGTTGCTGCCTCACAGCAACATCTTATCTGTACGAGTTTTACGATCTCCCTGTGACCTGCATGGGTTTTCTCCGGGTGCTCCTTGTTCCCTCCCACACTCCAAAGACATACAGGTTTGTAGATTAATTGGCTTGATTCAATTGTAAATTGTCCCTAGAGTATGTAGGATCATGTAAGTGTACGGGGATCGCTGGTAGGCATGAACCCGATGGGCCAAACGGACTGTTTCCACGCTGTATCTCTTAACTAAACTATAAAATTAAACGTAAATATTAATGCACTACCATGGACTTGCTTGTAATTTCCTAATTTTCCTGTTTGGCACTAATGTCTGGTGTTTTCTGCAGTCATTTTATCTTTTTACTGTCTTACAGAATTGTAGGTGCCGTTTATAAATCATTTAAGTATAATTTATGTTATGTTTGTGCATCTTGAGGCACACTGGAGTTCGAAGACACTCATTGCAAAATGGTTGCCTCTAGTTCAGCCAAAGCACGTGGTGGATGTCAGAGCTTGTGCGTTGACTGTAGGCACTGTGGTGTATCCGTCAGGCAGAGGGTTACATAGACGGAAATATGCTGACTAAGTTTGCAAATTACATGCAAAGTCTTGCCCTGGAGTGATTGCTACAGATATGTAGAAGCAATATATTAAACGTGTTGAAACTGGTGGCTGTGGGCAGGGATTGGGACAAATTTAACAAGTTGACAAGGAAGGGTAGTAATGGCATTCAGGAAATGTGCAATCAAATGGATGAAGGTTTGTCTTCAATGAAGCCTTATCTCTTGATCTTGCAAACGAAAGCAGATAACAGAGGAATGCATTTATGTTTCTGCGTTCCATTCATCTTCATGTACTAGGAAACCACATTCAAGCTTCAGATAGGAACATGTTTAATTTTCAGTATGCAATAAACATTTTTACAGGCACACTTTGTCCCTTGCTTTGTAACTTTGTTGGCAAAGTACATAGAATACACAGCAGCACAGCTCAGCACAAGAACAGGCCCTTCATCCCACCATGTATGTGTTGCGCATAATGCCAACACAGTTTAGTTTAGTTTATTATTGTCACGTGTACCGAGGTACAGTGAAAAACTTCACTGTATCTATCAGCTGATAAACTATCAGGCAACTAATTCATCCTACCACAACCAGCGAGCAGTCCTGAACTACCATCTACCTCATTGGTGACCCACGGATATTCCTTGATCGAACTTTGTTGGCTTTACCTTGCACTAGACACGATTCCCTTATCATGTATCTATACACTGTAAATGTCTTGATTCTAATAATGTATAGTCTTTCCGCTGACTGGTTAGCACGCAACAAAAGCTTTTCACTGTGTAAGCTTTGTACACGTAACAATAAACTAAACTAATTAAAAGCTTTTTGTTGCCTGTCATCCAGTCAGCAAAAATACAATACATGATTACAATCATGCCGTCCACAGTGTACTGATCCAGGATAAAGGGTATAAAGGTGCAAGATAAAATTCAGTAAAGTCTGATTAAATATACCCTTTGGTGAATGGTAGGTCAAGATCGGTTTCCAATTTATGAGAGGACGGTTCAGTTGCCTGATAACAGCAGGAAACGAGAAACTGTCCCTGAATCTGGAGGTGTACATTTTCAAACTTCTGTACCTCTTGTCTGATGCAAGAGGGGAGAAGAGGGAGTGACAGGGGTGAGACTCGTCCTTGATTATGCTGGTGGCCTTTCCGAGGCAGCGTGAGGTGTAGATGAAGTCAATGGAATCGAGGTTGGTTTGCATTATGGTCTGGGCTGCATCTACAATTCTCTTCAATGCCTTGCAGTCTTAAAGTTGTTCCCAAACCGTATTGTGATGCATCCCATCCTACCTGCCTAAACACAGTTCGTGTCCATCTAGTGCCTCTCTGGTCATTTATACCAAAATGCCTCTTCAAAGTTGCTCCCATACCTGTTTCTATAACCTCCCCTGACAACATGTTCCATTCATCTAGCACTTTGTTTAAACAAAAATTGCCACTTAAATCTCATTAAACGTTGTCACTCTCAATTTAAAACCATGCACTCTAGCATTTGACATTTAACATTTCCACTCTGATCAGCAATCCTATCTTTGGCTCTCATAATTATATATATGTTTATCAGCCTCCAACATACCAGAGAACACAATCCAAATTTGTCCATTCATTCCTTATAGCTAATACTCTCTGATCCAGGCAATGTCCTAGTGAATCTCTTCTCCAATTATTCCAAAGACTCCACATCCTTCCAATGAACTGCACACAATAGCACAAATGTGGCCTAACCAAAGGCTGCAACTTAAAATTGCAGAATTTGTTCATTTTAGGAAGAGCAAAGTCAGATTAGTTACAATAAAACCTTGTAATTTAAGATTCAGCTGCGTATAAGCATATAAACACAATTCATTAGATGAAGACACATAAATTACCTTTCAGAAGGCTCTGAAGTCGCTTTCAATCAATGAAGGGCTATTAACATATACCACCTTTTAAAATGTTGTAAGTTTGACAATCGATGGCAATAAGATAAATTATTCTACACCATGATACTGTCATAGAAATTGAGGTATAACTATTGGCCAGAAATAACAGATAGATCTTCCTTGCTTTTCTTTAAGTGGATATTCAACTTTGGAATAAGACCTCAGATAATGTGAAAGGCAGTATCCAACAGTGCAGCATTATCTTTGTACAGGTCCACCACCGATTTTCTGGCACCCTTGGTTCCAGACCCTTCCTGGATTATCCATTTTGCTGGACCAACAGAGGCCGAGATGCCAGCCCGCAAAGTCGGCCTCAGAAGTTAGCGAAGGGAACAAATCTGCTGATTCCGGCCGGGCCGGATTTCGAGAGCCCCGGGGTCGCTGGGGCCAAATTCAACCTATCCATTAAAGGAGGTGCCGGACCACCAGTTACTGGAAAATCAGTGTACCACATTGAAGCATCTGTCTAAACCTGCTTGAATCTCCAGAGCAAGACTTGAGGCCATGAGCTTCTGACTTGGATGCAAGAATGCCCCTTGTTGAGCTGCAGATGTGGCCCGTAACATGCCTTGTTCACAGCAGGTGTTAACACTCACAAAGATTTGGAAGAAAACTTGCCACTTTAGTTTAGCTTAGACATACAGCATGGAAACAGGCCCTTTGGTCCACCAAGTCCAAGCCCACCACCGATCACCCGTTCACACTCGTTCTATGTTATCCCACTTTCTCCTACACACGAGAGGCAATTTACAAAGGCCAATTAACCTACAAACCCGCGCATCTTTTGTGATGTGGGGGGGAAACCAGAGCACCTGGAGGAAACCTATGCCATCACAGGGAGAACGTGCAAACTCCACACACAGACAGAACCCGAGTCAAGATCGAATCAGGCTATCCTACGCTGTGGGGCAGCAGCGCTACCAGCTTCCATGTTTGGATTTAGTTTAGTTTAGTTTCGGCTCACTGAGTCCGTGCCAACCAGCAATCCCTGTACACTAGCACTATCCCACACACTAGGAACATTTACAGAAGCCAATTAACCTACAAACCTGCACGTCTTTCGAGTTTGGGAGGAAACTGGAGCACCCGGAGAAAACCCACGCGGTCCCGGGGACAACATGCATAGTCCGTACAGACAACACTGGTAGTCAGGATCACGGTAAGGCAGCAACCCGACTGTTGCACTGCCGAAACAAAACAATTTGTTTCAGTGTTTAAAGAGAAATGCACAACTTTACCCACATAACCTTCATGTTGTGACAATGTGATTGTACTTTAAGTTACATCAGACTGTGTTTCATACCAGATTTTATTTTAGCACTTACTCAAGAATGTTTTTGTTACTATATCTGATCTTTAGATTCCTGTTGGATTTAGTGTCTACAAAGCAGTCAGTTGGAATGCCCCCGGATTCCAATGGACTGTGTATTAATACTAAATTAGTTATTATTATACTACTATAATTGTCCGAATACTATATAAATAGACCTTTACATCTGTGAGATTAAGATAGTCACCTTGAAGGGATAAATCTCATCAGGGATTGTTGATGGCACAGTGGTATTATTCCACCCCCACCCTCCCCCCCTCCAATCCTTTATTGCCCGACCTAAAATAATATATTTCCAACATCTATTAAATCCTTTTAACATGATCAAGACCTTTATATAACACCTCATCTCAACCTCATAAGTATTTCAGTTCAGAGATACCGAACGAAAACAGGCCCTTAAGCCCACTGAGTCCATGCCAACCAGCGATCCCCATGCACTTAACACTATCCTACACACTAGGGACAGTTTAAACATTTACGGAGGTCAATTAACCAACAAACATGTACATCTTTTGGATGCGAGAGTAAACTGGAGCACCTGGAGGAAACCCACGCAGGTCATGGGGGGAACGTACAAACTTCATACACACAGCACCCGTGGTCAGGATTGATCCCGGGTCTCTTGCACTGTAAGGCAGCAACTCTACTGCTGCGCCACTGTTAAAACTCAAGGTCATGTGAGCCAACTGTAATAATGGCCAAAAGTTATATTTTTGGTGTTTTATTGTCACAAGTGCAAATGCACAGTGAAATTATTTTCTTTCGGACAGTCCAGAAAAGTACTGCCATACCAAAGCACATCCCTCATTAGCAAAGTATACAGAAATAGTCTACTGATCCTGCATGCAAGAGCCGCCATTGTTTTGGCACCATTATCAAACTCCAGTCCACGCTCTAGTCCTTACGAGCGATGCCTAATCCAGGCAAGCCCCAACGCTCTTGCAGTCCCCCAGTCATCGCCTTCCGTGAACACCACATCCCTCTACCCTATCCACCTTTGTGCCCCGGGGGGAAGCACCTCCCGACCTTGAGGGCGTGGTAGGCCAGATTCTGGTTCCCCCTCCTACCACCCTTGCTCCTCGCCAGTCGCATCCGCCGTCGCCGGCTCCATCCTCCCGGTCTCTGGTGTTCGGGGCCAGCTCATCGGTCTCCCTCCCGCAAGCCGTGGTCCACTGGGTCTTGCTTTCAGTTGCGAGGGGGTAGGGGAAGGGCCGACTCGGCAGTTTCCTCCCTTCCCCCTTACAGGCCGCGGGCTGCCCAGTCACATGCAAAAACATTGACCAGAAAAATTCTCCATTGGTGGGGGCGGCACAGTTGCAGAGTTACTGCCGCAGAGCACCAGAGACCTGGGTCTGATTCTGACTCCAGGGAGGTGCTGTCTGTATAGAGTTTGTACATTCTCCCTGTGAATGCGTGGATTTTCTCCAGGTGCTCCAGTTTCCTCCCTCACTCCAAAGGCATGCAGGCTTGTAGGTTAATTGTCTTCTGTAAATTATCCCCAGTGGGTAGGATTGAACTAGTGTACGGGAGATAGCTGGTCCACGCTGACTCAGTGGGCCGAAGGGCCTGTTTCCACACTGTATCTTTAAAATTGCAAACTAAACTAAACTGATCCTCTCATTATGCAATATTTTTCTCTAGCTGATAAGGCCTGCTGAATTTATCCTTTCACCAAATATAGATGTAATAATATGTGTGGGAAAATGTAATTAAGAAATTGGATTAGTTAGAAGACAAAGATTAAAAACCTTCTGGAATGCTTTCAAGGACCATAATGAACATGTGAGAGAAAATGACGAAATAAGGAACTGCAGATGCTGGATTACATAAAAGGACACAAAATGCTGGAGTAACTCAGCGGGTCAGACAGCATTTCTGGATAACATGGATAGGTGACGTCTTGGTCAGGACCCTTCAAGAGAGAAGAACTTCTTCAAAACAGGCGTACCTTGAGATTTCACAATGGAGCTGTCAAAATGTAGAAACAAGGAACTGCAGATGCTGCTTTACACAAAAGAACACAGAGTGCTGAGGGATCCCGTTCTGAAATGACATCTACCCATGTTCTCCAGAGATGCTGCCAGACCCGCTGAGTTACTGCAGCACTTTGTGTCCTTATGTGAAAAAAATCTTGTGGACACAGATAATTATCAATGAGAAATGTATTTTCAGTTACTCATGGTAACTGTGCTTACTTTCCTTTTCTGGTGACACTGAATTTATTTTGTACAATCTGTGTGCTTCATCTACCATGTGATACAATAGGGCCGTAAGATTATAGTCTTAACTGGTGTTAAATGATAGAGACCAACTCAGATGGAGGAAGGGAAGGGTATCGACCCGAAATGTCACCCATTCCTTCTATCCAGAGAAGCTGCCTGTACCGCCGAGTTACTCCAACATTTTGTGTCCATCACAGATGGAAATTATCCAATATGGTTTCACGGAAAACAATGACAAGCAGTTTATTCATTTATCCTCAATAAGGAGTTATGTTTATCTCAAGGCTTATTCGGCAGTTTTTTAAGTCTTTGGAAAGATGCAGGAAATTATATGTAACCATTCCATATTAACTCTGCCCATAACACTTTTTCTGTTGTTGCATATGCTATCATGTAATACTCTGTATTTTAAATGTATTCTGCTGTAAGTGATGCACTGTTGCGATAAATCTAGTATGTGACAAATTTAACTTCAAATTTAACTTGCATGGAGAAACAAGGAACTGCAGATGCTGATTAATATACTAAAAGACACAAAGTGCTGGAGTAACTCAGCAAGTCAGGCATCTCTGGAGAACATGGATAGGAGACATTTTGGGTTGAGACCCTTTTTCAGGCTGATTGTAGTGCAATGGGGTGGGGGGGTGAGGGGAGAAGAAACCTGGAAGGGAGGAGAGGCAGGTGTGGCAGGTAAGAGGTGGACACAGGCGAGGGGGTGTTGATAGGCAGATGGTTGGAACAAAGGCCAGAGATAAAAGCAGAAGGTGTGAGTCAGAACTGAAGAGTTGCGAACTGCGAGGCCAGACGGAGGAAAGTAGCAGGAGTTGGTGAGGGAGGAGAAATAGGTGGGAGTCCGCGTGGGGCACGGGAGAGGGGAAGGGGAGAAAAGAGGTGCATGGGAGAGAAGGGGATATGAGAGGGGGTTACTTAGTAGTTACCTAATTTGGAGAATTAATTGTTCATGGAACGTTGATTCTGTCAATTACATGTACAAAATTTACCATGACAGTGTTTTAAAGTTACCTTTTAGTCAGTGGACAATCTTACTCTTTAATCCACCTCTTGTACAACCAGTGTCAAAGGATCCAAAGAAGGGTCACGACCCAAAACTTTATCTATCCATGTTCTCCAGAGATGCTGCCTGACCTGCTGAGTTACTCCAGTACTTTGTGTCCTACCCTCTAAACCATTCCAATCCATGTACTTATCCAGCTGCCTTTTAAATGCTTTTGTCGTATCTACCTCAACTCCCACCTCCGGCAGCACGTTCCATATACCTACCACCCTCTGAATGAAAATGTTGCCCCTCAGATTTTTATTAAATCTTGCTCCTCTCACCTTGACCATGGGGGGTCAAGGGACGAGCGTTCACGTCACAGCAATGTTTCCACCAATCTTTCTGCCACTTCGCACAAGAAGCATAAGAAGCACAAGATGCCATTGTATGCAGATGCCAAGAAGTGTGTTCAGCTATGGCTTACCAATTTCTAATCTTGTGTTGTGGACTCGATACGAAGACCTTGACCATATGCCCTCTTGTTTTTGATTTCCCTACCCTGGGTAAAATGATCTGTGCACTCACCCTATCTGTTCCGTTCATGATTTTATACTTTTCTATGTATTGTGTTCTACACTCTATGAGTGTTTGGATATTAAATAGAATAACATTCAATAGTCTGAACAATATACCATTCTGCCAACATTAATAGTCCTGACTGTGACTATTTAGCAGCATTTTACTATATTTATTTCAGTATAATTTTATTCCAGCTACTGTTTTTTCATTAAGTTTATGTTTAGTTTTAGCTTAGTTTCGAGATACAGCACGGAAACAGGCCGTTCGGCCCACCGGGTCCACACTGACCAGCGATCCCCGCATATTAACACTATCCTACACACATGGGAACAATTTTTACACATGCACCAAGCCAATTAACCTACATACCTGTGCGTCTTTGGAGTGTAGGAGGAAACTGAAGATCTCTGAGAAAACCGTGGGCACAGGAAGAATATACAAACTCCAGCGCCACAAGCGTTGTAAGGCAGCAACTCTACCGCTGCGCCACCGTGGCCGGCCTGTTAGCTTGATCATTTTGACATGCATCCTACTATAGACGCTTCTCCATATTAGCCTCTTAAATCTTTTATGTGTTGTCATATTTTGAGTTCTGATGAGGAGTGCTTGACCCGAAACAATTCTGTTTATTCTCCTCACTGATGCTGCTTGATCTTCTGACAGCTCCCAGCATTTTCTGTTTTATTTCCCTTTCTCTGTGCAGGAATCACAAACCTTGTTACACATCCACTGACGACTTGTGCTGGAGCTGCCTTTTATTTCTTAACCCTCCACACCACTAAATCCCTCTCTGTGTATTTTCACTTTATTCCTAAGGTGTCCCACTGCATTCAAATAAATAAACCGGTCTTGCTTTAATTTTTACTTTATGTTTCTTTTTGCAGCTTTAAGAATTCAATTATCCTACTTCTTGCTTTCTCTTATCCCCTCTTCTCTCCCCTCCTCTCCACCCGAATATCCCTTTCCCCTTTCCTCCTCTTCCTTCCCTTCTCTCCTCTCACCCTTCCCCTTCTCTTCCTCTCTCCCTTCCTCTCACTCTCTTCTTCTCTCCCTATCTTTCCTCCCTATCTTTCTTCTCCCCCTCTTCTCCTCTGTCTAACCCACTCCTTCTGTCCTTCACTCTCTGCCTCTTCACACTTCCCCTCCTCTTCTCCCCTTTGTCACATCCATGTTCTCCAGAGATGCTGCCTGGCCCATTGAGTTACTCCAACACTATATGTCTCTTTTCGTAAATCAGCATCTGCAGTTCCTTGTGTCTAAAGGGCCTGTCCCACTTTCACGACCTAATTCACGACCTTTTTTACTCAGGAACATTTTTCATCAGGCTAGAAAAACACCTCGATCTACCTGATGCCATGAGTACCTACGACTAGCATCACAACCTACCTACAACCTCCTACGACCTTGTGACGACCATGCTGCGAGTATGAGTCATGGGCAAACTCGTCAGAGGTCGTCAATTAGGTTGTGAAAGTGGGACAGGCCCTTAAGTCTTTCACAAAGTTCCATTCAAATGGCTGTGGACTGTGGCTGTGTTCCGGTTTCCTCCCTCATTTGAAAGATGTGCAGATTTGTAGGTTAATTGCCTTCTGTAAATAGCCCCCAAGTGTGTCGGATGCAAAAGTTGAACAATGTAGATCTAGTGTACGGGTTGTTGATTGTCAGCGCAGACTTGGTGGGCCAGAGGGCCAGTTTCCATGCTCTATCTCTAAACTATAACCCGCTGCAGGAGCTGGTGGTGAAGGCAGTTATCATAGTGGCATGCCAGAGGCATTTGGGCAGACACAAATTAAGAAGCAGGGAATGGAGGAATATGAATCACCTGCAGGCACAAGAGATCAGTTTAATTTGGCACAAACATCATGGGGCTGAAGGGCTTGTTCCTGTACTGCACTTCTCCATGTTCTATGAGGGTGCAAAAAATAGTGAGGTTTATTTCAAATGTATAAATATAAGTCATTTTAACACATGTTCCTTTGTGGACCTAATGTTATTCTAAGTTCATATTTAATTTGTGAGGCCCTGTATCATACCAGCTGGAAACACTTGCTTCAATGCACAAACTGATCCATTGGAATAAGTAGTCCTTCACAGTGCCCTGTTTCAAAGTGCCCAGATGGAAATTTATCATTTTCAGCCCAGTGGTTTAAAAATTTAATCAAAAGCAGATGTTTGGCAAAATGTTCATCACTGTAATGGGACAGATGTTTCACATTTGCAGAATGATGGTTCTCTTTGTGTAAATATAAACAAGTGTATTAAATGTAATGTGGTGGCAGAAATGTAAATACTGTTTCCACAAAAAATACTTCTCATGCACCAGTGATTTAGCAAAAGCAGAGAAATAAAATTATTTCATTATATGCTGCGCATAATACAGGACCACAACTGATTTTCTGGTACCCTTGGTTCCAGAGCATCTCTGGATTATCCATTTTGCCAGACCAACGGAAGCCATGGCCTCCTAGAGGAGTTCAATGGCACTGGAACAGTTCACCTTGGCCACTGGGGGACCGAGATACAAGCCAGCAAAGTTGGCGTCTGAAGAAGAGTCTCGACCCGAAACGTCACCCATTCCTTCTCTCCAGAGATGCTGCGTGTCCCGCTGAGTTACTCCAAGCATTTTGTGTCTCCCTTTGATTTAAACCAGCATCTGCAGTTCTTTCCTACATAAGTTGGCTTTAAAATTGGCTATGGGAGTGGATCTGCCATCTCTGGCCGGGCTGGAGTTCCCGGGCCCCGGCTGCAGGGGGCCAGTCTGACCTGCCTTTCGCGTTCTTTTTCTAGGTCTGCACAAAACCTGAGGGTCTTTAATTTACAACAGAAGTCTTTAATGATTTACTCAATGCTGGTAGCAAGACAACTCAAATTGGCTGCACCCTCACACACTACAGACAGGATAAACAATATACAAAAACATCTCCCTTTGTCCTGTGCAGAGCCACCTGCTGCACGGGAGGAGCAATGGGTCCTCCCACCCCACACAGTCCACCAAACATCACATTCCCCCTTTCCAGTTTGAACGTCTCCATTTGGCTGGACCTCGCTTCACTATTTTTTCCCAGCCTTTTTTGCATTTTACAACCCTTGCTAAAGGCTCAGAATCAACTGAATTTTCCTCAGTGTTCTCTTTTGAAGCGATATCAGTATTTGCTTTATCTGTATGCTGTTGACTCCACTTGACTGTAGTTTTTCTCGGCAGTCGTCAGCGTTTTGGATGTGAACGCGATTAGTTCTTCCTTGCTGTTCGGTGCCGTTTGTGAGAATACAGCTCCAAGACCATACGGCGATGCATCGGCGGCCAGCAAAATCGGATTCAACGGGTCATAGTGGACCAAACGCATCTTCAGGGTGAACATCAAAACGTCCTGTTTTCACAGGTTGTTCACGCACTTGCTGACCATGTTGCAACCCATGTTAGATGACAATGCCATAGTTGAACAAGGCAGCAAAGTTACAAAATTTTGAGATTTTAAAAATCAAGTCTGCAATTTATCCCATCAGATAAAGCATAAAAATAAGTTTAATTTGACACCTAATTTACTTTCATATCTTCAGTATTAAAAAAGTTATGACCATTTTCATACTCGGAAATTAGCATCTTGTTCCCCATTGCCTTTCCATTAACTTAACTCAAAAGCTGTGATCTAGGACAGTCAAAAGCCCATAACTTTCTTAAAAATTAAGAGAACAATGACATTTTCAGTTATTATAGATTGAAGCATTCTGAAACAAATATGAAACAATCTTACTTGGATGACCTGAAATTAAAGCATATAATTAGTTAGTTACCTAATTGTAGCTAATTACAAAATTAAATTACTAGATCTAAACATCTATCCATTTCGTAAGAAAAGATAAATATTTTTAAATTGCCTAAGTGTCCAAATAACATTCACAAAATAAATCACAATACAACATGATTTTAAAATCTCATTTTCATGAATTGATAGGTCAAATGGAAGGAGTTTAGTGTTTAATTACTGTAAATTAATGGCCATTTAAATCAACTTGCGAGTGGGTTTTAGTGGAATGCGGTGGATTGGAACATTGCGGTTTGCGGTGAATTTAACCCACAGTCAGCAGGAAAAACACTGCCGGTTCGTATATTTTTTTTGTCCCCATTTCGCAACATGAAAATGTGATTAAATGCTTCCTAAGGAGCACGTTTGTATGTAAAAATAAACTGTGTACTTTATTTTCTCCCCTACGTAAAATCCTTTCCGTTGTCAGCGCTCACAGCTTTAAAAGATGATTTTTAAATTACTCTAGCTAATAAATAATCTAGCATAATTTAAAAATACCTTCATAAATCAAATGTCGGAGCGATTTTTCTTCAGCAACGAAATCCCCTGACATGGATCGATTTGCCCTGTTTGTAGATAAACGGCACTTTAAACATGCCCCCTCAGAAAGGCGCCAAAGTCATGCACACAGGGAGCAGCAGAACTGCTGTGCCGCTCAAGGTAAGTTTTGTAACATACCTAAACAAGGCGTTCATGTCAAGCTTGAAAGCACGGATCCAGTCGATGGCGCACAGGGATGTACCTTTTTTACCAATGACGATCAGCGGCAACATCCGTGTCAGACCATTACAGGAAACTGCAACAGTGCATTTGCCATTTGTGGGAATGGACTGTCGTCCGTATCCAAAAAGGCGGATGTTGGCTGGTTTCAGTTTTGGCGATCCTATCCTCTCCCAGATGGCCTGACCCACTAGCGACACAGCTGCACCAGTGTTCACCTAGAACTGTAGATTGACGTTCGAGTCCCGCAGCGAAATCCTCGTCTTGTCGGTGATCATATACACACCGAGCACTTCAATAGGAATGGTCTCCGGGATTTGCTTGACCGTGTTTTGCGCTTTCTTGCCCTTTCTCAGCTTTCCTACGGATTGACACACTGCCTGGAGATGACCTTTTCGGCAACAGGCATAACAAACTGACTTGATATACGGGCACTCACGGTGATGATAAGCTGTCGAGCCGCACCGGTAGCAGGGTTTCGATCCTCCCCCCACAGGGAGATGGCTCTTCTGAAACTGTCCCACCTTTCCCAGATTTGCTCTGGGTCGATCAAGTGGTTTCTGGCGTGGCGGAATCTGGCGTTGCGGACGAGTCTGACGAACTGTATGCACCTCCTGAGGGAATTTCGACACTGTTTCGCCGGCCATTTTGTGCAGTTCTTTACTTAGCAGCTCGGCCATCTTAGCACACTGCAGCACATTCTTCAATGGGACGTCCGATTCGTTGAAAATCGCCTGCAGGATGAATGCAAGCCTGCAGCCCATGACCAGTCTATCCCGCAACGCATTGTCTTGGCACTTTTTGCGGCATTGAGCTTTAAAATCACGTGCCTTTGCCTTGGTGCAAAGTTCGGCAAGAAATGTGGTGATCGATTGCCCTTCTTGTTGCACCACTGGTAGAAATCGAGGCGAGCTGCTAGGAAATTTCGACTTTCTTCGAAATGCAGCTGCAAAGCTACTGTGATTTCAGCATATGAAACTTCAGTTACTTCTTTTGTAAGTAAAATTTGAAGCAGTGCAAAAGTTTCTGGAGACATTGATGAACACAAGAGAGCCTTCTTCTTCAGGTCAGTAGTAATTGCCATACTTTCAAAATTAAACTCAGCTCGCATTAAATACGACAACCACCTTTCTCGCTCAGGATCGAAACGATCAAATTGCCGAGACATGTTAGTTAGTTTTTCAAATTAAAAAATAGGCTCTTATCTGGGTCTTTGGATGCAATCCAAAGTATCCCACTTCTGACACTACTTTCGTGTTCTTTTTCTAGATCTGCACAAAACGTGACAGTCTTTCATTTACAACAGAAGTCTTTAATGCTTTACTCAATGCTGGCAGCAAGACTACTCAAAATGGCTGCACCCTCACACACTACAGTGAGGACAAACCAAAGATTCTAGAAGAGAGGGGAGAGAGAGAGATCGAGAGAAGAGAGGAGAGAGAATGATCGAGAGAAGAGAGGGGAGAGAGAGATTGAGAGAAGAGAGGGGAGAGAGGTCGAGAGGGGAGAGAGAGATTGAGAGAAGAGAGGGGAGACAGAGGCCGAGAGGGGAGAGAGAGAGATCGAGAGAAGAGAGGGGAGAAAGAGATTGAGAGAAGAGAGGTCGAGAGGGGAGAGAGAGAGAGATCGAGGGAAGAGGGGGAGAGAGAGAGATCGAGAGAAAAGAGGGGAGAGAGAGATTGAGAGAAGAGTAGGGAGAGAGAGATCGAGAGAAGAGAGGGGAGAGAGACCGAGAAGAGAGGGGAGAGAGAGATTGAGAGAAGAGTAGGGAGAGAGAGATCGAGAGAAGAGAGGGGAGAGAGACCGAGAGAAGAGAGGGGAGAGAGAGATCGAGAGAAGAGAGGGGAGAGAGAGATCGAGAGAAGAGAGGGGAGAGAGAGATCGAGGGAAGAGAGGGAAGATAGAGATCGAGAGAAGAGAGGTCGAGAGGGGAGAGAGAGAGATCGAGAGAAGAGAGGTCGAGAGGGGAGAGGGAGAGATCAAGAGAAGAGAGGGGAGAGAGGGAGATCGAGAAGAGACGGGAGAGAGAGATCGAGAGAAGAGCGGGGAGAGAGAGATTGAGAGAAGAGAGGGGAGAGAGAGAGATTGAGAAGAGTGGGGAGAGAGGGGTCGAGAGGGGAGAGAGAGAGATCAAGAGAAGAGAGGGGAGAGAGAGAGATCGAGAGAAGAGACGGGAGAGAGAGATCGAGAGAAGAGACAGGAGAGAGAGAGATCGAGAGAGGGGGAGAGAGAGATCGAGAGAGAGAGAGAGAGAAGGGGAAAGAGAGAGAAGGGGAGAGGGAGAAGGGGAGAGGGGGGGGGGAGAGGGAGGGGGGGAGAGGGAGGGGGGGAGAGGGAGGGGGGGAGAGGGAGGGGGGGAGAGGGAGGGGAAGAGGGAGATTGAGAGAGGAACGATGGCATGTTATAACGCGCAGCCGTCCCATTCCGACCAAAGATAATAGAGCAGAGCTCCTCTAGGATCTTTGATTCCGACCGCCGCCGCTGAACCCCCCACCCCACCATTGCACCCAAAGATTATAGAGCGGAGTTCTATAATCTTTCATTGCACCCTTCTTCAGGCGTACTTGTGATCTTTGCTTGTGATGTCTCGACAATTCGAGGGACATAACCGGTAACAGCCGCCGCGTTCCCGGACTCGAATCTGAGCTCGAAAAATCTCCTGGTGGACCTAATGTGTCCCGCGGGCCATATTTTGGAGACCCCTGCCTTGCAAGAACAAAACCAAAAACATTCAGAATTGTTACAATTATCGACTTTATTATTGTGGTAAGTAAAGATCTATTACAAATAATTCCTTTTTTTAATATAATTCTAATAACTTTCTAATGAAACCTTTGACTGTTGATGGGAGAACAGAAAATAACATTTTCATTTCAGAATAATATCGACAGAAAATAATAATATTTTCTCACCTTTCCTTTTTATTGGGGAACCTAAAGAAATACAGGTCGGGTCGTCTATATTGACAATTAGAGCACTTAATAGCCGAGCATTAAGATGAAGATTTAGATGTAGACGCCATCATGAGGCCATCTTTGGTCGAGGCATACTGGTAAAATGGCGTTGACTATCACACATGTGATACTATGCTTTTTTCGCTGAGTGGCGCATCCTGCTCCTCTATAATCTATGGGACAAACTATATACAAAAACATCTCCCTTTGTCCTGTGCAGCACCACCTGCTGCACAGGAGGAGCAGCGGGTCCCCCCACCCCACACAGTTCACCAAACATCACACTGCCGATCGGCTGCGGACGTCCCTATGAGGTCGAGATCAGCCACGTCACCCGGCCTAGGTGCCACATTTTCGGGGGAACAGCTGGTGGGAACTTCAAATGCAGTCTTGTAACTTTCTCTGGATTAAAAGATGTGCCGGACTACCAGTTGCCGGTAAATCTGTGATGGATTTGTACTAGCAATATGATCATTATCAGCCCTCCATGAAATCCAATGGCAGAAGTACTAATTTAACCGTAGAGAGGAGAAAATGTACAGTTCATGAATTTATTGGCTGCATAAGGTAAATGTTATTTATTTGATGACACAAGGAATGGCAAATGCTGGTTTACAATAAAAGACACAGTGCTGGAGTAACACAACGGGTGAGGCAGCATCCCTGGAGGACATGGATAAGCGACATTTTGGATGAGGGCCCTTCTTCAGATTGGTGGATTAAGCAGAAGAAAGCTGGAAGAGATCGAGTGGGATAAAACCTGGAAATTGATTGGTGGAGATAGGCACAAAATGCGGAAGTAACTCAGTGGGTTAGGCAGCATCTCTGGAGAAAAAGGATGGGTGGCAGTTAGGGTCGGAACCCTTCTTCAGACTGGGATCAAGTGTTGACACAAAACGTCACCTAATCTTTTTATCCAGAGATGCTGTTGGATCCGCTGAGTTACTTCAGCATTTTGTGTCTGTCTTTGGTATAAAGCAGCATCTGCAGTTCCTTCCAACATATTTGATAGGTGAATACAGGTGGGGGGGGTTGATCAGCAGACTTGTTGCAAAGGCCAGAGATGAAGAGGAAACAAAACGGTGTCAGATAAGGAGAGAAGAGGGATTAAATGTAAGGCTAGAGAGAGGGAATTAAATATTATCTTCATTATGGAGAATGATGATTCATAGTATAAGAGGAAGATTGATCATCTGATTGAATGGCACCAAACATCATTGAGGCGTCAGCATCATCAGGGACCCACACCACCCTGGCCATGTTCTCATTCCACTCATGCCATCGGGAAGATGGTATATGATTCTGAAAACCATCAGGCTCTTAAACATTACAAACACCAACTAAAGTACAAACTATGAACAGCCTTGGTTGCACTAGGGACTTTGGGCTTTCTTTTGCACTAATATATATTTTTTACTTTATTAAACATTTTTTGTGTTTATTATGTTAGCTATGAATAATGCGTTTACAGACCTGTCATGCTGCTCCAAGTACGTTTGAAGACACATACCTCCAGATTCAGGGACAGTTTCTTCCCAGCTGTTATCAGGCAACTGAACCATTCTCTCATCAACTAGAGAGTGGACCTGACCTCCCATCTACCTCATTGGAGACCTTCGAACTATCTTTATTTGGACTTTACTGGACGTTATCTTACAGTAAACGTTATACCCTTTATCCTACGTCTGCACACTGTGGACGGTTTGGTCACAATCATGTATAGTCTTTTCACCTACTAGATAGCACGCAACAAAAAAAACTTTTCACTATACCTCAAGTAGATAAAAATGCTGGAGAAACTCAACGGGTGAGACAGCATCTATGGAGCAAAGGAATAGGTGACATTTCGGGTTTAGTTGCCTTCTTCAGACTAATGTGGGGGTGGTGGAGGCAGGAAGAAGAAAGGAAGAGGCGGAGACTCTATCTTACCTCGTACCATATGTACTATGCCTCAGTACACGTAACAATAATAAACAACACAAATAAACTCCTGGTTTCGGTACATATGGCAATTAAACAGTCTTGACTCTTGGTATATCTCCTCTGAGAAAACTGGGTGAAATGTTGTTATCGTTGATAAAGTGGGATGATGAGACATGACCATTGTGGTTTAACCAGAATGCGATCATCGCTACACTGTGTTCATACTCAATTTATGAACCCTAAGACCTCAAGTTCTTTGCCAACAACTCTGTCAAAGATTCTTCAAAGGCAACTACAAAGATCCGTGCAAAAAACTCCATGTTCCTCTGTCCAACACTCTCAAATCCAACTCAATTATATTCTCACACGACCTCTCCTATCACTTCTGTCCAAATGAATCAACTTGTACTTTTCTGTATTAAATTCCACTAGCAACTAGGCTGCCAAATTTTCCTGCTTTGTCACGCTTCAGTTAACCCCACCAATTGCTGCCATAATGTTTAGTTATCTTGGTAAATTTTGAAAATGTACTGTCTGCCAATATCCAAGTCATTTATCTCCACAATTTAGGTTGAGTAGGCTGGGACCCTATTCCCTGGAGTGCAGGAGGATGAGGGGTGATCTTATAGAAGTGTATAAAATCTTGAGAGGAATAGATCAGGTAGATGCATTGAGAGTCTTGCCCGTGGTAGGTGAATCAAGGACCAGAGGACATAGGTTTAAGGTGAAGGGGAAAAGATTTATTAGGAATCTGAGGGGTAACTTTTTCACGCAAAGAATGGTGGGTGTTTAGAAGATGCTGCCAGAGGAGGTAGTTGAGACTGGGACTATCCCAACATTTAAGAAGCAGTTAGACAGGTACACGGATAGGACAGGTGTGGAGGGATATGGACCAAACGCAGGCAGGTGTGACTAGTGTAGCTGGGACATGTTGGCTGGCGTAGGCAAGTTGGGCCAAAGGGAAGGTCTCCACACTCTATGACTCTCACAAGACCAATGATCCAGCATCATAGATGCTGCTTAATCGTCCAGCACTTTGGGTTTTGCTGAGGATTTCAGCATCTGCAGTTTCTTCTGACTACATTGGATGGACTGTGGGATCCTCTCCAAAGGTTTGGTCCATAATCGAACCATTCTCGTTATTTTTATACATACGGAGTTAATCTGACAAAATGGTGTGAGGCAAAAGATCAGTTATGATCTTATTGAATGACAGAGACACAAAGAACAGCAGATACAAGTAAACATAAAGAAAATGCAAAGAGCTGGAGTAACTCGGCAGATCAGGCAGTATCTCTGGAGCATATGGATAGGTGATGTTTCAGGTTGGGCCCTTTCAGTCTGAAGAAGGGTCCCAATCAAAAACTTCACTTATCTATATCCTCGTTAGATGCTGCCTGATCCGCTGATTTGCTACAGTGCTTTGTGTTTTCTTGCTGAATATCTAAACTGGCATGAAACCACTCCCCCTTTTCTATTTCCTTGTGTTTTCACTGTGGAGTTGTGACTCTTTTTCATGCTTTTGTAACCAAATCCTTTAGTGACCTTAGCAATGAATCCTGGTGCATTACTGACCAATCTAGATAAATACATCCACAGTCTGCCAAAATATTTTTGTTCTTGGATTAAAATGACATTTTGTTTCAGAATTTTATATAACAGCAAGCCATTTGTTTCATTGACCAATTAATTGTCCATTCAGCAATTCATTCAAATTAAAAACTGGAATTTGACCAAGTGCTCACAACATTTCATATCTGCCGTCCCCCTCTTTCTCATGTTTGACTCCTTCAACCGTTTTTCGGCCCACCTAGCCCATGCTGACCATGATGCCCCATCTACATTAGACCCACCTGCCTGCGTTTGGCCCATATTCCTCTAAGCCTTTCCTATTCATAAAGTTGTGGGCTTCGAAGGTAATTTTCTGCATTTATTGTCCCGCCCAATTGGGTGGCTTGGTACGCAGCGGTAGAGTTGCTGCCTTACTGCACTTACAGCGCCGGAGACCCGGGTTCGATCCGGACCACGGGTGCTATCTCTACGGCATTTTACGTTCTCCCCATGACCTGTGTGGGTTTTCTCTAAGATCTTCGGTTCCCCCCGCACTCCAAAGACGTACAGGCATGTAGGTAAATTGGCATGGTAAATGTAAAAATTGTCCCTACTGTGTGTAGGATTGTGTTAATATACGGGGATCGCTGGTCGGTACGGACCCAATGTGCCGAAGGGCCTGTTTCCGCATTGTATCTCTAAACTAAACTAAACTTACACGGCAAGGGCACTTAAGAGTGAACCATACAGCGAACTCATGGCTCACATATAGGCTAACCAGATAAGGACTGATTTACTTCCCTGAACAACAAGACACTCAGCGATACAATAAGTTCTACAGCTGCCTCAGGATGGAATTGTCTCTTAGTTAGGTATGGTAATTTTTTTACTGCCATCAGTCTGAACAAGAGCCCCGATCTGAAACACCGCCTATCGATGTTCTCCAGAGTTGCTGCCTGAACCGTTGAGTTATTCCAGCGCTTTGTGTCTTCACTTGTAATGAGAGTTGAATTAGCTGAGCAAGAACAGGGTTGAATCTGGGCTCTTCTCAGTGTTTAGATACACCCCTGCAAAGAGCCTTGTGATGTTCAACATTACAGGCTCAGTATAAACAATTGCTGCTTTTGTTTTAATAAGAAATGACATTACCAGCAAAGTTATTGGGATAAGATGTGAATACGTTTTCAAAATGCCTCCTGCCACTTGGCAATGATATTAGAATTGTGGTTTGCTGCAGATTTCATTGTGCATGATTACTGCCTCATTGAGTACTGTCAGGAAAATGCAGCTTGGATTTAAGTTGCTATTTCCTAGGAATCAGATGACACAAAGTTAAAATGTATTGACCCTCTCAAGTCCAAGTTCAAATGTATTTGTCACATGCACCATAAGGTGCAGTGAAATATGATTTACCATGCAGCGTTACAATTAAAAAAGGACACAATACACAACATAATTCAACATAGACATCCACCACAGCATTCTTCACCGTGGTGGAAGGCTATACAGTTCAGACAGTCCTCCTCCTCCTCCTCCTCCTCCCTCGTTCACCCTCGGAGGGCCCAATGTTCAAGCCCTTTGGTCGAGATGGTCGGAACGCTGACATCGGGACAGGTCGAGCACACCCCACGGCCCAGAGCTCTTCTCCGGCGACCCCCATCAAGGGGATTCACAATGTTAAATTCCGCTGAAGTTCTGGGCCCGATTCCAGGAAAGGCTGCACCAAAACAGCTGTAAGGCCGAGAGGAGGGGGGCGAAGAAGCGACAAGGAAGAAAGTCGCATCACCGTCGAGGCAGATGCCTGAAAACGGTTTCCCCCTATTCCTCCCCACCACCCCCCACATAAGCCATACAGAGAAACACGAAAACATACTTATCGCCATACTAAAAAAACAAAAAAAGTCAGAGTAAAGAACCCGCTGCAGGCGAGGCAGCCGACTCGCAGCGCCACCGGAACCGGAATTTAAGTGGAAGTGTTCATAAACACATAAGTCATAGGAGCAGAATTAGGTTATTCAGCATATTGAGTCCTCACCACCGCTCATCACAGCTGATCTATCCTTCCATCTCAACCCCATCTTCCTGCCTTCACTCCATAATCTTTGATGCCCTTACTAATAAAAAATATGCCAATGTCCCACTTTAAAAACTCCCAATCATGGCCTCCACAGCTGACTGTTGCAATGAATTCCACAGATTCACCACCCTCTGACTAAATACATTTCTCCTCAATCTTCTTCTAAAGGTACTGTATGTCCTTTTATTCTGTGGCTATGGCCTCTGATCCTGGACTCTTACACTAGTAGAAACATCCTCTCCACATTCATTCTGTCCAGACCTTTCAATTTTCAGTAAGTTACAATGAGGTGTCCAACCCCCCCCCCCCCCCCCCCCCCATTCTTCAAATCTCCCGCGAGTACAGGTCCAGAGCCGTCAAACGCCCATCATTTGTTAACCAAATCATCCCTGGGGTCATTCTCATAAACCTCCCTTGGACCCTCTCCAACATCAGCACCACCTCCTCAGATATGAGGCCCAAAATTGCCCTGAATAATTGGGAAGATTTTTCATGAGGGGGTACAGTGAAAAGATTGTAGAGTGAGAAGAAGACACAAAGTGTTGGAGTAACTCAGCGGGTCAGGCAGCATCCATGGAAAACATGAAAAGGTGATGGGTGACCTTTTGCATCAGGATACTTCAGGCTCAAATGTCCAGACACAAAACACCACCTATCCATGTTCTCCAGAGATGCTGCTTAACCCACTGAGTTATTCCAGCACATGGTGTCATGATTGTGCCATGTTTGTGGAACTTATTTGTGCTTGAACGTGCAGTTTAAACATTGGCTGTGAAGTATTTTATTTTGTCCTAGATTCATGAAAGATGTTATGTGAATCAAAATCTTTCTTTGCCTTTCTGATTAAAGGCCCTTTAATGAGATAGTAAAAGTTAACTCTGTCCCATCTTCACTCCAAGGTTTGTTCTTTGTCTTCAACTTGACACATTAACCTTTCCTCTTTCCACAAATGCTGCTTGCCCAGATATGTGTTTCCACCATTTTCTGCTTCACATAAAAGATAGCACAGTACTGCACAGGAACAGGCACATCAGCCTACAATATTTGTACCAAACATTATCATAAGGTCATAAGGTCATAAGTGTTAGGAGTAGAATTAGGCCATTTAGCCGACTTAACCTCCACAGCTATCCACAAATTCGCCACCCTCTGACTAAATACATTTCTTCTCATCTCCTTCCGAAAAGAACGTCCTGCAGTGGGGACTCGCAGGAGTCCAGCAAAAAACTAATCGGACACGAGTTGAGTGCAATAGACATGTTTATTCTCTCCAATACAACTCCCTGCTGCTCCAAGGTCAGTTTGTGGCCTAGCCTTAAATACCAACTCAGGTACAGACCCAATGACTAGGGCCTCCCACACCAAGACACCGCCCACCGGAGCTGAGGGTTCGTTGTGCCCTTGGGTTGGCACCAAGTGCTGCCACATGACCCCCCCCCCCCCCAGAACCAGAGGCACTGAACCGGACAGGACACCGAATGAGGCGGACAGAACACGTAGATATGATCCCACGCCCCGGGGGCTTGCTTGGTTCGGAAGAATCCACGGGTCAGCTGAGGCCTATTGTGTCGGCTGCCTGGCATTGTCATGTGTTTGAGGTGATCTGTGGGGTGGCCCACCCATCCATCTGGGCCACGGTCACTATGGAGGCCGCAAGGTTTATGTGGCACGGACTTCGGAAGCAGGTCGCTAGCTGGGCCCGGGCGTGCATCCCATGCCGGACATCGAAGGTACATCGACACCTAGGTGCATCCGGGCACCTGTTCAAGACTTCGCTGTGCCACGCCGGCGGTTCGATCATATACACGGGGACATCGTGGGGCCACTGCCTCCGTCCCTGTGTGTTTCACACCTGCTTACGGTGCTGGACCATTTTACGCGGTGGTCGGAGGCCATCCCGCTCACGAACACTTCAACTCAGTCGTGCCCTCGTGGCAACTTGGAATGCCCGCTTTGGGGTTCCACTTAACATCACGTTGGGGTCACCAGTGTAGCGGAGACTTGCAGGAGTCCAGCCAAAAACTAATCGGACACGAGTTGTGTGCACTAGACGTGCTTATTCACTCCAGTACAGCCTTAAATACCAACTCAGGTACCGACCTAGTGACTAGCGCTACCCACACCAACCCTCCAGAGCCAACGGTTTGTTGTGCCTTTGGGTTGCACCAGGTGCTGCCACAGTTCTTTAATTCTAAGGCTATGACCTCTAGTCCTAGACTCTCCCACTAGTGGAAACAACCTCTCCACATCCACTCTATTCAAGCCTTTCACTATTCTGTATGTTTCAATAAGATATCCCCTCATCCCATTAAACCCCAGCGTGTACAGGCCCAGTGCTGACAAATGCTCATCATTGGTTAACCTACTCATTCCTGGAATCATTCTTGTAAACCTCCTCTGGACCGTCTCCAGAACCAGCACATGCTTTCTCAAACACCGTGCCCAAAATTGTTCATAATATTCCAAATGCGACCTTACCAGTACCTTATAGAGCCTTGGCATTACATCCCTGTGTTTATACACAAGCCCTCTTGGAATAAATGCTAGCATTGAGTTTGCTTTCTTTACTACCGATTCTACTTTAGATTAACCTTTTGGGAATCTTGCACCAACATACCCAAGTCCCTTTGTACCTCCGATTTCTGGATTCTCTCACCATTTAGTAAATAATTTACGTCTTTATTCCTACTACCAAAATGCATGACTCCACACTTTTCTCCCCGTATTGCCTTTTTGGTTACCATCTGTTGTGCTTTATGATGCCAAGTTATAATGCAAAGTTAAACCGATCTCATCAGCCTGTGCATGTTCCATATCCCTCCACTTTCATGTGCTTATCCAAAAGCCTCTTAAACACCACATTACATTACGTATATGTATGTGTATAAAAAGCCATGATGCATCCTCATTGAACTTCTGAAGTTTAGTCCAATGGAATTAAATCTAAGAAATCGAGTCTAACATGTGTACTGCTGCACATGTAAGAGGGCATGAATTTCTGCTCGACTTCTTTGAATACTTTAATTAATTACTAAGTGGGACCCGCTGGGTCCCATGTTCACACGGGAGGGCAGGTCCCCCAACGCAATATTGATATTCCATTATTGGTGGCCAGTTGGGGGGGGGGGGGCTTTCTGGAGCGCTAGTATGGGTGTTGTGGGCCAAAGGGACTGGTTTCCAGGGGGCTAATATGGACATTGTGCGGCAAATGGATTCTTGGGCAGGCAGCGCAGTCACTCGGGCCTGGTGGGCTGGCAGCTCAGTCACTCTGGCCTGGTGGGCTGGCAGGCGACTCACTCATGGCTGGTGGGCTGGTAGCCGACTCACTCACTGCTGGTGGGCTGGCAGTCGACTCTCTCACGGCTGGTGGGCTGGCAGCCAACTCATTCATGGCTGGTGGGCTGGCAGCCAACTCACTCACGGCTGGTGGGCTGGCAGCCGACTCACAACTGGTGGGCTCACACACACACACACCCTCCATCACATGCACACCCTCCATCACACACACACTCCATCTCACAGACACACACACTTCATCTCATAGACACACACACTCACATAGGCAACCACCATCACACACACATACACCATCTCACACACACACACACCATCTCCCACACATACACACCATCACACCATCCATCACACACTCTCACACACAACATATATATGACAGTAAAACTCTCTTGTATCTACTCATGTGGTTGAGCGCGGCCTCTCCCAAGTGGGACTTCTGCAGTGAGCGCGACTTCCGCAGTGAATGCGACATTCAGTTTCAAGCAGCACAGTGCAGACCAACCCTTCAATTCAGTTTCAAGCAGCACAGTGCAGACTCATAGTTCAGTTCACTCATGGCGTAGAATCACAGTTCTGGACTCAACTCTCACTCACAGCCTTCCAAGGTGACTGAGTCACGTCTGGCCTCCGGGGCTTTATTCACCTGCCCCCCCCCCCCACCCCCCCCGGAAGTGGTGTTACCTTCATCATGGTGACTGACAAGCGAGAAGACCAACCTGCTGATCTCATGATTTTTTAAACATTCATAACTTTTTATTATTTCACCGATTGGAAAAAACCTTGGGCCGCTTGGAGGAGAGGAGGACGGCAAGTAAGGTGGCGAGAAAATCATAGCGATATAGCATAGCATTTTTTCTAAAATTTATTTACAATATAGACAGGAAGTGGTCAAGATGAAACTTTTAGTTATAACATAGATGAAACTGTTGGAGCTACCGGTCTGGACACAAAATGCTGGAGCTACTCAGTGGGACAGGCAGCATCTCGGGAGAGAAGGAATAGGTGACGTTTCGGGTCGACCTATTGGTCTGGTAGATGTAGCTTACTGAAAAGTGGGGGAAGGTGTGCATTTCCTTGCACACTATCCCCTCAAACACCTCCTGGCCCTTTTTTTGCTGGAGTTTATGGTTCCCACATTGGTCTTGTCAATAGCCTCAGAACCCTCAAAAGCAGAGTAAAAGCAAGGCTCTCTCAACCCGAGTAACTGAAGGGTAGGTTGGAGGTCAAAACGTTTTATAGCACAGAACAAGGCATTTGGCTCTCAGCATCCATGCCGACCTCAAGTACTCATCTATCTGCCGTTTCCCTTGTTCTAGGTGTGGACTCCATGTGCAGACTGGGCGATTATTTTGCTGAACACCTATCCTCGGTATGCCTTGGCCTACGTGATCTCCCTTATGCCAAACACTTTAATTCTTTCCCATTCCCATACTGGCCTTTCTGCCCTGGATCTCCTCCAGGAGACCCAGGGCAGAGGCCAAACGAGGCCAAACGCAAATTTGACGAACAGCATCTCACATTTCGCTTGGGCAGCTTACAATCCAGTGGCATGAAATTGATTTCTCTAATTTTAAGTAACCCTTGCATTCCCTCTCTCTCCACTCCTCTCCCGCCCTAGTTGTCCTACTACTTTCACTGTTGTCCTGCTTAGTTTCACTGTTTGTACCATCTCGTAATCACCCTTCCACAGCAACAATGGATCATTGGACAATGGATTCGTTCTTTTCATACCTTTCATTCTTTTGTTCCTTGTACCTCCTAATGCCTTCAGTTTCTCTCTCCCCTGACTCGCAGTCTGAAGAAGGGTCTCAACCTGAAACACCACCTATACCTTTTCTCCAGAGATGCTGCCTGACCCGCTGAGTTACTCCAGCATTTGTGTCTATCTTCAGTGTAAACCAGCAACTGCAGCTCCTACTGACACTTGGACCACAATCTTTCTGCATTGGCAATTTAAATCCTCATCCAGATAATTCTTACGCATTGTAACAGCATCTGTTTGCACCACCTTTTCCAACAGTGCATTCCAGCCTACAACCAACCTCCGGCTGATTTTCTCCTCTCAGATCCTTTCTAATCCTTTTACTCCTCAACTGCCCTCCAGTTTTAGATGTATCTGTTATGGAGAAAAAGTTCCTCTCAATTATCCTTCCGATCTTTGCCTCATAATTGTAATTAGAAATTGTAATTGTAATTGTAATTTTTGTTGTTGACAAATAGGCTCCTGTACACACTATTAATAAACATACATGTTCCTTTGCAGGAAAAGGGAAAAAAATGACATTTAATTCCATACAATTTGGAAAGGTACATGGATAGGATGGGTTTAGAAGAGATATGGGCCAAACACAGGCAGCTGGGATTAGTGTCGTTGGGGCATGTTGGTCGGCGTGGGCAAGTTGGGCCGAAGGACCTATATCCCCGCTGTATGACTCTATGACTCTATGACTAAGTGTTGGTTAACTGTAATGTTACAAAAACAAACACCAATTGTACATACTTCTATCACGCTCCCCTTCTATCAGCCTCCTCTGCTCCAAATAAAACCTACCCCCCTTTATCAAGTCCTTTATCATGACTGAAGCAAACATGTTGTGAAATCCTTCAGGAACATGTCCAGCTAGAGTTGCTAACTACAAACAGATGACTTCATTGGATGCAATGTTTCTTAAAAGTTGGCAGTTGCCTTGCACCGACCAATCTCTTTCCATACCACTTCACAACTGATTCTTGGCACCCTTCTCATGTCCGGCTCCCTGGACACAACTCACACCAATGCCTGGATAGTGATTAGAAATATGGGAGATCTGCCCACATTGACTTTTCAGGATTTGGCGATCTATCCACATCGCTCTAAATACAATAGCGGTCTACTCAACATAGCTAAATGTGAAATATACATCCTTGGATATGATCTGAGGCTTGGATTAACAATCAAAATGCATGACTTTGCTCGGGCATTTATGTTCAGTTAATGAATAACTTGGAAAAAAGATTCTCTTCTTGATAAACGCAACCCAGGAACTATCAGATTATTGAAGTTGGTTCGTCAGTTTGAAGAAGGGTCTTGACCCGAAACATTCCTTTTCTCCAGAGTTGCTGCCTGACCTGCTGAGTTGCTCCACCATTTTGTGTCTATCTTCGGTGTAAACCAGCATCTGCAGTTCCTTCCTACACAGATTACCGGAACATTTGACTCACCTACACACCTCATCTGCACCCAAGTGGTTGATAGTGAACTGCCCCCCGCGAACTCCATTATGAATCTTGAAAGCATATCAATTGCTTTCTCTATGATCCTATTCATCTAGTTTAGTTTAGTTTAGTTTAGAGATACAGCGGGGAAAGAGGCCCTTGGTCCATGCCGACCTGCGTTTCCGTACACTAGCACTATCCTACACACTAGAGACAATTACATTTTTTTTAAATCTAAGTCAGTTAACCTGCAAACCTGGATACCTTTGGGAGAAAACCCAAGCAGGTCACGGGGAGGGCGTACAACCTCCGTACAGACTCGTGGTTCCTGGCGCTGTAAGGGAGCAACTCTACTGCCACACCATCATACCGCCCCTGCCTGGATTACGCAGTATTAGCTGTAAGGAGCTTAGACAGACTTGAATTGTTTTCTCCACAATATATGTTGCCACTTTCAGGGAGCTACGATATGATGCAATATGATAGAACTTTATTTATGACTGTTGGCAAATCAATTTTCCTCCAGGGATAAATTAAGATATTGGTCGGTGTGGGCAAGTTGTGCTGAAGGGCCCGTTTCCACGCTAGATAACTCTATGAATATGATTTATGACATAGCTGGCCGTGCTTCAATCTGGTAGCACAAAACATAACAACAGTTTTAGATTCTGGAATTGCTCAATGAGATTGTTGATTTAGTTTAGTTTAGCTTCATTTAGTTAGTTTAAAGCTATAGCATTGGAAACAGGCTCTTTGGCCTACCCAGTTCATGCCGACCATTGATCATCCGTTCACACTAGTTCTATGTTATCCCACTTTTGCAACCATTCCCTACACACTAGGGCCAATTTACAGAGGCCGAGTAATCTACAAACCTGCACGTCTTTGGAATACGGGAGAAAACCAGAGCACCCGGAGGAAGCTAACGTGATCACAGGGGGTAACATGCAAAATCCACCCAAGGTCAATATGTGACGAATAAACTTGACTTGACTTGAATCGAACCTGGGTCTCTGGTATGTGAGGCAGTAGCTCTCCCAGCTACACCGTGGTGTCACCCAACAAACACCACTTATTGGACACTAAAACAAAAATGCACTGCTATAGATAAAATCTGTTTATTTATCAAATGAGCAACCATGTTAACAATGCTGCTTGCTGGAGACATGATCATTGCTTAATATGGCTCTGCTGATATACAAGGCAGCTCTTAGCAACGTGCGCCATTCTCTCCAGTACAAAGAAGGCAAAGTCCAAATCTCCAAGGTGAAAATTGTTTAGTTTGTAATGATAAACTGACCTGCAGATAGTGAGGAAGGCTGTCGAAGTATACAATGTGATATATATCAACTACAGAAATGGATGTAGCAATGCCAAATGGAGTTTAACCTGTGCAAGTGTGAGGTGTTGAACTTTGGGAGGTTGAATGTAAGGGGACTTTAGTTAGGCTACATTTGGAATATTGTGTGCAGTTCTGGTTGCCACAATACAGGAAGGATGTGGAGGCTTTGGAACGGGTACAAAAGACGGGTTACCAAAATATTGCCTGGATTATGTGGGATTAGCCATAAGGAGGGGTTGGACAAGCTTGGATTGTTTTCCCGAGAATCTCAGCAGTTGAAGTAAAACCTGACAGAAGTATATACAATTATGAGAGGCATAGATAGGGAAGATTGTCAGAACCCTTTTCCCCCAAGGGAGGGTATGTCAGGAATGGAGGGATATGGAACCTGTGCATGCAGATGAGAGGAGTTTAACTTGACATCATATTTGGCATAGCCATGTGTCTATCTATATGCAGACACCTATGTACAGGTAAATACACAAAATGCTGGAGCAACTCAGCGGGTCAGGCAGCATCTGCTATAGAGATGTACAGGGATACATGTCCCTTTGTACAGGGATACATAGTTGCAAACAATGCTGCCAGTTAATGGAGTTTTAATGGTGGAAGAGGGGGAAGGGTGACGGGGGGTTGTTTGTAGCAGTTACTTAACATTGGAAAATAGTAAGATTAAACGAGAACTTACCAGTTTGAAGTTTGATCTTTATTTTATGAGGAGTCGAGTTGAGGGACTACGTGAAGAACCCCGTACAGCCGTTCGTGCGTCAATCTTCAAAGCAACGGTGTGAAATCACAGCAAACCGAAGTATAATGTAAGATAAAGACTAGAACTACCAGATGAAATCTATGAGGGCTGGGAGCGGAGGGCACGTAGTCCCTCAACTCGACTCCTCATAAAATAAAGATCAAACTTCAAACTGGTAAGTTCTCGTTTAATCTTACTATTTTACTTCGGAGTCACGTGAGTGACTACGTGAAGACTTCAAAGCTCTGTGATTTCATGCCGTGTGAAACGAGGATACACAACCACAGCTGCTTCATTGACAAATGAAGGGAAAACATTCATAATGCATACAGTCATAACATAGATGTAAAACATGCCGATGCTGTTTAAATGAAACAATAATATTTCCATCTCTCACCCAGATGGAACATATAACCAGAACATAAATAGAGTTAACAATACTCCTGGTTCACCAATGGGTCATTACAGATGTGTGGAGATTCATTCGATGGACCATACTCCAGCCGCAACAATGCGACCCAGCGGAACATAAATACCCTTGCTGCTGATGTTGTAGCAGCCCTGGTGGAATGAGATCTGGAAACAGAATCCATTAGTGCATAACACAACTCCGTTTTCCTCATCTGGAATGCCATGAACAATACGTTCTCCCAAATTCTTTGTGACTAACAACATTGCTAGTTCAGAACTCCAAGGCTCCTGATGACCTTGACATATTGTTGTATACATGTGTGCTTACCTTATCAAAGGTCCCCTGGTATGCCTGTGACTATTTTGAGACCTGACCCCCTTCTGGTCTGCTCAAGTATTTATAACATATTATATATTATAATTTACAGACATTATCATCCTGTACCATCACAATTATTTTGCGACAACCTGCTGCACTAAACCAGTGCCAGAAGGATAACTACCTAATAAACTCCAGCCAAATTTAAGGATATAGTTGCTGCCTCCTGGTGAAATAGTGTTCACAGATATCAACATCGCATATGGCATTATACTGGTCCTGGGACCTATGTTGAAACTATCCTACCCCATGATAACCGGTGTGGACCCGACAGCGAGTCTTGTTCGTTACAGCCAATTCAATGAGGAAGCTCATTGAGCCAATTAATGGCCGTATTACTCTATAATTAACAGACAATCATTTAGCATGAACTCGAAACATTAGCAATCAATACCATTTTTCATGGAACATTAGCATAACAAACTCTTTCATCTCCTGGAAAAGAAAATATAGCCGTTTGGTGCTATGCAAACTCTTTGAACACATAGAAGGATAGATGTAACAACCCAAACCTTAGGACAGTTTGTTAGACCTGCAGAACATAAATTTGAGTTTATCATGAAACATCTGATTTCCGAAGCCTCAGGCTGAACAAGCAAATTCAAGTTTAAAATAACCAATAAGGTTATATAATTATTTGCAACAAATCGGGAATCAATTTGCATAATCACACAATAAGAACTTAAAGCCTCTTAATGACTTTATTTGAAACCTCGAGTGATGAGACAAAATGGAGGTAGCCATAAAAGACCCACCTGCTCCTTTTTGGCGAGAATGTATCTTTTGCCACTGCTATGCCAACTATTTTGCAACCAGTGAAATAAACATGAAACCAACATACATATGTATACACATATATTCATATTAGGTGTTCCATTGAACCAGAATTTCATAATACAGTGCGATTCAACACCAACTCTGTGTTGCCATTACCCACACTTGATGATTCTCCTGTGGCAACAAAATTATGTAACCATTCCAGTGATTCTTTAACCGATTGCACCCTCGTGACTAACATATGCCATCATCACAATGCATCAACCTGAACATGAGCATGACAATATGCTTATTTGTCCAATCACTCTATAGCCCATACAATGCCCGTAGAGTCTATAAATAGTTGATACTAATAACAGAACTTTTTGGGCAAGTCATGCAAATCTGTTCCATCTCCAAACTCGAGATGATCTTTCAGCTACTTGGTAACTACCTTAAATAGCAACTGTGGCCCGATTTCCAAGCCAGTCTAACAAGACAATCTTGGTCCTTATACTGAACCTGTGCAATTCTAACCTGCTTGAAACCCAATATTGTACATTTTACATTTACCGTTCAAAGTAGCTGATAATGTCTCAATCATTTGTACTGTATAACTAAGTATACACCTTACCAAACTGCAAGTGGTCCCTTAATTGTAGAGTAGCACAAGTCCAGTGCGTGGAACCTCTGGCCAGCTTTCATGCTGCCAGCAACTTCAGTGAACCGCTACTGCCAAAAAAGACATGGGATGCATTGCTGCCAGAACTATGAAACCTTGCTTGTTCCAATAGCTTGTGCTTCACCCTCCAGGTTACACCTATGGAAAAGTCTTACCTGAATAGAGGATTCGGCAGCCAAATGTAATGTCCCCCTGAGAGCGGTGTTCACTGCATATTGTGTTTGGGATGGTAACTTTCTTGTCAGGCATAGACCTCTGGCACATGCCCCGATCTCTTGGGCATGCTCTATGGCTATACCCTCAGACTCGGCGTACCAATCCCACATGCTCACCTCTTACATGAGGGAGCCATAAAGCAGGCCTGCTACACAGCTCTGCTGACACCATTTCCCATTTAGGCCATTAGCACCAATTTGCAATAGAATAAAAGGTTTACCTAACAACTACTAGAGCAGTAATGAACACTGTTTGTCCATCATCGTGACATTATTAATTTCAGCTGGTGTTAACAATGACCTAGATGGCACTTACTAATCAACCATTTAACAAAATAATTGTTGCACTACTTACACACCTGAATTGCATCTATGCACTTAACAATTAGTCCAACGACTAGAACTGTTTTATACCAACAACTGTTACCAAAGTCTTATTGACTGCAATCTGTTGCCCAGGCCGGCATCATGGCCAATTGAATACCTAAAAGCAAATCCCAACATCCTACAAATCTATTTGATAGGACTTAATCTAACTGGATAGAGGAGCCCAATTTCTCAAATATAGTTTGAGACTAGACAGCGGATTTTAGCACAAGCACGTTTAAACTGTGTATAGTTTTCTTTGAATACTTTTGTCATCATTCTGTTATATTGCCTTATCCTAACAATGCCTCCTCATCCCCCATGATCACTGTGAATGGGAATACCCTACTAAACTGCTATCCCCATAAAGCAGCCCTAACAAGGTACCCCTAGTGCCCATGAAACAGCCCTGAACAAAGTAGCTGCTGGCCCGGACTTTCCCATAGCCCAGTATTTGCCATAGATTTGGCATTCTCATCAAGCAGCCCTGAGCAAAGGTGCTGCTGGCATAACCTCTCCAATAGGCTAGCCTACCATAACTTGGCATTCCCTTAGAGCAGTCCTGAGCAAAGGTACTGCTGGCACCGCCTCTGCAATAGGCTAGCCTGCCATAGTTTGGTATCCCCATGAGCAGCCCTGAGCAAAGGTGCTGCTGGCACAGCCTCTCCAATAGGCTAGCCTGCCATAGCTTGGCATCCCCATGAGCAGTCCTGAGCAAAGGTACTGCTGGCACAGCCTCTCCATCAGGCGAGCCTACCATAGCTTGGCATCCCCATTAGCAGTCCTAAACAAAGGTACTGCTGACACAGCCTTTCCCATAGGCTGGCACTGCCATAACTTGACATTCCCATGAAGCAGCCCTACCCAAAAGTGCTGCTCTCTAAATTAATTCCTAGAGGTGAAATCTCCCAACTTTCCCAATTGTACTGACTATTTTGTCAGTTGTCCCCATATCCTGGGGATTACTGTAGCTTGAGAACCCCATAGGTGAATTTCCCCTCACCAGGAATCCATATAAATATAATATATATATATAAATAGATACTCACGGTACCCTCATGGCACGCAGGCTAATGATTTATGTGAATTAACCCCATTACCTAGGGACTACTGTGGTCTGGGAACCACACATATACCTGGGTTTCCCCTGCACCGGGAACCCAGCTTAACCATTTAGGTTAGTTTTAACCCCATGTGCTGGGGACTACTGCGGTCTTGAACCGCATATGCTTGGGTTTCCCCTCCCCGGGAACCCAGGCTGACCGTTCAGGTCCGCTAAGCCCCATCCCCTGGGGACTACTGCGGTCTAAAACCGCACTTATCCTCGGGTTTCCCCTCCACCGGGAACCCAGGCAGACCGTTCAGGTCCGTTAAGCCCCATCCCCTAGGGACTACTGCGGTCTAAAACCGCACTATTCTCGGGTTTCCCCTACCCGGGAACCCAACCTGTGGAGTCACTGACCGCGTTATCAGTGACTCCGATCGCGAACCCGACTTTCCCAGCTCTCCGCTTCCGCGGTCGGACCAGGGTTTCCCCCCCCAAAGCCCTCGGCTGGTTCCCTTGTCGGCTATCGCGAACATCCACTGCAGAAACCCCGGAGGTTCCTGCAGAGACCTAGAACAGGTAAGAAAAATAGCACTTACCTGCAACTTTTTTAGACTTACCATGGAGGAGCTGCGCTGCTCCACAGCTGTCTGCACAAAAAACGTCTGACGCAATGACGCACGAACGGCTGTACGGGGTTCTTCACGTAGTCACTCACGTGACTCCGAAGTAAAATTGGAAATTCAATGGCATGCCATTCAATTTTGCGTCTATCTTTGGTATAAACCAGCATCTGCAGTTCCTTTTTATTACATTGTGTCAAACCATGGTGATATCTAGTCAGTGGATCATCAGCTTCTCAGTCACAAAGAGCATAAGTGATGATTGTAAATCAAGATTTTCATTGTACCTCACTATTCATGGTAATAATAATCCAATGTCCATAATTATTGGAGGTTGATCATCATAGGTCCAAGCCAGAAGATCCACTTTATAAGTTTCTTCGGAGATCAAAGCATCTTTAGGTGCTTCATTAATCTACAACCTTCCATCAAGAGTGGGGATCTTCACTGATGATTATACAACATTTCATTTCTTTCACAACTTCCCATTAAATGAATCAGCCCATGGAGCATGCAGAAGACCGGACAACATTCAGGCCTGAAGCTGACATGTGGCAAGTGGCTCAGTGCTAGTGCCTCACAGTGTGTCAGAGACCCGGGTTCGATCCCAACCTCGGGTGCTGTCGATACAAAGTTTGCTCGTTCTCCCTGTGACCACGTGGGGTTTCACTGGGTGCTCCGGTTTATCCCACATTCCAAAGTTATATTGGTTTTGTAGGTTAATTGACCCCTCTGTAAATTACCCCCATTGTGTAGGATGCAAAAGTGGAAGAACATCAAATTAGTAAATGGATGACCACTGGTCGGCATGGACTTGGTGGGCTGTTGCCTGTTTCCACAGTGTCTCTAACCTCAACTAATGTATCATCTACATTATCAAACTGCTACATAATGACCATTTCCAACATGAGGGAGTGCCCTTGACATTCAGTTACATTGCCGTCACCATTGTCCCAGTATGAGAGCCACAAATGATCAAAAACTCAACTGAAAAGGCTCCAAATACAATGGCTACAAGAGCAGGTCAGAGAATGGGTATCCAACTTGGAGTGACCCACATCCTGACATCCCAAAGAGTTTCCACCCTTGCAAGGCATGTCAGGAGTGTCATAGAGCCTTCGAATCAGAAAGCACGGAAACAGAACCATGCCAACCTAGATGCCCCATCTAAGCAAATATCATTTTCCTAGAGGGATTTAGCCCATATCCCTCTAAACCTTCCTTCTCCATGTAGCTGCCCACATGTGATGGAATACTCTCCGCTTTGCTGTTCCAGCAACTCATTAGAAGCTGGACAACAGCCAAGACAACACAGCCCACTTCACTGATTGTCCATCGATCATTCACTTCTCTCACTACTGCCACATGTTGGTTACAGTGTGCATCATCTACTGGTTCGATTTGTAAAGACTAATATCATCAATTGGACATTCGGCATTGTACATTGAACAGTATAGCACTGGAACAGTCCATTCAGCCTACAGTGTCCCTGACGAACATGGTGCCAAGTTAAATTAGTTTCCTCTGTCTGACATGACCCATGACTCCTCCACTTCCATTTGTCTAACTAACAGCTTCTTAAAAGTCACTATCATATCTGTCTCTACCACCACCCCTGGCAGCGGGTTCCAGGCACTCACCACTCTGTGTAAAAAAACAACTTTCTGCACATCTCCTTGAAATATTTCAGGTTGAGACCCTTCCTCTGGAAGCAAGTCAAAGTCCCTCACCTGGAACAGAGAAAGGTGGAAATCCTCAACAAGTCAGGCAGCATCTGTGGAGAGAGAAAGGGAGTTAATGTTTCAGCTTGATGACCTTTCGGCAGAACCAGGCAACGTTTCAGGTAAAATTGTAGTGTGTAATGAAAAAGGAGAAAACAATGACCTGAGAATTTGAATTTGGATTTTGCCCTACCTTCACTTAAAGTTACCATACGTTTTGCCTCAATGAGTTAATGTCACAAACCCCAAACCCTTTCTCCTCCCGACTTCCCTGTGATCTACCTAGATGTACACCCCTTTCTCCTTTCCACAGCCCCTCCCCCATCCCCTTCCACCTACATCCATTCCTCAGTTTAGAGATACAGCATGGAACCAGGCCCTTTAGCCCACCGGGTCCACGCCAACCAGCGATCACCCATACGCTAGTCCTATCCTACACACTAACGACAATTTACAGAAGGCAATTATTCTACAAGCCCACATGTCCTTGGAATGTGGGAAGAAGACGGACGACCCGAAGAAAACCCATGTGATCACAGGGAGAATGCATAAACAGCCAGCAGCCGTAGTCAGGATGGGACCCGGGTCTCTGGTGCTGCAAGGCAGCCACACTACTGCTGCACTAATGTGCACTATTTCACATCTTTCCCTCCTTATCTTACAGCCTTTTGCCTTCTTCCCTTCTCCAGCCTTTGTCCACGCATCTGTCAAACAACCACCCCACCGCTTCTCTTGTACCCACCCATCATTTTCCAGGCTTTGTCTAACTCTGCACCCCTTTTCCAGCTCTCCCCCCCCCCCCCCCCCCCCACCCACCACAATTAGTTTGAGGAAGGATCCCGACCAAAAACGTAAGCCCTCCACCTTCTCCAGAGACGCTGCCTGAGTTGCTGAGTTACTCCAGCGCTTTCATTTTTTTTGTAAACCAGTATCTGCAGTTCCTTGTGGCCATATTTAGCTTAAATGGTTAACTTAATGACCGCTGCCCTGCATTGCATACATTTCTTGATTCTGGGACACTTTATGTTTTCTTTTTAATTAATGCTGTTGGCAGCAGCTTTATTTATAATTGTGAATCTAAATCTGATGACCTGACAAATAAAAAGATACATTTCAATTCATCAGCATTTTATTTGGTGAAGTAAAATTCTTCACCAAGGTCTGCTGCCAAGGCACATTTACAGTGTATACTCAAGTTACTCTAAATTAGAAATACTTCATTAAAAATAATAACTAAGTAATGACAAATTCAGAACAATGGTATTGTAGCCATGGAGATGAACAACATCATCCTTAATGTACTTTAGCGATACAGCATGGAAACAGGCACTTAGGCCCACCGAGTCCGTGCCAACCACTGATCACCCTGTATACTTGCACTATCCACCATTCTAAGGAAATTTTTTACCATTTTACTGAAGCCAATTAGCCTACACACCTGTACATCTTTAGAGTGTGGGAGGAAACCGGAGCACCCGGAGAAAACATATGCGGTCACAGGGAGAACATATAAATTCCGTACAAACAGCACCTGTAATCAGGATCGAACCTGGGTCTCTGGTGCTGCAAGGCAGCTACTGCTCTGCTGTGCCACCAAGCCACCCCAATGGTGAAGGGAGTTTCTGAAATTGCTCCATTTTGTGAAGATATCAGATCTAAAAGCAGAGAAGGTAAAGGCTAATTCAATAATAATTCTCAAAAAATACCTTCACAAATATCTTCCAGCATGGGAAGATTAGTAGGAAATGGTTTTAGATGTAAGCTAATTGATTAGGAGAGATTTTCCCCCCCCACAGTGATTTGTTATGATCCAGAGAAGATTCAATAGTAGATTGTGGATGACATAAAATCAATAGTTATTGATAATGAGTCGACAGTTGGAGGCAAGAAGATTAATTGATCAGTTGGCAAGATGTGCACAGCTACAACAGATGGGATTTAATCCTAATGAGAGTGAGATGTTGCACCTCGGGATGACTAATAAAAATAGAGCACTCTAAATGAATATTGTAGCCTTCAAACCCATACAGCACCAAGACAGGTGTCATTTGTCCCAAATCACTCATGCTGACCAAGGTACCTACAGTACATAAGCTAGTCCCATTAGCTTGCATTTGACCCACACTGCTCTCATCTTTTCTCATCAATGTACTTGTCCATCTGTTTTTTACACTTTTATAATTTTGACAACACTGGGCCTATATCTGCTGGAGTTTAGAAGAATGAGAGGGGATCTCATTATAAAGTACAGAATAGTGAAAGGCTTGGATAGTGGACGTGGAGAAAATGTTTCCATTAGTGGGAGAGTCTAAGACTAGAGGTCATAGCTGCAGAATTAAAGGATGTTCTTTTAGGAAGGAGATGAGGAGGAATTTATTTAGTCAGAGGGTGGTGAATCTGTGGAATTCTTTGCCACAGAAGGCTGTGGAGACAAAGTCAGTGGATATATTTAAGGCAGTGATTGCTAGATTATTTATTATTACGGGTGTTGGAGGTCGTGATTGAATGGTGGAGTAGACTTAATGGGCCGAATGGCCTAATTCTACTCCTATCTCTTATGATCTAATGATCTAATTGTAATTGCCTCAGTCACTTCCTCTGGTTTGTTCCATGCCCACCACCATGTGTGTGAAAATCTTGCCCCTTGCTTCCCTGTAAAATCTTCCCTCTGCAACTCCGCTGTTTTATTTTGGGTTTCATGACTTTCTAAATCATACGTAGGTGCAGAGGTTTTGCAGTAAGATGCCCTGGAATGTATTACAGCCATTTAAGCAAAGCAAAGTAAAGCAAAGCTGCCAGGTATTCACTGTTGATGTGGGAACATGCAGAACCATTGTACCCCTTGGCAAGCAGTCATTTAAAACTGAGCTGTGTGTGAACGTTATCTAGTACAATGTGCTAAACCTCTGGAATTCTTTATTCTGGTGTGTCAAGGAGGCTGGATCCTTTTAAAGACGCACTTGTTTGAAAGATCAGGAAACTGAGGCCCATGGGGAACTGGTTAAGAAGGGGGGACGGAGGCTGATGTAGATCAGTCCTGTACATATTGAAGGGCACAGTGGTGTAGCAGCAGAGTTGCTGCCTTACAGAACCACAGACCCGGGTTCGACCCAGACCAAGGGTGCTGTCTGTACAGAGTTTGTACGTTCTGCTTGTGACTGCGTAGGTTTTCTCCAGGTGCTCCAGTTTCCTCCCACATTCCAAAGACATGAAGGCTTTGAGGTTAATTAGCTTTGGTAAAATTGTCCCTGGTGTGTAAGTTAGTGCCAGTGTATGGAGTGATTGCTGATCAGCCTGTTTCCTGCTGTATCTCTGAAGTCTAAAGGCAGAACACTTTTTTTTTTTTTTTTTAATATTTCAAAATAGACTTTATTCGAGTAATAAATATATACAATACATCAACCGTGCGAATCGATCCCCCACCCGTGCCACTTATGTGGCCCCCCGGCATGGGATACCTTCCCTTATTTTGAGGGGCGTCTCCGCCATACTGTGCCCCCCATGTCCAGTAGCGGAAGGACCTTAGACTGTGGCCCTCCCCCACCGAGCCTTGGCGTTGGCTGCACCGAGCTTCAGTGCGTCCCTCAGCACGTACCCCTGCAGTCTGCAGTGGGCCAGTTGGCAACATTCCCCGACGGACATCTCGCTCTGCTGGGTGGTGAACAAAGCTCGGGCAGACCAGAGAGCGTCTTTCACCGAGTTGATAACCCTCCAGCAGCACTTGACGTCAGTCTCTGAATGTGTCCCTGGGAACAGTCCGTAAATAACAGAGTCCTCTGTGATGGAGCTGTTTGGAATAAAGCGTACCAGGGACCCTTGCATTTTTCTCCAGACTCTTTGGGCAAATCCACACTCTGCAAAGAGGTGGGCAACCGTCTCCACTCCATAGCAGCCATCCCGAGGGCAGCGTGCGCTTGTAGTGAGGTTCCGACGGTGCAGGAAGGATCTGACTGGGAGGGCTCCCCTCACCGCCAGCCAAGCCAGGTCTTGGTGCTTGTTGGTGAGTTCTGGCGATGAGGCATTTTGCCAGACAAGCTGGGCAGTCTGCTCAGGGAACCACGCCACTGGGTCCATCGAGTCCTTTCCCTGCAGTGCCTGCAGGACATTCTGTGCTGACCACTGCCCAATGGACATGTGGTCAAAGGTGTTGGTCCGGGAGAACCTTTCCACAGACGACAGATGGGGCGGCAGTGTCCAGCTGACTGGCACCTTGCGTGGCATCTGCGCCAGGCCCATCCTTCGCAACACCGGGGACAGGTAGAACCTCAGCAAGTAGTGACACTTGGTGCCCACGTGCCTTTTGCTCTACACTCCGCCTGATGAGGGCGACGTTGGGCACGCTTTTACCCCCATTGTCTGCTGACTTGTACATTGTGGCCCGTCGCACCCGGTCCATCCTCGACCCCCAGATGAACTGGAAGACGGCCCGGGTGATCCCTGTGGCGTAGGAAGGAGGGACAGGCCACACCTGTGCCAAGTACAGCAGGCCCGAGAGCACCTCACACCTGATGACCAAATTCTTTCCCGTTATGGAGAGGGAGCGTTGCCTCCACAGCTCCAGCTTCTTCCCCACCCTGGCTATCCGCTCCAGCCAATTCTTGTTACACGCCTCAGCCCCCCCGAACCAGATCCCCAGCACCTTCAAGAAGTCAGGCTTGATGGTGAAGGGGACGGAAGATCTGTCGGGCCAGTTGCCAAAGAGCATGGCCTCGCTCTTCCTGCGGTTCACCCTGGCTCCCGTGGCTGACTCAAACTGGTCGCAGATACTAATCAATCTGCGGACCGACCCTGGATCCGAGCAGAAGACAGCGACATCGTCCATGTACAGGGAGGTCTTTACTTGAATGCCCCCACTGCCGGGCAGTGTCACTCCTCTAATGCTCGTATCCTTCCTGATGGATTCGGCAAAAGGTTCAATACAGCAGACAAACATGACAGGAGAGAGAGGGCAACCCTGCCTGACTCCAGACCTTACAGGGAAACTGTCTGATTCCCACCCATTGATGTGGACTGCACTACGGATGTCGGTGTAGAGCAGATTGATCCAATTCCTGATTCCCTCCCCAAAACCCATTTTGGAGAGCACGTCCCTCATGTACGTGTGCGAAATCCTGTCAAAGGCCGTCTCCTGGTCCAAGCTGACTAGGCAGGCATCCACCCGTCTGTCCTGCACGTAGGCGATGGTATCTCTCAGCGGCGCTAGGCTGTCTGAGATTTTCCTGCCAGGTACAGCACAAGTTTGGTCTGGGTGGATCACCTGTCCCAGAGCAGACTTGACCCGGTTGGCGATGGCCTTAGACAGGATCTTGTAGTCTACATTCAAGAGTGTTATGGGTCTCCAATTCTTTATGTCCTTCATCTCCCCCTTCTGCTTGTAGATTAGGGTGATGTTGCCCTTCCTCATGGAGTGACATGCTACCAGCTAGAAGCATGTCGTTGTACACTTCTAGCAGGTCCGGGCCCATCAAGTCCCACAGAGCCGAGTACAACTCAGCCGGTAAGCCATCGCTTCCGGGAGTTTTACTCGAGTCAAAGGAACGGATGGAGCCAGTCAGCTCCTCTAGGGTCAGTGGTTGGTCCAGACTCTCCCGCTTGCTGTCCTCCAAGACCTCCGTGATCGAGGACAGGAAGTTCTGGGAGGAGGTACTGTCTATGGCCTTTTGGTCATACAAATCTGTGTAAAAGGATTTGCAGATCCTCAGCATGTCTGTGTGTGAGGATGCTACCGAGCCGTCCTCCTTCCTAAGGCTGTTCATCACAGAGCTCCCCCTGTGAACCTTATGGAAGAAGAAACGTGAGCACGTCTCATCCGGCTCCACATGGAGGACCCTGGATCGGAAGATGATCTTGGAGGATTCAGAGGTAAAGAGCCGAGCTTGCCGGTCCTTCACGTCTCTAAGTTCCTCCTTCACATCCACCCCTCTCGACTGCAGAAGGAGCAGTTGTTGCAAATCTGTCTGGAGTTGGCACAATTCCCTCTGACTCTGTCTTGCTCTCTGAACCCCTTTACTTATGAAGAACCTCTTAATGTTCTCCTTGGTTGCTTCCCACCAGAGTGTGGGGGAGTCAAAGAGGGGCTTCACCGCTCTCCAACATGCGTAGTCCCTCTTTAGCTCCTCGATGTTCTCTGTGGTCAACAGCTTCATGTTTAACTTCCACGTCCCTCTGCCTGCCTTCCGGTCCTCCTGTAGGTGACAGGAAGCCTGAAGGAGGCAGCGGTCGGAGAAGAACACCGGCGTGAGGTCAGTGTGTCTCACCGTGACGGCCTTTGTCGTGAAGACAAAGTCTATCCGAGATCGGGCTAAACCGTCCGATCTCGACCAGGTGAACCGTGGCTGGGACCCGCCTGCAGGGTCGCTGAAGGCATCGCGCAGCTTTGCATCTTTTACCATATCCTTCAGGAACTTGGACGTGCTGTCCAGTCTGCTGTCGGCACTGCCGGATCATCCAGCCACATCAATGATGCAGTTGAAGTCACCGGCCAGAACGAGCTGCCGGGACGTGGCCAGCAGCACTGGGAGCCGCTGGAGAACGGCCAGCCGCTCGCTCTGCGTGGGTGAGGCATACACATTAATCAGCCAGAGCGGAGAGCCACGGTACGTAACATCCACCACAAGGAGCCGCCCCCCAACCACCTCCCTAACCTCATTGATGGCGAAGTTCCCTCCCCGCAGCAAAATCCCCAGGCCGGAAGCACGACAGTCATTGCCCCCCGACCACACCGACAGTCCGTGCGGCCACCATCGCGACCACCTCCGATAGCAGCGGAGGTGTGGCAGCCCGCACTCCTGAAGAAAAGTCACATCTGCCTTGACCTTGGCCAGGTACTGTAAGGCGTTCACACATCGCGCAGTGCTCTTTATACTGTGCACGTTTAAAGATGCCAGTTTAAGCTCCATTGTCTTTAGAGTCACTGACCATTTTCGTGTCCCCTCATTCCCACTGTTTCGGCGAATTGCCTCAGCTTTCCTGGGCTCAGGAATCCAGCGATGAGGTGGGTTTCTGGTGGCGCAACCAATGGTGTCGTTGGGGGGTCTTCTTGTTCCACCCCCTTTCGGGCACACGGCTTCCTCCGTCTCCGGTAGCTGGGTCACGGTGGCTGGTTCACTGCTCCCGGTCGCCCGGAGCTGGGGCCCAACGGCCTTTGTGCTGCCCCCGGTCACCCGGAGCTGGGGCCCATTGGCCACTGCAATGCTCCCGGTCGCCCGGAGCTGGGGCCCATCGGCCGTTGTGCTGCTCCCGGTCGCCCGGAGCTGGGGCCCATTGGCCGCTGTGATGATCCCTGTCTCCAGGGGCTGGAGCCCCTCGACCGCTGCACTGCTCCCGATGTCCTGGGCCTGGAGCCCCTCGACCGCTGCACTGCTCCTGGTGTCCTGGGGCTGGAGCCCTTCCGCCGCTTCTCTTTTCTCGGTCTCCTGGGGCCGGGAGGTGATCGTCGTGGCCTCTCTCTTCTCTTCCCCCGTTTTCATCCTCTGTCTCCCTTGTTGGGACTTCCCGGTCGCCTCATCCTCCGACGAAGAGGAGAGATTGCTGCCTTCTGTAATAGAAAGACATCTTTTTTGTTGTTTACTTTTGCTTTTTGACTTACCAGTCCTTTGCGGCCTCGGCTCTTTGGGCTGAACCCTCGGCTTCTTATACGACACTGTTGTCCAGTTCTCCTTCGGTTCCTCCTCCTCCATTGACTCTCCCTCCTGGGCAAGATGCTGGGTGTCTCCTTCTGGCACTTGGGGCTTCAAGGTGGTTGGGCTGTCCTCATCTGCATTTCCTTTCTCTGCTGGGGTCTTGGTAGTGGTGGGGGGTGCTTCACCCACCTTGGGGTTGCTGGCAGCAGCCCCTCTTGTTGCCTGTGCGTAGGTGCAGGCTCTTTTAGGGCAAGCCCTGTAAAGGTGGCCTGCCTCCCCACACAGGTTGCAGCTCTTGCTGGCCTGACAGTCCTTTGTCTCATGGCCCTCCGTCTTGCAGTTTTTGCAGACAACTGCTGTGCATTGGGTCATCACATGCCCAGGCTTGTTGCATTTCCTGCACAGCCTGGGTTGCCCTACGTAGCTGAGGTAGCCTCGGTTTCCTCCAATCGCGAAAACCGAGGGGGGGTGGACAATTTCTCCATCCTTGTCCACCCTCAGCTTCACCTTGACTTGCCTCTTGCTCGTCCAAATCCCATGCATGTCCTTCACGTCCACACAGTTCCCTGTTCCCTCAACGTAGCGAGCAAGGAAGGTGAGGACATCGACTACCGGCACATGTGGGTTGAACATGTGCACGGTGATCAACCTTTCCTTTTGGGTGGGGAGGGTGAAGAGCGGCTGCACTTTGAGCAGCGACAGCGGAGCTTCATTCCCCCTCTCCCGAAAGTCCTCCATCACCTTCTGCCATCCCGTCGGATACTTGAAGGTAACGTCAAAATAACTGTTACCCGGGAAATCCTGGAGGCAGTAGATGTCCTTAGCCTCAAATTTGAGGGCCCCTAGCAAGACCTTCTTGACGAACAGGTCTCGTGAGAAGAGGGTCCCCTTGCTGAGGTCCTTCACACTTATTCTCAGGGTATTCCGAATACCCTGTTCTCCTGCTCCTGCTGCTGCTGACATTGTGGCTAAAAGGTGTTAGGTTGGTTACCCAACCAGCATGGATCCACCTCTAAGCCTGCAGCCACAACTCCTCATCTCCAAGTTCGCTCCGCAATCCACGGCCCTTGTCCCCAAGGGACCGCCAGAACCGTTCTAATAAGAACAGATAGTCTCTTTCACTCCTTCAAGTGTAAGAACAGATACTACACTTGATCTTAGCCAAAAGGCAGAACACTGCTCCTATGAACAGTTTCTTTCCCTCCATTATCAGGATTGTGAGCGATCCTCCCATAAGCCAGGGTACTGTCCAATTCACTTCTACCTCATTGAGGACATTGGACTATGTCCGTGGAACTCATGCAGAGAACAATATTCTGCAATCTGTATCTTACCCCTTTGCTCTAACTATTGTGCTTGAGTTTGATTCTATCTTTGTATTGTACATCTGATTTGTTTGCATAGCATGCAAAACAAAGCATGTCACTCTACCTCAGTACAGGTGACAATAATAATTTAAACCAAAACCTCTTTGCACAAACCCTATTCTAATATCAAACATTCTTCAGCAAAAGACAGTGGATGTTTGTATACTTTTTACAAGTTAACTATTATAGACTAATGGGCCTGTCCCACTTACGCGATTTTACAGCAGGAAGGTTGGCTCTGTAATTACGGCTAAAGCACAGTGTACGGTAAGTCCTTTGTAAGAGGGGGGAGGAGAGGGGAGAGGGAGGGGGGGGGCGGGGGGAGGACAGATGGCGGGGGGGCTGTGAAGCTCATGGTGGGGTGGGGGGAGGCTGTGAAGCTCGGCAGAGATTTAACATTACCGGTCGGTTATCCTTGGTTCTGAAAACTACTGCCCAACTGTTTATTTCCCAATGAGCCAATGAAATTCACCAGTCAGCACCGGCTACAACCTAGGATAACCTCCGAGAACCTTCGACCTGGCAACCCATTATGGGCCTGTCCCACTTGGGCAACTTTTTAGGCGAGTGCAGGAGACTCTGCGCTCGCCACATGGTCGCCACATGTTCACTGGTGTTCTCTGGTCAGTCTCCTTCATGGTTGCGAGGAGTTCCCGCATTCTGGGAACTAGTCGCAGCCTCAGTATGGTCGCCGTAAATCTTTCAACATGTTGAAAATTTTTCTGTGACCAAACATTGGTCGCCATGTAGTTATAGGTAGTCGAGGTAGTCGTAGGTAGTTTTAGTTAATCGCTTTAGCTGACCGATCATTTTCATTGGCTCATTGGGGGGAAAAAACATAAGCAGGAATTTTCAGAACTAAGGATAACCGACCGGTAACGTTAAATGTCCGCCGAAATTCACAGCTGTGTATCTCCAGCTTATTAAAAGTTGTCTGGCTTCTTAAAAGTTATCGCCACTCCTTCTCACTCCTTCTCCCCCTCTTCTCCCCCCCCCCCCCCCCCCACACACTTCTCACCTCCTTCTTCCCCCCTCCCGCCCCTCTTTTAAAGGACTTAAGCCCCTGTCCCACTTACGTGTCCTTGGCACGCTAATTACGCAACCTTGTTTGCAGAGCTGATGCGTCCGCACAGCCGCCTGGAGCACGTGACGTCATTTGAAGATGGACACAAAATGCAGGAGTTTACTCAGAGGGACCGGCAGCATCTCTGGAGAGAAGCAATGGATGATGTTTCGGGTCGAGACGCTTCTTTAGTCTGAAAGAAGGGTCTTGACCCGAAACGTCATTCATTCCTTCTCTCGAGAGATGCTGCCGGTCCCGCTGAGTTTCTCCAGCATTTTGTGTCTATATTCAATTTTCTTGGCCCCGCTCTGGGAGTAGAAGTGGGGGCGGATCCGGACCACAACCGTGGTGAGCCCCAAGTTCGGCGATCGTTTGCCTGCTTCTGCTGCTGTTGGAGGTGAGACGTTGCGTCGCGCCAGGGTCTTGGGCCTGTCCCACTTTGGGCGTCATTTATGCGACAGGCCGATTGCGCACGATGATTTCATTCGCTACAAAATTTCGGAGCCCCACGCGATATCGCGCACAACTCCAAACCCCTCCACGCTTCTCAGTGGGACCGGCCCCACGCGGCCACACGATGCCCTGGTGCCTCAACGTGACGACGAGGTCGCGTAATTTACGTGCCAAGGACAGATAAGTGGAACAGGGCCTTTACCATACACTGTGCTAGCCGTCTTAATTACAGCGTCAACCTTCCTGTTTATCGAGGTATGTGTCTATCACCTTGGCTTTGCACCGGTTGAATTTCAGACAGGTGCCTGTGTTTATGTGTGTGCGTGCGTGTATGTGTGTCACTCTGACAGTCGCCGTTCCAGTTCCCAGTTTTTCAGGCGACTGTCGGCAACTTTACAGTCGCCGGCAGTCCGCTGAACAATCACCTAAATGGAACAGGTCCATCAGGGCCTCCTGACAACCCACCTACGGCTCGAGAATTCTCGCTACTCTCCATGGCGGCTTCATTCTAGTCGGGGCTAATTTTTAAACATGTTGAAAAATTCATGGCGACCATAATGAGGCCTCTGCAGTCGGTTAAAAAGTCGCCTGAGTGGGACAGACCCATAAGGCCTGATTTTTATTATTGGCACAAAGATGATGGAAAATGGAAATAGAAGCAGTTATTTAAAACTGTTGCTTAATTTCTGGAATGAGTTCCTTTTCTGGATTCAATTTTGGATTAAATTGAATTTCTCTTTGAAGTTTTTTTCTGTTTTAAAAGTAGTAGTTACAAACAGTCAACTATTTAAAACACATTCAAAGCAATTGTTCCCTAATGACTCATGAACAATATAATAAACAGTTAATTCTAATCCTCATAGACCTGCAGACACTTTCATGGCAATGAGCCCTTGTCACGTCCTGCATCGGGTAATAATGCGAGTAGTTTTATAAATCACACCTCCTGACTGCAAATTATGTTTATGTGTAAGGAGGAACTGCAGATGCTGAATTAATCCAAAGATAGCTGGAGTAAGCTCAGTTGGACAGGCAGCAACCCAGTCTGTGTTTGGTCTCGCTGATGTATAAGAATCCACATCTTGAACAACGGATACAGTGGAATTATGTTTACTGGGGAGAGAAGAAGGGGGGAGAAGAAGTGGGGGGGGGTGAAGAAGTGAAGAACTCTAACAGTAATTTTACTTTACATCATACTTACCATCAGTTAGTTATGGTATTTAGTCCAAAGGTCTCCCATGACGTAGATAGGAGGAATTTTTTGAAAATGTAACTAGGAAAATGGACAAGGGAGAGCCAGTGGATGTAGTGTACCTGGACTTTCAGAAACCATTTGATAAGGTCCCACATAGGAGATTAGTGGTCAAAATTAGGGCACATGGTATTGGGGGTGTGTGCTGACATGGATATAGAATTGGTTGGCAGACAGGAAACAGAGAGTGGGGATTAATGGGTTCCTTTCAGAATGGCAGTCAGTGACCAGCAAGACTTGGTGCTGGGACCACAGCTATTTACAAAATACATCAATGATTTGGATGAAGGGATTCAAAGAGACATTAGCAATTTGCAGATGACACAAAGCTGGGTGGCAGTGTGAACTGTGAGGAGGAAGCTATGAGAATGCAGGGTGACTTGGACAGGTTGGGGGAGTGGGCGGATGCATGGCAGATGACGTTTAATGTGGAGAAATGTGAGGTTATCCACTATGTTAGCAAAATCAGGAAGGCAAATTACTATCTAAATGGTGTCAAGGGAAAAAGGGAAGTCAGTGGGATCGGGGGGTCCTTGTTCATCAGTCTATGAAAGTAAGCATGCAGATACAGCAGGCAGTGAAGAAAGCGAAAGGCATGTTGGCCTTTATAAGAAGAGGAGTCGAGTATAGGAGCAAAGAGTTCCTTTTGCAGTTGTACAGAGCCCTAGTGAGACCACACCTGGAGTATTGTGTGCAGTTTTGGTCCCCTAATTTGAGGAAGGACATTCTTGCTATTGAGGGAGTGCAGCGTAGGTTTACAAGGTTAATTCCCAGGGTGGCGGAACTGTCATACGCTGAGAGAATGGAGCAGCTGGGCTTGTACACTCTGGAGTTTAGAAGGATGAGAGGGAATCTTATTGAAACATATAAGATTGTTAAGGGTTTGGACATGCTGGAGGCAGGAAACATGTTCCCGATGTTGGGGGAGTCCACAGTTTAAGAATAAGGGGCAAGCCATTTTGAACAGAGACGAGGAAACACGTTTTCTCACAGAGAGTTGTGAGTGTGTGGAATTCTCTGCCTCAGAGGACAGCGACGGGAGCCAAATAAATTCTCAGACAATCTTAGCCGCAAGATACTCCTTTATGAAGTGGTTCTGCTCAATAAAAATCTAGACTGTAGGCCCAGCCTCCTGTCCACAGGTCATGTCCGTCCCACTCCTTCAGGCTCTTTTGGTTGTCTTGTCCCATCCTATCCCATGGAGTAAGAAATCTACACCTATAACAAATGGGACTTGAAAAAGGAACCAAATCTGTCACAGTATACTACTGTATACACTTGTACTATATCTGTGTTTCTTGTACTGAACTGCATACAAAAATGAATTTCTCTGTACCTCAAAAAATGTAACAAATAAAGTGCCATTGAACCAAACATCCCAGTCTCCTCCCAAAGCTCCCAATCCAGGGACAAAAAGATCACCCTTACACCTCAAATGTCCTACCTTTATGGAAGATTGTTATCCAGCACAATTCTCTTCTACTCAATGCCCAACAGAGCTGCAAGTAGTTAACAATCTCTTTAATTAGAGTTAATTGGGCAATTTCAAAGGTATTTCAGAGGGCGGTAGAGGCCAGTTCTCTGGATGCTTTCAAGAGAGAGCTAGATAGGGCTTTTAAAGATAGCGGAGGCAGGGGATTATGGGGAGAAGGCAGGAACTGGGTACTGATTGGGGATGATCAGCCATGATCACATTGAATGGCGTTGCTGGCTCGAAGGGCGAATGGCCTACTCCTGCACCCACTGTCTATTGTATGTTGGTTGGGCAATTCACCAGAGCAAGCATCAAATGAGCATTCCTTGAGAACTGATCCCACAACTGCACATTTCTAGTGTGTACTTGACAAAACATACATTGATCTATCAAATTCAATTTGATAATTAGTACTTGATTGGCTCCCCCAGTGCATTCCTGATCAATGACCAAAATTGCAAGCAAATTGCCACTTGATTTCCGGACCACGATGGGAGCTTTACTCTAATGTCAAGTCAAGTTGGGTTTATTGTCATATGCACAGGCAGAGGGTGGTATAGATAGGGTAGGCAGAGATTTCTCCCCAGGGTAGCAATTTGAAACATTATAGAGCCTAGGTTTAAGGTTCAAAGGGGAAAGTTTAAAGGAGATGTGTAGGGCACGTTTGTAGCACAAATAAAGGCTAAGTTAAAGTTGTTTAATTAGACAGCAGGGAAACAGGCCCTTTGGCCTAACGAGTCCACGTCCTATTTCTATGTAGTCCCAAAGCACACAGATGGCAATTTACAGAGGGCCAATCAACTTACAAGCCCGCACGTCTTTAGGATGAGGGAGGAAAATGGAGGAAACCCACGTGGTCACAGGGAGAACGTGCAAACTCCATAGAGACAGCATCCAAGTTCAGGATTGACCCGGGTTCTCTGGCATTTTGAAGCAGCACCTCTACCAGCTGTGGAACTGTGCCATGGGTGCCTGGAATGCGTTGCTAAGGGAAGTGGTGGAAGCAGATACAATAACATTTAACAGGCTTCTACATAGGAACATGAACAGGTAGGGGATGGAGACAATGTGGAATTAGTTTGGCAAATTAATTGGCGCAAATACAGTGGGCTGATGGACTCTTTCCTGCTATCTCTCATCAGGCGCTTCTATCTCTCATCAGGTGGTGAGTGGGAGGTGGAGAGGAAGTTGTGCGGGGCAGAAGTCCAATTGAAGTCAAGCTTTAATGGACTGAGCAGGAAGGAGAATTAGAGAAAACAAGAGAAACCCAACACACCCTGCACAACATTGCACCCTCCTGCACCAAACTAGAAGTGGGTAAAAGGCAAACAAAGTGTACTTTGTCATTCAAAACTATGAGTTCTGGTCGGAGCAGACTTACTAATAAAGGCCTCCCTCCATGAGCCCTCTACATTAAACCAATAACTATTGAAGCAATGTGTACGAAGGAACTGCAGATGCTGGTTTATACTGAAGATAGACACAAAGTGCTGGAGTAACTCAATGGAACAGACAGCATCTCTGGAGAAAAGGAATAGGAGATGTTTCGGATCGGAAACCCATCTTCAGACTGAAAGGCTTTCAAACTGAAGAAGGGTTCCAACCCGAAATGTTACCTGCCCTTTTTCTCCAGAGATGCTACCTGGCCCACTGAGTTATTCCAGCATTTTGCATCTAACTATTGAAGTGAGTTGCCCAAAGGGTGGATCCTGCAGGAACCCATCATACTGCACTCTACCCACTGGGATTATTGATGAATTGCTGATGCAAGGTTACCAACGTGAGGCACAAACTCTGCTTCTCTCCATAAATGCCGCCTGACCTGCTGAGTATCTCCAGTGACTTCTTCTGAGATTTCATGCATCTGTAGTATTTTGCATTTAAGTACTGCATAGTTTCTCAAAAATGTACACCAGCCTGAAAACTCTAATGTCCAGATTCAGGAACAACATTTCCTACAACCATCTGATGTTTGAACACTACAATCTCCAAATAGGCTCTGAACTATATAGACTAGGGAATATTATTTTTGACTTTGCACTACTATTATCTATTTATTTGTCTGTTTTATATACAGTGGCTTGCAAATGTTTTCATACCCCTTGAACTTTTCCACATTTTGTCATGTTACAACCACAAACGTAAATGTATTTTATTGGGATTTTATGTGATAGACCAACACAAAGTGGCGCATAATTGTGAAGTGGAAGGAAAATGATACATGGTTTTCAAATTTTTTTACAAATAAAAAACTGAAAAGTGTAGCGTGCAAAAGTATTCAGCCCCATTTATTCTGATACCCCTAAATAAAATCCGGTGCAACCAATTGCCTTCAGAAGTCACCTAATTAGTAAATAGAGTCCACTTGTGTATAATCTAATCTCAGTAAAAATACAGCTGTTCTGTGAAGGCCTCAGAGGTTTGTTGGAGAACATTAGTGAACAAACAACATCATGAAGCCCAAGGAACACACCAGACAGGTCAGGAATAAAGTTGTGGAGAAGTTTAAAGCAGTGTTAGGTTATAAAAAAAATCCCAAGCTTTGAACATCTCACAGGGCACTGTTCAATCCATCATCCGAAAATGGAAAGAGTATGACACAACTGCAAACCTACTAAGACATGGCCGTCCACCTAAACTGACAGGCCGGGCAAGGAGAGCATTGATCAGAGAAGCAGCCAAGAGGCCCATGGTAACTCTGGAGTAGCTGCAGAGATCCACAGCTCAGGTGGGAGAATCTGTCCACTGAACAACTATTAGTCGTGCACACCACAAATCGGGCCTTTATGGAAGAGTGGCAAGAAGAAAGCCATTGTTGAAACAAAGCCATAAGAAGTCCCGTTTGCAGTTTGCCACAAGAATGTGGGGGACACAGCAAACACGTGGAGGAAGGTTACACAAAAAGCTGGAGAAACTCAGCGGGTGCAGCAGCATCTAAGGAGCGAAGGAGATAGGCGACGTTTCGGGTCGAGACCCTTCTTCATGTGGAGGAAGGTGCTCTGATCTGATGAGACCAAAATTGAAGTCTTTGGCCTAAATGCAAAACGCTATATGTGGCGGAAAACTAACACTGCACATCACCCTGAACACACCATCCCCACTGTGAAACATGGTGGTGGCAGCATCATGCTGTGGGGATGCTTTTCTTCAGCAGGGACAGGGAAGCTGGTCAGAGTTGATGGGAAGATGGATGGAGCCAAATACAGGGCAATCTTGGAAGAAAACCTGTTAGAGTCTGCAAAAGACTTGAGACTGGGGCGGAGGTTCACCTTCTAGCAGGACAACGACCCTAAACATACAGCCAGAGCTACAATGGAATGGTTTAGATCAAAGCATATTCATGTGTTAGAATGACCCTGTCAAAGTCTAGACCTAAATCCAATTGAGAATCTCTGGCAAGACTTGAAAATGCTGTTCACAGACAGAATGGGCAAACATTTCAGTCTCTAGATGTGCAAAGCTGGTAGAGACATACCCCAAAAGACTTGCTGATGTAATTGCAGCGAAAGGTGGTTCTACAAAGTATTGACTCAGGGGGGCTGAATACTTCTGCACGCCACACTTTTCAGTTTTTTATTTGTAATAAAATTTGGAAACCTCCTGAAATATATGGGTATAACACCAAAGATACTGAGAATAACATTTCCTTATATGCAGACGATGTATTAATTTACATTACAGAACCTGAAGTTAGTATCACATACTTATTAAATTTAATAACTCAATATGGCTCGTTTTCAGGATACAGAATTAATTGGAATAAAAGTGAAATCATGCCAATAATGGAAAGTAACCCACACATACTCCAACCATTTCATTTTAAAATAGTAAATGAAAAATTTAAATATCTTGGAATTTATGTGACAAAAACATATACTTCTTTATTTAAATTTAACTTTCTGCCTTTATTGAACAAATTACATAAGAATATTTTATATTGCAAAACATTACCTATCTCAATGTTGGGTAGGATTAATGCAATAAAAATGATTTTTCTCCCGCAATTATTGTACCTCTTTCAATTAATCCTGATATATCTCCCAAAAACTTTTATTAAAAAGGTTGACTCTATAGTCACCAATTTTATCTGGGATTATAAGAACCACAAAATAAATTAAAAACACTTATGTAAATCAAAAATAAACGGAGGTTTAGCACTACCGAATTTTATGTGCTATTTTTGGGCAGTTAACATTAAAAATATGAATTTTTGGTTGGAAGAACTGGACCAACAACCAGATTGGTTAAAAATGGAAAAGGAAGACTGTTTACCTTTTGAAATTGGGTCGATCTTATTTGCTATTACTAAATTAAGCAAAAAAACCAATAGTGAAAACCCCATAATATATAGTGGAATACACATTTGGAAACAATTAAAAAATACACTAAAATTGGATTATTTACCACTACCTCTTCCCATTGTAAACAACGCTACATTTAAACCCTCAATGATGGATAAGGGTTTTTTACAATGGAAAAATCACTGTATTACAAAGATGGATCATCTCTATAGGAAAGGTACATTCCTCTAATTTCAGGAACTACAACAAATTTATGGGCTTCACTCAAATGACTACTTTAGATACCTACAACTTAGAGACGATGCTAAATCAAATATACAGGACTATAGAAATAGAAAGACAGAAATTCTTGATGAATGTTTGAATAAACACCCTAACACAGAAAAATTGATATCTTATATTTATAATATTCTATTAGATAATGATGCACCCATGACGGAAATATATAGGCAATCATGGGAAAATGAACTAGGCCAAACAATAAGGCCAGAAATATGGGACGAAAGCTTACAACATATACATCACTGTTCGTTAAATGCTAGACACTCTTTAATATAATTTAAAGTATTACATAGATTGCACTATTCAAAAACAAAATTAAATAGAATTTTCCCAAGCATATCTCCTATTTGTGAAAAATGTCAGCACTCAGAGGCTAACAATGCACACATTTGTAAGTTGTATAAAAATTAATAATTTTTGGACGGAAATTTTTAAGATAATTTCGGAAGTTGTCAATATCCAATTGGACCCCGATTCAAAATTAATAATATTAGGAATACTAGAACAAAATCAATTATTTACAACAAACCAAAGAAACTTTATCGATTATAGTTTAATAACTGGGAAAAAATTAATATTAGTATTTTGGAAATGCCCTATAACCCCCACAATTAAAATGTGGACTATGGAATGTGACCCTACATTTGGAAAGATTAAGATTCGTCTTAATGGACAAACAAGAACTATTTACTAGAATATGGTCTCCATTCATTGAATATTTGAAGGGGCAAACCGATTCGGCACGAGAACCTGACTGAAACCCGAATCAAGGATTAGATGAAGAATTACATTTTATAACCCACGGACATATCTCCAATGATGTACAATTAGCTGATAATTCCATTCTCTTTTAATGTTTTGGTTTATTTTCTTTCCCTCTCTATTATTTTCTATCTATATAAAAATTAAAAAAATATATAGAAGTACAATTATTATACAATTGATAATACAAACAATATTAATAATGTATGGCTACAACAAACAAAATGTTTTTTTATTATGTATTTACTTCTAATAAAATAATTATTTAATTTTTTTTTTTTTTTTTTTGGAAACCATGTATCATTTTCCTTCCACTTCACAATTATGCGCCACTTTGTGTTGGTCTATCATATAAAATCCCAATAAAAAACATTTACGTTTGTGGTTGTAACGTGACAAAATGTGGAAAAGTTCAAGGGGTTTGAAAACTTTTCCAAGCCACTGTATATAATATATATTAGGAATAGGAATAGAAATACTTCATTGTCACATGTGACTGGGCACAGTGAGATTCTTTGCTTGCATACACAATGTATACACAATGAACTTTTTGTTCTTTATTATGGTGTTTACAGAGTACTATGTTTACATATTTGTTGTGCTGCAGCAAGTAAGTAATTTATTGTTCCATTTCGGGACATGTGACAAAAAAACACATGCATTTTGACGATATTTTTCTGTTTTTGACCTTTATGACTCAAACTTTCCATTAGATTATTGAAAGAGAAAAAGTACTATCTGATCGCTAAGCTGCTGTCCCGCAGATGACGTTTCAGGGATGTTTCCAGAGCTGACAGTGACCTTTTCCAGACGATTATACTTTAAAAAAAGATGCCTGCCAGATGCACAGTATGCCCTTGTACAAACATGCTGAAGATGCCTCTCTTCAGCCGACTCCCACAGCAGTCCATAATTCAGCACTTTTAACACACAGTTCCATTAACAGGGTGAATATTTGCAGACACACTCTCGAGTCATTCACACTGTTTCAAATTGTTCTTGTCTCCCTCAAGGTTGAACGGAGTTCGAAATGAATAAAGTAAGGGAGTTTCGGGGTCTTGTAAAAATCTGGAAGATTGTCTTACTGTAACTCTCAGAATAGAACAGTTAAATAAATTCATGTATTTTAGAAAGCCTCAACCCAGAAGATTGTCTGAGTGCTGGAAGACAAAAATGGTGGAAAAACTCAGCGGGTGAGGCAGCATCTATTGTCTGAGTGCTAATCCCTTGGAGAGCTGGATGAGCCGATGAGTGACTTCTCAACCAGCCCACAGAGAGCGGGTCAAACGTGGGAGAAATCCTCCCTCACTGGTTTCCCCTGCTTCACCCATCTCTCCTCTTTAGATCCCACTCGATTGTTTTCCCTCTTGGATCCCTTTCTCTCCTCTGCCCCAGTCATCTTCCCACCCGCTCCTCTTTCCAGCTGCCAACCACTCATTCTATGGTATTGGGCTGGCACCACCCCTCCGCCTCAAACCTTGCCCTGAAAAATCACAGTAGCAAAACTGCCATGCTAACTCTCATTGGTGTAGGCAGACCTTGCCCCGCTGTGTCTAGAGAGAAGGAAGAAGGATGTTGGGTCCCATCAGCTGGGACCCAATGGAAGGGTTGGGTCCAAATCATAATCTTTGTGGATCTCACAAAAACTATGACTTCCTCTTGCTCGCCAAGCTATGGTACTGCATTCAGTTTTCCAGGACAGGTTCTTCCCAGGTTATAAAAGGCTCCGATCCAGGCTGAGAATTGTAATATGCTGTTAGAGGCAGTGCTGAGGGACATGCCCAGCTGGCGAGACTGTATGAAAGGAGAGAGAACATCCAAGCCAACATCTTATCATGGATGGAGTCTTGCAGCCGGTCTGGCCAGCTCTTGATCAGACATGAACATGTATCTAAAGCTGAAGAATTTGATTTGAGTCAGGAAGACTGCAATGATACCAGATGGACCTTAGCTATTGTCTGTTTGGAGTTCTCTGTCCACTCTCCCCCCCTGAGGTTTCCACCCTCTCTCATATATGTGCAGGTTGTTAAATTAAATGTCTGTTACTGGGGTCTGAAAGGCCCCAATGCAAAACGTCACCTATCCATGTTCTCCAGGGATGGTTCAAGGGTTCGATGGTGCTTTATTTGTTACATGTGCAACTGCACAGTGAAATTCCTGTTGACTATTTGCACATGTGGGCACCACCATGTTTTGGCATCATTTCCAAAGTCTGGTCTGCCCGCACGCTCAGTGTACTGGAGCAGTTCCCAACCCAGGGCAACCCCAGGCTCCTGAAGGGCCTCTCTCTGTTGCCTCTGACTGGATCAGCCCATGAACTCTCCCTCTCCTCCCCCAGCCATCTTTGTGTTGCCTGACCCACTGAGTGTCCTTTTGCAAATCCTTGTTTATACTGGGGAATTAGATTGCTCTGTGAGTTGGCATTGATTTAAGGGCTCAAATGAATTCCTATGTGAAATATATTAAATGTGAAATATATTAAAAGAAATGTGAATATATTAAAATTCGTTAAAAAAATTTACAAGCATCAGCACCTTCCAATATTTTCTTCCAAAGTCCCATTTTATAACTTACTATATTACAAACAATTGACATCAGAGCCATTTGTTTTCAGTTCTGATGAAGGATCTTGGACCTGAAATATTAATTCCGTTTATTCCCATCCCAGCGGTTATCGAGCTGAGTTCTTCCAGCTTTCTCTGTTTTTATTTCACTTGTTTTCAACGGGGACCTGTCAATTGTATTAATGAACTGTTAGCTGCTGCTGATGTCACTGGGACTGCTGACAGAAGAGATCTGTGAAAACTAGCAGTCACAGAGCTAAATAATTATTCTACAGGGGTAGAATCACAAACGTATGGATGAGTCAGCCTGCATTTCCATGTCAGCCCATGATCATCACACTGACAAGACGTCACCACAAAACAAAACCTATTTCTCTCCAGATTTCGTGGAATAGATGTCAGAGAAGAGAATGGAGGGTGATGCAAACAAAAAATACAGTGTTTCATGATTTTTCGGAATATACTGTACGTATTGCTGACAAGGTCAACTTATCACGCAACAGAACCATCCTATCGACAACTAGAGAGTGGTCCTGAGCTACTATCTACCGCATTGGAGACGCTTAAAATATATTTAATCGGACTTTAGCTTGTTTTAAAGGTTATTCCCTTTATCATGTATCTGTACACTGTGGATGATCGATTGTAATCGTGTATGGTTTTCCCACTGACTGGTTTGCATGCAAGAAAAGCTTTTCACTGTACCTCGATACACGCGACAATAAACTACACTAAACTGAACATTTACTGACCATCTGAAGAAGGGTCTCGAACCGAAACATCACCTATTCCTTCACTCCAGAGATGCAGCCTGTCCCATTGAGTTACTCCAGCATTTTGTTTCTACCTTCAATTTAAACCAGCATCTGCAGTTCCTTCCTGACCATCCATAGCTTCTTATTGACCACCCATAGCTGCCCTTGTAAAGTAACATAAATCAAGGGTGGCACAGTGACGCAGCTGGAAAAGTTGCTGCCTGACGGCGGCAGGGACCCGGGTTCAATCCTGACCTCGGGTGTTGTCTGTGTGGAGTTTGTCCCTCTCCCTGTAACCTTGTGGGTTCCTCCAGGTGCTCTGGTTGCCGCCCACATACCAAAGACGTGTGGGTTTGTAGGTTAATTGGCCGCTGTCAAAAGAAATGTCCCTAATATGTAAGGTGGGGATGTGAAAGGGGGATAATATGGAATTAGTGTGAATTGGTTATCAAGGGTAGGGATGGATTCAGTGGGCCAAAGGGCCTGTTTCCATGCTAAATATTTGTATTAAATGAAACATGGCAAGATTTCCAAGCAATTAAATTTGGTGGAGCTCAAAGCAGAAAAATAAGGAAATGTTCTATTGGGATTGGGACGGAAATTGGGACGGAAATAATTTTGAAGCAAATTGATTGATTGTTTTATGGATTGAAAGATACAACGTGGAAATAGGCCACTGAGTCCATGCCAACCATCGATCATCCATTCTATGTTGATCCACTCCTTATAGATTAGGGGCAATTTACAGTTGCAATTAACCTACAAAGCTGCACATCTTTGGGATGTGGGAGGAAACCGGAACACCCAGAGATATCCACGCGGTCACAGGGAAAACGTACAAACTCTATACAGACTGCACCCAAGGTCAGGATTGACATTTCTGATGTTGTGAGGCAGCAGTTCTACTAGCTGTGCCATTGTGCCACCAAGTTCAATGGCATTGAAAAGGTACAGGATGAAAAGAAAGACTGGCATTTTTATGGGATATTACAAGGAATTAACACATCCCCAAACACTTTACAATCAATGAGCTGTACATTGCCACAGGGGGTGGCACAGGGACGCAGCAGTAGAGTTGCTTCCTTATAGCTACAGAGACCCAGGTTTGATCCTGTATGTCAGTGTGGAGTTTGCACGTTCTCCCTGTGACCTGCGTTTTCTCCGGATGCTCCGGTTTCCTCCCACATTCCAAAGACGTGCAGGTTTGGAGGTTATTTGGCTTCTGTAAATTGTCCCTGAGGTGTAGGATGTGAAACAGGAAAACATAGAACTAGTGCTTAGATGATCATTGGCCGGTGTGGACCCGGTGCGCCGAAGGCCCTGTTTCCACACTGTATCTCTGCTGGTGCAGGACTCCCAAAAAGTTAATTTGCAAGTCGAATCGGTAGTAAGGAAAGCAAATTCAATGTTATATCAAGAGGACTGGAATACAAAAACAGAGATGTAATGCTGAGGCTCTATAAAGCGCTGATAAAACCATATCTGAGGAAAGATGTGCTGGCTCTGGAGAGGGTCCAGAGGAGTGCAAGAATGATTCCAGGAATGAGTGGGTTAGCATATGATGAGCATTTGACAGCACTGGGCCACTACTCGCTGGAGTTTAGAAGGTTGAGGGGGGACCTCATTGAAACTTACTGAATAATGAAATGCATAGATCGAGTGGATGTGGAAAGGATGTTTCCACTGGTGGGAGAGCCTAGGACCAGAGGTAATAGCTTCAGAATTAAAGGGCGCTCTTTTAGAAAAGAGGTGAGGAGAAACTTCATTAGTCAGAGGGTTGTTAATCTGTGGAACTCATTCCCATAGAGGGATGTGGAGGCCAAGTCAGTGGATATTTTTATGGCAGTGATAGGCAAGTTCTTGATTAGAATGGATGTTAAGAGATATGGGGAGAAGGCAGGAAAATGGGATTAGGTGACTGAGATCAGCCATGGTTGAATAGCAGAGTAGACTCGATGGGCTGAATGGCCTAATTCTACTCCTATAAAATAATGTTTTTTGAACAACGCGAGTTTTCCCCGGGTGCTTCGGTTTCCTTGCACTTTCCAAAGACGTGTTGGTTTGTAGCTAAATTGGCTTCTGTAAATTGTTCTTAGACCATAGCAGAGACTAATGTACAAGTGAACACTGGTCAGCATGGACTCCGTGGGGTCAAAGGGCCTGTTTCCACACTGTATCTCTAAGGCTAAAAGTTGATCTTGTTGAAAGATATTGTTTGTTTCAAAATGTTTTTATTAAAAAGTGGCACGTATAAAATGAGGCATCCAACAGCAAGAGGATATGGGTAGAACTTAGACAGGGCACTCAGTTTGTGGAATACAAAGGTTCAGGTGAAGCAGAGGTTCACTTGCACATCCTCCAACCTCATCTACTGCGCCCCTTGTTCTCGGTTCTTCTTTCTATATATCGACGAGACCAAGCGCAGACTGGGCAATCATTCTGCTGAAAAACTATGCTCAGTTTGTCTTGGCCTACATGATCTCCCAGTTGCCAAAAAAATTTAACTCCCCTTCCCATTCCCATACTGACCTTTCTGTCCTGGGCCTCCTCCACTATCAGAGTGAGGCCACACACAGATTGGAGTAAAAGTACCTCATATTTCGCTTGGGCAACTTTTGTAAGTTGCCCAAGCGAAATATGAGGTACCAGCGGTATGATAATGATTTCTCTCATGTCAAGTAACCCCTATATTCCTTCTCTCTTCGCCTCTCCCACACCATAGTTGTCTTGATAGTTCCACCTTTCGCATCAAAATATCCCTTCGGTATCACCTATTCCCCAGTCAACAATGGACCATTGTGGGCTCCACCTTTCCTTGGTCATCAGTGACGGCTCTGATTTGTTCTGAACCTTTTCATACCTCTAGTTTCTCTCTCCCTTAACTCTCACTCTGAAGAAGAATTTTGACCCGAAACGTCACCTATTCCTTTTCTCCAGAGATGTCGTCTGACACGCTGAGTTACTCTAGCATCATGTGTCTATCTTCGATGTAAACCAGCATCTGCCATTCCGTCTTACACAAGGGAATTCTATCTGGTTATACAATGGGAGTAGGTTCTTTGTGTTATTAAGGGAAATGGGATCACATGATCCATATCCCTCCGAATGCACACGCCTAACCAAACGTCCCTTAAATGCCACTATCGCATCTATCTCCACCACCACCACCCCTGGCAATGCGTTCCAGCCCTCACTACTCTCTGTGTGAAAAAACTTGCCCTGCACATCTCCTTCAGTGTGAAAGTAGAGGAGGGGAAACTGGAGGTAGGAAGATTAAGGCCACACATCAATTGGAGGAACAGCACCTCATATTTCACTTGGGCAGCTTACAACCCAGCGGTATGAATTTGATTTCTCTAATTTCAAGTAACCCCTGCATTCCCTTTTGCTCCCCACCCCTCCCACACCCTAATCATCGCACTAGTTCCAGTTCGCATCCCTGTATCCCTTCATCATCGCCTCTTCCCCAGCCAACAATGGCCATTATGGGCTCCACCTTACCTCGGTCACCTGTTGCAAGCCCTGATTTATTCTGGCCTTTTTCAATCTCCAGTTCCCTCCTCCATTCTTTTCAGTAGAAGAGTTCTGACCTGAAACGTCACTGTTTCATTTCTCCAGAGATGTTGCCTGACCGTAGAGTTGCTCCAGCTCTTTGTGTCTATCTTTAGTATAAACCATCTGCAGTTCCTTCCAACACATGTTATTTTAGTACAAGTTCTTGTATTTGTACTGCAGAATTAACATTTTCAATCAATCATTGTATTTGCAAGGCATACTGCTATTCAGAACATGTTGCAAGGAGAACCAGTTCAAACCACACTTCCAAATTAGGAAATAATTTGACATTAAGAAGATATTACAAATGTCATAATCTTAATACTTTGAGAGGATTCCTTTCTTTAAAGGAATATTTATTTCTCTATTCTTTGAGGTTAGGGTGACAGATTCCATCTGTTTCAATATAATTTAAATTCCAAAGCTCTATATCAACATTTACCAGTAATGTTTAATCTTTTCTGACAAGGAAATATTCTGCCAGGCACAACGAGTGTTAGCAACATACATAGTAATATGACAGTATTACCAAACATTTGCAAAGAAAAATAAGTCTTCAATCACAATATCAAAGGTTGGCATGGTGGCACAGCGCTGGAGTCTCTGCCTTACAGCGCTAGAGACTCGGGTTGAATCCTGACTACAGGTGCTGTCTGTACCGAGTTTGTACATTCTCCCTGTGAGTTTTCTCCGGGAGATTCCTCGCACACTCCAAAGATGTACAGGTTTGTACGTTAATTGTCTTTGGTTATATTGTAAACAGTCCCTGGTATGTTGGATGGTGCTAGTGCATGGGGTGATCGTTGGTCGGTGAGGACTCGTTGGGCCGAAGGGCTTGATTCTGGCCCCGTATCTCTAAAGCCTAAAATCTTATATCCGTGGTAGCAATTAATACACTGGGAGTAAGTCTACAGTGAGAAATGAGGCAATGAGCCAATTAAATAGTTATTTATAAAATAAAATACTTTTGGCGAACATTTTCCCAGAGCAAATACTCTGGGTCACAAGGACCTCATTTAAGTACAGAATTATGCACAAACTCCTCAGTGTCAACCTGAAGAGTTATTAAATTGGAATGATTTTCACCTCAGGAATGCCGATTTCACTTTGCTAGATTAATACAGACTACTCCAACACTATTTAAAGAAGAGTGGAGTAATTCTCTGCAGTGCGTGACAATTTGTCCCCCATCCCATCACAACTCCTCAGACATTCAAAAAGCATATTAACATCATACATGTTAAGAAGAATCAAGGGGGCGACACGGTGGCACGACAGTAGAGTTGCTGCCTCACAGCTTCTGAGACCTGGGTTCGATCCTGACTATGGCGCTGTCTGTATAGAGTTTGCACGTTCTCCCTGTGATCGAGTTAGCTTTCTCCATGTGCTCCGGTTTTATCCCACATTCCGAAGACATGCGGATTTGTAGGTTAATCGGCCCCTGTAAATTGTCCCTAGTGTGTCGGACGTGGACTCGGTGAGCCTTAAGGCCTGCTTCCAGGCTGTATTTGTAAATTATACTAAACTAAACTAAACATGGATTAATTGTCATATGTACTGACAATGAAGCAATGAAATTCTTATTTGCAGCAGCATAACAGGCCTGTAAACCTAATGCACATAAATAATATATAATAAATACAAATTCAATAAACTATTGACACAAATACTGGCAATAAAAATCCTGAAGCCCTTGGTGCAGTCAAAATCAGTCCATAGTTCATAGTTGAGGTTAGTGTTGTGTGATGTTCAAGATTCTGATAGTTGTTGGGAAGAAGTTATTCTTAAACCCGATGGTCATGGTTTTCAGACTCCAGTACCTTCTTATCAATGGTAGGAATTAAATGAGAGCGTGGCCAGGCTGGTGTGGGTCCTTGATAATGCTGGCAGCTTTCTTGAGGTAGTGTCTCCCTTCAATGGTGGGCAATCCACCACTTTTTGTAATCTTCTTCATTTATAGGTGTTCGAGTTGCCGAACCAGGCCGTGATGCAATCAGTCAATATGCTCTCTACTGTACACCAGTAGAAGTTCTAGAGGGTATTCATGGACATAACACATCCCCACAATTTTCTAAGGAAGTAGACGTGTTTTAGGAGCCATTAAGCTTAAGTCAGTATATTATAGCCATGTTTAACATCGAAGTTGGACTTTGAGAACGTCGTAAAGACTTCCAGTATAGGTGTTGATGGGCTTTCTTTACGTTTGCACGAATTTGCTGGGCCCAGGACAAGGTTAGATGATTGTTGATTTTGCTTATATTATGAAGCATCATTAGATTTTGCTGATTCATTATATATTGGTCACTTTTTGAGACGAGAGATGTCACGCAGTCCGCCTTGGCCTATGCGATCTCCCAGTTTCCAAAGATTTCAACTCCCCTTCCCATTCCCATATTGTCCTTTCTGTCCTGGGCCTCATCCACTGTCAGATTGAGGACCACACTCAACATGGAGGAACTGCCCCACTTCAGGGCAGCTTACAACCCAGCTTTATAAGTTTTGATTTCTCTAATTTCAAGTAACTCTTGCATTCCCTCTCTCTCCACTCCTCCTCCACCCAAGTCATCCTGCTATTTGTATCTCTTTGTTAACACCTCTTCCCCAACCAACAATGGGTCATTATGAGCTCCACCCTCTCTTGGTTGCCGGCCCGGCTTTGTTCTGGCTTTTTCCTTCCTCTAATTCAGAAGTGTCCTGACCTGAATCATCACCCCTCCTTTTTCTCCAGAGATGCTGCCTGACCCACTGAGTTACTTCAGCACTTTGTGTCTACCATGAAATATAAGTCTTTGGTTTTGTATTAAAAAAGCAAAGACTTGCATGTTGTGGTAATGTCTACCTCCCTTTCAGCATGTCTAAAGGCTGTTCCAGAGGTTTAAATGTATCCAACATAGCAATGCAAGAAACATTACAGTCAGTCATTTCTGTCTGAAGAAGGGTCTCGACCCAAAAGGTCATCCATTCCTTCACTACAAAGATACTGCCTGTCCCGCTAAGTTACTCCAACGTTTTGTGTCTACCTTCCAAACATTACAGACAATTTACACTCATCCACCTCCCACAAATTGCAATGTGATAAAGAGCTAATGATCAGTTCTGGCATGTTAAATGAGCCATAAATATTGACCAAGATAACAAGAATGAATTCTGCTGCTCTACTTTGAAATTGTACAGATGGCCTCTTTGTTAACATCTGAGACCTCGGTTAAATGTTACCTCAGCAGTACAAAACACTAAAAATATGTTCTCAAGGCAATAGACCCTCAAGCAAAAACATAGTTTATTGTCCATCTCTTGGTTTAAATGACTTGCTGGTTATTACAGCAGTTATTTAAGGCAAGACTAGCTAAAGGTCACAGCATCTGTCCTTGAAAGACAATAATGTAATTGTATTGTTTCATGGCCACCATTACTGAAATGAGCTTGTCATTCTAGATATTTTTAGAGACTTGCATTTAAATTCCTCTGCTGCCATTCGATGTTGAACCAATAGCTAATCATGATTCCACTGGTAAGTGTAGATTGTAATGTCAACATTGTTGGGGCCGCTCAGAACTTCACTAAATTCGGTTTATGTCTTGGACTGGGATTTGAACCTGAAACTCCCACTCAGAGTGGAGGGCACTCTGGGTGATCAATGGGTCGGTGTGGACAAGGTGGGCTGAAGGCTCTGTTTCCATTCTGTATCTTTCAATCAATCAATCGATGTAATCAGAAAACTCAAAGGGCTGGAGTAACTCAGCGAGTCAGGCAGCATCTCTGGACAACATGGATGGATGATGTTTGCAGGGACACTTCTTCAGACTGATTGCAGTGGAGGGGGGGGGGGAAGAAAGGTGGAAGAGAGGGGGGCAGGTAATAGGCTGATACAGGTGAGGAGGGTTTTTGATGGGCAGATGGTTGGACAAGTTCAGAGATTAAAAGACAGATGTGCGACAAAATGATTGAAGCGTTGTGATTGTGAAGCTAGAAGAAGGAATGTTTATCTAGGTAGCTGTATTACTCACTCAATAAACTAAACTCAAACTCACGTGTCCAGACATCTATGTCTGCAGGAAGTTTATCCAATTAAATCAATCAGTTATTAATGAGGGAATTTAAAGATGTATTTGTCTTACTTTATCCTGTCTTTATGGGCAGAATCAAAATAAGGACAAGATAAGGTGATTAAGGCTTATTCCTCCTTAAGTCCACTAGATGTATATTCAAATGTGTATTGAGAAGGGCAGTTATGAAAGTTAGTGGAACAGCATGCTCCTCCTATCAGATGTAGTGAGATCAGGGAGCATTTATGAGTCCTGATTACCATGTGTGTCCAGTGGCATATTGTGCAGCGGTTGAGTTGCTGGCTACTGCGCCAGAGACCCGGGTTTGATCCTGACTATGGGTGAGGCCTGTAAGGTGTTTGTACATTCTCTCTATGACTGCGTTGGTTTTCTCCGGGTGCTCTGGTTTCCTCCCACACTCCAAAGAACATTAAGGTTTGTAGGTCAATTGGCTTTGGTTAAATTGTCCCTAATGTGTAGGACAGTGCTAGTGTAGGAGGTGATCACTGGTCGACATGGACTTGGTGGACCGAAGGTTCTGTTTCCCTGCTGTATCTCTAAACTAAACTAAACTACACAAAAGATCCTCTCAGACCGCAGAGTTATCCGAGTTCGTTCTTAACTGCAGGTGCTGCCTGTAATTGGCTTCTATAAATTTTCCCTGGTGTGTTGGATGAAACTAGTCTAGGGTGATCATGGTTGGCGTTGACTCAGTGGACCGAAGGGCTTGTGTGATCAATATTCATGTTATTTTTGCTCTTTGTTTACAGCTTTACAGTAGCTAGATTAGAGATCACAGAAAAGTTGTATCTCTAAAACTAAAACCTAAAACTATTTGGCTTAGTCAGGGATACGAACATACATTTCTGTGGCAGCAAGCGAGACTCCAGGATGATGTGTTGCCTCCCTGCTGCCAGGATCAAGGATGTCCAGGAGCAAGGAGGTCCTTCTGTAATTGTACAGGGCCCTGATGAGACCACACCTGTAGTAGTGTGTGCAGTTTTGGTCCCATAATTTGAGGAAGGACATTCTTGCTATGGAGGGAGTGCAGTGTAGGTTCACCAGGTTAATTCTTGGGATGGCGGGACTGACATAGAAACATAGAAACATAGAAAATAGGTGCAGGAGTAGGCCATTCGGCCCTTCGAGCCTGCACCGCCATTCAATGTGATCATGGCTGATCATCCAACACAGTATCCCGTACCTGCCTTCTCTCCATACCCCCTGATCCCTTTAGCCACAAGTGCCACATCTAACGCCCTCTTAAATATAGCCAATGAACTGGCCTCAACTACCTTCTGTGGCAGAGAATTCCAGAGACTCACCACTCTCTGTGTAAAGAATGTTTTCCTCATTTCGGTCCTAAAGGAATTCCCCCTTATCCTTAGACTGTGACCCCTTGTTCTGGACTCCCCCAACATCGGGAACAATCTTCCAGCATCTAGCTTGTCCAACCCCTTAAGAATTTTGTAAGTTTCTATAAGATCCCCCCTCAATCTTCTAAATCCCAGCGAGTACAAATCGAGTCTATCCAATCTTTCCTCATATGAAAGTCCTGACATCCCAGGAATCAGTCTGGTGAACATATGAAGAAAAAATGGGCTTGTATTCACTGGAATTTAGAAGGGTGAGAAGGGTGAGTCTAATAGAAACATATACAATTCTCAAGGGATTGGACAGGCTAAATGCAGGAAAAATGTTCCCTAAGTTGGGGGAGTCCAGAACCGGGGGTCACAGTTTAAGAATAAGGTGTAGACCAATTAGGACTGAGATGAGGAAAATCTTTTTCACCATGAGAGTTGTGAATCCGTGGAATTCTCTGCCACAGAAGGCAGTCGAGGCCAATTCACTGGATGGTTTCAAGAGAGGTTTAGATTTAGCTCTTAGGGTTAACGGAATCAAGGGATGAGGAAAAAGCAGGAACGGATTACTGATTTTGGATGATCAGCCATGATCGTATTGAATGGCGGTGCTGGCTTGAAAGACCGAATGGCCTACACGTGCACCTATTTTCGACGTTTCTACGTCTCTGAATGGAAGAGAAGGCAGTTAATATCATTGAGTACCAACGCCACCGTGCCTATGTTCTCTTCTCTCTGCTGACATCGAGAAGAAGGTACAGGGGCCTTTGAACCATTCCCTCTGGAGGGTGAGCTTCTTCCCATCAACTAACAGGTTCTCCAGCCACCCTGCAAAACAGTGACGTACGGTGTGGTAAATGGCTGGGAAGCACTGGCTTCTACCCCATCCTAACTTAGTTGTGCATATGTGTTAGTTGTGTGTATGTTAGTTGTCTGTGTGTGTTAGTTGCCTGTGCGTGATGTGTCTGGGAGGAAAGGAGAGAAGGGTGGGAGGGAGAGAAGGGAGGAAGGAGAGAAGAAAGGGAGGAAAGTAGAGAAAGAAGGGAGGGAAGGAGAGAAAGAAGGGAGGGAAGGAGAGAAGGGAAAAGAAAGGAAGGAGGGAGGGAAGGAGGGAAGGGAGGGAGAGGGCCGGCGGTGGGAGTGGATGCCGGGGTCCCGAGCCGAGAGTAGATTACTCCAGCGTGGGGCTCAATTGGGAGCTCTCAGCGTCACAGAGCCACCGAATCGGCCTCTATAAATCACCGAATCAACCTACCAGTCTGCGCCACCGCTGCAGTAGCTAGCTAATGTGGAGGGAGAACGAGGCAGCGTCAATTACATGACCCTACGTACTTGACGCTCACTCTCCCTCCACGGGGCTCAAGACACACCCCCTTGTGAGGCAGACGTGATCGCAGCCTCCCCTGCTGCTTTTTCATTGCAGTTTTATGAAGAGACCAGCGAGCCTAAATTTAATATATTTATATGTGAAATAAGCTACCTGGACTATGGAAGGTATGGACATGTAATGAAGGGATCTAAAAACATTACATTGGTGACATACATAGAGATAGTAACAGGCACACGCTTATTGCCCACGCTCCATGCAGTTTCTGAGGGGTTGTGTAATCAGATGGGAGGCCCAGCTCGTCGCTGCCTCACCTCTCATCTCTTCCTGTATTTGCAGCGGCTGCGAAAATGTGGTGATTTTGACTATAAAAATTGATTAGATTAATATAGAAATTACATTTATAACAGATCAGTGGAAAAATCTTTATATTTATTTTATTATTATTATTATTTTTCTTTACTTTTCTTAACAGCTATTTTCATTGGGAGTATGACAGGTGAGGCTCTGCCTCCCCTGCCTCCCCTGACCGCACATTCCTGCTGCAAAACCCTAACCACAACCCTACCTCAGCACTGATCTACAACGGATTTTACACTGCAGAGAGACACAAAGTGCTGGAGTAACTCAGTGGGTCAGGCAATATGTCTGGAGAAAAGGAATAGGTGACATATTGGGTCAAGAACCTTCTTCAGACTGAGAATCAGAGGAGAGGGAAACTAGAGATATGAACAGATACAACAAACAAATGAATGAAATGTGTGCAAAAGGACAAATCAAATCCAGCAACAATGATCAAGGAAAGGTGGAGTCACAATGATTCATTGTTAGCTGTGAAGAAGTTGATAACAAGTGAAACTAACCAGTGAAACAGTGAAACTCAGCAGGACGACAGTGAAACTAGCAGGATGACTAGGGTGGGGGAGGGATAGATAGGAATGGAATGCAAAGGGTTACTTGTAGTTAGTGAAATCAATATTCATACCATTGGTTTGTAAGATGCCCAAGTGAAATATGAGTGATGTTCCTCAAATCACCGTTTGGCCTCACTCTGACAATGGAGGAGACCCAGGACAGAAAGGTCAATATGGGAATGGGAAGGGGAGTGAGTTAAAGTGTTTGGCAACCGGGAGATTGCATAGGCCAAGGCGGACTGAGCAAAGTTGTTCAGCGAAATGGTCGCCGAGGTGCGCTTGGTCTCACTAATATATAGGAGTCCACATCTAGAACAGCGGATATAGTAGATGAGGTTGGCTATGCATACTTTGTTATTTTCCCCTAGCATAGTTTGGCTTACATAGAATGTGATCATTTCCTGTATATTGATTTGTTGATATTGTGTTGAATTTGCCTAAAGGGCTGCAGCAAGGAATAATTTAATTGTTCTGGTTCATATCCAGTGCACGTGACAAATAAACACTTGAAACACAAGTGAAAATAATGAGCCTGTTTCTATGCTGCACGTCTCATTGACTCTAATCTTGTTACTGTAAGCACCTTCCATCAACTTTTTTAAATTATACAGGAGATCGCAAACCACAATTTTATAATGGAAACTATTACCCTTAGCTTCTTCAAGGCAATATTTCACACTTCTCAAGTCACGCATCCTTTTGAGTCAAAGGTCATGCAGCTTGGAAACAGGCCCTTTGGCCCAACTAGAGCATGCCACCCCACCTGCCTGTGTTTGGCCCATATCCCTATAAACCAATCGTGTCCATGTTCCTGTCCAAATGTTTTTTTTAAGTTGTGACAGTATCTGCCTCAACTACCTCCTTTGGCAAGTTGTTCCATATACCTACTGCCCTTTGTGTAATAAATGTAACCCTCAGATTCCTATTAAATATTTTCTCACTCACCATATACCTGTTTCCTCTGGTTCTTCATTCCCCTATTCTGGGTAAAAGAGTTTGTGCATTTAACCCATCTATTCCTCTCATGATCATACACACCCTTCATCCTCCTGCCCTCTGAGGAATAAAGTCCTAGCCTGCTCAATCTCTCCCTATAGCTCAGGCCTTTGAGTCCTGGCAACATCCTCTGCACATCCCCATTGTCTCAGTATCATTTCCAGCTTAACAGCATCTTTCCAGTAACAGGGTAACCAAAACTAAACACAATACTGCAAGTGTGGCCTCACCAATATCTTGTACAGAAGATATGAAGGTTTCATTCCTCCATGAGGTGCTGTTCCATAAGTCCAAGGGAAAGGGCATATGCAATAAAACCGAAGTTGACAATGCAAGTGGGGACCGAAGCTTATGGAATGGGGGCTAAGAAGAATGAATGGGACATGTTTAAGAAGGAACTGCAGATGCTGGAGAATCGAATGTAGACAAAAATGCTGGAGAAACTCAGCAGGTGAGGGAGCATCTATGGAACAAAGGAAATAGGCGACCTTTCGGGTTGAGACCCTTCTTCAGACTGATGGGGGGGGGGGGGGGCGGGGGGCGGAGGGAAGAAGAAAGGAAGAGGCGGAGGCAGTGGGTTGTAGCAGAGCTGGGAAGGGGAGGGGAAAGAAGGAGAAAGCAAGGACTACCTGAAATTGGAGACATGGAATGGTTGACATGATCAGAGGAAAGTACAAATGGGTAAATTGGCTAATTCCCCTCCAAAAACAATGTGGGGGATAATCTGTTGACTGATAGCTTTGTAAATCATACTTAACTTCTCAAGCCTGGGGCAACTTTAAAAGTAATTTATATGTTGCAACCTAATGTTTTTAAAGTTGAGAGACCTTGGCCAGGGAACACATAGCCCTCCTGCCTTGCTGAAACCCTCATTAAATAATCCACTTTTATCTTGCCCTCATTATTCTTTCACTTTGTCCTTTGCCTGATTACCGATCCCCCTTGTTCATGTTGTCAGAGCACTTGGAACACTTCATTCTATTAAAGACACCATGCATAGCAAACGTTGCTCCTGTAATCTGAATGTCGTCACACCGTACACGGTTTCATCGCCGCAATCAATCAAATGGGGCCAGTTTTCGCCTCTCTGCACAGAGCGGCACTGATGGGCTTTAATCAGCAATTTACTTCAATCAGAAATATGCTAAAAATATCATTTTAGATGTTCTGTTAAATTAGCCGTAGCATACACACACACACCACAATAGACTTGAATCTACGTAAACCCAAAGGGATTACTCTATTTCACTGATATTATCTTGCTTCAGCAAGCACTGATTTTTTTTTGTTTAGTTTAGAGATACAGCGCGGAAATAGCCTTTCGGCCCACCTAGTCCATGCCAACCAGCAATCCTTAACTAGCATTATCCTACAGGCTAGCATCAATTTACAATTTTTACCGAAGCCAATTAACCTAGGGTCTCCAGGACAGTGAGGCAGCAGCTCTACCAACTGTGACAGCAACCTATATTATTTATTTGCATAGGAATCTTAACTTTCCGATGCAGATGTACCCTCATTGACACGAGTGCTACAGGTTAGGACTGTGCTAATGTAAGTCAACATGAGATAGACACAGTGTTAAAGAAGGAACTGCAGATGCTGGAAAAACGAGGGTTACACAAAAAGCTGGAGAAACTCAGCGGGTGCAGCAGCATCTAAGAAGCAAAGGAGCTAGGCAACGTTTCGGGCCGAAACCCTTCTTCAGAGATAGACACAAATTGCTGGAGTAACTCAGCGGCAACATCTCTGGAGAAAAGGGAAGTGATGTTTCGGGTTGAAACCCTTCCTCAGAGTGAGAGACAAGTGGGAGGGGAACTAGAGGTATGAAAAGGTTCAGAACAAATCAGAGCTGGCACTGATGAGCAAGGAATGGTGGAACCCACAATTGTCCATTGTTGGCTGTGAAAGAGGTGATAACAAAGGGATAAATGGAGGCGAACAGTGAAACTAGCAGGACGACCAGGGTGGGGGAGAGGAGGAGAGAGAGGGAATGCAAAAAATCAATATTAATACCGCTGGGATATCCACAGCTGCCCAAGCGAAAGATGAGGTGCTGTTCCTTCAATTCACATGTGGCCTCACTCTGCCAGTGGAGGGGACCCAGGACAGAAAGGTCAGTATGGAAATGGGAAGGGGAGTTAAAATGTAAGTCAAGATGAAGTTGGTTTGTTAAATTTTAGCTATTGCTGCTGAAACAAAGCCTGACAATTGCTTTGTGATAGCTTTATTGGATGATGCAAGAGTAAATCTAGCTGGAATCTAGTCGAGGCTGCCGACTCTCTCTACCAACCATCCAGTGACATAATTGAGGTTTGTTGACTGTGACTGAAAATAGCAGGTCTCCATGGCAATGTTGAGCAACAGAATTAAGTGATTTCTGGATGAGCGTTTGCGTAGCTTTAAGTATAGGCACCCTGTTATATTTCGACCCGTATCTCCTCCATTAACGCTGCCTTTAACACAAGTATATATTCTCTCAGCAGTTGTGTCCTGTCATGTAACTAAAGAAGAACTTATGAATAACTATTTTTGCATTATAAACACACAACAGGAGACAAAGCTGAGAAACAAAGAGAGAAATATTTCAGTGCTCCCACAGCTTAGTAGACAAAACTCTAGTTTATTTCATTAATTCCCAGCTATAACTTAAGGAGTCCAGCAAAGGAGTGATATAACATAAAGTCATAGAGTTGGGCAGTATGGTGGCGCAGCGGTAGAGTTGCTGCCTTACAAAGCCAGAGACCCAGATTCAATCCCGCCTATCGGTACTGTCACCAAGTGCAGGTTCGGCGATTGTTTTTCGCTGAACACCTCCGCGCAGTCCATCTTAACCTACCTGGTCTCCCGGAGGCTCAGCACTTCAACTCCCCCTCTCATTCCCAATCTGACCTTTCGGTCCTGGGCCTCCTCCATTGTCAGAGTGAGGTCCAGCGCAAATTGGAGGAACAGCACCTCATATTTCGCTTGGGTAGTTTACACCCCAGCGGTATGACCATTGACTTTGCTAACTTCTGATAGCCCTTGATTTCTCTCTCCATCCCCTTCACAGTTCTCCCACTAGCCTTAGTGTCTCAGCCTGCATTCCATCGTTGTCCCTCCCCCTCCCCTGATATCAGTTTGAAGAAGGGTCTCGACCCGAAACGTCACCCATTCCTTTTTTCCATGGATGCTGCCACTCCCGCTGATTTACTCCAGCATTTTGTGTCTACCTATGGGTGCTGTCTGATTGGAGTTTGCACGTTCACCCCGTGACAGCATGTGCTTTCTCCGAGATCTTAGGTTTCCTCCCACACTCCAAAGACAAACAGGCTGTAGGTTAATTGACTTGGTATAAATGTAAATTGTCTGTAGTGTGCATAGGATAGTGTTAGTGTGCAGGGCCCACTGGTCAGTGCTGACTTGGTGGGCCGAAGGGCCTGTTTCCGTGCTGTATCTCTAAACTGAACTAAAGTTATACAGCCTGGAAACAGACCCTTCAACCCAACTTGGCCATGCCAACCAATATGCTCCATCTACACTAATCCCACCCGCCTACAATTGGTCCATTTCCCTCTTAACCTGACCTATCTGTTCGAATGTCGTTTAGATGTAGTTATAGTACCTGCATCAACTACCTCCTCTGGCAGCTCATTCCACACACCTATCACCTGCTGTAACGACACATGGGTCATAGTAGAAGGGTGAAGGGCTATTTGGATGGCACAATGGTGCATCTAGCAGAGGTGCTACCTCACAGTGCCAGAGACCTCAGTTCTATGAGGTCTGGGACCTGAGGTTCAATCTTGACCTCTGGTGCTGTCTGTGTGGAGTTTGCACATTCCCACTGTGACTGTGTGGCTTTGCTCCGGGTGATCCAGTTTCCTCCCATCACCCAAAGATTGGTGAGTTTGTAGGTCAACTGGCCTCTGTAAAATTGTTCCTCTTGTGCTGGAAGTGGATGAGAAAGTGAAATGACATTGAACGAGTGTGAATGGGTGATCGATGGTTGGTGTGGACTCAGTGGGCCGAAGGTCCTGTTGCCGTGCTATATCTCTAAACTAGGCGTAGATCTCAAACCGCCTACCTGATTACCCACCCTGACCCAGCACAGCACATCATAGAGCCATAGAGAAATACAGCATAGAAACAAGCCATTTGGACCAAAGAGTCCGTGCCGACCATCAATCACATTAATACTGTCCTATATTAATTATATTTTTTATTCTCCCTGCATTCTCACCAACTCCCCCAGATTCTACCACTCACCTATACACTAGTGACTATTTTACAGAGACATTAACCTACAAACCCATAAGTCTTTAGGATGTGAGGGGAAACCGGAGCACCCAGAGGCAACGCACGCGGTCACAGGGAGAACGTACAAACTCCGCATAGATGTCATACAAGATCAGTCGCACTTGGGTCTCTAGAATTGTGAGACAGCTGCTCTACCAGCTCCACAACCACATTAACTCAATTAGTATGGTGCAACCTAAAGCAAACATTTGCAAAGCAAAGCATCTTGGAAACAGCCTCTTCTGCCCGCCATGTCTATGCTGACCATCGATCACCCCTTCACACTGGTTCCATGTTATTCCACTTTCTACAAAACAGCACATCTTTGGGAGGTGGGAGGAAACCGGAATACCCAGTGGCAGTGTTTCCACTTTGAAGGAAATTACCTGAAATTCTGGAAATTCTGGTTTTCTTCTGGTAATTTTAGGGAAAAGGGATAATTTTGGGAAATTTTCACATCCGGCCGGCGAAGGGGTGTAAAGGTAATACACACAGCACTGCCGGTTTGGCACTCAAAGGTTTAAACAGAGCGCTGTCATTCACGCATGGGAATTTAAACAAAGAGCTGTCAGCTGCAGCACTATGGGTTCTAAATATAGCGCTACTGGTTGCAGCGCTATGGGCTTTAAACATAACGCTATGGCCACAGCACCATGGGTCACAGACTGTTCGGGGAAATTCTCGTTTTTTTTTAATTTATTTTTTTATTTATTAGAAGTAAGTACATTACATTTTAATGGTACCTTTTTACAGGTTCCCAGAATTATTAAAACATTCTTTGTACAACTTCCTTTTTTTTTTAGAAAGAAATGAGAAAGAAAGAAGTATCGAAGAGTAAAGAATAGTCTAGTGAGTGTAGTGTAAAGAAAGAAATGTGAGACAGTGAAGCAGAAAGGAGATTCTCACACGCCACAAGTCGATATTTTTTTTATGTTCTTAATCATTTTTCACTCAACCCAGAATTTTTAATTTTACGATGTTATTACACCCCATGAATCCACAAGATCAATAAATGGAGACCAACTCGTTAAGAATTGGTCTTTTTTTTCTATTAGGAGTCGTCTAAATTCTTCAAAATGGGCCGTTTCCAACATATTACCAATCCACATTTTGAGAGTTGGTATAGTAGCCTTTTTCCAGAATTTGAGTATGAGTTTTTTCGCTATTATTAAACCATAATTAATAAATGAGATTTGGGATATATTTAATTTGTTTCCATCTCCTAATACTCTAAAGATAATCATTTCCATGCTAGGTTCCATTTTTATCTTAAATAAACTAGTGAATATATCAAATATATCACACCAAATTCTTTGAAGTTTTGTGCAAGAAACGAAAGAATGTGTGAAGTTGGCATTTTGAGAAAGGCATTTATCACAGATGGGAGAAATATTTGAATAAAATCTATTCAACCTAACTTTTGAATAATATTATCTGTGTAATATTTTAAATTGAATTAAATTATGTCTAGTGTTAATCGAGCATTTATGTATATATATCAAATACCTCTCCCATGTTTCTTTAGAAATTTTAATCATTAGATCTTTTTCCTAGTCTTTTCTAATTGCCTCTGTTGATGGCAATTCTCTATTAATAATACTGTTATATAGATATGATATTAATTTTTGTGAGTCCGCCTTAATATTCATTGCTTCTTCCAGTGGGTCTATTGTTATATTCTGTAATCTTGATATATTTTTTTATAAAGTCACATATCTGTAAATATTTAAAGTATTGGTTATTATTCAGATTAAATTTTGATTTTAATTGTTGAAATGATAATAAATTTCCCATTTTATACATGTCATCTAACTTTTTAATTCCCAATCTTTCCCATTGTCTATATGTTTTATCCATAAAATATGGTTTAAATACCGGATTATTCACTATTGGTGTTAATGATGATAAGTTTCTTAATCTTAAAGTAATTTTATTTGTTTCCAAATTCGAATTATATTGTGTATGTTTGGATTCTTCTTATATAATATATTATTCAATTTTATCGGGGAGAAGAGGATCGCTCCTAAATCGTAAGGAAAACAATCCTCTTTCTCCATTCTTATCCATACCATCTGTTGAGAAGGACAATCCAACCAATAAATAATATTCTTAATATGCACTGCCCAATAATAATATAAAAAATTAGGCAGTGCAAGTCCCCCTACATCTTTAGGTTTACACAAATGATTTGTTTTAATTCTATGTGCTTTGTAGTCCCATATAAAATTAGTAATATTAGAGTCTAGTTTAAAAAATATATATTTTGGTATATATTGGTCAAGAAGAAAATTCTCGTATAACAATGAGTCATCGGAATTCTCTTTCTCTGTGGAAGTTGAGTCTATGATTATTTTTCAGGCAGTGGTAGAATTCTGGATAAGCCTAGTGGTGAAAAGTTACCAGTGGGCAGTGAGATTGTAGTTACATTGGGATTGGCCATGATCTAACAGAATGGTGGATGGGCTCAAAGGGCCGAGAAGAAGAGAGGGTGAGAGGGAGAGAGGGAGGGGTGGAGAGAGGGAGAGGGAGGGGTGGAGAGAGGGAGAGAGGGAGAGGAGTGAAAGAGGAAGAGAGGGAGGGGCGAAGAGAGGGAGAGAGGGAGAGGAGGGAGAAGAGGGAGTGGAGGGAGAGAGGGAGGGAGAGTGGGAGGGAGAGAGAGCAGAGACTGGGACACATGAGAACAGGTTGAAAAAACAAAGACAACGAAAGCTGTTGGAGACAACGAAAGCTGCCTTGCATAACACTGTAAGTGAGTAACAGAAGCAGGCAGATACGGTGTTGTTACATAGATCTGTTTTGCCTTGTTCTTCTTTGTGTTGTTAACGTGTGCCCGTGAAAAAAAACCCACAAAACAAGTAGCACGCAGGAAGCATTTTTGAAAATTTTGGAAATACCATCAAATTCCAGGAAATTTGGGGTTCTAATTAAGGAAAAAAAATGTTGAGGTGTGGAAGCACTGCCCGGAGGAAATCTACACGGTCGCAGGGAGAATGTGAAAATTCCATTCAGACAGCATTCAAAGTCAGGATCGAACTTGAGTTTGTCCAGCGCTGTAAGGCAGCAACTCTGCCGCTGCGTCACTGTGCCACAATGGCACAAACATTGTGGGCTGATGGGCCTGTTCATGTGCTGTACTGTTCGGTGTTGTATGTTCAATGTTCTAGTTTCTATATGTTAGATTTTTGCATGAACAAACTTGGTCCATAACGTCACACGTCCAAGCATACTATCTATACCAAGTGAAACGTATATTCTGTGCAATTTGTATTCTGTGCAGAAATAATGCAGTGTATTTTGGAGACACACAAGGCTGGAGTCTCAAGACATACGTGGTGTAAGCCAAAGATTTCAATCATAAAAAGTAATTAAGGAAAAGAGCTCTGGGATAAACAAAATACAAGAACATTTATTAGCTTTTGTTACAATACTTAACTTCAGCGGCACTGCAGTTCTGCCACTGGCCGTATGCACAATTTTGGAGCCTTTGAGGCAGGGGGCGGGATTAAAATGCCATTTTCTCCTGCTTGTCGGAGTCAAATTTTCTCAGGCTGTTCAGCTGCTGCAGAAAGGTCGTTCCGACTTCCGTTCTCGGAAGTTTAAAAAAAAATTGCGGGACAATTTAATCCCTGGAGTAAAATATAAAGCTACTTCTAACGCCATCAACGCCTACAGCGGGACGGATCTGATGTAGGGGACAAAACATAAGGTAAGTTGTTTATTTTACATATAAACTTGATTCTTAGGATGACTTTAATCCAAATTTCATTGGCGAAAATGTGATTTTGGCACCCTATACGAACCGGCAGTGTTTTTCCTGCCGATATGGGGTTCAAATTCACTACGACCGCAATGTTCCAATCGATCACGTTCCACAAAAACCCACTCACAAGATAATTAAAATGCCCATTAATTTACGGGAATTAAACATTAAATTCCTTCCATTTGGCTTATAAATTCATGACAATGAGATTTATAATTCATGTTATATTGTGAATTCTTGTGTGAATGGTATTTGGACACTTAAGGCCCTGTCTCACGGTGCGAGTTGACACACGAGTGACCCAGAGTGACAGACTCGTGGTTGTGTACGATATTCCAAGTTGATGTGCAAGTGTTTGTGGCGAGTTCCCACGGGTATGGTAATCTGCGATGTTCCGAGATCGTCTCCAGAGTTACCAAGTTCCCCTCCCGTTTGCTCTTGAGTTACCAAGTTCCTCTCCCGCTCAGGGCGTGTGTTGTTGCTGCAGTCCGGGATTCGCATTTAAAGCACTCGGTTATCTTCAGCAGTTCAGGCGAGGACAGATTTGGGGGGGTGGGGGGGGGGGGTGGGGGGGGGGTGGGGGGGGGTGGGGGGGGGGGTGGGGGGGGTGGGGGGGTGGGGGGGGGTGGGGTGGGGGGGGGTGGGGGGGGGTGGGGGGGGGGGGGGGGTGGGGTGGGGGGTGGGGGGGGGGTGGGGGCGAGGGATGGTGGAATTGGGAGAAGGCAAAGACTATGGGTGGGGAGGAGTGAGAGGGGGGCTAGGAACGGCATCTGCGAAACGGGTAGTCAACCTTTAGGGTCCCGGCCCAAAACATCCCTATACATTTTATGATTTCCCTCCAAAGATGCAGTCTCCCATGGTTTGTTTGCACAACTCTCTCCCCTCTCTCTCCCAACATTAGGGGGGGGGGGGGGACGACAAGATAGTTTAAACGGACCTTACCCCCACTTCATGCTTCTGTTGTGCATAATTCAGCAGTAAAACCTCTCTTCCCCTTACCCAGCGACGCCCGATTCCTCGCACCCCCACAAGTTCACATCGACGAGGGAAGAATGAGCGGGGAGTCTGAAGAAGGGTCCCGACCCGAAACATCACCCATTCCTTCTCTCCAGATGCGATGCCTGTCCCGCTGAGTTACTCCAGCATGTTTGTGTCTATTGTCGGTGTAAACCAGCATCTGCAGTTCCTTCCTACACACCGACAGTGAAGTGCCTCGGCCAAATTAGGAACATTAGGATTCTCTGATGTGAAGGTAGTCTGGTTTGCGTTTCTTACACTTGATCATATCCGAAACTAAAGTATAGATAGACACAAAATGCTGGAGTAACTCAGTGGGACTGGCAGCATCTCTGGAGTGAAGGAATGGGTGGCGTTTTAAGTCTGAAGAAGGGTCTCGACTCCATTCCTTCTCTCCAGAGATGCTGCCTGGTCCGCAGATTACTCCAGCATTTTGTGTCTATTAAAGAGTTCCCACGGTAGACGCACGGATCACTTTAAGTTAACGCACGGGCCACTACGATATAACTCTGAGTTTAAATGTTTCAATTTTAAACTTGACCACGAAATTTGACTCGTGGAAAAAGTCAAACATGTTTGACTTTTTTCACGAGTTCACAAGTTTCACGGGTACCTGCCGTTAGCGCCACGAGTGGACAAGTTGATCGCGCGAGTTCCGACGTTCCCGTTACGTTGGCTGTACGTGATCACCACGAGTGAAAACTCGGGGTCATTCGTGAGCCAACTCGCACCGTGAGACAGGGGTTTAAGGCTATTTAAAAATGTTAACCTTTTCTTAAGAAACGGATAGATGTCTAGATCTAGTAATTGAATTTTGTAAATAGCTACAATTAGGTAACTAACTAATTATATGCTTTAATTTCAGGTCATCCAAGTAAGATTGTTTCATATTTGTTTCAGAATGCTTCTATCTATCTATATATTACTAAAAGTCTGATCTTGACCGCTGTGCTGTGATTTCCAAGAGAGCGCTGCCACCTCCGGCCGTCATCTTTGGCCATCTCCGCCTTTCTCAACCGGAGGATTTTTCCCATCGATGAAAAATCAGAGAGATATTAATGTTTTTTATTTTTTTGCCATTCTCTCTGCTGCCCCTGCTGGTGGGAGGGGGAGAGGGACTATAAAACCCGGAAGTGGCGCGCCTCACTCAGTCTCTGCAAGATGGAGATGTCTCTCTGAATAACACTAAACACATGTCTACTCAACTGTGAGTGCCCTTAATGTGGTTTGAAAATGAAAATATGGTTAGTTTCAAGTGGAAATGCACTGCAAATGGCTGTCTTTGGAGTGAAGTAGAGATGCACTGCAAATGGATGTCTTTGGGGTGAAGTAGAAATGCACTGCAAGTGGCTGTCTTTGGGGTGAGGGGGTGGTTTGGGGTTGAAGTAGAAATGCACTGCAAATGGCTGTCTTTGGGGTGGGGGGGTGGTTTGTGGTTGAAGTAGAAATGCACTGCAAATGGCTGTCTTTGGGGTGGGGAGGAGGGTTTGTGGATGAAGTAGAAATGCACTGCAAATGGCTGTCTTTGGGGTGCGTAGAAATACACTGCAAATACCTGTCTTCGGGGGGGGGGGGTTGGAGTTGAAGTAGAAATGTACTGCAAATGGTTCTTTTTTTTGGGGGGGGTGGGTTGAAGTAGAAATGCACTGCAAATGGCTGTTTGAGTTGAAGTAGAAATGCACTGCAAATGGCTGTCTTTGGGGGGGGGGGAGGGGGTTGGGGTTGAAGTAGAAATGCACTGCAAATGGCTGTCTTTGGGGTGGGGGGTTTGGGGCTGAAGTGGAAATACACTCCAAATGGCTGGGGTTTTTTTGGGGGGGGGGGTGTTTGGGTTGAAGTAGAAATGCACTGCAAATGGCTGTTTTGGGTTGAAGTAGAAATGCACTGCAAATATAACCATATAACAATTACAGCACGGAAACAGGTCTTCTCGGCCCTTCCAGTCCGTGCCGACCATTTATTTTCCCCTTGTCCCATCTACCTGCACTCAGACCATACCCTCCATTCCCTTCCCGTCCATATACCTATCCAGTTTACTTTTAAATGTTAAAATCGATCCTGCTTCCACCACTTCTGCTGGAAGATCATTCCACACAGCCACCACTCTCTGAAGAAGTTCCCCCTCATGTTATGCCTAAACTTCTGTCCCTTAATTCTCACGTCATGCCCTCTTGTTTGAATCTTCCCTACCCTCAATGGGAAAAGCTTATCCACGTCAACTCTGTCTATCCCTTTCATCATTTTAAAGACCTCAATCAAGTCCCCCCTTAACCTTCTGCGCTCCAAAGAATAAGGACCTAACTTGTTCAACCTTTCTCTGTAACTTAGTTGCTGGAACCCAGGCAACATTCTAGTAAATCTCCTCTGTACTCTCTCTATTTTGTTGACATCCTTCATATAATTAGGCGACCAAAATTGTACACCATACTCCAGAATTAGTCTCACCAATGCCTTGTACAATTTTAACATTACTTCCCTACTATATTCAATGCTCTGATTTATAAAGGCCAGCACACCAAAAACTTTCTTTACCACCCTATCTTCATGCGATTACACCTTCAAGGAACTATGCACAGTTATTCCTAGATCCCTCTGTTCCACAGCATTCCTCAATTCCCTACCATTTACCATGTACGTCCTATTTTGATTTGTCCTGCCAAGATGTAGCACCTCTCACTTATCAGCATTAAACTCCATCTGCCATCTTTCAGCCCACTCTTCCAAATGGCCCAAATCTCTCTGTAGACTTTGAAAATCTACTTCATTATCCACAGCACCACCTATCTTAGTATCATCTGCATACTTACTTATCCAATTTTCCACCCCATCATCTAGATCATTGATGTACATGACAAACAACAGTGGACCCAACACAGATACCTGAGGCACCCCACTGGTCACCGGCTTCCAACCTGACAAACAGCCATCCACCATTACTCTCTGGCATCTCCCATTCAGCCACTGTTGAATCCATCTTGCTACTCCGCCATTAACACCCAAAGATTAAACCTTCTTAACCAACCTTCCATGGGGAACCTTGTCAAAGGCCTTACTGAAATCCATATAGACAACATCCACTGCTTTACCCTCATCAATTTCCCTAGTAACCTCTTCAAAAAATTCAAGAAGGTTTGTCAAACATGACTTTCCAGGCACAAATCCATGTTGACTGTTCTTGATCAGACCCTGTTTATCCAAATGCTTATATATATTATCTCTAAGTATCCTTTCCACTAATTTGCCCACAACTGACGTCAAACTAACAGGTCTATAATTGCTAGGTTTATTCTTTGAACCCTTTTTAAACAATGGAACAACATGCGCAGTACGCCAATCCTCCAGCACTATTCCCGTTTCTAATGACATTTGAAATATTTCTGTCATAGCCCCTGCTATTTCTGCACTAACATCCCTCAATGTCCTAGGGAATATCCTGTCAGGACCCGGGGACTTATCCACTTTTATATTTTTCAAGAGTGTCAGTATTTCCTCCCCTTTGAATCTCATAGTTTCCATAGCTACTCTACTTTTTTCCCTTACCTCACAGAGTTCAATATCCTTCTCCTTGGTGAATACCGAAGAAAAGAAATTGTTCAATATCTCCCTTATCTCTTTTGGCTCTGCAGATAGCTGTCCATTCTGGCTCTCTAATGGTCCAATTTTATCCCTCGTTATCCTTTTGCTATTAATATAGCTGTAGAAACCCTTTGGATTTACTTTCACCTTTCTTGCCAAAGCAACCTCATATCTTCTTTTAGGTTTTCTTATTTCTTTCTTAAGATTCTTTTTACATTCCTTATACTCATCTAGCACCTCATTTACTCCATGCCTCCTATAATAATTGTAGATATCTCTCTTTTTTTGAACCAAGTGTCCAATTTCCCTTGAAAACCATGGCTCTTTCCGATTTTTACTATTTCCTTTCAACCGAGCAGGGACATAAAGATTCTGTACTCTTACAATTTCCCCTTTAAATGTGCTCCATTTCTCTTCTACATCCTTCCCATAAAACAAAATGTCCCAATTCACTCCTTTTAAATCATTACGCATTCCCTCAAAGTTAGCCTTTCTCCAATCAAAAATCTCAACCCTAGGTCCAGTTCCGACTCTCTCCATAATTATATTGAAACTAATGGTATTGTGATCACTGGTCCCGAAGTGCTCACCAACGCATGTCTTGTAGCTGTCTTGTAGCAAATGGCTGTCTTGTGGGGGCGGTGTTGGGGTTGCAGTACAAATGCACTGCAAATGGCTGTCTTGGGGGGGGGGGGGGGGGGTGTTTGGGTCGAAGTGGAAATGCACTGCAAATGGCTGTTTGGGGGGTTTTGGGTTGGTGGAAATGCACTGTAAATACACTGCAAATGGCTGTTTGGGGAGTTTTGGTTTGAATTAGAAATGCACTGCAAATGGCTGTTTGGGGGGTTTTGGGTTGAAGTGGAAATGCACTGCAAATGGCTATTTGGCTAAACTTGACAACTTCCTGTTTGCACAATATTGATTTTTGATAAAACATTACGGCTGTGAATTTTGGTCATCTTACTCAGTCCCCCTCCACTCATCAGGTGCAGAAAATTCTTCCCATCAATGAATAATAAAAGTGTTTAGTGTTTTAAAAAATGTTGAGAATCTCACTCCTGTGAATCACGCCATGAAGGCCGCACCTTTTCCGGTGGGAGGGGGATGGATTATAAAACCCAGAAGTGTGGGTGTGGCTCGGTCTCTGCATGATGGGGGAGGGAGAGGTCACGACTCTGTCTGAACTGTGAATCAACTGAACACACTGAATGTCTCCTGAACTGTGAGTGTGGTGTTTTGTGTGGCTTTATGGTGGTTTTATCCTGCTTGAAATGGTATGAAACTGCATTTGAACGTGATGGCCTTGCACCCTGCATGAAATGGTATGAAACTGCATTTGAATGTGGTGGCCTCGCACCCTGATTGAAATGGTAGGAACCTGAACCTGAATTTGGTGGCCTTGCACCCTGCTTGAAATAGTAGGAAAATTGATTTGAATTTGGTGGCCTTGCACTCTGTTTGAAATGGAATTTCAAGGAATAGCCATGAGTCGACTGCCTGCCCACCAGCCGTGAGTGAGCTGCCAGCACATCATGCTTGAGGGACTGAGCTGGCATCCCAAGAATCCATTTGGTCCACAATGTCTATACTAGCCCTCTGGAGACCAATAGTCCCTGCAGCCAACAACACCCATACCAGCACTCCAGAAAGCCCCCCCCCCCCCCCTCCCATACCCACTGGCCACCAATATTGGAATTGGTGGAGAGATGGAATATTGCAAAGGGGGACCAGCCCTCCCGTGTGAACATGGGACCCAATGGGTCCCACTTAGTCTAGTAATAACTGACAATTTCATTCAGTTCTCTTAATTTTTAAGAAACTTATGGGCTTTTGACGGTCCTCGATCACAGCTTTTGAGTTAAGTCAATGGAAAAGCAATAGGGAACAAGATGATAATTTAAGAGTATGAAAATGGCTATAACGTTTTTAATACTGAAGATATGAAAGTGAATTAGGTGTCAAATTAAACCTTTTATGCATTATCTGATGGGATAAATTGCAGACTTGATTTTTTAAATCTCAAAATTTTGTAACATTGCTACATTTATCTTCCTGTCACAAATGAGCAAGCAATCTCATTGTCTTCCTCAGTCCACTTCCACTAGTACGTAAAACATTAGCATTAAAGTAAAAGGACACAAAATGCTGGAGTTACTAAGTGGGTCAGGCAGCATCTCTGGAGAATGTGGATAGGTGACATCTCGGGTCTGTCTGAATAAAGGTCCCAACCCAGAACGTTACCTATCGTTACTACTTTGTGACTTTTTGCACAAACCAGCATCTGCAGTAGGTCGGAAGGAACTTCAGATGCAGGCCACAAAAAAACTGGAGTAACTCAACGGATCAGACAACATCTCTGGAGAAAAGGAATAGGTGAAGTTTCGGGTAGAGACCCTTCTTCAGGCTCTTCAGTCTTCATTTTCTCCAGAGATGCTGTCTGACCCACTGAATTGCTCCAACTTTTTGTGTCCAACCAGCATCTGCTATTCCATATTTCTACTTTGAAGTTGAATTGCTCCATGTTACCCAGAGCAGGGGTTATGTGCATGGTTCAGTAAAATATTTGCAGCATTTGCAGTATCAGTCCCTTTTAGTTTTGACTTCATTCACTTTCCTGTTTGAATTTGAGTTTGCATTTTGTTCATAATCCTCCATGCACAGATGCAGTGAAGCTGGTCACCTGTGGACACCTCCTTCTGAACACCATTCTGACTGAGTCAAGGTCCACAACCAAGTCTTAAGCCACACTGACCTGCTTTGATGATACTGCCACCATTAAGTCAGAAGCTTGTAGGCTACACTCATAAACAGGATGTGTAAATAGGCCAGAGCAAGGGTTAACACACTTACAATTTTTACATTTACCAAGCCAATTAACCTACAAACCTGTACGTCTTTGGAGTGTGGGAGGAAGCTGAATATCTTGGAGAAAACCCCATGCAGGTCATGGGGAGAACGTACAAACGCCGTACAGACAGCACCCGTGGTCGGGATCGAACCCGGGTCTTCGGCGCTGCAGTCACCATAAGGCAGCAACTCCACCGCTGTGCCACCGTACCACCAAAAATAAACACAATGCTGGAACAACTCAACGGGTCAGGAAGTATCTCTGGAGAACATGAGTATACAACGTTTCAGGATGGTACCCTTCTTCAGAGTCTTTGTAGTTGAAGTGGGGTTAAAGAACTGAACAAGAGGTGGCGATGGGACAAAGCATGGCAAGTGGTACAGACACAGATGCTGCCTGACCTGCTGAGTATTTCCACACTTTTCTGATTATTTTGTTTTACATCAGTGAACATTAGCATGATTCCAATCAAGCCGGCCACAGTGTACAGATACAGGATAAAGGGAATAACAATAGAAAATTGACAATAGGTGCAGGAGTATGCCATTCGGTCCTTCGAGACAGCACCGCCATTCAATGTGATCATGGCTGTTCATCCCCAATCAGTACCCCGTTCTTGCCTTCTCCCCATATCCCCTGACTATGCTATTTTTAAGAGCCCTATCCAGCTCTCTTTAAAGCATCGAGAGAACCTGCCTCCACTGACCTCTGAGGCAGAGAATTCCACAGACTCGCCACTCTCAGTGAGAAAAAGTATTTCCTCATCTCCGTTCTAAATGGCTTACTCATTCTTAAACTGTAGCCCCTGGTTCTGGATCCCCCCAACATTGGGAACATGTTTCCTGCCTCTAGCGTGTGCAAATCCGTATATGTTTCAAAGAGATTCCCTCTCATCCTTCTAAACTCCAGAGTGTACAAGCCCAGCTGCTCCATTCTCTCAGCATATGACAGTCCCGCCATCCCAGGAATTAACCTTGTAAACTTACGCTGCCCCCCCTCAATAGCAAGAATGTCCTTCCTCAAATTAGGGGACCAAAATTGCATACAATGCTCCAGGTGTGGTCTCACTGGGCCTCTGTACAACTACAGAAGTACCTCTTTGCTCCTATATTCGATTCCTCTTGTTATAAAGGCCAACATGCCATTTGCTTTCTTCACTGCCTGCTGTACCTGCATGCTTACTTTCATAGACTGATGAACAAGGACCCCCAGATCCCGTTGTACTTCCCCTTTTCCCAACTTGACGCCATTTAGATCTTGACTGCCTTCCTGTTTTTGCTACCAAAGTGGATAACCTCACATTTATCTGCGTTAAACTTCATCTGCCATGCATCTGCCCACTCCCCCAACCTGTCCAAGTCACCCTGCATTCTCATAGCATCCTCCTCACAGTTCACACTGCCACCCAGCTTTGTGTCATTAGCAAATTTGCTAATGTTACTTTGAATTCCTTCATCCAAATCATTGATGTATATTGTAAATAGCTGCAGTCCCAGCATCCTTGCGATACCCCACTAGTCACTGCCTGCCATTCTGAAAGGGACCCGTTAATCCCTACTCTTTGTTTCCTGTCTGCCAACCACATCTCTATCAATGTCAGCACTCTACCCCCAATACCATGTGCCCTAATTTTGCCCATTAATCTCCTATGTGGGACCTTATCAAATGCTTTCTGAAAGTCCAGGTACAATACATCCACTGGCTCTCCCTTGTCCATTTTCCTAGTTACATCTTCAAAAAATTCCAGAAGATTAGTCAAGCATGATTTCCCCTTCGTAAATCCATGCTGACTCGGACTGATCCTGTTACTGCTATCCAAATGTTCGGCTATCTCATATTTTATAATTGATAGCAGTAACAGGATCTTCCCCACCATTGATGTCAGACTAACTGGTCTATAATTCCCTGTTCCCAAATAACGCCTAGTACAAGATTAAATCCAATGAGGTAGATGGTAGGTCCGTACCAATTTTTAGTTGATGATAGGATGTTTCAGTTGCATGATAACAGCTGGGAAGAAACTGTCCCTGAATCTGGATGTAAGCATTTTCACTCTCCTCTTGCCTGATGGGAGAGGGGTGAATAGGGAATGGTCATGGTGGGACTCATCCTGGATTATTCTGGTGGCCTGGCTTCTTTTCTCGTGTGGCGTGCACAGCCTAAAGTTGTTGGACAACTTGTCCTATTTGATCTTCCGTTTGTGCAAATCGAGTTGATTGCATTAGTCGAAACAGGGCGGACCACGTGAAGGTTGCAATCTTCCACCCCGGTGACCTTGCTGAGGCAATATGATGTAGATGGAGTCAATGGAAGGGAGGTTTATTTGTGTGCTGGTCTGGACTACGTCCACAACCCTTTGCAAATGCTTGCGATCTTGGATGGAGCTGTTCCTGAACCATGCTGTGATGCATCCTGATAAAATGCGGTGATTATAAGTATCTTTTATGTAAACAGGAAGCAATTGTGCCTTAGCTGTTGACTCATCTTCAATACTCAGTCACAATTAGATCTTAAAATTTAGAGATAGTTGCAACAAACTGCATCTGTTTCTCAGCACCAGTAAACAAAGTAGACAAAATACATAAACCCTGAAATAATTCAAGTAGATTTAAAATCAGGACAGCTTTATTACTCTTAAATGAATTAAAGAGAAAACAATGAAATTAAATGAGAACCATATCAGACAAAAAATGGAGATCTGCAAAACTGTGATAGATCTGCAAAACTGTGATATGCTTTGGGACAGTCATAATTTCATTGGCATCTGACCATATTACATTTAAGATATCATAGACCGTAATCTATTAAAACAAAATTGGCATTTCAAAGCAGTTTGTCTACAAACTGGCTCGGAAAGCCTCACATCATTCATTCAATAGTTTTCTATTTGCCTAATAATTGTTTTACAGAAGAAACTAATATCCTGATCTGTAAGTCACTATCAGTTTCACTCCTGATACAAAATGGCAATGAGAGCTAAATTAACTCTACAAGGTAAATCGAGCGCCTGAGCTATAGGGAGAGGTTCCTATAGACTCTAATTCTTGGAATTTAGGAGGATGATTATAAGATATAGAGGTATACAAAATCATGAGGAATAGATTATGTAGATGCACAGAGTTGCTTGCCCAGAGTAGCAGAATCAAGAACCAGAGGTCATGTGTTTTAGCAACATGTGTTTTGGACAAAATACGGCAAAATCTTCAGATTTGTTTTGCACAAACTATTTATTTCCACTTCCAGCAGAGACCGTTCCCTCTGCAGCATCCCATCCCACCCAAAATGCCCCTTCCCTGGGTACTTTCCCCTGCAACTACAGGAAATGCAACACCTGTCCCTTTACCTCCTTCCCTCAACTGTATCCAAGGACCCCAACAGTCCTTTCAGGTGAGTCAGACGTTCACTTACTCAGTTTCACCATTTATATCTTCTAGTTATCACCTCTTCCACACCCAACAATGGACAATTCCTTGATCATCATGGCTGGCTAGGATTTGTTCTTTTCATACCTTTCATTCATTTGTTCTGTGTACCTTTTCAAACTTCTAGTATCAGTCTCCCCTGACTCTCAGTCTGAAGAAGAGTCTCAACTCGAAATGTCACCTATTCCTTATCTTCAGAGATGCATAACTCCTGACCCGTTGAGTTACTCCAGCATTTTGTGGCCATTTTCAGTGTAAACCACCATTTGCAGTTCCTTCCTACACGTACCTATTTCTTTCCTATTAGTTGCGCTTGCCTCCAAGTTGACATCATGCCCTGCAGCATCTTGCATATAGACACTGTGAGACAGAGTTGCGGCCAAATTGAAGAACAGATTCCTTTAGATCTTTGATAGATCAGCAAAACAATGAGAGAGTAAATGTGATGCATTATATCCAATGGTGGTGGATGCCATGGCATTTACTTTGACGCAGAACCAAATTGGATGAATGCAGCCAGCTGTTTCCATTGGCTCTGATCAGCTGTCTCGGTTTTCCATGGGGTTGGAATGCACGCAAGATGTGCTGAACCCTTGTCAGTAGTTTGAAACAACATATGCACAAAGATAAGGAGGTCCTTCGGCCCACCGTGTCCGTGCCAACCAGCGAACATTCATACACTTCTTCTTCTTGCGTATGGCGTGCGCAGCCTAAAGTTGTAAATCAAGGGTAGACATCCAGGCCAGGACATCATCAGTTACTGGCTGGATGACTTTGATGCCCCCAGGGAAAAGCCTCAGTGAGCAGGGGTGGGAGATTACAACCTTCACGTGGTCCACCCTGTTTCGATTAATGCAAATCAACCTGACGTGCACAAACAAATCCATACACTAGCACTATCCTACACACACAGTTTACAACTTTACCTACAAACCTGTATGTATTTGGAATGTGGGTGGAAACCAGAGCACCTGGAGAAAACTCATGTGGTCACATGGAGAACATACAAACTCCGTGCAGACTGCACCCAATGTCAGGATCGAACAAGGGTCTGGGCTGCTGTTAGGCAGCAACTCGACTGGTGTGCCAATGTGCCGCATAATAATGTACTGTACTACTACCAACGCTATACCTTTGGGATATAAGGAAACCAGAAGATTGATTTACAAAAAAAGACGAAGCATTGGATCAACTCAGCGGGTCAGGCAGCATCATTGAAGAATATGGATAGAAGAAGGGTCTCGACTTGAAAACTCATCTATCCATGTTCTCCAGCTATGCTGCCTGAGCCGCTAAATTACTTCAGCACTGCATCTTTTTGAGGTTGCAGGAAGAACTTTGAGCTTCATATTAACAACATTGGAGATCGGGGTAGACCTAGGTATACTAGCTATATCACTGTGTTATGTTCACCTGTCATCTGACGCACCTTATAGAATTAAATATTAAAATAGGAAAATATTTTTTTCTTTATTCATCTCTGGTTGTTTATCTTTTAATGGGTAGATTCAAAAGACAGGTTAGAGTTAACGATTTAGCCCTGGCAGCTAAAGGCTGTTTATGATGAAGTGATTAAGACCGGGGAAAATGGCCCTCTTGTTTAAAACCAGTCGTGGAATGATGCAAGATTGCCATGCAAACTTGGCATAGTGTACAGCACAAACATTATGGCTCAAACGGACCATTCCTGTGCTTTACTGTTCTATTACAAGCTGCCTCTTTTTTTTACCATTTCAATGCAGCAGATTTATTTTATTCTGTAAAGGGGAGCGAAATGAAAAGCAGAAAAGATGGCGTGCAAATGATCTAAAACTAGAGAAATGCATTGGAAATATTGCCAAAAATCAGACCTCTTCATTCCTTCAGGTATTATCCTTGCAGCACACAGATTATCTCCAGCAGCACGACAGTGAATGGAAAGATTTAGGGAAGGTTAATTGGAGACTTAGAACATAAAACAGCGCAGTCCTACAATGTTGGTGCCAAACATGATGCCCACTTAAACAATTCATTTCTGCCTGTTTATGGTTCATATCCCTCCATTACCTGTATATTCATGCAGCCATATGGATGCAAATACCAAATGTTTCTGAGATAGTAAAAAAGTATATTACATATTAAAAATAAATGGCAACAAAGATAGTTTTTTATCAATTGTGGTTAGAGTTTGGAATTCTGCAAATACTGCTAAAGGGCCATTCTTTGCAAAGTGAACCAAAATGTCACACACGTGACCAGATGTCATCACATAAAGTGATACATTAAAAAATTATTGTAAGAGATTGATCTTGTTCATTGTTATTTTCCTACCTACAGAACTACAATGCATATTTGCTAAAGATATGAATATTCTAGTTTTCCCTCTCCCTCTCCCTCTCCCTCGTACAGAGAAGGTTCACCAGACTTATTCCTGGGATGGTAGGACTTCCATATGAAGAAAGACTGGATAGACTTGGCTTGCACTCGCTGGAATTTAGGAGATTGAGGGGGGATCTCATAGAGCCTTACTAAATTCTTAAGGGGTTGGACAGGCTAGATGCAGGATGTTGGGGAACTCCAGAACAAGGGGTCACAGTTTAAGGATAAGGGGGAAGTCTTTTAGGACCGAGATGAGAAGATCTTTTTTCACACAGAGAGTGGTGAATCTGTGGAATTCTCTGCCACAGAAGGTAGTTGAGGCCAGTTCATTGGCTATATTTAAGAGGGAGCTAGATGTGGCCCTTGTGGCTAAAGGGATCAGGGGGTATGGCGAGAAGGCAGGTACAGGATACTGAGTTGGATGATCAGCTATGATCATATTGAATGGCGGTGCAGGCTCGAAGGGCCGAATGGCCTACTCCTGCACCTATTTTCTATGATTCGACCTCGACCTGAACAAGAATATTGGGACAATTTCCAGTTTTTACCGAAGTCAAATTAAACAACAAACCTGTACAACCTTGGAGTGTGGGAAGCAACCCAAGAACCCGAATAAAACCCATGCAGTCATGGGGTGAACGTACAAACTCTGTACAGACAGCACCCGTAATCAGGATCGGACCCGGGTTTCTGGCGATGTAAAGCAGCAACTCTATCGCTGTGTCACTGTGCCGCCCCATTTATGAAAAGCTTAGACTAGATTGCCAATGACCCAATTCCATCATGTATAATTTAATGCCAAGTACTTAGACTAGATTACATCATTGGAAATATAAACCCCAATCTACTCACGTTGGACTGAAAATTAAGTTCAGAGCCCAATCTCATTCTTGTATTAGATGGAAATAACTAACACACTTCCTACCTATTTATTCAAAAAAACACACGCCATGCCTCAAGACCTGTAGGATTCAAGATTAAGCAAAAGTCTTAAATTTGACCGGAGTCACGTGAGTGACTATGTGAAGACCCCACCAGCACGCATGCGCGACATATCGTCGAATGCATTGCGAAGCGACAGGCAGGAGGAGCGTCGCTTCTCCAGCGTAAGTTTAAAAACGGCCCGCAGGTAAGTACTTACCATTCCTGAGGTCGTTGTCGGCTCCGTTTGGTTTTGTCTTACAGAGCACGCCAACATGGAATCAAGGACGAAGTCCAAACGAGCTGCTGCCAAAATTGCTGCTGAGGACGAAAGGAGTGGCCAGCAGCGTTTGAGTCCTCCAGAGCTGCTGATTCAAACTGCAGCCCCCGACTTCACGCCGCTACAGCCCGCAGGTGCTCCTCGGACTGGCGGCAAAACCACCCGGACGTCGGGCAGGTCCGCTGACTCGGCTGAGTCCGGACTGGAGGACACCCCGCCCACAGGAAGCGACGGTGGTCGACTATTCCGCATGGAGTGGATGGTGGAGCAGTTGCTCCAATGTGACCTGCTACAGCAGGGGTATGGTCACAGTGGGTCTCCTTGCAGACCCACGGCAGCACCCTTTACAGGGCTGCCAAATGACTCGCCCTCCTCGCAGGGGAGCATAAGGAGTCAGAACTGGGTTGACTCTGAAGAGGGGAGTGTGGCTGAAGAAACACCTATGCTAGGGGTCCCAGAAGAGGAGCTATTGGGCATGGTTACAAAATTTGCGATGCCTACCCAAAAAGGGCTGCCGTTGCAACCGAAGTTGGCAGCCAGTATCAACTACATGGCAACAAATCAACTTCAAGAACAAGCCATTAATGACACTGCAGCCAAATACTTAGCTCCTGAGAATTGTGTCTCCCTCAACGTGCCTGCAGTCAACAACCCCATCTGGGGTAACATGAGCCCTGGCATCAGAAGTCAGGAAGTAAAACTCCAGAAGATCCTAAAACTACTGGCTGCTGGAATTACGGCTGTTGCCAGGTCAGTGGATGGAGTGGAAATGCCGGAAGAGCTACAGGATGCTCTGGCACTCCTCTGTAACACTCAGTTTGAGATAAACTGTTACAGGAAGAGTGTCATCCGGCCTGCACTGAACCCCAAGTTCACGGGGTTGTGCAGACCCAGCAGTGCACAGCCGCCTACATTACTATTTGGGGACAACCTGTCTAAACAGGTAAGATACCTCGATGAAGAGGCAAAGGCAATAGGCATGATAAAAGTGCCGGCTGCCACCAAGTCCTCATACCTGTGGCGACAGCACCCCTATGCATCCACCAGCAGACCAAGCTACCACAGGGACAGAACAACAGCTGGTGAAAGCTCGAAGGCCGTCCAACCTGCTCAACGGTCTTTTTTAGACCATGGCTCAGCACGGCCTTCTTGGAAGATGCGCCACCCCCACACCACAGCGCCTCAACCTCCCAAGAAACAAGAACAGAGGAAACCAACGCAGCACCGCCAGTAACCATGGAGGTAGGTGGGTCTGGTTGCCTCAGGAACATCGCATGTTTAAATTCTTCACGGATTGGGGGACGGTTGCACTTGTTTCGGGATGCATGGAATTCTATCACTTCTGATACTTTCACACTGCAAAGTATTCAGGGATACAAAATTGAATTTGTTCACAAACTCCCCCTTCCTATTCAGCATACACCTAGTCGAAAGTTTGTACTTTCACAGAAAGAAAAGACAGAAGGTCATGCTGAATTCTTAAGACTACATTCAAAAAGGCTAATTGAGAAAACCAAAAGTGTGTCTCATGAGTTTGTATCGAACATCTTCACCAAAAATAAAGAAGATGGCGGATGCCGCATCATTATTGATTTGACAGAACTGAATACTTTCGTGCATTGCGTCCATTTCAAAATGGAAACATTTGTTACTGCCAAACAATTAGTTTCCAAGAGATTCTTCATGGCTTGCATCGACCTGAAAGATGCATACTATTCAGTACCAGTAGACAAAGATTATCACAGATATTTGAAATTTATCTGGATGGGGCAGCTCTGGCAATATAAAGCGGTGCCTAATGGATTATCATCAACACCCAGATTGTTTACCAAATTACTGAAACCACCTTTAGCGTGTCTCAGAAAAGAAAAACATTGTTATTGGCATACCTCGATGATATTTTAATCGTGCGGAAAACCTTGGAGTTGGCCAAATTGGCTGTCTCAGCCACTGAGCACTTATTTCAAAAACTGGGGTTTATCATCCATCCAGATAAATCAAAATTATTGCCTTCTACCACTATGGACTATTTGGGATTCACAATTGACTCTGTTCATATGTCTGTCAATTTGCCACCAAACAAAGCATCAGACTTGATAGAAGCATGCAACAGCCTTACTGGCATCAGTAAACCGTATATTCGGCAAGTAACCAGGGTAATTGGGAAGCTTGTTGCTGCCTTCCCAGCCACACAATTTGGGCCTTTGCATTACCAAAACCTACAAAGGGCAAAAATTGCAGCACTCAAACACTATGCTGGCCATTTTGACAGGCCAAAGCAATTACCGGAAAGAACAAAATTGGAATTACAATGGTGGATAGACAATGCTTGACATTGCTCTAATCCCATCACAATCACAAATCCCACGGTTATACTACAAACTGACACCAGCGTTCAAAGCTGGGGAGCAACTAATACCACCTCCAGTTGCGGTGGTAGATGGAATGCACATGGATTAACCTTACTCCCGGCACTGGGAATTCATTATCTAGAAATGCTGGGAGCATTTCATGGACTCCAGGCTTACTGTTCAGACATGCACCGCCTGCACCATCTGCACGTACACTTACAATTTGAAAATACTATATAGTGGCTTATATCAATCATATGGGTGGAATAAAGTCGATATCTTGTGATGAATTGGTCAATACAATCTGGCACTGGTGCTTAGAAAGGAGCATTTGGATATCAGCCACTTACCTTCCAGGTAGGTTAAATACAGTGAGAGACACCAGGTCACGCAAGTTTAATGACAACACCGAATGGATGTTGGACCGCAAAGTGTTTGCCGATATTATAACTCGGTATGGAACACCAGATATCGACCTTTTTGCATCCAGACTTAATCACCAAATACCAACATATGTCGCATGGGAAACAGACCCTGGGGCAGTAGCGATGGACGCTTTCTTGCTACACTGGGGGGATTTGTTTTTCTATGCATTTCCCCCCTTCTGCCTCATCTGTCGGGTCTTGCAGAAATTTCAACAAGACTCCGCATTGGATATTCTGGTTGCGCAAGACTGGCGTACTCAGCCATGGTTCCCTGTGGTACTGGACATGGTCTCAGAACCATGCATTCCAATACCCAAACGTCCGAGTTTATTGGTACACCCTGTGACAGGGGAGAGTCACTCGTGCCATGACCGGATGAACCTATTGGTGTGCAGGGTTTGAAAAGGCCACTTCTGGATGTTGGACTCTCGGACCGAACAATGCATATCATCACAGCATCGTGCAGGGAGTCCACCAGGAGACAGTACCTCACTTACGTGAAGAAATGGGAGATATTTTGTACCAAGACAAACACCACATATGACACAGCCACCATTACGGAAGTGCTGGAGTTCCTGGCAAGCCTTCATTTTGATGAAGGTTTAAGCTACAGTGCCATCAACTGTGTCAGGAGTGCCCTATCCTCATATCCCATACAAGGTTTCGATCATCTTGCAGTGGGGTCTCACCCTTTGGTGTCTAAACTAATGAGGAGTATTTTTAACTCAAATCCCCCCAGGCCTAGATATTCCCAGACCTGGGATATTGGCATTGTGTTAACCATGCTCCGAGGGTGGGCACCAGTAACGTCTCATTCCTTAGCCAAATTAACATATAAAATGGTAATGCTGATGGCACTCGTGACGGCGCAACGGGTCCAGTCCCTACAGAAGCTAAGTATGGACGCTATGGTTATAACCAACAATAAGGTAACTTTCTTTATTCAGTGGCTACTCAAACAAGACAGGCCTGAATCATCTGGCCACACGATGGATTTCCTAGCCTACCCCGTAGACAGCCGCCTATGCATAGTGACCCAGCTGTTACGCTACATGGAGGTCACCAAGTGTCTCAGGGGCACGGAAAGGGCTCTGCTTATAAGTCACAAATGTCCTCATCACAGAGTCACCGTGCAAACCATTTCAAGATGGTTAAGGGTGATATTGGGTGCAGCGGGAGTGGACACTAACGTGTTTAAATCTCACTCCACCAGGGCTTCATCTACATCGGCGGCAAGGATGATGAAAGTTCCTATGGACCACATCCTTGCAACGGCGGGTTGGACTAATGAGGAAACCTTTCAGCGGTTCTATAATAAACCCGTTGCCGCGTCTGAGACTTTTGCAGACAGAATAATAAGTTCTGTATTATAATTTCCCCAAAGTAGGGGTATTATTATTTGTTATTGTTAAATAAATACCCTTTTATTTTTCAGCAGTTTCATGTCTGCAATACGTTAACATATTTCCTCCATTTGTCATTATGGCAGTGTGTGAGCATGGACTCGTTCCAGGGCATGAAATCACAGAGCTTTGAAATCTTCACATAGTCACTCACGTGACTCTGAAATAAAATAGTAAGAATAAATCAGAACATACCAGTTTGAAGTTTGATCTTTATTTTATGAGGAGTTGCGATGAGGGGTTACGTGCCCTCCACTCCCAAACCCTCTATTTTACTTCGGAGTCACGTGAGTGACTTCGTGAAGACCCCGCCAACACGCATGCGCGTCATATCGTCGCGCGCATTTGCTCACGGCAGCTGGGGGGGGGAGTGCGCTCCCTCAACCGGCTCCTTCAAAAAGGTAAGCAGCTGCAGGTAAGTTAACCTTAAGCTGGTTTGTCGTTTTTGTGTGGTCTGTGTTGTGTTTACAGAGCCATGGAAGGAGGAAGGAGTGAGAGTCGCGTTCAGCGAGTAAAGTCCTCGGAGCTGCCCGCTACATCGGGAGCAGCTGAGACACCACCGAGGAAGAAGTCGCGGCAGTCGGGGAGCTCTGAGCAGCTGACCAGACCCGGCACAACCCCTCTGGCAAAGAAGAGGGTGTCCGCGCAGGAGCAGGGGCTGGGAGACCCTGACTCCAGAACTCCAGTGCCCAAGTCCAGGGCTGGAGGTAAGGCACGTGGGGCTCTTGAAGCAAGCGTGTCCGTGAGTGCATTCCCCCCTTTAAAGGTCCCTCGCGGTCAGCGCAGGGGGGAAGCCTCGCTAAAGTCCAGCCTTGTCGGTACGGCAGGCAGGGACAAGCCACTGGGTAAACCTGCGAGGAAGCAGACCAGTGGCAGTGCTGGCGTGCCGAGGATCCCTGTGGGGGCAGGATGTACCGGCACACCACCGGAACAGGCTGCCGTAGTGCGGGCCGGTGGCAGCAAAGTACGGTCCGGCGCCCCTGCTGAGGCGGGTAGAGCAGACCATGCGCCGCCACAGTCCCGGTTATGTGTGGAACACTGTGGTGGTAAGCCCGCACGGACATCAGAGAGTCCAGTTTCTGGTGCAAGTACTGACTCTAGCCCTCTTCCCTCCCATCAGACAGAGGGGCCGCTGCTGTCCAAACGACGGCGGACCAGCGGTGTGTCCGTGTGGGAGTCGCACAGCCCCGCTGGAGTGGGAGCTGGCGATTTCCCGGCAGTACATTCCGTGGGGGTGTTGACAACTGCTGGAAGCCCCGGTTCCTCTGGAGAGGCTGGGGAAGACGACCAGTGGCCCGCGTACAGCGGTGACGGTCGTATGGGCCGGTTGGAGCATATGGTGGAGGTGCTCTATCAACGGGACCTGGAGCGTCAGGAACGGGAATCCCAGAGGTCTGGGAGCTACATGCAGCCGCCACCTTCCATCTCCCCGTCGCTTGAGAGCCAGCAAGGAAGTATGGGTGAGCCTGAGGAGGGAGAAGAGTTCCAGAACCCACAGGATATGTTGGAGGCGGTGTCGAAATTTGGGTCACCTGCGTCAGCAGGGGGACCACTACATCCCAAAATAGCGGCATCAATCGATTTCCTGACTACGCACCAGCTCCAGGATACCGTGCTCTCGGAAACAGTGGGGAAGTATAAGGCACCAGCAAACTGCAACTCCCTCAACGTACCGAAAGTGAATGCAGCAATATGGGGGAACATGTCGGCCAACACAAGGGTCAAGGAGGGCAAGCTCCAGAAAATCTTAAAGCTGCTGACAGCAGGTATCACGGCTTTTGCTCGGTCGCTGGATGCCACGAATGTGTCCGAGGAGCAGCAGGATGCGCTAGCGCTTCTGTGCACCACCCAGTTTGAGATAAACTGTTTTAGGAAGAGCTCCATCCGGCCAAATTTGAATCCCAAATTTGCGGGATTATGCAGCACCTCCACCGCACCACCACCACCAAGGCAGCTGTTTGGGGAAGACCTGCCTAAACGCGTGAAGGAACTGGACGAGGAAGCCAAGACTGTGGGGATGATGAGACAGTCTCATTCATCCAAAACTCCCGTTTACACCAGGCAGCAGCCACGTTCCTCGTTCAGGCCCCACACACCGGTGGACCAAGGCCCCAGAACATATTCACAAACATATTCCTCGTCGGGGGCCCAACAGCAGAGGCCTTTTTTATTCCAAGGCCAGCCCAAGCCAGCTTGGAAGATGCGGCAACAGGGCCGCGCCACACGGGGAGCAAAGACACCACAGTCCAGACCCCGGCGCTAACCTTGGAGGTAAGGGGGCTTGGTTCCGTCCACAACGTAGCATTAGTAACCTCACCGGTGGGGGGACGGCTACGGGGTTTTTGGTCTGCTTGGGATACCCTAACTACGGATCCTTTTATTTTACAAAGCATTCAGGGTTATGAGATAGAGTTTATTAATGGCAGAGATCCCCCTTCGCAACATGAGCCTAGTCGCAGATTTGCACTCTCTCAGTCAGAGAAGGAGCGGGCTCATGTTGAGATACTACGATTAGAAAAGAAAGGGGTGATACAAAAAACGACGCACGAGCCATTGGAGTTTGTTTCCAACATCTTTACTAGGGTTAAGAAGGATGGAGGCTGTCGGATTATCATCGACTTAACCCAGTTGAATGCTTTCGTACAATATACCCATTTTAAGATGGAGACGTTTGAGACGGCCAAGCAGTTGGTTAGTCATGGGTACTTTATGGCTTGCATTGACCTGAAGGATGCATACTATACAGTCCCTATTGCTAAACAACATCGAAGGTTCTTGAAGTTTGTCTGGGAAGGTCAATTATGGCAATATATGGCTTTGCCTAATGGGATTACAACAGCGCCGAGACATAGAAACATAGAAACATAGAAAATAGGTGCAGGAGTAGGCCATTCGGCCCTTCGAGCCTGCACCGCCATTCAATGTGATCATGGCTGATCATCCAACTCAGTATCCCGTACCTGCCTTCTCTCCATACCCCCTGATCCCTTTAGCCACAAGTGCCACATCTAACGCCCTCTTAAATATAGCCAATGAACTGGCCTCAACTACCTTCTGTGGCAGAGAATTCCAGAGACTCACCACTCTCTGTGTAAAGAATGTTTTCCTCATTTCGGTCCTAAAGGAATTCCCCCTTATCCTTAGACTGTGACCCCTTGTTCTGGACTCCCCCAACATCGGGAACAATCTTCCAGCATCTAGCTTGTCCAACCCCTTAAGAATTTTGTAGGTTTCTATAAGATCCCCCCTCAATCTTCTAAATTCCATCGAGTACAAACCGAGTCTATCCAATCTTTCCTCATATGAAAGTCCTGACATCCCAGGAATAAGTCTGGTGAATCTTCTCTGTACCCCCTCTATGGCAAGGATGTCTTTCCTCAGATTTGGAGACCAAAACTGTACGCAGTACTCCAGGTGTGGCCTCACCAAAACCCTGTACAACTGCAGTAGAACCTCCCTGCTCCTATACTCAAATCCTTTCGCTATGAATGCTAACATACCATTTGCTTTCTTCACTGCCTGCTGCACCTGCATGCCTACTTTCAATGACTGGTGTACCATGACACCCAGGTCTCGTTGCATCTCCCCCTTACCTAATCTGCCACCATTCAGATAATAGTCTACCCTCATGTTTTTGCCACCAAAGTGGATAACCTCACATTTATCCACATTGTACTGCATCTGCCATGCATCTGCCCATTCACTCAGCCTATCCAAATCACCCTGCAGCCTCCAAGCATCCTCCTCACACCTAACTATACCCCCCAGCTTGGTATCATCTGCAAATTTGGAGATGTTGCATTGAATTCCCTCGTCCAAATCATTAATATATATTGTAAATAGCTGGGGTCCCAGCACTGAGCCTTGCGGCACCCCACTAATCACTGCCTGCCATTCTGAAAAGGACCCGTTTACTCCTACCCTTTGCCTCCTGTCTGCTAGCCAGTTCTCTATCCACATCAATACTGAACCCCCAATACCGTGTGCTTTAAGTTTGTATGCTAATCTCTTATGCGGGACCTTGTCGAAAGCCTTCTGAAAGTCTAGATATAACACATCCACTGGTTCTCCCTTATCCACTCTGCTAGTTACATCCTCGAAAAATTCTATCAGATTTGTCAGACATGATTTACCTTTCGTAAATCCATGCTGACTTTGTCCAATGATTTCACCACTTTCCAAATGCGCTGCTATCCCATCTTTAATAACTGACTCTAGCAGTTTCCCCACTACCGATGTTAGACTAACTGGTCTGTAATTCCCCGCTTTCTCTCTCCCTCCTTTTTTAAAAAGTGGGGTTACATTAGCTACCCTCCAATCCTCAGGAACTACTCCAGAATCTAAGGAATTTTGAAAAATTATCACTAATGCATCCACTATTTCTGTGGCTACCTCCTTGAGTACTCTGGGATGCAGACTATCTGGCCCTGGGGATTTATCGGCCTTCAATCCGTTCAATTTACCCAACACCACCTCCCGGCTAACCTGGGTTTCACTCAGTTCCTCCATCTTATTTGACCCCCGTTCCACTGCTATTTCCGGCAGATTATTTATGTCTTCCTTAGTGAAGACAGAACCAAAGTAGTTATTCAATTGGTCTGCCATGTCCTTGTTCCCCATGATCAATTCACCTGTTTCTGACTGCAAGGGACCAACATTTGTTTTAACTAGTCTCTTTCTCTTTACATATCTATAAAAACTTTTGCAGTCAGTTTTTATGTTCCCTGCCAGTTTCCTTTCATAATCTATTTTCCCTTTCCTAATTAAGCCCTTTGTCCTCCTCTGCTGGATTCTGAATTTCTCCCAGTCCTCCGGTAGGCTGCTTTTTCTGGCAAATTTGTATGCCTCATCTTTTGTTTTTATACTATCCCTGATTTCCCTTGTTATCCATGGATGCACCATCTTCCCCGATTTATTCTTTTGCCAAACTGGTATGAACAACTTTTGTACTTCATCCATGCAGTCTTTAAATACCTTCCATTGCACATCCACTGTCAACCCTTTAAGAATCACCTGCCAGTCTATCTTGGCCAATTCACATCTCATACCTTCAAAGTTACCTTTGTTCAAGTTCAGAACCCTTGTTTCTGACTTAATTTTGTCACTCTCCATCCTAATGAAGAACTCAACCATATTATGGTCACTCTTGCCCAAGGGGCCACGCACAACAAGACTGCTAACTAACCCTTCCTCATTACTCAATACCCAGTCTAGAATAGCCTGCTCTCTCGTTGGTTCCTCCACATGTTGGTTGAGAAAACTATCCCGCATACATTCCAGGAAATCCTCTTCCTCAGCACCCCTGCCAATTTGATTCACCCAATCTACATGCAGATTGAAGTCACCCATTATAACCGTGTTACCCTTGTTGCACGCATTTCTAATTTCCTGTTTGATGCCATCCCCAACTCCAATACTACTGTTAGGTGGCCTGTACACAGTTCCCACTAGCGTTTTCTGCCCCTTAGAGTTTCGCAGCTCTACCCATATCGATTCCACATCCTCCACGCTAATGTCCTTCCTTTCTATTGCATTAATCTCCTCTCTCACCAGCAACGCTACCCCACCTCCTTTTCCTTTTCGTCTATCCCTCCTGAATATTGAATATCCCTGGATGTTCAGCTCCCAGCCTTGGTCATCCTGGAGCCAAGTCTCCGTGATTCCAACTATAGCATAGTCATTAATCGCTATCTGCACCTTCAACTCATCCACCTTATTACGAATGCTCCTCGCATTGAGACACAAAGCCTTCAGGCTTGTTTTTACAACACTCTTACTCCTTATACAATTCTTATACAATAACCAGACTATTTACTAAAATTGTTAAACCTTTATTGGCACATCTCAGGAAACAAAACCATATTATAATGGCATATTTAGATGACATTTCATAGCAGGGAAAACCCTAGAGCACGCCCAGTTGGCAGTCTCGGCCGCTATATCTTTGTTTCAAAGAATGGGGTTTGTAATCCATCCAGACAAATCCAAGTTCAACCCTTCGCAGGTCATGGACTATTTGGGGTTCACTATAGACACTAACCAGATGAAAATCACCGTCCCAGTTGACAAAGTGGTGGACGTTCAACAAGCATGCATCAGTTTGTTTGACAACAACAGGCCAACCATTCGGCAGGTTGCTAAGGTAATTGGCAAGCTGGTTGCCACGTTCCCGGCCGTAAATTATGGTCCGTTGCATTACCAAAACTTACAAAAAAGTAAAATTCTGGCGTTAAAATTGAATAACGGACATTTTGACAGACCTATGCGCTTAGGCATAGGGGAGCAAACTGAGTTGGAATGGTGGGTTCTTAATATTGGAGTAAGTTCCAAACCCATCATTCTCCCCAATCCTACGGTTCTGTTGCAAACTGATGCGAGTGCCCAAGGCTGGGGGGCAACTGACACTGTAACCAGCTGTGGTGGCAGATGGGACGCTCATGAGTTCATGCTTCTCCAAGTGCAAGGCATTAATTATTTGGAAATGCTGGGGGTCTTTCATGGACTGCGGGCATATTGCAGTGATTTGCGTCATGCACATGTCCGCCTTCAAATCGATAATACCACGGTGGTAGCCTATATTAATCATATGGGTGGTATCAGGTCAGTATCTTGTAATGATTTGGCAAATACAATTTGGCTCTGGTGCATCAAAAGGGGTATTTGGATATCAGCAACGTACCTTCCGGGGATACTCAATACGGTGGCGGACACCAGGTCACGAGTTTTTGATGATAACATTGAGTGGATGCTGAATCCCCTTGTGTTTGCTGAAATTGTGACAAAATTCAGTATGCCAGATATTGACCTATTTGCGTCTAGACTGAACCATCAGATACCAACATATGTATCGTGGGAACCAGATCCTGGGGCAGTGGCTTTGGATGCTTTTTCACTCCACTGGGGGAAATGGTATTGCTACGCATTTCCCCCATTCTGCCTCATCAGCCGGGTATTACAGAAGATTAAATTAGACTCTGCATCAGGCATTCTGGTAATACCCGACTGGCCGACACAACCATGGTACCCGGTGGTCCCCCAGATGCTGAAACACCCGTGGGTGCGAATTGGGAACAACCCACAATTGGTTACTAATCCTGTCACTGGCGAGCCGCATCCGTGCCACGCCTATTTAAACCTGTTGGTCTGCAGGTTCTGAAAAGGCCTTTGATGAACACCGGGATCTCACCGAGGGCCATAGATTTAATCGCTGCATCGTGCAGAGCATCTACAAGGCGGCAGTACCTGACCCAGATCAGGAAATGGGAACTATTCTGTTTAAGGAAGAGTGTTGCCTATGATTCTGCCACAATACCTGACGTCCTGGAATTCCTGGCGGGCCTCCACTATGATGAAGGGCTCAGCTATAGTACCATCAATAGCGCCAGGAGTGCGCTGTCCTCGTACCTTCCGGTAGGAGTGGGGACCAACAATCTGGTGTCGAAGTTTATGAGGGGTGTATTTAACACAAACCCTCCTCGGCCCAGATATAACGTTGTCTGGGATGCAGGAGTTGTCCTGTCCCTGTTAAGATCATGGTCCCCCATGGTGGGGTTACCTCTTCACCGGCTCACCCTGAAGGTGGTCATGTTGATGGCGCTCACGTCTGCTCAGCGGGTACAGGCGCTTCAAAAGTTGCGCATTGACAATATGCTCTCTACCCCTGGGAAAATAACGTTTTACGTTGCAGAACTGCTGAAGCAGCATCGACCCGGATCTTTGGGGCTGCAGTTGGAATTCCAGGCGTACCCCTCTGATGCCACACTCTGCACAGTCGCCCACCTCCGTTGCTACATTGAGTTGACCCGGTCGATCAGGAATTCGGAACAAGGACTGCTTATCAGCCACAAAAAACCACATCGCCGGGTGACAGTGCAGACGATCTCCAGGTGGCTCAGGGAAGTGTTGGATGCAGCGGGTATTGACACTAACTTGTTTAAATCTCATTCCACCAGGGCTGCATCCACATCAACAGCGAGGGCCATGGAGGTGCCCATGGATCACGTCCTCGCTACGGCAGGATGGGCCAGTGAGTCAACCTTTCAACGGTTCTACCAGTTCGAAGGTTGATCTTTATTTTATGAGGAGTTGCGATGAGGGATTTCGTGCCCTCCGCTCCCAACCCTCGATCATTATGTTCAGCTGGGTAGTTCGCAGTTTAATCTTAATATCCTTACTTTTCGTCGAGTCTGTGATTCCACACCGCTGCTTTGAAGGATGCCGCGCATGCGTGTTGGCGGGGTCTTCACGAAATCCCTCATCGCAACTCCTCATAAAATAAAGATCAACCTTCGAACTGGTAAGTTCTCGTTTAATCTTACTATTATAAAGGTCAACTGGTATGCTGGTTCACTTATCTTACTATGTTAGTCAACTCTGTTATCTATGATTTCACACCGCTGCTTTGAGGAATGTTGCGCATGCATGCTGGCGGGGTCTTCACTTAATCCCTCATCGTAACTCCTCATAAAATAAAGATCAAACTTCAAACTGGTAAGTTCTCATTTAATTTTACTATTTAACTGCTGAACAAATAGGATATTTATTTCTTCATTACTTCAGATTGACTATTAGCATGTCTTGCAGAGATCTGAAACCAAACTAACCCAAAAGAATATGATCCAGACCTTGCCAGGATTTTGTACCAATTAACATGCGAAGGGCGAAAGGCTCATCAAGCCTAAAGCAGGAAAAGGTTATGCACCATATAACAGAAGCACTGCATGGCATTTGGAAGCTGAGATTCCTCAGTTCCCTGCATTCACTCTAATTACAAAAGTATAGTCTGAGTTGAAGATATTTCAATAAATCATCTGATATTATAGTCCGGTTCCCCAACTCGAATGCGCAAGAACAAAGATGATTGGGGAAAAAAGTGGTGAATGCCTCCCCGTCCATCACAGGTACTGACCTCCCTACCATTGACGGGATCTATAGGAGTCGCTGTCTCAAAAAAGGCAGCCAGCATCATCAGAGACCCACACCACCCTGGCCGTGGATGTGTGATGGCCCATTCTGACTCTCTGGCTGCGGCCTGACAGGAAGCTATTTATCCACATGCAGATGGAGTGTGGAAGTCCCAAGTCCCCCAGTTTGTCCACCAGTTTGTGGGGAAGGATAGTATTAAAAGCAGAGCTGTAGTCCACAAAGAGCATTCGCACATAGCTTCCCCGCTGCTCCAGGTGGGACAGTGCAGCATGGAGAGCTGTGGCTACAGCGTCCTCTGTAGATCTATTTGCTCTGTACGCAAACTGGTGGGGGTCAAAGCTTCGGGGCAGGAGTGATGTGATATGACCCCGGACCAGTTTTTCAAAGCACTTCATCACCACTGGTGTGAGTGCGACTGGCCGGTAGTCGTTGAGGCTGGAACTGTGGGTTTTTTGGGCAAGGGGACTATGGTTGCGGACTTCAGACAGGGTGGGACAGTGGACTGGGCCAGAGACTGGTTAAAAATCCTCATGAAGACTCCAACCAGCTGGCCTGCGCAGTCCTTCAGCACGCGTCCAGAGACACCGTCGGGTCCAGTAGCCTTCCTTGGATTGATGGCCCGCAGCGTGTGCCTCACCTTATGCTCCTCTATCATGAGGGTTAGGCTACTGTGGACCATATGGTGTGTTGTGGCTGTCTCGGGTGGCTCCACTTCAAAGCGAGCAAAGAAGAGGTTCAGCTCCTCTGCCAACGAGGCATCACCCTCAGCAGCTCCAAGATTTGTCTTATAATTGGTGAGATACTGGATCCCCTGCCACATCTGCCTGCTGTTGTTACTGTCCAGGTGGTCCTCTATCTTCCTCTTGTAGTCTGACTTGGCCTCTCTGATGCCTCTCTTCAGGTTAGCTCGGGCCATGCTGTATAAAGCCCTATCGCCAGACCTAAAAGCAGTGTTCCTCTCTTTTAACAGCCGCTGGACCTCCCGGGTCATCCAGGGCTTCTGGTTGGGGTAGACCCGGATTTGTTTGTCCACTGTGACCGTGTCCATGCAATTTTTAATGTAACACACTACACTGCCTGTGAACAACTCCAGGTCCCGATGTTCAAACACATCCCAGTTGGTCCTGTCGAGGCAGTCCTGCAGCTGCTGAGATGCACCATCAGGCCAAGTTGTGATGATCTTTGTGATGGGAGGAGCGGTTTTCCTGAGGGGGGCATATGCAGGAATTAAAAGCAGGGACATCTGGTCCGACTGACCCAGGTGTGGTAATGGTCTAGCTCTGTAGCCCAGCTTGATGTTGGAGTAGACCCTATCCAGTGTGTTAGCTCCTCTTGTAGCACATTTAACATGCTGGTAGAATTTGGGGAGCATTTTCTTCAATTCCACGTGATTAAAGTCCCCTGCTATGATGTGAACACCGTCCGGATATATGCTCTGTTGACTGCTAGTGCTACCGTACAAATGTCCGATAGCCGAGTTAGCATTAGCACCTGGTGGTATGTACACGGCAGTGATCGTGACAACAGTAAACTCTCTAGGGAGATAAATGGGCCTGCATTTAACAGTCACATACTCCTGGTCTGGGGAGCAGTGACTGTCCACAATCACTGTGTTTGTACACCAGGTGTTGTTCACGTACACACAGAGCCACCTCTGCTCTTACCAGAGTCTCTTGTCCTGTCATGGCGCTGTGCTGTGTAGCCTGCTAGCTCGATACCAGAGTCCGGACTGGATGAATGAAGCCAGGTCTCCGTGATCAACAGGATACAGCTGTCCTTCACGGCGTTGTTAGCTGCAGCCTGTAGCCTCAGTTCGTCCATCTTGTTAGCCAGGGATCTAGCGTTCGTGAGAACAGGCAGGGAAGCGGTGGTTTCAGTGGCTGCCTCCGTAGTCTGGCCAACGCGCCGGCCCTGCAGCCTCGCTTTTTTCTTTTCTCTCTGCGCCGTCTTCGCATCCTCCCCGCGGGGATGGTAATCCACGGAGAGTAGGGGCTCCTCGCTATGTCCGCCGGGATCTTGTGTGAGCGGACAAACTCGGTGGCAACCCCCCGTTCGAGACCGGCTCCAATCCTAAGAAGATCCTGACGGCCGTAGATCCTATCCGCCCGACAGTAAGTACACAGGGCACAAAACAACACACACACATACAAAAAACACAAAGCACTGACCGGCAGAACATCGAGCTGCTGCAACTGTGTGCGCCGCCATCTTGTGAAGCTGGAAAGGGTGCAGAAAAGATTTGCCAAGACTTCAGGTCCTGAACTACAGGAAAAGACTGTTTACTTTTGCACATTTTTCCCTTTGTGTTTATTGGATTCTCCAGTTTCCTCCCACATCAGAAAGATGTGCAGGTTTGTAGTTTAATTGGCCTCTGTAAGTTGCCCCTAGAATGTAGGGACCAGACGAGAAAGAATAATATAGAACAAGCATCAAGTCGAGAGTTTATTGTCATGTGTCCCAGATAGGACAATGACATTCTTGCTTGCTGCTGCACAACAAAATATTGTAAGCAAAAATCCAGAACAGTTCAGTTCAATATACACATAAATAAGCAGATAAAGTGCAACAGACAGTTCAGAGTCTGTTTGTTGGCGAGATTAATAGCCTGATGGCTGTGGGGAAGCAGCTGTTCCTGAACCTGGATGTAACAGATTTCAGGCTCCTGTTCCTTCTGCCCGATGGTAGCGGAGAGATGAATGCATGGCCAAGATGGTGTGGGTCCTTGATGATTTTGCTGCCTTTTTGAGGCAGTGACTGCGATAGATCCCTTCGATGGTGGGGAGGTCAGAGCCGATGATGGACTGGGCAGTGGTTACAACCTTCTGCATCCTTTTCCGCTCCCGGACGCTCAAGTTGCCGAGGCAAGCCACGATGCAACAAGTCAGCATGCTCTCTACTGTGCACCTGTAAAAGTTCAAGAGAGTCCTCTTTGACATACTGACTCTCCGTAGTCTTCTCGGGAAGTAGAGGCGCTGATGTGCTTTCTTTATAATTGCATCAGTGTGCTGGGACCACGAAAGATCTTCAGAAATGTGCACGCCCAGGAATTTGAAGTTGGAACTTGACCCTTTCCACCATCGTCTAGTTGGTGTAAACGGGATTGGGGGTCCCTATCCAACCCCTTCCAAATTCCACAATCAGTTCCTTGGTTTTGATGGTGTTGAGAGCCAGGTTATTGTGCTGGCACCATTTGGTCATTCAGTCGATCTCACTTCTATACTCCCCATCAGTGATTCGTCCCACAACAGTGGTGTCGTCGGCGAATGGGTGATCGATGGTTGGCTTGGACTTGGTGGGTAAAAAGGTCTGTTTCCATGCTGTGTCTTTTTTTTAATATATTTTTATTTATTAGAGGTAAATACATCAGTGTACATCCCGTATATATTGTTGCAAACATTGTACCCCTTAATTTTAAGGCTTATAAAGAAAAGGAATAGAAACAGAGAAAGTGAAAAGAGTTATGAAAGTGAAAAAGTGTGCCAAAGGGAAAAAAAAAGAGCCCTTGGTCAAAGAGTTAGAGAAAGGAGATTAAGAGATAGACACTAGAAAAGAAAAAAAATAGAGAGAGAAGAAAAAAGGAAAAGTCAGTTACTATATTATTAACATCACACAAAAGGAATTTACCAACTCGATAGTTTTTCATCCCCCTTTACTAAGACCCGACATCGGTACCTTTTTGAGGAACTCTTGCACCCTATCCTTGTAGCAAATCTATAAATGCAGACCACGTCTGATAGAAACTGTCTGATTTTCCTGCCAGGCGGAGTCTCATATCTTCCAGATGTAGTGTTTCAAACATAGTGGAAATCCATAAATGGACTGTTGGTATAGGGGCATTTTTCCAGAATTTTAAGATTAGCTTTTTTCCTATTATTAAGCCGTATTCAAATAGATTCCTTTGAAACACATTTAATTCAGGGCTACCTTCCGTTATTCCGAAAATAATCCAATCTGCCTTTGGTGTCAGTTTTATTTTAAATAATTTTGTGAAGATTTCAAAGATTTCAATCCAAAATTTTTGAATTTTTGTGCAAAAGACAAATGAGTGCACCATCGTAGCATCTTGAGACTGGCATTTATCGCAAATAGGTGAAACGTTGGGAAAAAGTTTACTTAATTTAGTTTTTGAATAATATTATCTGTGTAAGATTTTAAATTGTATTAAAGTGTGTCTTGCATTAGTTGAACAATTATGCACATTTAATAAGTGTTCTTTCCACTTTTCTTTGGAAATGTTTATAATTCATTTTCCCAGTCTCTTCTGATACCTTCAGTTGTTGGTATTTCTGCATTTAGAATAATATTATATATATATATGAGATTAGATTTGCTGATTCAGCCTTTGTATTCATTGCTTCATCCAGTAAATCTGATGGCATATTGTGAAATTCTTGTGCATATTTTTTCAGATAGTCACATATTTGGAAATATTTAAAATACTGATTGTTTCCCAAATTGTATTTTAGTTGTAATTGTTTAAATGGTAATAATTTTCCCGTTTCATACAAATCTCCCAAGGTTTTAATTCCTGCTCTTTCCCATTGTATAAATGCTTTATCTATAATTGAGGGTTTAAACAAATTGTTTTTAATGATAGGGGATAGAAGAGATAAATTTCTTAATTTTAAGTTGTATTTTATTTGTTTCCAAATTCTAATTGTACTATGTATAATAGTAAGATTAAATGAGAACTTACCTGTTCGAAGTTTGATCTTTATTTTAAGAGAAGTTACGATGAGGGAAGAAGCCCTGCCAGGCGCATGCTTGGCATACTTCATAGCAGCGGCATGAAAAACACAGAACCAATAGCCGAAGTAAGATAGTAAGGCTCACACAAGACTAGAACTACCAGATGATCTTTTAGATTATGAGGGTCGGGAGCGGAGGGCACGTAATCCCTCATCGTAACTCCTCATAAAATATAGATCAAACTTCGAACAGGTAAGTTCTCGTTTAATCTTACTATTTTACTTCGGAGTCACGTGAGTGACTACGTGAAGATTTTGAAGCTGTGATTTTCATGCCGTAGATTCATTCCATACGACACACTGCTTCATTTTACACAGTAGTGAGTAAACAATATTATTAAACATTGCTTGAATAATGCAAAAATTATTTTAATAATAATAAAAGAAAGAAAAGTAATACCCTTCTATCATAAGGGAAATTACAACAAAAGATATGAATCATTACATAAAAGAAAGCAAATAATCAAACAGAACCCAACACTACATGTCCAAACTCTGACACCGTGATAATAGGTTTATTGTAAAACTTGGAAAAAGTTTCTTCTTTACACCATCCTGTGGCCTCTAAAATTTGGTCGAGCAGCACGTCCTGTGCTATTGCCGCGGACGTGGATGCTGTCCTGGTGGAGTGAGATTTAAACACATCAGTGTTTACTCCAACTAAACCCAAAACCTGTTTTAACCATCTAGAAATAGTTTGTACTGACACTTTTTTGTATGGTTCCTTATGGGCAATAAACATTGTCGTCTCACAACCTCGGAGACTCTTGGTTACTTCAATATATTGAGTCAGATGCTTAACCACACACAATGTTTGGTCGACAGGATATGCTCTAAATATTACCTTGGTTCCAGACTTCCCCGGTCTGCTTTGTTTGATTAGATCATAAATATAAAAAGTAATGTTATCTGCAGACAAGTGCATACAATCTAAATGTAACATTTGCAATGTTTGTACTCTTTGTGCTGCCACTAATGCCATAAACATTGCTACTTTAAATGTTAATTTCTGAAAAGACAGTGACGTAATTGGAGCCCATTGCCGGAGCAATGTGAGAACTATACTAACATCCCAAATTTCTGTATATCTGGGTTTGGGATGATTTTTATTAAAATCCCTCTCATAATCAGGATATTAATGGATGAGACCCGATAGATAGATGTTCTGAAAATTGTCGTAAATAGGAAGACAAAGCACTACGAGCACTATTAATGACACTATAACTAAGGTGCTGATCAAAATACAACATAGCAAGGAACTCCAATACATCCGATATATTTGCAGTATGATAAGATATATCTGACTGAATACAAAAACTTCTCATTTCTTTATGTGAGACATATATTGTTTCTTAGTGCTATCTCTCCAACCTGACATTATAACATTCATGGTCCTATCCGACAGTCCAAGCCCTTGTAATGGTCTGGTCAGAACTTGCAGATTAACAAATTCATATGATCATGCAATGGATGAACTTCTTCTGTCACTGATTGTACCAACAAATCCCTGGAGCTGGGAATCATCATAAATGGTTCAATTATCATTCTAAACATCGATGGGAACCATGGCTGTGTAGGCCAGTTTGGAACCACCAATACACCCGTGGCAGAGTCTTGCTCTATTTTACTGAGATATTGCCTAATCAGGCAAATGGGGAAAAAGCATAGAACATATTTCCCCAATGTAGCGAGAATGCATCCAATGCTACAGCTCCTGGATCAGGCTCCCATGACACGTATTTAGGTAATTGGTGATTTAATCTGGACGCAAATAGATCAATGTCTGATACACCATACCGATTGACAATTTTTTGGAAATTTTGTGGATTTAACATCCATTCTGTTTTGTCTTTAAACTCCCGTGATCTGTTGTCTGCCACAACATTGTCTTTCCCTGGGATATAGATAGCTGAAGCCAGATATTCCTAGATACACACCAATTCCACATCAGGTTGACCAGATGATCACATGATACTGATCTTACTCCACCCATGTGATTGATATATGCTACATCTGTAGTATTGTCTACTTGTAATTGAACATGCAAGTTCTCCATTGTAGGACAATAAGCTTTTAATCCAAAAATGCCCCCAATGACTCCAAACAATTAATACCATATGTTTGGAGAATTAAATGCTCTTGGACAGTCCATCTACCACCACAGCTGGTGTTATTGTCCATAGCCCCACCCCCCAATCCGAGAGCACTCACATCAGTTTAACAATACCACTGTAGGTTGCTGAATAACAATGTTTTTAGTAGCTTGTGCAACATTCCCAATCCACCACTGTAATTCACCCAATGCTTCCGTTGGCAACTGCGTGGGTCTGTCAAAATGACCTGCACGTTCTTTTAGTGCTTATGCTTTTGTGCTTTGAAGATTTTGATAATGCAAAGGATCAAACTCAACAGCAGGAATGTTGCTACCACCTTACCAATAACCCTAGCTACTTCTCGGATGGAGGGATAAGGTTTGTCAGCAAGGCAACTATACGCTTTTGTAATATCCACAACTTTATCTGTTGGTAAAGTTACTGACATAGAAACTGAATCAATGACAAATCCCAAGTATTCAATTGTTTGCAACGGCTGTAGCTTAGATTTTGTTGGATGGATCAGAAACCCTAGCCTTTCCAACAGGCTTATAGTTGCTGAAACTGAATCTTCAGCTGATTCCTGAGTGGCATTAACAATTAAAATATCATCAAGATAGGCCATGACAATGTGATTTTGAGCCCTTAACAATGCAAGTGCTGGTTTCAATAATTTTGTGAACAGCCTGGGAGCTGAACTTAACCAATTAGTTAATGCTTTATATTGTCACAGCTGACCCATCCAATTAAACTTCAAGTACCTACGATAATGGTGATGAATTGGCACTGAATAATACGCATCTTTTAAGTCTATAGTAGCCATGTAACACCCTATGGACAACAACTCCTTTGCAGTGTTGAAGGTGTCCATTTTGAAATGTCTATACTGGACATATGAATTCAATTTTGTGAGATCCAGAATGACTCTACAACCCCCATCTTTCTTTGTTCGGGGGAAAATATTTGACACAAATTGTTGCGGATGATTTACCGTATTTTCAATTACCCCTTTTTTAAATAAATGTTTTACTTCTTTTACCTGAGAATTTTCAGGTGCAGAAAACACCAAAACCCAATTAGGTTTATCCTGTACAGGTAGATCAACTCCTTCCATAAATTCTAATTTAGCACCTGACACAGTATCTAAAATAAACCGATCAGATGCTATACAGCACCATTCATCATAAAACAATTGCCATCTACCACCAACCGGAAGTCTACAACAGTTTCCTCTGTGATAGAATAAAGTTTTTATACCTCAGCAAATGACCGTGACGGTCTCCTTCTCCCAATATATGGATTAACATTGGGCGATGTGATGGGTGATAATACCTTCTCACCGTACCCCTGCCTCTGCTTGTCCCTGCTCCTGAATCAACCCCTTTCTCATCCATAGAAACATAGAAACATAGAAAATAGGTGCAGGAGTAGGCCATTCGGCCCTTCGAGCCTGCACCGCCATTCAATGTGATCATGGCTGATCATCCAACTCAGTATCCCGTACCTGCCTTCTCTCCATACCCCCTGATCCCTTTAGCCACAAGTGCCACATCTAACGCCCTCTTAAATATAGCCAATGAACTGGCCTCAACTACCTTCTGTGGCAGAGAATTCCAGCCAGATTGTCTCATTTCACCAAATATGACAATTTTATGTGGCTGATAGTCTTTGCCTCCTCATCAATATCTTTAATTTGTTTAGGCAGGTTTTCTCCGAATAAATAATCTGGAATTTGAACATTGCTTGATTTACACAAACCAGTAAATCTTGGGTGCAGGATGGGCCGAATGGTGATTTATCTCATACAATTAATCTCAAATTAAGAGTTACAAAACAATGCCAACATGTCTTTTTGGATTTTGGACATAGCATGCCCTTCCAACTGCTTCCCAAAACCAGTAATGCCAGCTACAATGAGCTTGAGGACCCTCCTGTTCTCGCATTTTTAAAGTCATGGGTGTCCAATAGCTGGATTCACCTTCGGCACCTTTAGGGGAGGAGGGAGGGGGAGGAGAGAGGGGGAGGAGTGGGGGGGGGGGGGGAGGGGGAGAGGGAGGGGGGGAGAAAGAGGGGGGAGAAGGGGAGGGGGAAATAGGGTGAAAGAGAGAGGGGGGGAGAGATACACGAGGGGGGAGAGATACACGAGGGGGGGAGTGAGTGTCGACCAAAGGAGCGTAGGTTGGGCCAAAGCAGTCTGGGCGGGCTGCGGGCATGCTTTGACCTAAGCTCTCGGCCGCTCTCGGGTGCTCCTCAGCAGCTCTCGGTTGCGAACTGAGGCACAAGCATGGAAAACAGTGCACAGCGGGCCACATGGAGCAGAGCCATTGTGACGTCATCAGCTCGTTAACTTTAAAAAATATTTCAGATTTGTGAACAATTTTAATAAATAACTCAAGAAACAATTAATCAAATTTTCAGATGAGGCGATTTTTGACATCATGGCGTAAATATCTATTGGAATAAGTAAAAATTTCACCGTTAACGCGTCATGTTTTCGAGGAGATGTGAATCACAGACTAACATACAAATACACAAATAAATAAATCCACATCCAAGATCAGGGTTTTATAATTATAGAGATGGGCGCAGCATATTTTTGTACAGAGGGTGGTGGGTGCCTGGAGAATGCTGCCAGAGTTGGTGGTTGAGGCAGATATGATAATGGCATTTCAGAGGCTTTTGGATAGGAACATGGATGTGCAGGGAATGGAGGAATAGGATTATGTGCAAATAGATAAGAGATGGTCTTAGCATCATGTTCAGCATAGATATTGTAGAACGAAGGGCCTGATCTGGGCTGTACTGTTCTATGTTCTATGTTCTATGTTCTCGATCTAGTCCTTAAAAACCGTATGACTCAGAGGCATCAGTGTGACCCATTCGATCACAGCAAACACGGGGTGGAAGATTCCAACCTTCACGTGATCTGCCCTATTTCGACGAATGCAATCAACCCGGCGTGCACAATCAAATAAGATCAAATAGAACAAGTTGTCCAACAACTTTAGGCTGTGCACGCTATGAGCAAGAAGAAGACAGCAAACATTGTGCTGAGATTGTTAAATTAACGACTGCATGTGTCAGGCCCTGAGTACACAAGGCTAGAGAAACAATGGTTTTGAGAGGGAAAGATAGATCAGCCACGATCGAATGGCAGAGTAGGTTCAATGGGCCAAATGGCCTATTTCTGCTCCCATGACTAATGAACTTATGAACCTGGACGTAGCTAATCTAGCTGTGTCAGAGTAATTCCCAGTGAGGGTGTTTTCCATTAAGTTAGTGTACTTTCACAAGTGATGCATTCACAAGTTTTCAGAAGTGCTGGTGAATGGAGGGATAGATTTAGACGACACTTCTCAATGGGAATAGTAAACCTCAGACTCGCTATCTCACAATTAAAATGACGTGGACCAGCACTGAAAATCTGTAAGCAGTGTGTTGAATTGAAAGAAGGACTTTGATGTACAAGTCCTTAGATCCCTGAAGGTGGCAGCATAACTATGTTAGGTGGTGCGGAAGGCAAATAGGATTTCTGCCTCCATTAGCCAGGTCTTAGAATAAAGTGTGGAGGCTATGGTACAATGGGTAGACACCCAGAACCTTTTTTCCCAGGGTGGAAATGTCCAACACCTGAAGTCAAAGCTATAAGGTGTGAGCGGGGAAGTTTAATGGAGGTGGGGAGATTGAGTTTAATGGGGCAAGTTTTTTTCCAGAGAGTAGTGGAGGCCTGGAACACATTACATGGGTTGGTGGTGGAGGCAGATATGATAGAGGCGTTGAAGAGGATTTTGGATAGGCACATGGAAGTGCAGGGAATAGAGGGAAATGGATCATGTACAAGCAGAAGTACAGGATGTAAATTTGTTATCAGTTTTAGTTTAGATGAATTTAGAGATACAGCGCAGAAACAGGCCCACCGACTCCACGCCGACCATTGATCAACAGTTCCCTAGTTCTGTTTTCCCACATTTGCATCCTACACACTAGAGGCAATTTGCAGAGGCCAATTAACCTGCAAACCAGCATGTCTTTGAAATGTGGTAGGAAAACGGAGCCCGCAGAGAAAACCCACATAATCGCAGAGAGAACATGCAAACTCCGTACAGACAGCACCCATAATCTGGGTCGAACCCAGGTCCCCGACGTTGTGAGGCAGCGGCACTGCCACCATGCCACTGTGCCGCTGTCATCATGTTCAGCATAAACATTGTGGGCCGAAGGGCCATTCTTGTGCTGTACTGTTCTATGTTCAATCTATGTATTATAAAACATTGATGAGGCCACAACTGGAGAATTGTGTGTAATTCTGGTCTCCTGATGATAGGAAAGATGGGCTTGCACTGGAGAGCATGGAGTGGAGATGCACCAGGGTGATTCTAAGGAAGAGTGCTGACCCAAAGCCTCACATATCCATGTCTTCCAGAGATGCTGCCTGACATATTGAGTTACTCCAGCACTTTGTGTTTTTAGTCGTGAACCGACATCTGAAGTTCCTTGCTTCTTCACCGTGATGTTGCCTGGTATTCAGCTCTGAGGAGTGATGAGATCACCTGGGTATGTTTTACCTGGACCCCGTGGAGATGTGTGGAGCAATTTTATTACACAGAGAGTACTGGGGGCCTGGAATGCATTGCCAGGGGTGGTGGTGGGGGCAGATATGATATTGGCTTTTAAGGTGTTCCTAGAAAGTGCTTAGAAAGGATAGATGGGAGGATACATTTCCCATGTCAGAGGTCGGGGGGGGGGGGGGGGTATCGGTTTAGGGTAATGAATAAGGGGTTTAGAGAGGATCTGGCAAAGTTCACGTCTGAGAATTCACATGCGGTAGCAGGCAGTAGATAGGACTGTTTGGTACTTTTGTAACTTTGTCAGCGTCAATATGTGGCGACACTTGTGTACTGCCTAGGTTGTATGCAAAACAAAGCTTTTCACTGTACCTGCGTACCTACATGTGACAATAAAGTTCCGGAGTGCTGAGACTGTCGACTCCAGCTGCCGTTGCGGTGCTACCAGCGGCGGCGGCGCTGACTCCGAACACCACGGAGCCTGGGATCTCTCGCCGAGATTGCCAGTGTCAGAGCTCCTGTGGACTTCGGGAGCCGCAGTCTCTGGCAGCGAACGGCCACTCCAGATGCCCCAAGCCACTGAAGTGTGTTCTCCCGACGCCAAAGCCCCATCATCCGGCGAGAGGGCCTGAACATTGGGCCGCCGTTGCAGCGACTGCGGAGGCCTCAATAGGCCCGACCATGGGTGAACAAGGGGAAGAGGACTGGAGTTTGTGCCTTCCCTCACAGTGGGAACCATTGTGGGGGGATGTTTTTATGTTTTATGTTCAATTCTTTTTTTAATACTTTTATTGGTGTGCTGCAAAAAAATCTGAATTTCCCTGAGGAATGGATTAATAAAGTATTTATCTATCTATAAAGTATCACTCATTCATTTAACACTCAACGACAAACAAAAATCTGACCTGTAAATATAATTTTTCTTTAATAGTTTCACAGTGTCAGAACATGAATATTTTAAATTGAAAATTGCATGTTTTACATATCGAGCAAACCTGTGATAACTACTGGTAGAGTATATGGTTTCAGAGTGTTGCTTCTAAAGACATAACCATCAGAAAGTGCAGACTTTTAGATAGCAAATGCTGCAATGGAAAACAGTGGTCCTGCTTCTGTGCTGTATGACTCTATGATTCTTTGTTTGACCTACGTGATAAGAACCATCTCATCAGAGATTTAATAAAAAGCCTACACATGATACACTTGAGGATGAGGATTCTGAAACTATGAAAAACTATGGAGCAAAATTCCAAGGAAAATCCAAACCTTCCATCTGTGAAGCTACATGGAATTGTTTTATTGACAGACATGGTGTAAAATAAGCAAGGCTTTGGTTCTTGAAATCACAGTTTGAGAATTATCTGAGAAACACTTAATGCATTATATTGGACTAAATTCCTATGTTAAAAGGGATGGTAACCTTAAAATTATTTTGCTAAGATCTACTAAAATGCCTAAGGGTTTGTAGAAAAAACAGTTTGGCAATCTCTGCTGGTTGTCATCAATAATTTAAAGCTTTACCAACTTCTGGTCAATCAAAATGCCATATTGCCAACAGCCAGTGCAAATCAGAAGGAATGATATCAAATATTGACATTACATTTTATTTTTTTTTTAATTAATCTTAAAACAATTAGGGTAGAAAATTAATTAGGATTTCAGCACAACATTGCAAAAGCAGCCCACTCTATATCCTGCCTGCAATTCACTTCCAAAAGGTGTAGAATAAGGTAATGGCTAAATTACTGGATTAGAGTCAAGAGTGGATGGGAAATGTTTAGAGGGATATGTGTCAAACACTGGCAGGCGGGACTGCTGCAGACAGGGCATCTGGCTGACATGGACAAGTTGGGCTGATGGGCCTGTTTCCACGCAGTATGATTCTATGACTCTATGATCCTAAGCCTGGTCTATTAAATTGATGAGATGAATTTGGATCCCACTAAGATAATTGGGGAGTTTAAATTCAGGTAACTAAATAAATCTGGCATTATAAGCTAATTTAAATGGTAATGGTGGCTGAGAAAATACAGACCCATTGAAGTGTGCGTCTGCATGGATTAGCAAGCCACTCAAAGCAGGGGGGCAATTTGGGATGGACAATAAATGTTATCCTTGGCAACAATGTCCAGGATCCTGTCAATCAACATCTGGTGGCACACCAGTAACGTTGCTGCCTTACAGTTCCAGAGATCCTGGTTCGATCCTGACTGATGCTGCGCTCTGTACAGAGTTTGCATGCTCTCCCCGTGGCTGCATGAGTTTTCTCCAACACTCACAGGTTTATTGGTTAATTGGCTTAGTATAATCGTAAATTGTCCTTAGTGTGTGTTGGATAGTGTAAGTGTGCGGGGATCACTGGTCGGCATGGACTCGGTGGGACAAAATACCCGTTTCCCTGCTGCATCTCTAATCTAAACTAAACTAAACTAAATAATTAATAAATTGGGCAGCATGTGTGATGTTGATATTAATGCACAATTGTCCAACGTTTCCACCCATCACTGTTTTGTATCATTGAAAAATGCACATCCATGAAGATACTTATTTGAACACCTTCCACTGAAAAATGAACGGCAGAAAGGTTATGACCAAAACCACTCTGGAGTAGGCTGTGTGAGAGGCGGCTCTAAGGAATGAGGTATTCGCAAATGTATTTCTTCTCGTTACGACAAACTTCATCCGACCATTTGCCGCTAGTAGACGCCGCCGCGCAATTCTCATGGGTCCCACCACGTGGCTCATTCCGGTCCCAGTTGAGGTAATTAATGGCTATTCCATTGACGTCGACAAACTTGCCCTCAGCGGTCATGTCGTTGACCCCTATCCAGAAGTCCTTTGCCCCATTCAGGCTCTTCTTGGCATAGCTACGGATAGAGTTGTTTTCAGAGATGTCTCGTGGGATGCTCAAGGTTCCCCCTTGGGCGATACAATCTTCATTAGCAGCGTGGTACCTCTTTGCGATATTCGATGCCAGGTAACACTTCTTGTGAACTTTTATCCCTCTCAGGCAAACTGTGGGGGGAAGAAGAGGAACTTTAATTCATGTTGTGCTCTTTACAGTAGGCTGGGCACTGGGAACATGATGAAAACCATTCCCAAGATGGAGGTAGTGACTGTGAGTGAACAGGGACAGGACAGGACAGCACAGGGGAAGCATGGTGGCGCAACGGTAGAGTTGCTGCCATATCGCGCCAGAGATCATGCTCGATCCTGACTACGGGTGCTGTCTGCGCGGAGTTGGTCCATTCTCCCTGTGACCGCATGGGTTTTCTCTGGGTGAACTGTTTACCTCCCACATTCTAAAAACGCGCAGATTTTGTAGGTTAGTTGGCTTCTATAAATCGTAAATTATCCCTAGTGTGTAGGATAGTATGAGTGTGTGGGTGATTTCTGGTCGGCGCGGACTCGGTGGGCCAAAGGGCCTATTTCGCGCTGTGTCTCCAATGTCTAACGTCTACGAGGATTCCTGTGTATGGCGATAGTACTAATTGGAGTGATGATAGTTAACATGAGGAAGGGCAGTAGTTACTGGCATTGGTATTAGTTTATTACTGATTCATGTCGCTGCTCCATTTGGATTACTCACCAGTCTGAAGTGCTTGCGACTCCTTCAACAGGTTTACTTCCCGCCACAGTTTATCGATCTCATTCCTCAAATCCTCTTTTCCTGTCATTTAGCCGGAACAAAATGAAGATTATGTTTGAGATGCTTCACTGGAATCTTGACTCTGTGTCTGCGACTGAAGACAGCAATCGTCATATCTTCACAAAAGACCAGCAGCAAAACACCGCACTGTCAGCACTCAGTCATGCAATGCAGCAATTAGTGGTGAGAGCTTCAAGTAATCATACAGTACAGAAACAAACCCAGGTCATAATGGCCATCAGGTGCCGACCTGGTCTCATCTCACTTAGGGTTATGTTTAGCTTTATTATCGTCATGTATACCGAGGTACAGTGAAAACTTAGTTTTTCCATGCTATCCAAACATATCAGAATACACGTGGAAACAAAGAACTGCAGATGCTGGTTTGTACAAAAGATCGATGAAAAATGCTGGTGTAACTCAGTGGGTCAGACAGCATCCCTGGGGGAGATTGACAGGTGACATTTGTGGTCAAGACCCTTCTAAAAGTCTGAATAAGGGTCCCAACCCGAAACGTCACCCATCCATTTTCACCAGAGATGCTGCCTGACCCGCTGAGTTATTCCATGACTTTGTGTCCTAACCCAGATAGCACGATACATAAACACAATCAGGTCAAACTCAAGTACAATAGGTAGAGCAAAGGGGAAGATACAAAGTACAGAATCTAGTTCTCAGCATTGTAGCACAACAGTTCCATAGAACAAGTCCCATGTCCGCAATAGGGTAGAGGTGAATCAAATAGTACCTTAGCTTGTGGAAGGATTGTCCAGGAGCCTGATAATGAAGAAGCTGTTCCTGAGTCAGGTAGTGCATGGTTTACCAGGATTTGTTCCTGGTGAATCTGAGCTACTTGTAACCAGGGAGATTACTACACTGAAAGTCGCCATTGGCAATATTATTGTACTTGGTTTACTTAGCGTACATCGTTGCTTTGGGAAGGAAGTTATGAACTCAGGTGGGGAAACCTGCCTGTGCCTCCTCAGGCAGTGCTCTAGTCAGAACATAGAGCAGCACAGCACCAGAAACAGCTCTTTGGCCCACAATGCCTGAACCAAACATGATGCCAAGATAAACTGATCTCATCTGCCGACACAGGAACCATATCCCTCCCTGTCACAGTGATGCCACATGAACACTGGAGGAACAGCGCCACATATTCCACTTGCGCCACTTACAACCCAATGGTATGAACATTGAATTCTCAAATTTTTGGTGACCTCTAACAACATCCTCCTTCTCCCTTTCTCACCCTTGGTACAGTGGCAGCAATAAATTAAGCATGAACCTACCTCACATCCACAAAAACCTCGCTAGCATAGCAAGAGGAGGATAAATCTCTGTGTGGGATTAGCAAGGCATGGAGTTGGTGAATACATTACAATGCGTAAACGTAGAAACATAAGAACTGCAGATGGTGGTTTGTAAAAAAGAACACCAAGTGCTGGAGTAACTGACCGGGTCAGGCAACATGGATAGGCAATGGCGTTACTCTACTGGGCTGCTTGCAAGAAAATAATTTCACTGTGTGTTAGCACTTTGCACATTTGACCATAAAAACACAATTGAACCATTGACCCATTGAGGTGATGTTTCGGGTCGGGACCCTACTTCAGAATGATTGTGTGGGGGAAAAGAAAGTTGGGAGAGAGGAGAGGCAGGGCCAAGTATTGCAGTTTATGCATTCATAACTATGCATCATGGCACGCACATGCCTATCCACTATCAGTGAACCATCAGCCTGCAGGTGATTCCATTCCAGCTTTGTTCCAGAAGATGGAGCTCTCTTACCACAGGTCGCTGAGTGAAGCCAGTATGTACAATCGCAATGTTTCAACCAGAGGCATCAGCAACAACCAACACATGACGTTACTGCCATAAATATGACTGAAAGTCTCTGTCGGGGACTTGAACAGCTACATCTTGTCTTCCAACAAGACTCCTCACTCTACACCTTAAGCAACCCTGTATTATTTTCAGATTGGACCAAAACATTAAATACTGCAACGAAAAAAGGACACAGAGCTTTGGAGTAAGTCAGCGGGTCAGGCAGCATCTCTAGAGAGAAGAGAGACACAAAATGCTGGAGTAACTCAGTGGGTCAGGCAGCATCTCTGGAGAAAAGGAATGGGTGATCTTTTGGAGTCGAGACACCTCGTCAGTAGGCATAGACAATAGACAGGAGTAGGCCATTTGGCCCTTCGAGCCAGCACAGTTATGAATGCATAAACTGCAATACTTGGCTCTGCCTCTCCCAACTTTCAGCAATTCAATTTGGTCATGGCTAATCATCCCCAATCAGTACCCCGTTCCTACCTTCTCCCCATACCCACTGACTCCGCTATCTTTAGGAGTCCTATCTAGCTCTCTCTTGAAAGTATCCAGAGAACCGGCCTCCACTGCCCTCTGAGGCAGAGAATTCCACAGACTCACCACTCTCTGTGTTTCCTCGCCTCCGTTCTAATTGGCTTACTCCTTTTTCTTAAACTGTGGCTCCTGGTTCTTGACTCCCCCAACATCGGGAACAAGTTTCCTGCCTCTAGCATGTCCAAACCCTTAACAATCTTATATGTTTCAATGAGATCCCCTCTCATCCTTCTAAACTCCAGAGTGTACAAGCCCAGCCACTCCATTCTCTCAGCATATGACAGTTCCGCCATCCTGGGAATTAACCTTGTAAACCTACGCTGCACTCCCTGAATAGCAAGAATGTCCTTCTTCAAATTAGGGGACCAAACCTGCACACAAAAGTCCAGCTGTGGTCTCACTAGGGCCCTGTACAACTGCAGAAGGACCTATTTTCTCCTATACTCGACTCCTCTTGTTATAAAGGCCAACATGCCATTTGCTTTCTTCACTGCCTGGTGTACCTGCATGCTTACTTTCATAGACTGATGAACAAGGACCCCCAGATCCCGTTGTACTCCCCCTTTTCCCAACTTGATTTAGATAGTAATCTGCCTTCCTGTTTTTGATACCAAAGTGGATAACCTCACATTGATCCACATTAAACTTAATCTGCCATGCATCTGCCCACTCCCCCAACCTGTCCAATCGCCCTGGATTCTCATAGCATCCTCCTCACAGTTCACACTGCCACCCAGCTTTGTGTCATCTGCAAATTTGCTCACTTTACTTTGAATTCCATCATCAAAATCATGGATGTATATTGTAAACTGCTGCGGTCCCAGCACCGAGCCTTGCGGTACCCCACTAGTCCACAAGGGTTCATTGTTGGCTGTGGAACAGGTGATAACGAAGGGATGTATGGACGCGAACAGTGGAAATGGCAGGACGACTAGGGTGGGGGAGGGGCAGAGAGGGAGAGAATGCAGGGGAATGAGAGAAATCAGCATTCCTACTGCTGGGTTCCAAGTTGCCCAAGAGAAATATGAGGTGCTATTCCTCCAATTTGCATATAGCCTCACTCTGACTGCAGGACAGAAAGGTCAGTGTGGGAATGGGAAGAGGAGTTAAAATGTTTGACAACCTGGAGATCGCGTAGGCCAAGGCAGAATGAGTGTTGGTGTTCAGCAAAGCAATCTCCCAGTCTACTTTTGGTCTTGCCGACTGAACACATGTTCTCCAGTTCAGTGATGAGAGAGTGCGGCATTCTCAGAGGCAACATTCCTTACGCAAGGGGTCAAACTAAGACCATAGAAACTAGAGACCATCTATTCTCTCAGTTGAATATAAATGATTTCTTGGAGCTACTGTGATGTCCTGGGGAGTTTTTTCTTGGTGTCCTATGCAATGTTTATCTCAGTATTAATGCCGAAAGGCAAATTGTTTTACTCATCACATTGATGGTGTGTCAACTCGTTCTGTTTAAATTTAATCTCACGTCTTCACCATTAAATTTGTGACTGTACTTAGAAACTACCTCAACAAATGGCACCTCAAATTACACTAAAAGGAATGTAATGGCACTGTAGAAAAGCAAAAGAAAACACTATATTAAAAAAAGCAAACCGTCTGAGACATTTAAGCCACCAACCGCTAGCGTTAATTGAGGGAAGACTTTGCATTGTGAAAAGTTGCACACTCATTAAATCGTGGAATCCAGCTCTACAAAGAAGCAATCAAATGAAAGCAATGGCATGAGATGAAAAAGTTGCCAAATGAAAGCACCTCTTCAGTCATTCATGGGAACTGGGAGAGTTTAGTAATAGATGGGAACAGCTTCAGAATAAAAGAATGGGGATGGGGAGGAATTTATTTAGCCAGAAAGTGGTGAATCTGTAGAATTCATTGCCATAGAAGACGGTGGAGGCCAAGTCATTGGGTATTTTCAAAGCAGAGATTGATAGGTTGTTGATTAGTAAGAGAGTCAAAGGTTATGGGGAGAAGGCAGGAGAATGGGGATTGAATGGGAAATATGAACCGGCCCTGATTGAATGGTGGGGTGGACTCAATGGTGGACTCCTGTGTCCTATGGTTTTATTTCTTCATTGAAAGTAGCAAGGATGTTGAAGAGTTCTGACAAACTTGCATGGGAACATTAGAAATGTCCAACAGTGGGGTCACAATGGGAGCTTTGTCATTGTCCAAGCAACATCTCAATGTGAGCCTGGCAATTAACACTGACTAATAGACCCACTGTATGGTCTTTGCAAATAACTGTTGAGCTAAGTTACACTGGTGACAAATGTTAGTTTTTAGAATTCAAGCTCTGTGCATATACTTTAGGAATAATTATAAAACAATGGGATTGACACAAGAAATTGATCATTCCTGGAAAAGAGCAGAACTAGTCAGGGAATAAATGCTTCTTCTTTAAGACGGCACAGTGGTGCAGCGGTAGAGTTGCTGCAGTACTGCACCAGAGACCTGGGTTCGATCCTGACTACGGGTGCTGTGTGCACGGAGTTGTACATTCTCTCTGTGACCCCGAGGGGGTTTTCTCCGATTGCCACGATTTCCTCCCACATTTCAAGGACGTGCAGTTTTTCTGCTAATTGGCTTTGGTAAAATTATATATTGTCCCCTTGTGTGTGGGATAGTGCCAGTACACAGGGTGATCGCTGGTCAGCGCAGACTCAGTGGGCTGAAAGGCCTGTTTCCGCACAGTATGTCTAAAGTAAAGTCTAAAGTCTAAAGGTTTTAATTCCAGTCCCCTTGTTCTCCTGCTGATGTTAGATCCATTCCATTGGAAAGGATATTTTTTCACCACCTGAATAAAAGGGTCAAAATGACTGAAACCAAAGCCACTTTGCTGACTCCGTGCAAATACCAGCAATAGCAACATTAATCCGACGTTGCTCTATCAGTTCATTCATGGCATTTAAACTGAGAAACATTTCCGGTTTACACAGGCTTAGAAAAACATTGCAGCAGTGTAGAGTCGAGAAAACCTCATTCCAAAGTAAGACGACTTGGGTGGCAAACCTACTGCTGAGGATCAAACACATTCTACACAGAGATGCATAAACCTAACCTACATAATTTGAGGGGAATCGTTAATTATTTTATTACAGAAAGCTTTCTAAAAGAATCATTATTGCTGGTGCAGGACTCCTTTCTCTTCACACCAAGCACATTTTCTACTGGAGTGGTAAGGTAGGCATCATATATATGTACGGGCAGCTCTTAAATAGACAACGTTTTGTGCCAGCACAGATATAGACTCAGCCGGACACACACACCACATGTACACACACACACAGACATACACATGCGATTTGTCTGCGGGATCAGTGGATTATTTCTGTACACTTGCTAATCGAGGATGTGCATAAGTATGACAACACTGTACTGGAATGTATGTAAGAAAATAATTTCACCGTTTGTTTGCACATGATAATAAAAACACCATTGAACCATTGAACATACACAGACACACACACACATGGACATGCACAGGAGGTATCTCTCAGACTTTATGTTGTGCACAGTTTTAGTGTGACTTATCCTAGTGGAGTTGATGCTATCTGCCTCACTTTTCAATCACCACCAACCCATCAGCAAGATTACACCCCCTCCACAATAACACAATGCACATGTACAAGTAAACACTATGGAATAGCATTTACATGCACACATACTCGTGCTCACACATTCACAGAGAAATTATTTTCTTCTGCTCACAGAGAAATTATTTTCTTGGCAAAAAACAAAAAGCTTTTCACACTACCTCGGTACACATGGCAATAAAGTAAACTGAACTGAAAATTAATTCTTTCACACACAGAGCAAAGAATCTGCTCGAATTTCTCTGCATGCACGCGTGCATACGTACGCATTACATATCATACAAACATGCTTCACATCACACACGTGTTACATAGCACACACACAGACACACAATACATTCAAAAACAGAAGCGCACACTACGTGTCATAAACGCACGTACATACATTGTACATCACACATGCACATACACACTGTATCACATACACTATTTATGTCACACACAATATATCACACACTACATATCACACTAACACTATATTACACATTACATATTACACACTATATAGCACACACTACAGACCACACTAGCACTATACATAACACCAGAGAGTAGCAGGCACCCCTCGGTCATGAGTGACCATGGGTGATGCATCCTAGTTTGCAGGTGATGTGTGGTCGGATGCAAGCCTGGGCGATGTCATATGGAGGACAGGCTGTTGCCCATGCAGCACGTCCCCCCTCTCCACATCGCTGATCGATCCAAAGGAACAGCAGGGCCACAGTTTGGCACCAGCGCCGTCGCAGGAGCTGCCAGAGCCAGGTTGTAGACAACGACGAACTGCCTTAGGGGCTCCGACTCCGGATTTTCTTGAGGTTTACTTCAGGAGCCTTTTCCATGAGTGGATATGGCCACAAGGCAGTGGAGGTTTTAAAGTTTTCCCTCTGCCCGATGGACTGCCTTCCCAGGCTGACGGGCCCATCTGCCCGAGACTCATGGATGGCGGGAGCGTCTACCTTCCCATGCAGGTCTATAGCACCTGTCCACTGCCCAATATCACACCCTAAAAATCACACTCACATAATATATCACACACTACATATCACAGTTACACTATATATCACACACACATATATAGAATGAGACTTTGATTACCTTTACCAGTTTTAGGTTTCGACCTGGATGATTGTGCTGTGGCGATGGACATTATTGCAATGCAGACACAAGCAACCCAAATGATTTTTGGTCCTGCCATAGTGAAATCCAAATGCCCAGACAGCAATTCTGAAGGCTGGAATACCTCCCAGAGAAGCCAGCAGAATAATCTAAACCAGGATGCAGAGTTAGCGGCCCAGGGAGGCACTGAATGTTTGCACACTCCGACCTATATTTATAGGGAAGTAGTGACGTTGTTGGAGTGTCTCAGATCAGTCATGAACACAGTCCTTTCAGGCTTCAGTTTGTTTAGCTCATCATTTATTCACACGTTGAACCACCTTATGTTTTTTTTAGCCTCATTTCTTCAGGGTGTTCCTCTTTTGCAAGCTTACTGCTCCGTGCTAAGTTCTATTCCATGTGCTTTGCCTGCATGACTCGTGTAAACACCCGGGATACTTTTGTTTAGTAAAAGGGGAATGTTATAACCAGCTGTGACTCAGGGACTTTTCCATCTGAAGGTTATCGGGTTCAATTATCCCCTCCAGAGCCCAAATTGTGACTGACAAACCTGAGTGCCTTACAGAGGAAGGGACATTATATTGAAGCCCCCTCCTACCCTCAATGGTGTATCTTGACATTAAATGTCTCACCTTCAGGGAAGTGCGAATAAAAAGATACAAAGTGTCTGGGACGTCATGGTGGCGCTGTGGTTGAGTTACTGCCATACAGCACCAGGGACCCAGGTTCAATCCTGACTACGGGTGCTATCTGTATGGAATTTATACATTCTCCCTGTGACTACATGGGCTTTCCCCGGGTGCTCAAATCTCCCCCCACCCTCCAAACACATACAGGTTTGTAAGTTAATTGGCTTTGATAAAGATTGTAAATTGTAAATAACTTGAACAGGTACGTCGTATCTGTCTTCACTAAGGAGAACACAAGCAATCTCCTAGAGGTACTGGAGGACGGAGTATCCAGGGGGTGGAGGAACTGAAAGAAATTTTCATTGGGCGAGAGGTGGTGTTGGGTAGGCTGATGGGACTGAAGGTTGATAAGTCCCCTGGCCCGATAGACTGCATCCCAGGGTCCTTAGGGAGGTGGCTCTAGAAATAGTGGATGCCTTGGTGATCATTTTCCGATGTTCAATAGATTAAGGATCAGTTTCTGTGCACTGGAGGATAGCTAATGTTATCCCACTTGTTTGACATCTTCTGGAATTTTTTGAGGATGTGACAAGTAAAATGGATGAAGGGGTGCCAGTGGATGTAGTGTATCTAGACTTTCAGAAAGCCTTTGATAAGGTCCCGCACAGGAGACTCGTGACTAAAATTAGAGCACATGGTATTGGAGCTCTAATTAGAGCACACAAAATTTTGTTCAGACCGAAAGGTCTGAATGACAAATAAAGAATCTAATCTATTGGGGGTAGGGTGTTGACATGGATAGAAAATTGGTTGGCAGACAGGAAGCAAAGAGTAGGAGTGAACGGGTCCTTTTCAGAATGGCAGGCAGTGGCAAGTGGAGTGCCGCAAGGCTCGGTGTTGGGGCCGCAACTGTTTACCATATATATAAATGATTTGGAAGAGGGAATTAGGAGCAACACTACCAAGTTTGCGGATGACACAAAGCTGGGTGGCAGTGTGAACTGTGAAGACGATGTTAGGAGGTTGCAGGGTGACCTGGACAGGTTGAGTGAGTGGGCAGATGCGTGGCAGATGCAGTATAATATAGATAAAGGTGAGGTTATCCACTTTGGTGGCAAAAACAAGGGGGAAGATTATTATCTCAATGGGGTTAGGTTAGGTAAGGGGGAGGTACACCAGGATCTGGGTGACCTTGTACACCAGCCACTGAAAGTTGGCGTGCAGGTACAGCAGGCAGTGAAGAAAACTAATGGAATGTTGTCCAACATAACATGAGGATTTCAGTATAGGAGTAAAGAGGTTCTTCTGCAGTTGTATAGGGCTCTGGTGAGACCACATCTGGAGTATTGTGTACAGTTTTGGTGTCCTAATTTGAGGAAGGATATCCTTGTGATTGAGGCAGTGCAAAGTAGGTTTACGAGACTGATCCCTGGGATGGCAGGACTGTCATATGAGGAAAGATTTAAAAACTAGGCTTGTGGAGTTTAGAAGGATGAGGGGATATCTTATAGAAACATATAAAATTATAAAAGGACTGGATAAGCTAGATGCAGGAAAAATGTTCCCAATGTTGGGCGAGTCCACAACCAGGGGCCACAGTCTTAGAATAAAGGGGAGGCCATTTAAGACTGAGGTGAGAAAAAACGTTTTCACCCAGAGAGTTGTGAATTTGTGGAATTCCCTGCCACAGAGGGAAGTGGAGGCCAAATCAATGAATGTATTTAAGAGAGAGTTAGATAGATGTCTAGGGGCTAGAGGAATCAAGCGATATGGGGAGAAGGCAGGCACGGGTTATTTATTGGGGACGATCAGCCATGATCACAATGAATGGCGATGCTGGCTCGAAGGGCTGAATGGCCTCCTCGTGCACCTATGTTTCTATGTTTCTATGTCCCTAGTGTGTAGGATAGGGTTAGTTTACAGGGATCGCTGGTTAGCACCGACTCAGTGGGCCGAAGGTTTTTTTCCATGCTGTATCACTAAAAACTAAAAGTGCTGGAGTAACTCAATGGGTCAGACAGTATCTCTGAAGTTCATAGATAGGTAACGTTTCAGGTCTGGACTCTTCTTCTGACTTAAAACCTCACATATCCACATTCTCCAGAAATGCTGTTTGACCCGCCGTTACTCCAGCACCTTGTGTCTTTTTTTATTAAACAGCATCTGCAGTTCCTTGTCTCATCAAAGAAGAGTGGACAAGAGCCCAATACTTATCCTCCAGCTAACATCATTATTAGGTTGGCATCGTCATATGTTATACAAACTGGCTGGTGTGAATTTATATTGTACCCCTGACTAATATGGTGTTTGCAAAGTGCTATGTTTGGATAACTGTTGTGCTGGTGCAAGTAAGAATTTCATTGTTCTGTTTCGGGACATTACACTATTAATAAAACTCTCATCTTGACCACTTCTGGTCTGTGTTGTAATTAAATTTGTGCTAAAAACGCTACCCTATATCGCTCGAATTTTTTCGCCACCTTACCGTTTGCCTCTGCTTCAAGCCACCAGGTTTTGTTCTGATCAGTGAAATATTAGAAAAGTTATGAAGGTGTGTGTGATGGAGGGTGTGTGTATGTGTGATGGAGGGTGTGTGTGTGTGATGGAGGGTGTGTGCGATGGATGTGTCCACCAGCTATAAATGACTGAACTGTGAGTCCACCAGCCATGAGTGACTGAATTGTGAGTCCACCAACCGTGAGAGACTGAACTGTGAGTCCAAGAATCCATTCGGCCCACAATGTCTATACTAGCCCTCTGGAAACCAGTCCCTTCAGCCCACAACACCCATACAAGTGCTACAGAAAGCCCCCCCCCCCCCACCCACCACACTGGCCACCAATATTGGAATTGGTGGAGAGGTCGAATAGTGCATTGGGGGACCAGCCCTACCATGTGAAAATGGGACTTAGTCTAGTATGACAATAAAACACTCTTAATTCTTGACTATGCTGCAACATTGAGCATGCATTTGGCCCGAAAGTAACGTGAATTGTCCAGTGATTATGGCAAATACTTTATATCAAACAAATTCTACCATGTAAACAAATATTAAGCGTTGACGGGAGATTTAAAGGGGGTACATAGCATTGGTTTAAAGAGAGTAGATGGAAGGAAGCAGTGCAGCACGGTGGCACAGCGGTAGAGTTGCTGCCTTACAGCGCCTTCACCTGGGTTGAATCTCGACTATGGATGCTGTCTGTACGGAGTTTGTACGTTCTCCCCGTGACCATGTGGGTTTTCTCCGAGTTCTTTGGTTTCCTTCCACACTCCAGAGACTTACAGGTTTGTAGGTTAATTGGCTTTGTATTGTAAATTGTCTCTAGTGTGTGTGTAGGACAGTGTTAACATGCGGGGATCGCGAAGGGCCTGTTTCCATGTTGTATCTCTAAACTAAACTAAATCACAGATTCTGCCTGACCCGTTGTTGCTCGTGCACTTTGTGTTTTTCTCAAGATTCCAGCAAATGCAGTTCTTCTTGACTTCAGCTATTTCTATTCACAGCACAGTGGCTTTGATCAATCATTTTCTCACCGTACATTCTCACTGTAGCCTTCCATATCTCTAGTTTCCCTCTCCCCTGACTCTCAATCTGAAGAAGGGTCTCGACCCGAAACATCGCCCAATCCTAATCTCCAGAGATGCTAACTATCCCGCTGAGTTACTCCAGCATTTTGTGTTTATCTTCAGTGTAAACCTGCATCTGCAGTTCCTTCCCTCACAATCTCCTTAGGCTTTGGATATCAAACCACCCTCTGTGTAAAAATCATTCAAGAATCAAGAGTGTTTTATTATCATAGGTCCCAACATATAAGTTCATAAGTTCTTGGAGCAGAATTAGGCAATTTGGCGCATCAATCATGGCTGATCTATCTTTCCCTCTCAACCTCATTCTCCTGCCTTTGTCCTATAACCTCTGACTCCCTTACAAATCAAGAATCAGTCCATTTTCACTTTACAAATATCAATTGACTTTGTCTCTACAACCATCAGTGCCAATGAATTCCACTGATTCACCACCCTCTGACTAAAGAAATTCCCTCTCATCTCCTTTGTAAGAGTACATCCTTTTATTCTGGGACTATGGCCTCTGATCCTAAACTCTCCCACTAGTGGAAACATCTTCTCCACATCCACTCTATCCATTCCTTTCACTATTCGGTAAATTTCAATGAGGTCTCCTCTCATCCTTCTAAACTCGTCCTTCTAAAATAGAACAATGAAATTCTTACTTGCAGCAGCACAACCGATAAGTGAACATAGTACTCTGTAAAACCAGTAGTTCCCTCTCAGCCCCATTCTCCTGCTTTCTCCCTGTATCCTTTGACACCCTTACTAATCAAGAACCTATCAAAGCGTGGGAAAGGGACAGAAGACAGCATTTGGTTGTGGAGCTGTGCTCATTTTCTCTAGTACTTTTCCAATATCTCTCTGAAACCCATTTTCACACTGGCTCTGAACAATCCTTCCAGACAGTGTGGTCCAGATCACAACAACTCGTTCCCTGGATGTTTTTCTGCACCTTAAATCACATTTGGTTTAATTTGGTGATTACCCCTTACCAGCACTTCTCTTGCAGATACAACTTATTCTTAAGATTTCATTTCCTTGATTAAAAGGCACTGATGTCAAAGACTTCTGCCGTAACAGCCTTAAGGCAGTGGCATCTACTGAAATAATAATAATAATATCTTTTATTGTCATTACACATAAGTGCAACGAGATTCGGTTTGCAACGTCCATCCAATGTCATAACTTAAACGACTAATAAAATTTAGAATTTAGACACCCCGAGAACTAGGTTTGTGAAAAGAACACTAGAACAGTAAAAGATAAAACAGACTAAAGTGCAGATGTGTCTATCTGAGGGAGACAGTCCATGGGGGTGGGGGGCACTCAGCAGGGACAGTTCAGAGCCGCTATAGCTCTGGGAATGAAGCTTAAACATTCTTACTTTTTGTCGCTGCCATACCCATATAACCATATAACAATTACTGCACGGAAACAGGCCTTCTCGGCCCTTCCAGTCCGTGCCGACCATTTATTTTCCCCTCTCCCCATCTCCCTGCACTCAGACCATAACCCTCCATTCCCTTCTCGCCCATATACCTATCCACTTTACTTTTAAATGTTAAAATCGATCCTGCCTCCACCACTTCTGCTGGAAGATCATTCCACACAGCCACCACTCTCTGAGTAAAGAAGTTCCCCCTCATGTTACCCCTAAACTTCTGTCCCTTAATTCTCATGTCATGCCCTCTTGTTTGAATCTTCCCTACCCTCAATGGGAAAAGCTTATCCACGTCAACTCTGTCTATCCCTTTCATCATTTTAAAGACCTCAATCAAGTCCCCCCTTAACCTTCTGCGCTCCAAAGAATAAAGACCCATGAAATAGCTGAAAGTTTGCTTTAAGCAAACAATAACTTAACTCAAAGAAAAGATAATTTGTTAATTTTCCTAAGTGGCATAAATCAACATGCACACAGGGCAGCACAATGGCACAGCAGGTAGAGCTGCCACCTTACAGCACCAGAGACCCGGGTTCGATCCTGACAATGGGTGCTGTCTGTACGGAGTTTGTACGATCTCCCTGTGACCACATGGGTTTTCCCTGGGTTCCGGATTCCTCCCACATTCAAAAAATGTGCAGGTTTGTAGGTTAATTGACTTCTGTAAATTGTCCCTAGTGTGTCGGATCAAACTAGTGTATGGGCGTTCGCTGGTCAGAGTGGGCTCGGTGGGCTGAATGGTCTGTTTCCACACTGTATCTCTAAACTAAACTAAACCAGTGTATGTGTTTTGTCACTGTCTCTCGTCTGTGATTAATCTGCCCCAGGAGTGATCTGTTGTGCTTTTGTAACCTGAGCTGACGGCGATAGCTAAGGAAACACAGCTTAGACCTTCATGCAACATGGAGGTCTGGGGTCATGAGTGTTTAATGATAATTTTACCAAAAACAGAACAATGAAACTCTTACTTGCAGCAGCATAACAGGTCTGCAAACTCAGTACACAATTTTTATTTCAAAACAGACTTTATTCAAGTAATAAATATATACAATACAGGAACCGTACAAAAAATTAATCCAACATTCTCGGAGGCTGTACAAACATTCAATACTGTTACACAATACACACCAACATTTCAATAAATTAAAAAAACATGAATTGATTGATTGAATTGATGGATGGATACAGCATGGAAATAGGCCTTTGACCCATCGTGTCCATGCCGACCATTGATTGCTTATTCACAGACCACCTGAGAGAGCAGCCAGACATTTAGTTTAATGTGTTCACTTAAAAGCATCCTTGTAGTGCAAGATGTGTGTGAGTGTGCTTGTGCGTGTGCATGCATGTGCGTGTGCATGTGTGTGCATGTGTGTGCGTCTGTGTTATGAGCAAACGTTGCCAATGATGTGATAGTGTTTCAAAACAAAGTCCAGCGGCTCATCCCAAATCCATATAAAGAGATCTTATAGAGGTGTACAAAATTATGAGAGGACTAGATAGGGTAGATGCACAGAGTCTTTTACCCAGAGTAGGGGAATCGAGGACCATAGGACATAGGTTCAAGGTGAAGGACAAAAGATTTCGGAATAGGAATAGGAATACTTTATTGTCACATGTGACTAAGCACAGTGAGAGTCTTTGCTTGCATACACAATGCACACAAATAGCAGCCACCTACGGTGCTGACAAAGATACAAAGCACACCGGCGCCCCCTTGTGTCCCCCCTCCCCCCCAACCACAGCAGTTCCCCCCACGCCGGGTTCCCATTGTCCTTTGCCTCTCCCATTGTAATCCGAAGGTTAACTTTGTCACACAGAAGGTGGTGGGTGTATGGAACAAGGAGGTAGTTGAGGCTGGGATTATCCTATTGTTTAAGAAACAGTTGGACAGGTACATGGATAAGACAGGTTTGGATGGGTATGGACCAAGCATAGGCAAGTGGAACTAGGGTAGCTGGGACACTGTTGGCCAGTGTGGGCGAGTTGGGCCAAAGGGCCTGTTTCCACACTGTATTAATCTATGACTCTATGACTCTGTAAAACCACATGAGGGAAAAAACCCAATACGCTGGAGGAACACAGAGGGTCAGTCATCATCTGTGGACGGAATGGATAGGTGACATTTCAAATTGGGACCTTTCTTTGAACCCGAACCGAAATGTCACCTATCAATGTCCTGTAGAGATGCTGCCTGATGTCTGGAGAACAATGGTGGGTGGCGTTTCGGGGCGGGACTCAACGAAAAACGTCACCTATCCAAGTTCTCCAGAGGTGTTGTCTGACCTACTGACTGTGCCCTTTTTTGTAAACTAGCATCTGCAGCTTCTCTAAAGCCAGACAAAGCCATATGATTACATTACCACATGCTTATCATGGTCTACTTGGAGACGATACCTACACAGTGAAAGTAGTGTCAATTGCAGCAACTAAAATGGAGTAAGCAAGGAGAATGGAGTGATGCAGTGTTAGCAGTGTCCTTTCACTGTAGGAGGCTGGATTTGAATGCAGCCCAGAGCATTGAGATGAAAGCCTCCTCTCTCCTCGAATCCCAAGTGGATTGACTCAAGCCGCAGACTCAACACAAGACTACAGTGAAAATCCAAGCATGAGTTGGCATTCAGTTGCCTTTCAAGGCCAGTAGAGGAAGTGGAAAATTCCACACTGAAGCAGGGAAAAACACAGAGAGGCTGGAGAGAAGTGGAGGAGAAGGTTGTCAGACATCACCTGATGCACATTATGCAAGAAATGGGTGTATACAATACAATACAATACCGTTTATTGTCATTTGAACCTCATTGAGGTTCAAACAAAATTTAGTTTCTGCAGTGATACAAACAAGAAAGAACCAAGACACAACACAATTTACACAAACATCCATCACAGTGAATCTCCTCACTGTGATGGAAGGCAAAGTCTTATCTCTCCCCTGCACTCCCCATTCTCCTCCCGATGTCAGAGTCAAAGCCCCCGGCGGGCGATGGTAAATAAGTCCCGCGGCCATTCAGGCCGCGCTGGGCGATGCAAGGCCGTGCTCCGGGTCTTGATGTTAGAGCCCCCGGCAGGCGCTAGCAAGTCCCGCGGCCATTAAAGCCGCGCCGGTCGATGTGAGGCCCCACTCCGGGTCATTTTCAACCCTGCACCTCGGGCAGGAGAAGTTGCCGCCACGGGAGCTCCAAATAGCGGTCTCCCAGCAGGGACCAGCGTGCTCCCGGTGTTACCGTCCACCGGCCTGCAGCTGGAGCCTCCGAATCTCCGGGGTCGGGCAGCAGCAGTGCGCCACCACAGCTCCTCCCATTCCTAACTCGGCCAGCTCCATGACAGTGAGTTGTCCGCAGGCTCCGCGACTGGAGCCCCAGGTCCGGTTGGAGGCCGCTCCACGGTGCTAGGCCCCAACGACAACGGAGACCCGACAGAGAAAATGTCGGGTCCTCCGTACAGGGAAAAGATTTTAAAAGTTTCCCCCACCCCCCCCCCCCCCCCCCCCACCACACACACATATAGCTAAAAAAAACACTAACTACACTTAAACGAGACAAAAAATAAAAAAAGACAGTCGGACTGCAGAGGCCGCTGCGACGAGAGTCGCGCCGTCCTCCGGAACGTACCACGGATATGTGATGGACGAGGAAATGAAAATTGCCACAGCAACATTCCTCAACTTTGCAAACATTTCCCTTTCCAACGGATACAATTTGTCCATGTTTGTGGATGCAAATTCACTTTATTTGAATTTTGTGGTGCACTGTACACTCACATAACTGCAGCTGCCAACACAAGCATAAACGGCAATGGCAGTTTTGTATTTCTGTTTCTGCATATTTTACATGATGAACATAAACAAAATGTACTAAAAGAGGGATCAAGAATAGTCATCACAACCAAGATGGAATAATTATGCATGAGCTAATAAAAATAAAATATCCCCATAAGACTCAGTAGGTCAGGCAGTCTCTGTGGAGAGAGTAATAGGGATTAAAACCCAACAGAAAATATGCTGCACAACTTTTTAAAACGGGGGGGGGGGGGGGGGGGTGGCAGATATATGGCACAAGGTATCAGAGGAGGTAATTGAGGCAGGGACTATAACAGCATTTAAATGACACTTGGACAAGTACATGATTGGGAAAGGTGGAGAGGGATGTGGTCCACATGTGGGTAAATAGGACCATTTTACATGGAGCGGAGGCATTGCCATACAACACAAGAACAGGCCCTGTGGCCCACAATGTTTGCACTGAACATGTTAACCTGATCACTTCTACCTGTATATGATCCATATCCGTTTACTTGCACTTCCATATACCTATCTGAAGCCTCTTAAATGCCACAATCAAATCTGCCTTCACCACCACCCCGGCATAGAGCACTTATAATTTTACTGAAGCCAATTAACCTATAAAACTGTACATTTTAGGAGTGATGAACATTTTAGTTTATTAGTTTAGTTTAGTTTAGGGATGCAGCTCAGAAACAGGACCTTCGGTCCACCAAGTCGACACCAGCCAGCGACCCCCGTATCTAGCACTATCCTGCACACTAGGGCAAATTTACAAGCTTTACAGATGCCACTTAACCTACAAATTTGTATGTCTTTGGAGTGTGGGAGGAAACTGGAATAACAGGAGAAAGCCTTCGTAGTCACAGAGAGATTATACAAATTCTGTACAGAGAGTATCCAGAGTCAGGATTGAACCGGGGTCTCTGGCGCTGTAAGGCAGCAACTCTACCGCAGCACCACAGTGCCGCCACTAAATTTCATAATTGATGAAGTTTCTTCATACTACTGAGCAATTTACAATGGCCAATTAAGGGTCAAATTCGAGAAGGTGGGGCTTTGGATCAGGACTTGCTAGGTAAAAATCATTGAAAGTATTTTGTAGAAACAAGGAACTGCAGATAGAAACAGGATGCTGGAGTAACTCAGTGGGCCAGGCAGCATCTCTGGGGAAAATAAATGGTTGAAGTTTCGGGTCGATAGCCTTATTCAGACTGAGAGTCAAGGGAGAGGGAAACAAGAAATATGGATGAGTAAGGTGTGAAAAGGTGTGTCAAAGTAGAAGATGATCAAGGAAATATGGAATGGTTCATTGGTCGCTGACGTAAAGGAGACAACGAAGCATACAAACAAACTAGCAGTATGAATATTGATTTCTTGAACTTCAAGTAACCCTTGCTTTCTCTCTCTCTTCATCCCTCCTCCACCTTAGTTCTCCGACTACTATCACTCTCCTCTTGATTAATTTTACTGTTTGTCACCTTCCCCATAGCCAACAATGAACCATTTTACATTTACTTATCATCGTCTGCTTTGATCAATCATTTTCTCACCGTACATTCTCACTGTAGCCTTCCATATCTCTAGTTTCCCTCTCCCCTGACTCTCAGTCTGAAGAAGGGTCTCGACCCGAAACATCGCCCAATCCTAATCTCCAGAGATGCTAACTGTCCTGCTGAGTTACTCCAGCATTTTGTGTCTATCTTCAGTGTAAACCTGCATCTGCAGTTCCTTCCCTCACAAGGAACTGTGGATGCAGCTTTAGAAAAAATAACTCAAAGTGCTGCAGTAACTCGCGAGTCAGGCAGCATCTCTGGAGATCATGGATAGGTGATGTTTTGGGTCAGGACACTTTAGGTAAAATCATGAATTATTATTACTATAAATTCTTCCATGCTTCGTACTGGTTTTGTGATCCTACTCTCTAAACCACACTCACCTCACATAATTCCCTACAAGTTTGTGCTGACCAAGCAAAGAGCTAATGTCACAGAGTTTGTAACCAGGAAAAATTAGCTCTTTTCAATCAATCTCCAAGGAGGCCTAAAAGGTAAAAGACTGGTGTTGTGCTGTATAAAGTCAAAAACATTTAGAGGTAATTTAGGCAGGCAATCATGTTGTTGAGATCATATTAAACCTCATGAATCTGCTCAACGGTGAAGAATTAGTCACAGCTGCTTTTGCTCACACCTTGTTGAATCTAGTTTTAATGAGTTCAGCAGCTACCATCTGTGACTTAAATTAAAGCCTCACCACTCACTGTTCAGGAGCAGGGCTGCAATGAAAAGTTTCATTTACTACAACAGCAGGTCAACTGGGAGCTGATAAACTCCAGTAAACTCCACTTGTCCTCAATCAGGCAAAACCAACAACAACTTCCAATGCAATTTATGTGCAATTTGTAATTTGGGTGTAATTGCATACGGCAGTGGGCTGTTTCCATTTGGTACTTACGTGTGGCAATAATCTTACATGATCAATGTAAAAAAATGTATTTCTCTGTACCTTGGTGCACATGATGATAAATGAACGATTGGCATTTAGAGATACAGCACGGGAACAGGCCCATTGGCATACCAAGTCAAGAGTCAAGCATGTTTCATTGTAATGATGGTCCAATTCTACACGGCCATCGTAGAGTCTGTTCTCATCTTCTCCATCATGGTCTGGTTTGGCTCAGCCACCAAGCACAACATCTGGAAGCTGCGGCAAATCGTCCAATCAGCAGAGAAGGTTATTGACTGCAACCTTCCCTCCATTGATGAACTGTACACTGCAAGGGCCAGGAAGCGAGCGGGCAAGATCATCTCTGACCCCTCTCACCCTGGTCACAAACTCTTTGAATCACTTCCCTCTGGAAGGCGACTCCGGACTGTCAAAGCTGCCACAGCCAGACATAAAAACAGTTTTTATCCACGAGTAGTTGCTCTACTCAATAGCCAAAAATCTGTAGCCTCCCTTTGATCTGGTATTTTGTTGGTTCACATGCTTGATCAATGTTGTTTTATCATTAATGTTTTATTATTATTAATGTTTAGTGTTTTCTGAGTCATTCGTTAATGTCACTGTATGCCATGTTGTTACTTGTGGGCGAAGCACCAAGGCAAATTCCTTGTATGTGAACACTTGGCCAATAAACTTACTTACTTACTTACATATGTCCCAGATCGGACAATGAAATTCTTGCTTGTTGCACCACAACAGAATATGTAAACATAGCACATAATGGGGGAAGAAAGGTTCAGAGTGTGTATATATACACATGCACACATACTCAATAAATATGCATATATGGCGCACTGATAGTATTATTATTGCACTATATTATCATCTCACATACCAACACTAACTAACATTATTCAGAACACGAGGGACAATTTAAAATGGTGCCAAAGCTAATTAACCTACAAACCTCTACGTCTTTGGAGTGTGAGAGAAAACCGGAGTACCCAGGGCAAACCCAAGCAGTTACAGGGAGAACGTGCAAACGCTGTACAGTGAGCACCTGAGGTCAGAATTGAACTCGGGTTTCCGGTGATGTGTGGTACCATCTTTACCAGCTAACAGTGATAGCAAAACCACAGTCGACAAAATGCACCAATAATTGTTAAGGCATTATCAACAAACTACGGAAGAACTTCATTCCTACTTCAGTGAAGAAATATTTATGAGTATCCACACTGTACCATTAGAAACATATCACTGTACAAGGACCATTCAACATGATTAGAAATGTTGGCATGCATTTCAATGTGAATGTCAATGTTCTCTCTTGACAGCTATTTGCCCAGATAAGGCATTGACATCCAACACAATCTTGCCCCAACTCCACAGCATTGTCTCCCTATTCATTGCTACCCCAAGAGCCAACTTGAGCAATCCCAATCAGAACTTTAGCTCAAATCACTCCATCTTTTCACCTCTCCCACCAGGCATGAGGTAAGGAAGTTTGAAAATGCACACCTCGAGGTTCAGGGACAGTTTCTTCCCATCTGTTATCAGGGAACTAAACCATCCTATCGCCAACTAGAGAGCGGACCTGAGCTACCATCTATCTCATTGGAGACTCTGGAACTATCTTAATTGGACTTTACTGGAATTTATCTTGCACTAAACATTATTCCCTTTATCCTGCATCTATACTCTGTGGACGGCTCGATTGTAATCATGTATAGTCTTTCCATTGACTGGATAGCACGCAATAAAAAGCTTTTCACTGTACCTCAGTACACGTATCAATAAACTAAACTCAACTAAACTAAATTAAACCAAACTAAACTAAACTAACTAAACTAAACTAAACTAAAATAAACCCATTCTCTGCCTTAAAGCTGAAATCTCATCACCTGTGTGATAAATTATTCAGATATTAAATAGTCAGAACACGAGCCAGTCGTAGGAATAAAGAGGAGCATTTCTGATTAGTATTTTAAATTCACAATGAAATTGAGAATATTGAATGTACAAGTGGTTGGCTGACTCTAGCTGCACACGAACAGTATAACAAGGCACTAAGCACTGATCCCAAGAAATTTAAAATGCAAGTACACAGTTTGAACTATTATGGTTTCATGCATAATTATCTTTTCAGCTCATAGACATCCAAAGCATATTTTTATGGTGCATGGATTTACAACTAAATGTATTAATCAACTCGAAAGGAATTATATAGCAAATAAATAGGCTATTTGAAGATGTCTGCTCTGTGCTATGACTCACACATATCACCTCCTACTCTCTCCCATTTCACCCCATTTGTGCTCTTTTCTCCCACGTTCTCCAATCCAAAAATAAAACTTTCCAAAATCACTCTGTGTGCGAGCAAATTGCATTTTCTACCCGACTGCCGAAATGAAGTTTACCTCCTTATTTCCTCATTTAATTCATTGCTGGACATCCTGTGTTAGTGGTCTCATTTTTCATCCCCTTGTTACTGGGGGCATAATTTGTCTCTCATAATTTTAAAGTGTGTCTATGTAAGATAAACAGACACTACACCATGGGACGACACAGTGGCGCAGTGGTAGAGTTGCTGCCTTACAGCGCTTACCGCGCCAGAGACCCCGGTTCGATTCAGTCTAGGGGTGCTGCCTCTATGGAATTTGTACATTCTCCCCGTGACCACGTGGGTTTTCTCCGAGATTTTCGGTTTTCTCCCACGCTCTAAAGGTATACAGGTTTGTAGGTTAATTGGCTTGGTATAAATGAAATTTGTCCCTCGAGTGTAGGATGGTGTTAATGTGCGGGGATCGCTGGTCGGTGCAGCCAAAGTGCTCGTTTCCCTGCTCCAAACTAAACTAAACTAAACTAATTAATATTATGAAAGGGACATTCGGTTTGTAATTATTATTTTTGTGAAAAGCACAATTCTGATACAAGCCAATAAAAGGGTCAGTTTCTTTAGTCAGAGGGAGGTGAATCTGTGGAACTCATTGTCACAGACGGCTGTGGAGGCCAAGTCAGTGGGTATTTTAAAGCGGAGATTGACGGGTTCTTGATTAGTAAAGGTTTCAATGGTTATGGGGAGAAGGCTGGAGAATGGGCTTGAGAGGAAAGATCAATCAGCCATAATTGAATGGCAGAGTAGACTCGATGGGCCGAAAGGCCTAATTCTGCTGTTGTGACTTGTGAACTTAGGAACATGAAGATTTACGAGGACTTGAGGGCCTGAGCTATAGGGAGAGGTTGGGCATGCTCAAACATTATTCCTTGAAGTGCAGGAGGATGCGATGATCTTATAGAGTGTGCATAGGATCATGAGTGTAATGGATAGGGTAGATGCACCGTCCTTTACCTAGATTAGGGGTATCAAGAACCAGAGGACGCACATTTAAAGTGAGAGGGGAAAGGTTTAATAGGAATCTGAGAGACAACTTTTTCACGCAGAGATTGGTGGGTATATGGAACAAGCTGCCAGAGGAGGTGGTTGAGGCAAGCACAACAACAACATTTAAAAGTTACATTTGGACAGGTACATGGATAGGAAAGGTTGAGAGGGATATGAGCTAAATACAGGCAGGTAGGACTAGCATGGACAGGGTATCTTGGTCGGCGTGGGCAAGTTCAGCTGTAGGTCCTGTTTCTGTAATGTATGACTGTGACCATGACTTCTTTGCATGTTAAAATTGTTTTGCCCCTTTTTTTAACCAGTTCTGATTAAATGTCTTTCACATGAAACAGTGTCCTAACTCGCTCTGATGATCAATTGATATGATCATAATTTGTTGCACTCTGGTGTATATGACAATAAATTAATCTGAATCTGAATCTAATATTAATTAATGTGAAATATTAACTAATTTGAAATATCAATTATAAAAATAAATTGAAGCACTTTTCCATTCTGGTATGAGGCACCATTCAAATGAACGAGACACAATGAGACTCTCGGAACAAGCACATCATTCCAATCTCCATCATCGAAGGAGAATACCAGAGAGAGAAAGATCCAAGGATGTTCTAAAAGATTGATCCTGAGTATTTCTGGCCCATACATTCATAATAAGTCAAAGGAGCAGAATTGGGCCGTTCGGCCCATCGAGTCTACTCTACAATTCATTCACGGGTGATCTGTCTTTTCCTCTAAAGCCCATTCTTCTGCCTTCTCTCCATAACTTTTAACGCCCTTACTAATCAAGAACCTGTCAATCTCTGATATAAAAATACACAAAGACTTGGCCTCCACTGCTGTCGATGGCAAAGAATTCTACAATCGTCCATGAACTCAAGACCATTCCGAAAGGCCAATTTCTAGTTTGGTGTTAAGATCCTCCAGGTCTTGCATTGGGCATATACAACTGAAGGACAGTACCATCTTACCAATGGCCCAACCACTAACTCCATCAGACCCCACCTATCCCACGATCTTAGGTACCCTCAATAGTCTAATCATACACCCAGCAGAACTGAGCCATTTAACTTGTCTATCTTCTGTTTCCTGCCAAAATATTTCATTAAATGAACGACAAAGTGCTGCAGGAATTCTGCAGTCCATGCAGCATCTGTGGAGGGAAATACATAGGCTATGTTTCGGGACCGGACCCTTTGAAGTTCTGCTGTTTCTCTAGTTTCACCTGCAGCCTCTTGTGTCTCCATATCGTTAAGCATGCTGTCCTCATTTAAGTGATTCATGCTCCTGGCACTCACAGTTTACACCGAGAAGCTTTAAAACTCCACTTCCTCTGGTGGATCATAGGTTAAGTAGCTGATAAGGTCACAGCTGGATCTAATTTCTTTCTTGCTTTACTACCTTGAGCTGAACTATCTGCAGCTTTGTAATTCAAACTTAATGTGCAGGCCAACCATGAACCTTCGTACACAACAACTAAACTTTGATTGAACACTACAAACACCAACTAAACACCCACTAGCCAAAAAAACTCACAAAGTGTAACTCAGCAGGGCAGACAGCATCTGGGGAGGGAATGGACAGGTGGCAAGTCAGGACCCTACTTTATAAGGATCTGAGGAAGGGTCCTGACCCAAAACCTTGCCTGTCCATTCCCTCAACAATGCTGCCTTACCTGCTGAGTTCCTCCATCATTTTGTGTTTTGTTGGTGAATCTTTACTGTGATCCCTCTATATCAAGTATATCCTTTCTCAAATGAGAACAAAACTTCACACATTTCTCATGGCCTGGTCTCAGCAAGTCTCCAATTGTAATAAAACATCATTGTTCTAGCTTGCTGTCAATCCTTTATAAGCAACCCTAAAGATATCACATATTACAAGAGTGTTATTAAACATAACTTTGACATCTCCAAGCAGAGGCTGGGAACATTTATTCAACTGAGTGTCAATTTTGTAAATCAATTATTTTCTAAGCATCAAGAGCTTAGTATATTCTGCCATATTATTGAGCAACAAGATCTTGTCCTTCATGCCTAGCATACATCACATTTGACCAGTTGAGCCACACCCAGAGTGAAGAAGGGACCGACCCGAAACGTTCAACTTTCCATGTTCTCCTAGAGATGCTGCCTGACCCGCTGAGTTACTCCAGCACTTTGTGCCTCCTCCCACAATTGTCCATTTGTCACAAAACCTCTAACATTTATCGTGGATAAATCATATTGACCTTGTGCCTAATTGAGGGGAAATGACTGAACAGTTTGTCTTTCGTGTCATTCCGATGATGGAACAGCTTGCATTGTGTCTATCTGCATATCTATTGACTCTCTCTCAGTCAAGATAATGACATTGTTGTCATGTTGTCTGAAATGGAAGCATAAATGCCTACAAAATGAGAGCCATGTCATCTGCTTGAGTTGTAATGTTGGACAGATTCCCATTTTATCACTTCTTACACTAATCCAACATTAATCCCATTTTTTTATTCTCCATGCATTCATCAACTAGTCCAGATTCTTCCACTCAGCTGCACACTAGAGGTAATTTACAGTGGCAAATTAACTGACCAACGCCCATGTTTTGGAACGTGAAGGGGGGAAAGATTTAATAGGAACCTGAGCGGTAACCTTTTCACACAAAGGTCGGTGGGTGTATGGAACGACTGCCAGAGGAAGTAGTTGAGGCAGGCGCTATCACACTGTTTAAGAAGCAATTAGACAGGTACATGGATAGGGCAGGTTTGGAGGGATATGAGCCAAACGCAGGCAAGTGGGACTAATGTAGATGGGGCATGTTGTCGGTGTGGGCAGGTTGGGCCGAAGTGCCTGTTTCCACACTCTATGACTATGACTATGACTCCAGCGTCTGTAGTCTCTTGCTCTTTCAATACACAGTCAAGTGCCACAGAACAGATTGTGAGCTCCCTAGTACCAGGGAGAAGTATGATGTTAGAGATAACTGAGGAGGAGAAACATTGATTGCCTGCCTCTGTTTCCTGACCCTTGTCTCTGTGGTGGAGTCCAAGATTGTGTGTAAAGATTAGTGGGTGGTTCATTCCTTTCTGCACATGAACTGGTGAAAACATGCATACTGCCATATTCCATTTAACACAATAACAAACCAGTTAATGCATGGGGAAAATTGATTATATATTATGAAGTGCATCGAGAGTTTCCAGTTTTTTTTAGTGGAACCACAGATAATGATACACATTTTTGTCTTGGAAACAAGAACTGGGCTTGTGTAATAGACACTGCTTGTTGTTGTCTCAGTACAGATGGGTATTTACGTTGGAAAAACTCCCAAATTCGTGTAGAAGTCTAAGAGTACTCTTCCAAAGAAATAAATACAAACTTTCTTTCAACAGATGGAAAGGTTTTGAAAACCAAAAAGAGCCTTTGCTACTGACTACCTCATCCACTCAGTGTTTTATGAACAACAGTGAGTGTCCTTAGCATACTGTCCTGAATCAACATACATTTGTTGTGCTGCCACACAGGAGAGAAAATCTAGATACAGGTCCACCACGGATTTTTCGACAACTGCTGGTCCAGCATTTCCTTTAATCCAGACAAAATTACGAGTGTTCTTGAAATAAATCGTAGTGATGAGAATGTGGGAGGAGGAAGAAGCCTGGAAGAGAGCGGAGCGGGACACAGCCTGGCAAATGATAAGTGGAAAGGACATCAAGTACTGGAGTAACTCAGTGGGTCAGGCAACATCTCTGGAGAACGTGGATAGGTGACATTTCGGGTCGGGACCCGGGTACAGATGAGGGGAATTTTTGATTGGCAAAGTAGCATTTAGTACGTTATGGACTTGGATTCTAAAATCTTAGCTGCTCCTTCATTGTTCAGGTCGATTACCAATTGCCCAGCACCCTTGGTTTCAGAGGCGTATTAACCCATTTGCCAGATCAACAAAGATCAAGGTTTCTGGGGGGGCCGAGTTACCGGCCCGCAAATTCAGACTTGGTAGTTGGCTATGGGAATTGATCTGCCGACTCTACCCGGGCCAGAGATCCAGAGCCCGTACCGCAGAGGGCAAATTTGCCCCGCAGATCGGCCACAAAATTCCATAGTTCTCCACATGGTATCCCTCTTGAGATCACAACTTCCCTAGCTAATAATGGGCCTACCAGGGCACTACCCTGCCTGAGGTTACTTGTGGCTGGCCCTGATGGGGCCTGATCTTTTATTACCTCCAGCTCTTCACCTCCACCTACCTCAGACAGAAGAAGGCCCCCAATGCGAAAAGTCAACCATCCTTTTTCTCCAGAGCTGCCTGACACACTGAGTTAAGGGCCTGTCCCACTGTACGAGGTAATTCAAGAGTTCTCCCCAGTTTTCCCCGATTCGAACTCGGAGAATGTCCACAGCGGGTCCATAGGAGTTTGTGGATGTCTCGTAGCTGCTCATAAGAGTAACGGTAGGTACTCGGGAAATCCGGTAAACTCGTGACGTTTTTTCAACACTGTGAAAAATGTCCACGAGTAAAAAAATACTCGTGTTGAAATAGTTACTTTTTACTCGTACGAGCCGATACAAGACATCCACGAACTCCTACGGACATTCTCCGAATCAGGGGAAAACTCGGGAGAATTCTTGATTTACCTCGTACAGTGGGACAGGCCCTTTACTCCAGCACTTTGGTATGAACCTTTTGTCGCTTGCTTCCTTTTAGTTTAATTTAATTTTGAGATAGAGCGCGAAAACAGGTCCTTCAGCCCATCGAGTCAGTGCCGACCAGCGACCCCCCCGTACACTAGCACTAGGGACAATTTACAGTCACAGGGAGAACGTACAAACTCCATGCAGACAGCGCCCAGAGTCAGGGTTGAATCCAGATCTCTGACGCTGTATGGCAGCAACTATACCATGTGCCACCATGACCCTTTTTCAATCTTTTGTGAGATACCAGCACTACTTGCTACACTAGCTGTGCTGCACCAACTTGCTGCACCCACCCCCCCCCCCCCCCCCCTCCCCCCCTCCCCCCTCTATTGATATTGGGAATTGGATGTAAGCATGGAGATAGACAAATTCTTGATTAGAACGGGTGTCAAGGGTTATGGGGAGAAGGCAGTAAAATTGGATTTGGAGGCAAAGATCAGCCAGGATTGAATGGCGGAGTAGACTCGATGGGCCGAATGGCCTAATTCAAATCCTATAACTTGTGAACTTGTAAGCCAGCAAAATATGTGGCCGGCAGTATCTTCCTTGGCTGGTGTAGGTGTGGTGTGTCGAGGAGACTCTGTGCAGGACATCCGTCTGTTCGACAAAGTGCTGTTCAAACTTGCAGGGATCCAAATAATTTTGCAGCCAAAAGAACCGAGTAGAACAACCAGCTTTACTTGAATGGAAGCTTCATCCATGCAACCTTCACAGCAATCTCTGTGCACCATAAGCTTGTCCAAATAACACCTTGTGCCCACATTTCATGATCCAAGCATAAAAGCAAAACACTGAAGCTCCACATTAACGCACGACAATTTCCTCCAATATCCCAACAAGCTTGGGTTATGTCCAGTTCAGTACAATGGGAATGCTGTTCAATGTGTTTAGGAGAGACGGCCCTGGATTTTTAAAGATTAGTGCTTTGGTCTACTATTTTCCTTGGAGCCTGCTCAGATTTACATTCATCCTGTCCAGTTTGCCGAATTATCTAACCTGCCACTGTGCCTCAACCAGTAAGGAGAGCTATTTTTGGAGATCAGTTCCCGTTCCAAGAACTACAGCCCTTGACAAACCAGGTCTGTGTGCTCAGGACTTAACTGTATCTCTCTGTCTCACAGGTGTTTTTAATTATTTTTATTAAAACATTGAACTCTGTGAAAATTTCCATCTCAGCCCTAACTGCTTATACTCAATTACTTCATAAGTGATAGGAGCAGAATTAGGCCATTCAGCCCATCATCTACTCTGCCATTCAATCATGGCTGATCTATCTCCCTCCTAACCCCATTCTCCTGCCCTCTCCCCATAACCTTTGACACCCATACTAATCAAGAATCTATCTATCTCTGCCTTAAATATATTCACTGACTTGGCGTCCACAGCCTTCTGTGTCTGTGGACTTGTGGCTTGGTGTTAATTCAGTGCAGCAACAGGCAGGTCGGTCCAAATTCCTTCCCTTTCCAACCTAACCTCAGATCAAAGATAATTTGGTATCGGTATTGGTCTACATTATCATGTGTTCTGAAATGAGGTGAAAACATTGTTGGGGAAGGCAGGAGATTGGGGTTGAGAGGGAAAGATAGATCAGCCAGGATTGAATGATGGAGTAGACTCAATGGGCCGAATGGCCGAACTCTGCTCCAATGTCTTATAAATGTATGAAGTTATGAACTATAGTATGGTACCAATGTACAAACTCGGTACAGACAGCACCCGTAGTCTGGATCAAACCCAGCGACCTGGCACTGCTACCTTTGCGACCGCTGTGGCCCTGTTCTGCCCACTGGTTTTGAAAGGGAGCGTTAAAGAGCTTTAATTTGCAATGTATTGGAACCAACACCAATTCCAGGCAAGTGCACTGGGCTCCTCAAGATCCAACATGGCAGGAGGTGAATCTCAAATCAATGATCAAAAAGTTGAGCCCACCTTCCTCTAATTCTGGTGAATGTTCTCCCAGTTAAGCCAATTTCAGGAGAATTTGATGACTAGTCAGATTTTTTTCTCATTGAGCTGATGTCAGTCACTGACCACACTCACTCTTCCACTGTGGTCTTGGGCATTGTTCCGTACTCGAGCCCCAGGTTAGTGAGACAAAGCTCACCCCTTCCTGGCGCATATGGCCAGCTGCACTCCTAGAAAGGCTTTAACAGCCGATGATGCCCCAACCCCATGTAAGAGAAAGCCCTACCTCATTGGAAACCTTCAAACTATCTTTAATCGGACTTTAATTGGACTTTATTTAACACTAACAATTATACCCTTCATTCTGTATATGTACATTGTGGATGGCTTGATTGTAATCATGTATCGCTTTTTGCTGACTGGAAAGAATGCAACAAAAAGTTTTTGACTGTACCTCGGTTCACGTGATAATAATAACCTAAACTAAACTAAGCTAAACTAAACTAAACTAAACTAAACTAAATGCCATAAGGTCTTTTGAATATCTTTGACAGTCAAAAATGTACAAAATCTATTTTAAAAGTTGACAAGTGAAAAACAACCACATCGAAGCAGAGAATGATCTTAGCAGCAACTGCACAGTGTTATGGCCCTGTCCCACGGTACGAGTTCATTCCAAGAGCTCTCCCGAGTTTGCCCCGATTCGAACTCGGAGATTTACGGTAATGGCCGCTCGGTGGTACTCGGGGCTCTCGTGGACTTTTTTCAACATGTTGAAAAATCTTCACGAGACTTCCTGAGCTTACTTGCCATTAGCGAGTCTTCCCGAGTACCTGCCATTAGCGTTACGAGCCGCTAAGAGACGTCCCCGAGCTCCGACGTACCCGTTACGTTCATTCTCCGTGTTTACCACGAGTTTGATTTTTTTTAAACCCGAGAGAGCTCTTGGAATGAACTCGTACAGTGGGACAGGGCCATTACTTACATTTGCTTTAAAAATGAAGGAGATATTTCTACTTGTAGTTTTAGCATGCCAAGCGGGAGCATTTCACACTGACACTGCAATCAAATGCAAACACGGTCTTGTGGAAGAAATTAAAATCTGCTTCACTTTATGAGTAAATTTAGACCCTCACATCTAATTTGCACTGTTTAACTTCACTGTGAAGCTGTTTTGGTGCAAATACTTCATTTCAGAGGCTCCACTGTCAGCTCTGACGACACTTCAAATGTACTTCATCAGGTTCAATGTTCTTAACGGGATGTGAAGGGCTCCAAATACATTGCTAAATAAATACAAGTTTCTCCTTCCAGCAGACACATGTTTTAAGCTAGAGAAGGTATGTAATTGGAAAATTACACAAGTTGGAGTAGTAGAGGCAAATAACATTTAAGAAAGAGTGACACCAAGTGTTGGAGTAACGCAGTGGGTCAGGCAGCATCTCTGGAGAAAAGGGATGGGTGGGGTTTCAGGTTGGTACCCTTCTTCAGGCTGAATGTAGAGGAGATGGAACTGGAGGTAAGAAAGGGCCAGATCAAGGCAGGACGGGCAACAGATGACCAAGGAAGGTTGGAGCCAACAATGGCCCATTGTTGGCTGGAGAGGAGGTGAGCCGAAGAGATACAAGGATGTGAACAGTGGAACAAGCAGGATGACTAGGGTGAGGGAGGGGACGAGAGAGGAAATGCATGGATTACTTGTAATTAGTAATAGATTGTTCATACCACTGGGTTGTAAGCTGCCAAAGCAAAATATGAGGCGCTGTTCCTCCAAATTGCACGTGGCCTCATTCTGACAATGGGGGAGGCCCAGGACAGGGAGGTCATTATGTTTTCCAGAGATGCTGCCTGGCCCACTGAGTTACTCCAAGCACTTTGTATCCTTTTCTGTAAACTGGCACCTGCAGTGCCTTGTTTCTACATAGTGGCAAACCATTCCTTGTGAAATTATCGCCGTGAAAATTGAGAACAAATGTACAATCTCATTCCTACAGCATCTGATTACCGTTCATTTTAATGCACATTTTAAACTTTTCACCTTTTTTAACATTGAAAATCTGTGTTGGTATTAGATTTAATATTGAATTCTTCACTCTGACATATCCTGTCTCTACCTGTCTTCAGGCTGATTGATTTAAGAGTTACATGCTTGCTTGCTCTAGTTGTCACCTTTCTCAGATACATTGTTACAAGAGCAGTATTGTTTATACAGTATTGAAAAAGCACTGAAGAGTCCTTGCTCACTGTTAAGTGTTTGTTTTGTATCAAGTTCCTTTGTTCCATTTAGACTTGACTACTCCAGTGTATCCCTGAACCGTATCTGAAAAAAAAGTATCCATGGACTTGATGGTCAGAAGAGCATGTTTCCATACACTCAAGATCTATGATAAACATGATCTTAATTTAGACTTTGGAGATACAGGCTCTTATTTAGACTTTGTGGAAGTCCGCGTCGACCAGCAATCACCCCATACACTAGCACTATCCCACTCACTAGGAACAATTTACAATTTACAGAAGTCAATTAACCTACAAACCTGTACGTGTTTGGAATGTGGGAAGAAACTAGTGCACCCGCAGAAAACTCACATAGTCACAAGGAGAACGTACAAACTCCATGAAGACAGCACCCGTAATCAGGATCAAACCCTGGTCTCCGGCACTGCAAGGCAGCAACTCTGCAACTGCGCCACTGTGCCGCCTCCCAAATATGTTTTCAAATTATTTCAATTAATATTAATATCAATCATGATCTTTGATAACCGTTGGGGAGTGTTTGGCTAGGAGAACATTGAAATGTAAAATCACTTTATAGCTTTAAGGTGACAGGGACAAAGTTTAAAGGAGATATGCGGGCAGGTTTTTTACACAGAGGGTGTTGAGTGCCTAGAACGCACTGCAAGGGGGTGGTGGTTAAAGCAGATATCTTAGTACCTTTTTAAAGACTTTTGGATAGGCATCTGGATATGCAGGTAATGGAGGAAAATGGGTTGTGTGCAAGTGGGTAAATGATAGTCTTGGCATCAGGTTCGGCACAGACATGATGGGCCGAATAGCCTGTTCCTGTGCTGTACTGTTCTACATTCTATGTCTATGTTCTATGAAATAGGCGACGATTTTCACTCAGTTTGCTTTTCTTTATTGCATTTGTTAAATCTAATAGAGATTTGTCAAGCTCAAATGTTAATCCACAACAAGTTAAACAAATGCCTTATTGTTTTTCTTAAAAATAAAAGAAAAACAAATTATGATTAACCTGCGGGGATCCTGCTAAACTGAGAATTGCAACCCACTGCTTATTTCAGAAAGCAGTTTCCATGGCAGCTGCAAACGTTGGATATCGATGAGACGTGTCAAAACTCAGTCACAAAGGCCAGTGACGACACTTCAATAAACATTAAATTCATCACTTGTAATTCAAAACAACTGAACAGTCGGTTAATATTTTAATTGCAGAATGCAACTATCAGACAAGCTTTGTTCCAAAGTTTTAAGGATGGGGTTGATATTAAATCAATTAATGTCATCCATGACTCAATGCCTTGTGTGTCGGCCTCTGAATCAGAAGGCGGTGGGTTTGAGTATTATTAGTAGTGAGGAGACACGAGGAACATTTAATGCTGGTTTACAAAATAAGACACAGTGGAAATATGAAATCATGAGGATGAAAGTCCACCGGGTGGCGCCAGCAATGGCTGCTTTGCCAACAGTCTGGCTGTCCCTTCCTCCTTTGTTGCTTTAATAGTACGTGTTAAATGGATGTTTTTAGTGTTCTTTAGCTTGTATGGGGTGGGGGTGGGGGGTGATGGGAGAAACTTTTTTTTATCTCTCACCTCGACGGAGATGCATTTTTTTTCCGTATCTTATCTCCGTCCGCACTGTGTCCTAACATCGGTGAGTTGGCAGCCTCTGCTGGAGATTGTCTTCGGGAGCTCCAACCGCAGGAGCTTACCGGACTTTAACATCGCGGAGCTGGCGATCCATTTGCCAGGGATCAACCTCATAGCTCCAACCGCGGGAGCCTGCGGACTTCAACATCGTGGAGCTAGAGGTCTCTGGTTAGAGGCCGACATTGGGAGCTCCAAGCCGCAGGATCTTCGACCGCCCCGACTCGGGGGCTTCGATCGCCCCGATGCGGAGGCTTCGACCGCCGCCTGTGGGACTTTCGATCGCCCCGACGGATGGTTCAACTGCCCCAACCAAGAGGGAAGAAGATTAGACTTTGTTGTCTTCCATCACAGTGAGGAATGTGGGGAACCTGCTGTGGTGGATGTTTATGTTAACTTTTATGTAGTTGTGTGTCTTGACTCTTTTTTTAGTATGGCTGTATGGTAATTCATATATCACTGTACCTTAATTGATACACGTGACAATAAAAGACCTTTGAACCTTTGAAAGTTACCAATTTAACTGACCGGCTGAGTATTTCCTAATTTAAATTCTGTAGGAAGGAACTGCAGAAGCTGGTTTATATCAAAGAGAGACACAAAATACTGGAGTAACTCAGCGGGTTATGTAGTATCTCTGAAGAGAAGGGTTGAGAAGAAAGAACGAGTCCGCGCCGACCAGCGATTATCCCGTACACTAGTTCTATCCTACACATAGGGACAAATTTACAAATAACAGAAGCCAATTAACCTACAAACCTGCACGTGCTTGGAACATGGGAGGAATCCAGAGCACCCGCACAAAACCCACGAGGTCACCGGGAGAAAGTACAAACTTTATAAGGTCAGCACCCGCAGTCAGGATTGAACCTGGATCTCTGGCGTTGTGAAGCAGCAACACTACCGCTGCTCCACTGTGCCAGTGCTCTGCAAATTATACTTTCTCAAATGCCTTTCCCACTCCCCTTTGAAGTCAGGATAAAGGTTCCAACCGGAAACATCACATGTCCATTTCATCCCTCCCCAGATGCTGCCTGACGTGCTGAGTTCCTTCTGCACTTTGCATTTTTGCAAGATTCTGCAGTTCCTTGTGTCTCCCCATTTGAAGTCACTGATTGATTCAAGACGATCTCACCATATTTCCAACTAATAATCACTTCATCTTGACTATCACACTTCATTATTAAATAAATCTGCTTAAGAGATACAGAAGGTGATTGATTGCTTTCACACCTGTATTGAAATTACTTATTTTGAAAAATCCTTGTTTATGACGAAGCGGTGCAGGAAATAGTAAGATATATTTTCATATTTTTGCACAAATTACAAAAACCTTTCAATAAATGTTATACAATCAAGGTGGTAGGAGTGATGGATTACAGGTCGTCCATCTCTGGCCAACAATTGGCCCATCAAGAAACTTCCTTGACTGAGATCATCTGTTGCCCGTCTCAATTTGTCCTTTTTTCCCTCTCACTTCCTTTTCTTCACCCCCCCCCCCCCCCCACCAACCCACACCCCCATCCCCCCACCCCCCTCGACTATAATCAATCTGAAGGAGGGTCCCCAACCAAAACATCATAGAGTCATAGTTATAGAGTGATACAGCATGGAAACAGGCCCTTCGGCCCAACTTGCCCACACCGACCAACATGCCCTATCCACACTAGTCCCACCTACATACGTTTGACCCATATCACTCTAAATCTGTCCTATCCATATATCTGACCTCCATGATTTTTAAAGATTGTGACAGTACCTATCCCAATTCCCTCCTCTGGCAGCTTGTTCCCTACGCCCACCATCCTTTGTGCTCCTCAGGTTCCTATTATATCTTGTCACCCCCCCCCCCCCCCCCCCCCCCCCCCACCCCTCAAACCTTAAATTGTTATTGATTTAGGCTATTCGGTCCACTCTAAACATTTTCGCTCAGTTACTGCAGCATTTTGCGTCTATCTTTGGATTAAAAGTCATGATTTGCTGTAATTTCTGTTGGGCACTTGGAACTAAATTACAGCACCAGGAGGCACGGTGGTGCAGTGGTAAAGTTGGTGCCTCATAGCGCTTGCAGCGCCAGAGACCCGAGTTCGATCACGATCAGGGGTGCTATTAGTACGGAGTTTTGGTTTTCTCCGAGATCTTCGGTTGCCTCCCACATTCCAAAGACGTACAGGTTTGTAGGTTAATTGGCTTGGTGTAAGTGTAATTTGTCCCTAATGTGTGTAGGATAGTGTCAATGTGTGGGGATCTCTGGACTCGGTGGGCCGAACAGCCTGCTGTATCTCTAAACTAAAGAGATTAAACTAAACCACAGTTTGTTCTGAGAGGCAAGGTTGTGGATTGTTATAAAAAGCCACAAGGTCCCTCAGTCTCATTGATATATTCAAGAAAAAAGAATGCATGACAAATTTATATGGCCAAACTGTAAAGGCAGTAAAAAATATTGCAATGTAAATTAATCAAACCCCCAATCCCAGTTTTGAACCGGAATGTGACCCATGAATCATGATGCAATGTCAGATTTTATTGTTAGCCCGCATTGCCTTTTATATCATCTTCCCACTGGGACTATATGTTAAATTTAGTCTTATTGATTCCATGGGAACAAAATTCCAAATGTTCCACAAAAAATGATTGTAGCTGAGAATTGCATAAGGTTTGTATTTTGACCAAAGTATTGATATAATTTCTCCATCCTGCTTCAGAAGAAAAATTGAAATGTTGCAAAGATATACACAAAATGTGGGAGTAACTCAGTGGGTCAGGCAGTATCTATGTTTAAAATGAATAGGTGACATTTCAGGCGGGGACTGAAGTGTCCCCACCTGATAGTTATCATCAACGCTGCCTGATGTACTGAGTTACTCCAGCATTTTGTGTCTGTCTTTGGTATAAACCTGCCTCTGGAGTTCATTTTTATTATTAAAATATTAGAATTTTTATTGGGTAGGAAGGAACTGCAGATACTGGTTTAGACCGAAGTTAGACACAAAAAGCTGGAATAACTCAGCGGGACAGGCAGCATCGCTGGAGAGAAGGACTGGGTGGCATTTCGGGTTGAGACCCTTCTTTATTTTGTATTGCATCTTTCACCCAGGTCAGAATGGCCAAAATGCTTTCCAGCCAAAGAGTTACATTGTGGCTCTTTGTTACTATTGCAATACAGGAAACAAGCTACAATGCATAAATGCAATGATGACCAGAAATACAATCTTTTAGTATATCCCTCACATTCAAATTGACCCCCCCCCCCCCATCCTCAGCCAGGCTTCCAGATCTTACCACTGGGAGGGAATGAGACATCCTGGGAAAATGCATGTGGTAACAAAAGGAACATGCAAACTCCACACAGACAGCACCAGAGATTGGAACTGAAACAATGGCACTGGAGTTGTGAGGCAGTAGCTTTCTTTGCAGGGTTGGCAGTAATCGTCTCCTTTGGTCAACTTCCCTAATTTGCCTGGTGCAACTTTGCATCGACCTCTGTTGAATAATTGGCTTGGGATATATTATTTTACTTGGGGCAATGTTTCCATGGTCATTGCCTTCTGCAGGAAATCGTAGGGTGGCGAGTGTATGGAACGAGCTGCCAGGGGAGGTAGTTGAGACAGGTTAAAAGACATTTGGACAGGTACATGAATTAGCAATGTTACAAAATTTTGAGATTTAAAAAATCAAGTCTGCAATTTATCCCATCAGATAAAGCATAAAAAGAAGTTTAATTTGACACCTAATTTACTTTCATATCTTCAGTATTAAGAAAGTTATGGCCATTTTCATACTCGGAAATAAGCATCTTGCTTCCCATTGCCTTTCAATTGACTTAACTCAAAAGCTGTGATCTGGAAAAGTTAAAAGTCCATAACATTCTTAAAAATTAAGAGAACTCAATGAAATTTTCAGTTATTATAGATTGAAGCATTCTGAAACAAATATTAAACAATCTTACTTGGATTACCTGAAATTAAAGCATATAATTAGTTAGTTATCTAATTGTAGCTAATTACAAAATTCAATGAGTAGATCTAAACATCTATCAATTTCTTAAGAAAAGATAAACTTTTTTTTAAATTGCCTAAGTGTCCAAATAACATTCACACAATAATCCACAATATAACATAATTTTAAAATCTCATTTTCATGAATTTCTGGGCCAAATGGAAGGAATTTAGTGTTTTATGCCTGTAAATTAATGGCCATTTAAATCAACTAGCGAGTGGGTTTTAGTGGAATGCGGTGGATTGGAACGTTGCGGTTAGCAGTGAAATCGGGGGGAAAAATATTGGGGGTTCATACATTTTTTGGGGACCCCATTTCGCAACATAAAAATATTATTAATGCCTCCCGAAAAACCAACTTTTAATATAAAAATAAAGTATTTACCTTTTTTTCTCCCCTACGCAAAATGCTTCCGGTTGCCTGCGGTCAGCTTTTGAAGGTGATTTTTAAATTACTCTAGTTAATAAATAATCTAGAGTAATTTAAAAATACCACCATTCATTAAATGTCGGAGCGATTTTTCTTCAGCAACCAAATCGCCCGACATTCATCGATTATCCAGGCCTGTGGAAAAACGGCACTTTAAGCCCGCCCCCCTCTGCAAGGCGCGAAAGTCGCGCACACGGGGAGCGGCAGAAGTGCAGCGCCGGTAAAGGTCAGTTTTGTAACATACCTATATGAATAGGAAAGGATATGGGTCAAACAAGGGAAGATGGGACACGTGAAGATATGGCATATTGGTTGGCATGGGTAAGAAATGCCAAATAGATTTGTTTCCATGCTGCATGATTCTACGGCTCTATAACAAATGATAACTAGAGAGTTATGGTATCATAAAGTCATACAACGTGGAAACGTGCCCTATGGCCCAACTTGCCCATGCCGACTAAAATGCCCCATCTAAACTAGTCCCACCTGCCTGCATTTGGCCCATATCCCTCTAAACCTACCCTATGCGTATGCCTGTCTAAATGCTTCTTAAATGATGCCATAGTACCGGCCTCAACGACCTCCTCTGGCAGCTTGTTCAATACACCCACCATCCTTTGTGTAAAAAAAGTTATCCCTCAGGTTACCATTAAATCTCCTTCCCCCCCCCCCCCCCCCCCCCACATCTGAAACCTACGCCTTCTTGTTCTCGATTCCCTTACTCTGGGCAAAAGACTCTGTGCATTTACCCGATCTATTCTCTTCTCATGATTTTGTACACTAATGGGGCCTGTGAGAGAAGAAAGAAGCTTTGTATACACCGAGACCCCACCATCTGGTCTAACGACACCTTCAAGGCTCATCACTTACCACACATTAGTCAGAGTTGGAAGCAGGCTGTTAAGTCAACAGAGAACATCTGACAGATCTATAACATTGCTTCCGCTAATTTAGTTGAGTTTAGTTTAGAGATACAGACACTTTGCCCGCCAGGGCCGTGGCTACCAACAATCAAATGTACACTAGTTCTATCGTACACACTAGGGACAATTTCCAGAAGCTTTATAACCTACAAACTGCAAACCTTTGGGTTGTGAGAGGAAACCAGAGCACCCAGAGAAAACCCATGCAGTCACAGGGAGAACAAGAAATACAGCGCTGAAACAGGCTCTTTGGCCCAGCAAGTCGGTGCCAACCAGCCATCACCCCGTGCACTATCCGACACACACTAGGGACAATTCTACCACTTACCAAAACCAATTAACCTACAAACCTGCACGTCTTTGGGATGTGGGAGGAAACCGGAGCTGCCGGAGGAAACCCATGCGGTCACAGGGAGAACGTACAAACTACGTACAGACATCATCTATAGTCAGGATCGAACCCGGGTCTCTGCTGTTGTAAAGCAGCACCTCTACCACTGCACCATGTGCTGATTTGACCAGCATGTAAACAGAGCTCTACCCCATCTTTTCAGTCCTCTCACCTTCAACAGAAGTGACTGATGAAAACTGCATCAGTTTGTGTTCAAGCTTACTGGCACGTTCCATGCATTCATCACTGGAAGGACGTTAGACAGGCTGGATGATTAATGACAGGCATTTGCAGGAAGAACATCTGCTGCGAATACCGAATCTGAAGCCACAGAGGCTTCTCACACTCCCCTTCCCCTCAAGATATGTAGAGGACCTTCCCCCAGAAGGCCTGTAGTCAACCTCGTATCTCACCACACTCTTTAAACAATTTAAATTATTTGGCTGGGTTATACCAACTGCACAGACTTATCAGAAGGAAAAAGATAGCAAAGTGCCTGAGAGCTCGTCAAAAGTGTTTTATTGTCACATGTCCCGGACAGGATAATGAAATCCTGACTTGCTGCAGCACAACAAAATATGTGAATTATGTAAACATTGTATATAACGGGGAAAAAAAAGAAAAAGTTCAATAAATAACAAATATTGTGCAAATAACAAATAATAAAATAGTCTTTTGCAGTTCAGAGGTCATAGCTTATTTGTTGTGTTTAATAGCCTGGTGGCTGTGGGGAAAAAGCTGTTCCGGAACCTGGACGTTACAGTCTTCAGGCTCCTGTACCTTCTTCCTGATGGCAGTGTGAGGTAAGTGTGTGGCCAGGATGGTGTGGGTCCTTGATTATTTTGGCTGCCTTTTTGAGGCAGCGACTACAATAGATCCCTTCGACGGTGGGGAGGTCAAAGCCAGTGCTGGACTGGGCAGTGGTCACAACTTTTTGTGGTCTTTTTCGCTCCTGGACGCTCAAGTTGCCGAACTAGGCCACAATGCAACCAGTCAGAATGTTCTCTACCGTGCACCTGTAGAAGTTTAGGAGAATCCTCTTCGACATACCCGATCTCCGTAATCTTCTCAGTAAGTAGAGTCGCTAATGTGCCTTCTTTACAATGGCATCGGTGTGCTGGGTTCAGGAAGGACCTTCTGATATATGCACACCCAGGAATTTGAAGTTATTGACCCTCTCCAACATCGTCACCATTGATATAAACAGGATTGTGGGTCCTCATCCATCACCTACTAAAGTCCACAATAAGTTAACCATATAACCATATAACAATTACAGCATGGAAACAGGCCATCTCGGCCCTTCAAGTCCGTGCCGAACAACTTTTTTCCCTTAGTCCCACCTGCCTGCACTCATACCATAACCCTCCATACCCTTCTCATCCATATGCCTATCCAATTTATTTTTAAATGATACCAACGAACCTGCCGCCACCACTTCCACTGGAAGCTCATTCCACACCGCTACCACTCTCTGAGTAAAGAAGTTCCCTCTCATGTTACCCCTAAACCTCTGTCCCTTAATTCTAAAGTCATGTCCTCTTGTTTGAATCTTCCCTATTCTCAAAGGGAAAAGCTTGTCCACATCAACTCTGTCTATCCCTCTCATCATTTTAAAGACCTCTATCAAGTCCCCCCTTAACCTTCTGCGCTCCAGAGAATAAAGACCTAACTTATTCAACCTATCTCTGTAACTTAGCTGTTGAAACCCAGGCAACATTCTAGTAAATCGCCTCTGTACCCTCTCTATTTTGTTGAGATCCTTCCTATAATTGGGCGACCAAAAATGTACACCATACTCCAGATTTGGTCTCACCAATGCCTTGTACAATTTTAACATTACATCCCAGCTTCTATACTCAATGCTCTGATTTATAAAGGCTAGCATACCAAAAGCTTTCTTTACCACCCTATCTATATGAGATTCCACCTTCAAGAAAATATGCACGGTTATTCCCAGATCCCTCTGTTCAACTGTATTCTTCAATTCCCTACCGTTTACAATGTACATCCTATTTTGATTTGTCCTGCCAAGGTGTAGCACCTCACATTTATCAGCATTAAACTCCATCTGCCATCTTTCAGCCCATTTTTCCAACTGGCCTAAATCATTCTGTAGACTTTGGAAATCCTCTTCATTATCCACAACACCCCCTATCTTGGTCTCATCTGCATACTTACTAACCCAATTTACCACCCCTTCATCCAGATCATTGATGTACATGACAAACAACAAAGGACCCAACACAGACCCCTGAGGCACCCCACTAGTCACCTGCCTCCAACCCGACAAACAGCCATCCACCATTACCCTCTGGCTTCTCCCATTCAGCCACTGTTGAATCCATCTTGCTATTCCTGCATTTATACCCAACAGTTGCACCTTGTTAACCAACCTTCCATGAGGAACCTTGTCAAAGGCCTTACCGAAGTCCATATTGACAACATCCACTGCTTTACCCTCGTCAATTTCCCTAGTAACCTCTTCAAAAAATTCAAGAAGATTTGTCAAACATGACCTTCCAGGCATAAATCCATGTTGACTGTTCCTAATTAGACCCTCTTTATCCAGATACTTATATATATTATCTCAAAGTATCTTTTCCATTAATTTGCCCACCACTGAAATCAAATTAACCGGTCTATAATTGCTAGGTTTACTTTTAGAACCCTTTTTAAACAATGGAACAACATGCGCAGTACGCCAATCCTCGGGGACTATTCCCGTTTCTAATGACATTTGAAATATTTCTGTCATAGCCCCGGCTATTTCTACACTAACTTCCCTCAATGTCCTAGGGAATATCCTGTCAGGACCTGGAGACTTATCCACTTTTATATTTTTCAAAAGTGTCAGTACTTCTTTTACTTTGAAACTCATAGTATCCATAGCTACTCTACTAGTTTCCCTTACCTCACATAATTCAATATCCTTCTCCTTGGTGAATACCGAAGAAAAGAAATTGTTCAATATCTCCCCCATCTCTTTTGGCTCTGCAGATAGCTGTCCACTAGGTCTCTCCAATGGACCAATTTTATCCCTTGTTATCCTTTTGCTATTAATATAGCTGTAGAAACCCTTTGGATTTACTTTCACCTTACTTGCCAAAGCAACCTCATATCTTCTTTTAGCTTTTCTAATTTCTTTCTTAAGATTCTTTTTACATTCCTTATACTCCTCAAGCACCTCATTTACTTCATGCTGCCTATAATTATTGTAGATCTCCCTCTTTTTCCGAACCAGATGTCCAATTTCCCTTGAAAACCAGGGCTCTTTCCAATTTTTACTGGTTCCTTTCAACCGAACAGGAACATAAAGATTCTGTACTCTTAAAATTTCCCCTTTAAATGTCCTCCATTTCTCCTCTACATCTTTCCCATAAAACAACTTGTCCCAGTTCACTCCTTTAAAATCATCTCGCATTCCTTGGTCTTATCAAGACTAAGTTCCTTGGTCTTACTGATGTTGAGAGCCAGGTTGTTGTGCTGGCACCATTTGGTCAGTCGGTCGATCTCACTTCTATACTCTGACTCTTCCCCATCTGTGATTCGTCCAACCACAGTGGTGTCATCGGCGAACTTGATGATGGAGTTCGCACTATGACCGGCTACGCAGTCATGCGTATAGAGTGAGTAAAACAGGGGGCTGAGCACGCAGCCTTGAGGTGCTCCCGTACTATAATTGCTAGGTTTACTTAATTACTAGGTTACTGAGGATGAAGTGGTTCCTTCAATTCGAACAAATTGTGGTCTAAGTATGAGGAAGTCGAGGATCCAATTGCAGAGGGATGCGCTGAGGCCCAGTTCTGTGAGCTTGGTAACAAGCTTGGAAGGGATAATGGTATTAAACGCCGAGCTGTAGTCTATAACCAACAGCCTGACGTAGGTGTTTTTAATGTCCAAGTGGTCCAGTGCGGAGTGTAGAGCCAGTGAAATTGCATCCACCGTTTTCCTGTTGTGGCGGTATGCGAACTGTAGTTGGTCGAGGTTCTTGTCGAGGTAGCAGTTGATGTGCATCATAACCAACCTCTCAAAGCACTTCATCACCGCAGATATCAGTGCCACTGGTCGATAGTCATTGAGGCATGTCACCTTACTCTTCTTGGGTATTATTGATGCCCTCTTAAAGCAGCTAGGAACCTCAGACCTCAGAAGTGAAAGGTTGAATATGTCCGTAAAAACTCCATCGAGTTCGTCCACATAGGTTTTTAGAACAGGCCGGGCATACTTACTAACCCAATTTACCACCCCTTCATCCAGATCATTGATGTACATGACAAACAACAAAGGACCCAACACAGACCCCTGAGGCACCCCACTAGTCACCTGCCTCCAACCCGACAAACAGCCATCCACCATTACCCTCTGGCTTCTCCCATTCAGCCACTGTTGAATCCATCTTGCTATTCCTGCATTTATACCCAACAGTTGCACCTTGTTAACCAACCTTCCATGAGGAACCTTGTCAAAGGCCTTACCGAAGTCCATATTGACAACATCCACTGCTTTACCCTCGTCAATTTCCCTAGTAACCTCTTCAAAAAATTCAAGAAGATTTGTCAAACATGACCTTCCAGGCATAAATCCATGTTGACTGTTCCTAATTAGACCCTCTTTATCCAGATACTTATATATATTATCTCAAAGTATCTTTTCCATTAATTTGCCCACCACTGAAATCAAATTAACCGGTCTATAATTGCTAGGTTTACTTTTAGAACCCTTTTTAAACAATGGAACAACATGCGCAGTACGCCAATCCTCGGGGACTATTCCCGTTTCTAATGACATTTGAAATATTTCTGTCATAGCCCCGGCTATTTCTACACTAACTTCCCTCAATGTCCTAGGGAATATCCTGTCAGGACCTGGAGACTTATCCACTTTTATATTTTTCAAAAGTGTCAGTACTTCTTTTACTTTGAAACTCATAGTATCCATAGCTACTCTACTAGTTTCCCTTACCTCACATAATTCAATATCCTTCTCCTTGGTGAATACCGAAGAAAAGAAATTGTTCAATATCTCCCCCATCTCTTTTGGCTCTGCAGATAGCTGTCCACTAGGTCTCTCCAATGGACCAATTTTATCCCTTGTTATCCTTTTGCTATTAATATAGCTGTAGAAACCCTTTGGATTTACTTTCACCTTACTTGCCAAAGCAACCTCATATCTTCTTTTAGCTTTTCTAATTTCTTTCTTAAGATTCTTTTTACATTCCTTATACTCCTCAAGCACCTCATTTACTTCATGCTGCCTATAATTATTGTAGATCTCCCTCTTTTTCCGAACCAGATGTCCAATTTCCCTTGAAAACCAGGGCTCTTTCCAATTTTTACTGGTTCCTTTCAACCGAACAGGTACATAAAGATTCTGTACTCTTAAAATTTCCCCTTTAAATGTCCTCCATTTCTCCTCTACATCTTTCCCATAAAACAACTTGTCCCAGTTCACTCCTTTAAAATCATCTCGCATTCCTTGGTCTTATCAAGACTAAGTTCCTTGGTCTTACTGATGTTGAGAGCCAGGTTGTTGTGCTGGCACCATTTGGTCAGTCGGTCGATCTCACTTCTATACTCTGACTCTTCCCCATCTGTGATTCGTCCAACCACAGTGGTGTCATCGGCGAACTTGATGATGGAGTTCGCACTATGACCGGCTACGCAGTCATGCGTATAGAGTGAGTAAAACAGGGGGCTGAGCACGCAGCCTTGAGGTGCTCCCGTACTATAATTGCTAGGTTTACTTAATTACTAGGTTACTGAGGATGAAGTGGTTCCTTCAATTCGAACAAATTGTGGTCTAAGTATGAGGAAGTCGAGGATCCAATTGCAGAGGGATGCGCTGAGGCCCAGTTCTGTGAGCTTGGTAACAAGCTTGGAAGGGATAATGGTATTAAACGCCGAGCTGTAGTCTATAACCAACAGCCTGACGTAGGTGTTTTTAATGTCCAAGTGGTCCAGTGCGGAGTGTAGAGCCAGTGAAATTGCATCCACCGTTTTCCTGTTGTGGCGGTATGCGAACTGTAGTTGGTCGAGGTTCTTGTCGAGGTAGCAGTTGATGTGCATCATAACCAACCTCTCAAAGCACTTCATCACCGCAGATATCAGTGCCACTGGTCGATAGTCATTGAGGCATGTCACCTTACTCTTCTTGGGTATTATTGATGCCCTCTTAAAGCAGCTAGGAACCTCAGACCTCAGAAGTGAAAGGTTGAATATGTCCGTAAAAACTCCATCGAGTTCGTCCACATAGGTTTTTAGAACAGGCCGGGTATACCATCAGGCCCAGGTGCTTTCCAAGGGTTCACTCCCCTGAAGGATCTTCTGACATCGACCTCTGTGACTATGACTGTAACACCATCAGGGTGAGTAGGGTGCTCAGGAAGGCACATCAGTGCTCTCCCTATCGAACCGTGCATAGAACGCATCGAGCTCGTCAGGGAGTAATGCTTCGCTGTTGTTTGAGCCGCCTCCTGATTTTGCCTTGTAGGAGCTGATGGCATTCAAGCCCTGCCACAATTGTCGAACATTCATCTTATCCTCCAGCTTAGAGCAGAAGTCCCTTTTGACCTTTTTGAAGGCTAGCGGTACAGCTGCTGCCTTACAGTGCCAGAGAATATGTTCAATTCCAACTATGGGTGCTGTCTGTAGGGTGTTTGTATGCTCTCCCTGTGACCACCTGGGTTTTTTCTGGGTTCTCTGGCTTCCTCCCACATCCCAAAGACGTGCATATTTGTAGTTTAATTGGTTTTGGTAAGTGGTAAAATTGTCCCTAGTGTGTGTAGGATAGTGCATGGTGTCATTGCTGGTCGGCACGGACTCACTGGGCCAAAGAGCCTGTCTCAGCTAAATTTGAGGCACTGTTCCTATAATTTGCATGTGGTCTCACTCTGGCAGTGGAGAAGGCCTAGGACAGAAAGGTCAGCGTGAGAATGGGAAGGGGAGTTGAAATAGTTGGCAACCAGGAGATCTGGTAGGCCTAGGTGGACCCAGCGTAAGTGTTCCGCAAATGGTCTCCGAGTTGACGTTTAGTCTCACCGATGTTTAGCCTAACATCGATAGTGGGGAAACTGCTAGAGTCAGTTATTAAAGATGGGATTGCAGCACATTTGGAAAGTGGTGAAATCATTGGACAAATTCAGCATGGATTTACGAAAGGTAAATCATGTCTGACGAATCTTGTGGAATTTTTCGAGGATGTAACTAGTAGCGTGGATGGGGGAGAACCAGTGGATGTGGTGTATCTGGACTTCCAGAAGGCTTTCGACAAGGTCCCACATAAGCGATTAGTATATAAACTTAAAGCATATGGCATTGGGGGTTCAGTATTGATGTGGATAGAGAACTGGCTGGCAAACAGGAAGCAAAGAGTAGGAGTAAACGGGTTGTTTTCACAATGGCAGGCAGTGACTAGTGGGGTACCGCAAGGCTCAGTGCTGGGACCCCAGCTATTTACAATGTACATAAATGATCTGGATGAAGGAATTGAAGGCAATATCTCCAAGTTTGCGGATGACACTAAGCTGGGGGGCAGTGTTAGCTGTGAGGAGGATGCTAGGAGAATGCAAGGTGACTTGGATAGGCTGGGTGAGTGGGCAAACGTTTGGCAGATGCAATATAATGTGGATAAATGTGAGGTTATCCACTTTGGTGACAAAAATAGGAAAACCGACTACTATCTAAATGGTGGCCGATTATGAAAAGGGGAGATGCAGCGTGACCTGGGTGTCATGGTACACCAGTCATTGAAAGTAGGCATGCAGGTACAGCAGGCAGTGAAGAAAGCCAATGGTATGTTAGCTTTCATAGCAAAAGGATTTGAGTATAGGAGCAGGGAGGTTCTACTTCAGTTGTATAGGGTCTTGGTGAGGCCACACCTGGAGTATTGCGTACAGTTCTGGTCTCCAAATCTGAGGAAGGACATTATTGCCATAGAGGGAGTGCAGCGAAGGTTCACCAGAATGATTCCTGGGATGTCAGGACTGTCTTATGAACAAAGACTGCATAGACTCGGTTTATACTCTCTAGAATTTAGGAGATTGAGAGGGGATCTTATAGAAACTTACAAGATTCTTAAGGGGTTGGACAGGCTAGATGCAGGAAGATTGTTCCCGATGTTGGGGAGGTCCAGGACAAAGGGTCACAGCTTAAGGATAAGGGGGAAATCCTTTAGGACCGAGATGAGAAGGAATTTTTTCACACACAGAGTGGTGGGTCTCTGGAACTCTCTGCCACAGAGGGTAGTTGAGGCCAGTTCATTGGCTATATTTAAGAGGGAGTTAGATGTGGCCCTTGTGGCTAAGGGGATCAGAGGGTATGGAGAGAAGGCAGGTACGGGATACTGAGTTGGATGATCAGCCATGATCATATTGAATGGCGGTGCAGGCTCGAAGGGCCGAATGGCCTACTCCTGCACCTAATTTCTATGTTTCTATGTTTCTATGTACAGGTGCCCACATCAGAATGGCTGAAGGGCCCTTTTCGGTGCTGTAATGTTCTATGTTCTATGTTCTATGTTCATAAAGGATCTCATGGAGGTATAAAGTCAGGTTGGCTGTATTGACAAAATGGAATGCATAGTGAAAAAATTAATGACATGTTTATTTTCCCAGCCTGATATTGCCATTCCCAATTTCAGAATCCTGAACGTTTTTAAGAGGAGGTGAGCACTCTAGTGGTAACTCTTTATTAGGCACAACCAACTCATCCCACAATCCATGCTCTTCCTATATTGCCTGAAGGTCTTCTCCATGTTCCATGTTCACCACTACTGATATCTTTAGCTTTAGAGATACAGTGCAGAAACAGGCCCTTCGGCCCGCCATGTCCACGCTAACAAGCGATCACCCCGTACACTCGCACTATCCTACAATCCACGGACAATTTATAATTTTACAGAAGCCAATTAACCTACAAACCTATACATCTTTGGTATGTGGGAGGAAACCGGAGCATGCGGGAAAAACCCACGTGGTCACAGGGTAAGCGAACAAACCCAGTACAGACAGCATTGGTAGTCAGGATCAAACCTAAGTCTCTGGTGCTGTTAGACAGTAAAGGGCCTGTCCTACTTGGATGCAATTTGCGCGTCATTTACGCAACATCCTAAAAATTGGTTGGCGCGTTGTGAAGCGCACATGACGTGCGTATGGCACGTGGTGAGGCGTGGTGACATATGCAGTGATGCGCGGCGTATCGTGAGGCGTGGTGACATATGCAGTGATGCGAGGTAACGCGCGGCGCACCAGGATTGTGTGAGGCTCAAAACCTTTGTGTGCCACCTACGTGACGTAGCCCTAGTGCACGCTGACGTACTAATGGCGTACGCTGACGTACTGACGGCGTACGTGTAGTGCGTGGTGACGATTGGTTACGCACGGTGATGCACGAACATTACCTAATCTAATTTATTAATTGTCATCGTGCATCAACGTCTGTAACCATGCGCCGCCAGTGTGCCGTTGCTGTGCCATTTGTGCGTCATTTGAGCGCCGCACCACGTGACCACCCGGGGATAAAGCGTGCGTAGTTTTGAAAATTTTTCACCATAGTATCTTTGATTTTCACTGGGAAAATCCTAGCCACGGAGATCGGACTAGGTACGAACGACATTGCAACTAACTCCCAAAGGGGGCAGGGCCCTCAGGGTCACATGGTGCACGACTTTCGTACTGCTGGACGATTTTCGCATGACAGTGGCACGACATTCACTACCGGCCTGTCGCGTAAATGACACGGAAATGGTACCCAAGTGGGACAGGCCCTTAACTCTACTGCTATGCTATTGTGCTGCCACTTAAATGATTTCTATTCACTTCTTTCTCTCTGCCAAGGTGGATGACTGCAAGAGCTCAATCTGGTAAACAATTCAAATATCCTGAATAAATTCCACGCATTACTGCACTGTTGCTCTGTGATAATCTTTGATCTTTTTAATGATCATTGGATCGAACATCTCTCAACCCTGAAATTGGCTCCATGCCTTCTGGCACTGATACAGATCACAGTCTGCCCTTGAAGATAATTCAATAGCAGAAAAGACAGACACAAAGTTCTGGGCTAACTCAGCAGGTCAAGCAGCATCTCTGGATAAAGGATGGGTGACGTTTGAGGTGACGTTTGAACCCTTCTTCAGCCACTTAATAGCAGACTCTCTTTCATCCAAATTCCACCCCTTAAACCCCTGTCTCACGGTGCGAGTTGATACACGAGGGACCCCAAGTTTTCACTCGCGGTAATCACGTACAATCAATGTAGCGGGAACGTCGGAACTCGAGCGAGCAACTTACTGACTCGTGGCGCTAACGGCGGGTACCCGTGAAACTTGTTAACTCATGAAAATATTCAAACATGTTTGATGTTTTCCATGAGTCAAATTTACTGTTCAAGTTAAAAATTGGCCCGTACGTTTACTTTAGTGATTTGTGCGTCTACCGTGAGAACTCTTTAACTCAGCGGGCAGGCAGCATCTCTGGAGAGAAGGAATGGGTGACGGGATGACTTCCAAATTTCTCCAGCACCATGTGTTCACTTTTTGTCAACCAGCATCTGCCCTTTCTTGTGCATGACATTATTTGTATCCGTGGCAGTTGATTCTCGCTCCCTTCAGTTTCCCAGGGGGTCGGGACAGGACTGAACTTGGGAGGGAGAGGTGGGTAGTGTTTCACTAAATGCTTAAAAAAATCTTTAAGTTATAGATTATGGACAATTTTAAGTTGGGAATGGACAAATCCAACAAACCACACTACATTATTCTTGAATAGATAACTTTGAATTCGTGATTTTTTAAAAAGGAGCCAACATCTACAGTGCCTTGTGTCTTGGCAATTCATGATTCTCCACGCTGGGCAGAAAATGGGATTAGGTAAGCGGCTAACTTCATTCTAAAACTTGGAATGGCACATTGGCGGTGCAGCAATAAAGTTGCTGCCTCACAGCGCCAGAGACCCGAGTTCAATCCTGACGACTGGTGCTGTCCGTACAGAGTTTGCACGTTCTCCCAGTGACCACGTAGATTTTTTCCTGGTGCTCCAGTTTCTTCCTACATTCCAAAGACGTGCAGGTTTGTATGTTAATTGTCGTCCGTAAATTGCCCCGCAGTGTGTAGGATGGAACCAGTGTCCGGGTGATTGTGGTCAGCATGGGCTCGGTGGGCCGAAGGGCCTGTTTTCACACTGTATCTAAACTAAACTAAAGGCCCTGAAAAAGAGTCCCGACCCAAAACGTCAACTATCCATTTTCTCCAGAGATGCTGGCTGACCCGTTGAGTTATTCCAACACTTTGCGACCTTTTGTGATAAGTTAATGCTTCAACCCTTTCTCGAGGAATGGGAATTAGGGGAAGCAGTAGGAAATATGTTGCTTGGCATTTTAAATAAATAGATTAGTCAGTACAGTATTTATTAAGTCAAAGTTACAGTTATGTAAATACAACTGCGGTAAAAGTGAGGAGAGGGGTGGGGTAATCAGGGGAACAAATGTATAATTAGCCGATCTGGAAAACGAGCAGAACGACTGGACAAGGGTTTGTTTGATGCCCACCACAAAATGCTGGAGTAACTTGGCGGGTCAGACAGCAACTCTGGAAAGAAGGAATAGGTGACTTTTCGGGTCGAGTTCCTTCTTCAGAAGACGAGCCCTGGGCTGAAACGTCACCTATCCACGTTCTCCAGAGATGTTACCTGGCCCGCGTTGTTACTCCAGCTTGTTGCGTCTGCCTTTCGTCTAAAGCATTGGGACCGTCGCCGACGTGAAGACGGTGCGAAGCCCCCGTGCCCGGTGCAATGGGTGGGGAACTGGACTGGGGAGGGAAGGGGTCACACACATGGCTGGGAAGCAGAGGGGTGGGTGTGGGGGTGGTGACAGACAGGGTCAACAATGAGATGGAGAAAGACAGAAACACCGACGTGCAAAGGAGACCTACAATAGCGCATGATCTCTCTCGTGTTATGGCGGGTGATTGTCGCCTGCCCGCTGTTTCTGACCCTAAAGCCTTGGGATCGTTGCCCTTTGTGTTGGCGTGGAGGGGGAGGGGGGTATTGTGCTGTTTGATTGCCCCCTGCTATCCCAGGGACAGGGAGACACAGCGGCTTTTGAGACTGGTGGCCAATCACTACCAAAGTGTCTGCCCACACAGTCAGTACACCTCTCCTACACATGTCTCCTGCACTAAGATCATCCCGCAGAGAATGATCCCAACCTAACCCAAGAGCCTTGTCACCCCAGGCTGATTAATGACTTGGGAGAGGAACTTGGAACATCGCAGAAATGCCATACCCGTGGGAACTCGGTTAAACACTCGTGCACAACCACAAGTCTGTTTTTTTTCTTTCACTTGGGGTCACTCGTGGGTGGACTCGCACCGTGAGACAGGGCCATTAATCTCTCTACTCATCCTACCCCCACCCAGTTTAGTTTTCTCTTTCCTGCATCCCTGTTGTGATTGAATATAAACTTTCACCTTGATTTTACACTTATTTTACGTACCTGGAGGACATGACCATGTTTCTGATATCACATTAAGTGAATTATCTAAAGACTGGCTCTGTGATGCTAAATGTTGAGAGAGAATATCCCCTGGTCACTTCTGGCTAAAATCAGTTGTGAGTAGCTTTTACTTTAGACTTTAAAGATGCAGTGCAGAAGCAGGCCCTTCGGCCCATCGAGTCTACGCCAACAGCGATCACCCAATACACTGGCACTATACTACACGCTCTGGTGTATTTACAATTTACAGAAACCGAATCACATACAAACCTGTACATCTTTGGAATGCGGGAGGAAACCAGAGCATCTGGAGAAAACCCACAGGGAGAACGTACAAACTCCACACAGACAGCACCCATAGTCAAGATCGAACTCAGGTCTCTAGCGCTGTAAGGCAGCATCTCTGCCACTGCACCACTGTGCTTCAAACTTGCCTTTAGCTCTCAGGAAGGTGACTTTTGTGAAGCTTCCTCGTCTCACCAGCTGTTTCGTTTTCTACACTATTCAACACTTAATGTGGCAGAATTGAGAGCTTTGATCAGACCTGTCAGTAGTCACTGAGATCACTTAGTTCGGTCGATTGCCTAATCCTGGTGCAGGAGAGCCCATTTGTGGTCTTTGTGTTCCAGATTCATCTGGTTTTATCAATGCTTGGTGATATTATAGACCTGTCCTTCTGTACTCTTCATTGAACCAAGGTTTAGCTCCAGCATGATAGCAGTAATAGAACAAAAAATCTGCTGGCTCACGAGGTCGTGTGTTCTTTTGATGTACATTTCTTCTCATGGAACATAGTGCCACAGACACGTTCTGTGTAAATCCCACTCAGGACAGCTTCTTCCCCTCTGTTATCAGGCAAATGTTTTACACAGCGGGTGATAATCACAATCACAATAATACTTTATTAGCCAAGTATGTTTTGCAACATACGAGAAATTTCATGTGCCAAGTCAGTCATACAAATAAAAAACAATGGAACACACGAAATACATTTTAACATGAACATCCACTACAGTGACTCCTCCACATTCCTTACTGTGATGGTAGGTGAAAAAAAAGTTCACCTCCCATTTCGGGAGTTGGGGAGCCTCGAGCCCTCCATTGACGGGATGAACTTTACTCCAGTAGCCGGTGGCGTTTTGGCCCTCCACATCAGGGTGATCAGCTCCTGCATCGGGGGGATGTCAGCTCTCCCACGCTGGGCGATCAATGGTCAGTGTTAATATTGACCAAATTAAAGACACCATAAAATGGAGGATCCCAGCATTTGTCAGAATTGATTAAACTTTGTCAGTGGAAATTTACAGGCAGTGGATGGCACCGATCAGTCTGAGCCTTGGAATGATATGCAGAATGGTGAAAGATCCAGGTGTTCTCCTCATTTCCACTTAATTGATAATCTATATACTTTTAAAACTCGGTGTGTGTGTGTGTGTGTGTGTATTTGGGTGTATGTCATGTTGCCTTTGAAACGTATCTCCTCGAAAACCAGATGCAGAAACGCGGAGATGCTTACATATTTCGGTAGGGATTTCAGTTATGATTTCAGAAATCCACTCCTCTCTAAATTTGCTGACTTATTTCCCCAGATTTTGAATAAAGTTGTTCACAAAACTCACTTAAAAAAAAATAATTGCCGCTTGCCAGCTGCTGACATCACAATGCCCACATTCCCACCAATCGAGGACCACATGCTGTGGATTAATGCAGCTGCTGTCAACACGCATGCGCAGATTTCCACGAGGTACGTTCGCCCACCCGCCCCCTCGTTCTTCAAAAGGCGCAGAAAGATCGAGAAAGTTCTGCAGAACAAAGATCCTACTGCTCAACTCCGCTATAGGATCTTTGTTGCGCAGCGCGACCGACGTTGCAGCGGCCTCTGCAGTTCATCTGTCTTTTTTTTTTGTCCCGTTGAGTGTATAGTTTGTAGTGCTTTTAAAAAAAAATTATTTAACTGTGTATATGTGGGGGGGGGGGACTTTAAAATCTCTTCCCTGTACGGGGAACCCTGTTGGATCTCCATTGTCATTGGGGCCTAGCACCGTGGAGCGGCCTCCAGCCAGAATGACCTGGGGGCTCCAGTCGCAGAGCCTGCGGACTTATCATCGAGGAGCTAGCTCGGAGGCTCCAGCTGCAGGCCCGGTGGACGGGATATCGGGAGCTCGCGGGTCCCTGGTGGGAGACCGCTTCTCAGAGCTCCCGCAATGGCATCTTTTCCCGCTGGAGTTGCGGGGTTGAAGGCGACCTGGGGCGGGGCATTACATCGCCCGGCGCAGCTTTAACGGCCGCGAGACTTACCATCGTCGGCCGGGGGTTTTGATTTTGACATTGGGAGAAGAATGGAGAGCAGGGGAGAGACAAGACTTTGCCTTCCATCACAGTGAGGAGGAGATTAACTGTGATGGATGTTCGTGTAAATTGTGTTTGTGTGTGCCTTGGTTCTTTTCTTGTTGTATGACTGCAGAAACCAAATTTCGTTTGAACTTCATTTGAGGTTCAAACGAAACGCCAACACTATCGCTGTCTACTATTGCTCTGAATTTGATTTTCATGGGAGTCAAGATTCAAGATTCAAGAGAGTTTATTGTCATGTGTCCCAAATAGGACAATGAATTTTTTGCTTTGCTCCAGCACAACAGAATATAGTGGGCATGAATACAGAACAGATCAGTGTGGCCATATACCATCATATAAATATATACACACATGGATAAATAAACAGATAATGGGCTATTTTACTTTGGAGTCACGTGAGTGATTCCGTGAAGAAGACCCGCCAGTCCGCATGCACGTCATTATGTCTGACGCATGGCGCACTGATGGGCTGGCAGGGCGCAGCTCCACCAGCGGTAAGTTAAAAACCCTGAGGTAAGTTTTCAAAACTTAGCTGCGGTTTTTCTCCGGGCGGGAAATCTTGTTTTACAGGAGCGAGTCCGCAATGGAGAAAGTAGTGAAAGGAAGGATGAGGTGGTCCGCTGCGAAAACAGCTATGGATGACCACGGGAGTGCGGGTAGCGTGCAGCCATCCCTCTCGCCTTCAGAGTCACGGCCAGTGGCTTCCAATTTGGCGCCGGTGGAAGGCACCGTGGCTACTCCAGTGGGTCGGAAAGCCACCAAAAAATCAAAAAGGCCCGTTGACTCTGATGAGTCGGGCCAGGAGGTTGGTCCTCCCACAATGGATGCTTTTGGGCGGCTGTCCAGAATGGAACGCCTCATGGAGAGGATATTTCATCAACAAATGCTCGAGAGAGACGAGCTTTATATCCATGGGTCTCCTCGGGGGCCCATGGCAGCGGCACCTGTACCAGGGCTGCATGATGTCTTCCTCTTGGAGGAGGTGAGCTCACGGAGTCAGTTTTGTTCTGACTCCGAGATCGGAGGTATAGCTGATGAGCATATCTCTAGGCAAGGAGACCTGGAGCAGGGGTGCCAAGCAAATCCAAATTTGCCGTATCTGCCTGAACGGGTGAACCAATAAATGAGGATCTGGCCAGGACCATCAATTAATTAATGATGGTCCCATTTCAATCAATGGTGTCATATAACATCAGACTCGTTTATACTGCACAGTATACTAGGTTTCCAGATTGAATTTATTTTTAAATTATGCCCATCTACACAGCATACACATTGCCAGACGTTGTCTTTCAACAACAGGAGTCCTTGGAGGTACAAACTAAGATTCAAACATTAGCTAAGAAAGGGGTAATTGAGAAGTCCTCTCAGCAATCTCACCAATTTGTCTCCAATATATTTCCAATACAAAAAAAGGATGGTGGGTGTTGGATCATTCTTGACCTAACTAGGCTTAACTGTGCAGTATAAACATTTCAATATGGAAACTTTTCTTACTGCCAAACAGCTGGTTTCTAAAGGGTGCTACATGACATGCATAGATCTCAAAGATGCATATTATTCAGTACCCATTCATCACAATCATCGGAGATATTTGAAATTTAGCTGGATGAAGCAATTGTGGCAGTTTAAAGCATTGCCTAATGGATTAACTTCAGCTCCTAGGTTATTTACAAAAATGTTAAACCAGTGTTGGGCCTACTCCGGGCTCAGAATCATATTGCAATGGCCTATTTGGATGATATCCTAATCATAGGCAAGACCCAGAAATCAGCTGAATTATCTGTTTCAGGTACCAAACGCATGTTTGAGAGTTTGGGGTTTCTCATTCATCCAGTTAAATCGAAATTGATCTCATCCAGATTCATTGATTATTTAGGGTTCACCATTAATTCAACTCACATGTCTGTGACTCTGCCTCCAGGCAAGAGGTCAGCGTTAATCAAAGCCTGTAGCAAGCTTGTTGATGAGCAACAATCTTCTATTCGGCAGGTTGCTAGTGTAATTGGGAAATTAGTGGCTGCTTTTCCAGTCGCACAATTTGGACCTCTGCATTATCAAAATTTGCAAGGTGCAAAGGAGCACACACTCAAAAGTCATGCAGGGCATTTTAATAGACATATGCAGTTACCAGCTGAAGCTGTTGCTGAGTTACAATGGTGGATGACAACTGTTTGGCTTTGCACCGGGAAAATGCGGATTGACAGACATTCAGTTGTTTTACAAACAGATGTTAGTGCTCTAGGATGGGGAGCTGCCAATACCATCTCCAGCTGTGGCAGCAGATGGAATATGCATGAGGCATTACTTCTTCAATCACATGGTATTAACTATTTGGAGTTATTGGGAGCACTCTATGGTCTAGAAGCATATTGTACTAATATGCATAATTTGCATGTGCAGCTTCAGATTGATAATACTACAGCAGTAGCATATATTAATCACATTGGTGGAATCAAATCGGTATCATGTGATATGTTCGCTAACCTTATCTGGCACTGGTGTATCACACAAAACATTTGGATTTCAGCTATCTACCTACCAGGTAGACTTAACATGGTGGCAGACACCAGATCACGAAAGCTCAATTACAACACTGAATGGATGTTGAATCGTGAAATATTCAAAGAGATTGTCACTCGGTATGGTGTACCAGACATTGATTTGTTTGCGTCCAGATTGAATCACCAATTACCAAAGTATGTTTCATGGTAGCCAGACCCAGGGGCAGTGGCGGTAGATGCATTCTCTCGACACTGGGGTGGAATGTTTTTATATGCATTTCCTTCATTTTGCCTCATCAGTCGGTGCTTGCTCAAGATCGAGCAGGACTCTGCCTCAGGCATTTTGGTAGTTCCCGACTGGCCTACACAACCATGGTTCCCACTGTTTTTAAGATTAAAAACACAGCCTTTTATGGCTATCCCCAAAAACAGTAGCTTGCTGGTTCATCCTGTAACTGGGGAAAATGATCCATTACATGACTGTATTAATCTGTTGATTTGCAGATTCTGAGTAGACCGTTCCTGAGGCTTGGATTATCAGGGCGAACGTTGTATCTGATTACTGCAGCCTGGAGGGATAGTACAAAAAATAATATATATCTCAAATCAAGAAATGGGAGATGTTCTGTTTGCAGTCGAACATTTCATATCATAAGGTAAGCGTACCTGATGTGTTGGAATTTCTTTCTACGTTAGTTTTTGTTGAGCGACTAAGCTACAGTGCCATCAATAGTACCAGGAGTGCCTTGTCATCCTATCTGTGCCAAGGAATTAGACAACATCCTGTTGGGTCTCACCCTTTAGTATCTCGGTTCATGAAGGGCATTTTTAACTGCAATCCCCCAGGCCTAGATACACAGAAATTTGGGATGTGAGCATGGTTCTTGAGCTGCTTCACCAATGGGCTCCAGCAACATCTCTGTCATTGGCCAGACTGACTCTCAAAGTGGTTATGCTCATGGCGCTGATTTCAACACAACGCGTCCAGACGTTGCAGAAGCTTTGGCTGGACAGAATGGTTTTGTCTGTAGATAATATAACCTTTTATATTTATGATTTACTTAAGCAGAGCAGGCCAGGGACGTCAGGGATTAGATGGCATACCCCATAGACCTTCGCCTCTGTGTAGTCACACACTTGCAGCGGTACATCGAGGTCACCAAGAGCATCAGAGGCTCTGAATTGGCTATATTCGTCAGATATAAGAAGCCTCATAACAAGCTGTGAGTGCACACCATCTCAAGGTGGTTAAAACAGTTTCTGGTTTATGCTGGAGTAAACACTGATGTGTATAAATCACACTCCACCAGGGCAGCTTCAACGTCAGCAGCGAGGGCACAGGACGTCCCTCTCGACCAAATCTTCACGGCCGCAGAATGGTCCAGTGAATTGACGTTTCAGAGGTTTTATCACAAACCTCTTGCCACACCGGGGGTATTTGGGCATTCAATTCTAAATTCTGTTTTGTAGCTTCCCCCTGGGACAGAGGGGTCCCTATTTTTTCTTTCTTTGGTAAATAAAGCACCAATTTGGTTAAGTCTGTATTATGTTGGAATGCTTTATTTGTTATTACTCATCCTGTGTCAACCAAGGCAGTGTGTTGCATGGACTCGTATCCACGGCATGAAATCACAGAGCTTTGAAGTCTTCACGGAATCACTCACGTGACTCCAAAGTAAAATAGTAAGATTGAACAAGAACTTACCAGTTTGAAGTTTGATCTTTATTTTATGAGGAGTTACGATGAGCGATTACGTGCCCACCGCTCCCAGCCCTCATATCACAAAGGTCATCTGGTAGTTTCTAGATTTCTAATCTTACTATATTACTTCAATTACTGTTATCTGTGATTTCACGCTGCTTTGAAGATTGATGCGCATGGCGGACTGGTGGGTCTTCTTCACTTAATCGCTCATCCTAACTCCTCATAAAATAAAGATCAAACTTCAAACTGGTAAGTTCTCATTTAATCTTACTATTAATGTTCAGAATTTTATTTGAGTTGAGTTTAATAAACTGATGGCTGTGAGGAACTAGCTATTCCTGAACCGGGACGTTGCAGTTTTCAGGCTCCTGTACCTTCTACATGAAGGTAGCAGGGAGGTGAGTGTGTGGCCAGGGTGGTGTGGGTCCTTGATGATGATGCCAGCCTTTTTGAGGCAGCGGCTGCGATAGATCCCCTCGATGGAAGGAAGGTCAGAGCCGATGATGGACTGGGCAGCGTTTACTACATTTTGTAGTCTTTTCCGCCCCTGGGCGCTCAAGTTGCCGAACCAAGCCACGATACAACCGGTCAGCATGCCCTCTGCTGTGCACCTGTAGAAGTTAGAGAGAGTCCTCCTTGGCATACCGACTATCCGTAATCTTCTCAGGAATTAGAGGCGCTGATTCTTTATAATTGCATCTGTGTTCTCGAACCAGGAGAGATCTTCAGAGATGTGCACGCCCAGGAATTTGAAGCTCTTGACCCTTTCCACCATTGACCCATTGATATAAACGGGACTGTGGGTCCCCATCCTACCCGTTCCAAAGTTCACAATCAGTTCCTTGGTTTTGCTGGTGTTGAGGGCCAGGTTATTGTCCGGGAGGATCTGGGTATTATGGGTAGAAGGCAGGAGAATGGGGTTAGGAGGGAGAGATAGATCAGCCATGATTGAATGGCGGAGGAGACTTGATGAGCCGAATGACTTAATTCTACTCCTATCACATGATCTTATGATCTTATAATCTGAACTCCAGCTCTGTGGAACAATAAGCGAAAAACAAACTGCTGAAAATCTCAGCTTGTCAGATAGCATCTGTAGAGGCCAAAGCACAGTCAATGTTTCGGGTCAAGACTTCTTCTGTATTAAGAGATTAGAGGGGAGACAGCCTATATAAGGAGATGGGGTGGGGTGAGGTGGGAACGTAAAATGTAGCCAGGGATAGGTCGATTGAGGTGAGGAGGGGTGGATTGGTTGATGGAGTCGGATGGAAGAGGAGAGGTGGAGATAACAACAGAGACCAGGGTGTCATTGGTGGAGGTAACCAGGGTAACCAAAGTCTGCAAATGATGGACTATGATGGGAAAGGTATATGGAGTAACCATCACCCACATACTCTCTCTATAAGTCTCTTCCCCCGACTGTTCCCAACTGCCTCCCCCCCCCCCTCTCCCCACCTCCGTTATTTTGTCCAGCACTCCACCTTTGTTTCCCATTGGATTAAATCATAAGGTCATAAGTGATAGGAGTAGAATTAGGCCATTCGGCCCATCATGTCTACCACCATTCTATCTCTCCTTCCGAACTCCATTCTCCTGCCTTCTCCACATAATGTCTGACATCTGTACTAATCAAAAATGTATCTATCTCTGCCTTAAAACTATCTGGTGATGGCCTCCACAGCCTTCTGTGGCACAGAATTCCACGGATTCACCACCCTCTGATTAAAGAAATGTACCTTTATCTCCTTCCTAAAAGAACGTCTGAGGCCATGACCTCTAGTCCTAGACTCTCCCACTAGTAGAAACATCCTCTCCACATCCAGTCTATCCAAGCCTTTCACTATTCTGTGTGTTTCAATGAGGTCCCCCATCATTTTCTAAGCTCCAGTGAGTACAGACCCAGTGCCGACAAACGCTCATCATAGGTAAACCTACCCATTCCTGGGATTATTCTTGTAAATCATCATCTTCCATCATCTGCAGACCCTAGTTACTTCCACCAACCATATTCCAGCTATTGTCACTATTCCCATCCCTCTCTTCCCCACTTAACTCCATCCAGCAATCCACTTCTCAAATTCACATATCACATGCCAGCTCTCACCCCAACCCTCCCCCCTCACCCCTTTATACTGGCTATCTCCCCTCCATTTCTTCAGTCCAAGTGAAGGGTCTCGACCTGAAATTTCAACTGTCCGTTTCCCGCCACAGATGCTGCCTGACCAGCTGAGTTCCTCCAGCAGTTAGACTTTGAAGCGTCTGCAGTCTCACGTGCCGCTGGAATACCAGTCCCTTACTTAGCCATTAAAAAAGGAACTGGTGATGATGGAACTTGGAAGTGCAGGAGTAACTCAACGGGTCAGACAGCATTTCTGGAGGCGTCATTTTGGGTCGGGTTCCTTCTTCAGACAAAATTGTAGTGGGGGGGGGGGTAAGTTAAAAGAGAATGGGGGGTGAAACAAAGCCTGCCAAGTGAGTACAGCTTTATAGGTTAATTGGTTTAGGTAAAAAATATAAATTGTCCCTAATGTGTAGGATAGTATTAGTGTACGGGGGTGATTGCTGGTCGGCACAGAGTCACAGCCTGTCTCTGTGCTGCATCTCTAATGTCTGAAGTAAAGTGATAGGTGAGGGGGGTTTGGCAGGTGGGTTCACTGAGAGGAGAGGTGTAAAAGATGAAGCGTTCCAACCTGAAACGCCACTTATCCGTCACCCGGCTGCCTGACCCGCTGACTTACCCCAGCACTAGGTTCTACTATGAGTACGCAGACTGTTCTAAAATCTCCTCAACTCTCTCCTATGCACACAGGGACCAGATTCTCCCCTTTCCTGCCTTAATTTTTAATCTTCCGTTAGATTTCTCAACAATAAGTAGAAAATAACGTTTTAAATGTCTCTGCTTTTTTCTTAGAAGATCAACCAGCCCCCTCTACTTTATACATCAAACAAGCAGCATAGTGACAACTGCACGCAGTAACTTTGAACATTTTTGAAATCTACTTCCATTGAAGTCAACTGAGCCAACTTTCAGAAGGCAAGTTCAACACACTTCTTTGCATATCTACACTTTTTTGCAAATCTACTGTAACTAATAAAGTATGTATTTCTTTCCATTGACGTCATTTTACTTTCTCTCTAGATTCAACTTGTTATAAGATATTTCTTCTAACTTAAGGACAGATTTCTAGTTTCCTTCGAGCATTGTGGTTCTGGTGCTGGTTTGAATTAATGCTTGATTGAATGGGTTGAAAGATGCAACATGGAAACAGGCCCTTCACACCACCGAGTCCACACTGACCATCGATCACTCATTCAAACTCATTCTATGTTACCCTACTCTTTCATCCACTCAATTTACAGAGGTCAGTTACATACAAACCCACACATCTTTGGGGAAGGAAACCAGAGCACCCGGAGGAGACACACGCGGTCACAGGGAGAATATGCAAAATCCACGAAGACAGTGCCCAAGGTGTGTGTGTGTGTGTGTGTGTGTGTGTGTCTCTCTCTCTCTCTCCCTCTCTCTCTCTCTCTCTCTCTCTCTCTCTCTCTCTCTCTGACTCTGTCTCTCTTTCTTTTCTTCCTCCCTCCCTCCTTCCCTCCACACCGACAGATGGGCAATAAATGCCTTACCAACACTCGGTACCCTGTTGAAAGCCTAAATCTCAAAAGTGAAGGCCTTCAGCCATGAATTCCTAACCTCTGATGGGTAGAGGAGGTTATAATGGTGATGAGACCTATAGACATTGACATGTCCATAGACATGGCAATGAAGAAGATGTCACCCTGCCGCCTGCCTCAGGAAAGTCATCATCTGGGTCTTTCTGGACCATCTCCTCCAAGTTGCTGAAGATCAGGTTGGGGTGTGGATTCTGTCCATCCATCTTCCGCACAATCTTCACCTTGTGACAACTCCAGGCAAGATGCAGGGAGCAGCACCAGATGACATACATGGACTTTATTGACCTCACTGAAACCTTTCACTCTGGCGAACAATATTTTTAACAAAAGAGAGTGGATAATATCTTTATATAAGAAAACTGATGATCTAATAGGGTGACAGAGTGGCTTAGCGGTAAAGTTGTTGCCTTACAGTGCAGAACCTGGGATCGATCCAGACTATGGGTGCTGTCTATATAGCGTTTGTACGTGACCGTGTGGGTTTTCTCCGGGTGCTCCAATTTCTCCACACACTCCAAATGCATACAGGTTTGTAGGATAATTGCCTTCTGTAATTTTCCGCCAGTGTGTAGGATAGAGTGAGTGTACGGATGACCACTGGTTGGTGAGGATCTATGAGCCACGGGGCCAGTTTTCACGTTGTACTTTTGAAACTAGTTCTTAATTCCATATTTTACTTTAAAATTATATTCCCCGGTAGCATCGCAGACTTTGAACCACAGACTATTAATCTAGTAAATTGCATTCCACGCTCTTCGATGTGATATCCATGCTACCATATTCATAAGTGGGCAGATATAACTCATGTTACCCTTGCTTGAAGTATGTTGACACCGATAAATTACAATACTTTTGTTTTTGTATCATTATTCCTTTTTTTATGATTAATCTCAGATGACAGATGTTGAAATGAAGCCAGCAATATGGATTGTGGTGACATACGGATAAGTAACACACGGCAGCTTCGGAAGCTGCATGTTAATTGCTTATTCTCCCGGTCTCATTTTGCAAGCAGTAAGTTGTCACCACGGAATCTGCAGTGTTTTCATGAGTACAGAGCTAACCTGTCTTCAGGTCAAGGATCTGACATTAGATATCATGCTTGTGATATTACATTAATGTTTCCTCATGATCAGTTGATTTGTATCTCAGTTGATTTATAACAAATCTGCACAATACCCTATGCGAAGACCAGCTCACATTCTGCAGGAGGAACTATTGCTAAACTCTAAGCATTATGATGTGATTTTACAAATGTTCCAGTTGAGTACCGCAAAGCTCATAAAAGTACATCTCAGAGACTGGTAATTTCCATTTTAATCATTTTTTGCCTCTTTATCCTTGTTGTCATTAAGGCTATCTGTTCCTCTGAAAGAGTTGATCGGGTGATACTTGTTCTCTTTAATTCTTAAGGAATATTGCCTTCATTACTAATCGAGCAACAAACTTGCACTCAAGCACACAGAATTATGAAGTGAAATAAGTAATCTTGTCACGAGATTTGCGCTAGCCTGAATTGGTTTTAAAATTCTCATCCTTGTTATTCAATCTTTCCATGTCTTGTTTCTTGTTATCTCTGTAATCTCTTCCAACCTTTGAAGCCCATTAAGGTAAACACAGTAGACTTGCATACACACAACACATATACACACACACACAACACACATACGCACACCACACACATACACACATGACACACACACAACACACATACATGCATGCGCACATGCACATACTCACAATGCACATGCACACATACAAATGCACAGACACACAATGCACGTACATGCATGCACACACGCACTCACAATGCACATACATGCACATGCACACATACACACACACACATGCACAGACACACACACACACACACACACACACAGGCACACGCATACAAACGCACAAGAATGAACCCAGCTGCCAAAGTGACCGCCGGGAATGAGGACGGGCCGGACAAGGACAGGCAAGGACTGTTAAGAACAAGGTGCAAGGATACACCTGGTGACCCGAAGACCGGAGGGTTAAGGTGGTGATGGATGCGAAGAATGGACCGGTAACAGAGAGACTGGGGTATTGTCTCCAGTGCCTTCAAGGTCGGCTGCAGGAGGTGCCCCCAGGACCCAGGGGCAGTAGGCAGAGGAGAGGGACGCTGGGTCACGGCCTGCCGGATCCCTGGATCCGGGACGCTCCAGGACTTCCAACATGTGGACTGGAATTTGGACCTTTTGTGTTTTCTGCTTTTTCTATTTTAAACACCGTCAAAATTGTGCATCTGTGATTGTGACAATGATTGTCAAAGAATTTCACTGTGCTGTCACTGTACCTGGCAATAAAAAACCATTGAACACACACACTGTGGACTAAAGTGTTTAAGAAAGAACTGCAGATGCTGGAAACATCGAAGGTAGACAAAAATACTAGAGAAACTCAGCGAGTGAGGCAGCATCTAGGGAGCGAAGGAATAGGTGACGTTTCGGGTCGAAACCCTTCTTCAGATGTGGGGGTGGGGGTAGGGGGCGGGAAGAAGAAAGGAAAAGGTAGCGACAGTAGGCTGTGGGAGAGCTGGGGAGGAGAGGGGTAGGAGGGAGAAAGCAAGGACCACCTGAAATTGATGAAGTCGAACTAAAGTGCACAAGAAGTGGATTAAAGTGCACACACTTAAAAACATCTTCAGCTCCACAGCTCCTGACCTTACCTATCGTTCCCAACATATTTTGCTCTGATATAACCTCCACCTAATAATCCTCTTTTGAAATCCTTTTTGCCCAATGACCAAGCTCTTCCTATGATTCTTTCGTGTGACTCAGCTTGTTACCATTCTTGGCAAAGCTGGAGTTAAAACTTTGACATTTGGGTTTCCACCTGTTCCCACATGAGTGCTAGTTGTCAGACGTTAGCATTCCTGTTTGCTTCCAACAATTTTTATTTTTATTGTTCACTCGTCCGTATTCTTCCCCAGCATCCACCTCAAACAATCCTTTAATTCCAAACAAGACTTCTTTACCATTCTCCAGCAGTCCATTCCAGCTCTTAGTGATACTAGGCAGTATCTGACTCTTAGGAAAAATAATTGGTCAGGTAATGGAAAAGCTGACGAGGGAACAGTGATCATAATTTGGTATGTTTTTTTGTTAATTTATTTTTTTTATTTAATTTTTTTTTTAAAGCAAAAAGATAAAAAGAAAAAGGAGAAAAAAGAGAAAAACAAAACCCACTAAACTAAAATAAGCAAGACGAGAAAAAAAAAAAAAAATCTGGGCTGCAAAGAATTTCAACAATTTAGATCCCTGTTTGTCGTCAAGTCCGTTCCACCGTATAAAGGTAAGAGAATTATTATAACGGTTGGAGAGGGAACAATTTATATCATGTGAAAATATTGAATAAAGCTTCCCCAAGTCCTATCAAATTTAACCATGGGTTCAACAATGTCACTCCTAATTTCTTCTAAATTTAAACATGATATTATTGTAAGTTATGGAAAAGGAGTAAAGGGCCCTCCAGTTAAGATCTTGAGCTGGGGGTGGGGCAGGGGAGGGGGGTGGGGAAACTGATTTAATGTGTAATAGAGGATACGGCAAAATAAGATTGAGAATGAGAGAGGCAGCACAGTGACGCAGTGGGGCGGCGCAGTGGTCCATCTGGTAGCATTGCTACAGTGCCAGAGACCCGTGTTCAAACCTGACCTTCGGGTACTGTCTATGTGGAGTTTGCATGTTCACCCTGTGACCCCGTGGGGATTTTTCGGGTGCTCCACTTTCCTCCTACATTCCAAAGATGTTGGAGTTTGTAGGTTAATTGGCCTCTGTAAAATTAACTCTAGTGTGTTAGGATTGAAGTGAGAGTGGGATAACAGAACTACTGTGAACAGGCGATCGATGGCCGGCGTGGTCTCGGTGGCCGAAGGTTCAGTTCAAATCTGTATATAAAATTATGAGAGGCATGGAAAGGATATACAGTCGTAAGCATTTTCCGATGGAAATATCAATACTAGAAAGCGTAGCTTTAAATTCAGAAGGAAAAGTTAGCAAGAGATGTCCAAGCCATTTTTTTGTTCACACAGAATATAGTATGTGTTTGGTTTATGCTGTAGGGTGGTGGTGGTGGAAGCAGGTGCAGCGATCCGGATGCATCACAACATGGTAAAGCAACTGCTTTGACAAGAGCTCAAATAAATTCAGAGTTGTCTAGTCCATCATACAAACTACACTTTCCCCTTCCATCCACCCCATCTACACTTCACGTACCATCGTGAAGGCAGCAAACATAATCAAGGACCACTCACAAAGGGACTATTCTTCTCTTCTCCTCTCTCCCCTGAGACAGAAGGGTGGGAGAGGGACAAAGAGAGAGGGAATGTAGGGGTTACGTGAAATTAGAGAAATCTTCATATCGCTGTGTTGTAAGCTGCCCAAGCAAAATATGAGGTGCTGTTCCTCCAATTTGCATGTGGCCTCACTCTGACAGTGGAGGAGGCCCAGGACAGAATGATCAGTATTGGAATCAAAAGGGGAGATAAAATGTTTGGCAACTAGGAGATCGCAAAAGGTAGCTCCGATTGGGGAAAGATTGGAGAATGAAAGGATAGGTGGTGGGTAGTTTAAAATCACCCTTTATGAAATGCATTTGGTACCCTTGGTGCTGAGGAGACCACATTGTGAATGTAGTATATAAAGTTAAGGGAGGTACTATAAACTTGCTGCTTCTTCCTCTATAGACCTCTCAAGCCTGAGATAAGGACAGAGGAATAATAGCATAACAGTGGTGTCACCTGCCATAGGCTAGAGTAACTCAACGGGTCAGGCAGCATCTCTGGAGAACAGCAATAGCTGGTGTTTTGGGTCGAGACCCTTATTTGGACCACCTCCCCTGTCAATTGCCCAACCATTCAAATCCCCTTTGTGGAAAATTAAATAGTCACTTGACTAACATTCAATTACTAATCATTTTTTTATTTTTTTGTATTTTTTTATGTAAACAATGTTTGAGTGGCACAATATAACAAACGCACTAATGCAACAAATGCAACAAAATGAAGTAACTGTGAACTCCATTCACATTGTTTCGGCTCTGGAGCTGATTAATAGGTCAACACTGTTTTGTTTTCCTTAGTAGAGCTAGTTTAGAAGCAGTTCCCATCACTTGTACTGGTCAAAAATGCGTGTCTGGAATACTTAATGCTGACTTTACTGAACGATCTCTGGTCAGTGTATACTGGATTAAATACAGGCACGAACAGGTTAACAGAAAACATGCACAAGAAAACTAACAGCGTCAAAAGAAATAAAAGGGTAATCAAGTGAGATATGGAGAATCAAGTAAGACTGGAATAAATTCACAAACAAAGGACAGTTCCCACTTTAAAACAAGGAGAAACATAATACTATGGGCTTCTTGTTCAAAGGATCTTAACACGGGATGTGGTCATTAATACTGTACTGGAAAGGATATGGCACTTTAGTAGTTCAGATCACTCACTACAACTTCAAACAGCTAGTAGCTTGGCTGACAAACACAAACAAGCACAGTACAATAGCATTTGTTCACTAGTGCATCAGGGACACCATCCTCAAATCATTCCATCCTCCGGCGACAAAAACTGTAAAGAAAGTAAACATGTCGGGGATCGTTCTGGGTCCACTGCCTCCGGTCTCCGTCTGGGGCAGCTACTGGATGAAGGGCATGCGCTCCTTGTTGCCATTGTCGCCCTCGTGATCCTCCTCTTCCTCGCCCGCTTCACTGGTCTCCGTGCTGTCACTTGCCATCTGGAAGCAAGAAGGAGGACATTGGTGCCAGTTACAAGGTAACACACAGTGAGTTGAGGGGAGTGATTCTTTAGACTTTCGAGACAGGGCGTGGAAACAGGCCCTTCGGACCCACCAAGTCAACGGCAACCATTGCTCACCCCGTCTTTGACATTTCCACCCTGGGAAAAAGCTTCTGACTGTCTATCCCGTCTATGCCTCTCACTGTACTGTTCTGTTCTACTAAATTCTTCTCAGAAGGCATTGACAACACTCAGTGCTGAAGACTCAGACACTTAATATATTTGAAGCTACAGTAGACAAAAGGGGAATAAAAGTCCCTTTAATCCTTTTCTTTACTTTAATTTAGAGATACATCTTGAAAACAAGCACCATGGCCCACCGGGTCCACGTCGACCATCGATCACCCATCCACACTAGTTCTATGTTATCCCACTTTCTCATCCACTCCCCACACACTGGGGGCAATTTTACAGAGGCCAATTAATCCACAAACATGCACATTTTTGTGCTGTGGGAGGAAACGAGAGCACCCAGAGGAATCCCAGGCGGTCACAGCAAGGACGTACAAACTCCACACAGCCAGCACTCTAGATCAGGATTGAACTCCTGGGTCACTGGCGCTGTGAGGCAGCAATTCTACCACTGCGGCACAACTGCCTCACGTTTGCTTAATAAACCCATATCTTTGGCCAAGGTCTAGGACCAGAGGTCATATCCTCAGAATCAAATGGCGTTATTTTAGAAAAGAGGTGAGGAGGAACTTTTTTTGTCAGAGGGTAGTTAATCTGTGGAAATCATTGCCACGGTGGAGCCGTCAGTGGATAATTTTAAGGTAGTGATTGACAAATTCTTGATTATAAATGGGTGTCAAGGGCTCTGGGGAGAAGGTAGGAAAATGGGAAGAGGAAGCAGAGATCAGCCATGATTGAATGGCGCAGTGGACTCGATGGGCTGAATGGCCTAATTCTACTCCTATAACTTGTGAACGTGTCTTGATCGCCAACCCCATAATCTCTATGTGTCTTCGTGACAGGTTTTATCAGATTTCACTCACACGAAGCTCTCTTGGGATGTTGCAATATAAACGTAAGTAGGAAGAGTAAATAGGTTTCAGCCAGCTGATTGTATCATTAAAATGTCTTCTAGATTTACTGCAACATAAATTGCTATCAGCACCAGGCAAGTTAGCTCGCTGATGCCAGTCCCTGTGCTGAGACCCCATCAGAACCACACTCAATGAAATTGATTCAGCTATTTATAGCACCATGACCCCGGCAGCTTTATAAGAACTGAGTCTCCAGACACTCTTGTTACAACACCAATGTTGCTGAGGCAAACCACATTATCTCTAGACTTTCTTTCCCCTGCTCTGTGAGGCCTGAAAAAAGGATGGCCTTGTGCCCAAGTCTCTGGTGATGCAAAGAAAAGCGGCAAATGTAGACAGTGTGGACGGTACTGTTGAATTTCAAGGAGAGGTGGCACAGTGGCGTACCGGGTTTGGGTTGGTTTTGTTTATTTTTGTCACGTGCCGGGGTACAGTGAAAAGCTTTTGTTTGCCTGCTATCCAGTCAAAGAAAAGAGGATGTTGCCAGGACTCGAGGGCCTGAGCTCTAGGGAGAGGTTGAGCAGGCTAGGACTTTATTCCTTGGAGCGCAGGAGGATGAGGGGTGATCTTATAGAGATGTACAAAATCATGAGAGGAATAGATCTGGTAAACGCACAGAGTCTCTTACCCAGAGTACGGGAATCAAGGACCAGAGGACATAGGTTTAAGGTGAGAAGGAATAGATTTAATACCAACCTGAGGGTGATGGGTGTATGGAACAAGCTCCCGGAGGAGGTAGTTGAGGCAGGCCCTATTGCAATGTTTAAGAAATATTTAGATAAGTGCATGGTTGAGATAGGATTAGAGGGATATGGGCCAAGCGCAGGCAGTTGGCACTAATATGGATGGGACATGTTGGTCGGTGTGAACAAACTGGGCCATAGGACCTGTTTCCATGCTGTATGGCTCTAAAAGACTGTACATGAAAAGTGTAGAGTTGCCGGAGACTCGAATTCGATCCTGACCTCGGGTGCTGTCTGTGTGAAATTTGCATGTTCTGCTTGTATCATGGCCTGCAAACCGGCACATCTTTAGAATGTGGGAGGAAACCGGAGCACCCGGAGGAACCAGGGAGAACATGCAAACTCCACACAGACAGCAACTGAGGTCAGGATGGAACCTGGGTCTCTGGTGCTGTGAGGCAACAGCTCTACTGTGATCACCTGTACACTAGTTCTATTCTACGCAATTTACTGAGGCCAATTAACCTACAAACCAGCACGTCTTTGAAATATGGGGAAAAACGGATCACCTGGACAGGCTGTGCTACTGAGCTATCCCAGACCCCTTCTTTATAAAAACCCCTCCCCAAGACTGCACCCCAATTCTCTGTTACTCGCTTCCATTAATACTTGTTAACTCCTGCTCGAACGAACGGTTCTCTCTGAGGGGATAAAGACCAGTAGCCCCATCGCTCAGTGGGAAAACAAAATACACAAACATAGGAGTGACATACATGTCTTCCCAGTGAAATCAGTAGAATATGTCACCTCAATTAACCGTGAGGATAGACTATAATTATATACATTAACAATGAAAAATCACCTTTGTTCTGGTTATTTTAGATTCATTTCAAACATAGATATAATTACAAAATAACACAAATTTACGTTTAATGAGAGGAAATGAAAGTTTGAAATGCCAGAGGCTCCAGATGAAATGATGTGAAATGAACCTTGTGAGTGATATGAGATGGCACTTTGCAAAGAAAATAAACTTCATGCAGGATTAATTCAAAATTAAATTTATCTGCTTAGGCACTTGTTTCTATTTAGTTATTCTGAGGGTGTCGTTATCTTTGCATAGACTTTATGCCCATACCCAATGTTCCTTATTATGAGCAGCGGATAATGCTGCTTATTGAGTTGCTACCTTCTTCTTCTTGCGTGCACAGCCTAAAGTTGTAGGACAACTTGTTCTATTTGATCTTACTTGATTGTGCACTCCGGGTTGATTGCATTCGTCGAAACAGGGCGGACCACGTGAAGGTTGCAATCTCTCACCCCGAGTTGCTGCCCATGAATCATGTTCGATCCTGATGTCTGGTTCTGTCTGTGTGGAGTTTGCACCCACTCTTGCGTATCACAATGTTGGCATGTTTAACTCAAAATGTTCAGACCAGGAATGACTCACCAGTGGTGTTGGAGTCTTTTCGACGTCCAGGATAAGTTTTCCTATGTTTCCTCTGTCATGGATTCTCTGCATGGCCTCTTTCACCTGCAAACAATGGATGGATTTGCACGTCAGCAGGAGATCTTGAATCCAACATTGGGAATTGTAGACCCTCCATTCATTATCTGACACCTCAAGCCTACAGGCAACAAATCCAACTATAGACCAATCTCCAGCAAATTTATATTAGTTTCCATATCAGTCACAGAATAAAAATACTGCATAACAGCTTATAAGACCTTGCATTTATAGAATCCACTTAACTTCACGAGGGAGTACTGTACTGTCTGTAAGCCGTTAATGAAAAATAATAGTAAACTACGAATCCACCTGGTCTCACATAAGTAATCCCAAGCTACTACTGAAGAAAAACAAGGGAATTTACCCTGTGTCTTGGCCAGTATGTATTCTTCAGTCAATATAACAATGAATGAATTAATATTAGTGGGATCTTGCTTTGCAAAGGCTATATGCTAAGTTTCTTACACAGCAACAGTGACTGCAGTTTTGAAGGGAGTTCATTGTCCAGGTAGAGTTTTGAGGCAAGTTGAGGATGTTGCTTGTGGAACAAATTCCCAATCTTACTGAAGAATGGTCCGAATCTGAAACGTCGCCTGTCCATTCCCTCCAGAGATTCTGTCTGAATCTCTGGGATACTCCAGCACTTATTTTGTAAACCAGCATCTGAAATCCCCTGTGTCCCCCAATCTTGCATTCATCATTTTTGAATGCAGGTTTCCTCAAAGTGCTCATAAATTTGTGTGTGGACAACAAAATTATGAGCAGTGCAACCCAAAACATTGTCTGTCTGCTTCTCTCCACAGATGTTGCCAGACCTGCTGAGTTCCTCCAGCAGTTTGTTTATTGTTCAAAATTCCAACATCTGCAGTGCTTGTGTCTCCATGAAGTCCACTCCTTTCTGAATTCAGTTGGAAATAATTTTTCATTCAATGTCATCTCCCTTATTTACCTCTGCCAAAACTCAGCTCTAATGACAGCTAGCAAGCAACAATATGTGTTTCTCCTTTGTCTACGGAACATTGTACTGGCACAGTTTGTGGAGAGCCCTTCAAATACTGGCACAGTCCCACAGACCACTTGTCCTAACTTCTGATGGATAGTGTCGGCTATACAACGTCATTATTCTTAATTTGGCGTTAAGGAGCTATAAAGGCAGCACAGAATGAAAATTCGAAGCATAGCCATTCTTACAGGGCTGGTATGAATGGATCATTGATTTTGAGATGTGTGTTAGAATCTGGACACACATTTAAAATCAACTTATTACGTAAATCTGGAATAAAGAGTTTGAGCCTGCAATGATGGCCATGAAACTGGGAACGTTAATAAAACTATGCTTGTTTGCCAATGTCTTTCAAATAAATTTGCTCCCTCTCATCTAGTTTGGCCTGAATACAACATAAGGCTCAGAGCAATGAGGCTGAATCTTAATTTTCCCTTGTTTGGCCTGACCATCAATACCCACATCCCACAAATGAAAAAAAGTTGGCTCATCACATCCACTCCATCTCATTGATCGTTTTGTCCAAGTCCCTGATGTCAGATTATATATTCCCCCTTGTGACTATATAAAAGAAAATCACTTATATATGAAATAGCTATTGCTATATAGCTATTTCAGAAATGGTAACAAATGGTTTATACCAATGTATTTGTATTGTATTTCCTGCTTTTATAATCATCTATGATTATGTGAAAACACCCAAACTCAGTTTTATAATGTCATTGTGGAAATAAAGTGTAGGAAAGAACTGCAGATGCTAGTTTATACTGAAGATGGACACAAAATGCTGGATTAACTCAGGGGTCAGGCAGCATCTGGAGAAAAAGAATAGATGGGGAGAGAGGGGAGAGGAGGAAGGAGTTGCTTGAAAATTAGAGAAATCTACGTTCATGTCGCTGGGTTGTAAGTTGACCAAGCGAAATATGAGTTATCTATCAATGAGTTGCTTCTATCAATGAGTTTGTTTCCCCTCCAGTCTATTCATCTTTCCCTGAAGTACATGGTGAGACGTAACCATGAGAAACATTATTAGAAAGTCATAAAGCATTGTTGCTGCTTCCTCTAGCTGTGGTCAAGAACAAGGCAGCACGGTGGCACAGCGGTGGAGTTGGTGAATGCTGGTCGCCACAGACTTGGTGAGCTGAAGGGTCTGTTTCTGTGCTGTGATTCTAAACATGAATATGAGAATACGTCTTGGGAAAAAGGATTGGCCATTTGGGTTGATATGGAGAGATTTCTCCACGCAATATAAATCCCTACTGTTGAGACATGTTAAACCTTGGTTCAGAGTATATTTAAGAACAAGTTCCAGAGGAAGTGGTAAAGCAGATACAATAACAACATTTAAAAGAACACCAAGTAACTATCATGTTTGACAGGCAACACTTCCCCAATTTGCCAAGAAACAAAAACTTTCGTATAAGAGTCAACTTCAATCACACGACAAAAGTTTTTTTATAATTCCTGAAATTTGGCTTTTTTTCCCCCAAAAAACTATTTAGAATGAAAAACATATACAAAACAAATCCTCTACAAAAACTTGTTCACGCCTATCTCTACACAAAACACTCTTGCCATTCATGTCACCCCGTGGGGTTATATCCCTTCCCGTGTTTGAGGGATATCCCTACCGAACCCTGCCCCTCAATGTCTAGCAGCGGGAGGATCTGTGTGAGTGGACTGAGGTGAAACGGCAACATGCCCAGATGGATATCTCACTGAAGCGGCTATTACTTATCATGGAAACCTATCTGATTCTAATCTGTGGTACACAAAAATACTGGAGAAACTCAGCGGTTGAGGCAGTATCTATGGAGTGAAGGAAATAGGCGACATTTCAGGTCGAGACCCTTCTTCAGACTGAAGAAGGGTCTCGACCTGAAATGTCGCTTATTACCTTCTGTCCATAGATGCTGCCTCACCCGCTGAGATTCTCCAACATTTTTTTCTACCTTCGATTTTCCAGCATCTGCAGTTCCTTCTTAAACATCCTTCTAATCTGTGACATTTTTTGTTCATCTTGTGAAATGAGGAATTGGGGAAGAACACCAGTAAATGGGGAATAAGGGAAGAGCACTAGTAATTGGAGAATTAGGGGATAGAACCGTAAATGAGCAATTACGAGAGAGCACCAGTGTATTGGGAATTAGGAGAGAGCACTAGTAAATGGTCGGTTACACAAAAAGCTGGAGAAACTCAGCGGGTGCAGCAGCATCTAAGGAGCGAAGGAGATAGGCGACGTTTCGGGTCGAGATCCTTCTTGAAGGGTCACAAGGAGTTTGTACGCTCTCCCTATGACCACGTGTTTTCCCTGGTTGCTCAAGTTTCCCCCCATATTCCGAAGACGTGCGTTTGTAGGTTAATTGGCTTATGTCAATTGTCCCTTGTTTAGCTTAGTTATACAGCACGGAATCAGACCCTATGGCCCACTGAGTTCTGACACATTAGCACTATCCTACATTCACTCGTGAGAATTTACACATACACCAAGCCGATTAACCTATAAACCTGTACGTCTTTGGAGTGTGGGGGGAAACTGAAGATCTCAGAGAAAACCCGCGTGGTCAAGGGGAGAACATACAAAGTCCGAAAAGACAGCACCCGTAGTCGGGATTGAATCTGGGTCTCTGGCTCTGCAAGCGCTATAGGGCAGCAACTCTGCCGCTGCACCAACATACAGGGAGTGGATCGAACGTGGAATAACAGAGAACTAGCTTACAGATGATTGATGGTCGGTGTGGACTTGGTGGGCCATAGAACCTGTTTTCATGCTGTATATCCAAACAAACTCCAAACAGGTGAAGTGGGAACGATTTAATAGGGATCTGAGCGGTAACCTTTTCACACAAAGGATGGTGGGTGTATAGAAACAGCTTCCGGTGCAGGTAGTTGAGGCTGGGACAATTGCAACATTTAATTAGACAGATACATGGATAGGTTTGGAGGGATATAGGCCAAATACAGGCGGGCGGGTCTAGTGTAAATGGGGCATGTTGGTCGGTGTGGGCAGGTTGCACTGTAGGGCCTGTTTCCACGCTGGATGACTCTAAACAAACTAAACTGAACCTTGACCATTAGTTTAGTTTAGATTAGTTTAATTTAGTTTAGAAATACAGCAGGGAAACAGGCCCTTTGGCCCACACCAACCAGCGATCCCCACACATTAACACTATCCTACACACACTGGGGACAATTTTACATTTACACAAAGCCAATTAACCGACAAACCTGTATGTCTTTGGAGTGTGGGAGAAAAAACTAAGATCTTGGAGAAAATCCATGCGGTCACGGGGAGAATGTACAAATCCCGTACAAACTGAATCCGTAGTCATGATCGAACCCGGGTCTCTGGCACTGTAAAGGGCTTGTCCTACAAGCATGCAACTCTATGCGATTAGCGCGACCTAACGTGGTCGCTTGAGCCGTCCGGCGTTGCGGGGCTGGTCCCACTTCGATCGACGGAGCCGTGCGGAATTGTGCGGAGTTCGTCCCGACATCGCGCGGGGCTCCGAAAAACTGACTATGTTCAAAAATTCCGCGCGGCAATGGCTTGTCAGCTCGCAGTCGCCTCGACGCATTACACACCGCCCCGACATCGTGCCTCCGTGAGCCTATCTGTAGGTGCCTCCGTGACCCTCTATGTGTGTGGCTCCATGGCCCTCTGTGTGTGTGTGCCTCTGTGCCCCTCTCTGTGTGCCCCTCTCTGTCCTGGCGAACTTACCTTAGACTTCGCTCCAAGTTCGCCTCACTTTGCGCCGCATTGCGCCACTCACCTGACCTCCGCACGGCCCCTGCTGCCGGTTTGGTTGCGCTTGCCGCATGCAGGCGCATGCTGGTGGGAACGGCCCTGTACAGGGGATCACCCGACCTCCGCGCGGCCCCCGCTTCTAGTTTGATCGCGTTCATCGCATAGAGTTGCATGCTTGTAGGACAGGCCCTTAAGGCAGCAACTCTACCGCTGTGCCGCAGATAGTGTTAAATCTATCAGAAAGTAGTTCTACCGCAGTGCAGCCCTGAAGGAAGGGGCTTTCTTCAATCTGAGACAAGGCTTATTCAGTAGCGAGTGACCCCAGCATTTTTAGCTGGCAAATAACCCAAGAGCAGATCCGTAAAACAATGTGACCCAAGTGTTTAAAGCACCTGAACAGGAGCCTTTTATTTTTTGAGCAAAATTGATTTGAAGCTGACGTTCGACAGAACACTTAAGAGTATTATTATTTGAACCAAATGAATTATTACACTGCTGCTGCAATTTAATTGCTTCTTGGAAAACAATGTGAAAATTAGCTTGGCTGCGTGTTAAGCGAATCTTTCATTCACAGGCACTGCCTTTCCATTTTACTAATCCTATCAACAACTGCAAGCTTCATAAATCCACATTCCTACGCAGGGCACACAGGCAACTGAAATCCGACTGTTGTGATTTACTTCAGGCAAAGAGAAAAGAATTACTGGCCTGCATTCAGCAGATTAATCTGTTGCTGGCAACATATGCAATGCCAATTTAGCATTTTAGTTTAGTTTAGTTTAGAGAAACAGTGTGGAAAGAGGCCCACTGAGTTTGTGCCGAGCAGCGATTCCCCGTACACTAGCACTATCCTACACACTGGGAATCATTTACAATCTTTACCAAAGTCAATTAACCTACAAACATGTATGTCTTTGGAGTGTAGGAGGAAACCGGAGCACCTGGAGAAAACCCACATAGTCACAGGAAGAATGTACAAACTCTGTACGGCCAGCACCTGTAGTCAGGATCGAACCCGGGTCTCTGGCGCTGTAAGGCAGTAACGTACCCGCTGCGCCACTTTGCCACCAGCATGATTCCTTATTGCGCATCTAAGGGTTTTGGCAGCGGGAATTTGATGATTGGAGCATTTGCTATCACTCCCATGAGAAAAAGAGACCTGACTACAGGTGCCGTCAGTACAGAATTTGTACCTTCTCCCTGTGACTGTGTGGGTTTTCTCCAGGTACCTCGGTTTGTACAAGGATTGCTGGTCGGCACAGACACTGGGCTTAAGATCCATTTCCTCTCTGTATCTCCAAATTTATAACTAAAAAATAAAGTTGCCTCTAAGCTGGTCCCACGTCCCTCCAAACCTTGGAAGGTTTTTACAGAAGATAGACACAAAGTGCTGAAGTAATTCAGCGGGTCAGGCAGCATCTCTGAAGAAGGGTTTCCGATAACAAAACTGTCTATTCTTTTCCTCCAGAGATGCTGCCTGACCCGCTGAATTACTTCAGCATCATGTGTCTGTCTCCTACTAAACCTTTCCTATTCATGTACATGCTTTAAGTGGTGTTTAATTTTGTCGGCAGGAACTGCAGATTCTGGTTTACACTGAAGATAGACACAAAATGCAGGAGTAACTCAGCGGGACAGGCAGCATCTCTGGATAGAAGGAATGGGTGACGTTTTGGTTCGAGACCCGTTACCCATTCCTTCTATCCAGAACTGCTGCCTGTCCCGCTGAGTTACTCCTGCATTTGGTGTTTAGTTTTGTCAGGCAAAACATTCGCCAAGGAAGGTTACAGCCTTCTGAGTGTAAAGTGAAATATATGATTACCAGGAAAACTAATGAAGGGGTTGGGTTGTTATGACTGTTTTATTTTTAGACCAAATGCATTTAGCTCCAAGCTGTCTGGGGGCTTGCTGTGTATGGCATACTCTGAAATGAAGAAACCCAATAAATCATTACCCTTCCACTAACAGAAGTAACCTTCCCCTGTAATTTTCACATTCACTGCAATCTTTCCCAGGCACTTTGTATCACAGCCACTGTGAGGCAGAAAATCTGCAGCTCAGTTTAGATTTGTTTAGAGATATAGCATGGAAACAGGCCCTTCATCCCACCGGGTCAAAGCCAACCATCGATCACTCGTTCACACTAGTTCTATGTTATCACACGTTCCCATCCACTCCCTACACACGAGGGGCATTTTACAGAGGCCAATTACGTTACAAACCTGCATGTCTGCAGGATGGGGGAGGAAACCGGAGCACCCGATGGAAACCCACGCAGTCACAGGGAGATGGAAACTCCACACATACAGCACCTGAGATCAGGATCGAACGTGGGTCTCCGGGGCTATGAGGCAGCAGCTCTACCAGTTGGGTCACTGTGCCAGAGACCTGGGTTCGATCCTGACCATACTGTCCGTGTGGAGTTTCCATCTTCTCACCGTGCCATCGAGTTGCGGAGGCCATTTTGAATAATTGAGAGATTGACAGTAAAGATTACTGGATTTAAACATTCTCAACACTAAAATAAAAATGGTGTGATCCGGAAATGGTATTTCGGGCAGATACATGAGTGCCAGGAAGAACAGCAACAAGATTCAGAAGATGGTTGCCATGGGGTTTTGGAAGCCAAAGGCAAGTAGATCCATGGACTATTGAGCAAAACACAAAGCATTGGAAGACTCAGCAGGTCAGGCAGCATCTGTGCAGGAAATGTAACACATGGACCTGCAGATGTTGAAGAAGGCTCAGATCGGAAACATCACTTCTTCTCTCCTTATCTCACTACCTTTTCATCTCTGACTTGTGTCCAACCTTCTGCTAATCAAACCACCTTCACTTGTATCCACCTATCACTTGCTAGGCTCTGTCCCATACCCCACCCCCCCTCTTCTCTTTCAGCTTTCTCCTATTACAGTCAGTCTGAAGAAGGTGCCCGACCTGAAACATTGCAATATCCACGTTCTCCAGAGATGCTGCCTGACTCGTTGAGTTACTCCAGCACTTTGTGTCTTCTATTGATTATTTGCAAACCGTTTTTGTTAAGAAATGTAAGGTGGCACAGTGGCGCTGTGGTAGAGAGGCTGCCTCACAGCGTCATAGACCCAGGTTCGCTCCTGACTACGAGTACAATCTACACGGAGTTTGTATGTTCTCCCTGTGACAATGTGTGTTTTTCTCTGGGTGCTCCAGATTCCTCCAACACTCCAAAGACATCCAATTAATCGGCTTCTGTAAATAGCCCCTTGCGTGTAGGATAGTGCCAAGCTGTATCCCTAAAAACTAAAAAAAAATGTAACGAGTTCCATTTTACAAATTAGCTTAACATTGGTATTGGTTAGCAATAATCTGTTATAGTCTGTAACCAATGCCATAGCATTAGTATTGGTTACAGACATTCGTAAACGTTTATTCTTTGCTTTATTGTACACCTACAGGCAGCATTGTATTTTTAGTCAGAGGGTAGATAATCTGTGGAACTTATTGACACAGAGGACTGTGGAGGCCAAGTCAGTTAATATTTTTAAGGCAGAGACAGACAAATTCTTCATTAGAATGGTTGTCAAGGGTTATGGGGAGATGGCAAGGATATGGGATTAGGAGACAGAGATCAGCCATGATTGAAGGGCAGATTAGACCCGATGGGTCGAATGGCCTCATTCTACTATAACTTGTGAACTTGTGTATTAGCCAGTTACTCTTGATAGATCAATCACTCCTTTACACCCTTGGAACGATGCATGTCAGTGCTGTTACTGGCGATGACTTGACAACAGTCTTGAATCAGAGGATGTGAAGAAAGGGTTTCTGGTACTTTGAATGCGAATGATTAAGTGGTGAGCTAAATGAGGTATTTAAGGAGTTGATAGGGTAGATCAAGAGAAGCTATTTTCTAAGTACAGACAAAATGTATACGGATGATTTGAGCTCAGCAATTCATTTTTCAGTGAAAATTTGAATAAAAAATAATACCAATAAGAATCCTGTATCCACTTTTCCTCCCTGCTAAGATGAGACCAATCCATCACGCAAACCTGCCACTCTCCCCATCGACTCCATCTAGTTTAGTTTAGTTTACAGATACATCATGGAAACAGCGGACCGAGTCTACGCCGACCAGCGATCACCCATACATATGTTCTATCCTACACACTGAGGGACAATTTACAGATGCCAATTAACCAACAAACCTGCACATCTTTGGAGTGTGGGAGGAAACCGGGGCACCCAGAGAAAACTCATGTGGTTATAGGGAGAACGTACAAACTCCGTACAGACAGCACCTGTAGTCAGGATTAAATCCAGGTCAATGAAACTGTGAAGCAGCAACTATATCGCTGCACAACTGTGCCAATCTAGTTTTCATGCTGCCCGGGAAAGCAGCCAAACCAATCAAGGACGATACACACACCCTGAGTACTCCTTCTTCTCTCCTCTCCCATCAGGCAGAAAACATAAATGCTCAAAGCATGTACCACCAGACTCAGGAACAGCTTCCTTCCCCCCTTGTTAGCAGACTACTGGATCTCTCATCAGCTAATAATGTGTTCCCGATCTTCCAATCTTCCTTGCTGTGCCCCCTGCACTTTTATTATCTGCACTTTCTCTGCAGCTGTAACACTATAATCTGCACTCTGTTTCCTTTCTCTTTTTGCACTACCTGTTGTGAACTACCACTCAGCTAACCACTTTGTATAATTTTATACCAGCATCTGCAGGTCCTTGTTTCTACAGGATACGTTTAGGTTTACTATTGTCACATGTACCGAGGTACATCGAGGTACCGAGGAAAGCTTTGTTTTGGATGTTATCCAAACAGATTAGATATACCAGTAAAATAGATAGAGCAAAGGGGAAGGTACAGAGTGCAGAATATAGTCCTCAGCAATATATCTTTACATCGTTCCTGGCCACAGTCCCAGGAGAAATATGCGGTGCGGACACCACAAAAGCAACTTGAATTTAGGTGATGTTGCTAACATATCCAACCTAAAGAAGGTGACCAGTACGTCAGTCAAAGAGGTTTATTTTAAAGAGCAATTTAAAAGACGAGAGGGAGTTGCACAAGGTGAGGGGGTAAAGCTCCAAAATCTCGAGACTGGACTTCAAAAGACCAGGCTACCAATTCATGTGATGGAATTGCCCTGGCGTGTTGAATAGTGGTGCAGCGGTAGATCTGCGGCCTTACAGCACCAGAGACCTGGGTTTGATCCTAACCATGGATGCTGGCTGTGCAGAATTTGTATGATCTCCCTGTGACCACCAGGGTTTTCTCCGGGTGCTCTGGTTTCCTCCCACATTCCAAAGATTTGCAGGTTTTCCGTTAATAGGCTTAGTAAATTGTCCCTAGTATGTAGGATAGTGCTCGTATATGGGTGATCGCTGGTCGGTGCAGACTTGGTGGGCCAAAGGGTCTGTTTCCACACTGTATCTCTGAACTAAACTAAACTAAGAGGGCCAATATTGAGGAACAGAGGTTTTCAGGGCTAGAACTCACTGTTGAGAGGCGAGGGAGATAACTGGGCTAGAACAAGTTGTGATGTTTGTGGGGTGAAACATACAGAGTGATTACAGAAGTAAAGGGACAGAGTCAAGGATAGTCTGCATTTTAATCAATCAATGGGTAATGAAAAAATAATCATTAAGATACCAATTTTAATTTGCGACGGAGAGAGAGGATCATGTCTGGCATGTTGCACCTCCGAGGCTAAATCGCCTGATTTTGTTTGAAAAATTCTGTGCAATGCTTCAAAGAGAAAAACGTCACGCACATCATGAGGTGTAGAGAAGTCAGCGCTGATTCACAGACAGACGCAGGCAATGGGTTAGTGCAGGAAAGGCAAACAATGGCCTCCTCGATGAGAGTCGGAGAAGCCTGGGTGCCATGGAAACCGTTGCCATGGAATCACTGATGTTCATGCACTGAGCTCATCTGGATGCTAAACAAGAACGTTTAAAACAGCATTTTAAAAGGCCCACAGCCTGAGATCACCTCACAAATAAAATAAACAAAAAAATAAGGTATTGGATTTGAATTTGACCATCTGAAATTCCTTCCCTACGCCTCATTTACCTCCTTTCAGATCGGTTTCTGTGCACACATTTATTGACTATTCCATCCCTGCCCATCCTCCTTCCCCCACTAATATCTCCTGCGCTGGCGATTTCTCCCTGATAATACATCTTTTATGGGCTTTGCAGCAGTTTTTTCAAGGCATTTTCTAGTGTCTGTTACGGTTGGGGTTGTTTGAAGGAGGGAATAAGAGGCAAAACCTATTAAATAAAAAATAGCAGTGAAAAAAAAAATTAGGGCTATCGGCCTAACGAGTTCACACTGATCACCTTTTTTATAGGTTTGTTTTTGCAGGTTGTTTTTACAGAATTGTCCTCTGTAAATTGTCCCCAGTAACGAGTGGCGCATCTTTGATGCTATCATCAACAATAATCTTAAACCAAGGACCTCTCTACCTGTGGTCTGGATGTATGTGAATGTCATTGGCTCTGTTGTATTATTATCAGCTCCCATCTGCCTATTATTGTAGCCACAGTCATTATCAGTTTGGTTCAGCGATACAGCTTGGAAACAGGCCCTTCGGCACATCGAGTCCACGCTGACCATCGATCAACTTTACACTAGTTCTATGTCCTACACATTGGGGGAAATTTACAGAAGGCAATTCATCTACAAAGCCATATGTCTTTGGAGTGTGGGAGGAAACTGAAGCAGCCGGAGGAAACCTATACGGGTCACAGGGAGAACGTACAAACTCCACACAGGCAGCACCCATAGTCCGGATCAAACCCAGGTCTCTGGCAATATGAGACAGCAACCCTACTGTTACGCCACTGTGCCGCTCTAAATCACCATCATTTGGTGCATCAATGATTGCAAAGAGTGCTTTTAGTTGCCCTGCAATTGTGTGAAATGTGTTATGAAATGCTAATTTTTCTTTTCATTTCATTCTTTAATTTAAACTGTGCAAACCAAAGGCTCCAATAGCAGAATGAAGATCAATTGGAAATGAATGGGAACAAGACCAACTAATTGATGACTTTATTTATTTAAAGTGCGGAAACAGGCTCTTCGGCCCATCGAGTATGCGCCGACCATTGAGCATCCCGTACACTCGCACTATCCTACACACAAGGAACAATTTATAATTTTACCAAGTCAATTAACCTACAAAGCTGAATGTCGTCAGAGCACGGAAGGAATTCTCTGCCTCAGAGGGCAGTGGTGGCCAGTTCTCTGGATGCTTTCAAGAGAGAGCTAGATAGGGCTCTTAAATATAGCGGAGTCAGGGGATATGGGGAGAAGGCAGGAACAGGATACTGATTGGGGATGATCAGCCATGACCATATTGAATGGCGGTGCTGGCTCGAAGGGCCGAATGGCCTACTCCTGCACTTATTGTCTATTGAAACCAGAGTATGCATGTTACAGGGAAAATGTACAACATGCACACAGACAGCTCCTGTAGTCAGGATTGAACCCGGGTCTCTGGCGCTGTATGTAATGCGGCAACTCTACCGCTGCGCCACTCTGCGGCCTATGTGGCGAGTAATTAAAGAGTAAGATTCATTCCCGTTAAGTCAACTCTGTCCTCTGTTAAATGAGCAAGTGCAGTGCGGCACAGATAAAATGAAAATTGGATGAAAGCCTTTTTTTCTCCATTAATGAGAATGTCATTTTCAGAACATCTGTGCACTCCAAAGGTATCATTAGTGAGTCATCAGTTGTAGTGTAACAATAGTTGTTGGCTTGTATTTTGTTCAGCGAGGAAACATGTTTGCTTTTAAAAGAAAACCTAAGCTTATTTGAAGAAAGGAAAATTGCCAGGAAGAAACAGAATGGCAAGCTTTTAGAACTGAAAAATGATATTAAGTGATTTAATGAACATTGTGTATTAATCACAATACAGATAAATAAGAAGTTGTGGACAGGTTACCTGTAGCATTTACAGAGTTGTAGAGTCATACAGCATGGAAAAAGGTCCTTTGGCCCAACTTGCACACACCGGCCAACATGCTCCATCTACACTAGTCCCACCTGCCTGCATTTGGCCCATATCCCTGTAAACCTGACCTATCCATGTATCTGTCTAAATGTTTCTTAAACGTTGCGATAGTTCCTGCTCCAACTACTTCCTCCGGCAACTCATTCCATACACCCACAAACCCTTTGTGTGAAAAAGTTATCCCTCAGGTTCCCATAAATCTTTCCCCCCTCGCCTTAAATCTATGTCCCCTAGTTCTCGATTCCCCTACTCTGGGCAAAAAATTAGGTGTCAACCTGATCTACTCCTCTCATGCCTTTGTAGACATTAATAAAATACGTTCATAGTCTTGTGGCGCTGTAAATTGCATTACAGTTATTGAATTTTTATTTTAAGTTAGTCACTGTTTGGGAAAGCTGCAACCAATTACTCAGCACAATCCCAAAAGCAGCCATGTAATATCATCAGATAAAGGCACAAACTGCTGGAGTAACTCAGCAGGCAGACAGCATTGCTGTTTTGTGTCTTTTTTTGAAAACCAGCATCTGCACTATCTTGTGTCTAACATTATCAGATCATGTTTTAGAGATTAAACGATACCAGGACCTTTTCCTAATTGTGACAGGGGTCTTTTGCATCAACCGGTGAGAGCAGATAATGGTTCAAAGTATTCGTTATTCAGTGACGAGCAGAATACACACAATGTTGGCTTGGAGCTAAGGGTGCTGGTAACTGTGCCGCAACTCCGAGATAAGGAAGGTCAGCATGTGAGAGAGAGGGCAAGAGAGAGTGAGAGAGGGAGAGAGGGAGAACAAGTAAGAGAGAGAGCAAGGGAGAGAGGGAGAGCGAGAGAGTGAGAGCGTGAGAGAGTGAGCGAATGAGAGAGGGAGAGAAAGAGAGAAGTGTTAAAAGAGTTGACTGATGATCATTTACCTGTGTGACATCTGTATGAGTCAGTGTGCTGGGCAGTATTTTCATGCTTTTTTAATGCTGTTCTTTTACATAAGATGTTAAAGGCTACAATATAAGAGTGATGTCAACCCTTCATTCTCTGTGATACTCCCGAACCGATGTCCCACAGTTCATGTCAAGCATCGTCCTTTCTAATTAATTCTCTTACAGCGATTAACAAATACTCCCATTATTTTATCTTCTAAATGTTAGAGAGCATTGCAGTTCTGACCGAAAAACAAATCCTACATCAGAATACAAGAGACAGAAACAAGACTAGCCATTCACTCCCTTTACCCTACCTTACCACTGAATGAGACCATGACTGATATGGCTTTTGGACTCAATTGCACTTCCTCATTTGTTACCCAGCACCCAAATAATCAATCCATCACAGCCTTGAATAGAATCAATGAGTCACAGCTTTCTAAAGTCTTTAGACTTTAGACACAGGCTCTTCAGCCCACTGAGTGCGGGCTGACCAGCGATCCTCGTAACATTAACACTATCCTACACACTGGGGACAATTTTACCATTTTACCGAAACCAAATGACCTACAAAAACCTACCTTCGAGTGCGGGAAGAAACCAGAACTCACAGAGAAAACCCAATCGATCATCGGTTGGTACAAACGACATACAGGCAGCACCCGTGGTCAGGGTCGAACCCGAGTCTCTGGCACTGTAAAGGGCCTGTCCCACTTACGTATCCTTGGCACGCAAATTACGTGACCTCGTGGTCGTGTTGAGCAAAGGCGGTCGAGCGAAGGTCGGGCGCGATTAAATGCGTACGCACAGCCGTCTGGAGCGCGTGACGTCATTTGAAGATGGACACAAAGCTGGATTAACTCAGCGGGACCGGCAGCAGTTCTGAAAAGAAGGTGACGTTTCATGTCGAGACTCTTCTTCAGTCTGAAAGTAAGTGTCTTGACCCGAAACGTCAACCATTGCTTCTCTCCAGAGATGCTGCCGGTTGCAGTGAGTTACTCCAGCATTTTGTGTCTATCTTCAATTTTCTTGGCCCCGCTCTTTTTTTTTTTTTTTTTTTTTTTTTACAATTAAAAATCAAATTAAAACATTAACATTTTCATCAATAAAACATTCCACCCCCTGCGGTGACCAGTGCTCACAGAAGGCCCCCACAGTCCCTGTGGACACCGCGTGTTCCCTCTCCAGGGACACGCGGGCACGGACATAACCCCGGAAAAGGGGCAGGCAGTCGACTGCTGTGCGTCCGTCTACTGCCCGCTGCCTGGACCCGCGAATGGCCATCTTGGCCAGGCCCAGGAGCAGACCGACAGGGAGACCCCCTCCTCCCTCCCGACCCTCCCCCCTCTGTACCGGGTGCCCAAAAATAAACAGTGTTGGGCTAAAATGGAGCCAAAACTTGAGGAGCAGCCCCTTAAGATACTCAAACAGGGGCTGCAAACCTCTCACACTGCATGTACATATGGAACACGGACTCCTCCTCGCCGCAGAAGTGACAGGCGGCGGACGAGTCCGTGAACCGGCTCAAATACTTGTTACAGGCCACAGCTTTGTGCAACACTCTCCACCCCAGGTCCCCAATGTAAAGGGGAAGGACTCCCTTGTAGAGAGACCTCCACTGGGGACCGCTCCCTTGGCCCCGCTCTGGGAGTAGAAGTGGGGGCGGATCTGGACCGCAACGGCCGTGAGCCCCAGGCCGAGTTCGGCGATCATTTGCCTGCTTCTGCTGCTATTGGAGGTGAGACGTTTCGTTGCGCCAGGGTGTTGGGCCTGTCCCACTTTGGCCGTCAGTTCCGCGACAGGCCCTTGGCGCGCAAAGATTTTGTTCACTACAGCAATTTCGGAGCCCCGCGCGATGTCAGGACCAGCCCCGCACAACTCCATACCCCTCCGCGCTTCTAAGTGGGTCCGGCCCCGCGCGGCCATATGGTGCCCGAACGCCTCAAGCGACGTTGCGTAATTTGTGAGCCAAGGACACGTAAGTGGGACTGGCCCTTTAGGCAGCAACTCCACCACTGCTTCACTGAGCCGCCCAGTCGAGGATTCCAAAGTCCTACTGAAGGTGATAAAGTGTTCCTCAACTTGGTCCTCCTTGGCCAACCTCTTGTACTGACCATGCATCTCCTTCCCCTTGTTCTAGGTTGCCTGACTGGAGATAATCCTCACCACAGTGACCCTGTCATTCACCAAGTGTCTCATGTCTAAATGAGATTGTCTCATCCTTTGAAATCCAATTATATTAAGGTCTTTGAAGATGTGCAACTTCAGAAGTATGTTTGCATATTGTTAATAATAATACTACTGATATTTGTTTCAATATCAGTGGTATTAGTACTAATTTGTTCATTATGTATTAATACTTGTTTCAATATCATTAGCAATAATTTGCATGAGTACTAATATTTGTTTATATGTCTACAGTGATAGTAATATTAAGTTATTATAATGAATATATTAATATTTGCTTCAATATCAGGGATAGGAGTACTAATTTGTACGTTATAATTAATAATAGTCATAGTCATTCGCCATGGAAACAGGCCCTACGGACCAACTTGCCTATGCTGACCAACATGTCCCATCTACACGAGTTACACTTGCCTGCTTTTGGCATATATCCCTCTTAACCTACCCCATCTTAGCATTCCAGTTGTTATCAAGCAACTGAACCATCCTACCAACAACTAGAGAGTGGTCGACAGCTACTATCTACCTCATTGGAGACCCTTGGACTATCTTTAATTGTACTTTACTGGGCTTTATCTTGCAGTAAATGTTATTCCCTTTAACGTGGATCAGTTCGCTGTGGATGGCACGATTGTACTCATGCTAAGTCTTTCCACTGACTGGTTAGCGCACAACGAGCTTTTCACAGTAAACTAAACTAAATTAAACATCCATGTACCTGTCTAAATGTTTCTCAAACGTTGCAATTGCACCTGCCTCAACTACCTCCTCCGGCAGCTTGTTCTAGAGTTCCTCCAGACGTTTGTTGTTTGGACAATTTATTTTCATGTCAGGATAGTGTGCAACCCAGGGGGCAATATGCAAGTTGTGGTGTTCCCAAGTGCCTGGTGTCCTTATCCTTCTTGGTGCCGGAATGTGCAGACTTGGGGCTTCTGGTGTGAACTGGTGTGAAATGAAGTCACGATTTTTACAACAAGTTCAGATTCGAATTCACAATGGACTAATTTTCAGAGATACCCAAACTGCACAGACCAGGCTAAGACAATTGTATAGGAAGGAACTACAGATGCTGGTTTACCCCGAAGATAGACACAATGTGCTGGAGTAACTCAGCAGGATAGGCAGCATATCTGGAGAGATGGGATGGGTGACGTTTCGGGTTGAGATCCTTCTTCTGACTGAGAGTCGGAGAACTGGCGATATGGAAGGGTACGAAGAGAATGTAAGGTGTGAAACGGACAGATCAAAGCAGACAACGATCAAGGAAATGTACAATGGTTCATTGACGGCTGAGGGGAAGGTGACAACGAGGCATACAAACAGTAAGTAAAAGTAAAAAGTTTAGTCACCTCCAACGTGACCCCTCCACTCGCCACATCTTCCCATCTCCCCCCCTGTCTGCCTTCCGCAAAGACCGCTCCCTCCGCAACTCCCTCGTCAATTCTTCCCTTCCCTCCCGCTCCACTCCTTCCCCGGGCACTTTCCCTTGCAACCGCAAGAGATGCCACACTTGTCCCTTCACCTCCCCCATCCAATCCTTTCAGGGACCCAAGCAGTCATTCCAAGTCCGACAGAGGTTCACCTGCACCTCCTCCAACCTCATCTACTGCATCCATTGCTCCAGATGCCAGCTGATCTACATCGGTGAGACCAAGCGTAGGCTGGGCGATCGTTTCGCCGAACACCTCCGCTCGGTCCGCAATAACCAACCCGACCTCCCGGTGGCTCAGCACTTCAACTCCCCCTCCCACTCCGTATCCGACCTCTCGGTCCTGGGCCTCCTCCACGGCCAGAGTGATCAACACCGCAAGTTGGAGGAACAGCACCTCATATTCCGCTTGGGGAGTCTGCATCCTCTGGGCTTAAACATTGAATTTTCTCAATTCTGTTAACCCAGACTGCCTCCCCCCCACCTCTCCCTCAGCCCTCTGGCCCTGACATTCCTTCTCCATCTCCCCCCCACCCCCCCCAGTCGCACTAGCTTCTCATTTTCACACCACAAACAGCTTACAATGGCCTGCTTCCTTTATCACCAATACTTTTTTGCATATCTTTCACTCATTGTTCCTTATCTCTCCACATCACTGTTTATACCTCTCGTTTCCCTGATCCCTGACCAGTCTGAAGAAGGGTCTCGACCCGAAACGTCGCCTATCTCCTTCGCTCCTTAGATGCTGCTGCACCCGCTGAGTTTCTCCAGCTTTTTGTGTAACCCTCGATTCTCCAGCATCTGCAGTTCCTTCTTTAACAGTAAAAGTAATCAGTACAGTGAAACTAGTCGGAGAACTAAGGTGGGGGAGGGCAGAGAGAGAGGGAAAGCAAGGGTTACTTGAAGTTGGAGAAATCAATAGTTATACCGAAGATAGACACAAAAAGCTGGAGTAACTCAGCGGGACAGGCAACATCTCTGGCGAACAGGAGTGGGTGACATTTATGGTCGAGACCGTTGTAAGTTGCCCACAGGAAATATGAGGTTGTGTTCCTCCAATTTGTGTTTGGCCTCTCTCTGACAGTGGCCGTCTACAACAATTGTTCAGAGCTCCAGATCAAACTGCCATGAATAATCTGATCAGTCCCACTGGGTTGGAAACAATGACTGAGATCACAGCCCATGGCACCCTGTCTGCTCGAATGCTTATATAAATCAATATGTACAGAAAAACCAACCATGCATTGAAACTATTACAAAGCATCATAGTGCAGCAACAGGCCTTTCAGCCAGAATGTCTACGCTGTCTTGCACATCCTGCTAATACTGCTTCTCCCAAACATTTCAGTGTAATCCTCCATTCTTTACTGCCTCAGATATGCCCTTGCCTGCTGCAATGCTGTTCGTCTCAATTACTACCTGCGTTCCACATGATTAGTGTCCTCTAGGTTAAAAAAAGTCGACAAACAAACAAAAAAAAGCCGATGCCGAAACCCAGGAAGTATTGGAGACACTAAGCTGGCCTGATTGGGCACAGAGACAGACACAAAGTGCTGGAGTAACTCAGTGGGTCAGGCAGCATCTCTGGAGAAAATGAATAGGTAACGTTTCGGGTCAGGACCCTTATTCAGAGTGAAACGTCACCTATCCATTTTCTCCAGAGATGCTGCCTGACCAACATTTGATGTCTATCTTTGATGTAAACCAGCATCTGCAGTTCCTTTTTATTACTGATTTGACTCAGACTGAACTCAATTGAACACATATGTCCGAGTCAGACTGAAGTCTGAGTGTCTCAGATTGAATATCTTTAGTCTGAAGAAGGATCTCGACCCGAAACGTCACCTCATCCTTGTCTCCAGAGGCGCTGCCTGACTCGCTGAGTTACTCCCCCTTTTTGTGTCTCTTCGGAGTAAATGATCGAATCAATCATTCGAACACTGAAGATAGATGCTGGAGCAACTCAGCGGGACATGCAGCATTTCTGAAATGAAGGAATGGGTGAGACCCTTCTTCAGACTTTGAGACATTTTGGATCGAGACCCTGCTTCAGACTGAGGTCTGAAGAAATTCAAGTTCAAGTTCGTATTTATTGTCACTTAACCAATTAAGGTACAATGACATTTGAGTTACCATACAGCCATACTAAGTGAAAAGAACACAATACACACATAAAATAAAATTTAACATAAACTTCCACCACAGTGGAATCAACATTCCTCACTGTGATGGAGGGGATCATGACAGAAGCCTCCTCATGTACTCTGTGACACGTCGGGCGACCAATTCTGTCAACATGTTGGACAACGACAGAAGCCAACAGCAAGACACACGAGCAAATGAACTGTGATGGAAGGCAATAGAGTTCAGTCATCTTCCTCCAACAAGAAGGTGAAGACTGAGGTCTGTCCAGAGATGCTACCTGGCCCGCTAATTTATTCCAGCATTTTGTGTCTCCCTCCTTCATATACATGGGTCCCATCCATCTGAAAAAAGAGTCCCAAACCGAAAGGTCATCTGTCCATTTGCTCTGAGACTGATAGCAAAACTTAAGTGTAGTTATTACTGTGGGATAAAAGTTGTTTTTTAGTCTGTTTATCCTTGTCCTCATTGATCTGTACCATCTGCCTGACGGCAACAGTTCAAACAGGGAGTGGCCAGGGTGGGAAATGTCCTTTATAATGTTCTGGGATTTCTTGAGACAGTGGGAACTGTGTAGGTCCTCCAAAGTGAGGAGAGGGTAGCTGACAGTCTTCTGGGCGTTGTCAATAGCCCTCTGGAGTGCTTTCCTGTGGGCTGATGTGCAGCTGGTGTACCACACACATACACAGTATGTTAGGATGCTCTCTATGGAACACACCGATAAAAGGACAGCAGCAGTCTCTTGGTGATGTAGTTCTTCCTGAGCACCCTCAGGAAGTGCAGTCTCTGCTGGACCATTTCCAGCAGCACAGAGGTGTTCACGCTCCATGTCAGGTCCTCACTCGTTCACACCAGTTCTGTGTTAGCCCACTTTCTCAGCCACCCCCTACACACCAGAGGCAATTTACAGAGGGCCAATTAACCAACAAACCCACATGTCTGTGGGATGAGGGAAGAAACCGGAGCACCCAGAGAAAACCCACGTGGTCACCGGGAGAATGTACAAACTCCATACAGAGTCAAACCCGGATCTCTGGCACTGTGAGGTAGCAGGTCTGCCAGCTACGCCAGTGGGCCATCACTGGTGTATTGTTCATAGAGGAAACATGAATGATTTTGCTACTTTAATTGAATAACACAATGAACATATTAATTTGACACAACAATAAATGGAAATAAATATGTACCTATTGTATTTGTACATATACTTTGATGATACAGTGTCTGAAAACTCGATGAGTATACGGACACTGTATCATCATATGTCAGCTTTTGCGAGGACAGTTGCATTCCAACTAAGACCCGGACATGGACCAACAACAAGCCGTGGTTCACTGCAGAACTCAGACAGCACCGACGGTCTAAAGATGAGGCCTACAGGAGCGGGGATGCAGACCTCTACAGGCAGGTCAAGTACAAGCTGAGAAGAGGAATCAGAGCTGCCAAGGAAAGGTACTCTGAGAAGTCGTGGAGCAAGTTCTCAGCTAATGAATCTTCTTCAGTTTGTAAGGGCTTGCAAGAAATTACCAGCTACAAGAGGAAACCCCCCCCGCTCTTTGGACAACCGTCAGCTGACCAACGACCTGAATTAGTTTTACTGCAGGTTTGAAAATCAGAAACGTAACCCTTGTACCCCCCTCCCCAAACCAACACAGCCAGACCCCATTCACCACTTCACACCTACTTAAGGCAAGACTCCAGCATGAAAAGACTGGACCATTTCCCACCACAACCAACACTTCACACCCACTCACAGCCTGACCTCAGTCTGCAAAGAATGGGCCTTTCTACACCCACCCCCTCCAATCATCACTTCACACCCAATCACCCACACCCTCTTTGCTGCACAACATAACTTATCCAATATCAACATTAAAAATAGAGGAGGTGGAGTGGCTTTTCAGAGGACAAAAGAGCTGGAAATTTCCAGGACCTGACAATGTTTCCCCCTCTACTCTTAAGCTCTGTGACAAAAATCTGTAGCATCTCTTTGATCTGGTATTTTGTTGGTTCACATGCTTAATCAATGGTGTTTTATCATTAATGTCTTATTATTATTAATGTTTATTGTTTTCTGAGTCATTCGTAACTGTCACTGTATATCATGTTGTTACTTGTGGGCGGAGCACTAAGGCAAATTCCTTGTATGTGAATACTTGGCCAATAAATGTACTTACATACTTATTTACTGAATAAAGTAGGTTTTGAGATTACAAACAAGGTCTTATACTCTTGAAACACTGATGTGAGCTGATTTCTCAGTCAGAAAAGGAACAGCAGTAATATTTCAGCTCAGCACGGCACAGCATGACAATTTAAAAATACATTTATCCTGCACTTTCCCCTCTGCTTGTGTTTCAATGATGATCCAGTGCTGTAACGCTTCTGCCTCTGAGTCAGATTGTTGTGTGCTCAACTCCCACTGCAGAAACTTGAGCACTCATTCTCTGACATACTATTAGAGATCTGAAGCTGCCAACATGCCCTCTTCAGAGGAGAATTTGGCAAGCATTTTTTCAAATTTCTCTCATCCGCTGCTTTTCACTCTCCACTCAGCTTTGCTCACCTCCTCGGATAAACACAAATTATCCCAAACTGCAGATGCTAGTTTATACCAAAGAAATACATAAAAATGCTTAATGAAGATAGACACAAAATGTTGGAGAAAAGGAATAGGTGACGTTTTGGGTCGAGACCCTTCAGCAGACTGCTTAAGTAACTTGGGTGGCATAGCGGTAGAGTTGCTGCCTTACAACGCCAGTGACCCAGGTTCGATCCTCACTACAGGTGCTGTCTGTACGTTCACCCTGTGATCGCGTGGTTCTCCGGTTTCCTCCCACACTCCAAAGATCTACAGATTTATAGGTTACTTGGCTTCAGTAAGAATTGTAAATTGTCCCGAGCGTGTAGGATAGTGCTAGTGTACAGGCTTCACTGGTCCACGCAGACTCGGTGGGTCGGAGGGCTTGTTTCTGCCCTATATCTCTAAACTAAACTAAGCAGGTCAGGCAGCATCTCTGGAGGACATGGATACGTGATATTTCTGGTCGGGACCCTTCTTCAGACCCTTTTTGACGGGAATCAGTTTGAAGAAGGTTCCCAACCTGAAATGTCACCTGTTCATGTTCTCCAGAGATGCTTCCTGACCTGCTGAGTTACTCTAGCAATTTGTGACCTGTTTCTTTGCACAAACCATTGGTGAGACTGCACTTGGTGTATTATGTGGAATGCTGGTCGCCCCATAATAGGAAGGGTGTTATTACGCAAGTAAGGATGCAAAAATCTTCACAAGGATGTTACCAATACCGGTGGGTTTTAGTTATAGGTAGAGTCGGAGGCTGAAGGGTGACTATATCTAAGAGGCGTATGATTTTGTGAGGGACATAGATAAGGTGGATAGCGACAGTCATTTTTCCAGGGTGGGAGGAGGGCTTAGAATAGATTCAAGATGAGAGGAAAAAGATTTAGAGATTTAAAGGGAGGCAACTTTGTCATATCGTGGATGGTGGGTATGTGGAACAAACTTGCAGAAGAAGCTGTAGAGGTGGGTACAATTACAAGTTTTAACAGCTATTTGGACAGGGATGTGGATAGAGAAGGCTTTAGAGGGATATGGACCCAACATGGCCAAATGGAACTAAATCAGGTAGGCAACTTGGTTGGCATGGACAAGGGTGGAATGGCCTACTTCTGCGCAGTATGATTCTGTTTCCAAAGTAATCCATTAGTTGTAAAATCCTTATACTTGGCAAACAGTTCTCACTGTGCATCCCAGTTAAAGAGTCGAGCCAAAATTGCCATGCAAAGGGTGAGATGCACAAAATTGCCATGCCAAGGGTGAGATGCACAACCCTATAACCTCACAAACAACAGTGAATAAAACAAGGCCTTGAGGTGAAATGTTCCAAGGAGCACCAAGCAGTAATTCTGCAAAGAATACAATCAATGCATTGACAAAATCTGTACAGCAGTCGTTAGGTGGTCGAACCCACATCCAAGAAGACCATTTCATTGTGTATTCAATGACAGAGGTCAGCGTCAAGTAATCTTTACTCTTCTATCTCAGAGCTCTGGAATCAATCATCTTTGCTGACAGTAACTAATAGCAACTAAATGAATACAGCAGACAATCTATACCCAGCAGTGTGTTATAAATACCAAAAGGTACTGGCACCCTGTTTAACTATGCAATGCTGTATCTGAAAGGACCTGAGAGGTTCTAAAAGGACCTGCAATAACCTAACCCTTCTTTAATCCATCTTTTCTCTGTAACTGGTGAACCACCCTTTCAAGCGGAAATTCATGAGGATGTTGCCAGGACTGGCCCTTCGGCCCACTGAGTCAGTGCCGACCAGTGATCAGCCCGTACACTAACACTGGCCTACACACTGGAGACAACTTTACAATTTACAGAAGTCAATTAACCTGCAAACCTGTACATCTTCCAAAGTGTGGGAGGAAACCGGAGCATCAGGAGAAAACCCACGTGGTCACAGGGAGAACGTACAAACTTCCTACAGACAGCATCGAACCCGGGTCTCTGGCGCTGTGTGGCAGCATTTCTACCACTGTGCCCCTGTGGCGCCCTTGATCGGGGAGGTGATTGAGGAATAAATGAGAATACCAGACAGTTATCAGTGCTGCGGGATTCTTCAGATGGAGCATAATGATCATTTAGCTTTGTTAAAATAAATGGTTTAATAATTGATGCAGCTGCAATGATTGTTTCAGTGAAGATGAGCAGTTATGAAATTGGACCTCAAATCCCAGCAGACCAAACCGTGCAACTGAATTCATTAAAAATGATCATTTGTGGGCTAAGGCCATGAAATTGAGACATCAACAGACAGATTTGTGCTTAAACATACACGCATTCTGGGGAGGAATGCTGTTCTCAAACCCCACTCCTCAATACCCAGTCCAACCTACAGCTAACTCCAGTTCTATACTCAAAATAGACACAAAATACTGGTGGAACTCCATGGGTCAGGCAGCATCTTACAAAACTTTAAACATACTGCATGGTAACAGGTCCTACGGCCCATCGAGTCCGTGCCGACCAACAATCACTAACACCATCCGACTCACTTGGGAGAACTTATCATTTTGTTTTACTGAAGCCAATTAACCTACAAGCCTGAATGTCCTTGGAGTGTGGGAGAAAACCGAAGCATCCAGAGAAAACGCATGTGGTAACAAAGTGAACGTGCAAACTCTCTACAGACAGCACCCGCAGTCAGAATCGAACCCGGGTCTCTGGGTCCGTCAAGCAGCAACTCTACTGCTCCGCCACCGTGCCGGCCTGGGGAACATGGATAATCATGTGGCACAGTGGGTTCAAGTGTAATCCAGATACCTATGGGAGTCGGTAGGTTTGTGGTAGATGTCAGCCGATAGACTGTCTACTGTGATGGAGCAGAGAGATAGACAATAGACAATAGGTGCAGGAGTAGGCCATTCGGCCCTTCGAACCAGCACCACCATTCAATATGATCATGGCTGATCATCCACAATCAGTACCCCGTTCCTGCCTTCTCCCCATTTCCCCTGAATCCGCTATCTTTAAGAGCCCTATCCAGCTCTCTCTTGAAAGTATCCGGAGAACTGGCCTCCACCGCCCTCTGAGGCAGAGAATTCCACAGACTCACAACTCTCTGTGTGAAAGAGTGTTTCCTCATCTCTGTTCTAAATGCCTTAGTCCTTATTCTTAATCTGTGGTCCCTGGTTCTGGACTCCCCCAACATCGGGAACATGTTTCCTGCCTCTAACTCTGTGTCCAAACCCTTAATAATCTTATATGTTTCGATAAGATTCCCTCTCATCCTTCTAAATTCCAGAGTATACAAGCCCAGCCACTCCATTCTCTCAGCATATGACAGTCCCGCCATCCCGGGAATTAACCTACGTTGCACTCCCTCAATAGCAAGAATGTTCTTCCTCAAATGAGAGGACCAAAACTGCACACAATACTCCAGCTGTGGTCTCACTAGGGCCCTGTACAACTGCAGAAGGACCTCTTTGCTCCCATACTCAACTCCTCTTGTTACGAAGGCCAACATGCCATTCGCTTTCTTCACTGCCTGCTGTACCTGCATGCTTACTTTCATTGACTGATGAACAAGGACTCCCAGATCGCATTGTACTTCCCCTTTTCCCAACTTGACACCATTTAGATAATAATCTGCACACCTTGCTACCAAAGTGGATAACCTCACATTTATCCACATTAAACTGCATCTGCCATGCATCTGCCCACTCACCCAACCTGTCCAAGTCCAACTCAAGAATGGGGAGAGAGGTCCAGGTGAATTTGAGGGCCGGGTGGAAGTTAGTGGGTAAGTTAATAAAGTTCATGAGTTCTGCAAGGGTGCAGGAGGTATCCCGGATACAGGCCATCGAGGTAGCGGAGAAATAATTATTGGAATAGGGCCAGTATACGCCTGGAACGAGGGCTGTTCAACATAACTAACAAAAACTTAAGCATAGTTGGAGCCATTGTGAGTTTAGTTTAGTTCAGAGTTACAGCATGAAAACAGGCCCTTCGGCCCACTGAGTCCATGCCGACCAATGATCCCTACACACCTACACTATCCTACACACACTAGAGACAATTTACAATTTCACCAAGCGAATTTGCCTGCAAACCTGGAGTGTGGGAGGTAACCGGAGTGCCCGGAGAAAGCCCACGCAGGGCACTGGGAGAATGTACAAATTCTGTACAGACAGTACCAATGGTCAGGATTGAACCTGGGTCTCTGGCGCTGTAAGGCAGCAACTCTACCACTGCGCCACCGTGCCACCCACAGTTCCATACTCACTGGCTGACTCCTAAAGCCCTCTGATCCATCAAGAACTGGGATTCAATTCTAACTAGAAAACAATTTATAGATATACCGATACTAAGTCGAAATCGCATAAGACAGTTCAACTAGGTCACAAAGCATTCCTTGGACATTCCTTACAAGGATTAATGAAAATATAGCAACTCTGATTTATCTCATGGCTCAGGCCAAGCAGAAACCTGCGAGTTTGCAGTTTGTTATGCAGCTGAGATATAGTGATTGTATCTTCAATCATGTTTTGGAAAGAACAGCAGATGCTGGGAAAATCGAAGGTAGACAAAAAATGCTGGAGAAACTCAGCGGGTGAGGCAGCATACATGATTGTGTATCTTCAATCATGGTAACGTGCAAATGATTTACTGGCTTTCTGGATCCCTGATACAGTTCCCTTGTCAAAGAGGTGAAAAGATGACATGTTAGATAATCAATTCATTCGGATACAGTTTGCTTAGATAAACTTGAGTTTTCAGTAGACTTTTATTCTCTTCTTATTCCCATGAATTCCCCAGAATCTACCACACACCAAGGATAATTTTACTGCACGGCACACATGTCCAAAACTAGAGGGCATAGGTTTATGAAAGGGGACGTTTAGAGGGAACCTGAGAAAGAATATTTTCACCCAGATGATGGCTGGAATCATTAACAAGTGGATGGTATGGCAGGTTCAGGGACAGTTTCTACCATGCTGTTATCAGGCAACTGGACCATCCTCTCACCAACTGGAGAGCGGTCCTGATTTCCCATCTACCCCTTTGGAGACTTTAGAACTATTGGAGTTTACTGGGCTTTATCTTGCACCAAACATTATGCCCTCTATCCTATATCTGTGCGCTGTGGATGGCTTGATTGTAATTAAGTATAGTCTTTCAGCTGACTGGATAGCACGCAATAAAAATGCTTTTCATTGTACCTCAGTGCACGTGACAATAATAAGCTAAATTAATAATCTCACAGTACTTAAGTAACTCGACAAATACTTGAATTGCCTGGGTACGAAAGGCAACAGACCAAGCTGTGGTGGTAACTGGGTTGGTATAGTTGAATACTCGCATGGACATGGTGGGCCGAAGGGCCTGTTTCTTTGCTATAACCTATTCTCCCTCTGTTCACTGGGCGTCTATAAATGTAACAACCGGTGGCATCGGTATCATGGCTGTATGATCCCACAGATGATTGGGTTAATGTATGAGGAGCCTTTGATGGCTCTGGGCATGTACTCAATGGAGTTTAGATGGATGAGGGTGGTGGGTGGAGGGCAGATCTCATTGAAACCAAACGAATTATGATAGGTTAGTTCTCACTGTGCCTCCCAGTTAAAAAGTCAAGCCAAAATCTACCCTTCCATACCTCTAGACCCTCTCTCCAGCCGCAGAATAAAAAGGTGTGCCTTTAGAATGGAGATGAAGAAGTATTTTTCACTCCGAGGTTGGGCAGGCTAGGACTCTATTCCTTGGAGAGTAGGAATGATTGGTGATCTTATAGAGGTGCATAAAATCATGAGGGGCATAGGTAGTAAATGCGCAGTTTTTTCCAGGATTGGAGAATTGGAATAAGATGGCATAGGTTCAATGCAAAAAGAAACAACGTGGAAGAATTCCTTTAACCGGAGGATGGTGAATCTGTGGAATTCATTGTCACACATGTCTATGGAGGCCAAGCTGTTTTTAATGTGGAGATTGATAGGTTTTTGATTAGTAAAGTTGTGAAAGGCTACACAGAAAAGCAGGGACACGGGGTTGATGGGGAAGAAATTGATCAGCCCTTTAACCGGAGGATGATCTAATTCTGTTCCTATGTCTTATGGCAAACCTTGATCTAAATCTATACCAACCCATTTTATCTGCCCAATTCCCTCAGCATCCACGTCCACCTATCTCAGCCTTGATGGTAATCAGCTAAGCATGTGTAGAGCCCAGGGGTAGAGAATTCCAATGGAATACAAATAGATTTGAAGCTCTGATGTGGTATTTTAAAAAGAATGATCAAATTGCCCTTTCCAACATTCCAGCTCGAATGCGCCACAAGATAGGGTTTCAGTTTTGGGGCTATTTTTTCATTTTTAGGTTTTCATTTACGAGAATGAAATTCCCAGGTCAGGAGCGCAATTTTCCTGAGTCCGGAAGTCATGATGCATCTACGTAAGACTTTAGTTAGGCTACATTTAGAGTGTTACATTCATTTCTGGCCACCAAATTCCAAAAAAGGATCTAGAGGCTTTGGAGAAAGTAGAGAAATAGTTTACCAAAATGTTACCTGGATTAAAGGGTATTAGATATAAGGAGAGGTTGGTCAGATGGATTATTTACACTGGAAGGCCGGAGGTTGAGGGAGGACCTGATAGAAGCATATAAAATTACAAGAGGCATAGACAGGGTAGACAGTCAGAACATTTCCCCAGGATGGAAATGTCAAAGACTAGAGGGCATAGCTTTAAGGTGAAAGGGGCAAAGTTAAAAGGAGATGTGCAGGGTAAGTTTTTTTGTTTACACAGAGTGTGGTGAGTGCCAAGGGTGGTGGTGGAGACAGACACAACAGTGGTACTTAAGAGGCTTTTAGTAGGTATGTTACAATACCTACCTTTAGCGGCGCTGCAGTTCTGCCGCTCCCCGTGTGCGTGACTTTGGCGCCTTTCAGAGGGGGGCGGGTTTAAAATGCGGTTTTTCCCTAGGCAGTCCAAATCGATCCACGTCGGGCGATTTCGCCGCTAAAGAGAAATCGCTCCGACAATTCATTCATGGAGCTATTTTTAAACTACGCTAGATTATTTATTAACTAGAGTAGTTTAAAAATCATCTTCTAAAGCTCTGAACGCCGACAGCAGAACGGACCTAACGTAGGGGAGAAAATAAAGTGCACAGTTTATTTTTACATTAAAACTTGGTTTTTAGCAAGCCTTTAATCACATTTTCATGTTGTGAAATGGGGACCAAAAAAAATGTATGAACCGGCTGTATTTTTCATGCCAACTTCACCGCAAACCGCAACGTTCTAATCCACCGTGTTCCACTAAAACCCACTCGCTAGTTGATTTAAATGGCCATTAATTTACAGGCATTAAACACTAAATTCCTTCCATTTGGCCTATAAATTCATGAAAATTAGATTTTAAAATCATGTTATATTGTGGATTATTGTGTGAATGTTATTTGGACACCTAGGCAATTTAAACATGTTTATCATTTCTTAAGAAATGGATAGATGTTTAGATCTAGTAATTGAATTTTGTAATTAGCTACAATTAGATAACTAACTAATTATATGCTTTAATTTCACGTCATCCAAGTAAGATTGTTTCATATTTGTTTCAGAATGCTTCAATCTATAATAACTGAAAATGTCATTGAGTTCTCTTAATTTTTAAGAAAGTTATGGGCTTTTGACTGTCCTTGATCACAGCTTTTGTGTTAAGTCAATGGAAAGGCAATGGGGAACAAGATGCTAATTTCCGAGTATGAAAATGGCCATAACTTTTTTAATACTGAAGATATGAAAGTGAATTAGGTGTCAAATTAAACTTCTTTTATGCTTTATCTGATGGGATAAATTGCAGACTTGATTTTTAAAATCTCAAAATTTTGTAACATTGCTACTTTTAGATCGGCACGTGGATCAGCAGGGTACGGATTATGTTCAGGCAGAAGAGATTTGTTTAGCTTGGCATCATGTTCAGCACAGATATTGTGGGCCAAAGGGCCTGTTTCTGTGCTGTACTTTTTTATTGAGTAGAAACAACAGATGGGAGTTTACAAGATGCCGGTTTACAAAAGGAAAGACACAAAGTGCTGGAGTAACTCAGCAGGTGATGCAGCATCTCTGGAGAAGATGGATAGGTGACGTTTTGGCGTCTGGACCCTTCTTCAGGTTTTCCATCTGCTACGCTCATCTTGGATTAGCAGAAGAGAGATAATGTTCATGTTCTTAAGTGGTTAATATACACCAGTCAGTTTGCCATATATGATTGCAGACTGAACCTAGGAGCATTTGACCCATGCCCTGAAATGAGTTTGCAATCCTTACGGTCTCTTTTAATTCTCTTCTCCAATATAACTCCCATTTTCACTGATCCTTGCTTATTGCTTCACGCTTAGGGTACCATCAATTGTCTCCTCCACCAGCCTCAGCGGTTTCATGTAAACAAAATTGCTTTGGTGTGAAATCCCTTTTTTAATTAAGTAATTTCTCTTCATTTGCGATGCTGCAATAGGCCGTCACTTTGAAAGAAATGTGCCAATCGACCTATTTTGTGCAAGGTTTGCAGAAACCCCAGTCCCAGTGCAAACCAACCTCCCTTCCATTGACTCCATCTACACCACGGCCTCGCCGAGGCCATCAGCATAGTCAAGAATGAGTCTCACCCCCGTCACTCCCTCTTCTCTTCTCTCCCATCAGGCAAGTGGTACACTGGTGTGAAAACGCACACCTCCAGATTCAGGGACAGGTTCTTCTCAGCTGTTATCAGGCAACTGAACCATCCTATCAACAATTAGAGAGCGGTCCTGAGCCACTATCTACCTCACTGGCAACCCCTCAGACTTTCTTTAATCGGACTTTACTGGACTTTATCTAACACTAAACATTATTACCTTTATCATGCACCTGCACATTGTGGATGGCTTGATTGTAATCATGTATAATCTTTCCGCTGACTGGTTAGCACCTCGAGGTTCACTGTACCTTTGTACATATGACAATAAACTGAACTAAACAATCCTAACTCATGCTGAAGCACACAGCTCATCATAGCTTAATGTTTTTTAGCAATAATGAATAGCATCCTTCATTGACGCGCATACAAACTACCGTATTTCCCGGCAATGAAGGCCCATCTGCGTCAAAGTCACACCCCCATTTTGAGTTGCTAAATTTTGAAAAAAGGCTGGCAGGACATAGCATTTCTCACCCTCAAAAAAAGAAAAAAGAAAGTAACAATTCAATTTTCCCAGGGCTTCCAGCTCTCCTCCATTCTGAATGACTGAATTAGTGGGGGTGGGGTGGAGGGTGACGGCAGGTGAAGAGATGGTGGGAAAAACGGGAGCACACCGGGACAAGTTGAATCAGTATTATTGAATGACAATACCAGTTCAAGGGACCAATTAGGGGGAGAGTTCCTTTCACAGCATGTGGGGAGTCTGGCCCGGGTCAGCACGAGCTTACTCCTGTGTCAGCTCAATCATGGGACCAATTGAGGTTACCCGCACTGACACAGGAGCAAGCTCCATCGCCCACGGACCTACTCCGCTCTATGGTCTTTGCTCTTGAGCTGGTCCCCTCCCTGTCCCGTCTACATTGAAAGACACAGACCGGGCAGTGAATGTAATGCAGTGTCACCCAGCGCAGCAGGTGATGCCATATCAGTCAGAATTTAAGGATTTATGGGAAGCGGCTGACATGAGCGAGGCCCGCGAGCGGCAGGTGAGAGGTGTTCAGACGGAGAGCACTGCTGGAGATTGCGGCCGGTTTCGCTGTCCGGTCCCGGCGGCCGCTCGCAGCCATCCGAGCTACTTCCCTCCCCGGCCACAATGTGGTGGCTCCGCGCCCAGAGCGACACAGCAGCGGTGACTGAGTTGCTGGCATGATCCCCGACCCCCTCCTTCTCAACGCTCCTGCCAGTGCTGACCCGGGCCAGACTCCCCACATGCTGTGAAAGGAACTCTCCCCTCCCCCCCCCCCCCAGCGGCGCTGTCCTTTTACAGCCGCTTCCCACTTTACAGCCGCTTCCCATCGTTCTTGATGGTGTTGTACTGAGGAATTGCCAAGTCTATCTATCTTGGCTAACAACCTATCCTTCGGCCTCCAAGACGCAGGTAAATTTTCGTGCCTTATTTTTGGGTAAAAATAGCATCATCATTGCCGGGAAATACAGTACTTCAAGCTCCCATTTTCAGTTGCTCTTCATATCGCAAGCAAAAACATGTTTTTCTGTTACACTTTCACAATTTCAAGGCACCTCCTTTGCAGAAGATGAAATACTTTCTGATCTGTTTCTGATCTGTCAGGTAGGACCATTCAAAATGTAATAACAAAGAACTACAGATGCTGCTTTATGCGAAAGATGGACATAAAATGCTGCAGTAACTCAACAGAATGTTTTTGGGGAGAGACCCTTCATCAGAACCAAGTGGGGGGAAGGAAAATAGCCAATGTAAAGAGGAGGTCATAAATGATAGTAGTAGAATTAGGTCATTAACCCAACAAGTCTACTCCACCATTCAATCATGGCTGATCTATCTTTCCCCCTAGCCCCATTCTCCTGTTTCTTCCCATAACCCCTGACACCCGCACTAATCAAGAATTTATCTGCACCTTAAAATATCCATTGACGTGGCCTCCACAGCCTCTGTGGCAAAGAATTCCACAGATTCACCACCCTCCGACTGAATAAATTCTTCCTCATCCCCTTGCTAAAGGAACATCCTTTAATTCTGAGGCTATCACCTCTGGTCCCAGACTCTCCCACTAGTGGAAACATCCCATCCACATCCACTCTATCCAAACCTTATAGATACATGATATGGGAATAAGATTTTGTGCAAGATAAAGCCAGCAAAGTCAAAGAGGTAGATAGTAGTTCGGCTCTCTGCTCTCTGGTTGTGGTAGGATGATTCAGTTGCCTGATAACAACTAGAAGGAAACTGTTCCTGAATCTGGAGGTGTGCGTTTTTTCACACTTCTATACCTTTTGCTTGGTGGGAGAGGGGAGAAGAGGGAGTGGCCAGGTTACGACCCGTCCTTGATTATGCTGCTGGCCTTGCCAGTCAGAATGACCAAACAGAGTAAAAAAAGGCAGCAACAAGTTCACCATCCACGGGGGCTTCACCCCAATGGTGATTTACCTGGTTCTCTGACTGTCCTTCAGAATCGTTTTACTATTGGCTGCCTCCTAGTCACCCCCCCCCCCCCCCCCATTCTACCATTCTAGAACAATTCTACATTTCCTTAACATTGTCTGATTTGATCAGTCGTTTTCACACCTCACCCTTCCATATCTCTAGACTCCCTCTCCCCTGACTCTCAGTCTGAAGAAGGGTCTCGGCCAGAAACGTCGCCCATTACTTCTCTCCAGAGATGCTGCCTGTCTCGCTGATTTACTTCGGCATTTTGTGTCTCTCTTCAATTTAAACCAGCATCTGCAGTTCCTTCCTACACAACAACAACAACAACAACAACTTGTATTGGAATGGCACCGTAAATATCACAAAGCGGACAGTGAAATATTTCTGAGCCTCAGAGTAGTGCTAAAAAAGAGTGTGAAACACTGGACAATCAATGGCTTCACAGATCTAAATAGAAGGGGAGAGACAATCTAATCGTCAAGTCTGTTTGCAATTTCATTTCTTCCTGCCCTTGTTCAAATGATCTCTATCATTGATTTAATTCTCTCACAGCTGAACTCTGATATCACAGCTATTCATGAATTATGTCTCCTGCGGTCCTGGCTTCCTTGCCTGCCCTTGTCTCTCTCGATTCCAGGAAAGGACAGCTGTGAACTTTATCATTTGTAATTTATGACGATGGATAGCACCTATGTCTTTTCTCATCAGTGTCTTCCCGAGAGCACCATTCCTATCAGGCACGCTGTTCCAAACCAAGCCTCAATAAGATAAAAGCAATGGCCGGTTTCGGGTCGGGACCTATCTTCAGTCTGATTGTAGAGAGGAGGAACGCTGGATGAGAGGTGGAGGGGATACAACTAGGCATGTGATAGGAGGAGGTATGAGGAACTGCAGATGGTGGTTGATCAAAAAAAAAACCCTAAAGTGTTGGAGTAATTCAGCCGATCAGGCAGCATCTCTGGAGAACATAAATAGGCGTTGTTTTAGTATTGCAGTAGGGGAAAGAAAGCTGGAAGAGTGGCTGGAGGGCCAAAGCCAGGCGAGTGATTGATGGAAACAGATGAGGGAGGTTTTGACTGACAGATGAATGGACAAAGGGAAGATGACAAAAAGCTGCGAGATAAGGAGAGAAAGAGCACGAAATGTGAAGGGATATGTGGCAGGGGAGGGGAAAGGAGAAATGGGGACATCAGACCCTGGTTTGATGTTACCCAAGTGCTTTCATGATGTGTAGAGGGAGGGGGGTCATCAAGGAATTGCTCATGCACAGGCATTTTACCTCCCATCGGGTCCAGAAATGGACTGTTCATCATGCCCAGCCCAAGGCAAACTTGCAAAACACAAAGTGTTGGAGTAACTCAGCAGGTCAGGCAGCTTCTCTGGAGGACATGGATAGGCAACATTTTGGGTCGTGACCCTTCTTCAGACTCTTATCCCAGGTCTGAAGAATGGTCCCAACCCAAACCTCCACCTATCGATGCACTCCAGCGATACCGCCTGACCACTCCCTCCAACACTTTGTGGTTTACTCTACATTCCATCATCTGCATTTCTTCGTGTTTCCATTACAAGGCTGTGTCACATTTGGAAGCACCAAGGTCTTTGGTCCAAGCCTCAACTCTACTAACGATCATAGTATGTTAAGCATAGCCTTAATCAACAATGAGAGACAAGAGTCTTTATATCAGCACAAACACGCATTGTACATCCATATCCCCACTAGACCCTGCTCAATGCATAGACCAATAATTTACATCTCCCAGGTTCTCATAATGAGAGGATTTGAATATAGGAGTCAAGAGGTCCTTCTGCAGTTGCACAGGGCCCTGGTGAGACCACATCTGGAATACTGTGTGCAGTTTTGGTCTCCTAATTTCTGGAAGGACATCCTTGCTATTGAGGCAGTGCAGCTCATGAGGTTAATCCCCAGGATGGTGGGACTGTCATATGCGGAAAGATTAGAAAGGCTGGGCTTGTATTCACTGGAATTTAGAAGGACGAGAGGGGATCTTATAGTAACATATAAAATTATATAAGGACTAGACTAGCTAGATGCAGCAAAAAAGTTTCCAATGTTGGGGGAGTCCAGAACCAGGGGCCACAGCCTAAGAATAAAGGGGAGGCCATTTAAAACAGAGGTAAGAAAACACTTTTTCACCCAGAGAGTTGTGAATTTGTGGAATTCTCTGCCACAGGAGGCAGTAGAGGCCAATTTATTGGATAAATTTGAACGATAGTTAGATAGAGCTCTAGGGGCTAGCTGAATCAAGAGATATGCGGAGAAGGCAGGCACAAGTTACTGATTGTGGATGATCAGCACTGATCACAATGAATGGTGGTGCTGGCTCCCAAATGGCCTCCTCCTGCACCTATTTTCCATGCAAGTTAAAAACCACTAAAAAACATGCACATCCATTTACATCCAGATCTGGTCCACAGGGATTCCATTCATCAATGTTGCCCTGAACTCAAATATAAATCCTCATTTTCACAACCTTCTAGCTTCCCATGCAATATTGATCCAGTTTAACACATTCACCTGGTATTCCATAAGCTTATTTTATATTTATTAATGTGTGGGATGAATAAGTGGGTAATGCCAGGATTTCATATCCAACACCAATTACCTCTGAATCATGAAGGTACAAAATGAGCCAGATGTGAGGGTTGTGGGGGGGCAGGAGTAAGAAAGGAAGAGGAGGAGCCAGAGGGCTGAAGGAGAGCTGAGAAGGGGAGGAGAAAGTAAGGACTACCTGAAATTAAATAAATCAATGTTCATACCGCTGGGGTGCAAACTGCCCAAGCAAACTAAGAGGTGCTCCTCACTATGGCCATGGATGAGGCCAGAGTGAGGACAGAAAGGTCAGATTTGGAATGGGAGGGGGAGTAGAAGTGCTGAGCCACTGGGAGATCAGGTTGATTATTGCAAACCGAGCGGAGGTGTTGGGCGAAGCGATCGCCAAGCCTACGCTTGGTCTCACCGATGTAGAGCAACTGACATCTAGAGCAGCGGATGCAATAGATGAGGATGGAGGAGGTACAGGTGAACCTCTGCCGCACCTGGATAGACTGCTTAGGTCCTTGAATGGAGTCAAGGGGGGAGGTAAAGCGACAAGTGTAGCATTTCTTGTGGTTGCAAGGGAAAGTGCCTGGAGAGGGGGTGGTTCGGGTGGGAAGGGACGATTTGATCAGGGAGTTACGGAGGAAGCTGTCTCTGCGGAAAGCAGACAGGGGAGGAGATGGGAAGATGTGGCAAGTGGTAGGATCACATTGGAGGTAGTGAAAATGTCGGAGGATTATGTGTTGTATGTGATGGCTGGTAGGTTGGAAGGTGAGGACAAGGGAGACTCTGGCCTTGTTATGAGTGGGGGGATGAGGAGTGAGAACATGGTATAGAAGAGAACCTGGTGAGAGCCTCATCTATGGTAGAAGAGGGGAACCCCCGTTCCCTGAAGAATGAGGACATCTCCGATGCCCTGGTGTGGAACACCTCATCCTGGGTGCAGATGCGGCGTAGACATAGGAATTGGGAGTAGGGGATGGAATCCTTACAGGAAGCAGGGTGGGAAGAAGTGTAGTCCAGATAGCCATGGGAGTCAGTGGGTTTACAGTAGATGTCAGTCAGTAATCTATCAACTGCGATGGAGATAGTGAGGTCAAGAAATGGTAGGGGAATGTCAGAAATGGTGTATTTGAGTGCCGGATGGAAGTTAGTGGTGAAATGGATGAAGTCAGTGAGTTGTGTGTGGGTGCAGGAGGTAGCACTATTGCAGTCATCGAGCGGATGTAGCGGAGGTAGAGGTCGGGGATAGGGTCACGGTACGTCTCGAACAAGGATTGTATGAAGTACCCTGCAAAGAGGCTGGCATAGCTGGGCCCCATGCGCGTGCCCATAGCTACTTGAATTTGGATGAAATGGGAGGAGTCAAACAACAAGCTATTAAGGGTAAGGACCAACTCCGCTAGGCGGAGGAGAGTATCAGTTGACGGGTATTGATTGGTTCTCCGGATCTCAGAGTGAGGTTAAACCTCATAGTAACTCAAAGAGCACCTAAAGAAGGAGCCAGCAAGTTGAAGACAAGGAGTAACCTGACCCTTGAATCAGCAAACACAGATCAGAGAGTATCTGCATCAAAGCTGTGGATATCAGCAGTGATTCTTTGGACTTTACTTTAGACTTTAGAGACACAGTGTCGAAACATGTCCATCGGCCTACCAAGTCCTCGCCAAGCAGTGAGCAACCTGGACACTAGCACTATCCTACACACTAGGGACAACTTACAGAAGCCAATCAACCTACACGTCTTTGGAGTGTGGGAGGAAACCAGAGCACCTGGAGAAAACCCAGGTCTCTGGTGCTGTAAGGCAGCAGCTCTACCGCAGTGCTACCGTGCCGCACAGGACTCTTGTTCTTGTAACCATACTTTTCCCAAGCAGAGGCAGGCACCATAGCAAAAAACGGCCACGCCACGGGGCTGGAAACAGTAAGTATCCGGAGCTAATTCTGCTACCACCTTCATCTATTGCAACAAGTGATGGCTCCCACTGATTGTCGCCGGAAGCTTGCGTCCTTTTCAGGATGGACGATGACAGCGATGTCAACATTTGAAACATGGAAGATGGACACGAAAAAAGAAGAAGAAGAAGAAGCAGAGGCAAATCCAATTCATGTAGCTGTACACTGCAGACGGTTTGATCTGAATCTTTTTGCTGACTGGATAGCACACGACAAAAAACTTTTCATTGTACTTCAGCACACAGGAAATAATAAACTAATAATGAAACATCAACGTACAAGTCAACATTGTAACGTTTTGTCATTCACCAAAACACTTGATGTTTTATACACTTTATCCTGTATCTGCACTGTGGACAGCTTGATTGGAATCAAGTATAGTCTTTTCGCTGACTGGATAGCAACACAAAAACGCTTTTCCCTGTCCCTCAGTACATGTTACAATAATAAACTAAACTCAACTCCTGGTGGGTTGTAAGTAAGACAATGGTCTTACCTCTTCCAGAGCCCATAGCGAATCCACCAAGGGCCTGATCTTCTTTTGGTTGAACAGCGATATCAACTTGTCCATCACTGCCTTCACTTTGGCCCCTCCGTTTTGTTTGAAGAGAAGGTTGAGCAAAGAAAATCCAGCAATGACTTTGTTCTCTTCATACAACTTTATGGGATTCACCTTTTCAACCTGCCACCACTGGAAAGAGAAGATTTCCATTTTAATTATACCAGTTCGTTCACCAATCTCTCCCCAAATATCTTGAATTACTGATAGAATATGGCTGCAGTCTCAGGTGATACAAGTGCAACATGTCCCCATGAGTGCTGTAATGACAAAGCTATGTGTTTCTGGTATAACATAATCATTATTTAAGTGCCATGGATATGACCCAGTGACAACTTAATGCATTACAGGTATACTATAGCTACAACTTAATGATCAAGGTGGAACACAGGTATGGCTTAATTTCTATAGGTGCAACACAGCTACTATTTAACAAATAAGCTACAGCACAGCTACATTTTAATAAGTCATAGGTATAGCAAGGATAGGATTTAATGGGTGTGATGCAGAACAGCAATAATTTAATGAAGCCAGCTGATTTGGCCAAATAAAACAAGCAGCAACTCTTCAATGAATGGATGACACACGCTCATTACACAAAGAGCTTCAACACTCAACACTGAGTCAAAGTTTGGGGGTTTGAATGGTTCTTCAAAGTGAATGAGATAGTAAGCAAAATGAAAATATGTTATTGTGGACTGCATCACAGTTGGGACATTAAACCAAGTCAGGGTTCAGCTATACCTAGACTTTGAAAGATTCTGAAGAAGGGTCCCGCCCCGTATGTCATGTCCATTTCTCTCCACAGACGCTGCCTGTCCAGCACTTTTAGTTTTACCCAGACATCGCTATGTAGAATGCACAGCACAAAAACAGGCCACTCAGCCCGTCTAGTATATCCTGGTACGTACTCTCCACACAACCTCCTCCCCCCCCCTCCCTACAACACAGGAACATGCACTTCAGCCTACAAAATGTCCACCACAAACATGAAACCATTAATCTAATCTCCTCTTCCTGCAACTCCCTTCTTGGCAGCATATTTTACTATTCAATTTACCATCAAGCTTTTTAAATTTCTATGTAAACGCAAGATTGCTGCTTGCTTCAAATATCATGATCATTTTCTTAAAATACCATTTACACCTACTGCTTGTACATTGAATCTCGCTTCCTGCTTCCAAGGTTTAGGCAAACTATTCATGCCAACATGTTTCAATGTCCACATTAACAGCACTGCATTTTGTGGTGACTTGCTAAGCAGTCAGTGTTTCCTGTGTTATAACAGTAACAAGAATTCAGCAATATTGCTTTCGATTGAAGGTACTTTGCGTTGGTGAAAAGCAATATACAAATGCTACTTAGTTCTTTATTTATTTCCCTCTTTTTCCAAGGGTATAATTGATAAGCTGGAAAAGTGGGCGAAGATGTGGCAGATGGAATTTAACTTAAAGATAAAGTGATACATTATTGGGAGCTAAACCAAGGCAATGAATGGAAGGCCGTGGGGAGTGTTATTGAACAGAGTCACCTGGGAGGGTTCAAGTACATAAAAATACACAGTGCTGGAGTAACTCAGCGGGTCACGTAGCATCTCCAGGTGCTGCATGCTGGGTGTAGCTGAAGGGTGGCACTGTGTCCTAGTGGTAGAGATACTGCCTTACAGCACCAGAGACCAAGGTTCGATCCTGACTACAAGTGCTCATCGGCAGGCACGTATTCCCGGTGACATGCGTGGGTTTTCTCCAAGATCTTTGGTTTCCTCTCACACTCCAAAGACGTAGAGGTTTGTATGTTAATTGGCTTGGTACAAATGGAAAATTGTCCCCAGTGTGTGTAGGGTAGTGTTAATGTGCGGGGATCGCTGGTCGGTGCAGACTCGGTGGGCCGAAGGAGATAGGGTCTCGACCCGAAACATCACCCATTCCTTCTCTCCAGAGATGCTGCCTGACCCGCTGAGCCACTCCAGCATTTTGTGTCTCCCTTCGGTGGGCCGAAGGGCCTGTTTCTGCGCTGTATCTCTAAACTGAAAGCAACTCACAGATAGATGACATTTTGGGTCAGGATCTCATAGTTCCCTAAAAATGGTAACACAGGTAGATTTGGGCTGTAAAGAAGAAGCATGGCATGCTTGGCTTTATTGGCAGTGGCACTGAGTACAAGAGTTGGGATGTCATGTTACAGTTGTATAAAATATTGGTTAGACAGGATTTGGAGTATGGTGTGTAGTTTCCACACTATGGGAAGGGTTTGATTAAGTTAGAGAGGGTGCAGAATGTTCACAAAGACGTTGCTGAGACTGGAGGACGCCATTAACATAGAAACATAGAAATTAGGTGCAGGAGTAGGCCATTCAGCCCTTCGAGCCTGCACCACCATTCAATATGATCATGGCTGATCATCCAACTCAGTATCCTGTACCTGCCTTCTCTCCATACCCTCTGACCCCCTTAGCCACATCTAACTCCCTCTTAAATAGAAGAAGAAGAGATGGGAAGGTTGGACCCGTTTTCTGTGGAGGGGAGCCCCTATGCAGGTATATAAAATCATGATGGACATAGATAGGGGAGATAGCCATGGACTTCTTCCCAAAATAAGGAAGGCTAAAGCTGGAGGGCATTGATTTAAGATGGGAAATCTAGAGGGGATCTCAGAAACCATAGATTTAAGTTGAGAATGGATAGATTTAAAGGGTATTTTTCACACAGTTGGTGGAAAGTGTTTGGGCCAAGCTGCCAGGGAAAGTAGCTGAAGCAGGTACAGTTGCAATGTTTAAAAGGCATTTGGATGGGGACATAATGGAAAAGATTTATTGGGAAAAATGGCCCAAATGCAGGCAAATAGGACCAGCTTACATGGGGCATCGTGGTCGGCATGGATGAGTTGGTCTGAAGAATCTATACTTTTCTCCATCTATTTTTTTTCTATAGCTCCATATACTCTCTCTTTTCTAGATTGTTCTATTCTATTCTTCCCTTTCTTTTACAATATTAGCATGTAAACCTGGTGAGGGGATCAAATAGCAATGTGGAAAATTGTATAATTGTCACAAGTATGCAATGAATAGAATAGTGTATATGAGTGACCGATGGTCGGCACGGTCTCGGTGGGCCGAATGGCCTGTCTCCCAGCTCCATCACTAAACTCTAACGGCAGCATTTCTGGAGAACGTTGATAGATGACGTTTCGGGTCAGGAACCTTCTTCAGTTTGAAACATCACCTATCCATGCTCTACAGGGTTGCTGCATGACCCGCCGAGTTACTCCAGCATGTTGTGTCCTTCTTTACAGTTCCTGGGACATAATCTTCAATGCGTCGCTGGTGTAAGGTGCTCATTCACTGATCGGGAATCCTTCACAACGTTGCATCAGTGTTGAGCTGCAAGATGTTGCCCGTGAGCAGAGGATGGATCAGAGCAGTTATGCAACACAATAAAGCTCTTGTTTCTGGTTGACAAAACCTTGAGCCATAACAGTACAGCCGAAAAGGCCATTCAGCCCATCTAATTCCATGGTTAATCCATTCATCCCCACAAACTAGTTTTCCTTTACATTCAATTCCCTTTTGAAAATTACGACAGATCTGCTCACTGATCTGTAGAAAACACCGAATTCTCACCGAAAACTCACCAAATTCGTAAATTATCTTAGTTTCCCATCTTTTGCTAAATCTCTAAAACCTGAGACATTTTGTCATTGGGAAAAATGTCCCTCTCTCCCCCGTCCAATCTAACTCTTCCATCATTCAGTCAACCATATTTAATCTCCCCTTAACCTCTCTGTTCTTCAGTAAATATTTCCAGCTTCTCTAAGTTCAGGGGAACAGAAGTAATGATACTACCACAATGTTGGGCTCCATCTCAAATACCAGCCCCTGGAAAAGACAAATCAATTCCTCCATCAGCTTTAAATAACAGCATGGACTTCCTTTGTCTGAATTCCTGCCAATTCCAATTATCCCACTTCCCTGCCAGGGACGTTCAACAAATGTCCACCCCCCTTCCAACGTTGCCCTCAAGAGAGGGTGTGCGGGAGCTTGCACATTATTGATGGAATTGGCATCTTGCACCGAATGGGTTGAAGTTCATTCTGATTGAAAACTTGGAGCAGAGATGTTATTCTGTGGAGCGTGGTACAAGGTGTGACTCCCTGGATTGCTGTTTCTGATAGGACAGGGGGCTGCAAAAGCTGTGTCTCTGTGAAGTCTAGTACTAAGATGTTTCTAGAGTAGCTGTGTCGGCTGGTTTCACAACAATTTAACCCCAGATGCTTTCATCCTGGAAAGCTGTATTCAATGGGCATCAATCACCCTATATAGATAAGGAAGCTTGTTTTCTGCAGTGTATTCTGTGTAAACTTTCTGTGTGAATGTCCAGTGTTTTTTGCCCCTAGTTACATTCTGTCTTCAGTCCTGTAGTCACAGCTCCATAGTTTATTTGTTTTGGTCGTTACAATGCGATGTTCAGTTTATTATTGAGGTCTGCAGACATTTTGATGCTTGGCTCCGCATCCGTGAAACCATTGTGCTTGAATAAAAGGTTTTTTAAAGCGTTACAACTGGACTTGGCCAACCATTGAGAGTTCAGTGATCCTACAGAGTGTTGGAGATGGGAATTATCCAAATGTTAGATCTCTTATTAAGGAATTTGAAACTCCAAAGATTTAATACGCAGCTCTGAAAAATGTAATTGTGGACGGGCGTCCATTCAGCTCCACACATTCTGCTTCATTCAAGGCACCTACGGCAAATGCGCAGACCATTCCCTTGCACGTGGCGGGTATCAGTAACCGCCGACGTCTATAGGGATCAGATAAAGGACTGGCCAGGACTACCCTCCTCCCCTTCTTTGCATCTGTAGCTGTTGGCATTGTTTACTCCCACTTGAAAGAATAGTCAGGGATCAAAGTGTGAGAATGTTGGTGGCCACCATGGAAGAAGTCAAGATGTGGAAACGAGGAACTGCAGGTACTGGAAATGTAGGTAGAATACAAAGTGCTGGAGTAACTCAACGTGTCAGGCAGCATCTCTGGTGGACATGAATAGGTGACCTTTCAGGTTGACACCCTTCTGAGGAACTGCAGATGCTGGAACTTTGCATAGAACACAAAGTGCTGGAGTGACTCAGTGAGTCAGGCAGCTTCTCTGGAGGTCATGGGCAGTCGACGTTTTGGGAAGGGTCCTGACCTATCCAGGCTGCCTGATCCAGCAATTTGTGTTCTAAGGAAGAAAGTAACCCAGCTAATACCTCTTGAAACTTCACCCTCCCTCCAGGCATCCATGAAACATCTATGGCCCTGTAACACTCAACCCCAAGAATTCATCCAACTAAGGCTAACCATTGCAGAATAGATTGGACACAAAAGTGTAGTACTTTTCCAATTCTCCAAACCGTTTCCCATTCGGACCTCTTTGTCTCGAGTCTCCTACACATTCGAAAATGGCTCAAAGAACAGTACCTCACCTTCTGACTCGCCATATTGATATACAGGGAATGGAGGGAGATGGGCTAAGTGCAAGCTGTTAAGAGATGGTCTTGGCATCATGTTTGGCAAAAACTTGAGGTCTGAAGGGCCTGTTCCTGTGCTGTTCTTTCTATGATATCTCTGGGAACTCAACCGTTTCTGATGACCACCCCTTCCAGCTTTGATTCTCACATTTCCAGCCTTCATTTTTTTTCTCCGGGTAATGAACCCACGCATACCTTTTGCTATTCATTAGTCCATACCTACTCGTGTCACTAATCAGCAGTACTGCTTGTATCATTCAGACTCTCCCCGCCTTCCACTCATGGACCTTCCTGTTTAATCGATCTCACCCTTCTCCCTTTCATTGCAACTCAATACCAGTATTTCCAGCGATATGAATATTGATTGCTCTCATTTCAAGAAACCCTTGCATTCATTGTCTCTCCGTCCCTCCCCCACCCTAGTTGTTCTGCTAGGTTCACTGTTTGCATCCATATATCCCTTTGTTATATAGTCCCTGGTCCTCACTCACCTGCGACGCCTGGTTAAACCCTACATGGACCCCCTGCAGTTCACTTGCCAAACAAAGGTGGGGGTTGATGATGCCATCATCCACCTGCTCCATCGTTCCTATGCTCACCATGGCAAGCCGGGAAGCACTGTGAGAGAAGCACTGTTTTTTTACTTCTCCAGTGCTTTTTACACCATCCGGCCTGCACTGCTAGGGAGCAAACTGATGCAAATCACGAGCTACCTGACTGAATGACCACAGCATGTCAGGCTACAGAAATGTCCTCTCCCCTATCCTGTTCACCATCTACAACTCAGACTCCTGCCACCAGCAGAAGTTTTCAGATGACTCTGCAATTGTGGGCTGCAGCAGTGAGGGGAGGGAAGCTGAATACTGAGGTGTAGTCAACGACTTTGTTGAGTGGTGAAGGCTGAATCATTTGCAGCTCAACACCGACAAGACTAAGGAGTTAGTGGTGGACTTGAGAAGAAGAGGAACACCCCTGTTCCCTGTCTCCATCAAGGGTGTGGATGTGCAGCTTACCAAGGAGAACAAGTACCTTGTTTACCTGGACAGTAAACTGGACTGGTCCACAATGCTTAGGCACTGTATAAAAAGGACAGAGCCGTCTGTACTTTCTGAGGAGGCTCCATTCTTTCAACATCTGCAGTAAGATGTTGCAGATGTTCTACCAATCAGTGATGGCTAGTGGCATCTTCTTTGCTGTCGAGTGCTGGGGTAGCAGGGTGAAGGCCGTGGATGCCAACAGAATTATCAAGCTCATCAGGAAGGCTGCCTCCGTCCTGGGGGTGGAGTTGGATTCATTGGAGATGGTCTTGGAGGCGAGGATGCTCCTCACACTGCAGAACTTCTTGGACAATACAGCTCACCCCCTCTATGACACACTGGTCAACCTGAGGAGCACCTTCAGCAACAAACTGATTCCACCAAGATGCAGCACAGAACGCAGCAGGAGATCATTTTTCCCTGTGGCTATCAAACTGTACAACTCCTGCCCTTTCCGTCATGGGGTCGACTCCCCCCCCCCCCCCATCTTTACACATCCCCAATCGTGGCCTTTCTACTCGTCACTTTAATTTTGTGTTTCATATATCTTGTTTTTTATGACTGTTGGCAGACAAATTTCCCTCCTGGGATAAATGAAGTTGTGTCATATCATATCGTATCGTTAACACCTCTTCCACAGCCAACAATGGACTATTGTGAGCTCTGCCATTTGAGCTCTGATTTGTTCTGAACCTTTTCATACCTCGTTTCCCTCTCCCCTGACTCAGACTGACGGAGGGTCTCGACCCAAAACATCACCTATTCCTTTTCTCCGGAGGTGTGGCCTGACCCGCTGAGTATTTTTGTGCCTCTCACCTGCACTTTCAACCACTGCTCAGATGGAAGGTAATAAACCTGAAATAATCTCTCTCTTTATTAATGATCTCCATCGTTTTCTCTCGTATTATAAATGCTGGAAGAGTTTCAGTAAACCTCCGCACCGTAACATTCAAAGAGGGAAATAAAAGGATTTTTATTTGCTCTGATACATCCTCATGCAAAGGCTGTAAACTCTTGCAACCTATGAATGTGACAATGAAGTTCAATAAATAATATTTTTTTATTCCACTGCACTTGAAACACAATGTTATTATTATGTTTGCATCATATTTTGTTCATTAAAAATATCTCCATCTAAATTGGCTATGGCTTCATAAATTGGGCAAGCACTTGTCAGACCGTGGGTGAATTTACAAGCAGGTTGAAGCAGCCAGGGAGAACATTCACTTCAGGTATAGTTTAGTTCAGTTTAGTTTTGTTTAGAGATACTGTACAGTGCAGAAACAGGCCCTTCGGCCCACCGAGTCCGTGCCGACCAGCGATCCCTGCAAGCTAACACTATCCTACACACACTAGAAACAATTTACAATTTACCAAGCCAATTAACCTACAAACCTGCATGTCTTTGGAGTGTGGGAGGAAACCAGAGCTCGCGGGGAAAACCCACGCGGTCACGGGGAGAACGTGACAAGCACTGTAAAGACAAGCACCTGTAGTCAGGATTGAACCCGGATCTCTGGCATTGTAAAGGAGCAACTCAACTGCTGCGTCACCATCTAACAGCCATTCACATTATGAAGATCGATCAGGTCAGCCTTGATCTCGGCTATGCCCAGAGCCAAGTCTGTAGGTTAACCAAAAACATAATCCGATAGAGGCACTCTTAATGTTGCGACATCGTCATTAAGGGCCTGTCCTACCAGCATCCGACTCCATGCGATGAGCGCGATCAAACTAGAATCGGGGGCCACGTGGAGGTCGGGTGATCCCATGTACAGGGCCGTTCCCACCAGCATGCGCCTGCATGCGGTAAGCGCGACCAAACCGGCAGCGAGGTCCGCGCGGAGGTCAGGTGAGTGGCGCAACGCGGCGCAAAGTGAGGCGAACTTGTAGCGAAGTCTTAAAGGTAAGATCGCCAGGACAGAGAGGGGCACACAGAGAGGGGCACAGAGGCACACACACATAGAGGGTCACGGAGGCACCTACAGAGAGGGTCACGGAGGCACGACGTCAAGACGGTGTGTAATGCGTCGAGGTGACTGCGAGCCGACAAGCCGTTGCCTCGCGGAATTTTTGAACATAGTCAGTTTTTCGGAGCCCCGCGCGATGTCGGGACGAACTCCGCACATTTCCGCATGGCTCCGGCGATCGAAGTGGGACCGGCCCCGCGACGCCGGACGGCTCAAGCCGTTAGGTCGCGCTCATCGCATAGAGTTGCATGCTGGTAGGACAGGCCCTTAATGACGATTTCGCAACATTAAGAGTGCCTCTATCGGATTATGTTTTTGGTTAACCTACAGACTTGGCTCTGGGCATAGCCGAGATCAAGGCTGACCTGATCGATCTTCATAATGTGAATGGCTGTTAGATGGTGACACAGCAGTTGAGTTGCTCCTTTACAATGCCAGAGACCCGGGTTCAATTCTGACTACAGGTGCTTGTCTTTACAGTGCTTGTCACGTTCTCCCCGTGACCGCAAAGAGTGCAGAGAAGATTTACGAGGATGCTGCCAAGACTCGAGGGTCTGAGCTAAGGTAGAGGTTGAGCAAGCAGGACTTGGTTCCTTTTTTACACAATGTGTGGTGGGTGTATGGAACGAATGCCGGAGGAGGTAGTTGAGGCAGGTACTATCGCAACATTTAAGAAATATTTAGATAGGTACATGGGTAGGATATATTTAGAGGGATATGGGTCAAACGCAGGCAGCTGGGACTAGCGTAGATGGGACATGTTGATTGGTGTGGGCAAGTTGGGCCAATGAGCCTGTTTCCATGCTGTATGACTATGACTATCGGATATGCCATACATAGATATAATCAGTTCAAACTCAAGTACAATAGATAGCGCAAAGGGGAAGATGCCGATTGCAAAGTATAGTTTTCAGCAATGTAGTGCATCAGTTCCATGGACAAAGTCCAATGTTCTCAATGGGATATTGGTGAATCGGACGGAAACCTAGTTATAGGACCATTAAGAAGCCTGATGAGAGGGGAAGAAGACAAGCAATGGAGAAACTTGGGTTTGAATATCCCCATGTCAGCTAGAAAATTCAAACTCTGGTAATTAAATAAAAATAGAATTTTTTTAAAGTTGATCATAGTAACAAGTAAAAACCGATCTAACTCCCTCCTATCTTTCGGTGAAAGTGATCGGCATCCTATATGTGACCAAGAGCCCAGAAATATGGTTGTTTATGTTGATGTGTAGAGTTACAGCATGGAAACAGGCTGTTCGGCCCATCGAGTCCATGCCAACCATCAATGGTTGACGATTAAATGCTTCCATGCTTGTCTGGCGTTGAGGGACAGACAACAAATGCTGACTGCTATCTACAACCACATTCTGTGAATAAATACATTTTTAAAACATTAAAGTAGGTTGAGACTTCTGCCGAATATAAATGCCAGTAGAGAACAGATGGGCTGAACAGACTGTCTCTGGGCTGCACAATGTGATGTCATCTTCAGAATCAGCTAATTCGATTTATTTTAAGTCTGTTCTCAGCCGAACAAACGTCATTTCAGAAAGGAACTTTAGACTTTAGAGATACATACATACAGAACCCAAAGTCAGGAACAGACCCAGGTCTCAGCGCTGTAAGGCTGCAGCTCTACCACCCTCTCTACCACCCTGCTACCCCCCAATTTGCCCATTTCCAAAGGAAGATATAAAGGAAATCAGAGTGCAATCAATTAAACCACAAACGTATTTGCAATCTAATTTTCTTTATATCCAGCTTCGATGCCAGCATTTACATAATTTTATATTCATGACGCGGCACGGTGGCACAGGCTGTAAAGCTGCTGCCTTACGGCGCCACAGGCCCGGGTTCGATCCTGACCTCGGATGCTGTCTGTATGGAGTCTGCCTTTTGCTCCCAGTGACCACGTGGGTTTTCTCAGGATGCTCCGGTTACCTCACACATCCCAAAGACGTACAGGTTTGTAGGTTAATCGGCTTCCGTAAAAATTGTAAATTGTCCCTAGTGTGTAGGATAGCGATAGTATACGAACATAGAAGCTGATTTAACTCATAGTTTTGTAATATGTACAAAACTTAATAGTTATTGACTGAGATTTTTTTAATTATTTCTATAGTTCTTAAGATTATATTAAATCCTGACTCAAAGCTAATAATATTTGGTGTTTTAGAATCAAATCAAACATTAACAGCAAATCAAAGAAATTTTCTTGATTATTGTTTAATAATTGGAAAACAATTAATATTAAAATTTTGGAAGGGACCATTATCCCCTACAATCAAAATGTGGACAGTGGAAATGTTGGAGACGTTGCAATTGGAGAGAATTAGGTTTATCCTAATGGATAAACATGAGCTTTTTGAACAAATATGGTCTCCATTCACTGATTATATGAAGGGGTAGCTGGGCTCAGCATTGAAACTCAACAAGTACCCGGTGGTAAGATCAAATGAAAACGTTTAATCTGAGATTTATATACTTGTCTCTATATATATATATTATTAGAAATTGTTCCATTCATTGTTAAGATGTATACTGTATTTCTATCTTTAAGTATAATAATTGTTTGTTAGTTATATGGATTTTTAATTTTTTTTTGTTTTTGTTTTATTTTTTTTTAATGTTTTCTCTCTCTTTCTCTTCTCACATATAATCAAAATTATAATCACACTTTTTAAATTAAACATCCATTCTTTCTTTACTCTTTTTTTTCTCTTCACTATTAAAAAAATTGAGGCTTATATATATTGCTTTGTAATTTTGGAAATATGTAATATGCATATCTGAAAAAATTATTATATTATTTGTAATACGTATGGCCTCTAATAAAAATATATACAAAAAAAAGTATACGTGGGTGATCGCTGGTTGGCGCGGACACGATGGGCCAAAGGGCCGGTTTCCACGTTGTATCTCTAAAGTCTAAAACAGTGAATAAAGTTACAATTAAAAAAATTAACATGATAGTGGAGAAGAAAATGGAATAGCGGTGGGGTCACCTATAATTAAACTAATATAGTAACCTATATTAAATTATTACTGCATTTACTGGGAATTAATATTACAATAGGGTTTTTTCACAGATTAGTTGCAGCGCTGATATATTCTCTGACAGGGATTTCCAAAATCAGTCACAACATAAGGGGTTGACGATTCATAAGAGCAATGTGAGAATTTGCATCACCAAATGCAGAATAATTTCCCACCCAACAGGCCTGTTGAAATCCAGTCGCTGAATGTATTCAAGGCTGAGATCAATAAATATTTGGATATTAAGAGAATCAGGGGGAAATGGAGTTACAATTTAAAAAAAGTCAAACAGTCATACAGCATGGAAAAAGGCCCTTTGGCCCAACTTGCTCATACTGACCACCATGCCCCATCTAAACTAGTCCCACCTGCTTGCGCTTGGCCCATATCCCACTAAACTTTTCCTATCCATATATCTGCCCAAATGTCTTTTAACGACTGTGACCTTTAGGCACTAAACCCCCTAAACTTTGGACGGGTTTAGGAGGGATATGGGACAAGTGGGAATTATGTTTGAAGAGCCTCGAAGTTAGTGAATACGCGTTTGTGATTGCAAGGCTCAAAGAGTGTTTAACATCTTGGTCGGCAAGTTGGACCAAAGGGCCTGTTTCTGTGCTGTACGCCTCTGTGACCCTCATGATTTCATTGAAGATAGGAGATGGAACAAAAAACAAAATGGTTTACTCCTGATTTTCTTTCAAAGGTAGTGTTCTTGCTTATTGCATTGCGTATGATTAATTTTCTTACTATAATGTTAGCAGAAGTTTTTAGAGAAACACTATGTACCAAATGTGCCAATGCCAAAGAGATAGAATCTCCCCAATATCTTTCAGTGCTCCAGACCCAGTCTAGTTTGTTGACGAGCCATCCAACAGATAGTGATCTTTGATGTAAGTAAACTTGTATGTCACACTTCACAATGCAGCGGAATAAGAAAACGGTGATGGGATGATTTCAAAATGGGTTTATCTATTGTGGTCAAACCACCAAAGTACAAGCCACAAATAATAAATACAATGGCACAAAGCAACACAAGGCACAAGACAGATACAGGGGATGCACAGCAAACTAATATCCATCTTACTCTGCAGGGTTCTTTTTACTTACTGATTTTGCAAAGCTGAAGAAACTTTTAGTCTCCCCGGTAACCATATTTGAAGAGCCTAGAAGTTGGTGAATACACTATTGTGATGGTTGCAAGGCTCAAGAGTCTTTAACATTAACATTAACCATTTAATGTTCAATTGTTTGCTTCTGATACATGCCTCGTCTTTTGCAGCATTGGAACTTACCGTACAGGATGTAAGTTCCGAGCGGTTTCAAGAGGCCGAGGCCCTTGCCAGTGTTTTCTCCACACAAGCAATCGAGGACAATATCTACTCCATCAGGAGAGATCCTGGAAATGAACCGGAGATTAACCTTACTCCAATTAAGCAGTTGTACAGGACATTGGCAAGGCCACACTTGGAGTCTTGTGTTCAGTTTTGCTTACCGTGATATCAGTGGAAAAGATGCCATTAAGCTGGAAATAGCGTAGAGAAGATTTACGAGGATATTGCCAGGACACAAGGGACTGAGTTGTAGAAAGAAGTTGGACAGGCTAGAACCCTATTCTTTGGAGAGTAGGAGAATGAGTGATAGAGGCACATAAAATCATGAGGGGCTAACAAAAGGTGAATGCACAGTCTTGTTCCCTGGATTGGGGATCAGAAGAGGGTAAAGTTAAACATGAGAAGAAAAAGACGAGAAAGAATTTATTTAATCAGAGGGTGGAGAATCTGTGGAATTTATTGGCACAGGCAGCTGTGGAGGTAAAGTCATTGGGTATTTTAAAGTGGAGACGGATAGGGTCTTGATTAGTAAGAACGTCAAATGTTATGGTGAAAAGGCAAGAAAATTGGGTTGAGGAGGAAAAACAGATCAGCCATGAACGAAATGCGGAGCAGACTCAATCGGCTGACTAGCTTAATTCTACTCATACTTCTCATAGTAGAAGGGTCCCGACTCAAAATTACACCTATCAATGTTCTCCAGAGATGCTGCCTGACCAGCTGAGTTACTCCAGTACTTTGTGACCTTTTGTTCTCATTCACAAGTTTGTATTTCAGCTTCCTATCGTTATCTCTGTAACTTTATCAAGCCTCATATCTGCCTGAGATGTCTGTTCCTTCAGCTCTGATCTCAGGAGCTGTTCCTTCTCCCCACCACTGCTGGCCAATGTTCTAGCTACCTAGGTCCTAAGGTTTGGCATTCCCTCCTATAATCCCACCTTCTGACCAAACCTTTTTCAGTCACCCCTCTTGCTACGGCCTGTTCGGTTTTAATTAGCACCCAAACTACAGTTCTGTGAAGTATCTTGAGATGATCTTCCACATGGATACATTAGATGGATATGTTATGGCTGCTATTATGAGTGATACCCTTGTTGACACAGGCAGACCAGCAGAAAATGGATCCCAAGTCAGGAAGTGATGCTGAGTAGAAAGGATTCTGACTTTGCAAGTAAGAATTTCATTATTCTGTTTCGGGATATATGACAGTAAAATTCTCTTGACTCTAAAGCCTCAAATCTGGTGACATCTGATTGAATCTGTGTTACATCCACTGGGCAGCACAGCAGTAGAGTTGAATACAAGGATTTGAGTACAAGTTGAGTACAAGGATTTGAGTACAAGAACAGGGAGGTACTAATGCAGTTGTACAGGGTCTTGGTGAGGCCACACCTGGAGTATTGCGTACAGTTTTGGTCTGCTAATCTGAGGAAAGACATTCTTGCCATAGAGGGAGTACAGAGAAGGTTCACCAGACTGATTCCTGGGATGGTAGGACTTCCATATGAAGAAAGACTGGATAGACTCGGCTTGTACTCGCTGGAATTTAGGAGATTGAGGGGGGATCTTATAGAGACTTACAAAATTCTTAAGGGGTTGGACAGGCTAGATGCAGGAAGATTGTTCCCGATGTTGGGGAACTCCAGAACAAGGGGTCACAGTTTAAGGATAAGGGGGAAGTCTTTTAGGACCGAGATGTGAAAATCATTTTTCACACAGAGAGTGGTGAATCTGTGGAATTCTCTGCCACAGAAGGTAGTTGAGTCCAGTTCATTGGCTATATTTAAGAGAGAGGTAGATGTGGCCCTTGTGGCTAAAGGGATCAGGGGGTATGGAGAGAAGGCAGGTACAGGATACTGAGTTGGATGATCAGCCATGATCATATTGAATGGCGGTGCAGGCTCGAAGGGCCGAATGGCCTACTCCTGCACCTATTTTCTATGTTTCTATGATTCTAGAGTTGCTGCCCTACAGCGCCAGAGATGTGGATTTGATCCAATGGGTGCTGTCTGTACAGAGTTTGTACAATCTGCCCGTGACCTGCGTGGGTTTTCTCAAGAGGTCTCTGGTTTCCTCCCACAATCCAAAGACTTAAAGGTTAGTGGACTAATTGACTTGATATAATTGTAAATTGCCCCGAGTGTGTGTAGGATAGTGTTGGTGTATGTGGATCGCTAGTTGTTACAGTGGGTGGGCCAAATGGCCTGTTTCCGCCGTTGATCTCAAAACTAAACTAAATTAGACCCAAAACTGCCTTCAGACATTCCTCACAAGCCACTCAATTTGACAGCAATAAACATTGGCCACAACAGCAAGCTTCACTTGGAGTAGTACAGGAATTATGTGGAGGTTTTGGAGAGGATGCGGAGGAGGGTGCCTGGATTAGAGGGTTCCAGCTACAGGCAGAGGTTGAATAAACATGGATTATTTTCTCTGGAACATCGGAGGCTGAGGAGAAAGAATAGAAGTATATGCAGGCATAGATACGATCGACAGTCTGAACCTTTTTTCCCTAGGGTGGAAGTGTCCAACACTAGAGGGCAGAGCTATAAGGTGAGATAGGAAAAATATAATGGTGCACAGGGCAAGTTATTTTTTTGACACAATGGGTTGTGGGAGCCTGAAACATTGCATTGGTGGAAGCAGACACAATAGGGGCGTTTAAGAGCTTTTAAATAGGCACATGGATTTACAGGGATTGGAGGGATATGGATCACGTGCAGGCAGATTAGATCAGTTTAGTTTGGCATCATGTTCGGCACAAACATTATGGGCTGACAGGGCCATTCCTGGGCTGTACTGCTCCATGTTCTATCGGTGTTCACATCCCACGAAAGAGTGAAGTAGCATCAAATGTAGACTTCTGGGGATGACATGGCCCGAGCTCTCAGTTAGTTGGTGTCTGGTGTGTAAATCGGTGATTGTTCCTCTTTCAAGATTGTAGCTACCTCAACCAGAACCCCAAGTGGCATTCCAACCAAGGGCAGAAAACAAAGCCACAATCCATTCAATGTCTAGTCATTTACCTGCAAGCTTAAAAAAAGTGCCTGCCCCAATAATCATATAACCATATAACAATTACAGCACGGAAACAGGCCCTCTCGGCCCTTCCAGTCCGTGCCGACCATTTATTTTCCCCTAGTCCCATCTCCCTGCACTCAGACCATACCCCTCCATTCCCTTCCCGTCCATATACCTATCCACTTTACTTTTAAATGTTAAAATCGATCCTGCCTCCACCACTTCTGCTGTAAGCTCATTCCACACAGCCACCACTCTCTGAGTAAAGAAGTTCCCCCTCATGTTACGCCTAAACTTCTGTCCCTTAATTCTCATGTCATGCCCTCTTGTTTGAATCTTCCCTACCCTCAATGGGAAAAGCTTATCCACGTCAACTCTGTCTATCCCTTTCATCATTTTAAAGACCTCAATCATGTCCCCCCTTAACCTTCTGCGCTCCAAAGAATAGAGACCTAACTTGTTCAACCTTTCTCTGTAACTTAGTTGCTGGAACCCAGGCAACATTCTAGTAAATCTCCTCTGTACTCTCCCCATTTTGTTGACATCCTTCCTATAATTAGGCGACCAAAATTATACACCATACTCCAGAATTGGTCTCACCAATGCTTTGTACAATTTTAACATTACTTCCCTACTCCTATATTCAATGCTCTGATTTATAAAGGCCAGCGCACCAAAAGCTATATTTACCACCCTATCTACATGTGATTCCACCTTGAGGGAACTATGCACAGTTATTCCTAGATCCCTCTGTTCCACAGCATTCCTCAATTCCCTACCATTGACCATGTACGTCCTATTTTGATTAGTCCTGCCAAGATGTAGCACTTCACACTTATCAGCATTAAATTCCATCTGCCATCTTTCAGCCCACTTTTCCAAATGGCCCAAATCTCTCTGTAGACTTTGAAAATCTACTTCATTATCTACCACACCACCTATCTTAGTATCATCTGCGTACTTACTTATCCAATTTTCCACCCCATCATCCAGATCATTGATGTACATGACAAACAACAGTGGACCCAACATAGATCCCTGAGGCACCCCACTGGTCACCGGCTTCCAACCTGACAAACAGCCATCCACCATTACTCTCTGACATCTCCCATTTAGCCACTGTTGAATCCATCTTGCTACTCTGCCATTAACACCCAAAGATTGAACCTTCTTAACCAACCTTCCATGGGGAACCTTGTCAAAGGCCTTACTGAATTCCATATAGACAACATCCACTGCTTTACCCTCATCAATTTCCCTAGTAACCTCTTCAAAAAATTCAAGAAGTTTTGTCAAACATGACGTTCCAGGCACAAATCCATGTTGACTGTTCCTGATCAGACCCTGTTTATCCAGATGCTTATATATTATCTCTAATATCCTTTCCATTAATTTGCCCACCACTGACGTCAAACTAACCGGTCTATAATCGCTAGATTTATTCTTTGAACCATTTTTAAACAATGGAACAACATGTGCAGTACGCCAATCCTCCGGCACTATTCCCGTTTCTAATGATATTTGAAATATTTCTGTCATAGCTCCTGCTATTTCTACACTAACTTCCCTCAATGTCCTAGGGAATATCCTGTCAGGACCTGGAGACTTATCCACTTTTATATTTTTCAAAAGTGTCAATACTTCCTCCTATAACCATATAACCATATAACATATAACAATTACAGCACGGAAACAGGCCATCTCGGCCCTTCAAGTCCGTGCCGAACAACTTTTTTCCCTTAGTCCCACCT